>JAJTWQ010000037.1:2400000-3817500 GCA_029007595.1 Solanum commersonii
TGGATCATTCTTTTCGTCCTTACAATGAACCGACAAATCATGCACATGATCAAATACAAATACATCCCGTTCAACCTGGCAAAGCAGGTGAGATCAATAGCTAATAAGTTATGTTTTCAAGTAGTGTTTAGTTGCCTGTGCAGAGAAGATTGATATTTTTAGTCTCATTTGGTAAATATTCACTTGCTTAATTATTTCTACATAAGTACTCAGGGAAAAAATCATCAGAAAGTGGCAGTAGCCTTAGAGCAGACTGAATTTTGCAATTTTTTTCAAACTTAAATGGAAGAAGAATTAGGTCAAAGGGGAATAAATTAAAGGAATAGATGAAGTTATTCAAAAATATTTTTTTATGGTATTTGTATCTATATTCTACTCTGACCAGAATACGGGGTTCCCCAAATGCAGTTTTTTTAGTGATCATTTCATTGTTTTTTTCATTTTTCGTTGATTTAATACTCATATTTTCCGAAAGAGTCTAATGTGGAACACATAAAGAACTAGATTTATAGTTTTGATGGAACCAGTTGATTGGAAAATGAATTTTGTTGTAGTTACTTGTAGTGACACCTTATTAGCATATGAAATACATGCTTTAATAGCCACTACGAGTTCTATTTATAGTACTAGTACAAAGTGTGTCGGGCTCTTGCATTTGATATGGTGATGTTGAAACTTGTGACTCCCCTTAGAAGAATGGGTGACAACAAATGTTTCTTGTATTGTTTACTCAGATGTTTTGGCGCATTTGGTCCAATAGATAGATGTAGGAATTTCTCCATCAAACACTACTATGTATGCACTAGGGAGTCCATTGATCGGAAAGGACTGAGAAAGTACTATTAATCTTGACTAGTGTTGAACTTGATTTTTTTTCTTCCAACTTCTAGTTTGATTTTAAAGGTATAGGAAAATGCGGGTGATTGAATTTGGATAGTGGCCACAAGTCAACTCGATCTATTGAAGTGAACGACAAAGAGTTTTTGAACTTATTTATATATGATTGAATTCATTTCATTTTTGTAGAATTTATTGTTAGTACATATCTTTAAAGAATTACTTTCTAAGTATGTTTTGTACAAGACAGGTTTTTCGAAGTTTATTGCAACTTTATACATTTGAACTATTTATTAGCTAATAAAATGGTGCTTGAGATCATTTGCTTATATAATTATGTCATTAGTGAAGAATATATGCAAATCAAGATAATTATTTTTCAATTAGAAATTATGACTACAAAAAAAAGGTTACACTTTATAAGTGCACATAAATTGCAGCAAGTACATAAGCAAAGGTTACACTTCGCTAGTGTTGGTGTAGAAGAGGTATAAAAGGCAACACTTTTTAAGTGTGCCCAATAACAAAGCAAAGACCACACTTGAAAGTGTAGTTTTATCAAATAAAAGTGTTGCTATTGAGATGCTACAAAGTGTTGCCTTATACCTCATTGTCCACGCTTTTAAGCGTAGCTTCTAGACAACACTTAAAAAGTGTGGCCTAAAGTCAAAGGTTACGTCTTTTTAAGCCACCCCCAAAAAAGTGTTGCCAAAAGTCAAAAAGTGTAGCCTTATACCAAAGGCCACACTTTTTGCTAGTTTAGGCCACACTTTACAAGGGTAGCGAAAAGCCTAAAATATTGTAGTGAGATATTCTATCAATCCAGGTTCCCTAAAGATGTATCATGATTTGAGAGAAGCCTATTGGTTGAGTAGTTTGAAGAATTGTATTGCAGAGTTTGTTGCTAAGTGCCCGAATTTCTAACAAGTTAAGGTAAAGTACCAAAAGCCCAGTGGTATGGCTCAGAATTTAGAGATTCCAGAATTGAAGTGGGAGATGATCAATATGGATTCTAATACTGGTTTGTCGCGGTCTCGCATGCAACATGATTCCATTTGGGTGATTGTTGATCGAATGACTAAATCAACCCACTTTTTACCCGTAAAGACTACTCATTCAGTAGAGGATTATGCTAAGTTATATATTCAAGAGGAATTTAGACTTCATGAAGTTCCAGTGTCCATTATTTCAAATAGAGGTGCACAATTCTGGAAGTCTTTCTAGAAAGGTTTGGGTTCGAAGGTGAACTTGTGTACTGCTTTTCATTCTTAGACAGATGGTCAAGTAGAGTGCAGTATTCAGACTTTAGAAGATATGTTGAGGGCTTGTGTGATTGATTTCAAAGGTAATTGGGATAATCACTTACCTCTCATAGAGTTTGCTTACAATAATAGTTATCACTCTAGCATCCACATGGCTCCTTATAAAGCTATTTATGGGAGAAGATGCAGATCTCCTATTAGATGGTTTGAAATTGGGGAAGCTGGTTTGATAGGACCAGACTTAGTTCATCAAGCTATGAAAAAAGTGAAAGTTATTCAAGAAAGGTTGAAAACAGCGCAGAGTCGTAAGAAATCCTACACTGATGTTAGGAGAAAAGACTTAGAGTTTGAAGTAGATGATTGGGTATACTTGAAGGTTTCACCCATGAAGGGTGTTATGAGATTTGATAAAAAGGGGAAGCTTAGTCCCCGGTATATTGGTTCTTGAAGAATATCCAAGAGGATTGGTAATGTAGGTTATGAGTTGGAACTACCGCAAGAGTTAGCAGCAGTTCATCCGGTATTTCATATTTCCATGTTGAAGAAGTGTATGGGAGATCCTTCACTAATTATATCGACTGAAGATATTGGTATTAAGGATATTGTCTTATGGGGAGATTCTTGTTCAAATTTTAGACCGTCAGGTTCGCAAGTTGAGAACCAAGGAAGTAGCATCAGTCAAGGTCTTATGGAGAAATCAGTTTCTTGAGGAAGCAACATGGGAAGCTGAGGAGGAAATGAAGAAAAGATACCCACATCTTTGAGTCCGGAGAAATTCCAAATTAAGGTACAAATCCCTTTCTTGGCATTTATTTTAAGTTGACATGTTGTGTTATATATTGCTTGTTGGGTGTTTGAGCTGAATGTTAGATGTTACGTTATAATCTCATTCGAGAACGAATGTTCCCAACGGGGAGATATTGTAACATCCCGCATTAGAAAGAACTAGAATTTTAAAGAAACTAAATCGAAAGTAGCAAAATCTAAAATTTTGCAAGTCGAGCTTAAGATGTGAATTTTGGGTCAACTTCAAATAGTCATAACATTCAGTACATGATAAATTAAGTGGCCCACAAGATATCAAATGAAATTTCTATGAGTTATCTTTCCAATGCCACCTATTTTTCTAATTTTTGAGCTCGTATGAGGGAGATATGATCATTTGAAAATTTATCTGTCAGTTAAGAAAAGTTACCCAGATTTAAGAGAGGTATTTTGGTATTTTCATTACCCAATCAGATTTAGGAGAAATTTTGTAACACCCCGTATCCGAAAACAGACCAAAATGCAGATTTTGAAAAGTTGCAAGTGCAACCCACGGACCGTAGGTCAGACCACGGCCCGTGCTGGTGGTCCGTGGTTCACCACTGCAACCCCTCCCCAGCCAAGCTCAGAAAATTTGGCTAAGTCTCGACTCACGGACAGACCCACGGTCCGTAGATCAGACCATGGTCCGTGGTCTGTGTCCGTGGATCAAGACCTTCTTTACCCAGCCTCTGACACGAACTACGGTCGACTATCACAGACCGTCATTCGATCCACGATCCGTAGGTCTGACCGTAGATGAGGATCAGCAGCCAGTTAGCTGAAAATTCTGATAGGTCAACTTCAGATGGTCATAACTTTTAGCACAAAAATAATTGTGTGTCCCATTACCTATGATATGATAGATAATTGAATTATCTTTCCAATGCCACCGAGTTTGCTAAATTCCGACCTCCGAGTAAAAAGTTATGCTCGTTTTAGTGAAGCCCTGTCGGGCAGACTCGATCGACGGATCCAATCTACGGACCGTCGATTGAATGACGGCCCGTCAGTGCATTCCGTCGATCACTCCGACATCAGTTAATTCAGGGGTCTTTTGGTTTTTTCCTATTTAGTTTAACCCCTTAGATACGTCGTTTAAACCCTAAATCATGAGGTTTTACTCAGTTTAAGCCTAGAAACATAACTAGAACTTACCTTAGTCAAAATCATTAATCAAACTTAGAAAATTAGAACGCTAAAAGGAGAAGAGAGGTCAAGAACCCTAGATCAAGAACGCAGCAAGGTTCCATCAGTTTCAGCCCCGAAATTGAAATATTTCTCCATGGAATTCGTCACCAGGTATGTGGGTTTTCACTAGTGGGTTCCTTTCGCCCATTAGGTCCATAGAATTCAGTCAGATTTTTGATTCCATGATTATGAACAGACCTAGGGTTTCTAGAATTACAGCAGATCATCATGAATTAGTTATTTAAATGTTCCGAACCAGATTATCATGTTATTGTTTAGTTTATCGGATCCATTCAAGAACCCTAGCTATGTATTTCATCAGTTCTTGAATTACACATGCTAGGACAGATATTTCCGTATTCAGTTTTACATGCCTCAGTTTATGAATGCATCATTATCAGATTAATTGTTGCATTCTCAGTTTGCATGTTTAGTTTCGAGCTATCTAGTATTTACAGAAATTCAGTCATAACCAGTTAACTACTTAATTCATTGGGAGTAGCATAATACCGAGTTGGACTAGGGTTTAGCGTACCCATATAGTCCCAGAACTACGAGCCACGTAGGTGTAAGTCCCCTCTGTGGGCAACATCAGTTTAGTGATCATGCCAGCATGCCTCTATACCTCTAGCACGCTATATTGGGTCCTCTCGATGGGGCGTATACATCGGACTCCATATTTAGCTCATGTGATTTTATGTCGGTTATTAGTAGCTCCCACAGTTCAGTCAGACTCTATTGCATTGACCATATTTCAGTACAGTCAGTATTCAGTCTCAGCATGTTATAAATTTGGTCATTGCATCAGTTAGCTCAGTATTCAGTATTTTCAGTATCTATATCATGTTCAGATTATATAATTGCTTTATTGCTTTGTTCAGCTATATGTTATTTCATCTTTACTCTATCCTGCATGCTCAGTACATTTCAAGTACTGACGCATACGTGCGCTACATCTTCTCGTGATGTAGGTTCAGGTTCTCAGCATCCAGATCACGCTTAGATCGATTCCCGATCTTCAGTTCATGAACATCAGTGGTGAGTCCTCATTCTTCGAGGACTAGTGACATGTTTATCTTTATCGCTTTTAGTCTTTAGTTTCAGTTTTGCTAGATCTAGTTGGGGCATGTCCCAACATTTCTAGTCAGTTTAAAGGCTTATTTCAGACATAGTTAGATTCAGCTCAGTATTTTGAGTTTGATATTTCTTTTGTATTAAACTCTTAGATTTGATATATTCAGTTATAGTATATGGGTATTCCCCATCTCTTCAGTTTATTTATGATTTAGCTTCCGCATCAGTTTATTATCTTTAGTATGCTCATGATCATGCCAGCAGGGTTAGCTTGGGATCACTTGTGGTCCTAGGTCCCGTGTCCGTGTCTCGGGGGTAGCTTGGGGCGTGACAAATTTGGTAATACTTAGGGGTCTAAACTGATTTTTCTCAGTTTCACAAATCCAAATTCATGATAGGGTTTTGAGAGAAGTTCAAGAAGAGGAGAAGAGGAGAAAAAGTCAAGCGTTCGTCAAGTTATTGAAGATTTTATTGCGTAATTTGACAAGGGTTGATCCCTAAGAGGTATGTGAGTTCACATAGCATTGGGTTCATTCACCCACACACCAATCATGATTAATTCAGCGTAATTTTGTTCTAGAAAGTAAAAGATTTGAGTTCTTGATGAGTCTCGTTAAAATTTCCTTCATAAATCTTGATTGTTGAGGTTTTGATGAGTTATTGAGTTAATCGTATGAGTTTTAAGGTTTTTTTTGAGTAAATTCTTGTACACTAATGATGTGTATTTGAAACTAAGTGATTGGGGAAGAAACCATTCGATTCTACGTGAATTGGGATTAGAAAATGAGTAAGGAAATTTGTCAAGTTTTTTCGGAAAAGGGGTGGGGCGTCGCGCCACTCAGTGTGCCCCACATCAGGTCTGTAGTTTGGGCTCTGAAATGCCGCACCACTCAGTGCGCCCCAACCCAGACTCTGTAGTTCAAGGTCTAGTGCCCTACACCACTCAGTACACCAAGGTTGCCAGGTCTTCTACCCTTTCCCACTTCTTTTCGTTTGAGTTTCCTTGAATCGTACTTATGTTTTCTAGTTTATTTCAATACTCTAAGGTAAGTTTAAACATCATGAGATCATAACTCTTGAATTCATAATTCAAATTCATGGTAGAGCTAAGAGTCAAGGCTAGAGAGTTCTTCGAGTCTTTTACAATTGTTTTAAACTTGTTTTAAGACTTAAGCATTGAGTTTGAGAAACAGTAGAGTCGAGTTCATTTTCTTTAAAATGTTATATGGGAACTAAGTATTCCCAAGAGTAAATGTTTTCACATTTAAGATGAGAGGAAACACCGATTTCCAAAAGAGTTTTCATGAGCAGTTTTAGTACCATCTCTTTTAAGAGAGATTTTTTAGTAATAATCTCAAACCACAGAAAGAGTTATGTTTTTAAACATATGAGCTAGTTATATGGGGACGAGTTTAGAAAACTCAAAGTCTCCATAAGCCATGTAGCCAACGTGGGTAGAAAAGGTCATACTTTTTAGATGATTCCTTAATGCTTTTTAGCATAGATTAGTGGATCCACTTAGTAGTAGGTTCTATACCCTGGCAAAGTATAGGACGACCCTTACAGCGTGAGGCAAGACGTTGTATCATCACATAGCTCATAGTAATGGTTGTCAGTTAGAGAATCTCCCACAGAGTTACGTGTATTTTCATATACAAAACTAAGTTATTGTTGTGTTTTTCAATACACTGAGCTATTATCTACATGTTTTGAAGCTTTTCTTTATACTGCATCTTTATTACTACTTTATATTGAAATGAGTTGAGTTGTGTTGAGACGAGGTAAGTTTCGTCAGTTCCATTTCAAGCTTATGTCTTGTTTTAAAATTCCCTCTCATGCTCATAATTTCATGTACTGACGTCAGTTGGCCTGCATCTTTTATGATGCAGATACAGGTAACCAGGATTAGCATCCAGCGCTTCGTTGATCCAATTGAGCTTCAGAGTTGTTGGTGAGCCTCCTTGCTTCCGGAGGACCCCCTTTTATTTGCTTTATCATTCTAGTCTTATTAGGATTTCACGGGTCTTGTCCCAACGTCCATCTCAGTTTGTAGAGATTTCATAGACAGATAGATATAGTTCATGAGTCTTGTTCATTTCCAGTTTCGATATTTGAGACTTAAGTTGCAATTTTGGCTAGTGAATGTTTCTTTATACATTCTGAGTTTGTTCTTTGAGCTACAGCTTTACTTTTAAAGTTACTTCTTGTTGAGTAACACTTTTGCTAGTAGTTAAGCCAGGCCAAAGGTTCACTTGGGGCTAGCAATGGTTCTCGAGTGTCGGCCATGTCCAGGGTGTAGGCTCAGGGAGTGACACAACCTGCTTGGCTCAAGATGTCTAATCTTCTCACTGCTGCTGCAACACTTCTTCCTGGTGAATCTTCTCAAGGTGATCCGGCAATGTTTGTGATACTTAGGGTTCTCTCAAAGTACTTGAGCAACTAGTTGCTAGAGTGGATGATATAATATCAGAGGTATCTCTAGTTTTAATCTACTCCTCGTATTAAATACAATTGTAGCCTGTAGTTTTCAGTCAGTTGAGCAACAATATGTCAAAGGTGTGTTGTTTGGAGTTCCCTAACCTACAAATTTATTGCATTCTCACGTGACCTCCAGTATAAAAAAATTGAGTTAAACAATCAACTTTATCCACTCTTGTTTTATTTCTCATTTGCTAACCACTTGTTTAATACATACATAGCTATCTGGGGAAAATGTTCTTGAATTGAAAATTTTATTCAACACTAGACCATGTTTTACCATGGAGGTATGCTTTTCTTTATTTAAATAAAAAAGAAAACTTCTTATAGGGGAATTAGATTCATTCTTACTTAGGAAAATATAAGTTGCCTTGAACTAAAGACGATTCTAATTTGTTCTATTTAAGATGTTGGACGATGGTATTGCTGCCCTGGGAGCACCACCTGCCAGTAAACAAGTCATGGCAAACCTCCCAGTTACTATTGTCATCAATGAGTTCTTGATGAAGCTTGGTACATATATGGAGTGTCCAATTGTCAAACAACATATAAGGATAAGGAGACAATTTTGCTAGATAGCACTAATTGTACTATTCTCCCGTCATAGATGTGGTATAATGTCCTAAGGAAGCATACAAGAAAGCAAGGAGCTAAGATATATGCACAGCTGCATGGCTATTATATATGAAGACTTTTTGAATAATTATGATGTTTGAATCTACATTGAATTTTTTGGAATTCTTTGCAAGTGTATATCTTGAAATATCTCTTTATTTGTATGTGTAGTAAAAGACATATATTGCTTTGTTGAAGTGTACTGTAAATTCATACATTTGTAGGGTACAATTTTTTTAACTATATTTTTTTAACATATACAAAATATCATGCTTGAAAGTGTCGTTATAGGGACATTGCTTGTGTGGCTTATTGATTGTAAATTGTAATATGGTACATTAGGAAAGACTACACATCACACATGTTGCTTTAGAGGAGATAGCAATGGCCACATTTTGCATGTGTGGCTTAAGGTATCAAAGGTCACATTTGCAAAATGTAGTTTGAGATTATGAGAAGCGTTATATGTGGTGCTAAAAGTGTAGCTTTTTTACCTCATGGGCCACACTTTTGAAGCATAGCTACTAAGGCCACACTTGAAAAGTGTGGCCTAAAGTCAAAGGTTACGCTTCTTTAGGCCACCCTTGCAAAAGCGTTGTCTAAAGTCAACAAGTGTGGTCTTTGATCAAAGACCACACTTTTTGACAATTTAGGCAACACTTTCTTAGTGTGGTTGAAAGGCAAAAATGTTGTAGTGGGACTATCAAACAAAATCACATGGATGATGACGTCAGAGTTAAGAAAACTTTCAACACATAACTAACTTATGCTAAGAATGTCTTGACAAATCCACACAAGGAGAAATAGTGTAAAACTAGAATCAGTAATGTTGCTTACCAAGATAGGGTTGGCAAACTGCGAGGTGGTATCAAATTTCTTGAACTATCTGGATTTGAAAGGATTGAAGGGGGTGCATTCTTGTGTACTTACAAAGAGAAAAAGTGGACATCGATGTGCTTTATTGTTATTGTTGTCGTTGTGGTTTTATGAATGAAATAATGTTGAAAAGATAATTAATTCAAATCATTGCGAGTACAAGAACTCATCCCCCTTCAAGCTTTTCAAATCCACATAGCTCAAGAAACTCGATATCTCCTTATTAGGATTTGTTGCGACATTCTTAGCATACGTTAATAGTGTGTCAAAAGTTGTAATGACACTCATGGTAATTTTCTTGATTTTGTGTGATTTTTCTATATCCCCCTTTATTGTAGCTTATGTTCAGTGTTTGTGGTGTGTTGGGAGGGGTGGCATGCTTCCAGAGGTGGTCGAGAGATATTTGAGTGAGCTTTTCTCTTTTGGGAAGCTTTTGGGTTGAAAGAATTGACTTTGGTCAACATCCAAAAAATTTGGTACCATATGAGAGTTGTATCAGTTTCGTCAGCTCCGGAAGGTCCATTTTTTACTAATGGCATGATCGATTTTATATTGTCACGAGGCCTTCAGCGTGAGTTTGAGTCGTTAGACAAGAAATGTTGCAAAGATTGGCAAATGGTTGACTTCAAACAACATTCTTTATAAACATGCTTGAATGAGAATTCTGTTAATATGGTTAGCTTTAGAATATCAATTTTGGTTTATAACAACCTTTGGTTCAGTTCCCAAGGTGATCGGGATATGTTTGTGACATTTTGCATTTTGTTGGTTTTTGGTTATTTTGTGCTAGTGTTGACTTGGGTCAACATTCTACCGAGACATTATTTGTTGGTTCTTTTGTGAATTTCGTTGAGTCCAAAATGTTGATTTTGGTAAGGTACCATAGTTTGTTTGCGTTCATAGGGTTTCGAATGAATCTCTAGGACCCGTTCGGAGACGTTTTCACCTTAGGTTTGGTTGATGCCAAAGATGCTAGTGTGAGTTCTTTAGCTACGCCCAAGCCTATTAAGTAGTAGTTGCTTTAGTGGTGGAAGGCCACCTAGGTTTGATCGCTTAAGAGGCATCAAAACCGCTTTAGAAGTAAGCGCTTAAGCGGCTCCGAACCGCTTTAGCGGTAGAGGCCATCTAAGGCTTATCTGCTTTAGCGGCCAATCAACTATTTATCCAGTGGTCGCTTAAACGACCACTTGACCGCTTTTGCAGCCATTGTTGGGATTATATCTCTCTTTATGTTCTTCATTCTTTCGAAAGAATCCATTGTTGAAGGAGCTCATTTCTTAGTGAGTGTGCTCGTACCTCGGCCAATCTCATCAATTTGAAGGTTAATTTCTTCTTTTTCACTTTCTAATCTTGATTGTAGCTTCATATATGTAATTCTCTTTCATTTTGAACCTAATTTTCCTTGTTTTTTAATTCTTAAAGTTTAGTTTACGGACCTGTAATGACCCGTTAGGTCATTTTGAGAACTAGTCCTCTCTTTCATAAAAGACCCTTTTCCGTAAATTGTAAATGGGAATCTTGAACTATTCGTTTAACTATAGTTAAATAAATTGTCTAATAATTTTTAGATAATTAATTTAGTTTGTGACTAATGGGTTAAGTCTATAATTTATTTAAGGGAAAAAGGTCTGAAATATATCCAAACTTTGATCGAAATTGCTGAAATAATTTCAAACTTTGGGCACGACCTATTACCCCCTGCACTATTTAATAGTGTATTTTAAAGATATATAAGTGTCCAATTGGACAAGTTACTATTTAAAATGATGCAATATTTATGACGTTCACGTGACACTTATATATTTTTAAAATGCACTATTAAATAGTACAGGGGTAATAGGTTCAGCCGAAAGTTTGGGATTGTTGCAATAATTTCGTTCAATGTTCGGATGTATTTCAAACACTTATTCCTTTATTTAATACCTTATACCACTTGACCCATATTTATTAAAATAAGTTGATAGAATTTGTCACTTTTAATATATAATTAATTTAGAAACGAAAAGAAAGGAAAATAGAAATATTTACCTGGAAAAAAAATTTACCTGGGCAAAGCGGCAGCCGGCGTGGGAACCGACTACTTCACATCCAGGTAAGAATTAACAATAACAATAACAATACTAATAACAACAATAATAACAATAATAACAACAATAATAATAACAACAACAACAACAACAACAACAATAATAATAATAATAATAATAACAATAATAACAATAACAACAACAATAACAATAACAACAACAATAACAATAACAATAACAACAACAACAATAACAATAATCAACAACAATAACAACAACAACAACAATAGTAATAATAATAATAATCATGTATTTTCTTGTTGTATGTGATAGGGAGTAATGGAACTTGGTGATTGGTTGACTTATTCATATTGAATGATCCTAATGAGGAAAAATAGTAATAACAGGCAACTTGATTGTATATTGATGTGTGATATGTTGAGAATAATATAGAAGTTTTATTGATTCATTGGTGATGTTTTATCACGATTGTATTGTTGAAAATTGGGCATTGATATGGAATTGGTCATCTCCTCATTATTTGTGAACATGTCATTTGCATTGGTTTTGAGACATGGTTGTAAAAAATGTTATGTGAATTGAGGAAGAATAAGAAATTAAAGAGGATATACCATTTTGAGGGACGTGTCACATGCCGTGACGGATATTATGATTCGAAGGATGTACCGCGCGCCGCGACGGATATTATGACTCGAGGGATGTGTCGCGCACCACAACGTATATTATGATTCGAGGAAACATGTCGTAAGCTGGAACAAATTCTATTATCGAGGGTCGTGTCACACCCCGCGACAGATGCATGGACAGATATGTCCCCCCATGGATCCCAAACTAAGATACATTGGATGTATATCACTAGGTCAGACATGCACATTCATACTTGGGATTGTATTTCACTGCATTGCATATTTATATCATAGTAAACTTATGAGTGCTTTTTTTTGTGGTAATTGTGATTAATGAACTTAATTCATTGTATTGTTGATTTGTAATGGTTGGAGTGTTGTTATTGAGTTATGTGCTATTTAAATTGTGAGTTGTTAGTTTAGATTGGTTTTATGATGTTTGTAGTTGTGGAGGTTCAGTTGGAGTGATAGGAGTACCTGTATTCTATTTGCTTAACTTGTGCTTAAGTGTTTGCTTGTTGAGTACCGTGTGATTTGTTACTCACCCCTTGCTTCTACATGTGTGTAGGTTATGAACCCGGATCTTCGTGATAATCTCTCTTCTCTCCTTGTCTGAGGCTTCATGTGCAGATTTGTGAGATAGATGTTTGTCATTGATAGGAAGGTGTTAAGCACCCCTCGAGGTCCACAATTGTGGGTCCTGACCATATCTCATAATTTATGTGGGATTACAAGTAGCAATTAAGGTCTCTATTTACTTATTTATTAATTAATTAAGTATTCAACTAGGTGATAATAAAAATAAGATTAAACAAATATTAAACATAAAACAATTAAAGAAGATAAGTAAGAAGACAAAATATACGCAAGTAAATGGGTGAAAATATTTTTATTTTATTTTAAAACTACCCCAAATAAATACACACAACAAAATATAAAGAAAATAAAACACGAAAAAACCTAATTTAAATTGCCCCTTTTTGGTTCAACGCTCGGCTTATTTGGTGTGTCAAGACAAATCAAGGTTTTGTCATTTTTCTGCTCGAGTCAATTTTCATTATCTCCAGTAAAGGGCCTATCTACCCCTACCCCACCTTTCACATGCATAACGTCCTAGAAGGTGTCTAACGGCCCCACTTAATGTCCAAGAGGCATTGGACTTCTATTAGGGAGGGTTTAGACTAAAATAAAATATAAATTTCTTAATTAGACCCACCTAAACGTCAAGCAAAACGTATTGAACGAGCATTTAACACATAAATCTCAAATTGGCCGCTAAGTTTTAATTAACATGCTTTCAAACCCAAGTAAAAATGAAAGGTCTCATGTTAAGTGTGTGAGCATACAAATACATTAACAAGTATTAAAATAATATTAAAACAGATAGAATGTTATAAGGGCCAAAGACTGATTTAATTAATAATTAATCTAAAATAGGGCAGTTTCAAATAGCATGCAAACAATGATTTATTAGTTGATTTTAAGTAGCAAAACATTATTCAGAATGCAGAATTTATTTATTGGAAGAATTTAATCAGGACATCAAGTATTTAAAGCAGTCATAATACATGCACAATATTAAAAGCAGAGCTCAACTTAATTTGACAATTTATCTAAATAAGGCAGATTTTAAATTTTAGCATGCAGAGAATAATTTGTTTATTTTATTTTTTAAGTGACAGTAAATAATTATGTCATAGAATTTGTTTAACAATGAGCAGAAAAGTATGTATAAATTGAATTGTTTCAGTTATTAGCATGCATAAATTATTTAATCTGATTGGTTTACATATTAATCTTGTTAAGTCTTATAGGTATGGTTTCTAAGCATAAGCATGTTGAAAAGTTATTTAACACATGATGATAATTAACATACTGGAAAATAATTGATATGCTGAAAACAGACCATGTCCTAAACATGATTTCTAACCCATATATAATATAAAACAAGCAATTTAGTGTAAGCCTTTAAATATATTTTCCAGCCCAGATACAAATTAAATTAATTGAAATCCTATAGGCATGAGTTCTATAACAAAACTTTTAAGACATCAAATTAATTAACATATCGAACTTAATTATTGAATCCTATAGGCATGGCTTCTAAGTGATAAGATATGCCGAAAAGCTATTAACATACGCTAAAATAATTACAATCTAATTATAACATGCAACAGTTATTAGAGTCTAATTATTTTAAAACTAATTAACATACTTAAAGTTACTAAATATGATTAGTTAAGCATATTGGAAATATATATCAGATTATAGCACAAATCTCTACATAGAATAGCACGAATATTATCACATAAGCACGTTTTCTAAATTATAGCAGGGACTAAATTATTTTATTACATTCTGACTGATTTCAGATTAAAACGAAGTATAGACTAACATATATTTTGATTTTAAATCGATTATTTAGGAGATATTGTAACATGTTCATAAGATTGTCTGTAACATTCACAAGTAATAAAAATAAAATAAAAGAAGAAAACATCTAGCACGTATAACCCTTCCCCTAAGCGATCCCCAAATCATATCATATATAGAGAGTGTTAGAGTTATACAAACTATTACAAGCTAAAATAAAGAATAAATGAATACGATATACAGAATTAAATATACATTTAAAAAATATTAGCTCCGTCCAAAATTCCCTCCTAGGCGACTCTTCAACATCTTGAACCTTTATGTTCACAACCATGTTAAAGCAATGAAAGAATACGGACAAGTAACAACACATAAAAACTGGTCTAATAGAACGAGGTGATAAAACTAATTATATGTACATAATATTTAATTAGTTCATATACACAGGCGGAAAACAGACATATAAAAATTCAAACAAGTTACGGAGAATATAAAATCACACAAAGCAAGAAGGGATAAGAAAACTGAACCGAATGCTTTCCTTTTATCCATTACAAATTACACTAAAACTAAATGGTACATTAATGCAAAACAGAAGATTAACTTGAACAGAAATACTAACCAGTTAAGCAGATTAATTTATCAGCAATAAAGTTTTTGAACAGAAATATTTCCCCCAAAACAGTAACACAGCAAGAAGGCATACTCACAAAGCACCAGAATTCTTCTTTTCTTTCAAAGAGTAGAGGGTGTTTTTGCTAATTGTTAAAATGTTTAAACCATGAGGAAAATAATGAGAGGGGGTCTTTTTTTATAGTGGGAAGGGGTCGGCATTAAAGCAAAAGAAATAAGGAAGATTCAATTAGAACATATTTTCTTTATTCAGGAGGAAGCCAAACCCAATTTATTTATTTTTCACCAAATATAAACATATAATAAATTATCCCTATTTTAATTAAGGTAAAGAAAATCAATTAACCATAGTGACAGAAATGTAAAACAAGCAAAGAGAATAATTTGAGACAATAAATTAATATAGTAAAAAAAATACACAAAGGAAGGGGGAATTACAGTCAGATTCATGCTCACATATTATAATAATTTAATATAAACATATAAATCAGAATTTGGTACGAAATATATATATGGTAGGACTTATAAGCAAAGAGGAATCAATTCACAAATCCAATATTACAATAAACTTATCAATTGGTCATGCTAAAATCAAGCATTACAATCAATCCAAAATCAAACGTTATAACCAACTAACCAATATAGATCATATATAAACGTATACAAAATACTAATGAGTGAGAGACGATTAACAGGGTGACAAGTAAGTATCCATAATAACAAAGTAATCAAAATGATAGCATGCAGATTTAAAGATAGACATGGATATTTCACAATAATATATTGAGAAAATAGAGGGATTAGTAACAATTCCACAATAATCAAGAAATCACAATCCAGAAATCTAGGGTTAGCCGCAGATCTTAGTAAAAAGTAAACAATGAAGTTAACATAAATTTTAAACAATAATACCTGATTGAAAATGTGAAGTCCCATGAGATCTCGATGTTTCTTCGGTTGCATGATGGTTGTCATTCTGCCGGAATATTGCTTCGCCGGAGCTGCGCCATTGTTGATCGGAGCTTGCTGCCTCGTTTGTTCTTACTGGAGCACGCTACCTTTGTTGGAGCTAGGCTATTTCTCTGATACGAGGGAAGTTGTACGTCAAGCCTCAAGACGTATACATGGTAGTTATAGGTAAGAAGTAGTATTATTAGTTACTTTCAGTATTTACAAATAACTCCCCAAAAGTAAATATGTTATTTACTTTCGGTACTCAGTAGATAGTACAATGTGTCCTGTGGTTATTTTCTATTCTATCCAAATTAGGAATATATATATATATATATATATATATATATATGTAACAGCAAGTTGGAGAGTTAATGAGAATTATCATCTATCTTTTGCCCTAAGTTTCTTTATCTAACACATTTTCTTCTTGCATTTCTTTTGTTTATTTCTGATCTTGCAACAGTGGTATCATAACATTTTTCTCGACTCCGTGGGATCAATGTCGAGTGAGTTAGCTAATATTCATAATATGCTGCAACAAATGTCCACTGAGATGACTAAATTCAGTGCACGACAAGACCAGTTGGAGGCGAATCATGAGAAATCTTTTCACAAGCTTCAACTGAGTGTTGAAAAATGGAGACAACCTAGATGGGGCAAAGAACTGTTGTCAACCATCGGAGAAGGTGGGTTGTACTCTCCATCTGATAACCCTCTCATTTATGCAAATTTATCTGCTCATAGTACTCCATCCTCACATTTACGACCTCTCTTGAACAACCCACCCACCATTATGCAAAACCCTAGATCTAATCAACCAAATACTACCCTAGTTTTTTCATTCCCATCTCCTCAATCAGTTCCCAATACTGAGATAAACCTTTCCCTGCCCTCCATTTTTGGGATGCAGAATGCCCACTCCTTGTTTAGCTAAGGGTTTTAGAGTCCACCCTTGTTGCCACAATCAACAACAATTCATGCCCATCTACTCCATAGCTTCTAACCTAACCTACACTAGTGCCCACTTCGTAACTGTGCCTTCTCAAGGATATCAGTATTCCCCAGCCCCAAATTTGTTTACTGGACCCTTCTTCCATCATTCCCAAACCACCACCCAACCAAACCCGTATCCTTCTTCCCAAGTTAATCCAACACTAAATTCGAATTTACCATATCCAGCTTTCACTAAGTACACTAGGATGGAATTCCCCAAATTTGATGGTAACGACTTGAGAGATTGGTTGTACAAAGTAGAACAATTATTTTCCATTGAAGAGGTGCCTACTTACCAAAGGCCAAGCTACCTGCTATACACTCTGAGGGGGTGGCCATATAGTAGCATCAAGGATGCTTTAGAAGAAGACCTCTAGGATTCCTCCATCATGGGATGAGTATGTATATGCCTTTGCTGATAAATTCGGGGCAGAATACACAGACCCCATGACTGAATTGATAAGAACTAAACACACTGGTTCTGTTAAAGATTTTCAAGCTGCATTTGATAGTGTCGTGATTAGGATAAATTTATCTATAGACTATGCCATTAGTGTGTTCATAAATGGGCTTAAACCAGAGCTGAAAGATGTTGTTCGAAGAGAGAAACCCTACAACTTGCCACAAGCTTATCATCTAGCCAGATTAGAGGAATCTTCTTTTGCAGCCCAAAGTAAAGCAATTAGAGGAACAAATGTTGGTCAAATGTAAGGTCATTATAAAGGGGGGCCACCTACTCTCCAGGGGGCTGGTGCATTTGCTAACAAGAGTTACCCTACAATAGTAGATGTTAATAGAAGAAGAACGTTGACTCCTGCTGAAATAAACAACACAAGATCTCAAGGGATCTACTATTTTTTTTTTGATGAAAAGTATGTCTTGGGGCACAAGTGTAGAGCCAATAGGCACTTGTATTCCATTGAGTTGGAAGAAGTCGAAAGGGAGGATATTAATGATGATGCAGAGGTGGCCTTGGAAGAAGGGGAAATTGAAGCACTGTTGAGGGACCTTATAGAGAATTGTGAGATCTCCTTACAAGATTTGAATGGCATCAAAGGTTACATGATCCTGAGAATTAGTGGGTACACTACCAAGAAACCCATTAACTTCCTCATTGATTGTGGGTCTACTCATAATTTCATCAACGAACAAGCTACTAAGAGGTTAGGCTGTAAGGTTCAAAATATTATCCCTCAAAATGTTGGTGTAGTTGATGGGAGGACTATTCAATCTTACAATGGTTGCCAGAAGTTCAAATGGTTGATGCCAGGGTCAACTTTTGAAGATGATTTCCTAATTCTTCCTTTAGGCGGCTGTGATGCTGTATTGGGAATACAGTGATTGTGTAAACTTGGGGATATACAAATGAGCTTTGGAAATCTCTTCATGAAATTTAACTACTTGGGAAAACAAGTGACTTTACAAGGGACTTGCCCTTCATTTAAAATTGTTGGGGCTAAAACCTTGACTAGTCTATCTGAAGACAATGTCCAGATTTTTATGATTAGAGTCAATAATGAAGAAGATGAGAAGAACATTACATTCATGAAAAATGATGTGGGACCTGAAGAAATTCAGGGATTAATAGAACAGTACAGGGACCTTTTTAATGAACCAAAGCAATTATCCCCTTCTAGAGGTGTGTTTGATCATCAAATACCCTTAGAGGAGAATAGCAACCCTGTAAATTCAAGACCATACAGATACTCTCCAATTCAGAAGGATGTGATTGAGAAGATGACCAAGGAGATGTTGAATCAAGGTATTATTCATTACAATTGCAACCCTTATGCCTAACTTGTAGTACTAGTGGGAAATAATGATGGTTCTTGGAGACTCTATGTGGATTACAGGTGTCATGACCCAAGCCTAGGGCTTAGACGTGACCGGCGAATGGGGAACCCGAAGGAACCCCAAACAAGCCTCATAGCATATCATTACACATCCTTGGTCGCGGAAGCAATTAAAATGACCATAAGCGATAAGCATAATCAAGGAGAAATCGGGACTAAGGGAACAAGAAAAAAAAAGGATAATAATACATAAATACCATAGATGAGTCAAGCTCAAGCAAAATACACAACTTGTCCAACACCACCTCTAAACATGGATACTTAGCGGGGGCCGAGACAAACTACCGGGCTCACCCTCATAGTCAATACATAATTAAAAAGGAAAAGTCTTATACGTAGCAAGAGATCATAAGCAACGTCCCCGAAATGGAGGACTCACCAATAAGCTCGATAGAAAATCGAATTAGCCACGCGGAGGAGGATGGTCAGACGGTGCTCCGGTCCCTACATGGTGACATCATGTAGGCATAGAGTATGCATTAGTACATTTGAATGTACTAAGTATATGGGATGCAATGCAATGCAACAATAGATGGACATCATAGGCAAAATGCATAATCGTACCCGATAGATAGCATATTAATGAGATGATATGTATAATGATGCTTATATAAAAATCATATTTAGTAGGGCGTAGTACATGTGTAGTGAGTGACCATCAATATAGTATTTCCAAAGCCTACCACCCCCTTGGAGAGGCGAAAGAGGTACAAACCCCTCAATGTGGTTACCCGGGCCTACTACCCCCCGAGCTAGGGACCAAGGTACAAACTCCTCGATATGGTTATACGGGCCTACTACCCCCCGTACTAGGCAACCAAGGTACAAACCCCTCGATACGATTATACGGGCCTACTACCCCCTGTACTAGGCAACCAAGGCACCAACCTCTCGATACGGTTACCCGGGCCTACAACCCCCCGAGCTAGACTTGGTCGACTCACAACACTATATAGAGAAAATCATATATATGTATCCATTTCATCATCATTTCAATAATTATATAACCATCCGACTCATAGGACGTACATTGGACCTTTCATTTCCTAAGAATTCTATAAATGACATTTTATCAAACATATGGTGGGCTACTTGTTCATGTAAATAAAATCATGTGTTTCAAGAATACTAAGTCCAACCAATTCCAAAATCCATATAAATCAGCTCACCACCAACACACACACACACACACACACACACATATATATATATATATATATATATATATCAACATTCATAATTTGATCATGGAAGCATGAAAATCATAAACATCACATATAATTTCATTACATGATAATATGCAAAATAGACCTTAATAGGGTGTGTAGTAGTAATTTCATACTCAAGAGTTCATAAATAACCATAAGGACCCATAAACTTGAAGTAGTAATAGAGGATAAATGGTTGGACTTGTGAAAAAGAAGGTTTCCACAATCAAACCCACATACCTCAACTTTGGAGAATTCTTGATGAAGATTGGAATGGAGAATTGCTTGAGATTGAATCTTGACTCCGGAATTAGAGCTTGAGATCCTTGAATTTGGTTGAGGATCTTGGTGGAATTTTTGGAGAGGGTTTAAAGAGTGTTTTTGAGTGTTTTGAAATTAAATGACTAAGTATGGGATATGTTCCCTTTTTATAAAAAAACGTCCCAACACTTAGCCTAAAAAATGAGGCTGAAAAAAAAAAAACAGCTTACTGAAATTTTCGGGTCTGCCCAGACAGGTTTTACGAAAATGGTCATAACTCCTTCATCCTAACTCGGAATGAGGTTAAACAAATTGCGTTGGAAAGCTAACTCACAGAGCTTTAATTTTGATAGTTTGAGGTCCTTCCAGTTCCTTGTGTACTGAGAGATATTCCCCTTTAAAGTTGACCCTCAAAATCGCATTTTTTGCGATTTTCGAATTTTGATACGGTTGCTCTAAAATTCGGGTTAGACCCATTTCCCACTCAATTTGACCCCTGAATAATAATATGAAGTCGAATTTCCGAAATGATGCACGGATTTTGAGATATATGGAAATTACAATTATAGGTGTTTCCGAAGCACATTTTCGGACATTTTTGGGGTCGTTTCAACAGGGCTTTGAACAAGATCACCATCAAAGATAAGTCCCCCTTACCAATCATTGAGGAGTTATCGGATGAACTGGGTGGCTCTCATATTTATTCAAAAATAGATTTGAGAGATGGATATCATCATATTAGGATAGCCCCTGCTAATGTCTCTAAGATAGCTTTCAAAACTCATTGTGGAAACTATGAGTTTCTAGTCATGTCATTTGGGTTGACTAATGCTCTATTCAGTTTTCAAGGACTCATGAACCACATCTTTCATGAATATTTAAGAAAGTTTATTCTAGTGTTCTTTGATGATATTTTAGTCTACAACAAGAACTTGGAAGAGCATGTCCAACACCTGAAGATTGCATTTGATCAAATCCTACAAAACCTGGCCAAGCGTAGCAAGTGTGTATTTACTGCTGAGAAGGTGGGGTATTTAGGGCATTACATATCTGGACAAGGAGTGTATACAGACCCCAAGAAGATTAAAGTTTTCTGAAATTGGTCTGAACCTACTACTCTCAAGAGGTTGAGAGGATTTTTGGGTCTGACAGGGTACTACAGGAGATTTATAAAAGGATATGGAGTGATTAGTAAGCCATTAACTGACTTACTGAAGAAGGACAACTTCTCATGGTCTAGTCAGGCTAGTGAAGCCTTTCAAGCACTCAAGACAGTCTTAACTACTGCTCTTGTGCTTATCTTACCTGATTATGGTCAGCCATTTGTGGTGGAGACAGATGCTTGAAATGTGGGAATAGGAGTTGTCCTCATGCAAAAGGGATAACCCATTGCCTACTTGAGAAAGGGTCTTTCTGTTAAACATCAGGTACTTTCTGTGTATGACAAAGAATTATTAGCCTTAGTCATGGTTGCCAGCAAAGGGAACCAACACTTGACTGCGGGGCAGTTTGTACTCAAGACAGACCAGAAGGCACTCAAGTTCTTATTGGAGCAAAAACTTCATACTGGATCACAACTGAAATGGATAGCCAAGCTAATGCAATTTTACTTTATCATAGAATACAAAAAGGGAAAGGAGAGCATAGTAGTTGATGCTCTTTCTAGTCTACCACTGGTGGAGTTGGCAGCTCTTACTCTCTCTACAGTGAAAACTGATCTTCTAGAAATGATTAAGCAGAGTTAGACTTCAGATCCTGAAGTTAATGTGATAACACAAAGCTTGGATAAGGGAACTGATGTACATCCAGGGTATACAATCTTACATGGTCAACTAAGGAGGCAGGGGAAACTGGTCATAGGAGTAGATGCTCAACTAAGATCCAACCTCATTCAACTTTGGCATGACACTATGGTGGGGGGGACAGTCTGGTATTGAGAATACCTACAGAAAGTTAGCTGCATTGGTTTATTGGAAGGGGTTGAGAGATGATATACATGCTTACGTCAAGGCATGTGATGTATGCCAAAGACATAAATATGATAATGCTAGCATCAACATGGACTTCATTGATGGGCTTCCTAGGTACAAACGGAAAACAGTGATATGGGTAGTAATGGATAGGCTGACAAAGTATGCCCACTTTGTGTCTTGCTCACCCTTATTCAGCTTATGATGTTGCCAGTCTGTTCTTAGAGCACATTTACAAACTTCATGGGGTGCTTGAAGACATTGTGAAAGACAGGGACCTTGTGTTTACAAGCAAGGTTTGGCAGGAGTTGTTTACAATGTTAAGAGCAACCCTTAACACTTCCACTACATACCACCCACAAACAGATGATCAGATTGAAGTTGTTAACAGGTGCTTGGAGACCTACCTTAGATGTTTCTGTTCAGATTCACAGAAGGATTGGTCGACTTATTTAGCAATTACTGAATGGTGGTTTAATACCATTTTTCGCTCTTCTATACAACAAACTTTTTATGAGGCACTATATGGTCAACCACCTCCCTTACATTTGCCATAATTTGCTTGAGATTCAGCAAACGAAGAAGTAGACAGAACACTTCTTACAAGGAAGTTTAAGCTGCAACAATTGAAGTATCACTTGAAGAAGGCTCAACAAAGAATGATTGTTCAAGCAAATAAACATAGGTCAGATAGACAGTTATGCATTGGGGATTGGGTGTACTTAAAAATACAACCATACAGACAAATCACTCTATCAAAAACTCATTTCACAAAACTTTTTTCCAAATACAATGGACCTTATCAGATACTAGAAAAGGTAGGTGTTGTAGCATATAAAATCTCAATCCCGAGACAGTTGTTACTTCATCCAACATTTCATGTCTCTCGGCTAAAGAAGTGACGTCATTTACCAATTGAAATATACCACCCACTAGTCATTGATATATCTAGTCCCTACTGCCCTCAACCAATGAAGATTGTGGATAGAAGAATGGTTCAAAAAGGAAACAAGGCTATCACTAAAGTTAAAGTGCATTGGGTTCAGTTTCCTCCAGAACAAGCTACTTGGCAAGATTATCATGCCTTGTTAGTAAGGTTTCTTTCTTTTCTTCCTTGAGATCAAGAAAATTCTTTAACATAGAGGGACTGATACGAGTGAAGTTGTACGTCAAGCCTCAAGACGTATACATGGTAGTTATAGGTAAGAAGTAGTATTATTAGTTACTTTCAGTATTTACAAATAAGTCCCCAAAAGTAAATATGTTATTTACTTTTGGTACTCAGTAGCTAGTACAGTGTGTCAGGTGGTTATTTCCTATTCTATCCAATTTAGATATATATATATACAATAGCATGTGGGAGAGTTAATGAGAATTATCATCTATCTTTTACCCTAAGTTTCTTAATCTAACACCTTTTCTTCTCACATTTCTTTTGTTTATTTCTGATCTTGCAACATTCTCGCCGGGAAGAGGGGTGCGCCAGTGGCTATTGGTCGCCCCCGCTGGTCGAAGTTGTTGCTTGAAGCAATCGCTGCTACTGTTGATATTTGTCTCGAGTGGCTATCTTGCGATCGGAATGAAAAAGGAGGAGAGAACCAACGAAGGTCGGGGCTCGCCTGGTTCTTGCTCCTTTTATCTTCGCTGGAGAAGAGATAAAGTAGAGGAAAAAGAGGGGTTCGGGGGTAGCATTATCAAGAAGAGAAAAATAGGGGAGGAGAGAGAGAGAGGAAGCTCTGGCCGGTTGGTTTCGCCGGCGATGGATGGTCTCGCTGGAGGAGAAGGGCGAGAAGAGAGGGAGAGGGGGTCTAGCGGCGCTGATCTACAAGGGAAAAAAGGAAGAATGAATTATGTTAGGATTTTGGGTCTTTTGGTATTAAAAATGAAAGTAAAGGTTGGTCAATCCTGATCGTTGGATCAATGAAAATGAACGGCCAGGATAGGATCTTAGAATTGACACAAATGATGAACGGTTAAGATTGATTCTTGAATCTAATTTGGAATTGGTTGGACTTGGAATGGCTAAAATTGAAATAAAATTGGCTAGAATTGAAATGAAAAGATGGTTACAATTGAAACGAAATTGAATAGGATAGGCTACGAATTAAATAAATTGGAATAGAATAGACTAAAATTTAAATGATGATTCTGATTCTCAATTTGGTTTTCTATTCTGGAATGAATCTGTTCTAAAGAAAGACCTGCCTATACTGAAGAGGGGCTGGTTCACGGTAATGAATGGTGGTATCGGTCGGGACAAGCACAACACTCGTTCCCGCAGCCCTTGTTGCAGCTGATAGACTAAAAAGTAAGGGAAGATTAGGGAAGTGCCATTCAATTAATAAAAATCTTCACATATTAAAGTATTTTCATATAAGCATAAACACACCAAAATTTTAAAAACATTTAAATGAATAAGCAAAGTAATTTTTTGAATTTAAAATCGATAAATATAATAATTTAATAATAATAAAATACCCTAATAATAGTAATAATTAAAATAATTTTGTAAATTATCAATACTAAAATATATTATTATTTAAGACAAAGTTGATTAAAATTTTAAAAACGTATTAAAAGTATATATGTTTTAAAATATGTATTTAATTGAATAGCACTTCCGAAAGGGTTATAGGTCGGTAAAAATTGGGTTTCAACAATGACTTGATTATGTTTTTGTATGAAATCATGCACATGACATCTGCATTTGGCATGCTTGTATTTTGAAACAAGTGAAAGATATATTTGGGACTTGCAAATGTTTTGAAATAATTTTCTGCGTGTATTCAGCTCAGAGGGAGCAGGTTAATATTTTACTGACAAAAGTTGGGTACTTAAAAGGAAATGCTCTATTTTTGAGGTTTTATGCCTTAAAAGGATTATTATTTTAAACCTTTCGGATTTACCATCGGAGTAAAAGAGAGAGGTTTTCTTTAAATTTGCACTCTTCCACATTTTAGTGAAAGAGGTACTAGGTTATTTGATATTGTGACCTTTTTGGATATTTCCGGGTTTCACTATGTGCATTCTACATATGTTGATAAGTTATGATGGTTCACAGACTGAATTCAAAATTTTATTACTATTGCATCTATAGATGAGCTGAGGCGGATTCTGTAGTTGTCCCGGGATCCCACAGGATGGTCAGCAAGACAATTTCAAACTTCTTACTTTATTCATGCATTGGTTACATGTGCATTACATAGCTTGGTGTTATTGTCTGTTTGTGATTTATTGACTTGTATGGTATGGATTCGTTGCTTTTGCCTTTTTCACCGTCATTAATGATTGTTTACTTCTACTTACCTATCAAACATTATCGTTAGTGTATATATATATATATATATATATATATATATATATATATATATATATATATATATATATATATATTCCTAGCATGAGTCACCCTATTTGAGCATTGGATCTCCCATGGACATCGCAGACTTGGATTGTGGTGAACTCTTGTTGTCTAGAGACTTACTACTTTTTCCTCTTGCGTAAGGTCTATGTATTTTATATATTGATTAGACCGAGTCGAGGTCTGATCTTAGATCGGGTATCAGGGTCATGGTTGAGGTCGAATTGGGTATCGAATCAGATTTAGGGTCGGGTAAAAGTCGAGTGTCGGGTTGAGTGTCAAAAGCATTTTGTTCAGAAGTTGGATCCTGAATTAGAAATTGAGTTCGGGAGTCGAGGTCAGACCGGGGTCAGATCTCGAGTTGGGTTCAGATATTGGGTCGAGTGTCATGGTCGAATTACGATTCAAAAGCTTGATCCTGAGTTAGAGGGGTCAGGAGTTAGGATCGAGTATTAGGTCGGGATCAGGTTTTGGTTGAGGTTGGGTCTCGGGTTGGGGTCGGGGTCAAGTTCGGGTGTCGGTATCATATTCTAGTTGAAATGTTGGGTCTTTAGATTGAAAGCCAGGGTTAGGTCCTAGATTGGTTCTTGGAATCGTAGCTCAATTCGAATCATGGTCAGAGTCGAGTTCCAGTTCGAATGTCGGGTCTCATGTCGGGAGTAAGGGTCATGTATAAGATCAATTGCCAGTATCGGGGTTGGTTGGTTTCCAGATCATAAACCTTTTTTCTAAAAAGTATTTTCCAAACTCTAGAAAAAATAAAATATATTTTCTAAAAACATTTTTAATTCCCCAATCATAGATTGGAAAATATTTTTCAATCACCAACCAAACATAAGAAAATAAGTTATAAAATAATATTTTCTAGGAAAACATTTTCCTTCATACCAAACACATCCATAAAGTCATCATGGTCTTAAAGTGGTGAGGCGCACAAATTATTAAAATTAAAATTTATTATTACTTGCCTATTTTTCTTGTCTTAATTGATATATTTCAACTACGAAAATTTAGTGGTCACAGGGTTACTTTACTAAATTAATCATATTAGTTATGCTTTAAAATTTTTAATGTAATCACTTTTCCCTCTGTCCTAAAAAACTTGTTACATTTTTCATATATATGCCCCCTTAAGAGAATATTGATTAGGATGAGTATTTGACTATAAGACTTTATTCCCTCTATTCCATATTAATTTAATTTTTGAGGTTTTTTTCATTGTTTAAAATAATTGAATTGTTCAAAGTTCATGGATATTTGATTTTTTTTTCCATATTTACCCTTACCTTGAATGAAATTTGATATTTTTAGGAGATAAATATATTATTAGAAAAAAATGTGAGTGGAAGTCCCAAAAATCTAAAAAAAAAACCGCTGAAAACTAGTTTGACTCAGTTTTTGAGAATCTAAAAATATTTGATGCTTGAATTTTTAAAATCACACCAAAAACTATATGGCCAAATTAATATCGGAAGATAAAATTTTAAAATTTATGATCAGACGCTTATTAACTTGGCGTTGAAACATTCTTATGATCAGTGTATATAAAGTGAACTCTTTATAAAAACACATGAAATCAATCTTAGGATTCACCCCACATTTTCAAAAGGTAGCTATCACACTTGCTACTAGTCCCATTCACAAGGAATTTAGAACTTGCCCTCTTTGTCTTTTTGGGCATCACTGTTGGTTTACTGACCCCATCATTTTTAAGGTTGTGCCTATACTCAACTGCCACTTGTTCAAATACTTCCACATCAAACATGTTCAACTTTAGTTTTGGGTCCATTAAGTCCCTCACATATGCAAAGGGCAATTGGTCCCTTGGATTAAACCCTTCAAGTTCATTAAATAAGAGGCACGAGAATAAATTGGTTGCCACACTATGTTTCCTCAAGATTATTGCACTATCTGGTACATCTGCAAGAACCATGGGAAAAAAAACATAAACATAAAAGAAGGTTTTCCATAAAATTGGCTAGAAGAATCTCAATAAGACTAATTTGCAATAAAGTCAGACACAAACTATAAAGAATTTAGCTTTAGACAAGAATCATGATTAAACTATGACTTCTTGGCAAGCTTGCGTGTATCTAAATTTATTCATGGGATACCAACTTCCAAACAACAACATAACATGTACCAGGTAGATATGTGCATCAAGATCAGGATAGATAAAAATTAAGATCATCTAATATTTTCGTCTCTGCTGAAATTTAAACTTGAAAGCTCATAATTCTCAACCACGAAGTCACACCCTAGCATGTTAAACTAAGACATTTTTCTTTGTACAATGATCAAAATAACACACTTTCTATTAGGAATACCCTTGAAGAAGCAATCTAAATAAAAAATTCATCGAACTTTTTGGAATAGTGACTATGGGAGAGAGAAAAATTAGGTAAGAGCTTACAAGATGGCCCTACCATTAAACTACCTTCCAAAGAAAGAAAAGTGACAATAATCTAGTATATATATTAAAAAAATCATCGATGTTGAGATTTTGCTCATAATGTGACAATCCATTGTACCTCACTTATTTATAATAAATAAATAAATATACCTCAAACTTTTGTTTCTTTCTAGAAACTATTTGATGGGAGAGTTTAACACTAAAAATAATACTGCTACCTTGTTTCTTAAAAGTGGATTACCTATTTGAATATGTGAAACTGACTTTAATTAAATAAAAAATATGGATGTTCACCTAACAACAATATTTTATTTACTTTCCCTTTTTCTTGTTGGAGACGAGGAATGTGTCTTATTTAATGTTATATAACTCCAAGTATCACAGACAACTCATGCTTTTCCAAGAATATGCATTATTCAACGTCCCCACTTGTAATCCTCATTAAGAAATGCCGGACTTAGCTTGAACAATTAGTGCAAATTCGTACATCTTTACTAGCTAGAACAATTAGTGTAAATTCGTACATCTTTACTAGCTTGAACAATTAGTGCAATTTATGTGATTATATTTGACGGACACAATGTTTCAAAAAGGAAAAAAGTTTTCTTGAAATTTTATGACGTTAAACATAGTATTAAAATTCCATATGACTATGAAAACATGTTACCAAGGATAAATATGAAATTTGAAGTTGAACTGTTTCCAAACTAGAAAAGTATCATGTTTTTTTAATATCTGTCACAATAATAACGATATATTCAGTGTAATTCTACAAGTAAGAATCCGGAAAGGGTGGTGTGTATGTAATATTTGGAGTAGCTATCTCATTTCAACAACAACAAAATACCTAGTGTAGTCTAACAAAGTAGGGTCTGAGGAGAATAGGATATATGTAGACCTTACCCCGACCTAAGAGGTGAAGAGATTGCTCATCATAGATCCTTGGCTCAAGGAATAACTATGCAAAGTAGTCCAGAAAAAAAATAACGAAAGTGAAAGCATAACAAACCGATATATTACGATAATCAAAGTATAAGAATCAACATATAATAACAAAAATCGAAGGACAAGAAACTACAAGATGATTACCTGAAGGGTAAGGCTTTTCTGGAGACCATGGTTGCAAGCCATTGTCACAATATGTTTCCATTTGTTTCATCAATCCATCAACATCCCACCATTTCTTCCATCTTGCAGTTGCCATGGCTTCTTCCATTGTATGGACATAAAAAGGATGTCTTGAAATAGCCATATCAACATCTTCCATAACAACAAGTGAGTGAATCAACAAGAATGGATCAACAACTAGCTGTATTTTGGCATCTATCCAAATGCTATATTTAGAATTTGGGAAAAGCCTATGAACTAAATATTTGGGAATAACTCCATTCATTGCTGAATTCTCATACAAATTTCCTTTTTCAACCTTCACAATTCTCCACACTCCCACTGAATTCTCCTCTGATGATGTTGTTGAAATCAAGTTGTGATATTGAAGTCCCTTGAGTGTCACATCATCAACAAACATGTAAAAGCATACTGAGTAGGGTGTATCTTTACCAAGTCCCTTTGGTTGCCTGATTTTGTCATGATCATTGAATGTTGCTGAAATAACCACTATTCCCTTGCAATTTTCCATGGAAATCCTATCTGAAATTTTTTCAAAAATACAAATTAAAAACATTCAAAATAACACCTCCAAGTTTTGCCTCTTTGGTCTAGTAGTAAGAGCGCATCGTGTGATATGTGGATTGACACACATCACTAGTTCAAATACCATCGTAAATGAAAGTGTCGTATATATTTAAGTAGAGAAAGGTAGAGAAAGGTAGAGGGACGAGTTGTTATCAGCTGATCCTCGAAACACCTCCAAGATTCATTTTGTTTTCATTAGTAATTATATAATGCTGATATTATTCCAGCATAATAGTAAGAATTTATATCTTCAACAGCCACAATCAGAATTCACAAAAGGGAAAAAAAAATGTAGATCAAAAATTGCAAATCTTGTGTAATTGAGTATACAGATCACGAACCAAATTTAGTGATAGGAAAACCTTTGAAGAATCCACAAGGAACTTCAATTCCATCATGACGACGATGATCAAAATAAGAAAACCTCTTTTTGATACTGAAATTCCCACCAAAACTATCAGCATTCCCCTGAATATACCTCAAGTTTTGCGAACCAAGAAACGTAGAATTCTCACTGAATTCATTCATTTCCTTCAAAGCATTCCAATAATCTAACCAAAAAAGAATCACATTACTCAAAACAACAAAAAGATGATGAACAAATTCGAAAATGATAATTTAATTTTATAAATACCTGAGAAATAAACAGGGGAATTACAAGACATACGAAAAGTAGGAAGGGCATGTTTATGTTCACCATAAGAAGAATTGTAAAGGAATAGAGGTGTTTGGATAGGATCATTAGGGGAATATCTGAATAGACAATTTGTTGGAGAAATAAAAGAAGTGTAAAGAACTAAAAAGAGAGAGGTGAAAAGGTAGATAACAGAAATGCAGAGAAGTTTTGAGTAGCAGAAGAGTGGTTTTGATGATGTAGCCCTGATCCCCATTTACCTTTTCTTCGTAACAGAAAAACTATCTCACATCTTCTATTGTTATCATCGTATGAAAATTACTTATATTTTTTTATTTTTGTCTTTTTCTCAACCAATTGTTATCTCATTTATATTAGATGGTGACTTTGTTTCTCATCCAATATCCAATATATATGTATGAAATAAATAAACTAATATTTATATGTCCCTAATTATTTGTCCACTTATTTTACTCCTATTAAATATGAATTTACATAAGAAAACTTAAGATTTTCAAGAAGTTTTACTTTTTTTCAAAGTAAATAATTAAGGATATAATAGATATAATTTTTTTTTATCCTTTCTTGATTTGTCAAAATGAACAAGTAATTAAGAACAATTAAAAAAGAAAAAAATGAACAAGTAATTAGGGACAGAGAGAATTGTCAATATCAAATTGGTAGGACACTTTGGCTACATCAAAACATAATTAGAGATGGAAATTTTAGAAAGACCAAATTCATAGACAATCTCTTTAATTAGTCATCAATTTTTATTTTGACACTTCATTTTAATTGTGTTTCATTTTAACCCTTCATTTTTATTTTTGGCGTCATTTAAATACAAAAAATATTATTTCACTACAAAAAAAACAGTGTTTAGCGACGGATATTAGCGACGAATTAATTTCCGTCACTATATAACAACAGATTCGCAATGAAGTAGCCATTTCGTTGCAAAAATTGCAAATTATTTTTTGAGTTATAATATAGCGACGGATTGGCGACGGAATATGTTTTTTGTCGCTAAGAAATAGCGGGAAACTTTGGTGCCCTAATTTTCGCTACGGATTTTTGCAACAAAGTAGGTGTTACAAGTTTATTAATATTCCGCAATGGAATTAGTGACGAAAAAGTGTTGCTAGAATTATAAATATATTTTTATGGAATTTAAATTATGTAGTGACGGAAATATCTGTCGCTAAAATTTAATGTAAATAATTATATTTATTTAGTAGCAACGGATGTCATAATCCATCGCTAAGTTTGTTGCAATTTTTTTAACCAAGTCATCAGTCCATAGAAAACACAAAAAGGAAACAAAAAATTACTATCCTTAAAAAATAGGGTTTTCTCTTAGTGAAAGCTCCCATCTAGCAGAAACTCAGGTGAAAGCTCTTGGTGAAAGCTTTGTATCAGGTGAAAGTTCTTGGTGAAAGCTTTGTATCAGGTAAAATTTCTCTTAGTGAAAGCTCTGTCTCCTTCTCCTTTCGATTTCTCCCATCTCAGGTGAAATGGCTCCCGTCTCAGGTGAAAGGTGAAATTGCTCTTGCCTCCTTCATCCTCAAGCGAAAGGTGAAATTGCTCCTGTCTCCTTCATCCTCAGGTGAAAGGTGAGCTTCTGCCTTTGGTAATTTCTCTTTTTTCATCTGTTCGGTGAACTTTTGGTGCGATGAAGAAGAGGGCGTTGAGTTCTATTTGGTGAAAAACAACTGGGGAACGGGATGTGGTTATCAGGGATATGCCAAAATTAAACATAGTGCACTCGCTTGCTTCTACTTTGCTCTAATTTCTGATTTTGAATATTTTTCAAATTTTGTTTAGTCTCTAACCTCTCTTGCTTCTGCTTTGCTCAACGAAATTCTTGAAATCCTATTTTGGTGGCGAAGTAGTCTCCAAGCTGGTCACTGTATGGTCGTTGCCCAGAGAAAGGTAACATTTCCTTCATAATCTTCTCCTCGTCTTCTTCTATTTCTGATATGTCTCGCTACTCTGTTGTTGTGTCACTGTTGTTTGTAGATGAGAATTGATGACTTCAATTTGCTATATATATGTTCTTAATGGATTTCCTTGATTCATATTAATGTGGAAGTTGGGTTTTGTCGTTTAGTATTTAGAATTGTCGCTTATTTATCCCTTTGTTTGAATCCTTTTTCGGTGACTCCTCTTTGATATGTCGTAGAATCTCTGTTCTTCGTTTTCATTGTCTATAAGCCCAGGTTTTACATTCAATTTTTCTACTGTTAATGATGCTTTCTTTTCAAAATAAGGATAGAATCTTGAAGCTAACTAAGGTGAAAGTTGTTTGTGTTTTTGTTTTGTTGATGTAGTAGCTTGTTTTCAAATCCCCTGATCATTCTACGAATCGAATTTATATTTCCATCTACCTAAATTTTAGTCAAAAATGCCCACTGTTTGTAATTAAGCTAATAAGGTGTGAAGTCATGTTACTGCCCAGATTGTAGTTTGCTTTCAAAGTCGTTGCCTATTTCTCTTTTCTGATCATCTCGGCATGTTGTTTTGCTTGTATTTTCAATCTTTTTAAGTCCTTGAAGTTTGGCCTTGTTAAAAGGTTTGATATTGGTATAAGTATGTGTATGTTCTTGGTGAGTTAAATAAAATGTCACGGGTCAATCTTTGTTGGCCTTATTGTTCAATTCATAAAAGATTAGATGTAAACAATTAGGAAGTCACTGAATTTTGTTTCAGCAGTTATTAAAGTAGTATATGTTTGCTTTTGTTTTATTTGATAGCTACTAGTTATCCTTTCTTTCCTTAAACTTGTCTCTTGTTTATTTATTATACTTAATAGCTACTAAGCTATTAAGTATACAATAGAGTAACTTCTTTTTAGATTTGGCGAAATAGCTTGAAGAGCATTTTAGCTTCTGATTTAGTGAGCATTAATTTAGCTTCTTCTTTTTCTATCTTTTATTTCCAAGTTTTATAATTACTATATATAGGTAGTTCTAGGTGTACATGTTTATAATATGCACCATTTGTTTAGAGACAACTATCTAACTATTGCTTCTGCACATACTCTTCAACTTGGTATCCATCTTTACATCCTTATATTTTATTTGATTAGTTAACTTCTTAGTTTTTCATTTGAACGAACTAGGTATCTTTGATTTTTAATATTTTTTTTTCATTGTTGCATCAATTTAGCATTTTAGATGTATGCAATTCTGTCGGCTTTCATTTGATAATACAAGTACTAATATTCTTGTGCAATTCTCACAGGACAAGTCTTTCACCCTGCAAGACCTTGCTTCTCTACTTTGTGGTAATTTCTCTTTTCTTCATATATTATCTTCGGTAGATAGGAGTTCCTTTTAGCTTTTGAAAATGTTACTATTATTTTCTGAAACTGTTTGTTTTATTTGTGTGTTTAAATACGTTTTATGCTTTAAAAATAACCTCGAAATAATTTGATTCAATGAAATCAGGAAGGATTTTTTGTCTTACCTAATACGCTTGAGTTGGTTAGTGTTGTATGGTTCATTTGTAGAACTTAATTTAGTTTGAGTATTTTGGTGTTGAATATACTGATTTAGGTGATTTGGGGTTTAAAATTGCAGTTTCGATTGAATTTTTCCTCTGCCTCAGCTTCCCGTCTCCTTCATCTATTTCCTCTAATTTGCCTTTGTTTTGAAGGTATACCATCTGGTGTATGTGAAGCTTGAAGAAAGACATAGACATCCGATAAGTGTTCTATTTCCCCTTCTTCTTCTTCTTTCCACTGTCATAAAAATATTTTCTGTTGAAGTTAGAAAAGGAAAATGTTTCTTTAACCATCTCATATCAGTGTTGGAAGAAAAGGAAATGACATGATGAACAAAAACCAGTACAAATAAAAAGAAAAGAGAAAAAAGTAAAGAACAAAAAAAAATAGTAAAAAGCTTCCACCTGAAAGGAACCAGTGATGTTCTTATAGCTTGGCTATCTTATTTGTCTTGATTCATTCTCTTCTATCACTCATTATTCTTTCATATATTCTTTCTTACTTCCATTTTCATGTTCATCTTTTTCACATCAACAACACTAGTATCATTTCCTTGATTTACAAAGTCAACAGTTTGAGTACAACTATTCAATTGTTCCATTGTGATTTCTTTTCATTCTGGAAGAACAAGTTTTTACTGTTATTTCTTTTGAGAAATATCTATAGTTTTATACGACTAGTTATATTGATGACTAGTGGTTGTAATCAGGCATGGTGAAGTTTATATTTTTTTTAGACGTCTTGAGTTCTATTATTTATTTTCTGATTTAGGTTTGTCAGGTCTTTGTTAATGTTCGTCTATTTTCTCTCATTTGATTAAAGGTTCTCAATGTTGGTGCTCTAAGATATAGGTAGTCATTTAACGTTTTGAGCTCAACTAGTAACTAATTTGATCGAAAAAGTTGGTTCAAAGATGCCTAATTTCAAATCCCTTGAGCTTCTGCTAGAGCTTTAAGTCCTTCTGCTTCCTTCATCTTTACATATAAATCCTCATCTATGATCTGCTTACGTCTGTAGAAATCAGCCTCTGCAGTTGCTTTTTGTGCCTCTGCTTCTTTCTCCTTTCCGTAGTGAAATGCTTCAGCTTCTTTTTGTTTCTTGTAGAGCTCTCAATTTGCTTCTCGCACCTTTTACACCAATGAGGCATTAGAAACTTCAAAGTTAGGATTTTGTTTTTTGTAAGTTTTATGTTTTATGTAAAAAGTAACCTAATAATAATTGTGTCTAATCTACTTTCATGTTAAATTACACTGATAGTGTGAATTATTGTCGATTCTCGTATAATCAAAGATGTTACTTTCTCCATTCCAGTTCATGTTCTTGTTAATAACCAACACAATCTGATGTTAAAATATAGCAGGCACTACTGTTCTACCCTAATCAGAGGATCTGGTTGATATTCACTGGAAGTAAGCCTTACTCTTTATTTGTACCCCTGATTTAGCTCAAAATTTAACTATCGAGGTATTTACTTTACTGAATGTAATTAGGAAGATGCTTGTTGTCATTGTGTGCAATGTGCTTAAGCAAATTTAGTTTCTTTATATGTGTTTTGTGTTTTGTTATTTGTATGCTTGTACTACTAGTTCCTTATTTATAAAAGAAAGTATATATAGTTTATACTTTAAAGTAAGCTGGCTGGACTTAGAATGCTTTATTATTTTGTAAGTTGACTGGAATTAGAATTCTTCAGTAAGGAATTTTTTTTTAGGTAAGCTTTTTTTCAGCTTTCCTAGTGAGAAATTTTAGTTTCAACTCCTCATTTCTTTAATTCACAAGCACAAGAGATCAAATTCCAATTATTGTGAAAGTTACTGAATGAATCTATTTCATTCTAATCGGGAAACTGTTTTTGTTAGTTCAATCTCTATATTTTGACTAAATTTAATGAATATGAATTAGAGTACCTTTTGGTCAATCAACTAGTGCTTTTTTAGTAAAAGTTTTGTTTGTTTAAGAATTGACAAGAACATGAATAATCTAGAGCGTGGTTGGATGTATGAGAGGTTGGATGGTCGTGGGGCTATAAACTCTAGTTTCATAACCGGTGTGGATAAGTTTATCCAGTTTGCATGTACACAACATGATCACTTGAGTGGTGACAAAGTTAGATGTCCATGTAAAAAATGTCACAACTTTAGATTCATGGATGTTGAAATCATTAAACATCACATTTATAAGACTAGATTTGTTGATAACTATTTTGTTTGGAAGCATCAAGGGGAAAAAGATGTGATCAATGAGATTTCTTCAGGTCAAGATTTGCATGGTAGTGCTCAACCTAAATTAACATATGATAATCCATATCGACAAATGGTTTTAGATGTTTCGTGTCCCAACTTTTCCCAAGGTTCAAGTTGGCAATCTTTTAGCAATATTGAACCTCAGCCAACTCATCCTTGTGAACCTTTGATGGAGGAAGATCCTAATCCCGACTCTCAAAAATTATATGATTTGCTACAAGCAACTACTCAAAAATTGTATCCCGGTGCTTCTCTCTCTCAACTTGCGCTTGTCTCTCGGATGTTAAATATTAAAATGGAGAACAATATATCACAGAGAGGTTATAATCAAATGATGTAATTGTTGAAAGAGGCTTTACCTGAAGATAACATAGTTCTTGATAGTTATTATCAGACCAAGAAGCTAGTCCGTAGCTTGGGTTTGCCAGTTGAAAATATTGATTGTTGTGAATTAGGATGTATGTTATATTGGGGTGATGATGAACCTTACATGTTGTACATTCTGTGGACATGAGAGATACAAGCATCGTGTTGGCTCTCGTAAAAGGAAAGTGGTCCCTTATAAGAAAATGTATTATTTTCCTTTGATTCCTAGATTGCAAAGATTATATGCATCCCCTGCTACTGCTGCTGACATGAGATGAGATGGCATCATGAGCATACAAAAGAGGATGGTGTAATGCATCATCCATCAGACTATGAGGCTTGGAAGCACTTCAATGAAACTCATCATTTTTTTGCTGTGGAACCAAGAAATGTAAGATTGGGGTTATGTACTGATGGTTTCCAACCATTTAGTCAGTCTGGGAGTAAATACTCTTCATGGCCAGTGATTGTCACTCCTTACAATTTACCTCCAGGGATGTGTATGAAAGAGGCTTATATGTTCTTAACAGTTATTGTTCCAGGGCCAACCAATCCCAAACATAAAATTGATGTTTATCTGCAGCCTCTGATAAAAGAACTGACTTTGTTGTGGGAGACAGGTGTGGAAGCATTTGACATCTCAAAAAAGCAGAACTTTCAACTAAGGGCAGCTTTAATGTGGACAATCAGTGACTTTCCAGCATATTCTATGTTATCCGGATAGAAATCTGCTGGTAATTTAGCATGTCCCTATTGTATAGAGGAAACACAATCCTTTAGATTGAAACATGGTAGAAAAACATCATGGTTTGATTGCCATAGGATGTTTCTCGACCAAAATCACCCATTTAGGAGAGATCGTAAAAACTTTCGTAAAGGCAAGACTATCCAAAGATCATCACCACCCTATAGAACAGGAGCAGAATTATTGAACCAAATTTGTGACTTGGGCATTAGGAAAGTAACAGAGTTAGATGCAAACGAAGTTAATCGAAGATTTTGCAAGTCTTATGGATGGAAAACGAAAAGCATCTTTTGGGATTTGCCTTATTGGAGTTCTAACATGATTCGACATAATCTTGATGTCATGCATATTGAGAAAAATGTCTTTGATAATGTGTTTAACACAGTTCTTAATTTTGATGACAAAACCAAAGACAATCCACAAGCACGTCAAAATATGGTAGAATATTGTGATCGACCTCAATTGGCAAAAGACAGTAGTGGAAAATATCCCAAAGCTATATATACAATAGATAAGGAAGCACGAGCTATCTTGTTCAATTGGGTGAAAGGCTTAAGGTTTTCAGATGGGTATGTTTCCAATTTGGTTAGATGTCCAGACACAAATGCGAAAAGGATATTTGGCATGAAAAGTGACGATTGTCATGTGTTCATGCAACGACTAATGCCTATTACTTTTCGTGAACTACTTCCTAGTAATGTGTGGCAGGTACTTACAGAATTGAGCTTATTTTTTAAAGATCTTACTTCCACCACTTTACGAGTGGATGACATGGAGAGATTGGAGAGAGATATTCCACAAATTTTATGCAAGTTAGAACATATATTTCCTTCTGGGTTCTTTGACTCAATGGAACATCTTCCTGTGCACATTCCATATGAAGCAAAATAGCTGGACTAGTGCAATATCGATGGATGTATCCTTTTGAAAGGTAAATGTGAAACTTTATGTCACTTATGACTAGTTTGCCATACATTCCTTTTCTAATGTAATGGTCCATCCATTTTCTTTATTTAGGTATTTGGGAATTCTTAAAAGGATGATTGGGAATAAAGCTAGTGTAGAGGGTTCCATTTGTGAAGCGTACTTGATGATAGAGTCAACATAATTGTTTTCTCATTATTTTGAACCTCATGTCATGACATGTAATCATAATGTGGAACATAATGATGATGGTGGTGTTGTGGAAGATCTTGAAGGAAATTTATCAATATTCTCCCATCCAAGTCGAGTATGGGGAGAAGCAAAAAAAAGGGATTTATCCCTTGAAGAAATCAAGGCTGCCCAAACTTATATCTTACTAAATTGTGAGGAGGTTGAGCCATTTGTGAGGTAACAAAAGTTAGTGGTATGTTCTTAATAATATAAACATATCTTTATTCACGACTATCAAATTAAACTTATTTTACTATGATGAAGTATGTTCATGCAACGTTTGCAAGAAGAATTTCCGAATCTATCTCAGGGTCAAATAGATGAGAGCCTTGAAGCAAATTTCTCTACATGGTTCAAGGAATTTGTAAGATTTCAAAACTACTATCTTTTATGTGGTAATGTGCTTAACTTGACTTCGGAAATTTTACTAAGTCTTACAATTTTTTCAAAATAGGTCTGATGCAATCCCATAGAGAATAAATTCTTGAGTAGTCTTGCCCATGGACCATTAATAAGTGCTACATGTCCTTCTATTTATTTTGTTAATGGATACAAATTTCCTACAAAATGTCATGGTAGCGCAAGATCAACAATGAATAGTGGAGTTTGTATCTCAAATTCAAATTTTGGTGATTATTTTGGACGGATAAAAGAGATTATACAAGTGGAATACCCTGAAGCACCTTTGAAGCAAACTATATTATTCAAATGTGAATGGTTTGACCCAACTATGAATGTTGGTGTCAAAAGGCATAATCAATACAAATTGGTTGAGATTAATCAACGTCGTTGATATAAAAAATATGAGCCTTTTATTCTGGCAATGCAAGCAACTCAAGTGTGTTATATGTCGTATCCGAACAAGAAAAAGGACAAAGATGACTGGGTAGCTATATTGAAGGTCAAACCTCGAAATGCTATTGAATTACTTGATGAGGGAGTGGAGACAACTTCAGAACTAAATGTTCCATTCCAAGTTGATGAAGTTGAAGTCCACGAGATAGATATGACTGTTTCCATTGATGAAAACATACTCTTAAATGATCCAAATAGGGATACACTGGAAATGGATGAACCAATTGATGATGGTTTATTGCAAGAGCATCATGAAATCCAGATAGAATCAACAGAAGAATATGAAATCGAGGAAACTGAGGAGGATGAAGATGATGAAGAGGATCAGGAAGAGGAAGAGTTTGAAGAAGACATAGATAGTGACTAGCGCTTGATAATCTACTTTTGTATCTTCACCGTAATTTGTTTGTATTAAGTTTTCTCCAAATATTCTCATTTTCTTTAGTTTCTGTTTTTCAAATTACGGTGATTAAAATCAGTAACTCTTGGATTTTGACCATGTGTGTTCTATTTCTTATTTTAACCTTTATTTAAATCTACTTGTAGCATCAATTAGTGTTATACATACCAGGTAACTAAATGTTCCATTTGAATGAGAGCTGTTTTGTGATGCTTTGGATGCTTAGGAAATCTCCACATTCACCTTTTCCCCTCTTTTAGCTACTGTCTTTTCATTATCATTGGTCATTTTACATTGGTTATGGAGTTTCTAGTGCCACGTGTGGTGTGTTTGATGGCCAATCCAAAGAGAGTTTGTGTTCTCTTCCTTGGTACAGGGAAAACTGAAACAAATGTTATGCTTTGTGGTCATTTTACATTAGTTTATACCTACCAGCTTTGATGACAGAATGTAACCATCAGGCCTAGGTGCCTTATCATAAGCACATGATCTAATGGTATTCAACTTTTCAGTCTCTTAAAAGGCTTTTACAGTTCCCTAATATCCTTTTCTGTGATTGTATTCAATTTTTTTAGAATTTGATATAGATTTTTGAAGCTCATTATTTGTGTAAATCTTCTAACCAAACTCAATGATAACTATTTCACTCTTTTATATGCAGGCATAAGTGTTTTCACTTGATCTACAAGCTTTTTTAGAGGTATTTTTAATATTTCAGCACACTTTAATGAGGTAGCTTAATTTGATTTATACTAGTGATAAATGTTTGACTCTAGTTTCTGTTTTTGCAATATTTCTTTTTTTGGTGGAACAAACTATTTGGTGATAGTCATTTGCTAGTCTCATTTCGTTCTCATACACCATGATATTATATGGGTCTGCCTGAATTTTGTTTTGACATTGGATAAGTAGCTCCCATCGATCGTTGTTGTGTTTGTAGTTCCACATCACTGAAAGTTTCTTTGTTTAGACATGACAATAAATTTTTCAGGAAGCCAACTACATTGTTATAGTTTTCAGGAAGCCAACTACACTATTATATTTTTTTATAGGTATGGCTCGAGGCAGAGGTCGTGGGAAGTCCTTTGGTAGGAGTAGTCCTGCTATTCATGTAAGTATGCCAACTATTCTGATGCTCACTATAGTTTCTCCTCAACAAGGTGGTACTACAACCGTTGAAACATCATATCAAAGTACCACCCCAACTATCTCTGAGACACCTCCAGTTACACCAAATCAGAGCAGTCCCATAGGTCAGGGTCTGTCTACTCAAAGCATCCCAACAGGTTGTAGTAATCCAATTGCTGAAGGTGATCTATCTACTCAAAGCAACTCAAGAGGTCATACAAACACAGTTGATACTGATTCTAGTAGTAACCACTCACGGACCCTTATTTTTATAAGTTCGGCAGGGTTAGTCCACTCTTTTGCTTTTATCCTCATAACCTGTTTATACTTAAGTGTAGTTAATATTGGTAGTCTTTGAATCCACAAGTCCGAGTAAACAAATTATAATTTAAGGTTCCCTGTTAAGCAATGCTAATTGATGGATCTGAAAAATTAGCAACCTACTATAATCTAAGTATTCTTTTTATTAGCACTCACATATATAATGTCTGATTATAATAAAACTCCAAATAATGTCTTCAAATTTACACAGATTGGAACCTTCTATAATATGCTCTAGTTTCATAACCAAGTCTTTCAGAAATGATGTTGATCCCAATGAAATAAATTGGAAAAATGTTTAAAACGATGTAAAAGACGGTTATTTTGGAGAATTTAAGGTATTACTTTTCATCGTAGATAAGTTTGGAAAGTGTATTCATACTTATAGATAGGATATTGATATATTACTTTCAAAATTTATTGTAGAAAAAATTCTATTGGGATGTTTTTATTAGTGAAAGTGAAGTGAAGAGACACTGGTTGGTCAAGGCCGCTATAAAATACAGAAATTTTATTTCTAAAATAAAAGGGGGAGGAATTAGGCCAGGTTTTGTACTTGAGCATGTTTGGGAAAGATGGACACAACTTTGGGGAAGTAATGAGTCTAAGAAAAAGTCAGAAACAAATGCAAAGAATCGTCGTGGCGGCCGTGAAGTTGCTGCTGGGACTCACACAGGTGGCTCTATCTCAATTGGATAGCATCGCAAGAAACTTGTAAGTATATATGTCACAAATTATATAAGTAACATCTTTAGGTTGTCTGATATATACACTTGTATCTAAATACACATTATGCAATCAATATTTTTGTATCTAAAAAGTGAATTTTCTTTTGTAAAGGCTATTGAAAAGGGTCGAGATCCAACACCAAGTGAGTTACATTTACGCGTCCATACGCATGGTCATGATGGGAAATCTTTTGTTGGCGAATGCTCTCGAATTGTCCATGTAAGTCCAAAACTTTGAAACCTATCAGAATATATACATGTCATTTCTTATTAGAAGGGAAAACTTGGCTGAAAATGAACAGTAATTTAGTTTCATGGTTGGATGTTGTTATCTTGCTGCTCAACTAATGTGTGGACTGTTTACTTCTTGATCTTTGTAATTCGTTCAGATGTTAGAAATTTCTGAAAGTGTTTCGACTTATTATTAGACTGTAAATCAGTGGTGTAACTTGTTTGCTATTCATGTTGTTTGCTTGCCTGTTGTTTCCTTGTAATCTTGATGATTTGGTTCAGTCTCGAGTTCGTTTCTCCTTAGCAAGGTCCTCTTATTTCACTATTTTGGTTGGCTGTGAAAGTCGTGGTTCAGTCATGAAGTCTGAAATCATTTTCTATAGGAAAACATAAATGGTCGTACATGCCCTGTTATCCTACATTACGAGTTATTTGTTTCCAGTTTGCTGTAACTAAGAAGTTGAGTTTAAACGAGTCAAAAGGCTACCTGTTTCAAGTTGCTGAAGTATTCTTTTGTGTTGTTTTCTTTGTTAAAGTTCCTTCCATTCTAACTAGGCGACTGTTTGTTGTGTTCATCATCCTTACCCTTAAGTCGAGATAAGACAAAATTTTAGTGTTCACGTCAAAGTTAAGTTCGATCCAATGATATTTGGCTGCTTCTTTCTTCATGCTTCGAATTTGCTCTCCTTTCACTACTCAACGTTGCGTTTAAATCAAATTTAAGTTTCCATTTTGTTTAGATTATAGTCGGAAAATGCCTACCATTTGTAGTTTTAAATATGAACTTCAAAACATGTTTTCCTTATCTTTGTCTTGTTTTGGTTTTCATGAGGATTGTGTTAGTTCTCTTCACTACGGGCATAAAAGTTGCCCGTAATGATGCTATTTCAGCATCTATTTTATGGCCCTCTTCCCCCAGTCTAGTAGTTTCACTGAGTATCATAGAGGATTTCAAAATGTGCATGTTAATAAAAAAAATATGTTATGAGATCAGAAATGAGATCCAGATTTTTAGGATCAGTTTGTGGTAGCCTACACATGTTTTCAACATCTGTTATGTGGCCCTCTTCCCCCAGTCCAGTAGTTTCACTGAGTATCACATAGGCAGGGCATATAGAGAAACGGCTGATGCCTTGCCACTGAGAGTGCTAAATTGTAGCTTGTACATTGTAGCTACTGTAGTATCCTCAAGTCTTTGAACAATCACATCTATGCATACCTGCATAGACACGTTGGCATACCACAAAAAGAAACAATAGAATCATTCTACTGCTAGGGATATTCAAGTGACACTTATAACCACAACAATCCTTTCAAGTGTCATGAAACATTTGTGCAGACATAATAAAATAATGGTTAACCTTCTAGCTTTGCTATATCCTATCAAAAAGATTTTTAAAATTGGAAATCAAGATTTGCTACAGACAGGACATTCACAATTCAAGCTGCTGCTAATATGTAAGATGGAACAATGATAATCTTTCAGGTCACTATTTTTGTAACATACCTTTGCTTTATACTTCTCGTCCTGTGAGTATCACATAGCATTAATGTTTTGAGAATTTCGGATTGCAACATGTTCAACTATTGTGGTAGCCTTCACATGTTTCTTCTAGTAAAATCCTAAAACAACAAAACATAGAATAGAATAATGTTCTTCGGATACAATTCGATCTTTCTACGGCCAAATCTCAATTTGTGGAAAGCCTTTGTAATAATTGAAAGTTGTCCATTTGTAGTTGTGTGTGTCGAGTTAGACAAACACAAATTGGACTTTAACCAAACAAATTCACATGAAAATTACGTTTTCTCAGTTGATTCTTTCTCAATTCAAGTTTGATTATCCAAACTTAGATGCCCCAAATACTTGTACAATACTAATTTGAAAACTCCATCTCTTTTTAGAAAGATCCAAAATTTAACTCATTGTGATTTGAGGGTTTTAAATGGCTGATAAGGAAGAGGGAAACTTATGAAATTTGTTGTACAGAGTGTTTTAAGATGATTGAATTTTGCATTTACAGTTAGCTGAGGAATTGTGAGAGAAAAGACAGTGTGAGAATTTTGGATTACAATTATATGCAAGCTCAACATTTCAATAAGTATGCATTGTTGGTCTAATGTATACACCGCTGAATTTTGGTACATATTGTATACACTGCTGGTCTAAATGCAGGCTCAACATTTCAAGCCAAATGTATTATGCAGCCAAATGTATTAAGTAGTTCAACCTAAATGTTATTGCCCATTTTATTAAGATACCTCATATAGGCATGTCTCCAAGATGTTTTCACTAATAGAGTAGCCCAAAATAACCAGAAACTTATGATGAATCCAATTGCCATGCTAATATAGAATGATGATTCATCAAATAAGTTGTCTTCCTCATGCTGGTGAATGGCCTGCACATCTTTTCTCTTTGCTAATATAGAATGATGTATGTCTTCCTTATACATCAAGTCAGTTACAATGTTGATGAATGGCCTGCAGAAATATAGAATGATGTTATAGTGAGTTATGTACTCACGAAAATGTCCTGAGCAGCTTTGGGTATTCCCAATATAAGATTTGTTATCCAAGGTTAAATTAGACATACAACATTTCTGCCTTTCCCTTTCATTATAAATTTATTCCTAATCTTTAATGTTTTCTCTTTATCTCAATTTATTACAGGAAAAATATGAAAAAATATTATGGGGAAAAAAAACCTCTCAATCTGATATTGATCAATGTGAAGCATACTACCAAGCTGCTGGGAGAGAAAAGAAGAAAAAAATATACGGTCTTGGATCTGAAGCAAAAACTTACTACAGGCAGAATCTTTGTTCCTCATCATTTGTAGCAACTTCAGTTTCTCAATCAACATCGACAAGAAATATGGATGTGTTTGTGAAGGAAATGATTCCTGGCCGTACTAATCATTTTCTTTCGGTTATTATGGAGCGGCTACAACAAGTGGTTACTCCCATTGACAATCCATCACTTGTGACACCCATGGTGCCTCCTCCCGCTACTACTAATGAGGATGAGGTTAATCCCTTAGTTTCAAGTGATGAGGGTATCCCTTAATTAGTCTCCTTTAGCTTTAATTTTTGGATGTTTGTGTTTTTGAAAAGTACAAATTGTCTGATAACAATAGTTGATGACTTGCTTTTGATGTTTTGCAGTGAAAGTATGTGATTAGGATTTTGCTATCTACAGATTTTGAACCCTCTAAATATTATTTTATATGAATGTTTGTTATTTTAGAGGTATTTAATAATTGTTATTAATTTATTTCAGCAATGTATATTTAAAATAAAAAAATGAAATTATTTTACAAGAAATTTTTTAGCAACAAATTTAATGACGATTTGGTCGTTGCTATGAAAAATATTGGCAACGAATTAGCAACAGAACATTTTAGTGGCAAATATGCTGGCTTAAATAACATAATATTTTGTGACGGATTAGTGACAGAAATTCCAACGCGAATTTATTTGAAATGATGAAATTAATGATGAACTTAGCAACGAATATTTTGCGATGGATTAGTGACGAAAATTTCATCGCGAATTTATTTGAAATGACGAAATTAATTATGAAATTAGCAACGAACTATATAAGTATAACGACGGAACAGTCCGTCACTAAAAGTTGCGACGGACTAATTTTTCGTCGCTAAGAGATTACTAATGAGCGAAATACTAACAGCCAAAAATCCGTCGCAAATCCGGTTTAGCGACGAAATACCATAGATTAGCGACGGATTTCATCAGTCGCTAAATGCTATTTTTTTTTTGTAGTGTTTAGTATAAGCTATTCATAGCATTTTGATAAAACTAAAAAAGGTCAGACATATTCAATTTTATAATATTGCATATTTTTTTTTCGTTATTTCAATTTAACTCAAATACTTACTTTCTAATTTTTAGTTTAGCTTCAATACAGGCTAATCATTTGGAGTTCCAAAATGAAAATTGATGACAAGTTAGAGGGGTTGTATATGTGTTTGGCAAAAAAAACTTATTTGACACATGATGTTTACATTTATTTTATTTTAATTGATAAAAAGAGTTAAAAAAAAACAAAGTATTTTCCACTTTTTATTAATTAAAGGATTTCAAAATTAAAAAAATAGATTCCTTTAAAATAATATTTTATTAGAAAAGTGAATATATACACGGTGCTTCTGATAAACCCGTAAGAGTACGTAGTTGATTTCCATGTCAGTGCCTTTTCAGTGAGTTCATTGCATAGATTTTGTCTAATTCAATTTATATTTTCTGTATAATTCGTATGATATTATACACAAGTAAATTTATCAAATACAGGGCGGCAAATTTCATCGAGGGTTCCAAAAAAAAAAGGTATGATATATACTATTAGAATACTGTAGATTACCTGCACATTTTACTTGGGGGTTATTTCTGCAGAAATTTCCTACGAATTTTTATGTAGAAATACGAAATTCCTAAATTATAGATTTTTTTATCTGCAAAAAATAGTTTCCCAAAAAAATTGGTGGGTAAATTTGACGTCATTTTCGCAAAATTGTTAACTGGGGAATTATTTGGGGCAAATAATTTGTAAGTAGCATTTTCATAGATAAATTCGCAAGTAATGAAAAAAGGGATTTATTTATCTCCTAGCAAGAAAATTCCTAGATAAACTTATTTGCAAATTTAACTATAAATAATTACTTGGGAATTTATCTAGAAATATTTTTTTTATGTGGAGTTGGGGATTCATGTTCCATGAATTTACTTGGGAATTTCTTATTTGAAGAATTACTAGGGGATTTTATTATTGTAAATTTGATTTGAGATTTTTTAGGGATTTACTTGGAAATTTGCAAACTTGAATGTTTTTTTATATAATTTAATTGGAGTGTTTTTTTATTGAAATCTACGGTTATTGAATTAGGAGTCCTGGAGGAATATTTTCTTAAAAATATATATATACAAAAATTAAAAATCATAAAATATAAAAAAATAAAAATGAAACTACAATGAAATTTATTGTTAAATAATTACTCTATTTTTAGGTTTAATAAATTATTATGAATAATATCAATCTAATAAGGTGTTGAAACATTATCATAAATTTTAGGATGAATAGTTTTAACTTATATATAATTAATATTTAATCTCACTAAACATCATTTTTTATTTTTTTTTATTTGAAAGAAAAAAAGAACTAAAATTATATGGCTAGTTATCTATCTATATATAAAAGGAGAAGAAAAAATGAAACATATCAACACCACAAATTTCAGAATTTTAAATAATTAATAATCAATAATTAAATAAATAAATATAGACACATGTCAATAATTACAATTACACACATTTATTAGACCCAATTAACTCTACGGTAGTTACACAAAATTTTAAATAAACAATAATAAGTTATTATTCAATAATGTTAATTAATCAATAATTAATTAAATATATAGACACATGTCAATACTTATATTTAGGCCCATTTAATTCTACGGTAACTATATATAATTTTAAATAATATATATATATATATATATATATAAAAGGAAAAGAAAAAATGATACATGCCATTACCACAATTTTTTAGAATTTTAAATTTTAAATCATTTTAAATAATCAGTAATAAATAATTATTTAAATAATTACAATTGGATAGATTCTACGGTAGTCTATCTATATATAAAAGGAGAACAAAAAATAACACATGTTATTACCACAATTTTTAAAATTTTAAATCATTTTAAATAATCAGTAATAAATAATTATTTAAATAATTACAATTAGATAGATTCTACGGTAGTTACACAACAATGTAAATAAACAAAAAAAAATCTATCTATATATAAAAAGAGAAGAAAAATGACACATGTCAACACCACAAATTTTCAAAATTTTAAATAATTAATAATTAATAATTAAATAAATAAATATAAACACATGCCAATAATTACAATTAGACACATTTATTAGATCCAATTAACTCTACGGTAGTTACACAAAATTTTAAATAAACAATAATAAGTTATTATTCAATAATGTTGATTAATCAATAATTAATTAAATATATAGACACATGTCAATACTTATATTTAGACCCATTTAATTCTACGGTAACTATATATAATTTTAAATAATCAATAATAAATCTATTTTCTATTTATATATATTATTTATATAAAAAGAAAAAGAAAAAATGACATATGTCATTACTACAATTTTTTAGAATTTTAAATTTTAAATCTTTTTAACTAATCAGTAATAAATAATTACAATTGGATAAATTCTACGGTAGTTACAAAACAATGTAAATAAACAAATTTTTTTTATAAATAATTAATTACAAATTGATAGATTCTACAGTAGTCTATCTATATATAAAAGGAGAAGAAAAAATGACACATGCCATTACCACAATTTTTAAAATTTTAAATTTTAAATCATTTTAAATAATTAGTAATAAATAATTATTTAAATAATTACAATTGGATAGATTCTATGGTAGTTACACAACAATGTAAATAAACAAAAAAAAATCTATATATAAAAGGAGAAGAAAAAATGACACATGTCATTACCACAATTTTTAAAATTTTAAATAATCAGTAATAAATAATTATTTAAATAATTACAATTGGATAGATTCTATCGTAGTTACACGACAATGTAAATAAACAATTTTTTTTTATAAATAATTAATTACAAATTGATAGATTCTACGGTAGTTACACAATATATTTTAAATAAACAAAAACAGATTATTATTTTACTATTACATCTTCCATCTACAAATACATAATTTTAATTACAAAAGCTTAAATGTTAAATGAATATATACAAAAGATTCTCTTGTAATATCATATGTTATAAACCATTTAATCAAGAGAGATGATGAGTATCGCCTGTAACATCATATATTATAAATTCTACGGTAGTTACCCAACATTGTAAATAAACAAAAATAAATATTATTTATCTATTACATCATCTATCTAATGAGTATCGCATGTAACATCATATATTATAAACTCTAAGGTAGTGACACGACATTGTAAATAAACAAAAACAAATTATTATTTAACTATTACATCATCTATCTACAAATACATTATTTTAATTATAAAAGCATAAATTTTAAATTAATATATACAAAAATATTCGCCTGTAACATCATATGTAATAAACCATTTAATAAATATAGATGATGAGTATAGCCTGTAACATCATATGTTATAAACAATTTATTCAAGATAGATGATAAGTATATATAATACGTGAGAAGTCTTAATATATCATTATTTTGTATTTAAAATTTATACCAAATAATAAATATATTTTTACAGATAAATACAAGCAGTTTTATAACTTCTCAATAACCATCCACTAAACAAGGAAACTTAAACTACAATTATTCACATCTTGAAATTCCCGTACCTATATATAGACATCTTTCAAAAATAACTTTACATACCTTTACATTGTTCGACGATTGTTCGGACATATTCAATAATATACATGGCTTTGCAATTTCACACAATTTCAGAAATTACATCCAAATCAATGCACTGGAACTTGAAAGTTTGTGTTATTCGATTGTGGATAGTTCCTGACAAATTCAAACTAGAAATACCTTACTCTTTGGAGATGATTTTACAGGACGAAAAGGTACTACTCATACAAATAGTTTTATATACTCTATATAAATTATCATAAAACAATAATTTGTTTTATTTCAAGGCGATCGTATTCATGCATCACTTGAAAGTCTGTAATTAAGCATTTCAGAAAAATTCTATATGAACTTGGTGTTTTTCGGATGAATTACTTTGTGATTGCCCCAAACATCATGAAATTTAAGACAACGACATACAAACACAAGCTTAACTTCACTTTGACTACAAATGTTAAGGAAATTCAAGATCCTTCTTTTCAAATGGATATATTCAATTTTTGCACTTTTGACCAATTGACAATTCATCACAATGTTGATGAGACGGAGCTTTTGGGTAATAATGATATGTTATTCCATTCATTAGCTTTTAAATTTACAAAATAACTAATGTATTTTCTTTGCAGATGTTATTGGACATGTTGTTTCATATCAACCAATTCAACAGATACATCAAGGAGATAACAATAGTTATTTCATCAATATTGTTCTAAAAGATGAAAAGTAATTATTTTAAATTCAGTTTATTATTATAAATATTCATTTATCATTTATATATTAAAATGTAATTAAATTTCATTAATACAGTAAAAATAGACTGTCAGGGTGACCTTGCGGATCAAATACAACCACATTTGACGGAATTTGCAGATGAACCTTTGATTGTGGTTTGTCAATTAATGAAGGCTCACAAATTTAGAGGTTTAAACATTGTAATTTCAGTAATACAAATTTATTTTGTATAAATATTTTGACATTGTATAATATCAATCATCAGAAAACTACTCAGTACGTAGCTGTTGGTATCAAACCAAAATATGGATGAATCCTAATCTACCTTAGCCTAATGAATTCAAAGACAAGTTAGCCTAATGGAGTAATGCTCCTCATAAACAACCTCTTGCTGAATTTCATTTATTTGCTAGATAAAGTATGATCAAAATAGCAAATTTCTCAATCCACTATCCCCGTTTTCTCAAAAGGTACCAGACAAGATATTGTTAATGCAATTGTAAATTCATCATAATTATGGCCACATTGTCAACTATTGACTCTAACAAAGAATATGAGGTTGCAAAGCAATGCGAACGATACACATTTGAAAGAATTGAGAGATTTTTCTAATTGGATCTTGAAAGTTGGGGATGGTAGCATTGGAAGTTCAATTGATGGAATAGACAAAATTTTAATACCAAATGATCTTCTAATAAATGAGTATACTGATCCAATAGCATCTATTATTGAAAGTACCTATCCAGATTTCATCACTAATTGCAATGATATCGAGTACCTTCAACAAAGAGCCATTCTTGCTCCAACTCTTGATATGGTTGAATCGAATCAGTATATGATCACCCTTAATCATGATCCTGAGAAATCATATTTAAGATCTGATAAAATTGCAGGTCTGATCATACTTATTCAGCTTTAACATGTACACACCCCTGAATTTTTGAACAATGTTAAATGTTCTAGCGTTCCAAATCATTCAATCACTTCAAAGGTTGGGGTTCCAGTGATGTTACTAAGAAATATTGATCAGTCAGCAGGATTATGTAATGGAACTAGATTGATTGTTACTAAACTTGGAAATCAAGTTATTGAAGCAAAGGTTTTATCTGGACAGATGGTTGGCCAGAAGGTGTTTATTCCAAGAATGACTTTTAACACCTTCAGATTCAAGAATTCCTTTTAAGTTTCAAAGAAGAAAGTTTCCTATAACTATTTCATTTGCTATGACAATCAATAAGAGTCAAGGACAATCTTTATCTCATGTGGGCTTATTTCTAAAGAAGCCACTGTTTACGCATGGACAATTTTATGTTGCTCTTTTCAGAGTGACAAATAGAACGGGATTAAAAATACTTACTTACGATGAAGATGGGCAAATAAGTAATGAAGCCACAAATGTAGTATATAAAGAAGTATTCCAAAATCTAATTTGACATATATTGTATTTTTTTAATTTTATATATATACTAGATTTTTTGTTGTGTTTGTTACAATAACTGTTATATCTATTTTAGATTTCAATATTTATGTATTTTAACTTATTAAGTTAACATTAAGCACATACACATTAATAAAAAAACAACAACAAAGAAAGTCCAAATTACTTTGAAATATGCAATAGTAGATATGTACTAGCCTTAAGTAGCTCACTATAATCACTGATATTTGCCATCAATACACTAGCAGATAAAATTTCTTCCATAATCAACTTCTCCGCCATCTACAAAACACTTATTACAAAGCATATATGAAAACATAAATACTACTACTATCAGATAGTTTTATCTATATTTAAAAGTACAAATAAATTATAAGACTTCACACATTTTCATTCTTTACTAATTTTTAACTTTACTCATTCTCAAAATAATAAAAGTGACAAGTTTCTATATTAAAAGGGTAATTTTTTCAAATTATGATTTGGAGAACAAGAAAATGATAACTTTTTCTGATAATATATACAAAAAAACTATGTCGATAGCTTTTAATAACCTGTACAATGTGCAATATTGTGGATACATTACCAATTCTAAATCAACATATCTCTTAAACTCACAATTTAATAAATATTTAATTTCAATTACAATCAAATGCCTTCTACTTATCATATCTTTTTAACAACTTGTGCTTCTACTTATCAGATCTACTTTTTAAATTGACCTAACTATTTATAATAACAACCTTGTATAATTATAAATAAAGCAATTTTTAACATGAAATGAACTCTCATTTTTTTACTTACATAGCTAATCTAATTTCTTCAAAGTTCAAACAAACAATTCACATTAAAAATTGTCAAGTACAAGTTACTCCAGTTAGCTAGGAAAACTAAAACTGAGATTATCATATACGAAATCTCTGAATCTCCAAACAAAATATCAAAATTTGTATCAACATAAGCTTATTATAGCTTTGAAATAACATGCATTTACTACTTTATAATTTAAATTAAATTTAAACTATTTACCCATATCTTACCATCCCAAATAGATCTGAAGGAGACATAACCTAATAAATCTCATAAGAATAAATCCAAAAAAAGAACTACTTCATGCTAATATATTCTTCAATGGAAGTTCTCATTAAGAAGGATCAAAATAAAAAATGTCAAAAATTTAACTCACCATTTCACAGAACATTGGATTTTTGACAGAACGATGCTAGATCTGAAAACAACTCCGATCAATTCTTTTATGCCATATCCATTAATCTTAACCTGCTTGAAGAAATTCAATTTTATGCTATGTTATCATTTGCATGTTCAAATGTTGAAATTGTAAAATAAACTTTACCATAGTTGTCATGCCCCACGCCTACACCCTGGGAGAGACTGGCACTCGAAGACTATTGCTGGCCTCAAGTGAACACTTGGCCTGATTTACTAACTTAGCGGAAGACTTAACTCATCACATACACATTTATGAAGTGACTAGAATGTTATAAAGGAACATTAAACTGGCCATTAAGGCAAACTCAAGTCTTTAACATATGAAATGAAAAGTAAAGATAACTGAATTAACTAACTGACTGTAAACAATAGAGATGGATGTCGGGACAGACCCACGACATCCTAATGAACTAATACTAAAACTAAAAGCAATGAAAATGAGTCCTCTGGAATTCAAAGAGGCTCACCAACAAACTCTGAACTGCACACTGGATCAACGATGCACCGGATGCCGATCCTAGTTACCTGTGTCTGCATCATAATAAGATGCAGGCCTATTGGTATCAGTACATTGAATGTATGAGTATGCGAGTTGGAATGCTAAACACAACTTAAGCTTGAAAAGAAACTGAAGAACTTACCTGACTCAACTCAACATAATTGAACTCATTTCAATATAAAGCAGTTTTAAAACAAGTGCAATATAAAGAAAAGTTATTTAAAACATGATATCAACTCTGGGTGTATGCAAAGATACACTAAAACTCTGATATGTATGTAAAAATACAAATAACTGTGTATATAAGAATACAAATAACTTATGTGGGAGTTTCTCTAACTGACAACCATCACTTAAGAGCTATAGTGATGATACATTGATCTTCCTCACGCTGTTAACGCAACCTATACCTTGCCACAGTTATAAGACTGGAACTACTAAGTGGATCCACTAGTCTATTCGAAAATGATTCATTTACAAAGTATGACTCTTTTCTACCCATGATGGCTACATGGTTTATGGGGGCTGTGGATTCTCTGAACGCTCCCCCATATCGGTGCTCAATACTACTCCCAAAATATGATACTAGCTCTTTATATTTAAAAAACATACTTCTTCTGTGATTTGAGATTAGTGCTAAAAAACTTAGCTCAAAGGCTATCTTGGAAATCAAAGTTTCCTCTCTTGCTTCATTTAGAAAGCGATTTCTCTTTTCTGAAAACTAGCCCGAAGGCCCTTTGGAAAGTGAGGTTTCCTTTCTTGTTTAAATGTTAAAATATTTTAAACCCTTTGGGAATACATAGTCCCCATATACTTTTGAAGAAATGGACTTCAAACTTTACTCTTTACTCAACTTGAACTTTAAGTCTTAAAACAAGGTTAAAACATTTATAAAAGACTTTTGAAACTTTGAAGGACTTCCCTTAACTTGACTCCTAACTTTGATCTTAACTGCTCTTGACTTGACTCTTAACTGGTCCTTGAATTGAATTATGGATTCAAGGATTGTGATTTGTGATTGGAAATATCTAATGATGTTTAGGAATGATTTTAGATAGCTAAACATGAGAAAGGAATGAAAATCAATATTTGAGGGTGGGTCCGCGACGCGGAGAAGCTTTTAAAATTTAGTTTCGAAAATGACTTTTGAGACAGAAGATTCTGTGACAGCTCCGCGACGTGAAACGAAAATTCTCACTTCTGGGAATAGCTCCGCGACGCGCCTCCACCTCCCAATTTTGTTCGACGAAATTTCTTCTTCGATTTTTACCTCTAAACCCCCTAAACTCCATGGGTTCCTTTCCCAAAGTACATCAGATTCTACTTAAATCAAACCTAAAATCACCGGTTTGGATCCAACAACGATTCAACGAAACAAGAATTTAATGGAACTTCAACAAACCCATCAAGAACTCAATTTCTAAGCTTTCAATAACTTAAATTCGCTGAAATAAATTATGATTGGCATGTGGTCGAATTAACCAACACTATGTGATCTCACATACCTTTTAGGGATCACCCCCGATGAAATTCACAAGCTAATCTCGACGAATCTTGAACAAATTTTGAATCTTGAACAAATTTTGAACGTTCTTGCTTCCCTTTATCCTTTCTCTTTTCTCCAAGCCCTAGCGTGAAATTCACTTTTCTAAAACTAAATAAAATCAGACTTTACCCCAATTAAACTCCTAAAATGAATTAGAATAATTAGGTAAGGAAAAGACTAAATTACCCTTCCAAATCCGGAGTAGACTTTCCTTAATCCAATAGCCCATCTTCCAAAAAGCATAACTTACTCATACGAACTCAGAATTGCGCAAACTTGGCGGCGTTGGAAAGATCATTCCAAGGGCTTTCCAAACATATCTGGAATTACACATAACTCATCCTAAAATAGGAGTTATGGTCATTTGAAGTTGACCAAAAACTCATTTTTCCTAACCTAAACAAATTTCCAGATTTTCAATTCTTTCCAAAAATGACTATTTCCAATTCTTAGCTTCTTTCTAGCTATTTCAAATTGCAAGATGTTACAATATCTCCCCCTTGGGAACATTTGTCCTCGAATGAGATTACTCTTACTAGTCTAAGGGTGGTAACATCAAGTTCAAACACCCAACAAGCAAAGTAATTACAACATGCTAACTTATAATTTAAAGAGTACTAAGAAGAGAATTAGTACCTTGGTCTACATTTCTCCGGACTCAAAGAGATGTGGATATCTCTTTTTCATATCTTCCTCAGATTCCCAAGTAGTTTCCTCAATAAATTGGTTCCTCCAAAGAACTTTGACTGATGCTACCTCTTTTGTTCTCAACTTGCGAACTTGGCAAATCTAGAATATGAACATGAATCTCCTTATAATACAAGCTATCCTTGATCCCAATATTTTCAGTTGGTATGCACAATGAAGGACCGCCCGTGCATTTCTTCAACATAGAGATGTGAAACACCGGATGAACCGTGGCCAACTCTTGTGGTAGCTCCAACTCATAGGCTACTTTGCTAATCCTTTTGGATATTCGATAAGGTCCAATATACCTGGGACTAAGTTTCCCCTTCTTACGAAACCTCATAACACCCTTCATGGGTGAACTTTTAGATATACCCAATCATCTACTTCAAACTGTAACGCTCTTCTCCTAACATCAGTGTAGGATTTCTGATGACTCTATTTCATTTTCAACCTCTCTTGAATCACTTTCACCTTCTCCATAGCTTGATGAACTAAATATGGTCCTATCAACCCTGCTTCACCAACTTCAAACCATCCAATAAGAGATCTGCATCTTCTCCCATAAAGAGCTTCATATGGAGCTATATGGATGCTAGAGTGGTAACTAATGTTGTATGAAAATTCAATACGGTATAAGTGATCATCCCAATTACTTTTGAAATTGATCACACATGCCCTTAACATATCTTCTAATGTCTGAATAGTGCGCTCTTGTTACCTATATGTCTAAGGATGAAAAGCAGTACATAAGTTCACCTTTGAACCCAAACCCTTATGAAAAGATTTCTAGAATTGCGTAGTAAATTGTGCACCTCTATCTAAAATAATGGAGATTGGGACTCCATGAAGTCTTACCACCTCCTGAATATATAACCTGGCATAATCCTCTGCTAAATCGGTAGTCTTTACCGGCAAAAAGTGGGTTGATTTTGTTATTCTGTCGACAATCCCCAAATAGAATCATGATGCCTGCGAGACCTTGGTAAACCTGTGATGAAGTCCATATTAATCATCTCCCATTTCCATTCCAGAAGTTCTATATTCTGAGTCAAACCACCGGACCTTTGGTACTCTACTTTAACTTGTTGGCAATTTGGGCACTTAGCAACAAATTCTGCAATGCCCTTCTTCATACTATTCCACCAATACACCTCTTTCAAATCGTGATACATCTTTGTGGAACCCGGATGAATGGAATATCTGGAGCTATGAGCCTCCTCTATAATCCTCTCTTGGAGTCCATCCACCATTGGTACACACAATCTACCTTGATATCTCAGTACACCATCTCCCCCTTGTTCAAAAGCTAATACTTTTTGCTTATGAACATTAACCTTCAATCCAAGAAAAATAGGGTCTTGGTCTTGCTTTCCTTTTACTTCTGACACTAATGATGATTCAGCCCCATTCATCACCACTACTCCTCCTTCTGTGGAATCCATAAGTCTGACTCCTAGGCATGTAAGTCTATGCACATCTTTTGCTAACTCTCTCTTTTCTTCCTCAGCATGGGCAGTACTACCCATAGACAACCTGTTTAAAGCATTAACAATAACATTAGCTTTACATGGGTGGTAAAGAATACCCATGTCATAATCCTTGAGTAATTCGAACCACCTCCTTTGTCTGAGATTGAGCTCATTCTGAGTGAACACATACTGAAGGCTCTTGTGATCGGTGAACACATCCATATGAACACCATAAAGATAATGGCGCCATATTTTCAAAGCAAATACTACAACATTCAATTCTAAGTCATGGGTTGGGTAGTTCTTCTCATGAACTTTCAACTGTCTGGAGGCATAAGCTATAACTTTGACATTCTGCATTAACACACAACCCAATCCAACTTTAGATACATCACAATACACCACAAAACCTTGCGTACCTTCTGGTAAGGTCAATACTAGGGCATTAGTCAACATCTTTTTCAATTCCTAAAAGCTTTTCTCATAAGTTTCAGACCATTAAAACTTAATTATTTTCTGAGTCAATTTGGTCAAAGTAGACGAAATAGACGAGAACCCTTCGACGAACCTTCTATAATAGTCAGCCAACACCAAGAAACTCCTAATATCCGTTGGAGGTGTGGGTCTAGACCAGTTCTGCATTGCCTCTATCTTCTGAGTTTCAACTTTAATTCCATCACTGGAAACCATGTGGCCCAAGAATGCCACAGACCCAAACCAAAACTCATACTTAGAGAACTTGGCATACAACTTCCTATCTTCCAAAGTCTGAAGAACTATTCTGAGATGACTATCATGATTTTCTTCATTCGTTGAATAGATTAGTATGTCATCAATGAAGACTATAACAAGCATATCTAAATAAGGTTTGAAGACTCTATTCATAAGGTCCATGAACGCTACTGGTGCATTAGTCAAACCGAACGACTAGACCAGAAAATCATAATGACCTAAACGGGTCCTGAATATTATCTTTGGAATATCACAATCCCTTACTTTCAAATTCTCTTATAACTCTTTCAACTCTGCTGGTGTCATTCTATATGACGGAATAGATATAGGACGAGTATTTGGAAGAAGGTTTATATCGAAGTCTATTTCTCTCTCAGGAGGGACTCCAGGTAGATCATCTGGAAAGACTTCTAGGAACTCTCATACTACTGAAACTGACTGAATATGAGGTATCTTAACACTAGAGTCATTAACTCAGACTAAGTGATAGACACACCCCTTAGAAACTAACTTCTTTTCCTTAAGGTGAGGAATAAACGATCCTTAGGCATTGGTGAACTGCTTTTCCACTCTAAGACTGGCTCATTTGGCAACTGAAACTTTACAACTCAAGTTTTACAATCAACTAAGGCATAACATGCATAAAGTCAGTCCATACCTAGAATGACATCTAAATCTACCATGGTACTCTTATGATTGACAGAAACAGAACAATCACAATAAACTCTTTCTGCTAGAATAGAATCACTAACAGGTGTAGAAACACTGAATGGTTCACTAAGTTGTTCAGGAATAACATCAAAATTCATAGCAACATAAGGAGTTAGAAAAGGCAAACTCGCTCCCGGGTCTAGCAAAGCATAAACAATAAATTCAAAGACTTAGATCATACCAGTGACAACATCTGGTGAATCCTCTTACTCTTAGCGACTATTGATATCATACAAGTGGTATGTTCCTCCGCCAGTACTTGAAGTAGATCCTCTAGGTGCAACTCTGTCTGGTGAAGCAACTGAAGAAGACTGGTTTTATTACCCTCTTTACCATTACTCTGTATGTTCTCAAGACACTCTCTCATAAAATGACCATTTTGACCACACTTGAAACAATTAGTGGAGCCATCATGACACATCCATGAGTGGTTTCTACCACACTTAGTACATGCAGGAGGCTTACTACCCCTTTGTGCAATACTACCTTGAGAATATGCAGGTTTAGCTCTAAAACTCTAGGAATTTTGACTATTGTACTCACCTTTGTTCTTAGGTGCAGGTGCACTAGTAGATGATGGGGGCAGGTCCCTTCTGTTTCTGTTGGAAGGAAGATCGGTTCGCACTACTCTTTTGCTGCCTGAACTCTTTCCCTGATGTCTTAACCCTCTTATTCTTAAACTCTTCTCTATCATTCAATTTATCCTCCTCAACTTGTTGTACATGGATCATAAGCCTTGCTAGGTCCATATCCCCTATCAACATAGCTGCCTTGCCTTCTTTACTTGACTAACGAGACAACCTAGCAACAAATAAACTCATCATGCTCCTCATGTTAGCAACCATCTCCGGAGCATAGCGGTAAAGTTGTGTGAACTTCAAACTATACTCATGAGCACTCATAGACTCCGGATTCAGGGGAGAAACTCTCTTATCTTTGCCTCTCGCAACTCATGGGGAAAGAAATGCCCCATGAGAGCACTCTCAAACACAGCCCAACTCATTATTAGCACATCATCAACCCTATTCTTTTTCCATTGGTCGAACTAGATTCTAGCGACAACCTTCAATTGGTAAACAGCTAGTTCCACCCTCTCCGATCAGCAACATGCATCACATCAAATACCCTTTTCAGCTCCTCAATGAAGTTATGTGGATCCTCAGTGACACTTGAACCTGTGAAGCTTGGTAGGTTCATCCTTAAAAGCTCATGGATCCTTGAAGTATCATCCACTTCTTGTCGATTATCTCTCTGTCCAACTTGATAGGTCACAACTTGACTTAACATCCAGATAGCTTCACGGAATTGAGCCTTGGTGACCTCTCCTTTGGGTTGCACTTCTAATGCATTAGGTACCCCTTGTTCCTAGACATTTCTCCTAGCAAGACGACCTTTGACTACTCTTTATGGAGGCATGATTATCTAGAAACACGCACAAGCACGAATTAGAGGGAAACCTTTTATAGACAAAACTATAACGCACGAAATGAGTAAGAAAGAGTGAGAAATTTTCCTAAGTGTTGCAGCCTCCTAATTATAGATGTGGCGCGCTTCACACTGATAACTAGAACTCTACAGACACGGCTTCATAGACTCCCAAGGACTCTTGAACTTTGTACATTGATAATAATTTTGTCACGCCCCGAGCCTACACCCTAAGTGAGACTGGCACTCGAAGACCATTTTTTGCCTCAAGCGAACCATTGACCTGGCTTACTAGCTCAGTGGAAGACTTAACTCATCACATACACATTTATGAAGTAACTAGAATGTTATAAAGGAACATTCAACTAGTCATTAAGGCAAACTCAAGTCTTTAACATATGAAATGAAAAGTAAAGACAACTAAATTAACTAACTAATTGTCTGTCTGTCTATAAAGCCTCTAAACAACTGAGGTGGATGTCGGGACAGGCCCACAACATCCTAATGAACTAATACTAAAATTGAAAGCAATGAAAAAGAGTCCTCTGGAATGCAAAGAGGTTCACCAACAGACTCTGAACTGCTCGATGGATCAATGATGCACCGAATGCCGATCCTAGTTACCTGTGTCTGCATCATAATAAGATGCAGGCCAACTGGCATCAGTACATTGAATGTACAAGCATGCGAGTTGGAATGCTAAACACAACTTAATCTTGAAAAGAAACTGAAAGGAAACTAAAGAACTTACCTGACTCAACTCAACTTAATATAACTGAACTCATTTCAATATAAAGCAGTTTTAAAACAAGTGCAATATAAAGAAAAGTTGTTTAAAACATGTTGTCAACTCTGGCAGTATGCAAAGATACACTAAAACTCTGAAGTGTATGTAAAAATACAAATAACTGTGTATATATAAGAATACAAATAACTTATGTGGGAGTTTCTCTAACTGACTACCACCACTTAAGAGCTATAGTGATGATACAATGATCTTCCTCACGCTGTTAACGCAACCTATACCTTGCCACAGTATAAGACCTGAACTACTAAGTAGATCCATTAGTCTATGTGAAAAGGATTCATCTAAAAAGTATGACCCTTTTCTACCTATGATGGCTACATGGTTTATAGGGATTGTGGGTTCTCTGAACGCTCCCCTATATCGGTGTTCAATACTACTCCCAAAATATGATACTAGCTCTTTATGTTTAAAAAACATACTTCTTCTATGATTTGAGATTAGTGCTAAAAAACTTATCTCAAAGGCTATCTTGGAAATCAAAGTTTCCCCTCTTGCTTCATTTAGATTTCTCTTTCCTGAAAACTAGCCCGAAGGCCCTTTGGAAATCGAGGTTTCCTTTCTTGTTTAAATGTGAAAACATTTTAAGCCTTTGGGAATACATAGTCCCCATATACTTTTGAAGAAATGGACTTCAAACTTTACTCTTTACTCAACTTGAACTTTAAGTCTTAAAACAAGGTTAAAACATTTATAAAAGACTTTTGAAACTTTGAAGGACTTCCCTTAACTTGACTCTTGACTTTGATCTTAACTGTTCTTGACTTGACTCTTAACTGGTTCTTGAATTGAATTATGGATTCAAGGATTATGATTTGTGATTGGAAATATCTCATGATGTTTAAGAATGATTTTAGATAGCTAAACATGAGAAAAGATCAAAAATCAATATTTGAGGGTAGGTCCGCGACGCGGAGAAGCTTTTAAAATTTAGTTTCGAAAATGACCTTTGAGGCAGAAGACTCCGTGACGGGACGCGACGCGAAATGAAAATTCCCACTTCTGAGAACCAGCTCCGCGATGCGCCTTCACCTCCAAATTTCGTTTAACGAAATTTCTTCTTCGTTTTTCAGCTCTAAACCCCCTAAACTCCATGGGTTCCTTTCCCAAACACTTATAATCGATTAAATGTTCAAAGTACATCAGATTCTACTCAAATCAAACCTAAAATCACGAGTTCGGATCCAACGTCGAAACAAGAATTTAATGGAACTTCAATAAACCCATCAAGAACTCAATTTCTAAGCTTTCAATAACTTAAATTTGCTAAAATAAATCATGATTGGCACGTGGGAGTATTAACCCAACGCTATGTGATCTCACATACCTTGTAGGGATCAACCCTGATGAAATCCACAAGCTAATCTCGACGAATCTTGAATGAATTTTGAACGTTCTTGCTTCCCTTTCTCGTTTCTCTTTTCTCCAAGCCCTAGCGTGAAATTCACTTTTCTAAAACTAAATAAAATCAAACTTTACCCCAATTAAACTCCTAAAACGAATTAGAATAATTTGGTAAGGAAAAGACTAAATTACCCTTCCAAATCTGGATTAGACCTTCCTTAATTCAATAGTCCAAATTCCAAAGGGCATAACTTACTCATACGAACTCGGAATCGCGCAAACTCGGTGGCGTTGGAAAGATCATTCCAAGAGCTTTCCAACCATATCTGAAAGTACACCTAACTCATCTTGACCTAGGAGTTATGGTCGTTTGAAGTTGACCAAAAACTCACTTTTTCCTAACCTAAACAAATTTCCAGATTTTCAATTCTTTCAAAACTGACTATTTCCAATTCTTAGCTTCTTCCTAGCTATTTCAAATTGTGAGATGTTACAATAGTTTTGCAGAAGAGATTCATAGTAGAAAGGACAATCGGCGATTTACTAAAGTGATGAAAGAAAGAGCACTCACAGCGTTGACAAATCACGCAGAAACTTAGCGAAGATCGACACTAAAAGCTTATAGAATCCCTATGTTATCTTTGTATCCCACACTCGGAAGAGGGACCTCACCTTCCAAATCTGGAAAATTGTGTTCATATTTTGGTCTCCTTCCAGAGAGATCCATTTTGTTTGTGTTTTTCGTTTTTTCCTTTTTTCTTTCCAATTAGAAATATATATTACTTTTTGCACATACAACTTTGGTGGGTTGTCCAAAAGTATATTTTGTTTTAGTTTTTTCAAATTCACTAATATTGGCCAGATTTTAATAAAACAAATAAATACATATAGATACAAGTACACACATAAATGACTTGCAATAAATAAATATTGAAGGAACGCGCATCAATATTCCTAAAAAGTTGTTTCTTTGTCACATCTTACTTTAATACATTATTAAATTAATAAATTATTTTTTATTCTCTCCATTTCAAATTAATTTAATTGTTGAGAGTATAATAAATATAATTTATATCACATTTTTAAATTTAATCTCAAATTATATTAGGTTTTTAGTAATTATTAATATTTATATTAATTTTTATTTAATACGTGTTATTCCTTTCTTCAAAATTTATTGTACATATTTATAGTAAATCAATTTTAGTATAATTTTATAAATATATTTAAGTTGTGCATTATTTAAATTTACAAAACTTTTACTGTACTTTTACTATAGCATGGCTTGCTTTCATTCGAATGTCCTTAATAACTTGACGCGAAATAAATTTTAAATATTCAGTCAAAGTTTTATATATAGTTCATATATTTAAAAAAATATATATTTCTTTATATTTTTTTTAAAATAATACATGTTCCTCATTTCACATATTTAATTACTATTTTAATAATAAATAAAAAAATAAAATTTAAATTTTAACTTTAACATTTTATAATATCCGCGCAACGTGCGGGTACGTATACTAGTTTATTCAAAAAAAAAAAAAAATATTATAAATATTCATCAATCTAATACGGTGTTAGAACATTACAACAAATTTTAGGATGAATATTTATATATATTTAATATTTCATCTCACTAAAAATCAATTATACCAATTTTGATTTTTTTTATTTGAAAGATACAAAGAAATAAAATTATATGACTAGTTATTTATCCAACAGAAAAGTAACTATCCTAAATATTTGTCAAACTAATATAGTGTTGGAACATTACCACAAATTTTAGGATAAATATTTTTAGCTTATATATAATTAATGGTTCATCTCACTAAAAACCAATGATACCATTTTGTACATTGTTTTTTTTTTTTAATTTGAAAGATAATTTTTTTTATATTGCTAGTTATTTATCCAAAAGAAAAATAACTATCATAAAAGTTTAATTACCCCTTGTTGATAAAATTATATGAAAAGAAAAATAAATAATTTCCAATTGATTTATTATATTTTTTCTAGCACTAAAATTATATAATTTCTCTACACTAAGTTGCTAAATGATATTTATTTCCAAATATAAAATTAAGTATGTTAAAATATAATTATCAAAAGATAAATTAAAATTATAAATACCAAATTCCCTAATAAGATATATTATCAATTATTGTTTATAACTTCCTTGCAGATTAAATTTATAAGAATATTTATATTTTCAATTATTTATTTATAAGAACTTTGTATGTATAATTTAAATTTTGTCTACATTTAATATGTTTTGTTATAGGTATTATCTCAGCATAAAATTTTCATGATATGTTGGGTGGTAGTGATTTATTTTAAATATATAAATAGTTATCATGCATTATTTTTGAAGAGTTAAATCACATGAACTTTACCCAATATTTTAAGATATATTTTGTTCTCATATTAATATGAGAATGACTTTATAGTACTTTTTGCATAATGAATATCGAAATTGTATTTTTAATACTCAATTAATTAATTAAATTTAGCTTTAAGAATTAATTAAATTGGAGGAAAACACCAAAATTTAGTATAATGCTAGTGGTACCTTTTACCACAACGGTGGAAGACACATGATCTTTAGCATTTATAATGCTATTAGTTAGAACATTCGTAGAATAGAGTAATTACATATAGGCAGGGCATTGGGTAGTGAGCTTAGGATTAAGTTAGTGCAATTGAGTAGAGTGGACAGGGATTAAGTACTGCGATTATATGAAGCGTGGACTATTATGAACCTACCCAAGAATAGGTGTCTATGTATATGGGGTGTCCTATGTGTATGGGGTTCATGAACAAAATAATTAATTAGGAGATACTAATTAATATTGTCTAGAAAATTTCCTTTTATTTGGTTAATTTTACAAAAAAAAAAAATTGGTTTATTTTTTACAAGAAAATTCCTAGGTAATGTACCTACGAAATATAAATCCCTAGATAACTTACTTGGAGATTTTGAAATTCGCAAGAAATAATTATCTACGAAGGTTTTACCATCGGAATTTTTTGGATAGGACAATCGAAACTTAGTTTCTTGCGAATTTTCGTATGCAATTCTTAAGAAAATTTCCATATAATCCATATTTTTTTTGTAGTGATATAAATTGTATCAATTAAAAATGGTTTATGATAACTTGATATATATTTTTGTGAATTTAAAAGTTTAATTATTTTATTTGGTGTAAATATGAAGCATAGAGATATCAAAATGAGTTAATCCAACCTAAAGCTACTCATATCTGACGGATCAAAGAGTTAAATGAGCAGCTCAATCTAACTTTGAGTAATCAATTTGTGTGAGGTATAATGTAAAATAATCTCAAGAATAAAAGGTAGGGCTATTTTATCTTGTGTTTTGTTTCAGGTATTAGGCAGTTATGTAATTATTTATCGGGAAAAGGGTCAAAAATACCCCTCAACTTTAGTTTATTATTTGACTTTAGCCTCGCCGTTAAAATGAAGTTAAATTTACCTCTCCCGTTACTAATTTCACCAAAATTACCCCTCATTAGACAGAATCCCCAAAATTGATCCAAATTACCCGAATTTAAAAAAAAAAAAAAACCCTATTCCCTATTTTTAATCCAATGACCCGACCCCTCTAAGATAACCCGGTTAACCCAATGCCCTGTTACACATTCTCCCAAATTTCTTTTACCCATTTACCCATTCTTTTTCTTTTTCTTTTTCTCCATCAGAAGATAAGTCGAAGAACGATCCTCCATTGAAGAAAAGCCAGTTTCTCCAACAAACATTAGAGGATTCGAAAACCTCATCGAATGAGTAATTTTGAACTTCGCCGAACCCGAATTCATCACCCTATCATCCCAAACTTTCACTGTATAATCATAAGACCCAGAAACAAATATATCATCACTTACAGGAGAAGCATCCCCACACCTCACATAATCCTTATGCCCCAAAAGATCGTAAATTTTAGACTCAGTAGTAATATCCCAATAATTAACAATAGCATCATCTTTGGTGGAATATTGATATACTGATCCTGACAAGTTCAACCTCTTAAAACTCTCACTTGAAGCAATAGCCTCACCATCTAAATCAGTCACATTCGGTCCACATTCTGCCAAATCCAATTCCTCCGAGCAACATAATTGCATCAAACTCAACACCCCACAATCCGTAATCCTATCACATTCAGCAAGAATTGCATCAAACTCAACCTTGTCACAAAAACGCAAGTCTAAGTATATCAACTTAGGCAAAAAGCTAACAAGAGAAACAACTCCAGCATCCCCATCTCCATTGCCTATTTATATGAACTTCTCATACATTGCAGCTGAACTTCTGATGGAGAAACTGGCTTTTCTTCGATGGAGAATCATTCTTCGACTTAGCTTTTGATGGAGAAAAAGAGAGAGAATGGGTAAATGGGTAAAGGAAATTTGGGAGAATGGGTAACAAGGCATTGGGTTAACCGGATTATTCTAGAAGGGTTGGGTCATTGGGTTAAAAATAGGGAATAGTGTTTTTTTTTTAAAAATTCGGGTAGTTTGGGTCAATTTGGATCAATTTTGGAAATTCCGTCTAATGAGGGGTAATTTTGGTGAAATTAGTAACGGGAGGGGTAAATTTAACTTCATTTTAACAGCGAGAGTAAAGTCAAACAATAAACTAAAGTTGAGGGGTATTTTTTACCCTTTTCCCTTATTTATCCCATCATATTTATACCTTAGGGGTGGTTTGGTTTGAATACAAATTATGATGAGATTAGGTATGTTGGAATAATTTATGCTAGGATTAGTTATGTTGAAAGTAGTTTTTATTGCTTGTTTGGTTTGTCATATTCGAACTTATATTAATTATATAATTTTTAAGAATAAGTTGTTTGTTTACCAAAATACCCCCGCCTTATTTTATTTTATTTTACACTTTCTTTGCAAGATTTAGTTATTCATTCTTAAAAATAAAATTTTCATGTTATTTAGCTTAAATTTTTTTTGTGTGTGCATTTACATAATTGTGATGTGTGTTTTTAAAATTAAACTTTCATCTTATTTAACTTAAAAATTACACTTTCATCTTATTTAACTTAAAAATAAAACTTTCATCTTATTAGCTTAAAAATAAAATTTTCATCTTGTTTAGCTTAAAAATAAAACTTTCATCTTATTTAGCTTAAAAATAAAACTTTCATCTTATTTAGCTTAAAAATAAAACTTCCATTTTAAGTTTATCAAAGTAAAAGAAACCTTATTATTAAAGTAATATACATTTTAATTGACACATAACATAATTTTTAAGTGAGTAATAAACTACTTAATTAAAAATATATAATTTAGTAGTGGAGTGAATATTTTAAGAGAAACCAAAATATAAATAAAGATAAGAATTAGCAAATAAATTCAACTTATAATATATTCATAAGTAAAAATTATTTTATAAATGTAATTTTTTAATATAAAAATATACGGAAAAGGGCCTAAATACCCTCGAACTATTAGAACTGATACAAAACTACAATGCATCCACCTTTTAGCTCCCAAATATCCCTGGCACCCACCTTTAGATCCAATATTGACAATTTTTTAATGACCACTCATTTAAATTAATTTAATTAATTCCTTAAATACATGGCGACATTCTATTGGTCACATTTTAAATAACCTAAATTAATTTACAAACTTACTATTCCTAATTAGACCCGCCCAAATCATATCCACCCGATCCACATTAACTTAACCCCACCGAAACCATCTTCATTCTTTTTAACTCTTTTCTTGTTTGCTCTGTAACTCATCTTCCTAATCATCAAGAATTTCATATATAATTTTTCAATTAGGTGATGAATCTCATTTTACCCAATAACTTATATATCGGCTCAAAACAATAGCAGTTAAAAGAAATTAAATGGTCAACACCGCTGCCAACTTTGCTACTCATGATGGAAACAACTATACCTTTCAAACCACCACCATTGGAGCTTTCAGAACCTAAATTGGGTTTGTTGACTTGTTGAGGTGTCATGACTCATACCGTCGTAATTGACACCCACATTAACCCTCCGGTGGGAGAACCATTAATACTAATTAGCTAACTCAAGAACTACACATTTAAAGATACGAAAACAAGTTTAAATGTAGAAATAAAGTAGAGTTCCCATAAACTCCAAAAGTCTAACAACGACTATCAAAACATTACGGAAATATTCCCTAGAAACTGAAAGTCAGTGTACCAAAACTCTAACAAACCATAAGTCTAAGGAAAAAGGGGTACAACCCTGAAAGTTAAACAACTGAACATCTAAAGTACTAATCTAGGTTCGAGTAAGTGGGACTGAACAAAAGGAGAAATCATGGATGCCTGGAAGAGTTAGCTCACTCTTGAATTTGATCTCGATCAGTGATATCCTAAATGAGGTTTGTCAATAGCCGCCTGAAGTTGCCCTGTACTTAACGAAGAAAGAGCAAGTGCAGTATCAATACACAACCACAGTGTACTGTAGGATCACACGGCTATTCCAGTAAGCGAACATACATAAGTAAACATGACATGCACAGAATATAACACATATATCTATGATCAATCATGAACAACTTACAATTTCACATTCTCTTTAACAAGTAATTATGACAATTCAATGGTCCTCTCATTGAATCCATACCCAAACTGTTAGTGCACTGGAACGTGATACTCGATCCCAATTAGTGTGTCGGAACGTGACACCCGTTTCAATATATATGTCGGTACGTGACATTCGATCCTAGTTAGTATGTTGGAACGTAACACGCGATCCATTCAACAAGCCACAATCACAATCACAATGTACATTCTTAAAATCATACAATCAAGTATTGATTCATGGCATACAACTTTCATTCATACTCATTTGCATTAGGTGTGATCACTAGTGCAACATTCGCATACATACATGCTTTACAATAAAGCAATTGCTAACATACATTACACAAAACATGAAATCAAACCATCACCTACCTCGAAAACAAGCTTGAATCCTTCTAAGAAACTTGATTCTTCCCTTTTCGAATTTTTTCCACTTGTTCTAGGTCTACAAACAATCAATTCAATACGAGGATCAATAATTAAGGTCTAATTTACTCGGATTATGACAAACCCAAACCCAAACCCAAGACCCAACTCATGATCCTAAGGTGCAACTAGGGATTTTTTCCACCATCCAATTCAGTTCAAAAACTCTCCCCCAACAATATATAATCAAGAATCTAAGTTCTACGGATCGAAAAACGAATTAGGGGAGTAAAATCCTTACTTTTAGCACCAAAAGTCGTGCAAAACTGTCAAGAAATCACCTGGGGTCGTCACCTAGCTCTCAAGAAAATAACATTTTTTGGGCTTATTTCCAACTTAAGTCACGACTGCTCGCTATGGCGGCCCCTATCCCGCCACAGCGACCCTGCCCTGGCGAAATAATCCCGCCCTGGCGGCTTGCACGGAATAAAAGAGTTGAATTTAGATTTTCAAGCCCCCATTTCAAAACACACCTTCAACCCCTGACACTGTGAAACTACCCGTTCACGCTAAGATCAATTTTGAGAGTTCTACTTTCTCGAATTTGATTTCGTAAAGTCATACGGGTTCCTTAACATCTTAGCTGTCTACTCCTGTGGTAAAATTGATAATTAGATCTCTCATTAGTTACCATATCTCCTTATACCTTACTGACTCTAATTTTGTCCAAATCTAGACTATGCTAGGAATTCTCAAGTCACTACGAAAAAGTTTTCTGACTCAAATTCTTTCCCCGATGGATTTTCTATAACGACGGGATTTTGTCGTTACAATATATACCAATTTATCCATCATTCATCCCCGAGTGACAAACTAGGAAAAACGGGCTAAAGTAAGGGTAGAGTAGTACCTGAATCGACGAACAACTGGGGATACTTGTCTCGCATGTCCTTCTCAATTTCCCAAGTAGCTTCCTCAATTGGAGGATGCTTCCATTGAACTTTCACGAACTTAATCTCTTTGGTCCTCAGCTTCCGGACATCATGATCAAGAATTGCAATCGATTCCTCCTCATACTGGAGGTCTTTGTCTAACAATATTGAGTCCCATTTTATGATGTAATACATGTCACCATGATATCTCTTCAACATGGACATATGAAATACCGGATAAACTCCCAATAAGTTAGGAGGTAAAGACAATCTATACGCTACTGGTCCTACACAGTCAAGAATTTCAAATGGTCCAATGTATCGACGACTAAGCTTGCCCTTCTTGCCAAATATAATCACCCCTTTCATAGGTGACAACTTAAGAAGAACTTTCTCACCAGTCTGAATGTCATGTCTCTTACCTTATGGCCTACATACTTTTTTTTGTCTACTCTGGGCTTCTAAAAGCTTAGCTTGGATGCTTCTCACTTTATCTTGAACATCCTTCACTAAATCACCCCCCTTCACATCTCCATCCTCAAACCATCCTATGAGTGATCTACATCCCCTCCCATACAGTGCTTTAAATGGTTCCATATCAATGCTGGAGTTATAACTGTTATTATAGGAGAACTCACACAAAGGTAGGAACATATCCCAATGTCCTCTAAAGTCAATCACATATGCCCTCAACATGTCTTCTAATACTTGGATAGTTCTCTCCGACTGCCCGTCCATTTGCGGATGGAAAGTTGTACTAAAAGTGAGTTGTGTTCCCAATTCACATGTAATTTCCTCCAAAACTTGGATGTGAACTGTGTATCATGGTCTGAGATGATAGAAAGGGGCACCCTGTGCAACCTTACTATCTCTTTTACATACACCTTAACCAATTGTTGCGCATTATAATATATTCAGACTGGAATAAAATGGGCTAACTTAGTCAATCTATCAACCACTACCCAAGTAGAATCAAACTTGCCCAAAGTCTTGGGAAGACCAACCACAAAATCCATAGCTATTCTTTCCCACTTCCATTCTGGAATTAACATTCTCTGAAAGCAAACTTGCCCGCCTTTGATCCTCATATTTTACTTATTGACAATTTTGACACTTAGCCACAAACTCCACTATATCTTTCTTCATGCCCGACCACCAATATAGTCGCTTCAAGTCTCGATACATCTTGGTCACACATGGATGAATAGAATACGGCAAACCATGAGATTCTATCAACAATTTCTGAATCAAGTCATCTAATTGAGAAACACAAATCCTTCCTTTAAAATTGAGCACACCCCCTGTATCTAAAGTTACATCTTGTGCCTTACCAGATACCTTCTTCTTTCTAAGCTCATTTAAATTCTCATCCTCAAACTATTTGACCTTGATCTCCTCAATGAACATGGGCCTTACCTCAATGCTAGCTAATACCCCACCTTTCTCTGAGAAGCCCAACTACATGAACTTTGATTCCAAGGTTTGAATTTCCTTAGCCAAAGGTCGCTTGGATAAACTCAAGCAAGCTAGATTACCCATACTCACCGCCTTCTGACTTAGTGCATCTCCCACTACATTAGCCTTACCTGGATGATACTGGATGGTCACATCATAATCCTTGAGTAACTCCGTCCACATTCGCTATCTTAAATTAAGATCCTTTTGAGTGAATACATGTTGTAGACTACGATGATTAGTAAACACCTTACACTTGGCACCATAGAGGTAATGCCGGCATATCTTAAAAGCAAACACCACCGCTGCCAACTATAAATCATTTGTTGGGTAATTCCTCTTATGCACTTTCAACTACCGCAATGCATAAGCTACATCATTCTTATCCTGCATTAACACAACACCTAAACACGAATGGGAAGCATCACAATAAATAATAAAATCTTGACCTTTCACCGGTAGTGCTAGAATAGGTGTTGTGGTCAAAAGAGCATTGAGTTATTGAAAGCTCTCATCACATTTTTTGGTCCATTCGAACGACACCTCATTTTTGGTCAACCTTGTCAGATGTGTGGCAATAGAAGCAAATTTCTTCACAAATTGACAATAGTAGCTAGCGAGCCCCACAAAACTTCTAACTTCAGTTACAGAGCTAGATCGAACCCAATTCTTAACCACTTCAATCTTTTGGAGATCTACCATTACCTCTTCCCTTGAAACTACATGCCCCAAAAAGACAACTGAAGTCAACCAAAATTTATACTTACAAAATTTCGCATACAACTTTTATTTCCTAAGAAAACTCAGAACAATGCAAAAATGGTTGGCATGCTCTTCCTCACTTTTCAAATAGACCAAAATGTCATCAATAAATAATATCGCAAACGAATCAAGAAAGGGTTTGAACACACCATTCATCAAACTCATAAAGCTGCAGGCGCATTTGTCAACCCAAACGGCATAACTAGAAAGTCATAGTGCCCATAACGGGTCTTAAATGCCATTTTTGGTATATCCTCAGGCCTAATTTTTAATTGATGGTAACTAGATCTTAGATCAATCTTAGAGAAAACGGATGCACCCTGCAACTGGTCAAACAAATCATTTATTCGAGGCAATGGGTACTTGTTTCGAATGGTGACTCTATTCAATTGTTGGTAGTCTATGCACATCCTCATACCTTTTTTCTTAACAAATAAGACAGGGGCACCCCACAGAGAAGCACTAGGATGAATGAAACCTTTATTAAGAAGTTCCTAAATTTGAGCCTTAAGCTCTCTTAATTTCGCCGGAGCCATGCAATAAGGAGGGATGGAGAAGGGGCGGGTACTAGGCTCCTAATCAATGCAGAAATCTATATCTCTATCTGGAAGCATACCAAGCAAATTGGTAGGAGACACTTCTCTAAATTCTGACACCACATGAATAGACTCAATAAAGGGAGACTCAACCTCAATATCCTGAATATGAGCCAAATACGCCAAACATCCCTGCCCCACAAGTTTCCTATACCCGAATGGAGGATATGATCTTAGCAGGCTTAAGTTTGTACACCCCTTCCCACTCTAACTTTTCCCTACCCGGAATCCTTAGAGTCACAGACCTAGTATTACAATTAAGCACAACATAATAGGGGGACAACCAAGTCATGCCTAAGATTATGTCAAAGTTTGTCATATCCAATATAACCAAATTAGCCTAAGTTTGGAAACCCATAAATATAATAGAACAAGCACGATAAACATGGGTGACTATGACAGTATCTCCAACTGGGGTAGAAACATAGATGTGGGCATGAAGTATATCACAAATCATATCAAAACCCAAGGCAAACTGAACGGACACATAAAAATAAGTGGAACCCGAATCAAATAACACATTAGTCATCCGGTCACAGACAAGAATGGTACATGTGATCACTGCATCATAAGACTTTGCCTCGCTCTTGCCTGGAAAGGCGTAACACTGAGTAGTGTCATCTTGACAGGCAACTTCCCTTACTGGTTGTGTCGTACCTCTGCCTGCGTTATCATTTCCCCGACCTCTACGACCTCGCTAATTTCCTCCTCACCCACATTGTGGACTTTCTCGACCATTATTACCATATCCCGTGGGTACCACTTCTCTAGTCTGCTATTGCGCGGGGTCCAACATGCACGGGTGAGGACAATCTCTCCTCATATTCCCAGGTTCTCCATAATTATAATAAGTGTAATCAAAAGATGGCCTTCTTCCCGAAGGTGCGGCTCCCTGGATATCCTGAATCAAATTATGAGGTGGAGTTCCCAAGTAATTACCTGTAGAAGCGGGCATATCAGACTGTGTTGGCCGAGCTGCAAGTGTCGGCCTCCCTGAACCTCTGGAGTAGGAACCCTAAAAGTTACCTATGCTCTTAGCTTTCTTAGCCAGCGCCTTAGCCTGCCCAACTCACCTCACTCCTTCTACATTCTTCACAAAACCCGTTACCTTATTAAAACTTTTTCCTGCAGAAGTCATGTGCACAAACAATACATGTAACTCAGAATTCAGTTCCTTGACGAGTAGACAGATCCTTTCTTTCTCAGTAGTTACCAATTGCGTAGCATATCTAGAAAAAACATGAAACTTAGCCTCATAAGTAGCTACAAAAATGCCACCCTGCTCTAAAGACATGAACTCATCTTTCTTACGATCTCTCAAGGTTTGGGGAACATACTTCTCTAAGAACAGAGCATGAAACTGGGTCCAAGTGAGTGGGGATAAAGCTGGCAATCTGCATTCCACATAAGCTCCCCACCACTGCTTAGACTCACATTGAAGCTGAAAAGTCACAAACTCTACTCCATGCTGATGACAATACCCAACTTATGCAGTCACTCATAACAATCTAAGATGAACTCATAGGCATCCTAACTCTCAGAACCATGGAATACCGGATGCTTCACTTTCAGGAACTTGGTCAACATTTCGTGTTCATTACCAGTCATAACAGGACCCAACAAAGGATGGAAGAAGGCATCAGTACCTTCAATTCCACCAACCTTGGGGACAGTAATAGCAATAGGGGGTTGGTGGGAGTTTGAGTTGCTTAAACTGCGGGAAGAACTCCAGGACCAACCAATCATTTCTAGAAAGACATAATATGTTGAGCTAACACTGGGTCTAAGGGAGGAATACATGTAGTCTCAGCATGCACCTCTTTCTCTTGTCCAACATCCTCATCATTCTCAACCTTAATATTCTTCTCTATCTCTTCATGATGCATAGGAAGATTCTCATTTCTGCGAGCATTCTTAACCGAATCTCCACCCCTAGCGGGTGCTACCCTTCCTCTGCCCCTGCCCCTGCCCCTTGCTTTCTCTTTACCCCTACCTCGATCGCAACCTGTTGCTGCGAATTCCTAAGTTGGCTCATTGACGGGAGCTGCGGGTCAAATTCCCAAAATTCATAGGGTCAAATGTCACTGAGGATCCGGATAACTTTGTGGAGGAACTACAGAAGGTGTTTGAGGTTATGCGTGTCGCTGATGCTGAGTGTGTGGAGTTAGCTACATACCAACTTAAGCGTGTTGCTAGGATTTGGTACAACCAATTGAAGAAGAGCAGGGTTGAAGGGACATCACTGGTGAGTTGGTCTATATTTGAAAGTGTCTTCGTAGGGCGCTTTGTTCCCCGTGAGCTAAAGGAAGCAAAGGTGAGGGAATTTTTGAATCTGAAATAGGAGTCCATGAGTGTGCATGAGTACAACCTCAAGTTCACCTAATTGTCCCGATATGCTCCAGTGATGGTGGTTGATATGAGAAGCAGGATAAGCTTGTTCGTGTTTGGGCTATCCTGCTTGTCAAGTAAGGAAGGTAAGGCGGCTATGTTGATAGGGGACATGGACATAGCCAGGCTTATGATCCATTTGCACCTTGAGGAAGATAAGTTTAAAGATAGAGAAGAGTTCTACAATAAGAGGGCTAAGATAACAGGTCATGAGTCTAGAAAACAGAAGACCAAAAATGTGAACCGGTCATTTTTTCAATAAAGGTCACTTGGACCTGCTCCATTATCAGCTAGTGCACAAGCACCAAAGAACAAAGGTGATTTTAGGAACCAGAACTCTCAGAACCCAAAGCTTGACCTACTCAGTCTCAGGGTAGTGTGGCACAAGGGGTAATTAAATTGCTACATGTGCTAAGTGTCGTAGAAACCACCTAGGAGTGTGTCGTTATGGCGACAATGGTTTTTTCAAGTGTGGTCAGACATGTCACTTCATGAGAGATTGCCCTAAGAATAGGAAGGGTAATGGTAATGCGGGCAATAGAGGCCAATCTTTTTCAGAGTCTCCGGTAGATAGAGCTGCTACGAACGGAGCTACGTCAGGGACATATAGAGGTGCCAACTGTCTATATGCTATAACCAGTTGCCAAGAGCAAGAGAATTCACCAAATGTTGTCACTGGTATGATCAAAGTCTTTACCTTTGATGTATATGCATTACTTCATCTAGGTGCGAGTCTATCTTTTATGACTCCTCATGTAGCTATGAGGTTTGATATTCTTCCCAAACAACTTTTTGAGCCCTTTAGTGTTTCCACACATGTTGGTGAGCCTATTCTAGCAGAAAAAGTTTATCGTGATTGTACCATCTCTGTCAATCATAAGGACATCATGGCTGACTTAGATGAGCTAGACATGGTAGACTTTGATGTTATTCTAGGTATGGACTGGCCTCATTCTTGTTATGCCTCAGTTGATTATAGAACTCGAGTAGTCAAGTTTCAGTTTCATAATGAGCAAGTTTTAGAGTGGAGAAGTAGTTCAGCAGTACTTAAGGGTTATTTCATCTCATACCTTAAGGCCAGAAAGTTATTTTCCAAGGGGTGCATCTATCACTTAGTTCGAGTTAATGACTCTAGTGAGACACCACCTATTGAGTCAGTTCCAGTTGTGAATAAGTTTCTAGAGGTGATGATCATCATGGAGCCCCTATAGTGAGAGAAATTGACTTTGGCATAGACATTCTTCCTAATACTCGACCTATGTCCATTCCGCCATATAGAATGGATCCAGCCAAGTTAAAAGAGTAGTTAAAGAATCTTCTTGATAAAAGTTTCATTCGACCTAGTGTCTCACCTTGGCGCGATCTGGTCTTATTTTTTTAGAAAGAAAGATGGTTCCTTAAAATGTATATTGATTACCGCCAGTTGAACAAGAAACATAAAGAATAAGTATCCCCTTTCGAGAATTAATGACCTTTTCGACCAACTTCAGGGTTCCACTTGCTTTTCTAAGATATACCTTAGATATGGCTAGCATCAGTTGAGAGTAAGGGAAAGTGACATCTTAAAAATAGCATTCAGGACCCATTATGGTCATTATGTGTTTCTTGCTATGTCTTTTGGCTTGACTAATGCTTCTACAACGTTCATGGATCTTATGAACAAAGTGTTTAAGCCATGTATCGACATGTGTGTTATCGTATTCATTGATGATATACTAATTTATTCAATTAGTGAGGAGGATCATGCTAGCTATCTCAAAATAGTTCTCCAAACACTAATAGATAGAGAGTTGTATGTTAAATTTTGTAAGTGTGAGTATTGTCTTGAGCCAGTGGCATTCTTAGCCCACATTGTATCTAAATAAGGGATTCGAGTTGACACTCGGAAGATTGAAGCAGAGTAGAACTGGCCCAAACCCACATCTCCAATTGATATAAGGAGTTTCTTGGGATTGGCTGGTTATTGTAGAAGATTCGTTGAGGGGTTCTCATCTATTTCATCCACGTTGACGAAGTTGAATTAGAAAACAATTAAGTTTCAATGGTTTGAAGGTTATGATAAAAGCTTTTAGGAATTGAAAACTCAGTTGACTACTGCCCTATTATTGACCCTACTAGAAGGTACATAAGGCTTTGTTGTTAATTGTGATGCGTTTATGGTTTGACTTAGTTATGTATTGATGCAAAATGTTAAGGTTATAGCCTATGCCTCTAGACAGCTCTAGATTCACAAGAAGAATTACCCGACTTATGGTCTCGAGTTGGCAGCAGTAGTATTTTCTTGGAAAAATAATGTCATTATCTCTATGGTGTTCATGTATATGTGTTCACTGATCACAAGAGTCTCCAGTATGTATTCAGTCAGAAAGAGGTTAATCTCAGACAGAGAAGGTAGTTATAGTTGCTCAAGGATTACAACATGCGTATCCTTTATCACCCAGGTAAGGCTAATGTTGTTGTTGATGCTTTGAGAAGGTTGTTTATGGAAAGTACTGCCCATGTTGAGGAAGGCAAGAAAGAATGGGCTAAGAAAGTTTATAGACTTGCCCGTTTGGGAGTCTATTTATTGGATTTCAGTGAAGGTGGAGTTGTGGTGATGAATAGGGCTGAATTGTCACTAGTGTCTAAAGTGAAGGAGAAACAAGACTAAGACCCTGTTTTGCTTGAACTAAAGACAAATGTTCATAAGCAGAAGGTGATAGATTTTGAACAAGCGGAAGATGGTGTGTTGATATATCAAGGTAGATTGTGTGTGCTAAAGGTGGATGAGCTCCAAGAGGGGATCATGGAAGAAGCTTATGGTTCCAGATACTCAATCCATCGTAGTTCCACAAAAATGTAATGTGACTTGAGAGAAGTATGTTGGTAGAGTAGCACTAAGAGGTGAATTGCAGATTTCGTTACAAAGTGCTCGAATTGCCAACAAGTCAAGGTAGAGCACCAGAGGTCTGGTGGTGTGGCTCAGAATGTGGCTATTCTGGAATAGAGGTGGAAGATGATTAATATGGATTTCATTACTGGCTTGCCACGATCTCACATGCAACATGATTCAATTTGGGTGGTTATAGATCGGATGACTAAATTAATCCATTTCTTATCGATAAAGACTACCAATTCAATAGAAGATTATGCCAGATTATATATTCAAGAGATAGTACGACTTCATGGAGTTCCTGTGTCTATCATTTCATATAGAGGTGCACAATTCACTGCTGAGTTTTGGAAGTCTTTCCCGAAAGGTTTGGGCTCGTAGGTAAATCTAAACACTACTTTTCATCCTAAGACTGATGGTCAAGTAGAGCGAACAATATAGACCTTAGAAGATATGTTGGGGGCATGTGTTATAGACTTCAAAGGAAATTGGGATGACCACTTGCCTCTCATAAAGTTTGCTTACAATCACAACTATCACTGTAGTATCCAAATGGCTCATTATGAGGCTCTTTATGGGTGAAGATGTAGGTTGACTATTGGTTGGTTTGTGGTTGATGAAGTTGAATTGATGGGGCCAAACTTGGTTCATCAAGCCATGGAGAAGTGAAGATTATTCAAGAAGGGCTAAAAACCGCGTAGAGTCGTCAGAAATCTTATACAAATGTTAGGAGGAGAGATTTAGAATTTGAAGTTGATGATTGGGTCTACTTGAAGATTTCACCCATGAAGGGCGTTATGAGATTTGGTAAGAAAGGGAAACTCAGTTTTCGGTACATTGGTTCTTACCGAATATCCAAGAGAATTGGCAATGTAGCTTATGAGTTGGAGCTACCGTCACCGATAGTAGCAAGCCATCCGGTATTTCACATTTCTATGTTGAAGAAGTGTATGTACGATCCTTTACTTATTATACTTACCAAAAATATTGGTATTAAAGACAACCTATCTTATGAGGAGATGCCGTTCAAATTCTTGATAGTTAGGTTCGCATGTTGTGAACCAAGGAGGTTGCATCGGTCAAGGTCTTATGGAGGAATCAATTTGTTGAGGAAGTTATTTGGGAGGCCGAGGAGGATATGAAGAATAGATACCCTCATCTCTTTCTTTCCGAAGAAATTCCAGACCAAGGTACTAACTCATTGCAAAGTACTTTTTCAAGTTGATATGCTAAGTTATATTAATTGCATGTTGTGTGGTTGGGTTGGGGTTGTTAGATGCTTCCCACCCTGTTCTTCTTAGTGTGATCTCATTCAAGGATGAATGTTCCCAAGAGGAGATATTTTAACACCTCGAACTTCGATCAATTTTTAGTTTTGGCTCAACTTCAAATGACCATAAATTTTTACAAAGAAAGAATTAGAGGGTCCATGAGCTATCAAATCAAAGGTTTTCTAGTCCTCTTTACAATGCCGTCGAGTTTGCTAAATTTCAAGCTAGAAGTAATAAGTTATGCCCGTTTGAGTAGAGCCTCTCTTGTTAAGGCTTTCCATCCATTTAAGGAAAGAGTATTTTGGTCTTTTCCTTACCCCTATAGGCCAACCCACGTTTTACCCACCCAAGTTAAGGGGTCTAATTAGAATAAGTCATTTTTTCACATTCCTAAACTCTTAGACTTTAAGGGCTAAGTTACAAGAAGAGGAAAATAAGGTTTTCAAGAGTTCTTCCAAGAATTGAAGATTTTCGCCAACAAAAAGTGTTCTTTCCAGGTATGTAAGGTTCTCATAGTGTTAGGTTTATTCTCCCACACACCAATAATTAAATTTCATTCGTAAATCCGTTCTTGAAATCGTTTGTATTGAGATTCTTGAGAAGTTCTTGAGTTTTAGCTTCTATTCTTTAACAATGGATGTTTTTGAGTTCTTGCGAATTAATGGTGTTTCTTGATAGATTTTTAGTGGAATTTTGATGACTTTGTGTTGGGTTGTCAATCAAAGAGAGTTATGAAGAAACTAATTGATTCTAAATGAGTTACGACCCCGAGATTGAGCAAGAAAATTCATCAAAAATCTAGGTTTTGGGGTGGGGCATCATGCCCTTAAAGCGTCAGGACATGGGCGCTGTAGGTTAAGGTCTGGCGCCCTGCGCCTAAAATTCCCTTCAGTAATTGGAAGCCTGGAGCTTTGCGCCAGGGTCGTCAATACCATTTCTTCTCTGTTTTTCGTCTCATATGTGTTCTTTCAAATCATGTCTTCACTCTTTTCTTGATATTAACTCTTAGAGTCTTCATTAATCCTTGAGAGATCCTACATATCCTAATCACATCTCTAAATTTACATTTCAAATTAAAGTAAAGTGAAGATGAAAGTTTAAGAGGTCATTTTGAGTCAAATTTGAGAACTCCTTTGAAATCATCTATAGTATTGAACTGAATCTTGAGTAAATGAGTATGAGAATGAGAAGAATTGTATTTCATATTTCAAAATGAGTATTAGGGTACTAAGTATTCTCCAATGTAACACTTTTACATTTAAAAGAGGGAAACATCAATTTTTAAATTGAGTTATGAGTTCATAAATGTTTTCAAGAGTACTACCTCTTTTAAGAGGATCTTTTGAGTAATTACCTCAAGTTGAGAAAGAGTTATATTTTATACACTTGAGCATGAGTATATATATCATTGGAGTACTATTGAGCACTGATATGCGGATGAGTTCAGACAACTCAAAATCCTCATAAACCATGTATGCCAACATTGGTAAAAGGATCATACTTTTTAGATGATTCAGTATTTCTTTTAAGCATAGCTTAGAGGATCCACTTAGTTGAGGTGTTCTATACCCCAATAATGTATAGGATAGCTCTGGCAGTGTGGGCGAGATGTTGTATCATCACGTAGCTCATAGTGATGGTTGTCAGTTAGAGAATCTCCCAAATAAGAGTAAAAAGTATGTTATTGTATTTTTATACATTCATTGAGTTTTATTTCCTATTTATAATGTTTTAAATATTGCATCTATCATTGTTGCTTTGCATTGAGTTGAGGTGAGTATTTCTTCCGGCCTTGTCAGTGCAGTTATTATTGCTTTCAGTTTTCCCGTTACATGCTCGTACATTCTATGTACTGACGTCATTCGACATGTATCTTTTTTTTTATATGTAGATACAGGTGTTCGTGGTCATCAACATGCGCTTCGTTGATACCATTTGCATTACAGTTAACTTTGGTTAGCCTCCTTGATTCCGGAGGGTTCCACATTTATATTTCAGCTTTGTTAGGATGTCGTGGGTCTTGTCCCGACATCTATCGTAGTATTTAGGGGCTTCATAGACAGTAATAGTTGAGGAGTCTTTCATTGTTTCCCTTGTGATATTTTGAGATGTTGAGTTGTTTGCTTATGTATTTAATTACTTCCCGACTTCATTGAGCTAAGTTGTTTTGAGTTGTTATGAATTAAAGTTTGGTAATTGGAGTCTCCATTCTTCTTGAGTAAGTCTTTCGCTAAGCAGTTAACTAGGCCAAGGGTTCACTTGGGGACTAGTGATGGTTCTCGAGTGCCAGCCACGTCCAGGGTGTAGGTTCAGAGTGTGACAATTAACATAACACAAATTTGTATTTCAACTTAGGATGATCATATACAGCTGCATTGGAAAGTTTTTAATTAAAAATTTTAGGGAAAATATTCATGAACTCTAATTAATTATTTTTGTATATTAACGTAACATGAATTTCTATTTCAATTTAGGATGATCACTTTATTAGTTTTATTGAAGACTTGGAACACGAGCAAGTAATTTGCTTATGACACTTCAAATTGGTGTTGGTCTCCATTTTTTACTCAAGTAATTAGTAGAAACAACTTCTAGAAACAAATGCAATGGAAAAAATAAAGTTCTCATACAAGTCTAACAAGTGCAAAGATAAAAAAAACAAAAAAAATAAAAAATAAAGGATGAAAGGATTACATATAAGTGCTACAAATACTTTCATTTAAGATTTTTTAATCCTTTAATTGGTGTTGTAACGATGTCACGAAACAACAACGTTGTTGATTTCTTTTCTATAAATATGGTTATTATCTATAAAAAATTATATTTGAATTGTTCTTATTCATTTCAAATATTTCTCTCTCTTTATATTTATATATATATATACGAAAAATATAAAAAATAATTAAAGATAAAGAAAAATGATGAATATACCTTAAGATTTTAGAAAGAAGAAAATACAATTAGCTTAAAAATATGAATTCCTACCAAAAAAGTTCTAAATATACTTTTACTGGTTCATAAACTTATTCTCTTTTAGATGATATTATATATATACACTAATAACAATAATATAAATTATTATAACCAAAAAAAATGATAAACGAGAAAAAGAGAGAATAAAAACATAGAAAAAAGGATAAAATAACATGGATAAGGAGGCTCTTTTATTTTGTTTGTAAATATTACTTGGTGATTAATAAAATGTCAAGTTAATTGCCAAATAGTTATGTAATATAGTTTATTAGCTTATACCAATAAGTAATTAATACTATCTCCAATTGCTCTGTTTAAATAAGTATTTAATATTATTTTTCATAATATTTTTTTTATTAATACAACATAAAAATATAAAAGGACAAAGACGTATAAATATTTAAATTATTTGATATTTTATGAAATTAAATATCCATGCAATGAGCAAGAACCTAGGACAATTCAATTTTATCATATCTTTTATGATTTTTAAATTTAAATATCCATCTATGTGACATCAAAAATAAATGATTGCCATGAAAAAATAAATCAATTTAAAGCTAATATATATATATATATATATATATATATATAAATTTAAAGTTATTTTTATAAAATCAATATGATTTAATGTATTCGAACAATTACGTATTTTTTAGTAATATCTGTGCAATGCATGGGCACGTATACTAGTTGGTGTATAAAAGAAAGTGTAAGAGGATGGTTTTGTGATTACAAATACTTTATCCTATGATAAGATATCCTGAGATTACTATTCTACCTATAGGGAGGGATACTTATCTTAGTATTTATTAATCCTAGGATAAGTTATCCCGTCTTGTGTAACCAAACAAGAGATTAATAAGAGACTAAAATTTTGTTTCATGACAACTTTCTCTTATCCATCTCATCAAACGACCCCTTAATGATTGGATAAATTATCTTATATACATAATAAAATAATTTATCCCAAAATAACTAAGTTCGAAATAATTTATTCCCAACCAAACTATCCTAAGTGAATTGCTGATTAAAACAACCTAGCCTTTAATCTTTTTCATTAAAAATTGCATTTTCTAAGTAATTGTTGGCACAATCTCAACATAAAGTATTTTGCAATCTGAAATAAAATTAGTTATTCTTTCTGACCTCAACTCATTCCTTTAAGGCCGACTAGCCAAGAGAGCATGGACTGTTGATCACTTCTAAATGGACTGAAGAAATTTTAGCTCAATCCCACTTGCATAGAGAATAAGTTGGGTTGACCTTACGGGGCAAGTTTATTTTGACAGCTTTGTTAAGTACGAAGAAATATTTGTGTGACTTTTCTTAAAATAGTAATAGTTCGAGCTTTGATATAACAATTATTGATTATTAAATCTAACATCATTTTCTAAAATATATTTTATATTAGTAAATACAATATTTTCTGAAACTTGCTACGTATTTGTGGTAATTCAATTTACTTTGTATCAATGATAACGAATTTAAAAAGTTATTGTATCACTAATACAAAACAATATTCAGAAATTATTATATTACGTATACTTGATGAATTTCAAAAACTCTCGCAATATTTGATAAATATAGTGTATAAATTTGTATATATTTAGTTATCGCAATATGTTTTGACCAATTTCTCAAGTCACCACCTCTGTTTAGGTCTATTTTATTCTACAACGGTACCTCTTGCTCAATGACGTAGCCATAAATTTTACAAAGGGTGTCCAAGCATTATACAAGCAACTTTTTTTTTTTTTTTTTTGACAAATAGATGAACCATATTTTTTGAAATTAAACCATGTATTATTGTAATTGACATTTTAAAATAATTGGATGCATCAAAATTTTAAAATCAATATGCATAATATTTATCTCTAATGAGTCATATCTAATTTAGTATAAAGTGAACATATGAAATTAAATGAAGAAAAATGAAAACCTGAAGAAAGAACCATTTTAGGCTTTAACATTTCATCAGCTTCTAGCAACGACAACGATAATCGTGAGGCACGAGAATGGAGAGCAACATCAAACGAGATTTTCTGAAGAAAAAAAATCCCTGTGAATATTTTTGCTTTAGATTTTGGCAGAATTGTAGAATATTTTTTAAGTTTTATTTAAAATCATTAATGTAACGTAAAAGAAAGTAAAAAGATACATCGAATGAGAATTCAATTGACCATTGATATTTTTATTCCTTTTAGAGATGTTTACGAGAAAATTAAATCTCTTTGCCACTTTTTAATTGAATTAGAAAAAGACTTTTTTGAAATCTTATGTATAAAAATAAAATTCTCTTATGAAAAGACTATTGTTTTATAAAATAATATATTGTGGACGTCCACTACATCAAGAATTTACTTCATTACTTTCCTCCATTATGTAGATAACCATAACCTCCATAATCTACATCTTTATAACCATTATTCTTGTAACCTTTCACTTCCATACACTACTAAAAAACTGCTAAAAAACGACGGAAGTAAAAGTGACGGACGGCGTCGCTCCAAAAAGCGACGCCATTAGCCACATTGTCCGTTGCATTTTAATTAAAATATTTTTATTTTATTTTTAAAAAAAAAAGACGGACGGCATCTCTTAGTCCGTCGCTTTTTATTAAAAATAATTATTTATTAATTAAAAAAAAGTCATGCCGTCTGTCGCTTTTTATTAATTTTAATTGTTTAATTATATTTTAAATTAGCGACGGACAACATCTTTATGTCCGTCGCTTCTTGGTCAAAATATCTGGTCAATTATTTTAAGAAAGCGACGAACAGTGTCTCTTAGTCCGTCGCTTTTTGGTTAAAAAAAAATTGAGAAATATTTTGATTTAATTTTATTTAAATCGCTTCCGGAGGACGATTTTGTGTAAAATAAAAAACAAAAAAAATTATAATACCGACTTCTGGATGTCGGTAAAATTAAATAGTATCTAATAAATTAATATTTTCAATTAACTTTAAATAAATCGTCCTCCGAATGACGGTTTTATATAAGTTAAAAAATAATTTAATATAAAATACCGACCTCCTGATGTTAATATTATTTAATTAACATGATTACTTTTTATTTATTTTAAAATTTAATGTGATACCGACCTCATGAGGTCGGTATTTTTTATTATATCTAATTACTTTTAATAAAAGCGACATCCGAAGGTCGGTTTGTTTAAAATATTCCTATTAATCATAATTTTGCTATTGTGCATAATATTTAAATTTCATTTTACACCTACAATTAATTGTTCAATAAGTGTAACAATTTTGTATACTTTTATAAATACAAAGTTAGAATTTGTGGAATAAATAAAAAAATATCTACAATCCATATTTAGAGTATGAAACTACGTTGATATGAATTAGGAGATAATTATACTTATATTTATAGACTAATGTACAAATTCTATCAGTCCGTCGCCTAATCATGAACTTAATATCTTATGTCATGATGTAGTAGAGGTGAAGAGCTAACATATAATCCATTCGAGTATGAAATGCAAGATAGTATTATTATATACATTCGATCTTGAATGAATGTCAAGTGTAGTGACATGTAAAGGATACTTCATCAGAGTATGAAATACGTTGATTAATTATATATCCCTTGAGTAGTTTAACAAATCAAGTCTTATATACTAGTAGTTCAGATATGAAATACATTATCAATTAAAGAAATACCGATGATCAATTCAAGGAGATTTATATATTAAATTTGATATTGATAAACTTTTGTTGATCAATAAAATTAAATTTATATAATTAGAAGGTATATAATTTAAATTTATAAAATTAACTTGATCGATAAATTAAATTTATTAAATTAAAATTCTGTTGATGTGTAGTTAAATTATATATATATATATATAAAATTTTAATTAATAAAATCAACCTCAAGAGGTGAGTTTATATTAAAATAAATTAATAAATACCGACCTAAAGAGGTCGGTATATTTAAATAATTTTTTTATTTAAATAATATCTACTTCACGATGTCGGTATGTTGACACCCAATTTTTACCGACCTATAACCCTTTCGGAAGTGCTATTCGGTTAAATACGTATTTTTTAAAAATATTCCGAGTTTAAATTTTTAATTGATTTTGTCTAAAAATTATATATTTTAGTATGCATGCTTTATAAAATTATCGTAAATATTATTAAAATATTTTTAAAATTATAAGTAAAACTCGAAATAATTATTTTATTCAAATGCTTTAAAATTTAAGTCATTTTTATTATATAAAATGTTATAATATTTATAGTATTTTAATTGGATAGCATTTCTTTAATTTTTCTCGAAATCATTTAATCTTTAGCCCATTATGATCTAATTCCTTTCAATTCTAGCTTTTTCCTTATCCAATTCATTGCAATTCTAGTCACCTCAATCCAATTTTGTTTTTTAATTATAGCCACTTATATCAATTTTAGTTCCAATTTTAGCCATTCATTCTTTGCAATTATAACCCTTTTTGTCCAAATCTTGAAACATTAGTTTAAATTCGAACTGTCTATCCTTTAAGTGAATCCTAGATCAAATCCTAGCCGCTCATCTTAACTAATCCAATGACTCAAATTAAATCTACCTAACCTTCCTATTTTTGACCTAAAAAAAGACCAAACCTTTTTTTGAAAACTCATTCTTTTCTTCTCTCTCTAGCAGTGCCGCAGCCCCCTCCATCAGTGAGAACCGGCGAGAGCTCCACCATCGCCGGTGAGCTCTCCCTCTCGCTCCTCCCATCGCCCTCTTCCCTTCACTTTCCTCTTCTCATCTCTTCTCTCCTTGCTCCCTCCCGTCTCTTCTCTCCGGCGAGAATGGCGAGACAAATCACCACCTCCCTCTCGTCTCTCCAATCAGCAAAAGCTCGCTGCTCTCTCTCTCCCTCAACTGCTTCGGCCAGCGAGATCCAAGCAATCAACATCAGCAGCCGGCGAGGAGAGCAATAACATCTCTGGCCAACAGCAACCAGCGCGAGAGCCAGCTCCGACGAGCTACTGGAGAAATAGCAGCGCACCAACAACAACGAACCAGCGAGATCCTCACATCTCCATTCCTCTCATCTCCAGCGAAATTCGAGTTCAAAGACAGATCTCAACAGATCCTTCTTAGTAAGTTTTAATCTAAAAGTTATTTTTAGCTTTTCATTACATCTCTGGCTATTATGAGATGAATATTTCGAGAATTTGAGCTTTTATGTTCTGTTTGATCTCATTTCATCTTTATTGCATATTTGATCCTTTGTTTTGTTTAAATGATGTTCCAATAATCATCTACGTGTGGTGTGTTGAATTAGGTTATTTAAGGAGTTGTTTGAATTTAGGATTTTAGCACTAGTTAGATTTTTTGATTTTAGAACTAGTTTGAATTTGTGACTTTAAGACTAGTTTGAATTATTATTGAGATTTTAGGACTACTAATAGTTTGAATTTGGAATTGTAGCACTATAGTTTGATTTTTGAATTCTAGGAGTACTTTCAATATGTGATTTTAAGACTAATTTGAATTTGAAATTTAGGACTAATAGTTTGAATTATATTTGATATTTTAGGACTAATTAACAGTTTGAATTTTGGACACTAGCTAGCTAGTTTGAATTTGGAATTTTAGGGATTTAAATTACAACTTAATTAGAACTTATAATTAATTATAACTTGAATTTACTATAAATTGAACTTAATTAGGAATATGAACTTGAAATTAGAACTTGAACTTGGAACTAATTAGCTTGAACATATAACTAATTAAGTTTAGAAATTAGATATGAACTTGAATTGAAACTTGAACTTATTAAAACTTGAATATATATATATATATATATATATATATATATATATATGTATGTATGTATATATAAAACTAATATTCTTGGATTTGAAGTTTATATTTAACTAATTTAAGAACTTTTCATGCTAGGCAACTGAGGAAACTCAACATCTAAAAAAGTTGATACAAGACTATATTGCTTGTTTCATCAAAGTTGGAGATAATGTTGGTACTTCTAAATTTCTTAAGTTCAAGTACCATTGTTTTCAATGATGTGTTTGCGTCCATCTAGTATTAATACTTCACTTTAATTTTGTGATAATTTTTTTGTTTCCATCGAGTGTTTGTTAAGCATAAGTACCAACACTAGTTGATCCTATTGATGACAAAATTGATTTTCTTGCAAGATCGATTTGTATCCATCTAGTGTTGATATTAAGCTTTAATTTAGGAATAATGTGTTTGTTAAGCATAAGTACCAACACTAGTTGATCCTATTGATGACAAAATTGATTTTCTTGCAAGATCGATTTGTGTCCATCTAGTGTTGACACTTAGCTTTAAAAAATTGTTAAGTTGTTAAAGTTATAAAGTTGTTAAGTTGTTTAAATAAGTTAAATTAAATAATGTGGTTTTGTTGATGGATTTAGTTGTTGGAATTAATTCAAAACTAAACTAGTTCAAGTTAAAAAGTTGTTAAGTTGTTTAAATAAGTTAAAATAAATAATGTGGTTTTGTTGGTGGATTTAGTTGTTGTATTAAGTCAAAACTAAACTAGTTAAAGTTGTTATGTTGTTTAAATAAGTTAAAATAAATAATGTGATTTAGTTGGTGGAATTAAGTCAATACTAAACTAGATAAAGTTAGAAAGTTGTTTAAATAAGTTAAATTAAATAATGTGGCTTTGTTGATGGAGTTAGTTGTTGGAATTAATTCAAAACTAAACTAGTTCAATTTAAAAAGTTGTTAAGTTGTTTAAATAAGTTAAAATAAATAATGTGGTTTAGTTGGTGGTAAATTCCAATTCAAACTTTATAAATAAATAATTAGTTGATTCATATATATCGTTATATATTTCAATTTTTATTTATAGGAAAAAGAATTGGGACACACTCCCATTGAACCGGAGGTTTTCAAGAAGAAAGAAAATGAGTCGGATCCAGATGTGTGGGTGGAGGAAAGGGCCGAATGAACTTTTGTAAGTTATGTAATATGAATAATATATATTAATAGTGAATATATTTGTGATATGTATATATACTGATGTCAATTTTTATATTTAATATGCAGAATGACTTTAATCAGTACGTCACTGAGAATCTAGATAGTTCGGTCCAATTGACACCTGAACTTTCCACCCAGATTTGGAAAGAAAAAGTGGTAGGGGGGATACACAAGGGTTGAGTCTATGGTCTACGCTCTCGAAACGATGTAAGACGACTCCAGTCAGGTTTAGAAGGAATTGGATTGTCACGTTAAGCCGAGGCACTTGATGGTGTCCAGATTGCTACTATGTTAGCTCAAATAACTAAGCTTACAGCGGCACTGGCAAAGTCGGAGCGGAGAAGACTAGCTGAACAAGAAAGCATGAGTGAGACTGTTTAGAAAATCAAAGAACAAGTGATTAACCTCGCTCGTCGACCTACTACTTCAGCTCCCGATGACACCGACGACGAGAATGATAAAGGATGATTATGTAGAACCCACTCCCTAGTTTAGATCTCTAGACATTTATAAACTTTTTGTAATTTTGAAACGAATTTTGAAAGACTTTATAAGTCTTTAATTTGTGATTTAGATACTTTTTAATGTTATTTTAAGTTTGTTGTTTTATATTTTGTTTAGATTGTTTATAATTGTGTGTTTGATTGGGCTGAATAGTGTATAATTGAATTGAATTGAATTTGCAGGTGGGCAACAAAAACTGTCAGTTTCTGCTTTCAAAAATATTGCAGGAAAAGCGACGGACAACGTGGTATTTCGCTTTTCTGGGTTTTATTTTTTTTTTAAATCCCAGAAAAGCGACGGACAACGTGGTTTTATCCGTCGCTTTTTTGGGTTTTATTTTTTTTAAATCTCAGAAAAGCGATGGACATCGTGGTTTTGTTCGTCAGTTTTCAGGAATTTTCAAAAATAAAATTTCTAGAAAAGCGATGAATGCGTTGCTTTTTAGAAACAAAATAAATGAAAATTAAAATAAAGCGACGGATTTCGTCGCTTTTGTTAAAAAAAAGTCAAAAAGTGATGTTGTCCGTCGCTTTTTGAAAAGCGTCGGGATAAAAAGCGACGAAGCTGACTGCATTGCTTTTCCGTCGATTTTGACCAAAAAAGTGACGCAGTCCATCGCTTTTGGCCGTCGTTTTTTGACATCTTTTTAGTAGTGATAACCTCCCTCATTATATTCATGTTTATGACTAACCTTTTGTATGCCTCTGTGTTACACTATAAATAGAGGCATCAAGGTTCATATTGTAGACACTTGAAGATTTAATGAACACTTGAAAGAAAGAAAGTTATATCATATTGTTACTCTTGTCTTATATTCTTCTTGTCTTCCTCTTTATATTGTTCTTTTGTTCTTAAGTTTTACAACACATTATCAACACGAGTTGCTCTTTCTCCATCAAGAATCAATGGTAGGTGATTTTTATGAATTATCCTAGTAATTTTTCGGTTGCATGGTATACTTCATATCCTTTATATTATTTGTACTAACAAAGCTTGTTTTGTGGTTATTTTAAAATGGTTAGTAAAATATGGTAATCTTCATAACAATGTTGAGAGGGACTATTAAAATGTTTTAATTTATTTTAACTTGGGACTTTCATATGATTCTAACATGTTGATCTAATTAATTGATTTTGTTCAGTTTTCTTGTACTATAAGTCAAATTCAGACTATATTTATGGTTTTCGATAATTATTTTCTTGGTAACGTATTTGGTTTATCAAGACATTGATTGAGAGCAAGAGGGTGAATTCAAGTTTCACCGCACCAAGTGGGTAAGACACAGAGTTAAAGTCTCGGCGCATCATGATAATAAGAAGTTGGGTTTAAGTCCCATTGATTTATCACCAAAGACGTTTTATATGGGTAAGACATTGTGTTTAAGTACTAATGCACTATAGTGATGATATGATGATGACTAACATAAAGTTGTATACTTTTGACTAAAAGTCATGAAATTTGCACAATTAATTTGCTCCATTCTTTTATGTGAATGTGGTAGCAGTGCATAATATGTCTGAAAAATGACAAGTGATTGAATGTATGAATATGGGTGTGGTAAAATGTTAATGGTCATCATTGTGGTAATTAAAAGGAAGAACATTATGGGTTCTTAAAATGGTCCTTCAAATGTGAAGGCAATTTTGTCCATTAAAGTGGTATGAAAGGTTATTGGACACATTGTTTCTTAAGATGCTCCTTCAAATGTGAAGGTAATTTTTATCCATCAAAGTGGTATGAGAAGTTATTGGGCACATTGTTGTTGGTGCAACCCAAATTTGAAATGTTTTGTAAATCCTCCATCAAAATAAAGGAATACAGAGTGGTAGTATATTTGGTACATTTGACCTCTTAAAGTGATGTTGAGGTGAGTCACATAAATTTGATAATGTCAAAGCATGACAATGAGTTTCTAATCAAAACTTATGGAGCATGTACAAATGGGTATGGTCCATTTTTTGAAGAAAATGTGACTTGTGTTCGTATGGATAAGAACATGTTCATGTATTGTTAGATAAATGTCACATCTCACCTCTACGGGAGGTTTGAGAGATTGAAAAGAAATATTTTGACATAAATGATTATTTGGTCATATACTTTGAGTACATCACAAATATTGTGGTATGCTCTATAATGAGCTATTGCTAACAAAAGAAATAAATAATTCTTTCCTATAAAGGTTGTGGCCATGAACAAAATAAATATTATTGTATGGCAACACAAAGTTGTCATTGGTTGTCAAGAAGTAATTCTTGCATGTATTCTCCTTGAAGGAGATGGTTACCATAAAAATGATGTTGTGAAATTTGTGGCAGTACACAAACTTAATTAAGAGTTTCGGAAGAACTAATTTGTTACTATCCAAAAATGAAAATAGTTCATAATATTGAGGTGTAGTAAGTCTCACAAGAAACTTTTTAAGTTTTGGAGGAATTGAAAATAATTATTATATTGAGACTGTAAATTATTAAAAGATCAAATATCTTTTGATTACTACAATCAAAATGGGATATGAATATTTACATAAAAGGTTACCCCGTCTTTCTCTTGTTTGTTGTATACAAATATAGGCATGATAATGGAATCACATGCAAAAGTAAACTACAAGTTTACTAGAATAAATATCAGTTGGTATAACTGATTGACCATTTCGATTCAAATGTGATGCAAAAGGATTGAGAATTCATGGGGTTATATATTGAAGAAATAAAAGATTCTTCAAGAATTCTCATGTGTTGCTTGTTCTCATGATAAAATGATCATTGTACCAGCTAAGGTTGGGATTGTATCCCTTAAATTATTTGGAACATATAAAAAGGTGAATATGGGCCCGTTTACCTGCCATGTGGACCGCTTACTATTATGATTTAATAGATGCATCTATGGTATGGTCGTATGTGTATTTGTATCAACTTACAAATTGGTTTTTGTAAGGTTGTTTGCTCAAATTGTTAAATTAAGAGCAAAGTTCCAAACTATAAAATTATGTTGATAATACTGGTTGGTTTAGCAGAAATTGTTTGCCTCCAATTATAGCTAGACCATTGATTATGAGAACAAATCTCTCAAATAAAATTTGGTATGAGACGAGTTTATTTAACATGTATGTATCAAGCCAACAAGGTTCTCCCATCACAATTGGTTCAGGGCCAGGAACCAAAAAATTTCCATTTAAAAATTTGGTGCGTGCACATATAATTTTATTGCTCCACCACGCACAAAGATGGATCCCGAAATGAGGTTGGAGGTAAATGTTAGATTTCCTAACATTAGGGGGAGATATGTTTAACAGTTGAAAATTATGTGTGGGATGAATTATCTAGATCCTCGTTAAAAAAATGTGAACTTGAAGTTCAAGAGATAATTCATTTGCAAAATATTGCAAATAATTTGCCAAATGTATTTGCTGGCCTAATATTTTAATTAAGCTGCAAATGCTCCAATAAATAGTCCTTAAAGGACAGAGTCTATGGTACGCCATAATCGTGATAGACCAATCGATTCCAAACGTAAAACTCCTTGAGGAAGGAGATAAACAAATTATCAAAATGGTCATGATAATAAGGTAAGTGTTTTGAAAGAGCACTATGACATAACACTTCATAAAACCTTGGCAAAGGTTCAAGTACCTGAAAATGATGAAAAATGAAGAGATCTCGATAAGTTATGTCGTATTGGAATCGATATCAAAATGACTGTCGATGGTATCTTTGATATGAAGTAGCACTCAATGCTATAAATGGTTACGAAGATCTTAAATTCAAATCTGTCATTAGTGTGGATAGATAAATTATTGGCACTATTCAAGTATATTTTGTTTCACTTAGAAAAGTGGCGTTTTTGATCTTATAGTTCATGGATCAAAATATAATGTTAGTGTGGTACAAATGAATCATTGTGAGAAAATATAACTGTAAGATATAATGTGAGGTTTGTGCCTCGGGGAATAAAGGATTTTCACAAAAAAAATTGACATTATTAAATGGAGATATATTCTCCAATGGTGGATGCAATGAGACTTGTTTCAGTCTGGCAATAGATGAAATACTTGAATATGCATAATGAATGATTATTATGTATAACTAGACGACGAAGGTTATAAGAAAATCTTGAAGGATTTAAAAGGTCTTAAAGCAATTCCATTGAGTACTCAATGATTTTGAGATTGCTTAACACATAAAAAGATTCTTTTTCATCTCATGAAAATAATTTAAAATGTCATGTGTTAGTGCAATTGGTGCACTTACAGATTGCTGATTATGCAAATGCTAGAAGATTATTTGATATACATAACGAAAGTTACGTGGAAGGATTTTCATATTGTTATTCAAGTTATGACAAGAAACTAACAAAGCATGTGACTCAACATATAGAAGGTATGTGATTTTCTTTCAGAAGAAAAGACGAGCTTCAATAAAATTGAAATGATCAATCCACAAGTCAGAAATAATTTGATTACGTAGATACAAAATATTTATTTGATCTGCATAAAGCTCGATCGCAAATAGACTATTATTTACATATGGAGACACAACAATCACATTAGTAACCACTTCTTCAAATCATGCAGAAATAATATTGATCTATGAATAAAGTCGGGAGTGTGTTTGATTGGAATCATGATCTAGCATATTCAGAAAATATGTGATTTTCTTTTGAAAAGGATATTCCAGCCACCATATATGAAAATGATATATAGCTCAATTGAAGGGAGTATACAATCAAGGGAGATCGGACAAAGTATATTTCACCAAAAGTCTTTTTCACACATGATCTTCAACAAAATGGTGATATAGACGTTCAAAGATCCATTCAAGTGATAATCTTGTAAACTTATTCACTAAAAATTGCCAACATCAATATTTGAGAAGTTGTGATACCATATTGGAATGCATTGTTTTCAAGATATCAAGTAAAGTTTTTATCAGGGGGAGAAAAATACGCGTTGTACTCTTTTCCTGAACCATGATTTTATCCCAACTGGGTTTTCCTGATAAGGTTTTTAACAAGGCAACATTCAAAGAGTATTAAAAGATATGTGTAATCTTTTTTCCTTCACTAGGATTTTTTCCCACAGGGCTTTTTCCTAGTAAGGTTTTAACGAGACATATTATCTATGGACATCCAATGGGGAGTGTTATAAAACAATAGATGTCCACTACATCAAGAATTTACTCCATTACTTTCCTCTATTATGTAGATAACCATAACCTCCATAATCTCCACCTTCATAACCATTATTCTTGTAACATTTCACTTCCATAACCTCCCCCATTATGTTCATATTAATTTCATGTTTATGACTAACCTTTTGTATGCCTCTATGTTACACTATAAATAGCGGCATAAGGTTTCATATTGTAGACACTTGAATATTTGATGAACACTTGAAAGAAAGAAAGTTATATCATATTGTTACTCGTCTTATATTATTCTTGTCTTCCTCTTTATATTGTTCTTTTGTTCTTAAGTTTTACAACAACTATAAAATTAATTAAGAAATTATTGATAAATAACATTTCAAAAGTAACAATTATTATTGATCATGCATGTGCACGAATGGCTTAACTCTATTGGTAAGCCTCCGACCACTGAACTATTCATCAACTTGATTTCCAGGTGTCCAAAAGTATATTTATACACATATTAAGTAGTATTTTACTTATAAATACAATAAAAAATTTCTACGAAGGGTGTCTAATTGGACACCCTCGACACACTGTAGCTCTGCCCCTGCTCTTACTTATTTAGCATAATAATAATAATAATGAAAAAGGGCCAAAAATATCCTTGGACTGTTTGAAAAGTTTTAAATATACTCATTCACATATTGGGTCAAAAATACCCCTCAATCTATCTTTTTGGTCCATTGTTACCCTTAAAACTAACAACATTTTTTTAAAATTTTTTTTGTTGTTGTTGTTGTTGTTATTATTATTATTATTATTATTATTATTATTATTATTATTTATTATGTGACATGTTCTTATTAAATAAATTAAATCCCAATCTATTAAATGTTCTCCTATCCACCCATTTCAGTGCCCCATAATCCAAACCCAATTATTAGAAGATCAAATTGTTGAGGGTGATGTTGTTGATGATGAATTACGTGCAGTCTGGCAGAAGATTTATGAGAGAACTTAGGATCGTGGATTAGATTATTATTCTCTTGGTTTGCATCATCGTCTTTCTTGGTTTCTACTGGTTATTCACTCATGGTATATATTCTCTCTTCATTTTGGTCAAACAAAATCTTTCTGTTTACTATAAAAAATTTGCTAAAAAATGACGGACGACGTCGCTTCGAAAAGCGACACCGTTTGCCACACTGTCTGTCACTTTTTAATAAAAATAATTCTTTTTTTATAAAATGTGACGGATGACATCTCTTTGTCTGTAGCTTTGTTTGACGAATTTTTGTGCCAAAATATATATATAATTATTAATTATTTATTTAATATAAGTAGAGACATCGTCTGTTGCTTTTTATTAAAAATAATAATTATTAAATAAATTAATAACCACTTGTCTATCGTTTTTGAGTAATTTTAATTTATTAATTATTTTTTAAAATTACAGATGAGTGACATCTCCTTGTTCGTCGCTTTTTGGTCAAATTGACTGGTCAAACACTTTAAAAAAGTGATGGACAGTGTCGTTTAGTTCGTTACTTGTTAGTCAATTTTTTTATCAAACATTTTAAAAGAAGCGACGGACAAAGAGACGCTGTCCGTCACTTTTTTTAAAATATCTGGGAGACGACGTGAATTTCTCCTCATTCTCTCAGTTTTCAAGATCTCTCTATTCTCCTCATCTCTTTCTTTTTTCTAAAGAACTGTCGCCATCTTTGCCGTTGTGCGTCAGCCGTCGCCATCTTTGCCGTTGTGCGTCAGCCGTCGCCATCTTTGCCGTTGTGCGTCAGTCGTCACCATCTTTGCCGTTGCGTCAGCCGTCGCTTCCCCTGTAGCTCCTCTCTTCATTCTCTCCTACTCCTTTAATTGAGATTCGAATTTCATCAATTTTAGTTTTTTTTCAATTTGAGTTATGTTTGAGTTTGTTAGTTATTTTATTGTAATTAGTTTATTGAATTTGTGTTTATTTACTATTAGTTTGAATGATTGATTGTCAGTTAGTGAGTGAGTTAGATATTTTTTATTTTAGGATTAGTTTGAATTAGGGTATTTCTTGAATTGATATTGAACTATTAATTTGAAGTTAGAAGTTAGTTTATTGTAATTAGTTTATTGAATTTGTGTTTTATGATTGTTAGTTTGAATGATTGATTGTTACTTAGTTAATGTGTGAATTAGGGATTATTTATTTTAGGACTAGTTTCAATTTGAGATTTTAGGACTAGTTTGAATTAGGGTATTTCTTGAGTTGATATTGAAGTATTAATTTGAAGTTAGAAGTTAGTAATTGAAGTGCTTTGAGTATAAGATGGATGTTTGAATGTCATGAATCTATTAACCATGAGTATTTTTTTTTGAATTAGCAATTGATCAAGTGTTTTGACTTTTGAGTATAAGTGAATTGCATAAATATTATTAAGTTGGAAATTGATGAAATGATTTTGAAGTTAGAGAATATGAACTTAAATTACAACTTAATTAGAACTTACAATTAATTATAACTTGAATTTATTATAATTTGAACTTAATTAGGAATATGAACTTGAAATCTTGTTGACCTTAATTAATTAGAACTTAATTAGACCTTAATTTTGAACTTAATTAGAACTTAGATTTTATTTGAACTTAATTAGAACTTTGAAGTACTTGAAATCTTATTGACCTTAATCAATCTGAACTTAATTAGAACTTTATTGAACTTAATTAATTTATAATAACTTGAAAAGTTAATTAGGAATATCAACTTAATTTTAAACTTAATTACAACTTGAACTTAATTAGTGTTTATGAATTAATTAAGCTTGAACTTTGTAGATCTTGAAATGTAGTATTTATGAACTAATTAATTATTAGGTATATAAATTAGTTAAATATATATAAGTAATAATAACTATAATTATTAAGTAATTATTAATATATATTGACAATATAAATTAGTTTAGTGTAGTTAAATTATTATTAAATTTAATTTATAATTGAATATCTATATTTTTGTAGATGGATCATCGTTTGTGGATGTATAATATGCATTATGAAATCAGTGGTGATTTGAAACATGAGTTTATTGATGGTGTTAGAGGTTTTATTGAACATATAATGACACTTCATATTTATAAGAATTGAAAGAAAAGGATGAAAGGTGAATTGACTATACAATTTCATTTTGCAGGGGCATTTAGGTAATCTTAGAAGAACAATGACAGGTGTGAATGCGGTGGGCATGACAACTAGTACTTACCTCTATAAATAGACAGCGAAAAAACTTATGACTTACTTTTCTTTTTCCTCACTGAAATAGTTAAAAGAAACTCATATACTACCACATATATGAAGAAAGTGAATGTCAAACATGAAAAGTTGGATGAATCTATCGAATCTTCTACGACTCCAAAGAAAGAATAGAATGTTTTGTCTGCTGGCTATGGAAACTCATTAATTCTTTAGGAATAGAATTTTTTATTTCTCCAAAATATTTGATTTAGAATTTTAGCTCTATTCATATTTTAATTTATCTTGATTTCCCTAAGGTGGAGGATGAGAAAGTAGATCATGTGACTATAAGTGAAGAAGAAGAAGAAGAAAAAGAAATGAACCTGTAGATCTCAAGGATCACTATATTAGAATTTTCTAAGCCATTCAAAGATCCTCGATGCGCGATCAGATACCATGATAAGTGATCCTTGAACATCCTAATATTTGTAGGAGGGACATAGACTAATAATTTTATTGATGAATCTTTAGCAGATAAGCTAGGGTATGACTCATATCCAATCAAGTCTAAAACTATTAATTGGGCTTTTCGGAAAGTGGTGAGTTACAAAGCATGTAACAACTTTCATGTCAAAATGCACTGTGTCTTGTTTAATGTGAAGTTGTTATCTGTTTCCATTGTCGTCAAATTGTGAGATGGTATTTGGAAACCAATGAACACTTCAATTTGACGACAATGGAAGCAGATACAACTTCACATTAAACAGGGCATCTTGCACTGTGACTTGAAAGTTGTTACATGTTCTGGAAGTCACCCTTTTCCCAAAAGCACAGTTAATAGTTTGAGGCTTGATTGGATATGAGTCATACCCTAACTTATTTGGTAAAGATTCATCAATAAAAATATGATTAGTCTTAGTCCCTCCTACAGAGATTAGGATGTTCAAGGGTCGCTTCTCATGGTATCCGGTCACGTAGCGAGGATCTTTGAATGGCTCGGAAAATTCTAATACAACGATCCTTGAGATCCACATGTCTATTTCTTCTTCTTCCTTTATAGTCGCATGATCTAGTTTCTCATTTTCCACCTTAGGGAAATCAAGATAAATTAAAATACGGATAGAGCCAAAATGTTAAATCAAATCTTTTGGAGAAAACAAAAATTCTATACCTGAAGAGTTGATGAGTTTCCATAGTCGATTGGCGAAATATTCCTTTCTTTATTTGGAGTCGTAGAAGATTCGATAGATTCATCCAAATTTTTATGTTTGACATTCACTTTCTTCATATTTGTGGTAGTATATGAGTTTCTTTTAACTATTTCAGTGAGGAAAAAGAAAAGTGAATCATAAGATTTTTCAATGAGTATTTATAGAGGTAAGTACTAGCTGTCATGTCCACCACATTCACACATGTCATTTGTTGCGCCCCATTTTTCACAAAACAAATTTTGTGCAACGACTTGACCACTCTTTTAGGTTTATTTTAAAGGAAGAGTCGCTACCTAATGGATTAAGGTGTGATTTTGCTCGCTTATCATGAGTATCAAAGGGTCTACAAAATCATGATTTGGGTAAGGGTTCAAATTAGCTCAAAAGAAAGGTGTTAGACACCTTTGGAGGTCCACAAATGTGGGTCCAAATCGTATCTCATATAATTTACATTAGGGTTAAGACATGTTGCATATAAGAAAAAATGTTGGTCCCACAAATGTGGTCTAATTACTTTATCAACTAGTTTGAATACTTAACTAAATAATAAATAAATATTGGACCTTATTTGCTACATGTCTTAACCCCCACATAAATTATATGAGATTCGGTTAGGACGCACATTTGTGGATCTCGAGAAGAGTCTAACACCTTCCCTTTGAGTTAATTTGAACCCTTGCTTGAATCATGGTTTCGCAAGCCCTTTAGATTAGAATTAATTAGGTTAGATAGGTGCCTCAATGCGCCTTAATCCTTTCGGTAACGACTCTTCCTTCAAAATAAACCTGAAAGAATGGTCAAGTCATTGCACAAAACCTGTTTTAGAAAAAATGTGGCGCAACAAAATGGCAACTCTGCTGGAGATATTTAGATTCTTACCATTTTTTTTATGTGGGGTTTATATGTTTTTGCTTTATATGTTATTTTGTTAATTTGTTTTTGTCTTATGCCAAGTTTTGTCCCTCTCATTTTCCATATATTTGATATTATGTGTTTATATGTTTTATTTAATTTGTAATAATTTATTTATTTTCTTTTAGTTTCTTTACATATCAAACCTTTTCCCTGTGCTTTATGTGTTTTGATTTGTTTTTTCGCATTTATTTGTTATTATGCAGTTATTTATTTATTTACTTATTTATTTGTTTAGTTACTGCTTTCCTTAAAGTTGTTTATGTGTTACTACTTTTTATTTACATGCTAAATGTTACCGCTTTGATATCTACTTTTTGTTCATACTTCCTCCAATTCGGAACCTCTTTTTATTTTAGTTTCTCGTGATGTTATGCATTTGCACCTCTCATAAAATCCTCATCAAACACCCTATATTAGAGAGTCGGCATATGCGTGGCAGAAGCAAATAGTCTTACTACCGTGGAACCACAAGCCTTCTCGCATTGAATACCTTCAGTCTGTATCTATCCAACCCTTAAAAATCTTAATTAGGTCCTACATGCTGCATAAAACCTAGGTGATTTGACCCTTAGTGTCAATGCACATCATTAGTAGCCACCCTAATAGCTAAAAGACCCTAACATCATTTAGATAAAATGCATATTATATGTCAACGTGATCACTATAATTAATTCAAGTAAAAAATGGAGTTTAGAATTTATTTGTTATTTTGATTGCAGAGTCATGATCCCTCCTAGCTTCTCCAACGTGCAAATGGTTATAAAAGTAAACGATCTTCTGAAAAAATACTGGAGGAGAATTGAGAAGGATCATGAACTGGAGGTTCTCAAGCTAATGGGTGGCTTGACATTCCTCATGTTTGTTGCTCTTGATCGTTACTTGATCATGACCTTGTTGAAATTTTTGGATCCAAGATTGATCTTTAAATTTAGAGATTTTGAGATAACACCAGCAATTGAAAAAGTTGGTGGGTTCCTTGACCTTCCCTACTAGAGTGTCAAATGATTGTGCCTCACAAGTAATTACCGAAGAAGTTCATAAAGAGTCTAGGATTGAAACACAATCTAGAATTAACTTGTTTAGATTCTAGATGGATTTCGATGGAATTTCTATATTCTCGTTATTGTAACAAGGATGGTCATAAAAATTTCAATAAAGAATTTGGCTACTCCACTAGAAAATGACAAAAATATATAGTCTGAATGCTTTCGCTATTGCATTACTTGGTTTATTAGTCTTTCCTATGAAAGAAGGGAAAATCAGCACTACCTTGAGCTATGTGGTCCGCATATTAGCTCGAGGAAGGCTGAATCCTACAAAGACTATAGTGCCTATGATACTAGCATAGACGATAAGGGAATTTCCTGCATGCGTCAAGGGTAAAAGACATTTTGAAAGGTACAATCTTTTATTGTAACTATAGGCCATCAAACACTTTTACAAAAATGACAACTTGATAGATATTCTAAGGGGTGGAGGAAACAAAATTTTTAATCACCCCAAAGGATGAAATTTTTTGTTGCCCCTGTAGGAGCGAAAGACTGGTTCATATATATTAGAGAGCTTTTTGGTTATAACATCCAATCGAAGTATTATTGGCTGAAACCCTGCCATGCCGTAGTGAGAGACAATGAGCTTTACTTCATTGAGCTTATTGGCCTTATTGGTGTATGCACCACTCTGATTCCTTTGTAAATTCAGAAAATTTCAAATGATACCCTTGCGAGCTCATATGGGCCACTACGAGTATAACTTTGGGCCAGACATTCCACAAGTTGGCACTACACTACGAAAGTGGGAAAAGGTGATTACTATTGATGTCTAAGAACAATGGTCTTTCTGTACGCTCGAGTATTGCGTGTGGATCCTGGAGGATGCGGAGAATAGAGACTTGAATGAAGGGGGTCTTCCTGGCTTTGGTGATGAAAGGGAGGGAGATGGGCACACAATTTGCTAAACCATGATCATGACATCACTCTGGAGATGAGATAGCACATTTTGCCCAACATTGGAGATCAACATCTTTGAAGTTGTTTTTTAGGGCTCACTTTCCCATGTTACCTTTTTTTCTTTTAGTTTATTTTCAGTTTCCGTTATGATGTAATAAGTTGAATAAATAAAAGTTTTCTTTTCTTTATATTCTCCGACTCTAAACTCCAAACTCCAAATTGGCAAAAAATGGCTTGAATTAGTTATTGTGCATCACTTATTTATCGTTTAGGTCTACCTCTGGGTCAATGATGTCCTTTGCATTTAGGGCGTTTATTTGTTTTAACACTTATATGGCCTTTATTCACTCTTTCAGCTCTTTTGTTATTATTGTCACGCTCTGAAAGTATAGTGTCACTCTTTTGAGATTTTAAATTTCATCATATTTTCTTTTAATTATGTTATGTGCTACCTCATGCTTATGTTTGATTTATTTCTGTTGCTTAAAGGTTGTCTAGTATTTGGACTTTGGCTTGACTGAGAATATGCAATATGACAAATATGTTCAACATTCAAAAAAAAATTAATCACTCTTCTTCTAATCCAACACAAAGTACCTTTTGGACTATCTCTCCTTATTCTATTCCTACTCACACCCTCTCTTAACAAAAATCTTCGACACACATCAATTTTGATGCCTTGCAAAGTGAGGGAATACATGACAAAATGGAGAAGTTTAAGCAAGATGCACTACAACAAAAAATGTATGACTGGGATAAGAAGGTGAATGGAAGACTAAACCCAAAACTTGTTCATGACCTGAGGTAAAAGAAGTTATGTCTGCACTCAAGAGTTGAATTGCCATCAAAATTTAAAATTCTAAAATTTAACATGTTTGATGGGCATGGAGATCCAAATGCACATCTCAAGGATTTTTTGCAGTAGATTAGTTGTCTTAGGAAATAATGAAGCTCTCCTCATGAGATTATTTATTCAAAGATTATCAGGAATAGCCTTCACTTGGTACGTCAAACAAGACTTTGGCAAATGGCTCGTATGGAAAGATATGACTCGAGACTATGTAGAAACATGTAAGTTTAACATTAAAGATGATCCTACAATGTTGGACTTGATCCAAGTAAAGAAAATGAGTCATGAATCTTATGGGGAATATATTATCTGATGGAAACTAGAAGCTTCCAAAATACGTCATTCACCGTATGAAGAGGAGTTGGTCCAAACTCTCATTAGATCACTTGATGGTATATACTCGTTTTAAGGGGAGAGCTAAATTAGATTTATTATTACCAACTATAAGCAAGTATGAAGTCTAATTTAAAATAAGGCTAAGAGAATCAGTCAATTAACAACACATAAATTAATATCACATATTATTAGGCAAAGGAAATAATTTATTTAAGGAAGAAAATAAATATAGTTCAAAATCATATGTCAAGACACACACATTCATAGCTATAACAAGAGTGAGTAAATTCTAGTAGATCATAAGCAAAGTAAAAAAGGAAAATATCAGTTTAAAGGTAACCAATTAATTCAATATGCAATCGGTCGCTGAATAATATATCAAGACAAAATTGGAGCAAATTTAGACTAAATCAAAGATTGAATTAAAGACATTGAGCGAATCAGGCAATTAGCAAATCAAACTGATGTTTAGCAACTCTAAACGGTTTCATAGGAAAATAAATAATATTTTTGACATATGCCAACATTGAATTCCAACAATATGATGAATATGAAAAAAAAAGATAGTACATACCCCAGAGATTATTGACTTTCACATAAGCATGCAATATAGAAATCATACATTCACTAATCACACTAAGAAATTAGATAGAAATCAGATAAGGAAACAAACCCAGATGGATCTTAAAAAATCCATCTTCGAGCTGACTAAAAAACTTGAGGTCCCTTGTTGGATCGACATTCTAGTCATTGTTGTTGTTGACCAGGTAGTCGTTGGCCGGAGTGTTGTTGCTCTGAGTCGCTAATTGTCGCTCGTTGGTCAGAGCCAATGGAGCTACTATTGTAGTTCCTGTAGATTTTGCCAGAGCAGGCGGCGTTTGGGAGGAAGGGTTGGTGGTGGTCGGAGCAGTGGAGCTCACTTTTCCGCGGACTGTTCTTCGATGGTTCTCACCGAAAGAGAATAACGGAGGGAGAGAATAGATGAAGAGAAAGAGGTGTGGCGTCTCTGTTCTTTAGAGAGAAGGAATGAATGAGAAAAGAGAGTTAGGGTCTAGGTGGATTAAAATAGAAAATATTTGAATCTTTGATCTTAACCGTCAGAATCAAATGGATGGACGACTATGATTTGATCATGATGAGATGGAGGGTTCATATTTAAAGGAGAGGTCTAAGGAATAGGCTATAATTCCAAGAAGAATTAAATCAAAGAGGCTAGAATTTAAATGAAATTAAATAGAAAAAAGGGCTACGATTTAAATAATTTAAGGGAGGACTGTGTGAGTTGATATTTAATTAATAATATACTACACATAATAAATCATTTTTATATAAAATAGACACATTTAAATTTTTCAAACCTTAAACCGATAAGTAAAAAATAATTATTTCAAAATTAGACAACCGATAAATATATTAATAAAATAATAAAATAGTAATTTGATAAAAAAAATAATTACAATAAATATTGTGAATGATGATTACTAAAATATAATTATTTACATAAAACTACTTCAAATTTTGAAACCATAAAATAAGGAAAAAAAAGTTTTTTCAATACATATTTAATCAAATAGCAATCCAATAAAGGTTACAGGTTCATCAAAATTGGGTATCAACATCATTGTTCTTTGAAGATTACCCAAATGCCCCTGCAAATGCAATTGTATAGTCAATTCACTTTTCATCTTGTTCTTCCCATTTAGTTGATTAATATTGTTATAAATTTCTTATTTATTTATAGGAAAAAGAAATGGGGCGCATGTAACATCTCGCTAATTGAAGGAACTAGAAAGAGTTAGAATTGGAAATAGTCATTTTAGGAAAGAATGAAAAATCTAGAAATTTGTTAAGTTATGTTAAGTTTGGGTTTTTGGTTAACTTCAAACAACCATAACTCTTAACTCATGATGAGTTAGGTGTTCTTCTATATACCTAGGAAATATATTGGAATTATCTTTCCAATGCCGCTGAGTTTACGCGATTCCAAGTTCATATGAGTGAGATATGTGCATCTGAAGTTGGGCTGTTCAAATAAGGAAAGTCTAAACCGGATTTTGAAAGGGTATTTTGGTCTTTACCATACCCAATTAAATTAATTCATTTTTGGTAATTACTTAGGGGTCTAAACTGAACTTGGTCAGTTTGCGCTTTTGAAATTAAGTTAGAGTTTTGAGAAAAGAAAAAAGAAGAGGAGAAAACAGGAGAAGGAGCAAGAATCGTCAAGTTCTTTAAGAATAACTTGTGGATTTTGTCAAGGGGTGATCCCTACGAGGTATGTAAGGCTTTCATAATATTGGTTTCGTTCACCCACATTCCAAATATGTTTATTTCAGCATGAATTCATCCTAAAAGGGTTGAAAGTTTGATATTCTTGATATGTATTCTTGAATTTGTTATCGTTCTTGAATTGGGAAGATTGAGAAGTTTCTGAGATCATTACGTCAAATTATGGAGTTGTTTTTAGTTAGGTTATTAGGTACATTTGCTGGGTATCTGAATCTAAAGAGAAGTTGGGAAAAAGAACCGAGTTTAGGCGAATTGGGGTTGGAAAACGAAGAAGGAAAATTGTCGGGTAAATCTGGGTAGATGCGGACCTGTTCATCAGATTGGGAAATATCCTCCTTGCGTCACGGAGCTGTCACGGACCGTTCTGCCTCAAAAATTATTTTCGTGACTAAAAATTTAAATACATCTCCGCGTCTTGGACTTGCTTCCAAACAATGATTTCTTGATCTTTTCTCGTGTTTAACTATTTAAAAACAATCATAAACATCATGAGATTGTTCCTATCACAAATCACAATCCTTGAATCCATAATTCAATTCAAGGAAAGTTAAGAGTCAAGTTAAGAGAAATTCATAAAGTTTTCCAAAAGTCTTTTACAAACGTTTTAACTTTATTTTAAGACTTAAGCTTTGGGTTGAGTAAAGAGCAAGAGCAAAGTTCGTTTCTTCAAAGATTATACGGGAACTAAGTATTCCCAAGAGTTAAAAATGTTTTCACATTTGACCAAGAAATGGAACACCGATTCCAAGAGAGCTTTTAAGCAAAGTTTTGAATAATTATCTCAAATCAAAGAAAGAAGTTTTGTTTTAAAAAGATATAAGCTAAGTATATTTTGGGAGTAGTATTGAGCACCGTTATGGGGATGCGAGTTCATAATAACTCAAGTCTCCATAAACCATGAAGCCATCATGAGTAGTAAATGATTATACTTGTTAGATGATTCCTTAAGTGCATTTTAGCAGAGACTAGTGGATCCACTTAGTTAAGGCATTCTATATGACGACAAAGTATAAGATAGTTCTGGCAGCGTGAGCAAGACGATGTATCACCACTTAGGCTCATAGTGGTGGTTGTCGGTTAGAGAAACTCCCACAATATTATTTTACTTTACAAGTAAATTGAGTTGTTATTGCATTTCTTTAACAAATTGAGTTGCTACTACCGTTTTAAATGCTTTGTATTACTGCACCATTATTGTTGTTTACTTTGCATTTGAGTTAAGTTATTTATGAGTTTAATAAAGCCAAGGTAAGTGTTTAGTTCAGATTTCCTTCAAGCTTATTTTATTTTTAGTTTTCCCCTCACACACTCGTATATTCAATATACTGATGCCATTTGGCCTGCTTCATTGTTATGATGCAGACACAGGTAACCAGGATTAGCATCCAGCGCCTCGTTGATCCAGTTGAGCATTCAGAGTCAGTTGGTGAGCCTCCTTGCTTTTCGGAGGGCTCCCTTTTATCATTTGCTTTTAGTATTTCATTTGTTAGGATGATTGGAGGTCTTGGTCCGACATCCCTCCTTATTTTAGAGGCTTCATAGATAGTCAATAGTTTAGTTGTCTTTACTTTATTATTTCATATGTTAAGACTTGAGTTGTCATTCTGGCCAAGTTGAATGTTTGACCTTTAAACGTTCTAAGTTATTTTATTAACTAGTTGAGTAAAAGTGCATTTGATCATTGTAATAATGCTTAGAGTTTTTCGCTGACTAAGTAAGCCAGGCTAAGGGTTCGCTTGAGGCCAGCAATTGTTCTTGAGTGCCAGTCCCGCCCAGGGTGTGACAAACTTGGTATCATAGCCTAGAGTTCAAGAGTCCTAGAGAGTCTATGAATCCATGTCTGTACAGTCCTTGTTATTGGTGTGTAGCACGCTACATCTATAATTAGGAGGCTGCAACACTTTGGAAAAATTTCTGACTTCTTTCATACTCATTTCGTGCGTTAGAGTTTGATCTCTAAAAAGTTTCTTCTAATTCGTTCTTGCGCATGTTTTTTTCTAGTAAACCATGCCTCCATGAAGAGCTGTCAGAGGACGTCCTGCTAGGCGTAATGTTGAGGTGCAAGGGGTACCTAATGCACCTGAAGTGCAACCCCAAGGAGAAGTTACCTGCTGAGTTTAGAGAAGTGATAAGGATGCTAAATCAAGTCATGACTAACCAGGTTGGGAAACAAAAAAAGGCTCGATAAGAAGAGTCTGACACTTCGAGGATCCGCGAATTCTTGAGAATGAACCCTCCAAGTTTCACTGGTTCAAGCACTACTGAGGATCCAGAGAACTTTATTGAGGAATTGCACAAAGTTTTTGATTTTATGCACCTTGCCGATACTGAGCGATTTGAACTAGTTGCATATCAATTGAAGAATGTTTCTAGGACTTGGTTTGACCAGTGGAAGAAGGGTAGAGTTAAGGGAGCACCACTTGCGAGTTGGGCTTGTTTTGAGGAGGCTTTCTTGGGGCGTTTCTTTCTCCGAGAATTGAAAGAGACTAAGGTAGGGGAATTTCTCACACTTAAGCAGGATTCTTTGAGCGTCCATGAGTATGGGTTGAACTTCACCCAACAATCCCGTTATGCTCCGGAGATGGTTGCAGATATGATAAGTATAATAAGTTTGTTTGTTGCTGAGTTGTCTCGTCTGTCGAGTAAGAAATGTGAGGCTACAATGTTAATAGGTGACATGGATATATCAACGTTGATTGTCTATGTGCAGGAGGTTGAGGAAGAGAAGCTGAGGGATAAGGAGGAGTTTAGAAATAAGAAAGCAAAGACAGGAAATGAGTCCGAGCAACAAAGAAGTAATGTGAACCGTTCGTCCTTTCAACAAAAGCAAAAGGGACCTGCTCCATCATCTGCTAGTGCAACTGCACCCAGAAACAAAGGTGAGTACAATAGTCAGAATTCACAGCACCTCAGGGCTAGACCTGCCCAATCTTAGGGTAGTATGGCACAAAGAGGTAATTGGGCTCCTGCATGTGCTAAGTGTGATAAAACCCACCCAGGTATATGTCGCGATGGCTCCATAGGTTATTTCAAGTGTGGACAAGAGGGTCACTTTATGAAAGAGTGCCCTAAGAATCGGCAAGGTAATGGGAATCAGGGCAACAGAGCCCAATCTTCATCAGTGGCTCCACCAGACAGGGCTGCACCTAGAGGAGCTATTTTCGGTACTGGTGGAGAAGCAAACCACCTTTATGTGATCACTAGTCGTCAAGAGCAAGAAAATTCTCCGGATGTTGTCACTGGTATGATCAAAGTCTTTACTCTTGATGTTTATGCTTTGCTAGACTCAGGAGCAAGTTTATCTTTGTGACTCCTTATGTTGCAAATAATTTTGATGTTGTTTCTGAAAAACTTTGTGAACTCTTTTGTGTTTCTACACCTGTTGAGGAGTATATTCTAATTGAGTGAGTATAGCGTGATTGCGTCATTTCCATCAATCATAAGAACACCATGGCTGATTTAGTTGAGTTAGACATGATAGATTTTGACGTCATTCTTGGTATGGACTGGCTTCATGCCTGTTATACCTCTATTGATTATAGAACTCGAGTTGTTTGGTTTCAAATTCCTAATGAGCCAGTTGTAGAGTGGAAGAGCAGTTCATCGGTGCCTAAGGGTCATTTTATTTCGTACCTAAAAAGGCAAGAAAGTTACTTTCCAAAGGTTGTGTCTATCACTTTGTTTGAGTTAATGACTCTAGTATTAAGATACCTCATATTCAGTCAATTTCAGTTGTAAAAGAGTTTCCAGAAGTCTTTCGTGATGATCTTCCCGGCGTTCTTCCTGAGAGAGAAATAGACTTCGGTATAGACATTCTTCCAAAGACTCGTCCTATATCTATTCCTCCATATAGAATGGCACCAGTAGAGTTGAAAGAGCTAAAAGAGCAGTTGAAAGATCTCCTTGATAAGGGATTTTTTTGACCAAGTGTCTCACCTTGGGGCTCTCCAGTCTTATTTGTGAGAAAGAAAGATAGTTCCCTTAGGATGTGTATAGATTACCGTCAGTTGAACAAGGTTACCATCAAGAATAAGTATCCTCTTCCAATGATTGATGATCTTTTTGATCAGCTTTAGGGTGCTACCTGTTTCTCTAAGATAGACCTCAGATCAGGCTACCATCAGTTAAGGGTAAGGGAATGTGATATTCCAAAGATAACATTTAGGACCCGTTATGGTCATTATGAGTTCTTAGTTATGTCCTTTGGTTTTACCAATGCACTTGCAACATTCATGGATCTTATGAATAGAGCATTCCAACCTTATTTAGATATGTTTGTTATCATTTTCATTGATGACATACTAATCTATTCGAGGAATGATGAAGATCATGCTAGCCATCTCATAATAGTTCTTCAGATTTTGAAAGATAAAGAGTTATATGCTAAGTTCTCTAAATATGAGTTTTGGCTTAAGTCTGTGGCATTCTTGGGCCACATAGTTTTCGGTTATGGAATTAGAATTGACACTCAGAAAATAGAGGCAATGCTGAATTGGCCTAGACCCATATCTCCAACTGATATTAGGAGTTTCTTGGGGTTGGCCGGATATTATCGAAGGTTTGTCGAGGGATGTTCGTCCATTTCATCCCCTTTGACCAAGTTGACTCAGAAAATTGCAAAATTTCAATGGTCTGAAGCTTGTGAGAAAAGCTTTAAGGAATTGAAAAAGAGGTTGAATACTGCCCCAATTTTTACATTACCAGAAGGTACGCAAGGCTTTATTGTCTATTGTGATGTGTCTAGAGTTGGTTTGGGTTGTGTGTTAATGCAGAATGGCAAGGTTATAGCTTATGTCTCCAGACAGTTGAAGTTCATGAGAATAACTACCCAACCCATGATTTAGAATTGGCTACTATAGTATTTGCTTTGATAATATGGCGCTACTATCTCTATGGTGTTCGTATGGATGTGTTCACTGATTACAAGAGCCTTTAGTATGTGTTCACTCAGAAAGAGCTTAATCTCAGACAAAGGAGGTGGCTAGAATTACTCAAGGATTATGACATGAGTATTCTTTACCACCCAGGTAAGGCAAATGTTATTGTTGATGCTTTAAGTAGGTTGTCTATGGGTAGTATCGCCCATGTTGAGGAAGAAAAGAGAGAGTAAGCGAAAGATGTGCATAGACTTACACGTTTGGGAGTCCAACTAATGGATTCCACAGAAGGAAGAGTGGTGGTGATAAATGGGGCTGAGTCATTATTAGTATCAGAAGTAAAAGAGAAGCAAGACCACGATCCTTTTTTTGCTTTAATTAAAGGAAAATATTCAGAAGAAAAAAGTAATGGCTTTTGAACAAGAGGGAGATGGTATGTTAAGGTATCAAGGCATATTGTGTGTAATAAGGGTGGATGAACTCCAAGAGAAGATTATGGAAGAAGTTCATAGCTCCACATATTCCATTCATCCGTGTTCCAGAAAGATGTATCGCGATTTGAGAGAAGTTTATTAGTGGAGTAGTATGAATAAGTGCATTGCAGAATTTGTTACTAAGTGCCCGAATGTCCAACAAGTTAAAGTAGAGCACCAAAGGCCCGGTGGTTTGGCTCAGAATATAGAAATTCTGGAATGGAAGTGGGAGATGATAAATATGGACTTCATCATAGGTTTACCAAGGTCTCGCAGGAAATATGATTCTATTTGGGTGATTGTTAATAGAATGACAAAATCAACCCACTTTTGCCGGTAAAGACTACCCATTCAATAAAAGATTATGCTAAGTTGTATATTCAAGAGGTGGTAAAACTTCATGGTGTTCCGGTCTCCATTATTTTAGGCAGAGGTGCACAATTTGGAAGTCATTTAAAAAAGACTTGGGTTCAAAGGTGAACTTAAGTATTTCTTTTCATCCTTAGACGAATGGTCAAGCAGAGCGCACTATTCAGACCTTGGAGGATATGTTTAAGGATTGTGTGATGGATTTCAAAGGTAATTGGGATGATCACCTACCTCTTATTGAATTTTCTTACAACAATAGTTACCATTCTAACATCCAAATGGCTCCTTATGAAGCTTTTTATGAGAGAAGTTGCAGATCTCCTATTGGATGGTTTGAAGTTGGTAAAGAAGGGTTAATAGGACCAGATTTAGTCCATCAAGCTATGGAAAAAGTGAAAGTGATTCAAGAGAGGTTGAAAACTGTGCAAAGTCGTCAGAAATCCTACATTGATGTTAGGAGAAGGGAGTTAGAGTTTGAAGTAGATGATTGGGTATACTTGAAAGTTTCACCCATGAAAGGTGTTATGAGGTTTGGTAAGAAGGGTAAGTTTAGTCCCCGATATATTAGTCCTTACAGAATATCCAAGAGCATTGGCAATGTAGCTTATAAGTTAGAGCTACCACAAGAGTTAGCAGCGGTTTATCTGGTATTTCACATTTCCATGTTGAAAAAGTGCATGGGAGATCCTTCACTTATCATACCAACTGAAGATATTGGAATCAAGGATATCTTATCTTATGAGGAGATTCCTGTTCAGATTCTAGATCACCAAGTTTGCAAGTTAAGAACAAAGGAGGTAGCATCTGTCAAAGTTCTTTGGAGGAATCAATTTGTTGAGGAAGCTACTTGGGAAGCTGAAGAAGATATGAAGAAGAGGTATCCACGTCTCTTTGAAATCGGAGAAATTCCAGATCAAGGTACTAATTCTCTTCTTAGTACTCTTTAATTTATAAGTTGACATGTTGTATTTGCATTGCTTGTTGGGTGTTTGAGCTGAATGTTAGATGTTACACCTTTAGCCTAGTAAGAGTAATCTCATTCGAGGATGAATGTTCCCAATGGGGAGATATTGTAACATCTCGCAAATTGAAGGAACTAGAAAGAGTTAGAATTGGAAATAGTCATTTTAGGAAAGAATGAAAATCTGGAAATTTGTTAAATTATGTTAAGTTTGGGTTTTTGGTCAACTTCAAACAACCATAACTCCTAGTTCAGAATGAGTTAGGTGTTCTTCCAGATCCCGTAGGAAATATCTTGGAATTATCTTTCCAACGCCATCGAGTTTGCGTGATTCCAAGTTCGTATGACTGAGATATGCCCATTTGAAGTTGGGTTGTTCAAATAAGGAAAGTCTAAACCGGATTTTGAAAGGGTATTTTTGTCTTTACCATACCCAATTAGATTAATTCGTTTTTGGTAATTACTTAGGGATCTAAACTGAACTTGGTCAGCTTACGTTTTTGAAAATGAAGTTAGGGTTTTGAGAGAAGAGAAAAGAAGAGGAGAAGGAGCAAGAATCGTCAAGTTCTTCAAGAATCGCTTGTGGATTTCGTCAAGGGGTGATCCCTACGAGGTATGTGCGACTATCAAAATGTTGGGTTCATTTACCCACATGCTAAACATGTTTATTTTAGCGTAAATTCTTCCTAAAAGGGTTGAAAGTTTGATATTCTTGAATTTGATATCGTTCTTGAATTAGGCTGAGATTGAGAAGTTTCTGAGATCAATACGTTGAATTATAGAGTTGTTTTCAGTTTGGTTCTTAGGTACATTTGATGGGTATCTGAATCTAAAGAGAAGTTGTGAAAAAAAACCAAGTTTAGGTGAATTGGGGCTGGAAAACGAAGAAGGAAAATTGTCGGGCGAATCTAGGTACCAGGTCCGTGTCGTGGACCTGCTCCTTGGATTGGGAAAAATCCTCCTCGCATTGCAGAGCAGTCACGGACCATTCTGCCTCAAAAATTATTTTCGCGACCAAAAATTTAAATTCATCTCCGCGTCGCAGACTTGCTTCCAGACAATGAATTCTTGATCTTTTCTCATGTTTAACTATTTAAAAATACTCATAAACATCATGAGATCGTTCCTATCACAAATCACAATCCTTGAATCCATAATTCAATTCAAGGAAAGTTAAGAGTCAAGTCAAGGAAAGTTAAGAGTCAATTTAAGAGAAATTCATAAAGTTTTCCAAAAGTCTTTTACAAACGTTTTAACTTTGTTTTAAGAGTTAAGCTTTGAGTTGAGTAAAGAGTGAGAGCAAAGTTTATTTCTTCAAAGATTATACAGGAACTAAGTATTCCCAATAGTTTAAAATGTTTTCATATTTGACCAAGAAAGGGAACACCGATTCCAAGAGAGCATTTAAGATAAGTTTTGAGTAATTATCTCAAACCAAAGAAAGAAGTTTTGTTTTAAAAACGTATGAGCTAAGTATATTTTGGGAGTAGTATTGAGCACCGATATAAGGATGCGAGTTCATAATAACTCAAGTCTCCATAAACTATGTAGCCATCATGGATAGTAAAGGATTATACTTTTTAGATGATTCATTAAGTGCTTTTTAGTAGAGACTAGTGGATCCACTTAGTTAAGGCGTTCTATATGATGGGAAAGTGTAGGATAGTTCTGGCAACGTGGGCAAGACGTTGTATCACCACTTAGGCTCATAGTGGTAGTTGTCGGTTAGAGAAACTCCCACAATATTATATTACTTTACAAGTAAACTGAGTTGTTATTGCATTTATTTAACAAATTGAGTTGCTACTACTGTTTTAAATGCTTTGTATAACTGCACCATTATTGTTGTTTACTTTGCATATGAGTTAAGTTATTCATGAGTTGAGTAAAACCAAGGTAAGTGTTTCTTTCAGATTCCCTTCAAGCTTATGTTATGTTTAGTTTTCCCCTCGCATACTCGTAAATTTAATGTACTGATTCCATTTGGTCTGCATCGTTCTTACGATGCAGACACAGGTAACTAGGATCAGCATCCAACGCCTCGTTAATCCAGTTGAGCATTCAAAGTCAGTTGGTGAGCCTCCTTGCTTTCTGGAGGGCTCTTTTTTATCATTTGCTTTTAGTATTTCATTTGGTAGGATGATTGGGGGTCTTGTGCCGACATCCCTCATTGTTTTAGAGGCTTCATAGTCAATCAGTAGTTCAGTTGTCTTTACATTATTATTTCATATGTTAAGACTTGAGTTGCCATTTTGGCCAAGTTGAATGTTTGACCTTTAAACGTTCTAAGTTATTTTATTAAACAATTGAGTAGAAGTTCATTTGATCATTGTAATAATGCTTAGAGTCTTCCGCTGAGTAAGTAAGCTAGGCAAAAGGTTCGCTTGGGGCCAACAATGGTTCTCGAGTGCCAGTCCCGCCCAGGGTGTAGGCTCAGGGTGTGACAGCACACTCCCCTGGTATCGAGGGTTTTCAAGAGGACTCATGTGAAGAAGAAATAAAATGAGTCGGATCCAAATTTGTGGGATAAGGTTAATAATTAAAGAGAATTACGGAAATGAAGATACAATCAAGATTAGAAAGTGAAAGGAATAAATGTACCTTCAAATTGATGGAATTGGTCGAGGAACGAGTAAATTCACTAATAAATGAGCTCTTTCAACAATGGATTGTTTCAAAAGAATGAAGAAGAAAGAGAGATATAATCCCAGCGATGGCAACAAAAAGGGTCAAGTGGCCATTTAAGTAACCACCGAATAAATGGTTGATTGGACGCTAAAGCGGCTAGGCCATATATGGACTTTATCGCTAAAGTGGTCCGGGGGCCCTTAAGTGCCTACTTTAAAGTGGTCTAGATGCCGCTTAAGCAATCAGAGCCAGGTTACCTACCACCACTCAAGCGATTACTAATTAAGTGGCTTAGGCGCCGCTAAATAAATTACACCAGCATCTTTGGCATCAGCCAAACCTAAGGTGAAAAAGTCTCTGAACAGGTCCTTGAGATTCATTTGGAATCCCATGAATGCAAACAAACTATACTACCCTACCAAATATAGCATTCCAGGCTCAATGGAATTGATAAAAGAACCAATAGAGGTCGTCTCGATAGAATGTTGACCTAAGTCGACATTAGCACAAAATAACCAAAAACCAACAAAACTCAAAACGCCATAAACTTATCTAGATAACCTTGGGATTCGAACCAAAGGTTGTTCCAAACAAAAATTGATATTCTGGAGCTAACCACACCAACAAAATTCACATTCATGCATGTTTACAAAGAATGTTGTCTGAAGTCAATCATTTGCCAAATATTCCAACATTTCTCACCTAACGGCTCAAACTCACGCTGAAGGCCTCGGGACCCAAAATCAACAATGCCACTAGCCCAATGAGCCTTCTAGAGCTGATGGAACTAATAGAACTATCATACGATACCAAATTTTCTGGATGTTGTCCAAAATTAACTCTTTCAACCCAAAAGCTTCCAAAAAGAGTAAAATTCACTCAAATCTCTCTCGACCACCTCGAAAAGCATGCCACCCCTCAAAACACACCACAAACATTGCACAAAAGCTACAGAAAGAGGAAAAATAGAAAAATCACACAAATTCAAGCAAATGACCACGGTTTGACACACTATTAACTTATGTTAAGAATATCGCGATAAATCCAAATAAGGAGGTATCGAGTTTCTTGAGCTATGTGGATTTGAAAAGCTTGAAGGGGGATAGTTCTTGTACTCGCAATGAGTTGCATTAATTATCTTTTCAACATCATTTCATTCATAAAACCATTACAACAATAGCAACAATAAAGCACATTGATGTCCACTTTTTCTCTTTGTAAGAACACAAAAATTCAGCCCCTTTCAATCCTTTCAAATCCAAATAGTTCAAGAAATTTGATACCACCTCGCAGTTTGCCAACCCTATCTTGGTAAGCAATATTCTGATTTTGTGTGGATTTTTCAAGACCTACTTAGCATACGTTAGTTATGTGTTGAAAGTTGTCTTAATTATGACGTCATCATCCATGTGATTTTGAATGATAGTTTGCAGGTGAGATTCGATTGAGAAAATGATCAAAATGATCCTTAATGTACAAGGGTTGAATATTTTGGTCCTCTCTATATATCATCTTATCTAAATAGTCCTTAATATATACAAAATGATGATCATTTCAGTCCATAGCCCTAAAATTAACCAAAAAGATAAAAAAAAAATTTGTTAACCTTAATAGTGGGTCCCTTGAATTTGAGACCCCTTCTTCCTTAATTTGTTCTTTCACCATCACCATAAGCACACCCTTTTCCTTAACTCTTTCCTTTCACCATTTGGGATCATGCTCCATACACACTACACCCATTTCTCATCTCCCTCTAAAAACTTCTATTTTCATACATAATAAGAAGAAGAAAACCAAGATTATCAAAATAAATGTGAACTAAGTAAATTGGATAAAATTCTCATTTTTCCTCTGAGGAGATCGCCATAAATAAATTATTTTTATTGTAACTAGTTATTCTCTCTTATTAAAGTGAATCTATGGGGGAGATATAGCTATCTTTTTATTTTAACCTTTTCAAATTATTAAGTTTTTCAAGCATTGTTTTTTCATTCTATTTTTAAAATAAAAGGGTCAAAATTGAACAAACGGAGATAGAAAATAAAAATCTTATAAAAACCTCTTTTGAAATTTAAAGAAAATTTGAGTATAAGAAGATTTTGGCAGTGGAAATTGTAGAAGAAATGGCAATAAAAAGAAGAAATGGCAATAAAAAGAAGAAGAGGAAGACGAAATGGTGGAAAAAGATGATGGTGGAAGAAGGGTCCACCAAGTGTGGGACCCACAGTTAAGTTTAACAAGTTTTTTATTTTTTCAGTTAGTTTTTAGGGCTAAGGATCATAATGATACTCTTTTAATATACATTAAGGACTATTTGGATAAGATGAAATATATAAACGACCAAGAAAATTCAACCCCTATACATAAAGACTATTTTAATCATTTTCTCGATACAATTCACGATTTAAATTTTAAGAGTTTTAATTTAGGACAATCTCAATTAATTTAATTTACTTGATTGAGAATTAACTATTACCCCCACTCCACCCCAGTTCCATTTTATATGATTTAATTTGACTTGACATGGAGTTTAGGAAAGAGAAAAATACTTTTGTAATTTGTGGTCTAAAATAAGTGATAGAACGTGTGGTTATAAATCATTTCATTAAGGATCCAAAAAACATTTTCAAGTTAAATTATTACTAAATATAAAATAGTGTCATTCTTGTTTAGACTGATGTAAAAGAGAAGGGAGACATATAAATTGGGACATAGGGAATACTCTTTGTTTCAATTTATATGACTCACTTTTCTTTTTAGTCCGTCCAAAAAAAAATGACACATTTCTATATTTAATATGATTTTAGTTTTAAAATTCTCATTTTATCCTTAACGAAATGATTTGTAGCCACATAAACATCTATCGCTTATTTTAGTCTGCAAGTTTAAAAAATCTTACTTTATTTCATAAACGTCATACCAAGTCAAACTACATCATATAAATGGAACAAAGGGAGTATGCTTCTAATAGAATCTGACTCAAAAGTATTGAATTTGCATAATATCATACTTGTAATTCTATATCCTTTCATGTATATTAAACTACCTAGATTTATGTGAATATAAATATTCCCCTTCTTCAGACATATAGGGTATTCAGAAAGAAACGAAAAATCATGAACATGGAAGTACTAATTGACCATTTGAAGGAGATGAATATATTGATAGTACGACAGATAGTTAACTAAGGGTGTGTTTGGTATATGGAGGAAAATGTTTTCTTGAAAAACAAGTGAATTTCTAACTTATTTTCTCAAGTTTGGTTGGTAAGTAGAAAATATTTTCTAGAAAATATTTTTAATGTTTGATTGGTGAATGAAAAACATTTTTCAGAAAATATCTTTTATTTTTCACTTAAGACTAGAAAATACTCTTTAGGAAAATAATTTATGTACCGATAATCGATCTAGGACTCGATCCTGACACCTGAACTAGAACACGACCCCGGTGACCGTTCTGAAATCTGACCCAGGATCTTATGCAGATTTCCGACCCTCAAATATTTTTCGAAAACAAATTTTCCTTCATACCAAACATACCCTAAGTCAATATCTCAATCAAACCCTTTTCTGCAAAATTTAAAGAAAAAAATAAATTTCCTGTAGGTTTCTTGATTTTTATTTACATTGCAAGATGTTGTTATTTTAATAAGATATCTACATATACATGTAAGCATTCTCCTGTAATAATTTTTTCACTCTTTTCTTTATTATAATCACTTTGGAGAGAAAAAAATTTATAAATTAAAGACAAAGTCAAGACTAGTGTGATGTGATACTGCAAATTTCAACTGTATAAATAAATAAGAAAAAGGATAGATTTAATTAGTAAGTTACAAAATGCGTATAGGACTATGAATTGAAAAATAATAAAATTCTAGATTGTGGTAATATGATAAATCTTTGAAAAATATATTTATTACTAGCAATACAAAAAGAGAAAATTATTGACCAACCAGAATTTTGATCTTAGTGAGATTCTCATTACTCAACAAATGGATGTTGTTGCCTATGATGTTGTTGTCTTAGCTCTTAAGGGAACTCAGAATGTTGTACTCAATTTTCCTCATCATAATTCATATTAATTCTTATCTAAAGCTTCCTCCCTAGTTCACCACATCTTCGAACGATAGATGTCGCACCGCGGCAATGATAAGGGACACACAAGGCGAGGATGATCGGTACATACAGCTAGGAAGCTACTTATTAAAAGACAATAAAATGTAATAGAACAATAACGTATAAGTACCAAGCAACTATATCCCATGAGGTAGTGAAGATGAGAAAATACACCAATCTAAGTGCTAGGAGCAGTTATGTTTTTTATGAGGAAATAACTACCAGTGAAAACATCATCTTTATCTTTGTCTCCCCATCCTATCGAGATTCACCTCTTATTCCACATTCCTATACTAATCTAATTTGGATTAAGATTCCAAATTTGTCAATATATCACGATTACCCTCTATCGTCAAGTACATGACCCGGTTTTTATTTTGAAAATGTCTTACAAGAGACTTTTAAATAGTTCTTTTCGATCTTTCAAATCCGTTTTTAATTATCTCGAATATTCAGAGAAAGGTGCAACATTTGTTTGATCAATTAATAAATAATTTATTCTAAACAAAATAAATAACCGGAGAATTTTGGGGACAGAGAAAAGCCACCTAGTTATTAGACAGTGATTTAACTTTCAACACTCAACTACTCTACATTCAAACATCATCAACCCATTAACTAAATCTAAAATCAAATTTTTATAACTCTATTCGGCCAAAAATTGAGGAAAAAAACATAAGGAAGTTTTCAACTAAATATACAATCAACTAAAGTTTTCAACGTAATTTACATATGCATAGGAATATTTTCTGGCTTCTTCATTGATGGCCACGTGGGGCTCTCGCAAAAAATTGCTAACTTGTTTTCTTTCGATCATCTGTTCTTTTAGTTGAAAACTTTGTCTTGATTGAATTTTATTGATTGTTTCATCTTATTTTACATGCTCTTATATGAAAAAATATATATTTTATTTTAAAATTTTTAATTTGATTATTATTATTTTATGTTACTCTTTAATCTTTAATAGAGAAGAGAATGTTCAGAAGCTTAAGTTCGGTCGGTCAATTGATCGATTTGCTCTTCTGCTTTAACTTTCTCTATTTATATTTAGTATTTTTTTCTTTAAATTTATTTGTCTTACTTTCCTAGTTTCCTTTTTAATATGTTATTTATTTAAATATTACGAAAGAATAGTACTATAAATCATAATAATTAAAAAATTTAAAACTTAGATCGGCTCTCGAAACTTCACATATTCCATAATAGGTCAAACAAATTAAAAATTAGATAGTATTTGTATTTAAGAATTACAAAAAAAATGGTACTATAATCTCAATAATCAACAACTTAAAATATTTTTAAATAATTAAAAATTTGGTTGACTCAAAATTTAACACGTTTTAGGATAGATGGAGTAACATATATTATTTATAAATGATTTTAAAAGTAATATAAATCACAATAATTAACAACTTAAAATATTTAAAAATTATATAAAAGTGTAGTTGATTCTCCTAAGTTTGTCTACGTCACATAAATTGAAACAGATGGAGTAACTAGATGTGAGCAACTTAGGGTCAATCAGTGAACTGACCAATTTACCCCTCTGCTTTGATTTCCTCTATTTATATTTAGTATTTTCTACATTTCAATTTATTTATGTTACTTTCCTTTTTAGTATGTTGCATTTAAAAATTAGTACATAATAGAAGAGTGAAGGTTTGAGGAGCTTTGGGTCAGTCGGCCAATGGACTGATTTTCCCTTTTCCTCAAATTTCCTCTATTTTATATTTAGTATTTTTTTCATTTTTTTAAGTATATTATGTATTTAAAAATTACGAAAAGAATAGTATTTATTTAGAAACACAAAAAAATTGGTTAACTCTTAAAATTTCACCTATGCCACATAAATTGGGACTGAGGGAGTAGCATATATTATTTAAAAATTACGTTAAAAGTATTATAAATCGCAATAATTAACAACTTAAAATATTTTTAAAAGTATTAAAAAATGATTGACTTTCCAAATTTCACCTATGCCACATAAATTGACACAGAGAGGGTAATATATATTATTTGAAATTTACGCTAACCAAGAATACCATAACTCACAATAATTAAAAACTTAAAATATTTTAAAATATATATTAAAAAAATCAATAACTCTAAAAATTTCACATGTGCTACATAAATCACAATAATTAACAACTTAAAATATTCAAACAAATATATTAAAAAAATGATTAACTCTCAAAATACCACATGTGCTACATATATTATTTGAAAAGTACATTAAAAATATTATAAAAATCATTAACATAAAATATTTAAAAATTTAATCAACTCTCCTAATTCTATCTATGTCGCATAAATTAAAATAAATAAAGAAATATATACTGGGCATGGGCTTGCCCTGCCTTTTTTATCTAGTCTTTAAATAGAGGGGAAACTAAGAAAATACCCCATAAAAAATAATTACAAACATATACCCCTTTACATTCATACCCTCACTAAATAATTACACTATATACCTCCCAAACTAATTTCTCTAAACTGATACTAAAAATCAGTATAATATATTGTATTGGTATCATTAAGGCTTATAATTTCACTTAATTGATGTTAAATCAATATATATATATATATATATATATATATATATATGTGTGTGTGTGTGTGTGTGTACGTGCGTGCACGTGTGTGTGAGACCTAGCTTTATGAAAGAACTAGAAAGAGTTGTTTTTGGAAAGAATGAAAATCTGGAAAATTTGTCAAGTTATGTTAAGTTTGAATTTTTTGGTCAACTTCAAACGATCATAACTCCTAGATCAGGATGAGTTAGGTGTGCTACAAGATACCGTAGGAAATATCTTTGAATTATCTTTCCAACGCCGCTGAGATTTTACGATTTCTAGTTCGTATGAGAGAGATATGCCCATTTGAAGTTGGGCTATCTAGATAAGGAAAGTCCAATCCGGATTTTTGAAGGGTACTTTGGTCTTTTCACTACCCTACTAATTCATTTCATTTTTGGTAATTAAGTTGGGGTCTAAACTAATTTGGTTCAGTTTACGCTTCATCAAAAAGAGTTAGGGTTTTGAGAGAAGAGAAAAGAAGAGGAGAAAAGAGGGGAAGAAGCAAGGATTCATCGATTTCTTGAGGAAGTGAGGGCGGATTTCACCAAGGATTTAATCATACGAGGTATGTGAGTCTTTCATAGCATTGGATTCATTCACCCACGCGCCAATCACATTTTATTTCAGCGAAGTTCGTTCTAGAAAGTTGAAAGTTGATGAATCTTGAATGGTGTTCTTGAAATTGGCTTTTGTTCTTGAGTTAGGTTGAGATTGAGAAGCTCCTTGAGGTTAAAATGTTGTTTGCTTGAGTTGTTTGAGTTATATTCTTGTGTATACATACTGGGTATCTGAATCTAAAGGGAATTTGAGAAAAGGAACTGAGTTTAGACGAATTGGGGTTAGAAAACGAAGAAGGAACAAGTCGGGCAAATCTGGGTACCAGGTCCGGGTCGCAGACCTGTTCCTCAGAATTGACAATTTTTCTTCGCATCGCGGAGCGGTCACGGACAGTTCTGCCTCAAAATTTATTTTGCAACCAAATAATTAAATGCATCCCCGCATTGCGGACTTGCTTCCGGACAGTGATTTCTTGATCTTTTCTCATGTTTAACTATGTAAAAACGCTCCTAAAAATCATGAGATCTTTCCTATCACAAATCACAATCCTTGAATCCATAATTCAATTCAAGGAAAGTTAAGAGTCAATTCAAGAGAAGTTAGGAGTCAAGTCAAGAGAAGTTAAAAGTCAAGTCAAGAGAAGTTAACGTCCAAGTTAAGAGAAGTTTATAGAGTCTTCCAAAAGTCTTTTACAAATGTTTTAACTTTGTTTTAAGACCTGAGTTTTGAGTTGAGTAAAGAGTAAAAGATTTGAAGTTCATTTCTTTAAAAGATTATATCGGGACTATGTATTCCCAAAGAGTTTAAAATGTTTTCACATTTAAATAAGAAAGGAAACTGAGATTTTCAAATGAGACTTTGAGCTAGTTTTCAGTAAACGAGTAAATGCTTTCATAATTAAGCAAGAGAGGAAACTTTGATTTCCAAGATAGCCTTTGTGCTATGTTTTGAGAAATTATCTCAAACCACAGAAAGAAATATGTTTTTAAACATAAGAGCTAGTATTATATTTTAGGAGTAGTATTGAGTACCGATATGGGGGAGAGTTCATACAACTCCCAGCCCCCATAAACCATGTACCCATCATGGGTAGAAACGGTTCATACTTTTTAGATTATTCCTTAGTGCTTTTTAGCATAGACTAGTGGATCCACTTAGTAGTTTAGGTTTTATACCCTCGGCAAGGTATAGGACGGCTCTGGCAGCGTGAGGCAAAATGAATGTACCATCACAATAGCTCTTAAGTGATGGTTGTCGGTTAGAGAAACTCCCACAAAAGTATTTTTTATTAATATATACACAGAGTTGCTTGTATTTTTATATACCTACAGAGTTTATATTGTATCTTTGCATACACACAGAGTTACTATTGTATTTCTAAATACACAGAGTTGTTATCCATGTTTTAAAAGCTTTTCTTTATATTGAATTTATTTTATTACTTTATATTGAAATGATTTAAGTTAAGCCCAGGTATGTTCTTTCAGTTCCTTTCAAGCTTATGTCGTGATTTAGAAATCCCTTCGCATAGTTGTACATTCAATGTACTGATGCCATTGACATGCACATTCTTATGATGCAGACACAGGTAACCAAGATCAACATCCAGTGCATCGTTGATCCAGTTGAGCACTCAGAGTCTTGTGGTGAGCCTCCTGCTATTCGGAGGAATGTTAATTCATTGGCATTATCTTGTTATTGGCTTATGTTCAGATTTGAGTTGCCACTTTGGCTAAGTTATGTTGAGTTCTAAAACATTTTGAGTTTAGTTTTAAGATAGTTGAGTTATCTTGTATTTGGATACTCTTTCTTATTTTTAAGTCTTCCGCTGAGTAAGTAAGTCAGGCTAAAGGTTCGCTTTGGTCCAGCAACGATTCTCGAGTGTCAGTCCCATTCAGGGTGTAAGCTCGGGGTGTGACAAACTTCGTATCAGAGCACAGAGTTCAAGAGTCCCAGGGAGTCTATGAAGCCGTGTCTTTAGAGTCATAGTTATTCGTGTGAAGTGCGCCACATCTATAATTAGGAGGCTACAACATTTAGGAAATTCCTTCACTTCTTTCATACTTATTTCGTGCATTAGAGTTTATCTCTAAAGAAGTTTCTTTCTAACTCGTGCTTGCGCGTAACCGATTATATGCTGGGCTATGTTTGAGAATGCCTTCATGGGACGCTTCTTTCCTCGTGAGCTAAGAGAGGCAAAAATAAGAGAGTTTTTCACACTTTAGCAGGATTCTTTGAGCATTCATAAGTATGGGTTGAAGTTCACCCTATTTTCCCACAATGATCCAGAGATGGTTGCGGATATGAAGAGTAGGATAAATCTATTTGTTTCTGGGTTGTCTCGTCTGTCAAGTAAGGAAAGTAAGGTAACCATGCTAATAGGTGACATAGACATAGCAAGGTTAATGACCCATGTGCAACAAGTTAGGAAGGACAAGCGGAGGGATAGAGAAAAGTTTAAGAATAAGAGGGTTAAGGCATCAAAGAATGAATTCGGGAAGCAAAAGATTAATGCGAACCGGTCTTCGTTCCAACATAGGCAAAAAAGACCTTCTCTATCATCTTCTGGTGCACCTGCACCAAGAAACAAATGTGAGTACAATAGTCAGAATTCCCAGAATTTCAGAGCTAGACGTGCACAGTCGCAAGATAGTATGGTATAAGGGGGTCTAAGATTCCTGCTTGTGCTAAGTGTGGTGGGAACGACTCAGGAATGTGTCGTGATGGCTCTACTGGATGGTTCAAGTGTTGCTAGAATGGTCATTTCATGTGAGAATGTCCAAAGAAATAGCAGGGTAATGGTAATGGGAATCAGAGTAATAGAGCCCAATATTCTTCCGTTGCTCCACTAGATAGAGCTACATCTAAAGGAGCTACTTCAGGGGCAGGCAGAGGATCAAACCGTCTTTATGCTATCACTAGTCACCAAAAGCAAAATGATTCTCTAGATGTTGTCACTGGTATGATCCAAGTCTTTAACTTTAATGGTTATGCTTTGCTAGACCCAAAAGTGAGTTATCCTTCGTAACTCCATATATTGCAATGAATTTTAATGTCCTTTTTGAGAAACTTAGTGAGTCCTTCAGTGTTTCTACACCTATTGGTGAGTCTATTTTAGCAGAGAGAGTATATTGTGATTGTCCCGTTTCTGTCACGATGGCTAATTTAGTTGAGTTGGACATGGTAGATTTTGATGTCATTCTTGGTATGGACTAGCTTCATTCCTATTATGCCTCAGTTGATTGTAGAACTCTAGTTGTCAAGTTCCAGTTTCCAAATGAGCCACTCTTAGAGTGGAAAAGTAGTTCAGCAGTGCCTAAGGGTCGTTTCATTTCGTACCTTAAGGCAAGGAAAATAGTTTCTAAGGGGTGTGTCATTCACTTGGTCCAAGTTAATGACTCTAGTGTTGAAATACCTCTTATTCAGTCAGTTCCAGTAGTAAAAGAGTTTCCAGGAGTCTTTCCAGATGATCCTCCTGGAGTCCCTCCTGAGAGAGAAATAGACTTCGGTATAGATATTCTTCCAGATACTCATCCTATATCTATTCCGCCATATAGAATGGCACCAGCAGCGTTGAAAGAGCTTAAAGAACAGTTGAAAGATCTCCTTGATAATGGCTTTATTCGACCAAGTGTCTCACCTTGGGGCTCTCCGATCTTATTTGTGAGAAAGAAAGATGGTTCCCTTAGGATGTGTATAGATTACTGCTAGTTGAACAAAGTTACCATCAAGAATAAGTATCATCTTCTGAGAATTGATGATCTTTACTATCATCTTCAGGGTGCTACAAGTTTCTCTAAGATAGACCTCAGATCAGGCTACCATCAGTTGAGAGTAAGGGAATGTGATATTTCAAAGACAACATTCAGGACCCGTTATAGTCATTATGTGTTCTTAGTTATGTCCTTTGGTTTGACCAATGCACCTGCAACATTCATGGACCTTATGAACATAGTATTCAAGCCTTATTTAGATATGTTTGTTATCGTATTCATTGATGACATACTAATCTATTCAAGAAATGAAGAAGATTATGCTAATCATCTCATAATAGTTCTCCAAACTCTAAAGGATAGAGAGTTGTATGCCAATTTCTCTAAGTGTGAGTTTTGGCTTGAGTTTGTGGCCTTCTTAGGCCACATTGTGTCTAGAGAGGGAATTAAAGTTGATACCTAAAAAATAGAGGCAGTGCAGAATTGCTCTAGATCCACATCTCCAATTGATATTAGGAGTTTCTTGGGTTTGGCTGGCTATTATAGAAGGTTCGTAGAGGGGTTCTAATCTATTTCATCCCCTTTGACCAAGTTAACTCAAAAAACAGTGAAATTCAATGGTCTGAAGCTTGTGAGAAAAGCTTTCAGGAATTGAAGAAAAGGTTGACTACTTCCCAGTGTTGACCTTACACAGAAGGTACCCAAGGCTTTGTTGTATATTGTGATGCGTCCAGAGTTGGTTTGGGTCATGTGTTAACGTAGAATGGAAAAGTTATAGCTTATGCCTCCAGACAGTTGAAAGTTCATAAGAGGAATTACCCAACCCACGATCAAGAGTTGGCTGTGGTAGTATTTACTTTGAAATTATGGCGGCATTATCTTTATGGTGTTCATGTGGATGTGTTCACCGATCACAAGAGTCTTCAGTATGTGTTTAGTCAAAAAGAGCTTAATCTCAGACAAAGGAAGTGGTTGGAATTACTCAAGGATTACGACAGGAGTATTCTATATCACGTAGGTAAGGTTAATGTTGTTGCTAATGCCTTGAGTAGGTTATCTATAGGTAGTACTGCTCATTTTAAGGAGGATAAGAAAGAGCTAGCAAAAGATATGCACAGATTTGCACATTTGGGAGTCCGACTAATGGATTCCACAGAAGGAGGAGTAGTGGTGATGAATGGGGCTGAATCATCCTTAGGGTCATAAGTGAAAGAGAAACAAGAACAAGAACTTATTTTTCTTGCATTGAAGGCAATTGCTCATAAGCAAAGAAAGTGATGGCTTTAGAAAAAGGGGGAGATGGTGTTTTGAGGTATCAAGGTAGATTGTGTGATTGATTTCAAGGGTAATTGGAATGATCACCTACCTCTTATTGAATTTGCCTACAACAATAACTACCACTCTAGCATCCAAATCGCTCTTTATGATGCTCTTTAAGGGAGAAGGTGCAGATCTCATATTGGATGGTTTGAAGTTGGTGAAGCAAGGTTGATAGGACCAGATTTAGTCCATCAAGCTATGGAAAAATTGGATGTGATTCAAGAGAGGTTGAAAACGACACATAGTCGTCAGAAATTCTACATTGATGTTAGGAGAAGGGAATTAGAGTTCGAAGTATATGATTGGGTTTACTTGAAAGTTTCACCCATGAGGGGTGTTATGAGATTTGGTAAGAAGGGGAAGCTTAGTCCCCGGTATATTGGTCCTTACAGAATATCCAAGAGAATTATCAATGTGGCTTATAAGTTAGAGATACCACAAGAGTTAGCAGTGGTTCATTCGGTATTTCATACTTCCATGTTGAAGAAGTGCATGGGAGATCCTTCAATTATCATACCAACTGATGATATTGTTATCAAGGATAGCTTATCTTTTAAAGAGATTTCGGTTCAGATTCTAGATCGACAAGTTCACAAGTTGAGGACTAAGGAAGTAGCATCAGTCAAAGTCCTTTGGAGGAAAATTTTTTGTTAAGGAAGCTACTTGGAAAGAAGACGAGGATATGAGGAAGAGATATCCACATCTCTTTGAAATTAGAGAAATTCATTCTCTTCTTAGTACTCTTTAATTTATAAGTTGGCATGTTGTATTTGCATTGTTTGTTGGGTGTTTGAGCTAAATCTTACACCCTTAGCCTATTAAGAGTAATATCATTCGAGGAAGAATGTTCCCAAGGGGGAGATATTGTAACACCTCGCTTTTTGAAAGAATTAGAAAGAGCTAGAATTAGAAAGAGTTGTTTTAGGAATTAATGAAAATCAGGAAAATTTGGTAAGTTATATCAAGTTTGAGTTTTTTGGTCAACTTCAAACGACCATAACTCCTAGATCATGATGCGTTAGGTGTGTTACAAGATACCGTAGGAAATATCTTTGAATTATCTTTCCAACTCCGCTGAGTTTTCACGATTTTGAGTTCGTATGAGGGAGATATGCCTATTTGAAGTTGGGTTGTCTAGATAAGAAAAGTCAAATCTGAATTTTTGAAGGGTACTTTGGTCTTTTCACTACCCTACTAATTCATTTCATTTTTGGTAATTAAGTTGGGGTCTAAATTGATTTGGTTCAGTTTACGCTTCATCAAAAAGAGTTAAGGTTTTGAGAAAAGAAGAGGAGAAAAGAGGGGAAGAAGCAAGGATTCGTTGATTTCTTGAGGAAGTGAGTACGGATTTCGCCAAGGATTTAATCCTAAGAGGTATGTGATTTTATCATAGCATTGGATTCGCTCACCCACGCCTCAATCACATTTATATCAGCGAAGTTCGTTCTAGAAAGTTGAAAGTTGATGAAACTTGAATGGTGTTCTTGAAATTGGACTTCGTTCTTGAGTTAGGTTGAGATTGAGGAGTTCCTTGAGGTTAAAATGTTGTTTCCTTGAGTTGTTTGAGTTAGATTCTTATGTATACATACTGGGTATCTAAATCTAAAGGAAATTTGAGATAAAGAACCAAGTTTAAGCAATTTAGGGTTAGAAAACTAAGAAGGAACAAGTCGGGAAAATCTGTGTAACCACCTGTTCCTCAGAATTGACAATTTTTCTCCACGTCGCGGAGTGGTCATGGACAGTTCTGCCTCAAAATTTATTTCGCAACCAAATAATTAAATGCATCTCCTCGTCACGAACTTGCTTCCAGACAGTGATTTCTTGATCTTTTCTTATGTTTAACTATCTAAAAACACTTCTAAACATCATGAGATCTTTCCTATCATAAATCACAATCCTTGAATATATAATTCAATTCAAGGAAAGTCAAGAGTCAAGTCAAGAGAAGTTAAGAGCCAAGTCAAGAGAAGTTCATAGAGTCTTCCAAAAATATTTTAGAAATGTTTTAACTTTGTTTTAAGACCTGAGTTTTGAGTTGAGTAAAGAGTAAAAGATTTGAAGTTCATTTCTTCAAAAAAGTATATCGGGACTATGTAATCCAAAGACTTTAAAATGTTTTCACATTTAAATAAGAAAGGAAACTGAGATTTCCAAAAGAGCCTTTGAGCTAGTTTTAGTAAAATAGTAAATGCTTTCATAATTAAGAAAAAGAGGAAACTTTGATTTACAAGATAGCCTCTGAGCTAAGTTTTGAGCAATTATCTCAAACCACAGAAAGAAGTATGTTTTAAAACATAAAATATAGTATTATAATTTGGGAGTAGTATGAGCACCGATATGGGGGAGAGTTCAGACAACTCCCAGCCCCCATAAACCATGTACCCATCATGGGTAGAAAAAGGGTCCTACTTTTTAGATGATTCCTTAGTGCTTTTTAGCATAGACTAGTGGATCCACTTAGTAGTTCAGGTTCTATACCCTCAGCAAGGTATAGGGCAGCCCTGGCAGCGTGAGGCAAAATATTATATCATCACAATAGCTCTTAAGTGATGGTTGTCGGTTAGAGAAACTCCAAAAGAAGTATTTTGTATTATTATATACACAGAGTTACTTGTATTTTGTTATACATCCAGAGTTTATATTGTATCTTTGCATACAGTTAGAGTTACTATTGTATTTCTAAATACACAGAATTGTTATCCATATTTTAAAAGCTTTTCTTTATATTTCATTTATGTTATTGCTTTATATTGAAATGAGTTAAGTTGAGTTGAGTTGAGCCCAGGTATGTTATTTCAGTTTCATTCAAGTTTATGTCTTTTTTAGAATTCCCCTCGCATACTCATACATCCAATGTACTGATGCCATTTGGCCTGCATCTTGTTATGATGCAGACACAGGTAACCATGATCAGCATCCAGCGCATCGTTGATCCAATTGAGCACTCAGAGTCTTGTGGTGAGCCTCCTTGCTTTTCGTATGATCCTTCTTTGTTGGTTTAGATATTAGATAGTTTATTAAGATGTCGTGGGTTTTGTACCGACATCCATCTTAGTTGTTAGAGGCTTCATAGGTAGATAGTCATATGTTAGTTCATTCGTCATTATCTTGTTATTGGCTTATGTTTAAATTTGAGTTGTCACTTAGGCAAAGTTATATATTGAGTTCTGGAAATTTTTGAGTTTAGTTTTGAGACGGTTGAGTTATCTTGTATTTGGATTCTCTTTCTTATGTTTAAGCCTTCCGCTGAGTAAGTAAGTCTGGCCAAGGGTTCGCTCGGGGCCAACAATGGTTATCTAGTGCCAGTCCTACCCAGGGTGTAATCTCGGGGTGTGACAATATATATATATATATAGTATCACTGACTAATGAGTGATTTTTTAACAAGAAACCTTAATGATACAATAAAAATATACATATACTCTTATAGTATCATTGACTAATGTTGTAACCACCTGTTCCCGTCATTATAGAAAAGCTATCGGGGAAAATTTTTGGCCGAAAAACTTTTTGGTAGTAACTTGGAATTTCCCAACCTAGTCCAGATTTAGAAGAAATTGGAGTCAGTGAGGTCTAGGAAAATATGAAAACAAATGGGAGTCTAATTATGAATTTGATTACATGAGTGGATAGCTAAGACGTTAAGGAAACTATATGACTTTTCAAAAATGAATTCGGGCGAGTAGAACTCGCGAAACCGATCTCAGCGTGAATGGGTAGTTTTTGAGTGTCATGTGTTAAAGGTGTGTTGTGAAATGGGAGTTTGGGACTCTTAATTCGACTCACTGGTTCTGTGCAAGCCGCTTTAGAGGAATTATTCCCGCCAGGGTGGGGTGTCATGCCCATAGCCTAAAACCTGGGCGGGACTAGCACTCGAGAACAATTGATGGCACCAAGCGAACCCTTGGCCTGACTTACTTACTCAGCGGAAGACTTAAACGCAAGAAATAGTCGCAATGCATAACTCATGCAAATGTCTTTAAGAAACATTAAACTTAGCCAAAATGGCAACTCACTTCTCAACCATTAAAACAGGAAATAGAAAACTCAAGAACTAGCATATGACTCTCTATGAAACCTCTAAACAATTGAGATGGATGTCGGGACAAAACCCACGACATCCTAATGAAACTAAAACTACTAAAAGCAATAAAAGGGATCATCCGAAAGCAAAGAGGCTCACCAACAAGTCTGGAGCTCAACTAGAATCAATGATGTGCTGGATGATGATCCTGGTTACCTATATCTGCATCATTAAAAGATGCAGGCCAAATGACATCAGTACATTGAATGTACGAGTTTGCGATGGGAATTTTTAAACAAGACATAACCTTCAAAGGAATTGAAAAACTTACCTGGCTCAACTTAACTGAACTTATTTCAATATAAAGTAGTATAAAACAAGTGCAATATAAAGAAAAGTTTTTTAAACGTGGATGTCAACTCTCTGTATTTGGAAATACAATAATACTCGGTGTGTATGCAAAGATACAATTGACTCTAAAATGAATGTGAAGATACATTTAAACTATGTATATAAGAGTACAAATACTTATGTGGGAGTTTCTCTAACTGACAACCATCACGTCAGAGTTATTGTGAAAATACAATGTTTTGCCTCACGCTGCCAGGGCCGTCCTATACCTTGTCGAGGGTATAGAACCTGACTACTAAATGGATTCACTAGTCTATGCTAAAAACACTAAGTAATCATCTAAAACGTATGACCTTTTTCTACCCATGATGGCTACATGGTTTATGGGGGCTGGGAGTTGTCTGAACTCTCCCCCATATCAGTGTTCAATACTACTCAAAAAATATGATACTAGCTCATATGTTTAAAAGCATACCTCTTTCTGTGATTTGATATAATTGCTCAAAAACATAGCTCAAAGGCTATCTTGGAAATCAAAGTTTCCTCTCTTGCTTAATTGTGAAAGCGTTTACTCCTTTCTGAAAACTAGCCCAAAAGCTCTTTGGAAATCAAGGTTTCCTTACTTGTTTAAATGTGAAAACATTTTAAACTTTTTGGGAATACATAGTCCCCATATACTTTTGAAGAAATGAACTTCAATCTTTAACTCCTTACTCTTTACTCAACTTGAACTTTAAGTCCTAAAAATAAAGTTAAAACATTTGGAAAACTCTAAGAACTTTTCTTGACTTTACTCTTACTTCTCTTGACTTTGATCTTAACTTTCCTTGAATTGGATTATATATTTTGGTTCATGATAACATATTTTGGATGATTTCATGATGATTAGATGTACCTTAGAGTGTTGGAATCAACTAGGAAATGTAGGTGCGTTGCTAAGGAACTAGTACGGAAAGATGGGGGAAGAACTGGCGTCCCTGGCGCTCTGAGAGGCGCGGGGTGCCAACCCTTGAATTTCAGGGGCTGGGTTGGGGCGCTCTGGATGGCGCGGTGCCCCAGAGCCCAAACTTCAGAGCCCCTTTTGGGGTGCTCTGGGGCGGCCCCTACCCAAATGCACTCTGACTTTTCTTACTCGTTTTTCAACTCTAAACCCCCTATTTCAACTTGGTTCTTTCCCCAAACACTTAGAATCAATTATACCATCAATATATGCAAGATTCAACTCAAAATCACACCTAAAATCATGAACCAAACTCAAGAAACTTCAATCACAAGAACCCACAAGATTTCAATTGAATTAACATCAAGAACTTATAGGATTTACTTCCAAAACTAAATAACTTCGCTGAATTGAATTGTGATTGGTGTGTGGGTGAACTAACCCAATGCTATGTGATATCACATACGTCGTAGGGATCACCCCTTGACAAAATTCATGATCCTAGCTTCAAGAATTTGATGATTCTTGCTTCTTCTCCTCTCTTCTCTTCTTCGTTTCTCTTCTCTAAAACCTTAACTCAATATTGTAAAAGCGTAAACTGAATCCTATCAGTTTAGACCCCAATTAATTACCAAAAAAAGATATTAATTCATGGGGTATGGAAAAGACCATAATGCCCTTCTAAAATCCGGATTAGACTTTCCTTATTTGAACAACCCAACTTAAAATGGGCATATCTTACTCATACAAACTCGGAATTGAGTAAACTCGGCGGCGTTAGAAAGATTATTCCAAGATCTTTTCTAAGATATCTAAAAGCACACCTAACTCATCCTGAGCTAGGATTTATGGTTGTTTGAAGTTGACCAAAAACTCAAACTTAACATAACAAATTTTCCAGATTTTTATTCTTTCCAAAAACAACTCTTTCTAATTGTAGCTCTTTCTAGTTATTTCAAATAGCGAGGTGTTACAATATCTCCCCCTTGGGAACATTCATCCTCAAATGAGATTTCTCTTCATAGGCTAAGGATGTAACATTTAACATTCGGCTCAAACACCCAATAAGCAATGCAATTACAACATGCTAACTTATAAATTAAAGAGTACTAAGAAGAGAAATAGTACCTTATTTTGGAACTTCTACGGATTCAAAGAGACGTGGATATCTCTTCTTCATATCCTCCTCAGCTTCCCAAGTGGCTTCCTCAACAAACTGATTCCTCCAAAGAACTTTGATTGATGCTACTAATGTTTGCATAATCAAGACACAACTTCCAATTCAAGTGTATACGATCGTACAATAGTAAAGTAACCCAACCAAGGGTTGGGGTCGAGTCCCAAGAGAGTGATTTTGAGAATAAATAGAAAAATAAAATTTAGTTCTAATTAGTCATAGTTATAAACATTATCGAATATAAGAATACTAAATCTAAAGGGGGTGATGCAACCGTTAATTATCAATAGGGGGATTTGTATTAATTAACAACTACAAACAACAAAAATATACAAAAACTAGATAGAGAGACGGGATTCTTGGGATGTCATAGGAATACGGGATAAACTAAACTGTCGGGTATATGCTTTTGAAAGTAAATTTTTGAGTATTTGTGACTAGGCTAGACTATAGTGGGGGTAAATTCTCTCTCGAGCAACTTACCTCGTATCGACTTGGTTTCTCTCGAACATCGAGTTACCGCTTTAAGCACAGCCTCTACCTTAGCCCATTCCCTCTCTCGAGTTGAATGTGTGGGATAAGGACTAGGATTCACTCTCTCGAGCTAAACCCATGTCGACCCAATACCACCGGCTATCAATTTAGTAGGCTTAGTTTTACGACCTCTCTCTCAAGCAAACCAAAAACACTAAGATGAAATCGTATTTGCAACTGCAATCCCATTAAGTTCATACACAACTACTAAGTGAAATCACATTTGAACAACAAATAAACCATCAACAAGCAAGACACAATAGATAATTTTACCCATATTCACAAAATCACACCCCAAGAATTGGGGTTTTAGCTAGACATGTAAAAGAGATAAAAATTTATACCAAATCCAGTTTGCATCAACTAGGTATGAAGAACTAAGTCTTAAAACACGTCAAGAATGAAGAATCTTCGAGGCCCACTTCCAATTTCTTGGAGTTGAAACCCTTTGAATCTTCAAGGTCTTAGAACAAAGTCTCCAAAACCCTCTAAAACTTAGAATCTCTCAAAAACTATAAAAAGTTCTACTATGCTAGACATTTAAAACAAGTATTTATTATGTTTGAAAATTTATGCTACGGAGGACCATTGGGCACAGTTAGTCGAGATCACCAATACACTCGGCGATCCACCTTTTGGTCGATTTCATCGCCTTCTTGCTTTAGCATTCAGCATTCTCATGTTTTGAGGCATTGGGTGATAAAAGTACTGCTTTGCGAAACTGCTAGGCGATGCGCCGACTGCTCCTTTTCATCGCAGACTTGACCTTCTTCTTTAGGGCTCAGCACACTGGAACAAAAGGCGATCTCCAGGGCGATCGGCGGCTCGCTAACAGGGCTCGGCGATCTTCAGGCCTTCATTTCTTCATTCCTTTTAACCGCCTTTTTCCTTTTTGCCAAGTAGTGTCCATGTTTTGCCTCAAACTCCAACCAAATACCTAAAACTTACGGGTTTACATCAATTATTGAGACAAAATATGGATTTGAGGACACTAATTCTATTAAAATATAGCCCTAAATGAGTCCAATTTGTGGACTAATCAACACCCCCAACTTAAACTTTTGCTTGTCCTCAAGTAAAACTCAAGTTCAGCAGTTCAAAGAGGATGTTTCGAACAGTGCTACACACACTCAATCATGAATGTACACAACAAGACTTAACTTACTCATGCAAGGATCAATTGTATACTCAAAGACTCAAGTTGTGACACACCATTATTAAAGATTCTCAAACTCACTATACTTGCTTCAAATGCAAGTTCGAGCTAAACAAAGGTATTTGAATGCCCTCACACAAAGAATGATTCCACATTCACACTCAATGGTTTAATTAATTTAAGTTTCGAAATCAAATGCAACGCTCACTCTCACAAAGAAGAACACAATACATGCTTTCACCCATAGGTTTGCCCGTATTTTCCAATCAACAATTGTTTCAACTTACTCAAGATCAAAAAGGTGTTTTCAAGGCTTGTAATGGGGCTGAGTGCAAAGGTATTGTCATTTAGGCTCAGTGACTTTCATCCTCATGAAATGTGGTGCTCACAACACTTCCTTTCCTCTTCTTTCATCATTTTCTTTTGTGCTCATAAGTCTTCCCATTATTCACTTTCCATGGATTGTTCGAAACCCTCATTTCTTTTGTACTTTATTTCACAAATTTTTCATTCTTTTTCTTCTTTCTTTCTTTTTTTCCTTCTTTTTTTGTATGGAGGGGTTCCATTTCTTTTCAACACCATGGGTTAAAAGGGACTTTTCTTGCACTTCTTAACTTGCCCTTTTCTTTTCACCACAACCCCAACTTAGGCTTTTGGCCTAAGTTGGCTATTTGATCAGCCACAATTCAAGAGGATTATAGGTAGTGGATTTAAGAAAGGTCATATTTTCATCAAGTTTCTTCCAAAGAAAGGTAAGGCTCAAAGGGTGTTCAAAAGAAGTTCACACACTCACAAGGTAGGCTACAAAAGAGGTATATGTCAAATTGGCCCACACTCTTCGAAGTTGCCTAAGATCATATCAAGAGATAGCCTTACTTAGTCGAGTGGACTAACGGAGCAAATTCTAGGTGTTATCATGCATGGTTCACAGTAAGCTCATCACACAAGGCATCGACACCAAAGTCAAACAAGACTCCACACTTTCTCTAGTGTGCAACGTTCATTACAAGAGACTAGATTCGATAATTGGCTAGTCACAATGAGTTGAAAAGAGTTCACATATTGTCTATGCAACTTCATTTGGCCTCATCGTAGCCGCATATTCATGTTTACTCGATTATGAGCATTATTCAAGTCATCGATATTGATCAAAATTGATACTTTAATTTGCAAGAGAACAGCCACATTCAACATATACAAGAGGTGGCAAAAAAATTTTGGATGAGTCAAAAATCATTTTCAATTTAAAAGCAAGGAGCTACAAGCTCAAACCTTCCACAAAAAGCAGTGTAACAAAAATTTAGCACAAAGCCCAAATAGATAAACAAAACATATATGCACAAAGGTGGGCCTCACCCCACCACAAATGAAAAACATCTGTCCTCAAATGCAATAAAAAATATCATAAAGTGAAATAAAGTAAGATAGAGAGGGAGGTAAAGAGGGGGTAGTGTCTACACAGTCGTTCCATCTTTCTGGGGATCAGTGCCCAGTGCATCACTCTGGTCCTGGGTCTTGATACCCGGAGTCGCCTCAGAAGAAAAAAATAGTACCAGACCCACTAGGATTTTCCAAGGGTGTATCCACCAAAAAGGCCTGCACAGCTGCATAGAATCCCTGGGCCTATGAAAAAATATAGGGCCCTCGGGGAGTAGTCTCCCTGTCATAAATGGGCCTCTTGCCCTTGCCTTTATTTCCAGGTCGAGGTTCTTGTCTTCCTTTCTTGGGAGGATTTGACCCCACCTTCATTTATTGTGATATCCCGTGCTCTTTTTCAGGGTGGCATGCCAATATTGGTCTTTACCATATCTCGGGATACTTAGACTTCTCCCTGCTAGACTCAACAACATGCAAGCACAAGCCCACGAGATTTAATCAATTTTAAGGCACAAATATATGGGATTTTAACAATATAAACTCTACAAGCAAGATTTTCACAGGCATAAGAAAAAACATTTAAGATCAGAGAGGCCTAACACACATCACTAAGATAAAATCATTCCAAATGAGTACAAAATTGCTAAGAATAAATTTGGGGTTCGAAAAACCAAACTTAGATGCCAATTAAAATACTTTTAAAATGCTAGGCAGCAATGTAATCCACTCCGAACACAAATAAATGACTAAAATACTTTAAAATTGCAAGAAATATAGAAAATACTAAACGGGTGCGAGTTTGTGAAGGTCTAAAGTGAGGGAAAGTGTAGAGTTTGAAAGTTTAAACCTTTGGCCTTTTAAGAAACCGTCCAATTCGCACCCATTTGGTGACATTAGTTGTGGTCGTGGTCGCCGATCTATTCAGTGACTCGCCGAGTGGATACTTAGCTCACCGAGTTTTACTGGACCTCCAGTTTAAACTGGCGTTCCAAACGGTGAACTAGATCGCAATCGCTGACCAGGTCAGCGATTCGCTAATAATTTCTTGGGCACACCGAGTTTTACAGACTCCACTTTGAAGTTGTCTTTAGTCCAACGGCGGTCTAAGTCGGGGTCGTCAACTTCTTCGGCGATGCATCGACTGGACCTTTGGCTCATCAATTTGCACTTTCCATACTTCGACCTACACAAACAACATACCATTATTTCTTAAAGCAAAAAAATAGCGGTAAAACCTTGGGTTGCCTCCCAAGAAGAACCTTATTTAACGTCATGGCACGACGCAATTCCTCACTCAAGTTCCATTAGTGAGGTTTGCCTCATTTTCATGAGGCCACCCCTCTTTTAGCTTTGGGTAGAAAGAAAGTAGCACTTGGTCCATTTGGTACCCATAGTTACCATTGATACTCGTCTTTCCTATTTCAATACACAAACAAGCAAAACAAAACTAAAAATTAAGTAAGAATAACTATAATTAATAAGAACAAAATTCAACTCTACTAAAAACACTCAAGTAACACCACTCCCTGGCAGCGGCACCATTTTGATGTTTGCGTAATCAAGACACAACTTCCAATTCAAGTGTCTACGATCGTACAATAGTAAAGTAACCCAACAAAGGGTTGGAGTCGAGTCCCAAGGGAGTGGTTTTGAGAATTAATAGAAAAATAAAATTTAGTTCTAATTAGTCATAGCTACAGACATTATCGAATATAAACATACTAAATCTAAAAGGGGTGACGCAAGCGTCAATTATTAATGGGGTTTTTCTTATTAATTAACAACTACAAAGAGCGAAAATATACAAAAACTAGATAGAGAGACAGAATTCTTGGGATGTGATAGGAATACGGGATAAACTAAAATGTCGGGTATATGCTTTTAATAGTAAATTGTTGAGTATTTGTGCCTAGGCTAAACTATAGTGGGGGTAAATTATCTCTCAAGTAACTTACCCCGAGTATACTCAATTTTCCTAGAACACCGAGTTGCCGATTTACGCACAGCCTCCGCCTTAGCCCATTCACTCTCTTAAGATGAATGTATGGGAGAAGTACTAAGATTCACTCTCTCGAGCTGAACCTATGTTGATCCAATACCACCGGCTATCAATTTAGTAGTCTTAGTTTTATGACCTCTCTCGAGCAAGCCAAAAACACCAAGATGAAATCATATTTGCAACTACAATCACATTAAGTTCATACACAACTACTAAAGGAAATCACATTTGAACAGCAAATAAACCATCAACAAGCAAGACCCAACAAATAATTTAACCCATATTCACAAAATCACACCTCAAGAATTGAGATTTTAGCTAGACATTTAAAAGAGATAAAAATTTATACCAATGTCAATTTCCATCAACTACATATGAAGAATTAAGTTTTAAAACACGTCAACAATGAAGAATTTTCAAGACCCACTTCTAATTTCTTGGAGTTGAAACTCTTTGAATCTTCAAGGTCTTAGAACAAATTCTCCAAAACCCTCTAAAACTTAGACTCTCTCAAAAACTGTAAAAATTTCTAATAATAGAAGTGATACTAAGCTAGAGATTTAAAATAAGTATTTATAGTTTTTGAAAATTTGTGTTGCGGAGGACCATTCAGCGCAGTTAGTCGGGATCGTTGATACACTCGGTGATCTGCCTTTTGGTCGATTTCATCACCTTCTTACTTTAGCCTTCAGCATTCTCGCATTTTAAGGCATTGGGCGATAGAAGTATTGCTTCATGGAACTGCTCGGCGAGGCACCGACTGCTCATTTTCATCGCGGACTTGACTTTCTTCTTTAGGCCTCAGCATACTGGAACAAAAGGCGATCTCCAGGCTGATCGCCGACTGGCCAATAAGGCCCAACGATCTTCAGGCCTTCATTTCTTGGTTCCTTTCAGCCGCCTTGTTCCTTTTTGTCAAGTAGTGTCCATGCTTTACCTCAAATTCCAAATACCTGAAACTTAAGGGTTTACATATTGAGAAAAAATATGCATTTGAGGACACTAATTCTATTAAAATATAGCCCTAAATGAGTCCAATTTATGAACTCATCAGCTACCTCTTTTGTTCTCAACTTGCGAACTTGGCGATCAAGAATTTGAATAGAAATCTCCTCGTAAGATAAGCTATCATTGATTCCAATATCTTCAGTAGGTATGATCAATGAAGGATCGCCCATGAACTTATTCAACATGGAGATGTGAAATACCGGATGAATCGCTTCTAAGTCTTGGGGTAGCTCCAACTCATAAGCTACATTGTCAATCCTCTTGGATATTCTGTAAGGACTAATATACCAGGGACTAAGCTTCCATTTCTTACCAAATCTCATAACACCCTTCATTGGTGATACTTTCAAGTAGACTCAATCATCTACTTCAACTCTAACTCCCTTCTCCTAACACCAGTGTAGGATTTCTGACGACTCTGTGTTATTTTCAACCTCTCTTGAATCACTTTCAACTTCTTCATTGCTTGATGAACTAAGTCTGGTCCTATCAACCCTACTTCACCAACCTCAAACCATCCAATAGGAGATCTGCATCTTCTCCCATAAAGAGCTTCATAAGGAGCCATCTAGATGCTAGAGTGGTAACTATTGTTGTAAGCGAACTCAATGAGAGGTAGGTGATCATCCCAATTACCCTTAAAATCGATCACGCTCTCCCTCAACATACCTTCTAAGGTATGAATAGTGCGCTCTGCTTGCCCATCTTTCTGAGGATGAAAAGTAATACTTAATTTTACCTTTGAACCAAAGCCTTTTTTGAATAACTTCCAAAACTGTGCAGTAAATACTACACATCTATCTGATATAATCAAAACAGGGACTCCATGAAGTCTTACCACCTCCTGAATATATAACCTGGCATAATCTTCTTTTGTATGGGTAGTCTTTACCGGCAAAAAGTGGTCTAATTTTGTCATTATATCAACAATCACCCAAATCGAATCAAGCTTCCTGCGAGACCTTGGTAAACCTGTAATGAATTCTATATTAATCATCTCCCACTTCCATTTCGGAAGCTCAATACTTTGAGCCAACCCACTGGGCCTTTGGTGCTCTACTTTAACTTGTTGTCAATTCGGACACTTAGCACAAACTCTGCAATGCCTTTCTTCATACTACTCCACCAATAAACTTTTCTAAAATCACGATACATTTTTGTGGAACCCGGATGAATGGAATATCTAGGGCTATGAGCTTCCTCCATGATCCTCTCTTGGAGTTCATCCACCCTTGGTACACACAATCTACCTTGATACCTCAATACACCATCTCCATTTTGTTCAAAAGCCATTACTTTTTGCTTATGAACATTTGCCTTCAATTCAAGCAAAATTGGGTCTTGGTCTTGTTTCTCCTTAACTTCAGACACTAATGATGATTCAGCCCCATTCATCACCACTACTCCTCCTTCTATGGAATCCATTAGTCGAACTCCTTAGCATGAGAGTCTATGCACATCTCTTGCTAGCTCTTTCTTATCTTCCTCAAAATGGGCAGTATTACCCATAGACAACTTGTTCAAGGCATCAGCAACAATATTACCCTTACCTGCATGATAAAGAATACTCATGTCATAATTCTTGAGTAATTCTAACCACCTCTTTTGTTTGAGATTATGCTCTTTCTGAGTAAACACATAATGAAGACTCTTGTGATCGGCGAACACATCCACATGAACACCATAAAGATAATGGCGCCATATTTTCAAAGCAAATACTACAGCAGCCAACTCTAGATCATAGGTTGGGTAGTTCTTCTTATGAACTTTCAACTGCCTGGAGACATAAGCTATAACCTTGCTATTATGCATCAATACACAACCTAAACCAACACTAGACGCATCACAATATACAACAAAGCCTTGCGTACCTTCTGGTAAGGTTAACACTGGGGCAGTAGTCAACCTCTTTTTCAATTCCTAAAAGCATTTCTCACAAGCTTCAGACCATTGAAATTTCACTGTCTTCTGAGTTAACTTGGTCAAAGTGGATGAAATAGACGAGAAACCATCTATGAACTTTCTATAATAGCCAGCCAAACCCAAGAAACTCCTAATGTCACTTGGAGATGTGGGTCTAGGCAAATTCTGCACTTCCTTTATTTTTTTGACTATTAACTTTAATTCCCTCTCCAAACACAATGTGGCCTAAGAATGCCACAGACTCAAGCCAAAACTTACACTTAGAGAACTTAACATACAAATCTCTATCCTTTAGAGTTTAGAGAATTATTCTGAGATTGCTAGCATGATCTTCCTCATTCCTCGAATAGATTAGTATGTCATCAATGAAGACGATAACAAACATATTTAAATAAGGTTTGAACACTCCATTCATAAGGTCCAAGAATGTTGCAGGCTCATTGGTCAAACCAAAGGACATAACTAAGAACTCGTAATGACCATAATGGGTCCTAAATGTTGTCTTTGGAATATCACATTCCTTTACTCTTAACTGCTGGTAGCCAGATCTGAGATCTATCTTAGAAAAATAAGTGGCACCCTGAAGTTGATCAAAAAAATCATCAATCCTTGGGAGGGGATACTTATTATTGATGGTAACTTTGTTCAACTAACGGTAATCTATACACATCCCAAGGGTACCATTCTTCTTCCTCACAAATAAAATCGGAGCGCCCCAAGGTGAGACACTTGGTCGAATGAAACCCTTATCAAGGAGATCTTTCAACTCTGCTGGTGCCATTCTATATGGCAGAATATATATAGGACGAGTATCTGGAAGAAGGTCTATACCGAAGTCTATCTCTCTCTCCAGAGGGACTCCGAGAAGATCATCTGGAAACTCTTTTACTACTGAAACTAACCAAATAGGAGGTATCTCAACACTAGAGTCATTAACTTAGACTAAGTGATAGACACAAACTAACTTCCTTTCCTTAAGGTACGAAATGAATCGACCCTTAGGCACTGCTGCACTACTTTTCCACTCTGAGACTGGCTTATTTGGAAACTGAAACTTGACAACTTGAGTTCTGCAATCAACTGAGGCATAACAGGCATGAAGTCAGTCTATACCAAGAATGACATAAAAATCTACCATGTCTAACTCAACTAAAGTATCCATGATATTCATGTGCTTCACGGAAATGGGACAATCACGATAGACTATTTTTTGCTAGAATATACTCACCAACATGTGTAGAAACACTGAAGGGTTCACTAAGTTGCTCTGGAATAACATTAAAATACATCGCAACATACAAAGTTACAAAGGATAAACTCGCTCCTGGGTCTAGCAAAGCATAAACATTATAGTTAAAGACTTGGATCATACCAGTGACAACATATGGCAAATCCTCTTGCTCTTGGCGACTAGTGATAGCATATAGACGGTTTCCTCCTCCGCCAGTACTGAAAGTAGCTCCTCTAGGTGCATCTCTTTCTGGTGGAGCAACTGAAGAAGACTTCATCTATTTCCCCCATTACCATTACCTTGCTTGTTCTTTGGACACTCTCACATGAAATGACCGTTCTGGCCACATTTGAAGCAACCAGTGGAGCCATTACGACACGCCCCTGAGTGGTTCCTAACACACTTAGCACATGCAAGAGACTTACTACTCCGTTGTGCCATACTTCTGTTTCTGTTGGAAGGATGACCGGTTGACATTACTCTTCTGCTGCCTGGATTCATTCCTTGTATTAGCTCTCTTATTCTTAAACTTTTTTCAATCCCTTCACTTGTCCTCCTCAACTTGTTGCACATGGATCATCAGCCTTGCTATGTCCATATCCCTTATTAGCATAGATGTCTTGCCTTTCTTACTTGACAGAGGAGACAACCTAGCAACAAATAAACTTATTCTGCTCATCATGTTAGCCACCATCTCCGGAGCATACTGTGAAAGTTAGGTGAACCTCATACTATACTCATGAACGCTCAAAGAATCCTACTTAAGTGTGAGGAACTCTCATGCCTTAGCCTCTCTCAGTTCTCGGGGAAAAAAACGCCCTAAGAAGGCTTTCTCAAAACAATCCCAACTTGCAGGTGGTGCTCCCTTAACTCGGTTCTTATTTCATTAGTCAAATCATATCCTAGCGACACCCTTCATTCGGTATGCAACTAGTTCCACCCTCTCAGTATCAACAACATACATGATTTCGAAAGCGTTATGAAGCTCTTTAACAAAATTCTCTGGATCCTCAGTAACACTAGAACTTGTGAAGCTCCAAGGATTCATCCTTAAGAACTTGCGGATCCTCAAAGTATCAGCCATTTTCTGACGATTCCCTCTCTGTTGTCCAACTTGATTGGTCACAACTTGGCTCAGCATCTGGATAGCTTCACGGAATTCAGCATTGGTGACCTCTCCTTAGGGTTGCACTTCTGGTGCATTAGGTACCCCTTGTTCCTGTGGTTCAACATTTCTCCTAGCCAAACGACCTCTGACTACTCTTCGTAGAAGCATGATCTGAAAGACAAGCGCAAGCACGAGTTAGAAGGAAACTTTTTAGAGATAAAATCTAAAGCATAAAATGAATATGAAAGAAGTGAGAGCATTTCTAAGTGTCGCAGCCTCCTAATTATAGATGTGGCGTACTTCACACCGATAACTAGGACTCTACATACACGGCTTCATAGACTCCCTAGGACTCTTGAACTCTATGCTCTGATACCAAGTTTGTCACGCCCCAAGCCTACACCATGGGCGGGACTGGCACTCGAGAACCATTGTTGGCCCCAAGCGAACCCTTGGCCTGGCTTACTTACTCAGTGGCAGACTTAAACGCAAGAAATAGTCTCAAAGGATAACTCATGCAAATGTCTTTAAGAAATATTAAACGTAGCCAAAATGGCAAATCAAGTCTCAACCATTAAAACATGAAATAGAAAACTCAAGAACTAACATTTGACTGCCTATGAAGCCTCTAAACAACTGAGATGGATATCAGGACAAGACCCACGACATCCTAATGAAACAAAAACCACTAAGAGCAATAAAAGGGATCCTCTGGAAGCAAGGAGGCTCACCAACAAGTCTGGAGCTCAACTAGAATCAATGATGCGCTGGATGTTGATTCTGGTTACCTATATCTGCATCATTAAAAGATGCAGGCCAAATGTCATCAATACATTAAATGTACGAGTATCCGAGGGGAATCCTAAAACAAGACATAAACTTGAAAGGAACTAAAGAACTTACCTAGCTCAACTCAACACAAATTAACTGAACTCATTTCAATATAAAGTAGTATAAAACAATTGCAATATAAATAAAAGCTTTTTAAATCATGGATGTCAAATCTGTTTATTTAGAAATACAATAATACTTTGTGTGTATGCAAAGATACAATTGACTCTGAAATGTATGTGAAGATACAATTAAATTGTGTATATAAGAATACAATTACTTATGTGGGAATTTCTCTAACCGACAACCATCACGTAAGAGCTATTGTGATGATACAATATTTTGCCTCACGCTGCCAGGGCCATCCTATATTTTGTCGAGGGTATAGAACTTGACTATTAAGTGGATCCACTAGTCTATGCTAAAAATCACTAAGAAATCATCTAAAAAGTATGACCCTTTTCTACCCATGATGGCTATATAGTTTATGGGGGCTGGGAGTTGTCTGAAATCTCCCCCATATCAGTGTTTAATACTACTCCTAAAATATGATACTAGCTCTTATGTTTAAAAATATAATTCTTTCTGTGATTTGAGATAATTGCTCAAAAACTTAGCTCAAAGTCTATCTTGGAAATCAAAGTTTCCTCTCTTGCTTAATTGTGAAAGTGTTTACTCTTTTCTGAAAACTAGCTCAAAGGCTCTTTGGAAATCAAGGTTTCCTTACTTGTTTAAATGTAAAAACATTTTAAAATCTTTGGGAATAGATAGTCCACATATACTTTTGAAGAAATGAACTTCAATATTTACTGCTTCCTCTTTACTCAATTTGAACTTTAAGTCTTAAAAACAAAGTTAAAACAGTTGGAAAACTTTGGAAAAATCTAAGAACTTTTCTTGACTTGACTCTTACTTCTCTTGACTTTGATCTTAACTTTCCTTAAATTATGTTATGGATTCAAGGCTCATGATCTCATGTTATGGATGATTTCATGATGTTTAGACGTACCATAGGGTGTTGGAATCAACTAGGAAATGTAGGTACATTGCTAAGGAACTAGTACGAAAAGATGGGGGAAGAATGGGAAGAAAGAGCATCCTTGGCGCTCTGAGAGGCGTGGGGTGCCATCCCTTGAATTTTAGGGGCTGGGTTGGGGCGCTCTAGCTGGTGTGGTGCCCCAAAGCCCAAACTTCATAGCCCCTTTTGGGAAGCTCTTGCAGGGGCGGCTCCCCAAGCCCCTGCCTAGATGCACTCTGATTTTTCTTACTCGTTTTTCAACTCTAAACCCCCTATTTCAACTTGGTTCTTTCCCCAAACACTTAGAATCAATTATACAATCAATATATGAAAGATTCAACTTGAAATCACACCTAAAATCATAAATCAAACTCAAGAAACTTCAACGAAAAGAACCCATAAGATTTCAATCAAATTAACATCAAGAACTCGTAGGATTTACTTCCAAAACTAAATAACTTCGCTGAATTGAATCATAATTAGCGCGTGCATGAACTAACCCGATGCTATGTGATCTCACATGCCTCGTAGGGATCACCCCTTGATGAAATCCACGATCCTAGCTTCGAGAATTTGACGATTCTTGCTTCTTCTCCTTCTTCTCTTCTTCTTTTCTCTTCTCTTCTCTAAAACCCTAACTCAATATTGTAAACGTGTAAACTGAATCCTATCAGTTTAGACCCCAATTAATTACCAAAAAATGAAATTAACTTATGGGGTTTGGAAAAGACCATAATGGCCCTTCTAAAATCCGGATTAGGCTTTCCTTATTTGAACATCCCAACTTTAAATGAGAATATCTCATTCATACGAACTCGAAATTGAGTAAACTCAGCGGCGTTAGAAAGATTATTCCAAGATATTTCCTACTATATCTGGAAGCACACCTATCTCATCCTGATGTAGGAGTTATGGTCGTTTGAAGTTGACCAAAAACTCAAACTTAACATAACTTAACAAATTTTCCAGATTTTCATTCTTTCCAAAAAAAAAACTCTTTCTAGTTCTTTCAAATAGCGAGGTGTTACATGGGGCCGTTGTGGCGGGTTAGGGGCCGCCATAGCGATCCAGTCCTATATTAAATTGGAAATAAACCCCAAAACATTATTAGTCTGCAACATTCGATCTTGAGAGCTAAGGAACAACCCAGGGATATTTCTTGAAGGTTTTCTACCTCTTCTAGCACCAAAGGTAAGGTTTTTACTCCCCGAATCCATGCTTCGATCCGTAGAACTTAGTTTCTTAGGTAACTATCGATGGGGAAGGATTTTTATATGGGAATTATGGTGGAAAAAAGCCATAATCTTTGTATGGGTATCAAGGGTTAGACCTAGTGTTGATATTATTGATTATGATTCGGGTAATTAGGTCTTGTTTATTAATCCTCATGTTATATTGATTATTTGTAGACCAAGAACAAGAGAAAAGAATTCGAAAAGGGAAGAGTCAAGTTTTTTAGGGGATTCAAGATTTGTTCGAGATAGGTGATGGTTGTGATTTCATATTGGTGTGACGTATGTTAGTAATTACTTCGTTTTAATGCATGCATGTATGTAAATGTTGCATTATTGATCACACTAATCGTAAATGAGTATAAATGAAGAATTGCATCTCATGAATCAACTCTTGATTGTATGATTATGAGAATGTACATTGTGATTGTGATTATGGCTTATTGAGTGGATCAGGTGTTACGTTCCAAAACACTAACTTGGATCGGGTACCACATTTTGGCGCATATATGGGATCAAGTGTCACGTCCAACACACTAACTTGGATCGGGTACCACGTACCAGTACACTAATAGTTTGGGTGTGGATTCCATAAGAGGACCATTGACTTGGCATATATGTGTATTATTGAAAGTGGAATTGTACATTGATTCTGAAATGATGACTAATATTGTATATGTTTGGTCTATGTCTGTTTTATAATGTTGTGGTTACTTGCATGTATTTCACTTATTGGATAGCCGCGTGATTCTACTAGTAAACTTTGTTGTATGCTGATACTGCACTTGCTATTTCTTTGTTGAGTACAGAACATCTTCGGGTGTCTACTGACAGACCTCGTCCAGAAGATCAGTGATTAATCGAATTCAAGGGTGAGCCAGTTCTTCCCTACTGCCATGAGTTCTCGTTATGTTTAGTCCATTTCGATTCAGACTTAGATTAGTACTTTAGATTTTCTTATGTTTAATTGGGTTGTACGCATTTCCTTTAGACTTATGGTCCTTGTTAGAGTTTTGGTACATTGACTTTTAGGTTCTAGGGAGTAATTTATGTAATGTTTTGTTAGATCTTTTGGAGTTTATGGGAACTCTACCTGACTCTTGCCTTTAAACATGCTTCTGTATCTTTAAATGTCTTAGTTTTGATTATGTTGTTTAGTTCTTTTGTTAGCTAATTAGCATTAATGGTTCTCCCACCAGAGGGTTAGTAAAAGTGATAATCACGACAGTCTGGATCATGACAAAGTTTGTATCAGAGCCCTAGGTTCGTTGATCTCGATGTACCAAAATGATTATAGTAGAGCCTTGCGGAACGGTACAGAGATATCTGTGCTTTTCTTCAAGAGGCTATAGAACTTTAGGAAATCTCTATGTTTCTTTTGTCTCCTTTTGTGCTATAACTTGGTTCCAATTGGTATTTGATTATCCAAATTAGTAACTTATCTCCTTCACTCTTTCGTCCCCAGATGGTTAACACTAGGTTCAACAGCGTCAGGCCCGTAGCTCTCGCCAATGCGCCAGCTAAGGAATCCACAGCAAGAGGTCGAGGTCGCGATCGAGGCAGGGGTAGAGGAAGAACAAAGGGCAAAAGCCGAGGAAAGGTAGCCCCTACTAGGGATAGAGCTCTCGTTGAGAATGATCCCAGAAATGAGAATCCTCTTGCGCATCATGAAGAGATAGATGAGAAGGTTGAGGTTGAGATTGATGAGGATGTTGGACAAGTGGAAGAGGTGTAGGCTGAGACTACAGATATTCCTCTCCTAGACCCATTATAGCTCAACAGATTATGTCGTTCTGAAAGGATTGGTTTGTCCTGGAGTTCTACCCTTAGCTTAAGCAACTCAAGCTCCCGCCAATCCCCCTATTACTATCATTGCTCCCAAGGTGGCTGGAACTATTGGTACTGATGTCTTCTTCCGTCCTTTGTTGGGTTCCGTATTGACTGGTAACGAACACGAAATGTTGACTAAGTTCATGAAATTGAAATGGCCTTTGTTCCATGGTTTTGAGATTGAGGATGCCTATGAGTTTATCATAGATTGTTATGAGAGGCTTCATAAGTTCAGAATTTTCCATCAACATGGAGTAGAGTTTGTGATTTTTCAACTTCAGGGCGAGACTAAGCAGTATTAGAGAGCTTGTGTGGAATGCAGATTTTTCGCTTTACCCCCACTCACTTGGACCTAGTTTCATGCCATATTCTTGGAAAAGTATGTGCCCTGAACTTTGAGAGATCTTAAGAAGGATGAGTTCATGGCTTTGGAGCAAGGTGGTATGTTTGTGGCTGCTTATAAGGCCAAGTTCCATGCTTTGTCTAGATATGCTACGCAACTAGTGACTACTAAGGAAGAGAGGATTCATCTATTTGTAAAGGGACTAAATTATGAGTTGCAGGTATTGTCTGTTCATATGACCTCTGCAGGAAAAAGCTTCAATAAGGTAACAGATTTTATGAAGAAAGTGGAGAGGGTGAGGTGAGACGCTCAGGCTAAGGCATTGGCTAAGAAAGCCAAGAATTCAAGTAACTTTTAGGGTTCTTACTCCAGAGGTTTAGGGAGGCAGACATTTGCAGCCCGGCTAATTCAATCCGCTATAACCGCTTCTACAGATAATTACTCGAGAACTCCACCTCATATTTTGATTCAGGATAGCCAGGGAGCCATACCTTCGACAGGAAGCATGCCATTTTTTTATCACACTTGTTATAACTGTGGAGAACCTGGACATATGAGGAGAGATTGTCCCCACCCGTGCATGATGGATTCTGCACAGTAGCAGTCTAGATCAGTGGTACCTACGGGCAATTGTAATAATGGTCGAGGACATCCACAAGGTGGGCTAGGAGGAAATCAGTGAGGCTGTGGAGGTCAGGGAAATGGTAATGCAGAGGTATAGTGCAGCAAGGGAAATTGTCTTTCATGATGACAGGGCTCAGTATTATGCCTTTTCGGGCAAGATCGAGGCGGAGGCGTCTGACGTAGTGATCACAGGTACTATTCTTGTCTGTAATCTGATGGCTAATGTGTTATTTGATTCGGGTTCTACTTATTCTTATGTGTCCGTGCAATTTGCCTCAGAGTTTGATATGATTTGTGATATACTTGATGTCCCCATCCATGTTTCTACCCTCATTGGAGAGTCTATCGTAGTAACCCATGTCTATCGTGCTTGTCCTATCTTGTTTATGAGTTTTCAGACTTGGGCTAATTTGGTGATTTTGGATATGACTGACTTTGACATAATCTTAGGCATGACTTGGTTGTCCCCCTATTATGTTGTGCTTAATTGTAATATTAAGTCTGTGACTTTAGAAATTCTGGGAAGGGAAACGTTAGAGTGGGAAGGGGTGTACAAGCCTAAGCAAGCTAAGATCATATCATCTATTCAGGGCTAGGAAACTGATAGGGCAGGTTGTTTAGCTTATTTGGCTTATTTTTGGGATGTTGAGGTTGAGTCTCCCTCTATTAGGTCTATTCATGTGGTGTCATAATTTAGAGAAGTGTTTCTTGTTGATTTACCTGGTATGCCTCCAAATAGAGATATAGATTTCTGTATTGATTTGGAACCTAGCACTCGTCCCATTTTCATCCCTTCATATCGCATGGCTCCAGTAGAGTTGAGAGAGCTTAAGGCTCAAATCCAAGAACTTCTTGATAAAGGTTTCATCATTCCTAGTGCATCCCCGTGGGGTGCTCCTGTCTTATTTGTAAAGAAAAAAGATGGTAGTATGAGGATATGTATAGATTACCGACAGTTGAATAGGGTCACCTTTCGAAACAAGTACACATTGCCTCAAATAGATGAACTTTTTGACCAGTTGCAAGGTGCATCAGTTTTCTCTAAGATTGTTCTAAGGTCTAGTTACCATCAGTTGAAGATTAGGGTTGAGGATGTGCCCAAGACGACATTTAGAACCCGTTGTGGGCACAACGAGTTTCTAGTTATGTCGTTTGGGTTGACCGATGCGCCTGCAGCTTTCATGAGTTTGATGAATGGTGTGTTCAAACCCTTCCTTGATTCGTTTGTGATAGTTTTTATTGATGACATTTTGTTTTATTCAAGAAGTAAGGAAGAGCATACCGACCATCTTCGCATTGTTCAGGGTATTTATGGGAAACAAAAGTTGAATGCAAAATTTTCTTACTGTGAATTTTGGTTGACTTCGATTACCTTTTTCGGGCATGTAGTTTCAAAAGAAGGGGTAAAGGTAGATCCCCAAAAGATTGAAGCAGTTAAGAATTGGGTTCGACCTAGCTCTGTGACTGAACTTAGGAGTTTTGTGGGGCTCACTAGCTGCTATTGTTGATTTGTGAAAAACTTTACTTCTATTGCCACGTATCTGATTAGATTGACCAAAAATGAGATACCTTTTAAATGGACTGAAAAGTGTGAAGAAAGATTTCAGAAGCTCAAGACTCTCTTGACCACAACACCTATTCTAGCACTACCGATGCAAGGTAAGGATTTTATTATATATTTTGATGCTTCACATTCGGGTTTGGGTGTTGTGTTAATACAGGATAAGAATGTTATAGATTATGTATCGCGGCAGTTGAAGGTGCATGAGAGGAATTACCTAACACATGATTTAGAGTTGGCAGCGGTAGTGTTTGCTCTTAAGATCTTGCGACATTACCTCTATGGTGTTAAGTGTGAGGTATTTACTAATCCATAGTCTACAACATGTTTTCATTCAAAAGGATCTGAATTTGAGACAACGAAGGTGGATGTAGTTACTCAAGGATAATGATGTGACCATCCAGTATCATATGGTAAGGCTAATGTAGTGGCAGACATGCGCTAAGTTAGAAAGCGGTGAGTATGGGTAGTTTAGCCTACTTGAGTGTATCCAAGTGACCTTTGGCTAAGGAAATCCAGAGATTGAAATCTAAGTTCATGCGGTTGGGAATCTCAGATAAAGGTGGGGTGTTAGCTAGCATTGAAGTAAGGGCCATGTTCATCGAGGAGATCAAGGCCAAACAGTTTGAGGATGATAGTTTCTATAAGCATAGAAAGAAGACAGCGTCTGGTAAGGCACAAGAGACCACTCTTGATGTGGAAGGTATGCTTAGTTTTAAAGGGAGGATTTGTGTTCCTCGAGTAGATGACTTTGATTTAGAAATTGTTGACGGAATCCCATTATTCGCGATATTTCATTCATTCGGGTTTGACCAAGATATACCGAGATTTTAAGCGACTTTATTGGTGGCTTGGCATGAAGAAAGATATAGCAAAGTTTGTGGCTAAGTGTCAAAATTGTCAACAAGTAAAGTATGAACACCAAAGGCCGGCAGGTTTGCTTCAGAGGATTCCAATTCCGGAATGGAAGTGGGAAAGCATAGTTATGGATTTTGTAGTTGGTCTTCCCAAGACTTTGGGAAAGTATTGGGTAGTGGTTGATAGATTGACTAATTCAGCCCATTTTAATTGGGTCAGAATAGATTATAATGCTCAACAATTGGGTAAAGTTTATGTGAAAGAGAGAGTGAGGTTGCACGGGGTGCCCCTTTCTATCATCTCAGGCCGTAGTACGAAGTTTACCTCCAAGTTTTGAAGGAAATTACATGATGAATTGGGCACACAACTCACTTTTAGTACAACTTTCCATCCACAAATGGCCGGATAGTCAGAGAGGACTATTCAAATGTTAGAAGACATGTTGAGGGCATGTGTGATTAACTTTGGAGGGTATTGGGATAAGTTCCTACCGTTGTGTAAGTTCTCCTATAATAATAGTTATCACTCCAGCATAGATATGGCACCGTTTGAGGCACTTTATGGGAGGGGATGTAGATCACCCATAGGATGATTTGAGGCTGGAGATGTGAAACCTTTGGAGGTTGATTTAGTGAAGGATTCTGAAGGTAAAGTGGGGAGTATTTAAACTAAGCTTTTGATAGCCCAGGTAGACAGAAAAATTATGCAGACCATAAGGTAAGGGACATGGCATTTCAGACTGGTGAGAAGGTTCTTCTTAAAGTGTCACCCATGAAAGGGGTGATAAGACTTGGCAAGAAGGGCAAGCTTAGTCCTCGATACGTTGGTCCATTTGAAATTTTTTACTGTGTAGGGCCAGTGGCTTATAGATTGGCTTTACCTCCTAACCTATCGATAGTTCATCTGATATTTCATATATCCATGTTGAAGAGATATCATGGTGACGGAGATTACATCATAAAGTGGGACTCAGTGTTGTTAGACAAAGACCTCTAATATGAGGAGGAACCGATTGCGATTTTTGATCCTGATGTCTGGAAGCTGAGGACCAAAGAGATTAAGTCCGTGAAAGTTCAATGGAAACATCATCCATTTGAGAAAGCTACTTGGGAAATCGAGAAGGACATGCGAGACAAATATCGTCAGTTATTCGTCGATTTAGGTACTACTCTACCCTTACTTTAACCTGCTTTTCCTAAGTCGTCACTCAGGGACTAGTGATGAGTAAATTGGTATCTATTGTAACGACCTATTCCCTTCATTATAGAAAAGACATCGGGGAAAAATTTTGGGCCAAAAAACTTTTTGGTAGTAAATCGGAATTTCTCAACCTAGTCCATATTTGGACGAAATCAGAGTCAGTGAGGTCTAGGAAAATCTGGCAACAAATGGGAGATCTAATTATAAATTTGATTACATGAGTGGATAGCTAAGACATTAAGGAAACTGTATGACTTTACGAAATTAAATTTGGGTGAGTAGAACTCCCGAAACCTATCTTAGAGTGAACAGGTAGTTTTTGAGTGTCATGGATTGAAGGTGTGTTGTGAAATGGGAGTTTGAGACTCTTAATTCGACTCACTGGTTCTGTGCAAGCCGTTGTGGCAGAATTATTCCCTCCATGGCGGGGCTGCTGTGGTAGGATAGGGACCGCCATAGCGGGCTATTCGCGAATTAAGTCGGAAATAAACTCCAAAACGTTATTATTTTGCAACATTCCCTCTTAAGAGCCAAGGAACGACCCAGGGATATTTCTTGAAGGTTTTTCACCTCTTCTGGCACCAAAGGTAAGATTTTTACTCCCCGAATTCATACTTCGATCCGTAGAACTTAGTTTCTTGGTTCATTATCGATGGGGGAGGGTTTTGATCTGGGAATTATGGTGGAAAAAAGCCTTAATCTGGGTATAGGGATCAAGGGTTTGACCTAGGGTTAATATTATTGATTATGATCCGGGTAATTAGGTCTTGTTTATTGATCCTCGCGTTATATTGATTGTTTGTAGCCAAGAACAAGCGGAAAGAATCCGAAAAGGGAAGAATCAAGTTTCTTAGGGGATTCAAGCTTTGTTCGAGGTAGGTGATGGTTGTGATTTCATATTGGTGTGATATATGTTAGTAATTACTTCATTTTAATGCATTTATGTATGTCAATGTTGCATTATTGATCACACTAATCGTAAATGAGTATAAATGAAGAATTGTATGCCATGAATCAACTCTTGATTGTATGATTATGAGAATGTGCATTGTGATTGCGATTGTGGCTCATTGAGTGGATCGGGTGTTACGTTCCAACACACTAACTTGGATCGGGTGTCACGTTCCAGCACATATATGGGATCAGGTGTCACATCTGGCACACTAACTTAGATCGGGTACCATGTACCGGTACACTAACAGTTTGGGTGTGGGTTCCATGAGAGGACGACTTAGCATATATGTGTATTATTGAGAATGTGGAATTGTACATTGATTTTGAAATGATGACTAATATTGTATATGTTCGGTATATGTCTGATTTATAATATCGTGGTTACTTACATGTATTTCACTTATTGGGATGGCCGCGTGATCCTACCAGTACACTGTGGTTGTGTATTGATATTGCACTTGTTCTTTTTTTGTTGAGTACAAGGCATCTTCAGGAGGCTACTGACACACCTCGTCTAGAAGATCAATGATCAATCGAATTCAAAGGTGAGCCAGTTTTTCTAGGCTGCCATGAGTTCTCGTTATGTTTAGTCCATTTCGATTCGGACTTAGATTAGTACTTTAGATTTTCTTATGTTTAATTGGGTTGTACGCATTTCCTTTAGTCTTATGGTTCCTTTTATAGTTTTGGTACATTGACTTTCAGGTTCTAGGGAATAATTTACGCAATGTTTTGTTAGATATTTTGGAGTTTATGAGAACTTTACTTGACTCTTGCATTTAAACCTACTCCCGTATCTTTAAATGTCTTAGTTTTGATTAAGTTGTTTAGTTCTTTTGTTAGCTAATTAGCATTAATGGTTCTCCCACCGAAGGGTTAGTGTGGGTGTCAATCACGACGGTCTGAGTCATGACAAATGAGTATATATATATTTAGTATCAGTTAAACGAAATTATCAGACTTAATGATACTAATACAATATATGATACTGATTTAATATCAGCTAACCGAAAATTATCAGCCTTAATCATTGGGGATATGGACTGTAATTATTTTTTAAAGAATGGATATTTCTTAAATTATTTTACATTGAGATATGAACATGTAACTATTTAAAGTTTTATCGTCCATTTATGTAGTTTCTCCTTAAATAAATAAAAATATATGTGTTGCATTATTTATGCCTAATGTTTAATTCTTATATCTCGTCGATGTCTTAAAATAATAAAATAGGTACAAGAATGAGAAATATAAGGATTTTACTCATCTAAAATTCAAAATATATTATATAGTTTTCTCTTACACTAAACTCTTTTTTCATTCATATCCTTACTATTAACAAATCATTTCATATCATTTCATATTCGTTCTTTTCAGTCTAAAATTAAATTAAATATTCATATATTTATGCATGATTACAAAAGGAAGGTAGGGTAATTACAGTTGTTCACAAAAGAAATTTTAATTTATCTACTTCAAATATTTTTCAAGCAAACAAAGACGTTATAGTCATACAGGTAAAGTGTATATAGTAATTTCAGGTCTAATACTATGATAAGCTGAATCTATAGTAAATAAATAAATCATTAGAAATGGGTGAACACCGGTGCGTGCACATATTTTTCGGAAATAAATCGAATATTAACCTAAAGTTAGATATTCGTTAGGGATCGAGGCAAAAACAAATCTTTTTTCTTAAATGTAAAAGGGAAAATTGTATGAAATAACAAACTATTAATTCAAATTAAATGTTATAGCCGTAGTTTATTTTAATTGTAATTCGCAGCAAACATTCCCTTTTTTTTGCCATCTGGTTCGGTATACAATTAGCCATTTTTGGTATACAATTAGTCATTTTATACATTTCGGTATAAAATGTATAAAATGTGTTTGTGTTTGTATCAAGCGAGAGAAAAGTGTATATACAAATACAAATACATATATTTTCGTCCTATACACTTATAATTATACAAATATAGATCTTATTATACAAATTACAATGTATAAATGAATTTATACAAAACTGAACAATTTGTATAAAATTGAATGTTTGTAGCGAATTATACAAATCAAAAGCTCTATAGCAAACATAAAATTTGCTATGGAGCGCAATTATGCAAACTATAACTATAACATACAAATATGATTTTTATGTTTGCTATATGTAAAAGTTGCTCAATGTAAAATTAGGCATATATTTTAACGATTGCAAAATTGCTCCAATTTTTTTGAACTTTTGCGCGAAATACTTTGATTATTCAATACATGTTGAATTCATCTAAACTCTTTATCACATATAATTTCATATTTGAAATCTTTTTACGGTACATGAAAATAAAATTATATTCGAATTTGAATATCTATTTTAGATGTAATCTAAGATGTTAGCTTGTTTTTAGGCAAAGGACCAATGTGGCCATTTTATTAACAAACAAACACAAATAAACAAAATAGTGACCAATTCTTAAATCAAAATGGCCCAATGCCAAAAATGATCCAAAAATTGGTCCAAAATCCTAGTCCAAGCGGACAAAAGAAAGAAAAAAGAGAGGAGAGAACAAGAAACACAACTAAACAAATCAAGAGAGAAGGTCGGACAGATGAACGAGACGAATGTTCAGCTCAACCTCCATCGATGATGAGGTCAAGAAACATAAATGTAAGAGTTATGGATAGATACGGTATTAACAAATCTCACAATTACCATGTATTAAAACTCAAATTAAGACTTGTTCAACTTCTCCACTATGAATCCATAAGCTTCCTATTAGTTAAGAGATTAAACCTTATAAAACTCTGTTAGAAAGACCATTACTATGACTAAAGTACTATGACTAAATTCTGATTTACTTACTATGATAGATTGAACTCAACAAGCAGCTAATACCATTGTCGATAGATACTAAGCAAAGTCGTCCGTTAATCTCGAACTGAATAAAGTGTCGACATCTATTCTTGTCCTTATGAACCGCTTCCAAAGGTTAGTATACTACTTTGTAGACCATGCTTCCGATCTTTTTGTGCTTTATTAACTTGATTCCTTTTATTTTTGTGCTTGTAATTATGTAGTATGCTTGCTTAGTCACCTTTGTTCTTTGTTGATTGTATGTTCCATTTTGAAACTTCGGATGCTAGTTTATACCTTGTCTTCTAAAAATAAAATAATTTAATATTTTATATTATTGAAACCTGAGTATCGTTTTAAATTTTTTGATTTTTTTGTTGAGATATTTAAAGCCGAATGATTGTTTTGTTGTTGCCCTAATTATTTAATTGTCAATTTTTTAAAATCGAAAGTATGATATTTTTTGTTCTCTTTAATCTATATCTATTTTTGTTATTAATTGTTTCAATGTTTTAAAAATGCATAGCGTCTGATAACCCGTTTTACCCGTTTTTTACTTTTTGGTCAATTGTCATTTTTTTTTAATGTTTTAAATAGTTAATTCTTAATTATATGCTAAAGAGTCTTAATTTAAAAATGCTAAGTGGCTTGATATAAGGCTTCCACTTGACAACTTCCCATCCTTCTTCTCTTGCTTTAATATTAGATAAAACAATTATCTAAATTATTTTAGGATTAGTAGTGGGTTATATAAGTTAGTAATAGTTTTTAAAATGTTTCATTAAATGCATCTGATTAGTAAAATAAAAATAATTAAAGTAAATTTACATTTGGATAAAGACCAGTTTATATATTTTATTATTATTTTTAATCTTAAAAATTGAATATTTTTAAGTTAAATTTTTAAATGAGAAGTGTTTTAGTGAAACCTGCATATGGTTTAAAAAATTTTGATTTTTTTGTTGAAATATTTAAGGCCAAATGCTGTTTTGTTGTTGCCTTAATTATTTAATTGTTAATTTTTTAAATTGAAAGTATAATATTTTTTGTTATCTTTAATGTATATCGATATTTGTTAGTAATAGTTTGTTTCAATTTTTTAAAAATGCATAGTGTAGAAAATTTTGGTAACCTATTTTACCGCTTTTTACTTTTTGTTCAGTAGTCATTTTTTTTACTATTTTAAATAGTTAATTTTTTAATTATATTTTAAAGAGCTGTAATTTTAAAATGTCAAGTGGCTTGATATTATGTTACACCCATAGAAATATACTTAGCAGATAATAGGATTATACAACCCTATATGTTAATCCTGCTTCATTCCAGCTTTTTATTACTTTTGAATTAAAAGGTTCTGGTAATTTGTATCAGAGCTATGGATGTCAAGAAATATAAGAAGAAACATACTAGTAGAAAGTTAAGAAAAATAAGAAGAAAATTAAACAAATTATATCTAGAATATAAACAACTCAATATCACAAAAACTGATAACGACAAATTAGATCAATTAATAGATGATATATCTAAATAGAATATAAATATATTCAATATCTAAAAATACAATGATTAACGAGAATAACGAATATAGACAAAAAATTACTGAAACAATTATAGCAAAAAGAAAAGAATTAAGACATAGGAAAAATAGACTTAACAGTAATATATTTGCAGGAATTTGTAAAAAATCTATAATAGCACAGAGAAAAACTATTTTATATCTACAGATACAAATAGAAAGTTTAGAATATAAACTTTAACACAATCTATAAATGAATAAGGAAAAATATGTCATAGACGAAAAAACATACGAAAACTATGACGGATTAAAAATAAAAATAATATTTTCTAATCTAGGAAGAAGATACAAGAAAATAGGTGACAATATAAGTTTAATGTTAGAAAAAGAAACGGTAAAACTAGAAGATAGTTTAACTGTTATGATAAGAGTAACAAAAGAAAATGAAGAAATAGATAGAAAAACGGAAATTGAAAAGATAAGATAACAAGCAAAAAAGGAAGTACAACAATTAGAAGAAGTGAAAAATACTAAAATAATAGAACTAGAAAAAAAACTGGCAATATTAAAAGAAATGTATGAAATTAAACAAAAAGAGAAAGAACAAAAAACAAAATTAGCAAATGAGATAAATAAATTTAAAGAAAAATTGCAATTAGAAGATGAATTAGAAGAAAAAGAAGAATATAACCAAGATAATCTACCTGAAATAAGAATTGATGAAATAAATGACAATGATCTAGATGAACAACATTCGAAAACGAGCGAAACATATACGGAACTTTTAGCAAACATAGATAATACAAAGAATTTAGAAATAAATACAGGAGATATAGACATAGATGAAAAACCTAGTACATCAGGAATAAAAAACTCATAAAATTTAAAATATTATAATACAAACTATGAACAATATGATAAAGAAAAAACTATATGGGATAAAATATTGAATAAAAAATGGACACCTAAACTAATAACTGAACAACATGATTTTTTAGATTTAGACTGTGTAGCATATATAAATAAAACAATCCAATTATGAATGGGATAAATATCAAAACAATTAATAGATAACAAAATAGGAATGACTGAAACACCAGGATATATAGAAAGCACACTTATAGCAACAGTAAAATTATGGTTACAAAATTTATTAGATCAAAGTTTAAAAACTTTAAGAAGTAATAAAAAAATTGATAGTGAATTAGCTACTACAACTATGGAAATATTATATAAATACGAAGTAGCTATAAGAAATGAATTTAGTAGTATGACAACAGAAGTAGAAGAACAAAATAAAGAAAAAATCATAAACCGGAATCTAATGACAAAATTAGCAATATGTAATATGTGTTATATAGATGAATATACATGTGCATTTAGAGAATACTATTATAAAGGAACATATAGCAGAGAAAAAAGAAAAGAAATAAGAAAATTATATTTTACAAAATTACCAGAACCTTTTAATTCAAAAGTAATAAAAGGCTGGAATGAAGCAGGATTAACAGATACCTTAGGAGCTAGAATAAAATTCTTACAGCGATGGTTTATAGAACTATGTGAAAAACATAAAGAAGAAATAAAAATGGAAAAAATACTAGTAAAAAACTTAGTATGTTGCAAAAATAAAACGGCACCCCAATTTAGTTATACGGACAAATACTATAAAAAGAGATATAACAAAAATAATAGATCAAAATATAAATATAAAAAACCAAGAAGAAGATACTATGTAAAAAACTACAAAATCAAAAGACCATATAGACCAAAAAGAAAACTAACAGAATGTACTTGTTATAATTGTGAAAAATTAGGGCATATAGCTAGAGATTATAAATTACCTAAAAGTCCAAAGAAAAAACAAATATCAGAAATAATAATAGACGATGAAAAATATATGCAGATAGAATACATAGATTATGAATTAGAAAGTGAAGATAGCATATACGAAATATCAGAAAATGAAATGGATAACGATATAGAAGTGGGATCAGACAACGAATTCTATAATATAACGAATGACTGAAAAAGATATACAAATAATAACTAAAGAAGAATACCAAAATGAAGAATCTTCAGAACAAAAAATAATATTTGATAATAATATATTCGAACAAATAAAAGGAAAAGAATTAGACCTAAGCGTAGAAAAAATATTCGAAATATCAACAATAAGAAACTGGTTTAAACGATAAAAAGAATATTATGTAGTAAGTCAGAGAGAACATATCATAGATTGCAAATACACCAAAGGAAAGGCTAAAATACCAATAATAAACAAACGAATAATCAATAAAGAAATACAAGATATTAAGGCTAAAAATCCAATTAAATATGTACATCTAGGAGGAACGGAAATATTAATAAAAGCATGTTTTAGAGAAGGAATAGATACACCCATAGAAATATACTTAGCAGATGATAGGATTTTACAATCCATAGAAAAAAGTATAATAAGTGCAATAAAAGGTAACCTCATATACCAAAAATTTTAATTTATAATAAGTGTTAACTACTCAATAGTAATAAATGACAGAAACATGGATAAATCACTAGTATTATATTGGAAAATGTCAGGGATAGAACTAGCCCCAGGAAATAAAATATTTACAACTAAATGTAAAAACTTATATGTTTTAACAACAAAATATAAAATAACAGCAAAAAATAAAATAAAAAAAATAAAAATAGAAGATCTGTTTGAAAGGATAGTTACAGTCATAGATAATAATGATTATAGTTATAATGAGATTGATATAGAAGAAGATTTAGAAATAGTAAAAGAAAGGCTAAATAGCTCAAAAAGAATAAACTATGAAATACCCCAAATATCATCAAAAATGAGTATCTCAAGAAGAATAGATAAAACTCCACAAAAATCAATAGAAGAATAAATAGAACCATATCATTACTACATAACGGGAGTAATGGAACAACGAAAATATCTAATATTAATAAATACAGAACAAGAAGAAAACTATATTACAAGAGAACTAGTAACAGAAGATGAGATAATTACTACTGAACAATCATGCCCTAGACTACCAAAGGCATTAATATATATCGAAGAAACTACATAAAAGGAAATAATCATTGGAGGAATACCAATTGTAATGAAGTTTAAAATATATCAAGGAGATAAAAATATCACTTTAGGAATAAAATGGTTAGAACAAGTAAAACCATATAATTTAGTGGACAAACAGCTAACAATAAATTATAATAATAAGAAGATAATAATAAAAAGAACTTTCTTATGATAAAAACATGAAAATATATATACTTGCAAAGATAATAATAGAAGGATATTACAACAGATATTATACACCAATGATAGACACAGGAGCAGAAGCTAATATATGTGAATACAATTGCTTATTAGAAGATAAATGGGAAAAATTAAAAACACCGATAGTAATAACAGGATTTAATAATGAAGGAAGCATGATCACATATAAGGCAAAAAATATAAAAATACAAATATGAATAAAATATTAACTATAGAAGAAATATATAACTTTGAATTGACCACAAAAGATATGCTACTAAGAATGCCATTTTTAGAAAAATTATACCCACATATAATAACAAAAACACACTGGTGGTTCACAACACCATGTAAACAAAAAATAGGAGCAAAAAGAGTAAATAACGAAAAACGAAAAACAACAGAATGGATAAAAGGAAATGAAAAAATTACACAAAAATTAGAAAATATAAAAGAAGAAGACCCTAAAATAGAATTAATTATATTCTCTATAGATAAAGTAAAAATAATCCAAGATAAGTTAGAATTATTATATAGTGAAGATCCTTTGCAAGGATGGGAAAAACATAAAACAAAAATAAAAATTGAGCTAATTGATAATAATAGTATAATAACCCAAAAATCATTAAAATATAATTTTAATGATTTAACAGAATTTAATATACATATAAGTGAATTACTAGAAAAAGAATACATACAAGAAAGCAATAGCAAGCATACAAGCCCAGCATTTATAGTAAATAAGCATAGCGAACAAAAAAGAGGAAAAAGTAGAATGGTTATTGATTATAGAAACTTAAATGCAAAAACTAAAACATATAATTACCCAATACCAAATAAAATATTAAAAATAAGACAAATACAATGATATAATTACTTTAGTAAATTTGACTGCAAATCAGGATTTTACCACTTAAAGTTAGAAAAAGAATCTAAAAAACTTACAGCATTTACAGTACCACAAGGATTTTATGAATGAAATGTATTACCATTTGAATATAAAAATGCACCAGGTAGATACCAACACTTTATGGATAACTATTTTAAACAGCTATAAAATTGTATAGTATATATTTATGATATATTACTATATTCCAAAACACAAGATTAACATATAAGATTATTAGAAAAATTTATACATATTATAGAATATTCAGGCATAAGTCTAAGCAAAAAGAAAGCAGACATAATGAAAAAACAAATAGAATTTTTAGAAATACAAATAGATAAAAATGCAAATGGATATAGTACAAAAAATAATTAACTCAAATGAACAACTAGATACAAAAAGAAATTACAATCATTTCTAGGACAAGTAAATCAAGGAAGAGAATACATACCAAAATTAGCAGGGAATTTAAAACTATTACAACAAAAATTAAAGAAAGATGTAGAATACCAGTTTGATAAGAAAGACCAAACACAAATACAAAAAATAAAAATATTATGTAAGAACCTACCTAAACTATATTTTTTGGATGAAAACAAAAAATTTACTTATATAGTAAAATCAAATGCCAGTGAAAAAATTTATGGAGGTGTCTTAAAATATAGGTATGATGAAGAAAAAATAGAATATCATTGCAGATATTATTCAGGAACATTTACTAATACGGAAATAAAATGGGAAATAAATAGAAAAGAATTATATGCAGTATATAAATGTTTATTATCATTTGAACTATATATTGTATATAACAAATTTATTATAAGGACAAACAACACACAAGTAAAATGGTGGCTAACAAGAAAAATACAGAATTCAGTAACTACAAAAGAAATGAGAAGATTTTTTCGATGCGAAATTCATTTTATTGGTAGATGATAAATTCATGATATACTAAGATATTTTTGGTAGTTGAGGAATTCATATTTTTGGTAGTGTACTATTTTTGGTAGGTGAGGAATTCATCTTATGTTTGGCTAAAGATTTTATTATAATATTCTTTTGCTAAGTGTCTTAATCTTGACATCTCTTTAATATTATTTATGATATATTCTAGATATAACATATCTTGGGTTCTTAGATACATGTATAAATTTTCCTCCATTAATTGTTCTAATAGTTTTATATCTTCCATAGATTCTGTCCAATATTGTAAATATCCATAGTTCATTTTAATCTGAATTTATTTCTAAATCATACCATTCTATTCTTTCGAGGTCTAAATCATGTAGGTCTATTTCATACCATTGTTGGTTTAATATATCTTCTAATCCGTTATTATTAAATATTTTTTCCCATATTATTCTTCTTAATTCAATTATTTCTATATCTTTAAGTATATATAAGATTAGAGTTTCATAGTTTTTTTTATCATTTCATCATGTATGTATGTAGTCATGTTCTTTATCATGCAGGTTTTTTATTTTCAATTATTCCTTCCTGTCATATTCATAATTGATTAAATTCATATTAGATCATTATGAACTAGATTATTTGTTTATCATGTTCTCCTGTCACTACTAGCATCGTACTTTAGCGGATACTTCCTTCTTATCAGCGCCTCAACTTTGTTTACTCCCCTAAACGGCTTTCATCGCCTACTGGTTTCAACATTAGGATGACATAATATAGAAGTTTTCTCCCTGTTTCCAGTGTGCTAATAAACTAGAAATCAAGATTCAAATAATTCTAATACATAATAACTAACATAAATTTATTCAATCATATATATGATATTCAGGAATATATGAAATTAGTTCTGCATATTTTTTGAACAATATGCCTTTGCCTCTTGCTTATCCATGATATCTGAGGGTTGTTCCATTATCTTAAGTATTTTAAATATTTGAGAGAGTTTTTTTTTATATATATGAAAGTGCTCCGTTTATTCGAAGTCTCCCTATTATAGTACATATAGATTCCTTTTTATAGAAAGGAAATTCTACTGCACACTCACACTTATCCACACACTTCTACAATAATGCCTACTTACCATTCATACACTTGTCCTATTAATATTGCATACCACCTACCATGCATACGCTTGTCATCATTATTAATGCACACTATACCTATCACTTTTAATATGCACATGCATACTACCCTACTTGTTGACTAATTTACACTACACTCTCTTACAATAAGACTAATAATTTACAATAATAAGACTACTATTGTACACTTTAAGACTTTTACATAATAATTTATATCTACTTTTGGCTTTATTTCTTCTTTTTATCTCTTTGTCCTTTGTCTTTATCTTCTTTGTCTTCTTCTCTTTATCTTATCTCTTTTCCGTCTCTATCTTCTTTTATTTTATCATTTCAGCTAGACATCGGGGATTACATTATCTTCTCCATTGCATTTTGAACATATATGGTCAGGATATTTATGTCTAATTAGCTTACAATATCTGGTTAATAGTTCATTTGAGATAAATCCCTTCTTTAATGCTCTGGTAATAGGTTGTTCTTCTGGTTTGAATAGAGATAATATCCATTTTTGTACTTCGTTCATATCTGCTTGCCTTAGCTCCCTTGAGTTTGAATATATCATAAGTTGGTCTCGTGAATAATAACTCCATATTGCATTCCCATTTAGATAATTATTTGCTAGTTCTTGGATAATTGTTGACATACCAATTATTCTTTTATTAGCATAGAAACTTGGTATCTCAATTTCTTGTATCTACGGTTGTTGTCCGATATCTTTCGGAATTATCATATCTCTGGTTAATCCTATTTTTACAACTTGTATTATTGGTTTTATCTCATCATATAGTATCTCTGCCGGGGCCGCATAAAACTTTACATAAAATAGATTGCCTTTTGTTACTCTTTTATAGGTTATGAATGCTCTGTGTATCTCTGGTATACCACTTAGTTCTTCCCCATCGTATGTATAAAATGTACTTAATAATCCATAGTTGTAATAGGTTTTGACTAAATTTTCTTTAGTTTTTGGTTGAGCTATCAACATATTGTACCCTTGTAATTTTTGGGTTAAATAATCTTGGGTTGGTTCTTTAGTGGTGGTAGATCTGGGATTAAGATTCAAATATGTTTGGATTTTATGTATATTCCTAATATAGGTTTGTGTGATAAGGTTATAAAAATTTTTGTCTTTGTTTAGGCTCTCTGCATACGTTGAGGTTTGCGGTGATATAATCAATGGGTCTTTTGGTATTTTTGGTGTAAATGATTTTTCAAACATTTCTTTTAGATTATTGCTTGTATATTGTTTCCTAATTGTTTTGGTTGTACCTACAACTGCATTGAAACAATCATTATGGGTTTTTTGGAGTATCCCAACGTCTCCTTCTAGCTCTGGATGTTTAGTGTCTTTCGATTGACATATCTCTGCTTCTTTATAGTCATGCGACTGACTTATAGCTTTAGACTTTAGTTTTTGTATCTCATTGTCCATACTATCCACTTTGATATAAAGTGTAGTACAGGCTCAGAGTTTATCTTCAAATGTATTTTCTTTCTCGGTCCCGAGTAGCTTTGTCTTGATAAGTAATCTGCAATAACATTCTTATCAGTTTTTATTACTTCAATAGTAAATGTAAAATTTAATATATTTAATACCAGTCTTCTCATTTCTTTTGTAGTTACTGAATCCTGTATTTTTCTTGTTAGCCACCATTTTACCTGTGTGTTGTTTGTCCTTATAATAAATTTGTTATATAAAATATATGGTTCAAATGATAGTAAACATTTATATACTGCATATATTTTTTTTCCTATTTATTTTTCATTTTATTTCCGTATTAGTAAATGTACCTGAATAATATCTGCAATGATATTCTATTTTTTCTTCATCATACCTATATTTTAAGACACCTCCATAAATTTTTTCACTGGCATTTGATTTTACTATATAAGTAAATTTTTTGTTTTCATCCGAAAAATATAGTTTAGGTAGGTTCTTACATAATATTTTTATTTTTTGTATTTGTGTTTGGTCTTTCTTATCAAATTGGTATTCTACATCTTTCTTTAATTTTTGTTGTAATAGTTTTAAATTCCCTGCTAATTTTGGTATGTATTCTCTTACTTGATTTACTTGTCCTAGAAATAATTGTAATTTCTTTTTGTATCTAGTTGTTCATTTGAGTTAATTATTTTTTGTACTATATCCATTTGCATTTTTATCTATTTGTATTTCTAAAAATTCTATTTGTTTTTTCATTATGTCTGCTTTCTTTTTGCTTAGACTTATGCCTGAATATTCTATAATATGTATAATTTTTTCTAATAATCTTATATGTTCATCCTGTGTTTTGGAATATAGTAATATATCATCAATATATACTACACAATTTTCTAGCTGTTTAAAATAGTTATCCATAAAGTGTTGGTATCTACGGTGCATTTTTATATCCAAATGGTAATACATTCCATTCATAAAATCCTTGTGGTACTTGTAAATTTTGTAAGTTTTTTAGATTCTTCTTCTAACTTTAAGTGGTAAAATCCTGATTTGCAGTCAAATTTACTAAAGTAATTATATCCTTGTATTTGTCTTATTTTTAATATTTTATTTGGTATTAGGTAATTATATGTTTTAGTTTTTGCATTTAAGTTTCTATAATCAATAACCATTCTATTTTTTTCTCTTTTTTGTTCGCTATGCTTATTTACTATAAATGCTAGGCTTGTATGCTTTCTATTGCTTTTTTGTATGTACCCTTTTTCGAGAAATTCACTTATATGTATCTTAATATAGTCATGCGACTGACTTATAGCTTTAGCCTTTATAATAGTATTCTCTAAATGCACATGTATATTCATCTATATAACACATATTGCATATTGCTAATTTTGTCATTAGATTTCGGTTTATGATTTTTTCTTTATTTTGTTCTTCTACTTCTGTTGTCATACTACTAAATTCATTTCTTATAGGTACTTCGTATTTATATAATATTTCCATAGTTGTAGTAGCTAATTCACCATCAAATTTTTTATTACTTCTTAAAGTCTTTCAACTTTCATTTGATAAATTTTGTAATCATAATTTTACTGTTCCTATAAGTGTTCTTTCTATATATCCTGGTGTTTCTGTCATTCCTATTTTGTTATCTACTAATTGTTTTGATTTATATCCCATCCATAATTGAATTATTTTATTTATATCTGCTGCACAGTCTAAATTTAAAAAATCATGTTGTTCAGTTATTGGTTTAGGTGTCCATTTTTTATTCAATCTTTTATTCCATATAGTTTTTTATTTATCATATTGTTCATAGTTTGTATTATAATATTTTATATTTTTTGGATTTTTTAATCCTGATGTACTAGGTTTTTCATTCATGTCTATATCTCCTATATTTATTTCTAAATTCTTTGTATTATCTATGTTTGCTAAAAGTTCCGTATATGTTTCGCTCGTTTTCGAATGTTGTTCATCTAGATCATTGTCATTTATTTCATCAATTCTTATATCATGTAGATTATCTTGGTTATTTTCTTGTTTTTCTTCTAATTGCAATTTTTCTTTAAATTTATTTATCTCATTTGCTAATTTTGTTTTTTGTTCTTTTTCTTTTTATTTAATTTCATACATTTCTTTTAATATTGTCAGTTCTTTTTCTAGTTCTATTATTTTAGTATTTTTTACTTCTTCTAATTGTTGTACTTCCTTTTTTGCTTGTTGTCTTATCTTTTCAATTTTCGTTTTTCTATCTATTTTTTCATTTTCTTTTGTTACTCTTATCATAGCAGTTAAACTATCTTCTAGTTTTACCGTTTCTTTTTCTAACATTAAACTTATATTGTCACCTATTTTATTGTATCTTCTTCATAGATTAGAAAATATTATTTTTATTTTTAATCCGTCATAGTTTTCATATGTTTTTTCGTCTATGGCATATTCTTCCTTATTCATTTATAGATTGTGTTAAAGTTTATATTCTAAACTTTCTATCTGTATCTGTAGATATAAAATAGTTTTTCTCTGTGCTATTATAGATTTTTTACAATTCTTGCAAATATATTACTGTTAAGTCTATTTTGCCTATGTCTTAATTCTTATCTTTTTGCTATAATTGTTTCAGTAAGTTTTTGTCTATATTCGTTATTTTCCGGTTTATGATTTTTTATTTATTTTGTTCTTCTACTTCTGTTGTCATACTACTAAATTCATTTCTTATAGCTACTTCGTATAAAGGAATAGATACACCCATACAAATATAATGAACATAATAGCACATTAGCATGAACAAACAAATAATTAAATTAAGGAATCTACAAATTCCAAAGGCGAAAAGCAGAGTTTTAATCCAACAATTTAATAAAATAGATAGAACTACCATCCATAAATGCCAAATATTTGATGGTTATTTTAAATTGCAAAGTACTCATATTTAGGGGTGTGCATTATTTGTCGAAAAATCAAACCAAATCGAACCGAATTCTAATTTATTTGATTTTTTAATTTGGTTTTGGATTTATAATTTACTTTGTTAGGTTTTTTTATTTGATTTTGGATTTAAAAAAATATAAAAAAAAAACAAATTATATATATATATTACCCTTATTTAGAAGCGTACTTCTAAGGGACGAACACTGCATCATGTTGTTGTACCCAAGGAAATAGTATTTGCACTAGCAATTTCCCACCATCACGTCACCATGTGTATGTACCTTTTCTAGACAGGTGCTTTTGTCTTTTTACTAGCTATGTGGGATACAACTGTTATCACCTTCTTTTTCATTTACTAGCAACTGTTCCTTCTACATTTTTCTTTCTCTCAAAGTATTCTATTTGCAAAATAAATGATTCCTCTGTGCTCCAAATCGCTCTTCTTGGGTGGCGTTGCTTCAAGGCTCTATGTCTTTTTATTATTGTGATGGTTAGAATTTTTATTTTCTCCTCGAACTGTTTTCTGTATTTTATGGATCTGTTATATTAAAGACAATTGAAAGTACAGAGAGATTCGTTCCTATTGATAATTTAGTCTAAAAGATACATTTTTTATTTGAAAAAGTTTATAGTGGTTTGTTTGCATGTCATTTTTATGAATTCCTAATATTTGATATTTCTTGAATATTGTATACATAAGGAAGATGCGAGAATTTGAAATGGCTATTCAAAATTTCTGCATTTTCTTCTCGCATTTTTATGATCAGTGGAGAGGACGAACAGTGGCAAATTGGTAATTACACTTTAATTGTACGTTTTTCTCCTCTCAGTTTGAGTTGAAGTTTTTCCATTTGAGGGTGAATTAGTAATTTAATCTCTCTTCTCTCTTTTATACTCCATCTGTTTTTAGTATCAATTGCAGAAACATTATTCTCAGTTTACACTTTTCTTTGCTATTGACGAAAGCCAAGTTACTTTCTCCATTTGATTTACTCATTTCTGCAATAAATTTATTATCTTAGTCTGATGGGTTGCTTCTACTATTTTGCCCTTCTGGGTAAGTTTTATTTGAATTTTTTAGTCCTCTGCTTGGTGAATTGGCAGGTGTTGAACATGCATGCATGATGCATCTATATAGTTGATTTTTCTTAAATATCTCATTTTAGTTTTGGTAAATTTTTATCTATTCTTGCTTTTAATGCATCCGATTACTGGTAATGGAATTTTGGTGGTATCGGTATTTTTATTGTTCATTTGAGTAGTTTATTTTCACATGCATGTTTGTTACTGCAAGTCTGCAATAGATTTGCACTCTGATGAACGGAAGGTATTTGATAATATGTCTAAATCAACTGTTTTTTTTTTTCACAATAGGTTTTCAATATCAACAACAACAACAACAACAAAAAAAAAAAAGTGTATGAAGTTAGAGATAAAATTAAGACAGGGTAGCTATATAGTATAAGGCGTGATTCATGTTCAGTCTAAAGCATTTTACCATATTTGAACAAGAGAATTTTTATTTACTTTGCTTCATCTATGTCTTTTTCTTGAAATTATTCATTAATTATATGATTTAATATTGCCCTTGCTATATTCTCATTAAGTGTAACATTTAAAGAAATACAATAGCAATTTTATATTAATACCTCCAATGAAATTGATCTACATCTCTTTTTACTACTTGCCAAACGGTAGAAAGAGTACTTCCATGAAAGCATGAGCTACTCTAAGATTTTTGATCAATGATATACTCAAATATAAATATATCTAAGGTACATGTTACATTAATTACAACTTTTTCGTTGAAGGTTGAATGTTGAAGATGGGAAAGATAAACAGTTAAAAGAAAGGCATAATCATGACCCTTAACTTGACGTCAGTTGACAACTATGACCTTTAACTTTGGGAGTACACAAGTAGATACTATATAAAATTGAACAAGTAGACACATTCGTCCTACATGGCAATTTTGTGTCCTACATGACATCCTATGTGTATTATGCCATGTAGGACATGTCTGTCTACTTGTTCAATTTTATATAAGTTTAAGTGTCTACTTGTGCACACTCAAAATTGGAGGGCATAATTATCCGTTGAAGTCAAATTAAGGGTCATGTTTATGTATTATGCCTAAAAGAAAAGAAGAGCCATAAAATTTCCACATATTTGAAAACTACCTCTTCTTCTTTGTCATTTACTTTAGCAGGTATTGTTCACTACCTGCAATCTTCATTTGCATGTGAAGGAACCTAGCTATCGTGTGTTACCAATTACTTAAAGTTTGAAATTGAACTAATTAGTAAAACACTCTCCAAAGCTCAACAAAAATAAAAGGTAAAACATTTTTTATCTTCAGATTGTTTTGTTAATACATACGTCATTGTTGTTTTATTTATTCACCAGGTGAACTTAATATGATTTTCGTACTTTATTGAAATCAGGCAAATAGTTCAATGTAATAATAGGCTTTCGGAAAATGCTTTTGGAAATTCGTGTATTTTGTTCCTTGCTCAGCTCACTGCACGGGGAGATAGATAGAATGGTTTCATTTGGTACCTTTGATGTCCAATGCAGTGAAAGTACTACCACTGGTGTAGCCTATGAAACTAATTTTGGTGAACAGCATGGGGTTACCTCTGTTATAAGGCAAATGTTTGGAACTCTTTGAAGAGAAAGACACGTTTAAGTATACATATACAAATATTTGTCACTTTTTTATGCTAAATTTATATCATCAAAATTATTAGTTTGAAAGAATAAAAATTCAAAGCTAACATTTGAATTTTGATGAGCAAATTTTACTGTCGGGCCCGTGCACGGCACGGGCAATACCATCTAGTATATATATATATATATATATATATATATATATATATATATAAATCACTTTTGTCACTTTTTAGGTATTGTTTTTCATTATGATTTAGTTTATATTTTATGTTTGGACATCTATAAGTGATATACTTTAAAGTATTGTGTGTTACGTTTTACTTGTGATTTATATAAGAAAGTACATTTAAGAGATTTAATATTGTTACTTCTCCTTTATATATATATATATATATATATATATATATATATATATATATATATATATATATATATATATTCAAATTGCAAATATAACTTTGATTATGTTTCTAATTATTGACATAACCGAATAACCAAACCGAAAAGAGCAAAATCAAACCAAATTTATTTTGGTTCGAATTGGGTTACACTTTATCAAAACCAAATCAAAAAATTTCAAACCGAATACACACCCCTACAGTCATATTAACGGGTGGCTCATAAAATAAATTAAATGCACAATAATATAACCTTTGAAGGAAAATATTTTATTTATAAACTTAAAAGCTCTTGAATCTTACTTCAAGTTCTATTTATTTCGTATATTTTTGTATTTTCTGTATATTTCTGTATTTGAAAATTAACTAGCAACATCCCTATTTATAATAGTAAGAAATCAAATAAAAAAAAGACTAAAAAATCTATTCCTATATAAACTAGGATAAATAAATCTTAACTAAACATAATTAAATAAATACCAAGCCAAAAGTTGTGTGTATTTTGGAGGAGTCTCAGAACAAACTCAACAACTGATATTACATCATATAGGATTCACAAAAGGCTCTCTACGTTTCAGATTTCTTAGAGTCCCTCTAAGCTCCAAAAAATGGTAAGTAAGCCAGTGCCAACCATTCCTAGAAAAGATGTTGGGAAGAATCAACATATTGACAATGAAATTTTTATCTTATGCAAGGAGACTTCAGTTGGTTCAAAGTGTACTAACCTCTATTCAAGCATTCTGCGCACAACTATTTCTCCTCCCTAAAAAAGCATTGCAGCAGGTAGAAACAATATGCAAAAGATTCTTATGAAATGGTGATACTTAAACTGAAGGGAAAGCTCTTGTAGCATGGAAACAATTTGCTACCCAAAAGTTGCTGGTGGACTAAATATTATAGATGTATATATGTGAAACAAAGTATCTAGACTCAAACATTTGTGGAATCTAGCCAAGGAAAATGATAAGTTATGAATTTTATGGGTCCATGCTTACTACCTTAAGGATAGAAAACCATAGGAAGTACAAGCCAAACAAGCTTCTTAGATTGTGACGAAAATTCTATAAGCATGATATTGGCTTTCTGAAGCTCACTTACAAGTAACAGAGGTTATGGAGGCAGAAACATTCACCATTAAGGATATGTACAAAAAGCTCGGGGGGAATTCATCAAGGTGTCATGGAGACGTCTAATATGCAATAATCAAGGTAATCCTAAATGGAATTTCATCCTATACCTATCAATACAAAGAAGACTCTATACTAAAGACAGACTGGACAAATAGGGAATACACACCGGTTTAGTTTGCTCACTGTGCAATATAGAACCAGAAACACATCAGAACCTATTTTTCGCTTGTAGTGTGGCTAATGTAATCTAGCAGAAATTGTTACAATGGCTATCCATCAACAGTAAAAGCATAGGGTGGAATGAAGAGATGGAATGGACAATAATGCATGCTAATAGGAAAACAATAGAAGCTGAAGTGTATAGAATGACACTAGCACTAGCTATTTATTACATCTGACAAGAGAGAAATTATAGAATTTTTCAGCATAAGGAGAGAAACACAGAGGTGATTATTCGACAAATCATTCAGAAAAATCACTGTAAAAGCAGTATGACTCATTGACTGGCAAGTGTGATGCATACACTAGATTTGTATCCTTAGTAAAGCTAATAACATAGAAGTGGACAATACAAGGTTGTTGAGCTTTGAGACTTGGATTATTTCCAAGTTCTAAGTTTCAAATGTGTACATAATGAAGTATCTGGTAATAAAATTTACAGTTACCAAAAAAAATCAAAAATAACAAATCCTAAACAACTTAGGATTCCTGCTCCAACTTTGAATTATTATTCCAACATCCTCCCGTAATTCAAAGTTGTATACTCTTGCATTTTATCTTCTTGTCATTGTTATTGTATCGGAACACTTTTATTCAATCTTCAATTTCATTCTTGTCGTTGTTGGTGATTTGGAAAACTTTTCTTCAATCCTTAATTGTTGAAGCACTTTTTTTCTACTTTCATTTATTTGCTTACTTGGTTGTGTTGGAGCACTTTCCCTCTAACTTCCAAGTGTTAAAGCACTTTCTCTCTAAATCACAATTTTTTTATCTTGGTTGTGTTGGAGCACTTCTCTCCAACTTCCAAGTGGTGGAGCACTTTCTCTCCAACTCACAATATTTTTTCTTTTGGTTGTGTTAGAGCACTTCTCTCCAACTTCCAAGGTTGACTCCCTTTCCACCAACTCCCTTTTTTTTCTTTTTTTTTTTACCTTTCTCCAACTTTTAATTAGAGAAGAGTTTCTTCCTTTTGTTCCTCCTGTACCACGTTTGCTTGTACCTCTTTAAAGTTACAATCCTTTTGAAGGTGACCAAATTTTTTGCAATTAAAATACTTGGGTCTGATTCTTTTAAATCAACAATCATCCTCTGCATGATTATTTTTCTTACATATACTGAAAGGTGGAAATTTATTTTTTCTCATTGATTCGCTTGGTATCGTAGCAGCAAAAGTCTCTACAGTTGTTTGTTCATCTCTAATTTCCCTTCTTTGCTTAACTTCTTGCAAAACATTCACCAAATCATTGACTAAAGTTTTTTAGAGATCTTTAGACTCCTCAAGTGAAAAAATCGTGGATTCAAACTTTTCAAGAAAAGTTACAAGAACTTTCTTAATAATTCTGGTGTCAGAAATTTTTTCACCAAATACTCTAATTTTGTTGGCAATTGAAATCCTAAATTCCTTCGGTTTCTCTCAACTTTTGAATCTCAATATGTCTTTCAAGATTTAGAACTTGCATTAACCTTGATTGCTCATTGCTCAAATATTCATCCTTTATAAAATTTCATATTTCCATTGAGTTTCACACGTCATGATTTTTGTGAAAATATCTCCATATACTGAGGAATATAAACTATTTATTGCTTTTAACTTTTTAATTTTTTCTTTATTGTGAATTTTGATTTGAGCCAAAGTTAGATTGGTAGGTAGTGGTGATAGTTCATCATCATTTTCAACAATATCACATGGATCCACAGGTTGTAAATATGTCTTCATCTAATTTTCTCCTTTGAACATAGGAGAAGAAACTATCGGAAACATATTTTATGCCATACATAATGTGAAATTTGGTCTAGGAGAGTCATCAGTTTTGGATTCAGAGTTGTATTCTGGAATTGAGGTGTTGAGTTGGAAGTTAATGGGATTTAGTCCTTGAGTTGACTTTGGTCAATATTTAGAGTTCGGATGCTAAGATCGGACTTCTGATAATTTCGTTGGATTCGAAGGATTATTTAGGTTTAGGGGAGGTCTTGGTTGCATTTTTAGAGGTCCCGAGCTTAGTTTGTATTTTTAGGCGTTAGGTTAAGTTATTGCGACCTTCACAGATTTTGGGTCAAAGAGACCTTAAATTCGTGTTTCGCTAGTTCCATTGAGTCTGGAACATTGAGTTTAATTGGGTAGCATATTTGGTTTCTGTGTATGGGACTCTGAACTAATTTAGAGGGTCATTTTGGTGAATCTATGTGCCTTGTGTATTGCTGATCTGGTGGTGTTTGATGACCCCCACATTCGGGGGGGCTTGTGACGGGTTTGCGGGGCATTAGAGGACAAATATTCACGTTCATGGAGGAGTTCCCGCAATTGTAGAGGGTCGGGAAGATTAGACCTCGTATTTAGGGAGAAGCTCCCGTGTTCGCTGATACGTCCAAACTTACACTTCTATTAAGAAGTATAAACAATTGATGTTAATTTATAGAACTCAATGTGAGTTGAGGTCGATCCCACAGAGAATTTACTCACAAAAATAATTTCACTAACACCTTTATTCAATTGTTGTTAGTATTTCCCACAAAAAGTAAATTTGCGAAATGTAAAAATTGGGTTTTGTTGTAGTTTTCAGGTAACCAATGTTTAACGCACTATTTAAGTTAACGCAAGTAATAGGATCTTAACTTCCAAGTTGTGATAATTGATGAAAGAAACTAGGGTTTTGTTCCCCATGATTTAACTTTTAATGTTGAATCGTGAACAAGTTTCGACTGATTGTTTCATTGCAAATTACCAACGAGTTAGATGCATTTAACACGTCTCAGTCTTATTAGATAACTTTCACTCTAATACTCTCGGTCTTAGAGTGCTGTCTATTTTTACCCTCGCATGCCTGGAGTCAAAGTCTTTTCTCTCAAGCTAAAATTTCACTCTAAACGAACAGATTAATTCTACTTTTTCCTTATTGCCATTTCTCTCTCGAACAAGTGGTAGATACATGCAACTTCTAATGTGTGCACTCATTAGAAAGAATATATAGATATTGAAAGTATGAATCATGTTTTTGAAATAACAATCGCACTCTACTAGTTCTGTGAATTTACACTTAGATTATCATCACGGTTTCTACAATCCTAATTGTGGTGTTTAGCTACACATGATATCAACAGAATAAGCAATAATAGATGTTGAATACATTAAAAGAAATCATTTCCAAAGATTGTAAATTCAAAGAAAGCTTGATATTCAAACAAGTAATCAAAAGCTTCAAGTCTTGATCTGAAATTAATTGATAAGAACCAAAGTTGAAAAAAAAGGAAAGTCATGCTTCGTTCATATAATGACGAGATATCAAAAAAAAATAAACCTAATTAATTCAAATAGTTTGTACAAAATGAGTCCTACTCGAAGTAGGACTGATTTTTCGGGTTGTTTCACGGAAGGCATGACGGCTTGTCACGAGCCAGACGGCCTGTGAATCCTATCGTGGTCCCACACTTAGACAATGTGGGACTTTCTTTTCTTATATATATACGAGCACCTAGACGGCCCATCTTGAGCACCACGATCTGTGCTATGCATCGTGATGGTAAGCTTCCACTTAGGTATTCACTGGAATTTTATCCTCTTCTTCACGAGCATCATAACGATTCGTCAACCTCACCACGGCCCTTCCGCTTACTTGTGTTTTCTCTTTCCAAAAGCTAGTCTATCCAAGTCTCCCCAAATATCGTCCACCAACTGAGGGATGGGGTGCACTAAGTAGTCTCATCAAGGAATTTGGCACCATTTGAGGGGGCACAGTGACTGGCTTCTCAGCCAATTTAGTGAGTTTTGGCCTCATCTCAACAAGGTGCGCCTTCAGTGTCTCACTATCTATCGAATTGGCAGCATGAAGTTGGTTGTTCACATGGACCTCTAGACCGTCCATCCGGTTTTCCAGCACCACAAGTTTTTGCCTCATCTCATCCTTCAACCACTTCTCTATAGCTAACACTTCCCTCTGTACTAGTTGGGGTAGTTTGAGCACAATTTGGTCGACTATGGACTGGGTCTGCCTTTGATCTACAACCAATCACTCTAAAATAATAGTACGTATAGTCATGAAAGTACATGTGGCCTGTGACAAAGAAGCTGGTGGTAGTGGTGACCCCATAGATGGCTCTGATGATTCATCGTGCTCACTACCTCCCACAACCTGTGGGATGTCAACTAGTACATGCGCTAGTATCACCAATGGCCGCACTGCTCCAGCTTTCGCACCAAAAAGATGGTTCGCCATATCTTTTATTTTTTATGTAGCGATGACCTTGGACGCTTCAATCCACTTATCCACATACTTATTCGGGGGGATATTAGCCTGCAAACAAAGCTTCCATATCATACAAGGAAATGAAAAACCTACTCTCTCGTTCAGTGTTTTATACCGCATATCTGTGGCGATTATCCAACCTACATTCAATGGGTATTTGGACATGAGGCAGGCAACCAATGATGCCAACGATGGTGATAGTTTGCTATTATTAACTATGGCCGCAACTATGCACGAACAATTGCCCATCAGACCTTGGCAGGAAAGGAGAGTGACGCCTTTGTGATATTCATTTGTGTCGTAGACACCCATGCTACAGACTCTCCCTCTGTGGCAATTTATCCATCAATCCATCGCATGATGCGCTCTCGCGGACTGGGGTCCTCCATTTCTGTCTCATTGGTCATAGCATGGTTTTTTCCCTCAAATAATCCCACTCAGGCTGGTGTTTTGTACTCTGGGTCATGCAACATCCTATTGATTATGGTCTCAGATATGTCCACGATCTGTTCCCTTACCAACACTGTATCAAGTGGACCCCAAGTGGTTGTAACTGATTTTTCTGCCCTCTTTGTTGTTTCAGTATCTGCAAAAAAAAATCATCAGTGTTGTTGCATAAGAGGCATAGAATTCTCTGGTTAGTTGAGGTGTGAACTCTTCCAGTAAGTTGTTCATCTATTCAAACTGATGCATTTAGAAGGGCCTGCAGATTTTCGAGAATGGCTGGATATTCGCCACTACCACTTTAGACTCAAGTATAATAGGTCGCCCACCAAAACTGCTAGCCTTAGATACAATACCATGGTCAAAGAACTCTTGCAATCTGGGGACTGTCACATTCGGCAAAAGTAGTCAATTATTTTTTGACTCACTATTGGTTCAGACTCATGCTGGTGAACATACTATACCAGTGGTTCCCCGGAGCCATGATCAGAACCCTCTTCTTGGGCTGCATCATCTTCTTGTGCTCTTGTTTCATTCTCCGCACTCCCATCAGGTTGAAGTTCATTTGCACTTCCCCGAGAACTGCTATCAAAATCCTCACCACTCTCGGACTTATTGTCTTCTTATTTAGACTGTGAAGGAGTGCACTACACAGTAGCTCTAGCTATCTGAGATCTAGTAGCCCAAGGAGAGTGATCTTCAATCCTAGTGTTTATACAGACTTCAAAGCTACAAGACTCCACCTCATTTACACTCAGGGTTGGGGAGGGAGGTGGAGAATCATGTAGCAGTGCAGTCTCTCGTCGTGGCCCTATAATACCTGAAAAAGCAACGGGTTAATACTCGCATTAATAAATTGATGCATGAACGGGTACTCAGACTTTTCCTGTGTAATATACAATGCGACGCCTTGCCTTAAGAATGTTTTCACCCAATCTATTATTAGTAAGGTCCACGCAATAGAACAAAAAGCTAAAATGAAGAAAAAGATAAAAAATAAAAATATTTTTTTTAATTTACGGGGAACTATATGGTCCGTGATAGGTATTTAAACTCGTCTAGGCCACCGAGACAGGATCCAGTGTTGACCATTTCACTAGTGAAATTATCACAGAAGGTACCACGGTTTGTTGTAAGAACCACGGCCCATTATGTCCCTCGTGATGAATTTCCAATGTTTCAGAAACCACCAAAGTGTTGTTCACGAAGGGTTTCACGGGTCATGCTCCCTTGTACAATTCATGAAGCCTCTCGTGTACTTACACTTGAGCAATTTTTTGACCTTTTTCACTCCATTTCAATTCGACCACTTTCGAAACAACATTTCATAGCATATCCATCATATAAGCACAACTAATTGATACAAACCACACACATTATTCATGAATATCAATCATTAAGCATCAAGTTTTAACAATTCCTACCATACCCACAATCGAACAACTTTTTTTTCCCAATTCAACTCATTTTGCTCTATATACTCCGGTGGGCACAATTCAAATAACCAAGTAGGACTCAAATTCATACCTACATCATTATACATCGTGAACCCCACACAAATCATACATACCGACAAAAGAAAATCAATGATTTCATTATTTATATCATACCCAACACTAATAAATCCCAAAAACCCAATTCATCAAGTAATAATGCCACAATATGAATAACAATTATTAGTTCTAACTTGACAATAGATAAGATCAAACTTATATCAAGTAGGGATATGAACTTACTTATAAATTTGTTCAAAATTTTACACAATATGTAGAGGATGAACTTGATTTTAGGTTTTCCTTGCAATGTGGACTTAGGGCTTCGATTTGTTCAGATAATAGATGGTGATCAATAGTTAGGAAGGCTAATGGAGATGTTACGTGTGGAAGTAAGAGGAAAGAATTTGACCCTTGGCGCTTCGGATGCATTTAAACATTAAAAATGGGTTATTTCAATCGCACGGGTCGAGTCGATTTAGTCACTACCGACATACCCTTAACAGGCCATAATGGTGCTCGTGAGGAGCACCACGGCTTGTGGGAGAGCTCGTGAGACCATACTTAGGAAGAAAACTTACATGTAGGTTCACGAGAGGCTAAATGGTCTGTCTAAGGTCAAATGGACCATAAACCCTTTCGTGAACCTTTTAATGCAAATTCCAGTAGCCTCCTTTAAGGAGGCTATTGAATTTACGGGTCATGAAGTTACTTGTGAAGAGCACCACGTCCCGTGTGGTTTCTCATGAATGTCATCCAAATTCCAGCTCCTCATTACTTTGTCCAACTCTTTCCTGCACACACGAACACACTTTGACACTCTAAAAATAATGAAAAACATGCAAAAAATTAAACTACCTATTACGATTACAATCATGGGTTGCCTCTCAAGCAGTGCACAATTTAACGTCATGGCGCGGTGCGATGCATGTTACTTGATTACTCAAACTTTATCAAGCTTTCACTCGTCAACTATTTTCACTTCCTCCGGGACTCCTAAGTATGCTTTGACTCTATGACTATTAGCTTTGAACCTCTCACCTTTGGTATTCTCAAGTTCAATTGCACCCGACTGAAATACTCGAGTTACTTTGAAAGGCCCAGGCCATTTAGATCTCAATTTCCCAGGAAATAAATGAAGCCTCGAGTTGAAGAGTAGCACTAAGTTACCGGGACTAAAAGTCCTCTTCTCAATGTGCTTATCGTGATATAGTGTCATAGCTTCCTTATACAGCATAGACGACTCATAAGCTTTTAAACAAAATTCATTCATTTCATTTATTTGTTCTGATCTCAGGTTCACTGCTTCATTCGAACTCAAGTTTAAATTTTTCAGCGCCTAAAGTGCCTTATGCTCCAGCTCTATAGGCAAATGACATGTTTTTCCAAACACTAACTTATATGGAGACATACCAATGGGTGTCTTGAAAGTTGTCTGATATGCCCAAAGAGCATCATCTAACTTCCTTGCCCAATATGTTCTATTGGCATTCATTGTCTTTGCCAACATTGCTTTCATCTCTCTATTCGATACCTCTACTTGACCACTTCTTTGCGGATGATACGGTGTTGCCACTTTGTGTTGCTTCACCCCATATTTAGCCAAAAGTGCGTTGAACACTTTATTACATAAGTGCGAGCCATCAATAATTGATAATAGCTCTAATTGTGCCAAACTTTAAGAATATGTTCTTCTTTAGAAAACCTGCAACACTTTTGCCATTATTTTCGGCAAGGCTACAGCCTCAACCCATTTGACACATAATCAATTGCCACCAGTATATACTTCTGCCCATAGGAGCTTACAAATGATCCCATGAAATCGATCCCCCCCACATCAAATAATTCAATCTCTAGAATAGGTGTCATTGGTATCTCATGACGACGGGAAATATCTCATTACCGTTGACATATATCACAACCTTTGAACAAGTCAAATAAATCCTGATGGATTGTAGGCCAATAATATCCACTTTGGAATACTTTGTGGGCAGTACGTGCATCCATATGGGGATCACCTACTAGAGAGGAATGACAAGCCTCTAAGATACTCAACATTTCAGCTTCAAGTACACATTATTAGCACACACCCTGTATAAATAGGGTTCATCCCAGAAATACTAACCCACATCATGTAGGAATTTCTTCCTTTGTTGAAATGTCAACCCTTCAAGCATCAACTCATTGACTAGATAATTAGCAAAGTCAAGAAATCAAGGAATAAGATCAAGTGTTGCAGTTAATACCTGCTCATCTGAGAATGAGTCATTAATGTCTAACTCAACTTCTTCTTCTTCTCTGCTTCAAACCCAGACAGGTGATTAGCTATTTGATTTGCACATCCTCTTCTTTATTCGACTTCAAAATCAAATTCTAGAAGTAGCAGCACCCATCTTATCAACCTTGGCTTTGCGTCTTTCTTCGTCACTAAGTACTGCAGTGATGCAAGGTCAGTGTGAACCACCATTCTGGTACACATCAAATATGATCTGAACTTCTCAAATGCATACACTACGGCCAACAACTCTTGCTCAGTGATGGTGTAGTTTCGTTATGCTTCATTCAACGTCTTGTTAGCGTAGTAGATCGGGTGAAAGATCTTGTTGCGTTTTTGCCCTGGCACAACTCCCAAAGAAGTACCACTAGCATCGCACATTACCTCAAATGATTTTGACTAATCTGGGTTGATGATCACTGAAGTTGAGACAAGTTTTACTTTCAGGCACTCAAAACCTTTTATGCATGCCTCATAAAAAATGAACTTCACCTTTTTCTCCAACAACTTACACATAGGGTGTGAAATTTTTTAGAAGTCTTTGATGAAGCATCGATAGAAATTCGCATGGCTCAGAAAACTTCGAACTCCTTTTACAGAGATAGGTAGGGGTAGCTCTTCGATTACCTCAATTTTTTCATTGTCTACCTTCTGCCCTTTTTGCAACACCTTATGGCATAGGACTATGCCTTCCTTTACCATGAAGGTTCACTTCTCCCAGTTAAGCACCAAGTTAGCCTCTTCACATCTTTGCAGTCCCCTATTAAGATTTAACAAACAATTATCAAAGGTGTCCCCTACCATAGAGAAATCATCTATGAACACTTCCAAAGTGTCCTCTACCATGTCCGAGAAGATAGATATCATACATCTTTGAAAAGTTGTTGGTGCATTACACAATCCAAATGGCATGCGTTTAAATGCAAATGTTCCATAAGGGCATGTGAAGGTGGTTTTCTCTTGATATTCTGGAGCAATTGATATCTGGTTATAACCAGAGTATCCATCTTAGAGAAATACCAACCCTTACCAGCTAACCTTTAAAGCATATAATCCATGAATGGCATTGGGAAGTGGTCTTTCAAGGTCCACTTGTTAAGCTTTATGTAATCCATGCATACTCACAAATCTATAATAGGTCTCTGCGAAATTAGCTCATTCTTCACATTCGTAACCACTGACATACCACCCTTCTTGGGCAAACACTACACTGGGCTAACCCAATGACTATCAGAAATGGGGTAAACCACCCCTGCATCCAACAACTTAATAATCAATTTTAAACCACCTCTTGCATTGGTGTATTTAGCCTCCTCTGGTGCTCTATACTCAAGCTCCAATATTTCTCAAGTTGGATTTTATGGGTGCAAATACTTGGAGGTATTCCAATGATGTCAGCAATGGTCCAACCGATTGCCCTTTTGAACCTTGTCAAAACTTTGACTACGGCTTGCACTTGTTCTTCATTAATATCTGTAGCCAAAATAACATGAAATGTGTTATTAGTACCCAAAAAGACATACCTCAGGTGGCTGGGTAACTATAACTCCAGCACAGGCGGTTCCTCAATAGGCAGCTTTGTTGGAGGATTTGGCATGTTTTTCAAATCTAAGTCCAACTTCTTTGGTGCATATGAATGTGTCCCCATACCTTGCAGGGCATTTCGAGTCTTTACATAATCATCCCAGAAGTCATCTTCAAAATTCATTATCACTGCTGCCAATGTCTCTAAAACAATCTTTCCTCAATTGCAATTTCTACATCACCCTGATCAATAACATCTATTGATGACACCACATTCATGTCTTGTGGTTGCTTCATAGACCTACATCTTTTAAACTTTACTTCTTCATTGTTGAGTCTAAATTTCAACTCTCCACTCTAAACATCAACTAAGGCTCGACCTGTGGCCAAAAATGGCCTTCCCAAGATTATGGGAACCTAAAATAATACTTCGCAATTTAGGATCACAAAGTTTGCCGGAAAAATAAAACTATCCATTTTTATCAGCACATCGCATAAGATACCCACAGGTCGCTTCACTGACCTATCTGTCATCATCAACCTCATCGCATTGGGTTTTGGAACACCTAAACCTAATTGCTTATTTATAGCTAGTGGCATCAAATTAATGCTCACCCCTAGATCACACAGGGCTTTTGCAAACTTGAACGCGCCGATAGTGCATGGTATAGTGAATACACCTGGATTCTTCTTTTTCTGCACCAAGGATCTTGTAGCGATGGCATTACTTTGATGGACATTGTCGGTTAGTTCAAAACTTTATGTCCTTCATGAACTTTGCATATCCTAGCATCTGCTCTAGAGCTTCTACTAATGAGATGTTCACTGAAAATTTCCTCATCATGCCTATAAACTTTGTAAACTTCCCATCTTCAACTTTTTTCTTGAGCCTTTGAGGGAATGGATGAGGCGGTCTTGGTATCTGCTAAAGGGAAAGTTATCTCTACTTCTGTTTTTTTTTCTTTTACCTTAGCTGGCTTCTTTGTTGGTTTAGCCACCTCTTCATCACTTGTATTTTTAGCTTCAACCTATGCTTCCTCATTTCTTCCTATGCTCTGTTCCTGTTCAATACTTGCAGGTTTTGATTCATTTAGGATCTTACCTCTCCTGGTGGTAATTGTCATGCAATGCCCATTTTTTTTAGGGTTCTAAATAGTGTCACTAGGTAGTGAACCATTCTTTCTTGAATTTAGCGATGCTGACAATTGTCCTAACTGTTGCTCCAACTACTTGATGAAAGTGGTGTGAGAATCCACCAGCTGACTCATACTGGGGAAATCACTCCTCATCTCTTTTACACCTACATAAGTTGATTCAACCTTTTGCCGCACCTTATCTAACATATCCTCCATATTGGACCCGCTGGAACTACTACCTTCTCGATCTCTATTACCTGGAGGCACATACACACCACTACAATCATTTTTATACCCCTCTTTGTTCTGCTAGTTGCCCTTCTCTCAGTTTCTTGATTTGTCATACTGCCTTTCTCTTTGGTAGTTCCGACCTTGGTTTCCTGAGTCATAATTCTGGAAACCCCCTGATTACTCAAGTAATTGGCCTTATCATCAAGGTCAATATCTTTATCTTCATACCAATTTGAGGCCCCAACAGTGTTTACCTTATCTGAACCTGCCATAATATGTTTTGTGAGCAAATCCATCTGGGTCCTTATGTGGGCCATATCCTGATCCCTTTCTTCTTCTCTCTTCTTCTGTTCAGCTGAGAGCTCAAACGTGAATCCAAGATCCCCTACCTCAGCATCTCTGGTGTGCCATGCTCTATTGTTTTTGAAGACTTCATCCATTACTATCATGATTTCTGGGAATGGCTTCCTCATGAATGAACCTCTATACACTGCATCAACAACAAGTTTAGTCACAAAATTAAGTGACATGTAGAATACCTGTTTCAAATTCTTTTCATTAAGGCCATGATTTGGACATTTCTTCAGCTTCTGACTAAATCTCTACCAAGCGTCATGCATTGCTTCCCATGGAAGTTGGTTGTGAGCCCTTATCTCATCCTTCATCTGCAGTTCTTTGGCTTCAGGAAAGAACCTTTCCAAGAATGCTTCCTTTAGTTTGGCCCAAGTCCTAATTGAGTCATCTGGCAATTCATTTAGCCAGTTCGTCGCCTCTTGAGTTAGAGACAACAAAAATAACCTTGGCCTCATAGCAATTTGACTAACCCCAAGGAATTCCTAGTGATTTGTAGATTGCTACAAAGTTCATTAGGTGTTGGTTGGCATCATCACCAGCTGTACCTTTGAACATTCCCTTCAAGTTCAGTAGCTGAATCATAGTGCTAGTAATTGTGAACTTTACACCTGGAGGTAATGTCGGTAACACGATTGCTTCGGTGGCTCCAGCCCCATCCAAATCCAAGTCATTTTCCTCAAAGACCATATATGCCTGATGTTGTGCTCGACCCCTTCGAGCTATTGGTTGGTGTTGGAGAGGAGCTATTTCTTCCACTTCTACTTGCTCCCCTACTACCCTAGGTGGGTCATTCACAGCATTCAGTTAAGCACATCTAGCAATGGTCTCAGTGTCAAGCCCCAATCTCTGCCTTTAAGCTTCGAGTTCTTGGGAGTTCACCATCTTGTGGATGGTCTTGCTAAGTTAAGGATCATAAGGAATCAATGGAGCCCCTTACTTCTAGTATTTGGCATGCACTACTGACCTCACGTGTCAAAAACAACGACAAAGAACAAGACGTAAAATTAGGAAATATAACAACAATTTGAATAATACCTAGTAAAATATTTCTGAATTGAAATTCCCCGGCAACGGAGCCAAAATTTGATACGTCCAAACTTACACTTCTATTAAGAAGTATAAATGGTCGATGTCAATTTATAGAACTGACGTGAGTTGAGATCGATCCCTCGGAGAATTTACTCACAGAAACAATTTCACTAATGCCTTTATTCAATTGTTATTAGTATTTCCCATAAAAAGTAATTGCGAAATGAAAAAATTAGGTTTTGTTGTAATTTTCAAGTAACCAATGTTTCACGCATTGTTTAAGTTAACTCAAGTAACAGGATCTTATCTTCTAAGTTGTGATAATTAATTAATGCAACTAGGGTTGTGTTCCCCATGACTTAACTTTTAGTGTTGAATCATGAACAAGTTTCGATTAATTGTTTCATTGCAAATTACCAGCGAGTTAGATGTATCTAACATTTCTCAGTCTTGTTAGATAATTTTCACTCTAATCCTCTCGGTCTTAGAGTGTTGTCTATTTTTACCCTCGCATGTCTGGAGTCAAAATCTCTTCTCTCAAACTCGATTTTTCACTCCAAACTAACAAATTAATTCTACTTTTTCCTAAATGCCACTTTTCTCTCGAACAAGTGTTAGATACATGCAACTTCTAATGCGTGCACTCATTAGAAAGAATAGATATTGAAAGTATGAATCATGTTTTGCAAATAACAATTGCACTCTACTCGTTCTGCGAATTTACACTTAGATTATCGTCATGGTTCCCACAACCCTAATTGTGGTGTGTAGCCACTCATGATTTCAATAGAATAAGCAAAGATAGATGTTGAATACATTAAAAGAAATTACTTACAAAGATTGCAAATTCAAAGAAAACTTGATATTCAAACAAGTAATCAAAAGACTCAAGTCTTGATATGAAATTAATCGATAAGAACCAAAGTTGTAAAATAAGGAAAGTCGCACTTCGTTCATACAATGACGAGATATCCAAAAAAAACCTAATTAATTCAAATAGTTTGTATAAAGTAAGTCCTACTAAAAGTAGGACTGATTTGTTGGGCAATTTCACTGAAGGCATGACGGCTCGTCACGAGCCAAACGGCCCATGAAGCCTATCGTGGTCCCACAGTTAGACAGTGTGGGACTTTCTTTTTTGATATCCTCTACGAGCAACTCCATCTTGAGCACCATGGTCCGTGTACTGCATCGTGATGCTGAGCTTCCACTTGGGCATTCACTGGAATTTTCTCTTCTTCACGAGCATCATAACGGTTCGTCAACCTCACCACGGCCCGTCTAGAGTCATGTGGTCTTCAATCTATACTAGCTCCACAAAGCTTCGTTGATGTCATTCCTCACGAGCCATCAGACGATCTGTTAAGAGGACCACGACTCGTATGGGATTCCGTGGTGTTCACTTGGAATTTGGTTGATTTCCTAATGCTCACTGTCTCGTCTCCACGAGCCTCAGAGCGGCTCGTTATAAAGACCATGGCCCGTCTGGGGCTCTGTGGTGTTCCTTTAGAGCATTTCTTTCACGATTCTTTTCCAACTTTCCCACGCAATTGTAAACCTGTCTAAACATCAACAAACATATCAAATCTACATAAATCCACTCAAGTTCTTTCATTAATCTTTAGTTTTGAGCGTCAAATGTGCCATGATTACACGATACATTATTCACAGTGAATAATTTTGCCAAGTATCCGCGTTCGTGGATAGGGTTTGCATTCGCGAAGAATAAATAATCCATAATAGTGTTTTATTCAAAAAATTTAGGGTTCTTTCCAATTTTCATCATTTTTGAGCTTTGAGAACTCCTGTGTGATGATTGTAAGAAAGTTTTCTAAGGTGAAATATTTTGGTAGGTATTCATAACCCTTAATCTTCAATTCTCATTCATTCATTATGATTTTTAGCATCAAAATAAGGATTTTGAGTTTCAAGTTTTGAGGTTTCTCAAGAACCCTATGTTTTTTGCTTAAATGGTGGTTTTGAGTTGATTTCAACCTCATTTTCTAAATGGTTCTCGCCGTTGGTTTCCAAATTGTTTGGGTAACACATTTTCATGTTAAATTCCAGATATACTTTATTTTTTCGAAATTAAATTTTTCGATTCATTTGGCCTTGTTTCCCAAAATGCTTCATATGGTGTTGTGAGTTTTAAAATCTTATTTTGATTATTTATTTGATTAGATTTCATTAATTTGGAGACTCAAAGAATAGGGAAAGTTCAAGTCCTGGGTACTTGTTTGATTGATTAAGGTAAGTGAAATTCTACACCTTTATTAAAGTTTGTAGAATTTTGTATTTTCCTTTTTGTATGTGTAGGGGAGTAAACTGAATAGGTGATAGGTTGAATTGTTCATATAAAAAATCTTAAAGATAACAAGGGAAATAATGAAAAAGGCAACATTATGGTAAATTGATATGTGTAATATTGTGAATGATTTCAGTGGTAATATTGATGCATTATTGATAAAATACTATGATAAGTGGTCGTAAATTGTAAATTTATATGGAAGTGTTATCTTCTCATTATTGTGTGGACATGCATATTTGCATTAGTTATGAAATTGTGAGACGATATCTATTGTGATTATGTTGAGGTTTGTTCTAGTGATGTCGAGGTCTGTTCTGACAGGTAATATTGATACAGAGGTCTCTTTCGGCTGAGATCTTTTTTGGCAAGTGATATTTATAATGAGGTCTCTTCCAGCGGGTGATATCGATGTCGAGGTCTCTTTTGGTGGGTGATATTGATGTTGAGGTCTCTTTCATTGGGTGATATTAATGCCGAAGTCTCTTCTAGTGGGTGATATTAATGCTGAGGTTTTTCTGACAAGTACATGAACCTTGTGCATCCCCAATAGGTTCCGGTCTAAGATTCAGCGGAAGTGTATCATAGGAGAGATATGCATCACTCTATATGACATTGCACATCATTGAATCACACTTGAATGATTATGATTATTGATTCCATGTTGTTGGGAATCTTGTTTGTGGAATATTGTGATGATATACTAATTGTGTTGAGGTACGGCTCGAGTTACTCCTTATATGCTTTGTTATGTGGAGTGGAAACTGTTGAGAAATTTGATTTATGAATTTGATACTTGATCTGTAACTGCTGAGGTATTGTTTTTGAACTATGTGCTACTTGAAATTGTGAATTGTTAGGTTGGGATGATCTCTGTACAGGTTATAGTTTGTGGAGGTTCAGTAGGGATGAAAAGAGTACTCGTATTTTATTTTTCTCTACCTCATGTTTAGTAGTTTGCTTGCTGATTACCATGTTTTTGGTACTCACTCCTTCCTTCTAAACTTATTTAGGTTACGTGCCCGAATCTGCGTGATTATTCTTCTACTCTACTTCGTCTGAGACTTCTCTGTGGAGACTTTAGAGGCAGCTGCATGTCACTTCAGTAGGCCCTCTTGTTTCTTTATTATGTTCTTGTTCTACTTTAGAAACAAAGATATTTGAGACTTGTATTTCTTTCGATTCTTTTGTGATACATTAGTGGCTTGTACACGTGACAATCAGGTTTTAAGAATATTTATGAGATAGACTAAGTTTTTTTCATTTATGTTATTAATAGTTTATTTTTAGCACTTCTATCATTATGTTTTGGGGTTTTAAGCTGACTTATTTTAGTTAAATAAGACGAGTGTCATCATATCCATTTTTGGATCGTGACACTTGGTAAACTCATTAATTGACCATCGCGATCCCGACACAGGGCCACGCAATCGCGAAGATAATCACTCAACTACTATGTGATTGTGATGGACCCCTACGTAATCGTGATACCAACAAACAGATCTCTACGCGAGAAAGAGTCTCGCGATCGCGATGAGTTCAATGACCACCAAACATCAGCACACAACAACATAAGAAAACACAAAATTTCAAAGAATAGACATTTGATATTCGTTCAAAACCCCGAGTATACAAAACAGTTATGATACCTAATTAAACATGACGTCCGGACTCAAAGAAACCATCAAAATACGAATTTGAGGTCTCTTTGACTCAAACCCATGAAATTCATAATAAACTAACTTTACACTCAAAAATATCAAATTGTGCTCGAAACCTTTGCAAATTCAACCAAGACCTCAACTAGGCCTAAAATCACCGTCCTAAATCCTATTAATCATCAGAATTTCGATCAAAGAATCCAAACTCTAAATGTTGATCAAATTAAATCCTTGGCCTAATTTCACTTAAACTCCAAACTCAAGGGCTCAAATCCACGTAACAAATTTGAGACATAAACCAATGACACTCCTAGATCAAATTTCGCATTCTGGAGTTAACGGAACTGATGAAATTTCATTTGGAGACTCAAAACTCCAATTGTTACTGAAAACCACTTTATTCAACTTTAAACCTTCCAAAACTCAAAACTTCCAAAAATAAAAACTATTCAATCAAATTTCGAAGTCAACATCACAAACTGATCAAAAATGACTTGGGGCAACTATCGATAGGGGTATAACTTTAATTTTCTATTTTTTTCTAAAAATTCTCTTCAGGGTCATTACATACTATAATTATAAATACTATAAAGGAAAAATGAATGAGATGAATTGGATAAATACACAGATGCCCTTCTCTCTCTCTCTCTCTCTCTCTATATATATATATATATATATATATATATTGGAAGTTCCTATAAAAAATTTATAGGTTTTGGAAAATGAGGAAGGTGATATTTCTATATTCTTTGATTTCAAAGAACATTATCAATCATCTAAAAAATGAAAAAAAAAATAGGAAAAAGGCAGCTATCGGAATCAAACCAATGACCATCGCATTACAAAATTGATAGTTGTCTAATTATTTGAAAATAAATAATTCATATCACATTGTAAATTAAACAGAAAAGCAATGGGGCAGGGGAATGGTAACAATTTATAGGGTGCAAGATAAGTAAAAATATTGAAAACATAAAAGTGTCAATTCATGGGATGGAAGATAAAAAGGTACCAAAAAACAGAAAATAATAATACCTTTATGGTGTGTTATAATTGATTAATTTCATATGGTGTTTTGTCATTTGTGAGCAACAATTCCTAAGCAATTATGATGAAAGTACGATGGTCTGAAGAACCATGAGATTTAAAAGGAGATTAATAAGAACATGTATGGATGTAGTTGGCAAAGCGTTGCTTGAGACTTTTGTAGCACAGATTTGGTAGGAAACTTTTAGCGCCAATGGATTTTCTTTTAAAATTAATTTGGGCAATTAATTGTCTAACTTATGTAAAAGAAAAAATTGAATTCTTAACCCATGATTGCGCCACATCACTGGACTGAGTATGATGAATAAGATAAGATATAAGAAAAGATTTTGATTCAAAATATTTAACCTTCAATTTAAATTTTATTATAACAACAATTATACTATCAAATGTGCAAGCTAATGTGATGATGAAGGAAATGAGTGAAGAAATTAGTTACAAGAGTTATGTACAGTAGATATCTTGGTCAAGTAACAACTTCTTGAAAAGTAAACAAGATTCAAGAATTACTTTTCAAGAAGCCCACCAATAGTTTTTTCTTTGGCTATAATATTTACAAAAAAGGATTTGATTAGGAAAATATTTTGTTAACAATTTGTGGGAAAGAAGATGGATTACAAGTCATATTTTTTTGGTACCACCAACATCTTGATCACCTTCAAATACTACACTTAAGCCCACTATATATGCTCATGACCTTTATATTTCTTTTTGAATACTCGCTATGCCTTACAAATGGGAATATCTTATATACACTAATCAATCTAATTTAATATGCGGAAAAGGATATAGAATTAAAATATGATTTCATCCGAAATCAATAGTTTTGAATCAGATTCTATTTGAAGTATAAGTAATTGATTTCGAATAGGGTAAATTAAATGAATTGAGGTGGTCCTCAAGTCAAACTCATAAAATTTAAATCTTGATTTTGATCTCATGTATTGTTAGATTTTTCCTTGTTCTTATCCTTTCTCTTTCTTTGTCATCTTCTCTTTGCAAATCTGATCTCAGTTGTAGTTAGATTTTTTGTTGTGCTTATCGTTTAACTCTTGCTTTATTATAGGGGTGTACATGGTCGGGTTGGTTCGGATTTTTCAAATATCAAACCAAACCATTTGTGTCGGATTTTTAAATTTATAAACCAAACCAAACCAATAAAACTCGGGTTTTTTGGTTTTTCGGGTTGTTTCGAGTTTTTTCAGTAAAGTATTCATACAAACATATAATTTACTTGAACTCAAATATTTCTTTAGTCCTACCAAAATACAACTATCTAAGATGTTTCTTAAAAATATAACACAATATGATATGATTAATGACACTAAAATATCCAACAAAAATAACAATAATGAAATCGCGTAAAACAAATATTGCAAATTAACAAGTCATAATGAAAATGATCATAATTTAAAAGTACTAAATCATGCTAAAATTAAGTTTAATAAGTATTAGTTACATGACTAAATATTAAACGAAATTAAATTTAGATTATGTATTTTAATTGTCTAAATCAATGTAAAACTAAAGAACAAATATTCAATATTATTGTCATTCTTAGTGTTGAATTGATTTCCTTTTTGCATTAGTATTAATTTGATTTTGATTTAAGCTTTATTATAATTACCAACATTTGTGGACTATAATCTTTATTGGCTCATTCATAATTCTAAGTTTCAAACTTGAAATAATATATTAAAAGATAAAAACTATGAAAAAGTATAAGAAATATTTAAAAATTATATCAAAGTAAATTTTTTTATGTATAAAATAAAATTTTAAAAATATATATATAATGTCGGGTTGGTTTGGTCTCGGGTTGTTTTTTTTAGTTAAAACCAAACCAACCCAAATATAGTCGGGGTTTTTTTTTCAAAACCAAACCAAGTCAAACCAAATTACTAGTCGGGTTTTTTTTTCGGGTTGACTCGATTTGCGAATTGGTTCGGTTTTCGGTTCGGTTTTGTACACCCCTACTTTATTGTTTATTTTCTCTGTTTCACTCTTTTGTAATTAGGGAGAAAGTTAGATGATGAATAAGTATTGCGGCATATTCTTATTTTTTCTTGAGATTGTAATCTTATGTTAGATTCTTTTACTGTGAAGTATATTGTTGTTCAAAGGGTAACATAAAATGCAAATGAAAATATGATCTTTATTATTTATTATTACATTTTTTCTTGTAGAGTAAAATTTTAAATATTATATATATATATATATATATATATATATATATATATATATATATATATATATATATGGGAAAATTTTAAAACAAATGATTGTTAAAATCAATAGATCTACTAATGTAACACCTCAAAAAATTCTAAGCTAATCTCTGAACCATTCTTCATTTGCGTGCAAGGTCTTATCGGTGATTCTTAAGTTATACTTAGGTGTTAAGGTCAATTCTCTAGTGTGGGAATGAATTTGAATATGAATTAAGGTCACAATAATTCCCTAGCACAAAGTCGAGTTGAAAGCTTCCTTACCAATTAGATTTTGACATAAAATTTTACATAGGTCAACTTCAAACAATCATATATCTTAGCACATAATGAATTAAGTGTCCCATGAACTACCAAATTGAAGGAACTTGAGTCTTCTTTCCAACGCCACACAGTTTGCCTCATTTAAAGTTCGGAGTAAAACTTAATGGCCATTTTACTAGCGACTATCACATCAAAGTTGCTTGGAGTGAATTCCTACGACTTGTTTCTACAGTTCATCCTTTTTTTTTTTACCTGTATAGTCAACTCGTCAAAAACATCAGATATTCTGATTTTTGGGGTCAAATTTCTATGGATCCATTCAATGGGCCGTAGGAACTTCTTGTAACACCCCAGAAAATTTTTGAGCTTAGACTTGAACCATCCTTCGTATTGAGTAAGCTTTTACCAAGAAATTAAAATTTCCTAAGTGTTAAGGTCACTAGATGTAGCACTTGATTTCCAAAAAGAACTAAAGAGAAATTCATTCAAGTCCTTCCTAAGTTCATCTAAATTTTTGGGTCAACTTCAAACGACCATAACTTTTAGCACAGGATGAGTTAGTAAATCCATAAGATATCAAATGAAAGATCTCCGAGTCCACTTTCCAACGCCACTAAATTTGCTAATATTTCAGCTCTTATGAGGGAGGTATGCCTATTTGAAATATGGCTATCCAGTTAAGAAAAGTTACCCGAATATATGAGGGGTATTTTTGTCTTTTCCTTACCCAATCAGATTTAATTCATTTTTAGTAAGGTTTTAGGAGTCTAAACTGATTTGGTTCAATTTTAAAATCCTATTTTACGCTTAGGGTTTTAGAAGAGAGTTCAAGAAGAGAAAAGAGAGAAGGTTCAAGGCATTCGTTGAGATTCTTGAGTTTTGTTGCAGATTTTCGCCAAGGGTTGATCCCTAAGAAGTATGTAAGTTTCCATAGTGTTGGGTTTGTTCACCTACATGTCAATCATGATTTATATATTCGAATTCATCCATAAATATTGAAAGATTTAAGTTCTTGATGAGTGTTCTTAAAGTTTTGCTTTCGTTCTTGAATTAGGATGGGTTTGATGAGTTTTGAGATAAATCCTTTGAATTTGAGGGTTTTTTTTTACTAGATTCATGTGTACTAATGTTGGGTATTCTAATCTAAGTGAGTTGGGAAGAAACCACTTGATTCTAGGCGAATTAGGGCCAAAATCAAAAAAGAAGTTTGTCAGAGAGTTTTAGGGAGGGTCTGGGGTGGCGCACCCCAGATGCGCCAAGACAGTGACTCTGAAATTTAGAGGATGGCGTTCCGCAGCAGTAGTGCGCCAGGGTCCCTGCTCCCACTCCTTTTCTGTCGGTTGTCCCGTTTGAGTTCCTTTAAAGTGTATCTTCACTCCCTTATGATTCTAACTACTCTAAACTACTTCTAAAAACCCATCATAAGATGAATCATAACCTTGAATTCATAATTCAAATTTGAGGAGTTAAGAGTTAAGTCTTCAAAGTTCTTTCAAACATTTTGAGTAAGACCATTTGAGTCTTTTTAAAGAATCTTCTACAATTTCTAATAACTTGTTTCAAGACTCGAGCAAGTGAGTATGAGAATGAGGAGAATGTATTCATGAGTATACATTATCATCACGAGATACTTCATATCATGAATCATAACTCTTGAATTCATAATTCAAATTCAAGAGAGAGTTAAAAGTAGAGTTCAAGAAATCCTTTGAATTCATTTGTAAATCCTTTAAGTTCAACTATCGATTTTGAGTTAAGTTTTGAGGAAGTAAGTATGAGTATGAGAAGAGTGGTATACATGAGTTCTATATTATTATGTAGACCCTTGAAACGAGTCGTTCATTCCCATAAATTTCGCATAAACTTCATAAATTAAGCATCTTTGAGAGGAGTAGTATCTTCAAGTTGTAAGTCTTGAGTATAGGGATCCTAACCCTTTTGACATTATATTCCTAATAATAGAATTATTACATGTTACCCATGAAGTCCTTGAGTTGAGTTGTCCATGCCCATAATTTCGCATGAACCCTATGAGTTGAACATTCTTGAGATGAGTAGTATCATAAAGTCGTTGGGTTGAGTTGTTCATGCCCATAATTCCGTATGAACCCTCTAAATTGAGCATTCTTGAAATGAGTAGCATCATTGAATCCAAGTTGTTGAGTTCCAAGTATTGAATTCTATGTATGGTTATTGAAAACCTTGAATTGAGTCATTTTTGTCCATAATTCGGCATGAACCCTCTTTTGAGAAGTCTTTTATAATTTTTTCTAAACTTGTTTTAAGACTTGAGCAGTTGACTTTGAGAAAGAGTTGAGTTGAGTTCATTTTCTTGAAAATGATATATGGGAACTAAGTATTCCAAAGAGTAAATATTTTCACATTTAAGATGAGAGGAAACACCAATTTTCAAAAGAGTTTTGAGCAGTTTTGAGTACCATCTCTTTTAAGAGAAAGATTTTGAGTAATAATCTCAAACCAGAGAAAGAGTTATGTTCTTAAACATATGAGCTAGTTATATTTTAGGAGTAGTATTGAGCACCGCTATGGGAGAGAGTTCATAAAACTCACAGCCCCCATAAACCATGTAGCCAACATGGTTAGAAAGGGTAATACTTTTTAGATGATTTCTTAATGTCTTTTAGCATAGACTAGTGGATCCACTTAGTAGTAGGTTCTATACCCTGGCAAAGTATAGGACAGTTCTGGCAGCGTGGGCTAGACGATATATCATCACATAGCTCATATTGATGGTTGTCGGTTAGAGAATCTCCCACAGAGTTATATTGTATTTTATATAAAAATTGAGTTATTATTGTATTATTCAATACACAGATTTGTTATCTTCTGTTTTTAAAAGTTTTTCATATATTGCATCTTTTATTGTTGGTTTATCTTAAGTTGAATATCCAAAGTTGAGTATCTTATTGTTGAGTTGAGCCCTATTTTCTGAGTTGAGTATCTTATCCTTGAGTACTTCTGAGTTTAGTAAGTTTGAGTACCTTTGAGTATCCTTGAGTTGAGTTGAGTTGAGTTGAGTGAGTTGAGAAGAGGTAACTATGTTTCTTTTTCATCAGTTCAAGCTTATGTTTATACTTTTGAATTCCCCTTACATGCTCATACATTTCATTTCCTGATGCTATTTGGCCTGCATCATTTCATGATACAGATACAGGTAGTTAGGGTCATTATCAAGTGCTTCATTTATACCACTTGCAGTCCGAGTTAACTTTGGTGAGCCTCTTTACTTTCGGAGGATTCCATTTACTTTTCAGTTTTGTTATGACGTCATAGGTCTTGTCCTAACTTCCATCTTTGTCATTTAGATAGACAATAGAATTTTAGAAGTCTATTTCATTTATTTATTTTAAATGCTTTAAAGACTTGAGTTGCCTATATTTGAATATTCTACTTATATTTAGAGTAAATCATTTGAGTTAAAGCTTTGTATTTGAGTTTCATGAATTTCATTTAATTTTAAGCTTTGTATGCTTGGGTTAGTATTTTGCTTGTAGTCAGCCAGGATGAGGGTTCACTTGGGACCAACAATGGTTCTCGAGTGTCGGCCACGTCCAAGGTGTAGGCTCGGGTCGTGATAAATTTTGTATCAAATCACAAAGTTCAAGTGTCTTGGGGTGTCTATGAAGTCATGTCAAGTAGGATCTTGTTTATGGTTATGAGGGACCTACTTCTTTAAATGAGGGACTACAGACATTTATGAAAAATTTCCCTTCTTTCCTACTCTAAATCATGCAATAGAGCTATGTCACAAAGATTTATTCATACTTGTGCGTTTCTCAAATTCATTCGACTACCCTTCATACTAGAGGTGGTTGAAAAGAAAAATCAGTCCTTTAACAATGAGTTATTCTTAGCAAGAGTCTTGAAGAAGTCATGAGACTCAGTGGGCTTGAGATAAGCCCATGAGTGAGTTAAGTGTTGAGTTTCATAGGAATGCACTCATGTTCATTTGAATCGTGCGCTTGAGCTAAAAGCGAGTTGTACTCTTTTCCTTAAGCCTTGTTTCAGCTGAGATCCTTATAAGGAAGTATGTTTAGAGCTTTGGTAATATTTTCACCCGAAAAGGTAGCATGAGTTACGAGATCATGAGCAGTAGTAGTGAAAGTGCCCAGAATTAGAGGAAAGTATGTAGAGGCTCAATAATCTAAGGAAAAGAGATAGTGATGGGGCAGATTATGCTATTGTAATCGTGCACCCAGTCAGTTATAAGTGATGAGTTCCTTTATTAGTGGAAAAACGAATAATAAGGTTGTAGGGAGTTCGTGATAAGAGGAATAATTGCTAGTCAAGATGAGATAGAGTATGTATTTTTAACAAGAATAGAGTTGATGTCGATGTGCCATCGTGTTAGAGGAGGCTTAATTTATGTGTTGAATAGAAGCACAGACAATTCATGAAGTGATAGATCTAAGCTAGGCTCATGATTTGTTTAAGAGGGTAATGATGTTTAGAAGGTTATAGAACTAATTAAGTAATGAGGTATAGTATAGTAGGCAAGATCTTATTGATATTCAGGGTTAGTAATGAACGTTAAGCTTGAATTTGAGATGAGTGTCATGATCAAAAGAATGAAAACATGAGGGTGATGATGTTAGTCTTGAGATTTGATCTGGTAGACTTGATATAGAGTATGTGAGGAATTGAGATGTTAGCTGCAATAAATATGAGTGGTACAAATGAGAGGCCCTAATTCTTTGGATAAGGGCAGTGAAGTGTGGCTAAGTCACAAGAGTAACAAGAGCATTGAGAGGTGTATTAAGATGGTATGTAATTAGAAGAGGTTAAGTGAAACACCTTAGAAAGAGGTCTTAGTACCTGCTTATGGAGAGTTTGGTAGTCATGAGATAAACTTCTCCCGAGTGTTTGAGTAAAAGATGATGTAGACCAGTTTAGAGATGATGGAATAGGTCCATAGATTTCAAGTGTCAGCTTTAGACCTAAAGGGGATATGACAAAATGAGAAATCAAGCCAAGTGTTTGAGAGTAAGATAGTAATGAGTTCCAAAGAATATGGGAGATATCCTTTCAGAGGTCCTTTTAGTAATATAATGATGTTAGAAAGAGGAGGTTGATGTTCTAATCGTGATAGTGATGGTGTGATAATTCCATCTAAGGTTATAAATGAGGAGGAAGGGGATGATGAGGTTTACTATGAGAAATAGTTAAATGAGAGCCCTTAGTTGGTTCTGAGTAGTGATGTAGGCAATTCTATTTGGTATGGAAGAGATGATGAGAGAATGAGACCTTCTTAAGGAGCTGGTTAGTAGGAGTCTATGGAGTTGTTAGAGAACTAATCTTGAATGTGGAGTTGTTAAACATTAGGTGGTTCTTGATATGAGTCCAATGTGGTGGTAAGGAGTAATAGTCTTGGGATAAGATTCCCTATAGAGAGGTGTAGAACCCGAACCTAAGAATTTGGGTTAAGCTTAAATATAGTAAGAGTAACCCTGTTCCATACCCAGTCAAGCCTTCATTCGAGGACGAATAATCCTAAGGGGGAGATAATGTAACACCTCGAAAAATTTTTGAGTTTAGACTTGAACCATTCTTCGTAGTGAATAAGTTTTTACCAAGGGATTGAAAAAAATTGAAGTGTTAAGATCACTAGATGTAGCACTTGAGTTCTAAAAAGAACTAAAGAGAAATTCATTGAAGTCCTTCCTAAGTTCTTCTAAGTTTTGGGTCAACTTCAAATGATCATAACTTTTAGCACAGGATGAGTTAGGAAATCCATAAGATATCAAATAAAATATCTCTGAGTACTCTTTTCAACGCCACTGAGTTTGCTAATTTTCAAGCTCGTATGAGGGAGGTATGCCCATTTTAAGGCAGGTTATCCAGTTAAGGAAGTTACTCGAAAATCTGAGGGGTATTTTGGTCTTTTCCTTACCCAATCAGATTTAATTAGTTTTTAGTAAGGCTTTAGGAGTGTAAACTGATTTGGTTCAGTTTTACAATCCTAATTTACAATTATGGTTTCAGAAGAGAAAAGAGGCGAAAGTGGGAAGGTTTAAGGCTTTCGTTGAGATTCTTGAGTTTTGTTGCCGATTTTCGCCAAGGGTTGATCCCTAAGAGGTATGTAAGTTTCCATAGTGTTGGGTTCGTTCACCCACACGCCAATCATGTTTTATATATTTGAATTCGTCCATAAAGATTGAAAGATTTAAGTTTTTGATGAATGTTCTTGAAGTTTTGCTTTAGTTCTTGAACTGGGATGGGTTTGATGAGTTCTTGAGATAAATACTTTGAATTTCAGGGTTTTTGTTAGTACATTCTTGTGTACTTATGTTGGGTATTCGAATCTAAGTGAGTTGGAAAGAAACCATTCGATTATAGGCAAATTAGGGCCAAAAATCAAAGAAGAAATTCGTCAAAGAGTTCTGGAGAGAGGCTAGGACGGTGCCCCATCAGTGCACCAAGATAGTGTCTCTGAAGCTTAGGGGTTGTTGCCCCGCGCCAACAGTGCACCAGGGTCGCCTGCCCCTACTCCTTTTCTGTCGGTTGTCCCGTTTGAGTTCCTTTAAAGTGTATATTCACTCCCTTATGATTCTAACTACTCTAAACTACTTCTAAACACCTATCATAACATGAATCATAACCTTGAATTCATAATTCAAATTCAAGGTAGAGTTAAGATTTAAGTCTTGAGAGTTCTTTCAAACATCTTGAGAAAGTCTCTTTGAGTCTTTTTGAGGAGTCTTTTACAATTTCTAATAACTTGTTTCAAGACTCGAGCAAGTGAGTATGAGAATGGGGAGAATGTATTCATGAGTCTACATTATCATCACGATATCCTTCATATCATGAATCATAACTCTTGAATTCATAATTCAAATTCAATAGAGAGCTAAGAGTAGAGTTCAAGAAAGCCTATGAATTCAATTGTGAATCCTTTGAGATCAACTATCAATTTTGAGTTAAGTTTTGAGGAAGTAATTATGAGAATGAGAAGAGTCGTATACATGAGTTCCATATTGTTATGTAGACCCTCGATTCGAGTCGTTCATGCCCATAAATTCTGCATGAACTTCATAAATTGAGTATCTTTGAGAGGAGTAGTATCTTCAAGTTCTAAGTCTTGGGTATTGAGTTCCTAACCCTTTTGAGATTATATTCCTAATCATGGAACTATTACATGTTACCCATGAAGTCCTTGAGTTGAGTTGTTCATGCCCATAATTCCGCATGAACCCTATGAATTGAACATTCTTGAGATGAGTAGTATCATTAAGTCCTTAAGTTGAGTTGTTCATGCCCATAATTCAGTATGAACCCTCTGGGTTGAGCATTCTTGAAATGAGTAGTATCATTGAATCTGAGTTGTTGAGTTCTGAGTAATGAATTCTATGTATGGTTGTTTAAAACCTTGAATTGAGTCATTCACGTCCATAATTCGGCATGAACCCTATTCGAGAAGTCTTTTACACATTTTTCTAAACTTGTTTTAAGACTTGAACAATTGAGTTTGAGAAAGAGTAGAGTTTAGTTCATTTTCTTTAAAATGATATATGGGAACTAAGTATTCCCAAGGGTAAATATTTTCACATTTAAGATGAGAGGAAACACCGATTTCCAAAAGAGTTTTGAGCAATTTTGAGTGCCATCTCTTTTAAGAGAAAGATTTAGAGTAATAATCTCAAACTAGAGAAAGAGTTATGTTTTTAACCATATGATCTAGTTATATTTTGGGAGTAGTATTGAGCACCAGTATGGGAGAGAGTTCAAAAAACTCACAGCCCCCATAAACCATGTAGCAACGTGGGTAGAAAGGGTAACACTTTTTAGATGATTCTTTAATGCTTTTTAGCATAGACTAGTGGATCCACTTAGTAGTAGGTTCTATACCTTGGCAAAGTATAAGACCGTTCTGGCAATGTGGGCTAAACGTTGTATCATTACATAGCTCATAGTGATGGTTGTCGGTTAGAGAATCTCCCACAGAGTTATATTGTATTTTATATACAAACTGAGTTATTATTTTATTCTTCAATACATTGATTTGCTATCTACTATTTTAAAAGTTTTTCATATATTGCATCTTTTATTGTTGCTTTATCTTGAGTTGAGTATCTTATTGTTGAGTTGAGTACCTTATTTCTGAGTTGAGTATTTTATCCTTGAGTACTTATGAGTTGAGTAAGTTTGAGTATCGTTGAGTATTCCTTCAGTTGAGTTCAATTGAGTGAGTTGAGAAGAGGTAAGTATGTTTCTTTTCCGTCGGTTCAAGCTTATGTTTATGCTTTAGAATTCATCTTACATGCTCGTACATTCCATGTACTAACGTCATTTGATATGCATCATTTCATGATGAAGATACAGGTATCTAGGGTCATCAACAGGCGGTTAGTTAATACCACGTGCAGTTCGAGTTAGCTTTGGTGAGCCTCTTTGCTTCCGGAGGATTCCATTTACTTTTCAGTTTTGTTAGGATGTCGTGGGTCTTGTCCCGACTTTCATATTTGTCATTTAGAGGCTTCATAGATAGACAGTAGAGTTTGAGAAGTCTGTTTCATTTATTTTGTTAAATGTTTTAAAGACTTGAGTTATTTATTTCTGGCTAGTTGAATATTCTATTTATATTCAGAGTAAATCTTTTGAGTTAAAGCTTTGTATTTTAGTTTCATGAATTTCATTCAGTTTTAAGCTTTGTATGCTTGGGTTAGTCTTCTTCTTGTAATCAGTCAGGATGAGGGTTCATTTGGGACCAGCAATAGTTCTCGAGTGTTGTCCACGTCCAGAGTGTAGGCTCGGGTCATGACACTTCTACAAGCAGTAATTGGACCCGTAAAATGAACTTTTAAGCCTGAAAATTGTATAAATTCTACGTATTGGATCTACGATCTGTAGAAACTTCTACAGGTCGTAGATTGAACATGTAGAATGAAATTTTGAGCCATGAAATTCAATATAAATTCCACTGATGGGATCTATAGTCCGTAGAACCAACCACAAACCGTAGATAGACTCGTAGAAGGTTTTTGTCAGCTTTTAAAAGCAGTATTTTAGTCTTTCCCACCCCTTCTAAGACTAAACCTCAAAGTTTTTATAATTAGTTAAGGGTGTAGGCAGTGTTAAACAATCCTTTTACATTCATTAATACTTCCAAGTCATAGAGCAAGGATCCAAGAGGTGAAATGTAGGGTTTTTAGCGTTCATTGAGTTTTCACTAATTTCGCCAAAAAAACTATTATTCCAGGTATGTAAGGCTAATCATTGTGATGAACTGAGTTCGGCATCACGCCCTACATCTACTAGTAAGAGATAAGCTAGGGTTACATCCTTAGTTTTGATAATTCTTGAGATGAGTTGTTGTTGAATTCTGAGTTTCTATTCTTAATTTTTTAGTTGCTATATGCTATGCATTGAGATTCTCGAGTTGATTATTCATGACTATTATTCAACATGAACCTTAGTATTTAATTCTTCACGAAGTTACTATTGAGAATCTCTTTAACCAAACAATTGTCTTAAACGAATTTTTTGAGAAAGTTAAAGAAGAGTTTTGAGTAGAGTTAAAGAGAGACTTTTTAGTAAAGTTTAAGGGAACTAATTGATTCCCAAATGTATTACTTTTACATTGATAAAGAGAACTTTGTTTTACATAAATAGTTTTTAGAGATACTTTAGAGCAGTTACCTCTTTTAAGAGGATAATTTCAGCAATTACTTCAAATTGAGAACGAGTATGTTTTATACATTTGAGCATGAGTATGTATATTTATTGGGAGTAGTATTGAGCACCCTATGGGGATGAGTTCAGACAACTCAAAATCCTCATAAACCATGTAGCCAACATGGGTAAAGGATCGTACTTTTCATACGACTCCTCGAGCAGATCTTTAGTGGATCCACTTAGTTGAGGTGTCCTATATCCCGACAAGGTATATATAAGATAGTTTTGGAAGCATGGGCGAGACGATGTATCATCACGTTGCTTATAGTGATGATTTTCAGTTAGAGAATCTCCCTAATAGATTAAAGAGTATTTTGTTGTCTTTTCTTATACATCCTCGAGTTAGCCTCTTTTACTTGTAAAACTTTAAAATTCTATCTTTTACGTATGCTTTGAGTTGAGTTTGGATGAGTAGTTCTTCAGCCTTATCAACTCTTTTATTTATTCATTCAGCTTAATTACATACTTGTATGTTCAATGTACTGATGTCATTCGATCTACATCTTTTTATGATGCAGATACAAGTGTCCAGGATCATCAACAAACACTTCATTGAGATCACTTTGCACTCCAGTTAGCTTTTGGTGAGCCTCCTTGTATTTCGGAGGACTCCACTTTTCTTTTCAGTTTAGTCATTTTAGGGTATTGTGGATCTTGTCCCGACATCTATGTTGAACTATAGAGACATCATAGATAGATAGAGTTGAGGAGTCTCGCAGTATTTACTTTATCTTGAGATGTTTTGCAAACTTTCATACCTATATTATTGAGTATTTTACAGACAGTTTGAGTTGAGTATTTACTTTGAGTTTGAATGTTCTAAATTATGTTTCTAAGCCTATATTGCTTGAGTAAGTCTTCCGCTAAGTAGTCATCCAGGCCAAGGGTTCGCTTGGAGTCCAAAAATGGTTCTCGAGTGTCAGCCACGTTCAGGGTGTAGACTTGAAGCGTAACACTAAACTTGATACTTTTTGTTGAAGCTTCTACTGTGATTATAATTAGTGTTGAAACAATAAAATAATACATTAAAAATAAAATAAAAAACTAATAATAATTATATATGACTTTTTTCTTTCAACAACTAAAATTTTAAATTATGTGAAAATATTCATTACGATGCTGCATATATATAAGAAATTAAAATCATGTCATACGATCTATATATTGATAAATTCAAGAAAACACGAATATATACTAAAACACAGTCTTTAATACTTGTAGATTGTGCTTTGCTATATATTCAGTTCTTCGACATGTCTTCTAAAATGTATGAAAGCTAAAGTGACGATGAATGAAATAAGAAAATAAAATTCATTATAGGAGTATGCTCAGATGTACATGTAGATATCTTGGCCAGGTAACATCTCTTTTTGCAAAGTATACAAACTTCAAGAAATCCATAAGTAGTCTTTTTTGGGTACATTCGAACAATAAAATTGAAAAAAAGACTGCTTGTTATTTCTTGAATTTCATTTACTTCACAAGAAAAAAATTGTTACATTTTCAAAATTTCTACATGTACATGTGGACATTCTGCTGTAATTAATTTCTTCATTTTTTTCCTTCATCAGCACTTTGGAGAGAGAAAATATAAATTAAAGAAAACGTGAAAGACTGATGTGCTTAAAGAAGAGAAGTGAAGAATGAGGTGAATAAATAGGCCGATTTAAACACTGTTTATAGAAAAATTTAAACACTAATTAAAATTCTAATTTTATGTTAAATTCATTTATCATAAATAATGTTGGAGTTCAAACGGTAACACAACAACAAATGAAAATTTGATCTACATCATCTATGATTATTTTTTCCTAATAAAGTAAAATATTAATGAGCAACTTTCACATATAGCAAACACAAAAATCATATTTGTATGTTATAGTTATAGTTTGTATAATTGCGCTCAATAGCAAATTTTATGTTTGCTATGGCTATTTCGCTATACATATATACAAAAGAAGCTATGGCTATTTCGCTATACATATATACAAAAGAAGCAATTGTATAATATGTTTCGGTATACATATACAAAAGAATCAATTGTATAATTTGTGTTTGTATAAAGCGAGAAAGAGAGAAAGACAAAAGAAAACTGGGTAGGGAAAGATTGTATTTGTATAATCATAAGTGTATAGGACGAAAAATATATGCATTTGTATTTGTATATACAATTTTCTCTCGCTTTATACAAACACAAACGCAATGTATACATTTGTGTTTTGTATAAAGTGAGAGTGGCGAGCGAGATCTGGGAGAGTGGCGAGCGAGATCTGGGAGAGAGAAGAGAGGGGAACGAAAATATATGTATATATACATTTTTTTCTCGCTTTATATAAACACAAACACATTTTATACATTTGTGTTTGTATAAAAAGCGAGAGAGGCAAGCGAGACTGTCAGCGAGAACGAGAGTGGCGAGCGAGATTCCACCGGGGAGAGAGGCGAAATAGCAACAGTTTGTTATGGGGTACAATTAAATCAAACTATGTTTATAGCATTTAATTTGATATAATAGTTTGATATTATATACAATTTTCCCCTATTAAATTGTGTGAAAATATTTATTGCGTTCCTTCTTATATAGTTAAGAAGTTAGAATCATGTTAAAAATAAGATAAACTACTCTAAGAAAAATGTAATTGAAGTGATACCAAGGTGAGGTAATATTACCACTAATATGAACAACATATATGGAAAAGTTTTAAAACAATGATTATTAACATTAATTGATCTACTAAAATTTCAATGTTGTGTTAGAATCATTTACTATATATTCAAATGGCAAAAAAGACAACTAATTTGTGTTACATATGACTTAAAAAAATTCAACAACTAAATTTGCCACATAAAGAGCGAAAATATAAGCATCGAACATGCCTATAGAATATTATGTAAAAAATTTAAGTAGATCCACAGAAAGCATTTTATGAACTAAATAGCAGGTGTAAATCTTCAAACTGTACCTCAAGGTATTTTGAACTACGTGGAGACTAATTTAGTTTTTGAGAGATCTGGACGGATTTATGGTGCCGCAAAGAAGAATTAAGAGAAAGGAGGAATTCCGAACGACAAAAAACATAAAAATTCACTGCAAAATTCGAAATATATCAATAAGAACCATGCATGTAAGGATTAAAGTCATATATTATTGGGTTCGAAAGTGATTAGGGCGTCATGCGGAAGCTTACAATTGCAAATCAGATAACAAAAACTTATACTAAAAACATAATATTATTATATGAAAACTAATATAGAAGAAAAATATTAAAACTATTGAAAGAATAAATCTCCCCATAAACTAAACTCTTAAATGTCTATCTTGTGGATTCTAGGGGCGGAGCCACCTTGTCCCCAGGACATCCAACCTTCGTCGAAAAATTATACGATATATACACGTAAAATTTTGACTTATATTGACATATATGATATTTTGGACACCCTGAAATAACAAAGTGACCCGCAATGGAGATGGCAAGAGTTGTCACAAGCCCACTCGCTGCCCCAGTTCGATTCCCTGCATAAGCGTTTTTATTTTTCTATAATTATTTTGCCTTCTTGAAGTTTGTAAGTAAATCAACATGCGTAAGTTTAACATAAATGTTCAGTAGCTTGGTGATAAATAATGTCATGCTTGTCTTAAGTGACCCAATTTCAAATCTCACCTCCAATAAGGATTTTTTTTAATTAAAATTGAATTATTTCCTTAAATTTTAATACATTTTCCTTGTAGAATAAAACTTCCTTATATTTTAATACATTTGTCTTAAATTTTAATACATTTTCCTTTTGGAATAAGGTTTTAATTGAAAAAAAAATCCTTAAATTTTAATACATTTTCCTTGTGGAATAAGATTTTCTTATATTTTAATACCTTTTTTCTTTGTGGAATAAGATTTTCTTAAATTTTAATACATTTTTCTTTGGGAATAATGTTTTCTTTCTCTATAAATAGGCCATTTACCCAAATTATATCATAATATTATTAAAAATAGAATCTCTATAAATCATCATTTTTTTTTAAAAAAAAATATTATTCAAAGTTTGGAACCCCTTCATAAGATTCTTGGCTACATCATTGGTGGATTCTATTGTGTTATGTTATGAATATAGGGATCTTTAATTTATAGATCTCCAAATTTTTCCTCTAAGGAAAGAATAAATCAAATATGGAAGAAACTTATATTTTCCTTTCAAAAAGAGTTCAAGCATTTACAGTAATATTTTGACTTATCTTTAAGAAAAAATAAAATTAGGTAAGAAAATCAAGGCAAAACCCTAACATACAAGGAAATTTTTAAAGTTGAAAACTATCAAGGTGGAGATTTTGTTGTTGTTATTTTAAAAAAGTAATAAGATTTAACCTAGGGTCGTATTTTTCTAATCCTCAATCTAACAAATAGTTTCTTTATTTGTTGATTATGTGTTCCACCTAGGGGTGTACATGACCGAGTTGGTTCGGATTTTTCAAATATCAAATCAAAGTATTTGTGTCGGATTTTTAAATTTATAAACCAAACCAAATCAATAAAACTTGGATTTTTCAACCTCAGGTTTTTTTGGATTTTTTTGGGTTTTTGGGTTTTCCGAGTTGTTTCGGGTTTTTCCGGTAAAGTATTCATACAAACATATAATTTACTTGTACTTCAAATATTTCTTTAGTCCTACCAAAATACAACTATCTAAGATGTTTCTTAAAAATATAGCACAATATGATATGATTAATGACACTAAAATATCCAACAAAAATAATAATAATAATGAAATCGCGTAAAACAAATATTGTAAATTAACAAGTCATAATGAAAATTATCATAATTTAAAAGTACTAAATCATGCTAAAATTAAGTTTAATAAGTATTAGTTACATGACTAAATATTAAACGAAATTAAAATTAGATTATGTATTTTAATTGTCTAAACCAATGTAAAACTAAAGAACAAATATTCAATATTATTGTCATTCTTAGTGTTGAATTGATTTTCTTTTTGCATTAGTATTAATTTGATTTTGATTTAAGCTTTATTATAATTATCAACATCTGTGTACTATAATTTTTATTGGTCCATTCATAATTCGAAGTTTCAAACTTGAAATAGTAGATTAAAAGATAAAAACTATGAAAAAGTATAAGAAATATTTAAAAATTATATCAAGTTGATTTGGTCTCGGGTTGGGTTTTTTTAGTTAAAACCAAACCAACCCAAATATAGTCGGGTTTTTTTTTTTCAAAACCAAATCAAATTAAACCAAATCACTAGTCGGATTTTTTTTCCGGGTTAACTCGGTTTTCGATTCGATTTTGTATACCCTAGATCCACCCTTAATTCTCATAAGTCACATTGCTTTGATTGCAAAATGAATAGGTAGAACCAAACTTAAAGAGTGAGTTGGAATTTGTTTGAACAAAAAATGATGAACTGTTAAACATGATACAAAAATAACAAACTGTTAAAAATGATAGTACAAAATAACAAACAGTAACACATGATACAAAAATAACAACAGTAACACATTATACTAAAAGTGCACAACAGTTAAACATGATACAAAAATTGCCCAACAGTTCAACACGATACAAACATTGCCCAACACTTAAACATGATATAAACAATGACCAATCGTTGAATTAGTAACTTGCAATGTATCTTATGTGTGTATTTGATACGTTTAAATAAAATTTTGAGAGACAGTGCATGGGTAATCAAGTTCTGAAGCAATGCCATCATTATTGAATCAACATAAATCACCTATGAATCTAGATCCAAAGCCTTTACCGGAGACATCAATAACTCGATATTTTTCTTCCTTTTTGAGTGTTTTTCGACAGTCTAAATGAAGGAGCCGAATCCATATGTATCAAAAAATAACGATTTTTTTTTTAAGAAAACGACAATGGAGAAGAAGAAATTTACCTATTCAGTGATTTAAATTTGATTGACTAGAGAGAGAATCCTTTTGAAAATCAAATTGGCATGAAAATTGTAACTGATAATAATGTGGAGTGAAATTAGGGAGAGATTAAAGGAGTGGGTAAACGTGGGTTTGTGTGGGGATGTTTATGTATCCGTAAGAATTGAGGAGAAATAAGGAATTTATGTTATATTTTAAAAAGGTGGGGAATAATAGAAAATAAGGTAATTTTTCCTTGTTTAAATTATTATCTATTTAAACCAACAATATTGATGGTGATAGAAAAAATAAAATGTATCTTATATGTACTAATTATTATATTGTAACAACTTTGTCGAACTTAAGTAACGGTTAATTTAGACAAATCTTTATATGTTAACGTGATATTCAATTATTTTGACCTCGATCACTCCAAAAAAATCCTAAATTGCCAGCATATTTTACTAACAACTTAAGTTGGTTAGTATTATACTAACAAATTACCAACATATTTCTAACTGAATTATATTTTAAAACTTAACAATGAAATTCTAATAGATTACCAACCAAATTCTTACTAAGTATTTTAGTTGCTAAATACGGCGGGAAAAAATGGCACCAAATTTAGCAACATTTTATCAATGGATTACCAACTGAAATATTACTAACGCACACCTTTTGTTGGTAATATTACCAACGAAGTATATATTGGTTGGTAAATATGACAAAAAATTGTTTATATAATTTATTAACATATTACCAATGAATGACTAACCAGACATTTATCAACGGCAAGATTGTGTTGCTAAATTTACCAACCAAATATAAATGTGTTGGTAAATTAGTAACGAAATGTAATTTGTTCGTAAACTTGCCAACCAATATCCAATTAGTTGAAAATTTTGCCGATGAATAAAGATTGTAGTTAGTAAATTACTAACATCATTAAAATAGTTGGTAATATACCAACCGATCATTAATCCATTGGTAAAATTTACCAACATATTAATTATTAGTTGGTAATATTACATATGAATGTTTAGTTGAATAGTAACTATTACCAACTGTGATAAAATTTATTGGTAAATTATTAATTACTAACTTATATTTGAATAGTTGGTAAATTTATCAATTGAAGTTAAACTTTTTGGTAAATCAGTGTCTAGTGTTGAATCTTTCATATTCAGTTTGTGTCGTTAGGCGTTTTAACTTTTAAATTTTAGCCAACACTTGATTTTGGTCGATATTTTTTGTAAACGTGCTCAGATTAGAACTCTGTCAGTGTCATTAGCTTCGAAAGGTCATTTTTGATCTACATAGAATGTTGGTTCAAGTTTTGAGGCTTCCATTTTTTGTTTGTGCCATTAGGTGTTTTAAATCTTATGTTTCGGCCAAAATTTGACTTTGGTCAATATTTTTGTGAACATTCTCAGATCAGAATTTCATCAGCGTAATTAACTCCAAAGGTCATTTTTTATCTAATAGGATGGTTGGTTCGGGTTTTGAGGCTTTCATTTTTAGTGTGTGCCGTTAGGTGTTTTAACTTATAAATTTTGGTCAAAATTTAACTTCGGTCAATATATTTGATAAATGTGCTCAGATGAGAATTTCATCAGTGCGGTTAGATGCGGAAGGTTATTTTTTATGTAATAAGATAGAGGTTTCGGGTTTTGAGGCTTCCATTTTTAGTTTGTGCCGTTAGGTATTTTAACTTTTAACTTTTGGCCAAAATTTCACTTTGGTCAATATTTTCGATAATCGTGCTCGAATTGAAATTTTTGTCACCGTTGTTAGCCATATAAGTTCAGTTTGGTCTCATAGGATGGTTGGCTCGGGTTTTGAGACTTTTATTTTCATTTTGTGTCGTTAAGCGTTTTAACTTTTAACTTTTGGCTAAAATTTGAATTAGGTCAATATTTTTGGGAAACATGCTCAAATTTGAATTTCGTCAGCGCGGTTAGCTCTGGAAGGTCATTTTTAGTCTTATAGGATGGTTGATTTGGATTTTGAGGTTTTCATATTCAGTTTGTAGTGTTAGGCGTTTTAACTTAACTTTTGGCCAAAATTTGACTTTGCTTAATATTTTTTTTAAATGTGTTATGATGAGAATTCCGTCAGCGCGATTAGCTTTGGAAGGTCATTTTTATATCTAATAGGATGGTTGGTTCAGATTTTGAGGCTTCCATTTTCAGTTTGTGTTGTTAGGCGTTTTAACTTTTAAATTTTAGCCAAAATTTAGATTTGGTCAATATTTTTGGTAAACATGCTCAAATTAACAAAATTTGATATATGATATGTGTCATATTGAGATTAATTTAACTTGTTATCATAGATTTTGCATTGTTTCATTCAATATGATTTATAAAATTGATATTAATATTTTTGAATTTATATTCGTGCTCTTAGATTTTTAAATGCAATAAATTAATAAATATTTTACTATTGGATAATCATTCAATTAATAATATTTTGAACATATTGTCAATCAATTACTAACCTAACATTGAACTTGAATGATATATTACCAACAAACTAACAATTAATTAGTAAATTTATTAGAAAAACAAATAATCATACTAACGTATTTAAAATTTATTACCAACAAGGGTTGTGGTGGAGTGGTAAGTACTCCTGCATCCTTAACCAAGAGGTCTCAGGTTTGATTCCCCTTGGGTACGGAGTCGCCTTGAATGATAAATTACCAACTAACTAAAAAATCAATTAGTAAATTTATTAGAAAAATAAATAATCATACTAACGTATTTAAAATTTATTACCAACAAGGGTTGTGGTGGAGTGGTAAGTACTGCATCATCCTTAACCAAGAGGTCTTAGGTTCGATTCCCTTGGGTATGGAGTCGCCTTTGTTAGGGAGCACTTTACTCCCCAATGTGGGACTTTTCGGCGTGAATTCGGATTTAGTCGGGCTCTGGTGTGGGGTATCGGACAACAGATGGTAAACCAAAAGAAAAAGTATTTAAAATTTATTGGTAAATTACCAACAAAAATTTACTATAAATACCAACGTATTACCAACGGAATCGAATAATGAAGAAAAAAATTTACTAACTCCTTTTCAATTCATTTGTAAAAGTACTAACGATATACTAACCAAAAATTAGTTAGTGAATTTACCAACAGAAATTACAGGGTCATGTTTCAAAATTTTGTAACAACATCTTCGGGTGTTTACCAACTGATTTTTGGTTGGTAAGTTTACCAACAAATTAAAATCAGTTGATAATATTTACCGACGAGCCTTTTAGCAACAGATTAATATAAGTTGGCCTTTGGTTGGTAACTCAATTTGATCAATTTACCAACGAATTTTTTTGTTGGTAATTGGGATTCCTTTTGTAGTGGATAAAAAAAAGTAAATACACAATGATCCACATTAATCATTAATCACATAAACATATACATTATATTTCATTTATAATATTTAACTAAAACATTATTGAATGATATTGATACTATTCTATAAAGTCACATACAACATGATTTGATATACATATGCAAACACACATTGAAAAATTAATCTTAACATAAATGTCAACAAAATTTTCAATGATGACAGGGAGATAATATTGTGATGAAATGGTCACCTATACCATGAGAAGTAACAAAAACCTGAATATATAGATAAATTATAATTTCTACGCTAATAATAATTACCTATTTTGATTTTGGAACAATATATCTAAAATTTTGCATGTAGGAACCCTTGATTTTTGGACACATCTTGAAAAGCCTAGACCAAGGTCCAAGTGTGCCTAACACCTAGCTAAATGGGACCAAGTTAAAAATAAGTTTAAACTATTTAGCTATGAAATATTGTTGATCTCACTTTTTTATTTTCTAATAGTGAATAGAACTCCTAATTATTAATATATTTTTATAAAAAAAGTTAGCTGACACGAGTATTTACAAAGTCATTTACCTTAAACCAAGGCCAGAAATGGCTATTATGTCAAATCTATATATAATAAAAGAGAAACATAAAAAAGGTGATGTGACACATTTCTATAATCTCTATTTGTATTTATCTTTTTTCTCCATTTTTTGACCTTTTTTTATTTAAATTAATTATTTTATTGTAAAAATAAATTATTAAATTTATGATAAATAAATATTTTATTAAATGAAGAAACATTTACAACAAAACTCTTCATATGTCTACAAGGAGTAACTCACACCTCTCTAATTTTTATGTACTCTTACAAAATTATTCCCTTTTTTTATCTTCTTCTAATTATAAATTATAAATATTTTTGATACTTTAAGTATTTTTCTAATATTATTTAATTTGTTTATAAGAAGTAATTATCTATGACTTACACCTATTTAATATTGATCCTCCTAGAACCTTTTTTTTCTTTTTTTCAACAACTCTAAATATTTGATTTTCTTCTCTTCATGACCACACTAATATTTATTTTATGTAATGAATTGAGTAATTATAATACAAATTGCTTCTATTACGTTATCACTTCAATTCATTCCAATAGTCACTTTTCCTTAATTACCTTCATTACTCTTACACTTTTTCTCAATCCCATTTTCTATAATTTTAATGAATATTTAATGTGGTATTCATTTAGAATATAAATGTTCAATCTTTATTTGTATATATAAATCAAACAAGACGATACTCATCTGTACTATACTGTTTAGCAAAAGTTTTGTTTTACTTTTGATAGCATTTGGTTTTTTTAGATTTTTCAATTATGAATTCTTTTCAGTCCTTTAACATATTTTTCTTGAATAAAATTTGTTATCCTTCTCAACATGTAGCGTTCCCTTTGATATCCTGGTGCTGATTCCTCTTCTTCATGTTGCATTTTTGGTGGATTAAATTGGTTAGCTCCATGTTAAAGTAGATGGCCTATGTACATTTTTGGATTAAAGTAATATTTTTTATTGTTGGTGTGGTTTTCTTTGTTCGTGATTCTCATTGTTTTTCGTTTAATATGATTGAAAGTTTGTCTGCCATATTCTTGTATTGTTACTATGTTTTTGTATGTGTATAGGCTATAACTAATTTAAGGACTCGTTGCTCTGGCTTTGGCTTCGCGCTTTTACAACATACAATTTATCTTTATAACAAATCTTCTAAGTTTTGTTCAAGAAAATATGAGATCGAATAATTCAATAGAAAAGTATTGTGCAACTATTTAAAAGCTAAATTATAGGAGTTCTTTTTTATGTCCTTGAGTTTTTTCTATTTGTTTCTCAAGTACACTAGATTGAGCAAGAGATATGAGTTGTTTCTGTAATGTGGTTGAAGTATTGATTAATATATATAATTCTCAATTTTATAATGGAGTTTTTTCCTATATAAATTAAAACATGAATATATTATATAACAAAAAATTGGGACAATAATAATATCAACAATTTCAGTATAATTTCACAAAGCGGGTCTAGGGAAGATAGAATATATTCAGACCTTATCAATATCTTATATGTAGACATGTTATTTCCAATAGATCCGCTCAAGAAAATAAAAATCCAAAGTAGAATAGAGAGAAATAATATAAATAAATACGGTCATGACAAAATATTACAACAACCTGACAAATTATCCTAAACAATAGTCATAATTACTAGCTACAAGATAATCAAGGTGTAAAAAAAACACAAAATCCAATTAATTTATTATCAATTTAAATGCTGAGATATAAAGTCTCTCTTATATCTTGAATAAACTTAGGAATGAGTTCATTTTGTTAATTTATTTATTTAATTTCACAAATTTGTTGATGTTTTACATTATCGCGCGAAGTGCGACTTAGTTTACTGGAATAAACAACACCAATCATATTTTTTATATAAACATACGTTGATGTCATTTGACAAAGTGTGTAGACCATATTTCTAACATGTCGATTAATTATTTCGAGTAAATATTGAAAACATTCACTTGTCAATTGCTGACTAATATTATGTGCAAAGACATAAAAAAATAGCTACAGATTTCATTGGATCATATATAATAGAACTATAGTTGCAATCATAACTGACATGAGATTTTTTGTATGTGTAAAATATAAAAGTTCAAGATATGTTTTAAAATTAATTCTAAAAGAATTTGAAAGTATATTTGGCCCAAAAAAATGATCGTAATATCTATGGCCGTTGCCAAACGGGTTCGAAATAATCCCTTTTTAAACAATAAAATAATCCTCAGATAACCTATATTTTGTTCCTCTTGTAGCATTTCTCAAGTCATCATAATAAATAAGACACAAAAAGCTAATACCATGTGTGTGGGGATTTAGTTTGACAAAAATTAGTGTAACGTATATGAGAAAACTTAGCAGAAACCAAAAAAAATTATAAACGCTTTGATATGAGTCAAAATTAACATTTGAATAAGTAAAAGTGACTAAATATATTTTTATTTTTAAATAGTAAGAAACGAAAAATTGTTTTATCAGTATATCAAAGAGCCTAGATTTCAATGTCAGAAAATATTAAAGTTGTTCTTCAATTTGGCAAATTTGATTTTTTTTTTCTGCATGTTTTAGATTAGGGCTAGCATTCGGTAATTTGGTTCGATTTTAGATTTTTTTTTTATTTTTTTTTGGTTCTTGTACCACGTGTACTGAACATCGAACCAAATTATTTCGATTCGGTTAGATTTTTATTATTTCGATTCGATTTATGTTATTTCAATTAGGTTTTTGTTAGTTCGGTTGCTGGTTGTCACTGGTTGGTCGCTGGTGGTCACCGCCCGCCGGTCGGCTGCTGGGTGCTGCTAGTCGGCTGCTGCGTGAGCTGGTCGGCTGCTGCAGTGCTGCGTGCTGCCTGCCTGCTGGGTGTCGCCTGCGTGTTGGCCTGCTGCGTGCTGATCGGCCGGTCGTCGTTGGCTTGTTGCTGATCGGCCGGTCGCCGGAAGTGGGAAAATAAAGTGACTGATGTGCGGCTAACTGCTAAGAAAAGATTGAAAATAAAAATCTGAAAAGTTTGACCTAATTTTGTATATATTTTTATTATTTAATATTACTAATTAATATAATATTAATAATATTATAAATATAATATAATATATTTCGGTAAACTGAAATATCGAATAATACAAAATTACATACCGAAAATCGAATCGAAATATCGAAAAATACAAAAATATATACCGTATACCGAATCGAAAACCGAAATACCAAAATAATTTGGTTCGATTCAATGTTTCAATTTTTTGATGTTTATGTCCAGCCCTATTTTAGACTTAAATCTAAGTCTGTTGATTTTATTACCTCACGTTTGAGAAAATCATACTAAAAACAAAATTATTTGACTATTTAAATTATAACGATATCATAAAATGAAACAAATAAATTATTACAGTGATGAAACCTCTTATCTAACGGAGTTACTTCCTTTATTTCAAAATAATTGAATTGATAAGACATTGTTCATATTTCAAATTAATTTAATTGTTCAATCTTCAAGACTACTTTATATTCTTCCATTTTTGCCTTTCATTTGCATTTTCTATGTGATCAATTCAAAAAACTTTAATTGCTTTGAATTATTTTTTACGTGATGAGTTCAAGACATTTTTGAATTATTTAGTATTGAAGTAATGTTTAATTTATGTCTTAAATCTTCTTTTTTAAAAGAATGTGAAATATCCCAATAATTCAATTATTTAAAATGGAGAGAATGCATTTTTCAAATAATTAAAGAGTTCTCTAAATTTTAAAGAAAAAAATAAAGAGTTTTTGAGTTTTACGAAAAGAAAAAGAGTACTTAAACTTCAAACTAGTAGTGCACATAAAGGGCGTGTTTTCTAGATGGAAAAGTTTTCTAGATGGAAAAATATATTTTTTATTCCAAGGTCAATCAAAAGATTTTAGAAATATACTTCTTTCCTATATTTTTATTTGTTCACTTTCAATTTTGCATCCCGTTAAGAATAATAATTAATATAAATATTTTATCATAATATCTATATTAATTGATATTTCATCTTAGACATTAAAAAATAATTAGAAAAAATATTGAAGGTAAAACATGAAAGAAAATAAACTTTCTTTTTTTTTTATACGAAAAGTGACATATAAAAGTAAGAATATATATTTTTAATACAATAAACAGATAAAAGTAAACGGAAAAACATTTCCTTTTCGAAAAATAAGTTACGCAATAGTTAAGAAAAATAAGTTTCACAGTAGCGTTTCAAAGTTTTTTTTTTTTGGGTTTTCCACCCGTGGCGGAGCCACCTTATGCTTAAGATTATATTATTTATACATGCTTAAAATAATTTTTAGGTATATATATAGTAGATGTCGAACCCCTTTGAGTACTTCGTGTGTCTATCTTTTCAGATTTTGAACTCCCTTATTAAAAATTCGAGCTCCGCCACTATTTTCCACCCATGTCGAAGCCCACATTAAATCTCCTTCTTACCCACTCAATACCCCCAACCTCTAAAAATATTGTATTATTATTATTATTATTTAGCTAACATTAAAATAAATACACTAGTTCTTGAAAACATAATTCAAAATTTCACTTCATATTACAAGGGCATTTTCGGAAAAATACTCACTTAGTCCCTATAAAAGCGCATCAATTCTTATGCTCCTCTTCACAAAAACAAATACCCTTTGTCATACTCATTTCCACTTTTGACACACAGAAAAAGGAATCCAATCACCTCTTCTCCCTTTCGTTTTCCATCTCCTTCAACGAAAATGTCATCTCAATTATCAGAAAATCACCGTGAAAATGCAGAGATTTTCACCGACCCAACGATCTGCAAACAGAAATCTCTACAACTTCTAGAGCAAATCAATATGCCAAAAGGGCTTCTCCCATTGGATGATCTAATAGAAATAGGGCACAATAAACAAACCGGATTCGTATGGCTGAAACAGAAGAAGGCAAAAGAAAATCGGTTTAAGAAAATCGGAAAACTTGTCTGGTACGATACTGAGGTCACCGGATTCCTTGAAGATCGCCGGATGAAGAAACTCACCGGCGTTAAAAGTAAGGAACTGTTGATCTGGATAACAATTTCTGATATTTCTATTCACGACTCTGATTTACGGAAAATTACGTTTGCTACCCCTTCTGGAATTTCTAAGGCTTTTCCGGTGTCTGCGTTCGAAGAATAAGGGGATGATATTGGTTTTACTATTTTTATTTTAATAATTATAATTTAACTACTTTTTACTTCTTGTTTTTCTTTATTTATTATAATAATATTATTTTCTTTTTAAAGTTGTGTAATAGAAAAGAAATGTGAAAGTGAAACTATTTTCTCTCTTCTTTTGGTGGTCAAAAATTCATCTACTCTTTTCGTCCTAATTTGGTGGCAGTTTTCATTAATCAAAAATTCGGAAATTAATGAAAAGAAGAATCGACTTTAATTTCTTATAAGTTGCAATTCTTCATTTGTCAATATATTAAATTTATATAATTGAGAGTGATGAAATAATTCATTTTACTTCATATTAACTTAGCATATTTCTTTAAAAAAATATTTATTAGTTATTTATTATATTAAATTGATTTTATTAATAATGCTTAAAAATTGAATTTAACTAATATTATGTTATATAGTGTTAACCAAAAATAATAAAGTTTTCTTGATTTTACTAAAATAGACGAATAAAAAAATTTGGCTAGAAAATGAAATTAAAAAAAATCAAGACAATATTGTTTCAAACTAAACTAGCAACTAATCTCCTAAACTAAGCAAAGAAATTTAGGGTGTGTTTGGTATGAAGGAAAATATTTTTCGGAAAATGTTTTCCAATTTTCTCATGTTTGGTTAGGCTAAATGTTTTCCAAATCAACTCATTTTCCTCAAATTTAAGGAAAATGACTTCCCTTCAAACCTTAAAAAAAACATTTTTCAAAACTCTCTTCCAACTTCATATTACAATTATTTTTTTGTTGAAAAAATCACTTTATTTTGTCTCTACCCTCAAACCACCCCCCCCCCCCCCAAAAAAAAATAAATAAATTTTAAAGCTTGTTTTTAAATTCAATTTTTTTACCCCACCCTCACCCCTACCCCCACCCCCTCCCAAAAAAAATATTAAAAATTGTTTTTAAAAGATATTTCTAATTTTAATTTTTTATTTTTTTACTCCCCACACACTACCCTCCCCCCCCCCCCCATCAACCCCCCTATCAACCCCCAACCCCCTTCAAAAAGAAAAAAATTTAAGTTGTTTTTAAAAATATTTTCTAACTTCAATTTTTTATTTTTTCATCCCGATCCTCGATCACCCACCCCCCTCTCTCGGTCACCAAAAAAAAAAAAAAAAATTTAGTTTATTTTTAAAAAATATTTACAAATTTAAAATTTCATTTTTTCACCCTACCCTCGACTCCCCACCACCTCCTACCCAACCCCCCACCCACCCACCCCTACACCCCCCAAAACAAAATTTAAGTTTGTTTTTAAAAAATATTTTCAACTTCAAAATTTCAATTTTTCGCCCCTACCCTCGATCCCCCCTCACCCACCCCCTACCCCCCAAAAAAAATTTAAGTTTGTTTTTAAAAACTATTTTCTACTCTAGTAAAAATAAAAGATATTTTTCAAAAATATTTTTCATTCATAAATCAAACACTAAAAATCTTTTCTGAAAAATATTTTTTACTCACCAACCAAACATAAAAAAATAAGTCAAAAATCAACTTGTTTTCCAGGAAAACATTTTCCTTCCTACCAAACACACCCTCAATGTCTATGCATACCTAATATACGTGCAGACACTCAAGTACGAAAAAGACCATCTCTTTGTGCACTTAGTTACCTAATACATACTTATGATACTTAATTTAGTTTTAGCAGGCAATTATCATCTTTAATTTTTTTAAGGGGCCGTTTGGTAGATTATATAAAAATAATGTTAAATAGAGTGTATTAGTAATGCTTGCATTAACAATGCATGTATTAGTTATGCTTGCATTAATTGTACATAAATTATTTTTATGCATTATTTGGTTTAATGCATTAAAATAGGATGCATTGTATTAAAAAACTATTTACAAAGATACCCTTCACTATTATGATGGAAAGACATAAAAAATAAAGGCATTGAGGGGCAATTGGGTATTTAATTGAGTTAATGCATGCATTAACATCATTGCATTGCTAATACCTAGAAATTCATGTTATTAGCAATACACACTTTATTTTAATACACAATAGTGTATACATAGGTTGGAACAGAGTATCAACAAGGTACCAGTAATACACAAGGCCAATGCATGCATTATTTTTTTTAATATACTCTACCCAATGACCTCTTAATAAGTAGGTACTTTAGCTATTTAAAATATGAATAAATAAACACTGAAATCTTATGTGATAAAATGTGTGAAATACACACACACTACAATAAATTTGATTATCAGGGACAAATAATTTTGTCATTTATAAATCATATTTCGTCACTAAAAATAATTCATCACTCAGTCGTCACTAAATGTGTGTCTCTAAAAGTATACAAAGATGATTTAGTGCTTCGTCGCTAAAAGTAATATATTAACTACAAAAAGAAAAATCGTCCCCAAATGCTTAAACATTTGTGACAAATTTATTTGTCGTAAAAAGTATATTTTTTGTAGATAATAGTATGTTTTGTCACTAAAAAGGTTATTACTATCGACAAAATTATATCTTCGCTAATTATTTTATTTTATTTCAATCAGTGACGATATCAGTTGTCTCTAAAGTTATATGCATTTTGCAGTTGAACAAAATCTAATTTCATCACTAATGACTATATTGTATATACCAAAAATTATTTTGTTATTAAATGTATTAATTAGGGACAAATTTATTATTATAAAAAAAGGTTAATTTTCCTATTATCCTCCCCCATCTTAAATTTATTTTAAAATCATCCCTAGGAGCTCCCACATTATGCTTTCCTGGGGATTCAAACTCACAACCTTAAGGTTGGAAGTGAGCAATGCTTACCATCCGATCAACTCTCTCTTGTCTCTCATTTTTAATTTATTTTCTACTTCATTCAATTCTTTCAAATTTAACTTTTGTAGATATAATATATTATATGATTATTTATACATATACACAAGTGCATGAAATTTACCACCCACAATTCATTCAAATGTAGATTATCTTTTAATTAAACTGTATATTTTTTAACATATCTTTAAATATATTCAGTATGATTCTGTCATTTTATTCAGTTATTTTTATAAATTTTAAAAATTATTTAGTACAATTATAAATTTATATAAAATTAAACTTTCAATTTTATTTTAAAAATTGAATAATCGGTTCAATTCGGTCAGTAAATCATTTGTTTTGGAAAAAAATATATCGACACCCATAACTATAGTACTTCATCATAATATATTTGAAATCTTAGGTTGTTCATTTCTTTCATTTGTGCTTTTATTTTTTAGTTTATTTCGATTTTCACACTGATGGAAAAAGTTAGTAGAAATTCATGAAATATTTTGCACCCTTGCAAAGTCTAAGTTTGTAAGTTGATGTTATCTCTATATAGTTGATCTACGCGCGTTTGTGGAATTACTATTAAATATCTACATATTTTTAGACAGAAGCAAATAGATCGACTTAGTATATGCAGTTTACCAATCACAAATCAATAGACACGCACAAAAATTAGCACCAAGACTTGAGAAATTATTTTTCCTATCGTCTTTATCGATGAAAGTGTATCAAATAAAAAATAAAAGTGTTAAACCAACAAATATTAGTGATCTAGTTGCAGAACCGTACCCCACTCACGATACTTATAACCTGGATTGTATTTTTGAAATGATGCATTTTATAATTGTGTAATTTAAGAAAATTCATGAATTGAACTTTATCATTTTTACAAAATGGACCGAATTAATTGGTTTTAATATTTTTCCCTCTCCAATTAATGAAAGGACTCTGTCTATTTCTTATGAAGCACTTATATTATTCTCTTTGTAAGTTTTCACTTGTAATTATGAACAATTGTAGCAAAAAAAAAATTGTATTTAGCTATGAATTTTTTTCGTAGCAAATAGTTGAATTATTCACTACAAATTTTAAGTCGTCGCTATTTAACACCTTACATATTTTGTGACAATTTTTTTGTTGTCACTAAATCACAGATTGATTAGAGACAATAAAATCTTTGTCACCAATTATTTATACTATTAGTGATGAAAATAAATATTATAATTAAAGCTAAATTCTTATAGCTAAAAACTTATAATATTTAACTACGAACTCTAATTTGTTGATATTGTAACAACATATTTTTTTAGATGAAATTCTTTTAGGTCCAAAATTTAATAAATTTTAAGACAAAAAATAATTTGTCATGAATTAGATACATTATTAGTGAGAAAATAATGTGTCACCGATAACTTTAAATTCGTGACTAACACTACTTAACAAATGGCGCTAATTAATTTTTTGGTGGGAAACTTTAGTAGACGAAACTTTGCTACGTATTTTTATGTTTCGTAACTAAAAGTATGTGTCTCATATATTTAAGCACGAAAAGTAAATTTTGTCACTAAAAGCGAACAATTAGTAACGAATTTGATGTCGTAGCTAATAATTTCGTAGCTATATATCATATTTGTTGTAGTGACAAGTCACACGTATCAGAGATAAAATTTGAATGTTTATTTGTTCAAGTTTTAAAATAGTTAAAGTCTATTTGTATTGACAAAGTTAAAAATCATAGTTTATCATTTGTCAATTAAAACCAAATTAAGAATCATATTCATGTATTATGCATGCATATATATATATATATATATATATATATATATATATATATATATATATATATATATTGCAAAGAAACAGTTTATTCAAGTTGTGTATATGAATTAGCGAAAGGGATGATCAAGTATGGAAATAAAATGTATTCACTCAAGCATCTACAAAATCATTGATAAGGTAGACTACATAAAATATTGACTCAAATTTGCACCCAAACGAAATAATCAAAAAGTAAGAAAAGGAGAATGCTCAAAGTTGTTAGAAACATTCTGCATTTACAGACATTACTAATAATGTGTCAACATATTTGGACTATCATTCAAATTCTAGTAATGTGTCAACATCTCGAATATCCATGCACACACCAAAAATAATCAGCACAAGTTCTTGTTAAGTCTATCAACTTCTTATTTGCGCAAACTGCATATTTATACTCTAGTTTATCTCTGCCTTGTATGGACCTATTTTATTGGCTATTAAACAAGTGTATATGCTTCTTTTACACATGTCTGCAATTCTCAAATGGTGGAATAGCAAATCATGCTAAGCCTTATTTCACACTCTCTTTTAGGATGAAAATGAAAATGGTGTTTCTTACTGCTGGTGAGTTTTCACTCTTCTCTTTTTCTTCACGTTAACAATGTTTGACCTGTAATCACTAACCATATTATCTATCCAAAAATACCTCTTGCATCTTCTTCTTCCATTTGTTTATGTTTAAGTTAATCGTATTCTCTCACGAGATCGACCTGTCACTATTAGATTTGGTTTTAAGTTTTTACTTTTTGAATTTAGGTCTCCTTTAGTCTATTTTTCAGTCGATTGGCTTAATTTTTATTTCAATTTTGCTGATTTATTTGGTACTTGGATTGAAGTCGTGTTGCATGCATTGAGTTTATATTTCATTAGTTGTTTTTATGTGTTTTGTTTTTTTGGCTCTCCTTGTCCTCTTCGTTTTTCTCAATTTACGAATTTTTATTTTAAAATGATTTTTCCCCCTATTCTTGATAATTGAAATCTAGTGAGGTTTTCTTCTTCAATTTATTAATTGCAGGTGTGTTCATTTGCATTTTCTTTGGGTAGAAAGGAAAGAAACTGCAAAGATGAGGTATAGGAAGGAGTATATGAGACTTCATACCTAAAAAAATTGTCCATTTTTTTGGTGAAATGTTTATACTGCAGATACACCTAGCTTAATTCTATAGTAAAAGTGTATTGATATAAAAGTATATTTACTATGTGTTTGGCGAATAAATTATTGATTATTTTCTAATAAATATTGTTCTTTTCTTTTTATTCATGTTGAATATTAGTTATTTGATCACATTTTCTCTTTTATTTTTTCTATTGATATTAGTGTAGTTCATTTTTGTGTGTTCATATGAAGTGGATCTATTTCTTGGTAAGAAAGCCTTAAGTTTGATCATAGTTAACAATATTATCATGATATTATAAGTTTCTATTATGTTGACGATGATTGCTTCAGTCAATATTTGGACTCCGAAATTTTTCTTTGGGTTAGGTGCTTAGTATGGTTCTTACTTGCTGCACACCAAGGAGCTTAACAGAGTTTATTAAGAAGTCACTATATGAATTGCTTATATATATTTGATGTTTTAGGCTTTTCGTGTTATTTATGAAGTACTTAATGGACTTAATATATATGAAAGAAAAAATGACTCTTTATGTATACACTTAGTGGTTTACGAATATAGCTCACTGTAGCACAGAGGATAAATAATTTTGTGTTCTCCTAAAAGATGGACTCAATCTTTTATTCATCAAAAATCGGTGGTAAAAGATGCATCTTTGAATCCAACATGATCAATGTAGAATTAAAAAAATCACACATATATGACTTCCTATCTTTAAATGGAGATTCTATATTACATTTATAATAGGCCTAAAAGCCACACTCCGGGTAATACTAGGGGGATCACTGATTCTCTTTTGTTTCTTATAACTTTAATTATTTAAGGTGGATGCACAACAAGAATATGAAATCAAAAGTTTTTTGTCGGTCGATATATTTAGATATTCAAAACACTTTTAAACTTTGTGGTTTATGATGTATTTTGTTTTTTCACTGATGTTTATAATTAAAACATTTCTGACTTTGAGCTATATCAACCAGACATTTAATTTTACTCCTATCTGGCATTGCACGTCTCTTTTACTTGGTTCTCCTAAGTTAATATAAGCTTTCATAAAGAATAATGGTTGATTTAGTTCTCTTCCTCAAATTAAATATACGCTGAGTTAGGTGGATTAGATATCATCAATCTCATGTAAATGATATGTGGAAATTGGTTACACCTGCTATTTTTTCGGCATATATTAGGTGTTCCTCTATGCGTCTTTGGTATGTTTATATGTTTGACGAGAAAGAAAGAATATTGTGTTGTAGGGTTGTAAAGTGATTGCATTATTAATACTATGCAAAATAAAGATTTCTTATGAATGCATCGTTGATAAAAAAAAAAAACACCCCCTCACATAATGACAAGAGTTCATATAAGGATACTAAAAAAGTTCATTCACTTTTCACTTAATGTCTTTTTGCTCCATTGAAACACTTCTCTGGTGTCTTCTGAATTATGAACGAATGTTAATTTTTGCTATGGTTTATCATCCTTTTTTGTGTGCTAGCATATAGTGTTTTGCTTACTTCACTAATGTATGAAAAATTAAAAAAGAATGATTATCATTGCTGAATTTATCAAAAGTGGTGGAAGACATTACATGTGAGTCATTACCTATTTTAGTAAACCATTAGTCCATACAATTCCACTACTTATAGTTAATATGGTATTACTTCTTTGGCATTACTTGTAGGCAAGAAACCCGAATAAGGAATGAAGGAACGGAAAATCCCCTTCAATACTGAGGAAATTGGCTGTATGCTTTGAGCACTTGGTGGTTTCGGTAATGATATTCATATTTATGTGGCATCCGGAGAAATTTATGGAGGAGAAGAGACATTGGCTCCTCTCAACGCTCTATTTCCAAATTTTATTTCAAAAAAACAATCGCCAGCAAGGAGGAATTGACACCATTCTCTTCCTTTTCTTCTCAGATGATTGCGTTAGATTTCATGATTTTTGATGAGAGCAATGCTTTTTTATCCAATAGCAATGGTATAATATTGAAAGAATGCTCATCACTAGAAGAAGGTAAGCTACTTGATGTTTTTGACTTGAATCAGTTAGCTGACTTCACAAAAAAGTTTAAACAATTTTTCATCTTATAAAATAATTTTGACGAAATGATGCTTCTGCAAATGTCATATTCTTTACTCAATTACCATGTAACTTTATTTGTTAGTTTGTTACCCTAGAAAAGGGTAAAGTTTTTAAAATCTTTTCCGTGTTTCAGGAGATGTTTTAATCACAAACTAACTATTTGCTCAAATGCGAAGAAGCTTAACAGATTGCTCCTTCATTGAAATAACATGACATGGGAAGAGTTCGCCTCACAAATTCGAACGTCTCAAATAGGTATCATGGGAGAGCCAATGGAGGTAAATCCAGATAAGAGCGAGTTTCATGAAAACCCAACAACATGCATTCGTGCAGATTGTGAAATGGATACTGGTGCTGCTACTATTAATGCTAGGAGAGATATGGGTGAAGTAACTGATGGCCAGGTAGGTGAAGAAGAGCAAGAATGGTATTATACAGAATATACGTAGAATGAACTTGAAATTCAATGAAGAGGGCTTCCGAAAGACATTATGCAGATTCTGACAGATTTATAAAACAGAACAGTCAAAAATAGAAGATGATTTTCTTCGATTAACGAGAAGTTGCAGATGGAGCAGGTCCTCATTTTGAGTACTAGCTTCCATCTATTGATAACAAGATAACGGTAAGCCAAAGATATAAGATGATGGTCCAGTTACATTAGAAGAATTTATAAGCCGCTTACTATCAGAACTTGTGGCTTTCCTATCCATACCGCTGTTGGGTTTTAAAGGTGTGAACAAGAAATGAAGGGTTGTGACTCTCCTGAAGAGTTGTGACTATGCTGAAGGGTTGTGACCTTTATGAAAGGTTGTGTCATTTCTAAAGGGTTGTGACCGTTTGAAAGGGTATGCCTTTTTCAAAGTGTTGTGACCTTTCTGAAAGATTGTCTTCTTTCTAAAGGGTTGTGACCTTTACCCTTTATTGGCTATAAATAGAGAGGTTTTCTCTCATTTTTCTGCATCGAATTCTTCCCTTCTTTTGCATACATTTCTTACAAAACAAAATCAATCGATCGTGTCTGTGTGTGTGATTCGTTGCTATCATTTTGAGTTCGTTGAAATTATCGAAGTTTGAGGTACCGCTACTACTTTAATGGTTAATCCGTTTTATCTTGGGAGGAATTAATCTGCAACTTCGGGTACTTGAGGGGATTAAATTTCTTAAGGATACACAGTGGGTTCTGTGGACTCGGATAGTTCTTTATGTTTTTCTTTTCATCTTTTATCTGGTTTGCTAATCTAAATACAGGAGACAACAAGCTTAAGAAATTTAATGTTGGTATTTTCTGTGATAAGGAAATTACTTCTATTTTTTGTGTTCTTTTTATTGGGGAAAGAAAAAGAGAATTATTTTATCATATGATAAAAGAGATTTGGGATGAATTAGTACTACTTTAATATGTTCGAGTATATTTTTGTAGTAAGTTTTCCTTGGATGGGTAAGATTATTTTTATTTTCTTCCCAAGTGCATTCAGTTTTCTTTTCAATGATAAAAGTTATTTTGTGCATAAAGGCTAAGATGAGCACTTTAATTTTTTCCCTATATTCTTGGTTTTATATAAATATGAGAAGAATTAAATGAACAAATGTTGTCTCCTAACAATATTTGAACATGAGTTTAGTTTCTTGTTGAAATTAAATGTCTTCTTAAGGAAAATAGGAATATGATGGAAACTGATAAAAGGAAAAAAAAATTAGCAAGAAAAGTGACTTGCATAGAATTATTGCTGACAGATAGAATATGATTCAATGAGAGTAAAATTCATGTTCTATCTTTATTTCCCTTGAATTTTTTTTCTATCCTTTATAAGTTATGAAATTTATTTCATAAATGTTGGGATAGATGGTCATTATGTGATGATATCAGAATATATCTTTATAATATGTATTCTGTTTAGAGGAGGAATTTTTTTTTTGTTGTTTTCTACTCCATGTGAAATTTGATTGTGTTTGACTTTTGGAGATTTTTTTTTACTCCTTTGGTTTGAAGAATATAAGAACTTCACAAACAAATCAGATTTTGCATTGGTTTGAAGAATATAGAAACTTCACCAATTTGTTAAATACTCTGTTTGAATGAATATTCTAACTTGAAGAGTACAAAATCTTCATCAGGAATATTAAGGCTAAATGATTGAAAAAGATAAAATCTTCATTGCTAGCTCGAAACAGTGTTGTATTTAAGCTTTCTGGAGATTAAAACCTTTTTGGTTTACTACTCTGTCTGAATGTGAAACTGATTCGAAGAATATTAAAACTTCATCAGAATTCAAGGTTCATTCGGTTAACGATTAGAAGAATATAAAAACTTCATCGTTAAACTAGAAACAAGTTGTATAAAGATTGAATCTTTATTGTTAGTATTCTAAATACCAAGTGGTTTGTCTAGTTGTGACAAAAAGGAAAAAAAATAAAAATACTAGTGACATAAAATTAGTGGTTTTTGTGCCTGCAATGGGTGTTTATATGGATTAAATCTCCAAAAGAAGGCTTCGTGTTGCCAATATGTAAGCATGGGAAAAAATATGTGGAAAATAATTTCAAATACTTGAAAAATATTTTTGAGAACATATTGAAAATGTGGGGGGTTCTTTACTTGTGATAAAGACAAAATTAGACTTACTATCTAATTTAAATTTGAAAGTACAAGGTATGAAATTTAATGACAATCTTGTATTATGTTAGACCCACAAAATTCTTGGAGTATAATTGATATTGTGGTCGTTGAGTCTCTCTTTACTAGTATATGATATGACTAGTATGAAACCACAAAATTATATTACTCATTGAAAAGAATTGTATTCTTTGATGAAAAAGTTTCACTTTAAATATTGTGATTTTTCATGAAAAGATATGTCTATTAAAACAAATTTTTTTTGTATAGACATGAACATTGGTGAAAAATGATCTGTTATATTTGTTTTGTAAAACAAACATTTGGGTCATATTGCACTTATTGGACCAATGAGACTATGATCATGGGTAATTCTATAACAAATTGAAAGTTATGAAACGGTCTTCTAAAAAGGACATAGGGCAGGTGTTGACATTAAACCAATGTCTGTATTTGAGAACGTTATAAAAAGTAAAGAACAAAATATTTGTGGGAAAAGGTTACCTCACAAAAGGTCTTTTCAAACTTAGTATTTCAGTTTGTTCTTACTTGCTTGAATCAAATTATTTGTGACATAAATGCTTGGGATATGCCAATTACAAAACCTTGCAAAAACTGATCAACTTAGAAGTTTTGCCTAACTTCTAGTGCAATAAATCAAAATGTCAAGTATGTGTTGTTGAAAGAAATTTTAATACCTTAGAATTGATTTACATTGACATTTGTGATATGAAGTCAATACCATCTCGTGGTGGAAAAAAGTGTTTCATAAATTTTATTAACAATTGCACTAGATATTGTTATGTTTATTTGCTGAACGGTAAGGATGAAGCAATATAAACATATAGGCAATATAAAACTGAAGTTGAAAATCAGTTGCATAAAAAATTTGTCATGATTAGAAGTGAAAGATGTGGAGAATATGAATCTTCTTTTGTAGAAATATATTTGAAAAATGGAATCATCCATCCAATTACTGCACATTCTCACCTCAATATAATAAAATTGATGATAGGAAAAAATCGAACTTTGAAAGAAATGTTGAATGTCCTATTTATAAGTTCAGGTTTGCCACAAAATTTGTGGGGGGTGCTATCATTATAGCAAAAGAGAACAACAAAAAGTTTGTCTGTTTAGAAAGAGAGAAATAAAAAGTTTTGTTTGTTAGTAAAGGGAGTAACAAATTTTATTTTATTTTTTAAAAAAACTTTTGTTTGTTAAGAAAGGGAGCAACAAAAAGTTGTGTTTGTTCATGCTTTGTTGTATCCTGATAGAGAATTGTTTGTCCTCCCTTAAAGTATATACAAGCAATAACTCTTGAAAGATAGTGATCTAATAATTTCCAATACAGTTTATTCCATATGAGAAATGGAAATGAGGGAACTATTCCCAAAAGGGTCAAAATAGGACCTAAGACTCTGGATTGTATGTTTATTGGATATACTACATGTTGACACCCAATTTTGACCGACCTTTAACCTTTTTGGAATGCTACATATTTTTTAAAATATATTTCGAGTTTAAAATTTTAATCCATTTTGTCTAAATTTTTTTTTTTAATCATGGTTGATTTATAAAAAGAAATATATATTGTAATTATTATTAAATTATTTTATCGATAGTTAAACTCAAAATAATTACTTTATTTAAATGTTTTAAAACTTAGATGTGTATAATTTATACGAAAATATTTTAATATATGTAGTATTTCAATTGGTTAGCACTCCTTCAAATCCCTCAAAATCATTTTAAATTTTAGCCAATTTTATTCTAATTTTATTTCAACTCTAGCCACTCCAATTCCAATCCTCTTTCCAATTATAGCCATCTGTGTTTTCAATCATAGCCATTTCAATTCAATTCCTAAAGCCCTATCTTTTAATCCTAACCGTTAACCTCGTCCTATTCAATCCTGACCACTCATCTTAGATTGTTTCAACGAATGAGATCAAATCCTAACTTTCCTATTTCTTACCCCAAAAGACCTAACCCTATGTTGAATGCTTCATTCATTTTTCCTTCCTCTTCTTAAAACCACAGCCGCCCCACTCCCCTTGTCTTTTCTTTTACTCCGGCGGGATGGAGCAGCAGCAGTTGACGCCGAAGCAGCAAGCTCTGGCGATCCCTCTCTCTTCCCCCCTCCTCTATTCTCCCCTCTCCGCTTCTTCACTCAACTCTAGCAGCAAGCAGCTGCAAACAGCAGCTGCACAGAGCCCGCAACGCTGGCGAAGAGAGCCGCGAGGTAGCGAGCCTTGACAGTAGCAGCTCCAGCCGATGACGGAGCAGCCAGCTCCACCAGCGAGAGACCAGGCGAGCCACTAGCTGGAACATGCAGCAGCTCCGGCGACCACCACTAGCGAAAATCAGCAACAGCTGCACGTAGCCAGCAGCGGCCGACGGAAACAACCACCAGGCATCACCCTCTCCTTGTTCTTTTCTCTTTTTCTGGCGAGATGGAACACCTGGGACAGTGTTTGCTCGGATCAATTTTTAAATTTTTGGCTTGTTGAAGATGAATCTTAACAGATCCGTCTGGGTTAGTTATCTTGTTCCATTTATTTTATTTTCTTAGTGTTATTATGAAATATAAGGGTATTTGTTATGTGTGTCTGAAGCATGAGTTTACTGTGATTGTGAATTTGTGGTCCACTGATTCTACATCTATCTTTTAATGCAAATTTCCTTTCTTTGGCTAAATTGGTGATGAATCTACTCGTTAAAGTTTAATCGTTTTGTTAGCTTAATTATGTCATAGACCTCTCTAAGTGCTTGATTTATGGAAATTATATGTAATAGACATATGTGGTAATTGTGGATTAATAATCGGCTCCTTTAATCGTGTTAAACTGTGAATTGATTGTCTCCTTAAATGGATTATTTGAGTATGCTGTAACTTGTCTTATCTAAGTTCTGACTATGCATCCTAGCAATTATTCTCGTGAGGTTCCTTGTTTACACTTAATTGATTAGTTATCCATTCTTCTTGCTTGATTGAGATTGATCAAATTTGTTTGCCCCTCTATTTGGTAAATTGGTTGTGTGATTACTTCTTCCCTTAGTATAGTCTTCCCTTTAATTTAGTTTATATGGTTAATGGGTATTTCCTTGCCTTAAATAGAGTTGGCCAGAACCTTCTTACATATTTATTGATGAGTGTGATGTATTTTGGATAAGTATTGCCTTATATGAGTGAATTCGAACTTGTAATTTCTCTCATATTTGATTAATTTAGTATCTTAATTGATTCTTGAAAATATGTTGATCTAATCAATAACTTGTTCATAAATCCCTTGCTTATGCTGTGATCTAGATTTCCATAAATTGTTAATTAACTTGCTTGATTATGCGTAAGTCATGGAAACCTCTCCTACCTTTGGTAAGTCTAAAGGCGTGCATTATTTCTCCCCTTAAATTTTCAGCGCTGACTTTTATTTGTATATTAACGAGTTGATGTAAATTGATCCCTCCTCCCTTAATTATTGTTCTAAATATATTCTTACTTGTTTATTTATGGCAATTTAATATTAGGTAAATATTTGATTAAGGATTATCGCTTTATGTGATGGCCGGTGCTTACTTTATTATGGCAACTCTTAATTATTTCCTTGTCTTATTTAGTTGCTCATATTTTTGGTAAAAAACTAAATTAGGAAATCTGATTTTTGGCTCTTGTAAAATAAGGAAATTAATTTTTAATTGATCCCTTAAAATATATTCTTTCCTTCTAAACCATGCCCCCTTCCACTATATAATAAAGGACCCCTCCCCTTCATTAGTCCACGGTCTACACACATTGCTCACGCCTTATTCTAGAATATTTTAAAAATATTGCTCTCTTCTCTTAAAAAGAATTACGTTTCTGGTGAACATTCTTAGTGCTGTTTTACTCGGCACTGCTGTGTTCGGGTCTAGTATCGAATTAAGTTCGTCTGCACTGCTGATAATTATTTTCTGCTTAATTGGTTAGTTCTCTTCATTAATGTAATTTTGTTTGCACTATGCATGATTGTATGTTTAAAATAAATAAGGGAGTCATCCAGGTCAGTTTTTCATATCCCTTTCCCTTTCCATGTGTGATCTCATATGTTCTATTACTTGTTTAATAATTCGTGTGTTTTGCTATGAATAACTTTTATGTTGCTATCTATATGGTTATGATCTTGCCTTTGGTATATTCTATTTAATAGGTTTCGAATTTAAAGTTCAAGTGTTGAAGAGTCGCCTAAGATGGTTTTCAGACAAGATTTAATTTTATTTATTATAGTTGAATTGCCTCAATTTTATTTTGGTATTGTAATAGTTGTATAACTCTAACTCTCTCTATATAATAAATATTTGGGGATCGCCTAAGGGGGAGGGGGATTATATTCTACGTGTTTATTCTATCGTTACTCATTTAGAAAGCATGCCTATAGGATGGTGATTATTTGATAATTTGTAACATCGCCTTAGATCTAACTAAAATAAAACAAAATATGCTATTGTCATTAATCATCTATTTAATCCTTTAATCAATTTAAAAGTGGATCGGGTTTTAATTGCTTATTATAGTGTGTTGTGATTAGCATTAACCACCTTCATAATGAATTAACAAATAAGTGATATATATTTGCTCTTTGTTTCATGTAATTCAACTAATTATTTTTAAAAAAAATAAATGAATAAATTTTGAATATTGTCATAACATTTTATATTATTTTGTCATCTTAGATACCATGCCTATAGGATCTAAATAGTTTTAGAAGTGTAGTATGTTACATATTAGATACATGTCATGTCTATAGGGTTTAAGAATTTGCTTAAATGAAATAGATGTCCTGCCTATATTTTGATACTATTTTCAGCATGTTTACACTTAGATATCATGTCCATAGGACTTAATTAATAAGATCAAATCGGCTTGTTAAAACATTTCTCTAATAATTTTCAGCATTTTAAGTAAGTGAAATAAATATTCTGTATACTCCCTGCTCACTGATAATCGATTCCTGCAACAAACTATTTTTTGGCCAGTCAAATAAATCAAGCATGTTAAAATCGGTTTAAATCTTATGTCCTGATTAAATCTGCCATTACTTTCTATTATTTCTGCTCACTTGTTTCTACTTGAATTAATCTGTAATTAATTAATATCTGCACTGCAATTATTTTTCTACCAGTTAAAATAAACCAATTAACTTTTTTTTCGGCATGCTGCAACTGAATAAAATGAATTTATGCATGACTATTCTCTGCTCCGTTCATGTTTAGTATATTTTTTGCATTCTCTAATAGCTTGTTGTCACTCTTAAAATTAAATAAATATCGCTTTTGCACTTGTATCAATTTTCTGCCCCTCTGAAATTCATAAATAAAATTGTTATAATTATGTTGACAATGCTTGTACGTGCACACACTTAAGCATGAGACCTTTCACAATTACTTGTGTTTGTTAGCATGTATATTAAAATTTAGAGGCCAATATGAGACTTTACGTGCTAAATGCTCGTCCAACATATTTGACTTGGTGTCTAGGTGGGCCTATTAGGAGTTTATTTCAGTCTAAAACCTTCCTAATAGTAGTCCAATGCCTTTTGGACCCTAGCGGGGACGTAAGACACCTTTTAGAGACGTAAAGCATGCGGTGGTGGGGTAGGGGTAGTTTAGGCCCTATAGTATAACACTGACTCAGGCTTAAAGTAGCAAACCTTGGTTTTGTCTGTCCCTATCGGAAGCCTATCGAAAATAAGAAAAGTCGAGTGCTGATCCTAAAGTCCTTCAGAGTCCCCCTTCCTTTTCTTTTTTATATGTTTATATTAATTATTTGGGGTAGTTAAAAAAAATTAAATATTTGCTTATCTACTTGTACAATTTCTGTCTTCTCGCTTATCTCTTTATTAATTGTTTAATAATATTTTATCACTTAGTCTTGCATGTTTAACTAATTATTTAAAATAACTAAAGTGCTCCTTAATTGTTTAATGTCATATCATCACTTAGTTTTGCATGTTTAATTAAATAATAAATAAATAAATTGATCTTAATGGTTTAATATTAGTTATCACCTAGCAAGCATGTTTAATTAAATAATAAATAAATAAATTGATCTTAATGGTTTAATATTAGTTATCACCTAGCAAGCATGTTTAAATAACCAATAAATGAAGTGACCCTTAATTCCTACTCGTAACCCCTATATAAATTGCATGAGACATGGCCGGGATCCACATTTGTGGACCTCGAAGGATGCCTAACACCTTCTCCTCGAGGTAATTTGAACCCTTACCCTGATCTCTGGTTCGTTGACCTTAGCTAGACTTAGTTAGGTTAGATATGTGCCCTAACGCACCTTAATTCGTTAGGTGACGACTCTTCAATCACCCAAAGTCCAAAAGAGTTGTTAGGTTGTGCACCAAAACCTGTTTTGAGAAAAACAGGGCGCGACACTACAAATAGTAAAGAATGTCGATTTATGGTTCATAAGTCGGAACTATCGGATAGTCAAGTGAAGGGTCTAAACGACCTTGGAAAGAACCAAAGGAGAATGTACTTAATAAAGAGATTTAGATGCGTAGTAAATATCAATGGTCAAATTACTTTTTACGAGTTTGATTTTGTAGCATTTCTTCTTGAAAATGAGTCTCATATATTCTAAAAGTTATGTCCTTTGTGGACTCATTTTCTTTGAGAAAAGGCTGTCCAATAGTAAGATAGATTCAATCTTGAGCAACCATACTTGAGAGTTGGTTGATCTTCCTCTAGGAAATAAACCTTTGGGTTCAAAGTAGATCTACAAAAGGAAAAGAAAGTTGATGAAACTATTGGAAAATACAAAGCAAAACTTGTTGTCATAGGCTTTAGACAATAAGAAAGCCTTGTTTGACATATAATTGCCACTAACTAGGATTACATCAATTCATATGTTAATTGCGCTAGTTGCGGTATATGACCTTCAAATTCGTCAAAATGGATGTGAAAACATTTTTTTAAAATGAAAAATTGGAGGAAGAAATTTATATGGAACAACCCAAGGGCTTTGTGGTTTTGGTAAAAAAAAAAGAAAATCTGTAAACTTGTTAAGTCACTCTGTGGACTAAAAACAAGCGCCCAAATAATGACATGCGAAGTTTGACCAAACTATGTTGGCAAATGAATTCAAGATTAATGAATGTGATAAATGTTTTTACATTAAAGACACTCCAATTCACAAGGTCATTATTTGTTTTTATGTTGATGACATGTTGATCATCAAAAGAGACATTTCTGACATAAATGCTACTAAGCATATGCTAGAAAATAACTTCGATATGAAAGACATTGAAGTTACTGATGTGATTGAAAATGTACTTGACAAGTTCAAGCATTTGAATTTCAATATTGTCAAGACTCCAATAAATGTGAGATTTGTCTTAAAAAGGAATGAAGGCAAAAGTGACTCACAATTGGATTGTGCTAGAGTATTGAGAAGCATGATATATATCATGAAGTGTACGCGATCAGATATAGCATATGCTATTAATAAACTAAGTCGGTTCACGAGTAATCTCAATCAAACTCATTGGATGACAATGAAAAGAGTTTTGGAGTATTTAAAACATACTTAAAAAAACTATTGTTTTGCATTATAACTAATATTCAATAGTATTGGAAGAATATAGTGATGCAAATTGAATCACCAGGTCAAATGAAGTAAAATCCACGAGTGGATGTGTATTTACTCTTGGTGGAGGAGTAGTCTCTTGGAAATCATCCAAACAGAGATGTATCGCTCGCTCTACTATGAAATCTGAGTTTATCACTCTAGATAAGGCCGATAAAGAAGTTGAATGAGTCCAAAATTTCTTGAAAGATTTTTGGCCCAAACCTTTTAGCTCCAGTATGCATACATTGTGAGAGTTAATTTGTAATAGGTAGGGCATGGATCATGATGTATAACGGAAAGTCTCGTCATATATGACGTAGACATAATATCGTTAGAGAACTACTCTGTAGTGGAATTATCATAATTGACTATGTAAAGTCAAAGGGTAATGTGTCAGATCCACTTATACAAGGCCTAACTAGAGAGGGAGTTGATAGATTATCAAAGGGAATGGGACTTTGGCTAAGAACAAGTCATTGTGGCGGTAACTCTACCTAGAAGACTGGAGATCCCAAGATCTAGGTTCAAAGAGATCAAACAAAGTCATTGATGACGGTTCAACATTGTCAAAATATTTTTTATGGTCCATTCTCATGATAAGACAATGTTTTGTAACAAGGATAAAGGCATTAGGACTTTTTAATGATTTCTAAGTTTGATACAGGGCATATCAAATGGTGTATCTATGGGATAACACATTTAGAAATCACCTATGTAAGTGTGAAGTGTAAGCTGCTTTAAGGAGAATCCAGTAAGGCCAATTCTCTACGCACTTATAAACCGAGACGTGGTCATGGCTGAATCGAACAAAACAATGAGAACCAAAAACAGTTCAAGGGTTGATTGTGTGACTTATGTTGTCTAGGTATACACCAAAGCTCGACGGTTCAAAGATATCAAATCTACCATTGATCGAGTATATTCGATATATGTTCATTATGGAAAGTTCAAAGGGAAACCTACTTATCCAGAGGCAATCAATCCTTAATTACGAATCACACAGTTTTTCATGCATATGTTTTAACAATATCCAATCCCTATTCATGTGGGGGATTGTTGGGTTTTAAAGGTGTGAACAGGAAACGAAGGGTTGTGACTCTCCTGAAGAGTTGTGGCTATGCCGAAGGGATCTGACCTTTATGAAAGTTTGTGTCCTTTCTAAAGGGTTGTGACCGTTTGAAAGGGTATGCCTTTCTCAAAGTGTTGTGACCTTTACCCTTTGTTGGCTATAAATAGAGAGGTTTTCTCTCATTTTTCTGCATCGAATTCTTTCCTTCTTTTGCACACATTTCTTACAAAATAAAATCGATCGATCGTGTCTGTGTGTGTGATTCGTTGCTGTCATTTTGAGTTCGTTGAAATTATCGAAGTTTGATGTACTGCTACTTCTTTAATGGTTAGTCCGCTTTATCTTAGAAGGAATTAATCTGCAACATCGGGTACTTGAGGGGATTAAATTTCTTAAGGACACACAGTGGGTTCTGTGGATTCGGATAGTTCTTTGTGTTTTTCTTTTCATATTTTATTATTTCTGATTTGCTAATTTGAATACAAGAGACAACAACCGCTTCAATGCTGCATTTGTCTATTTCAATTTGTATAATTATAAAACCTTTTTGGTACTTGTGGGGATGAATATATCTACTTTTAAATACTAAAATTTATTTTCTTGCTAATGTGATGAGTTTTTACAGATAATTGATGCGATTAATGTGTCAGATGAAAGTTTTCTACGAAAGCAAAACTTGTGTGTCGTGAAGAGAGATTAGTCCCAAGAGTTGGTCATTTCAGAAGATATTGCAAAAGCTAATGAAACTGAAGTATGGGATTCCCTCTGCTTATTCAATGTGATTAGAAGGGATACCCAAAAACTTGTATCCTTATTTTGACAAAATATTTAAGAGTGGGACATGTTTGATGTTGCTGCAAACTCAACACTATTAAATGCATTTTCTAAAGCAGGAATAAAGCTAAGATACTGTGCAAGATGCAGGGTTTGAAGTTTTGTTCAAACCTAATGATATATGTAATAATCATGTGAAATGTTGCTATATATTCTTATTAGCCTCTCAAAAGGCTTCTTGGCTATTCAACATGTCAAAATATTATTCAAATGCTAATAACTGAATTGCTCATATTTACGACTTGGGCTTGGTATATCAATACCACAATAGTTGTAATTGTACTCTCTGAGCCCTTTGTTTCAACATTTTGATATGATATTCAACATCAAGCCAAAGATGAACGAATGTAGTGCAATTGCTTGATATAAGCTATGACAATAATTAATTACTTAGTGTTGGGATCGTGCTCAGCACGGGTCATGGCCATCTAATATATATATATATATATATATATGATACCACAGGATAAATATATTGGATAAACACGATAGGACTCTAAGTGAGAGAGGGAGTACTGAGTAGGATTTACAAACAATTGTTTTTTCCGCCTAAAAATTCTAATCTGCTAAAATTCTGTAATTTCTGTTTTTACGTAATTCTGTTATTTTCTGTGTATTGTTTTCTGCTTCCACGTCACCATACGTCACCATTGTCTTACTGTAATTTCTGTAACTTTTCTGTAACTTTTCTGTACGTCTATATTTTCTGTAATTTTTCTGTACTTCTGTATATTTTTTGTATATTTTTGGTATCAGAGCGAGAAGGTTTTGGGTACACATATTCAGAAAAAATACAATTAATATCGTAAAATAGATGAAAAGACACCCTTTTGCCAACCAAGTAAGATTAAATTATTGGTATTTATATAGAGAATTACAAACTAAATCTGAATTGTTAAAAATAAAGGAGGCCTTAACCTTATACCTAGAAATATTAGAAACAAACGACTTAACAGACAGACTTTGTAATCACGGAGGTCTATATTCATCAAATCGACCAACCTTAGTCAATCCAGAATTATTAAGTGCTTTAAAGTGGGAACTACATAGCATAGACAATAGTATTCAACTCACAAATAGACACATAGGAGTCCAAAGGAACTATATTAGTAAATTAACGTTACCTTTAGGATAGCACGCACCCTAAAGTAATAATATATATGTCATCTAGAATCTATAAGAAAAGATTTAGGCCGTACGAAAAACAAATTATACTTGACCAGGAATATCATTGGTATCTATTAAGAATAAGACAGAACTATATAGATATATACGACTATTTGATAGAACAAAGACAATTATACTCAGAACAATTACGGTTATTTTCAGATTTATTGACATCTTCACAAATATCTCATATACACCAGGAAATAAAACAGATCGATTTACAAATACCCACTATAGGAGCTAGAGTTTATCACTATATAAACGAAATTCGAATAGAATCAAAAGACTATAAAAACAGAACCTTATATCTAGCATAATAGGAAGTAGAATATTTTGATTTAGAAATAATATTAGTAGAATCGATATCCCTTTCAGCTAAAATAGATCAATTAAAACAATTAGAATACTTAAGACTTAAGAATTTACCCTGAAAAGAAATACAGAATATTAAAAGAAAATTCAGTAATAAGGTGCAATTTTAGTCAAGGAGAACACCTTCTACATTCAGACGATAAGCAATATAATACTATAGTAGATCTTATAATAAACTTTAGTGAAATAACACAAATTAAAGAAAAGCATATAGTAAGATTATTAGAGACAATAGAACAAACTCAAAATAAATATAAAAAGATACTAGAAAGGTTAGAACAAAATTTTGATTTCTTAAAATCACAAGAACAAGAAATAGATAGAAAAATCAAACACTTGAACCAAAAAGTTTAATATAGAACAAATACCTACAAAGGTTGAAATAAGAAAGCTAATACAGACTATAGCAGACAAGCCTAAAGAATTAGAAATAAAAACAATAGAATTAATTGAAAAAATTACTACACAAGTAAACATAGTAACTACAGAGGTTCGGGAAATAAAAAAGACAATACAACAACTAGAAGATAAAATCCTTTCATGAACGACTTATGCCAAGAACCATCATACATTAAGGCTTTAAAATTCACAGCAAGCATACTACCAGATCCACAAGGATTGTCTGATCACCAATCTTCAAGTAAATCAGATCAAATAATTATTAGACAAAATAACACAATAATAGTATTACTGATAGAATTAAGTAAAAAACTAGATAAACTAATTAGAGACAAAGAGGTAATAAGAGAAGAACCAAAACATTTTGAAATAGAGGAATTAATAACTCAGTTAAAAAATATTGAAATTACTCCGCCTAAAGAAAGACCTACAATAGTTAGAAAATCTCAAAAATGGACTTTCTTTCAGGTAGAAGAACAACAGCCGAAGAAAGACCACGAGTAAGTTTTTCTGAAAATCACATAGGAAATGGCCTTATATCTAGAATATTCACAAAAAATAGACAAGACGATAAACAAATCCAAGAGTTAAATCAAGTAATAGATGTAGATAAAGACTTAAGAATATTTCAACAGAATCAGTTGAACCTACTCAACCCAAAGATATTATACGATACAGGATATTTTACGAAAACTAATCAGTTATATAGACATTATAGAGAAGAACAAATTTCAGCTATGGGTAACGAACTAGCTACTATAAATCTAGTAAACCAAGAATCCCTACAAAAAATAGTACATAATAAATTAACCTTAATGCATATGGGGTTAATAGTAGTGGGATTAAAAGGATTAACTCGAAAAATCTAGGAACTAAAGTATTAATCGTAATATATGATGATAGATGGTCTGACTTAAGGAAATCCATCATAGGATTAACAGAAGTAGATATGACTAATAATGGAGGAATATTTTATATTAGCCCAGATTTTATGATTAATTTAAGAGAATTTGGAAAGCATATAAAAATAGGAATACAGACTAAAGGTTATGAAGAAATGAGTAGCGGAAATAATCTACTTATGTGTTCGGGTTTCATCGGAAAAATTGCATCTAAAAGTAATACAAGGTTTAGACTAAAAGTAGAAGATGTAGTAGAGGTAATGGGAAACAAAGGCATAAAATTAATAAAACCAATAAAAATAAATCCAGAAGAATATGCGGGGTTAGAATGGAACCTCGAAAATCTAAATAAGAAGAAGGTACTTACACCAGACAGTCATTTAATGTACACTAATACAAAAGGAGAAACTTCTATAAGATTCACCGATTATAATTACTCCAACCAAACTAATTTAGAAGAAGAATTAGAATTGGAAGAATTAAAAGAGAAAAAGGAATTTATGAATGTCGAAATAATACAAGAAGGATATGAAGTAGATGAGGCATTACAAGAAGCTGAACGAAGGTATAATAACAATAATGATATAACTTTTAAATGTAAAGGATGTAAAATAGGAAGTATGGGTATAGTAGAGGTAGAAAAACATTTTAAAACATGCACTTTCAGAACAGATAATCTAGGATATAGAGAAGAGTATGAAAATCAGGAAAAATTTGAAAACCTCGAAAAGATACTAGAAAATCTATATGATAGCGACGATGAAATAGAAAGAAATTCTATAATAAGCCAAAAGGAACTTATGGAATCCACTAGTTCAAGTGCTAGTCCATTTCAACGAACGCCCAACCACATACAATAGATACAAGTATAGGAAATGTACCAAGACGGCGAGTCTTTAGGGTAAATCCCAGACACGAATCGAAAATGTAAGACCAATGGGTAGAAGGATGCCTATAGAAGAACCCATTAGACTACAAGAAGGAGGAAGTAAAGGAAAAATATTAAACATAGCAGCACATGATCCTCAAATGTGGAATGCAGTCATAGACTTATGGAAAGGAATAGTAGTAGCAGACTATATATATATATATATATATATAAAACCACACATGTACATAGAATTATATCCTTAATGAATTTCTTTATATATATCCCCATTTTCCAAATCAAATTGTCACTTTATTTTGACAACTATGAATCCTTAATGAGTTCTTTTTTACTTTGGTTGGTCAAAACTAAAATTTTATGATACAATCTTGTAGGGTTTTAACTAACACAAAATAAAATATTAAAATTTTATACTGAGAAGGTTATAAACTCACACATTAAAATTTGATTATTTGTCAAAAAAAAAATGTGGAGGTAATAACCTCTTAAATGAAATTTAATAATTTTGTCAAAAGTAATTGCTAAATGAAATATTTTTGAGGATTTTTTGTTGTTTATCTTGTATTCCTAAGAGATTTAGAACAAAACTTTGAAGAACTTAATAAGAAACAACAAAGTTTAAAGAGTATTTTCAAACTAGAAAATTAAAACTAGTAGAGAAAATAGAATCAGAAATAGATTAGAAACAATATAAAAATATTTTTCTCAAAGAAATAAAATCGAGTCCACTAAATGCACAGTGTCCCCTTAAGGAAACTATTCCCCTCAAGTACTCGAGGTTAATAGATATATCCTCCCAGGATAGAACGATCTTACTCACCGGTGTATCGATACCTAAAATCACGGTGTCAGCGAACCACTCAACGGCAATAAAGTACGCTTAGAATACTAGATTTAGTAGTAGTAGAAGAAGTCCAGAAAAAATCGTTTAACTAAAATGAGAGGAAATCCCTCAATTTATAGAAAACAAAGGGTAGTGTGAAAAGGTTCTTATTGTGCCTTACCGGAAAGGTCACAAACCTTTGGAAAAGTCACAATCTTTCGGATAGGACACAACCTTTCATAAAAGTCACAACTTTTCATAAAATTCGCAACTTTTCATAAAAGTCACAACTCTTCATCAAAGTTGCAACTTTTCATAAAAATCACAACTATTCATAAAAATCGCAACTCTTCATTTTCCATTCACATCTTTTAAAACCCAACATTTTTTAAATCATTGTAACGGTAAATCGTGGGTTTTTCTTTTTCTCAAATTCACCGAAGATGTGTCCCTTGATGAATTATTTCATACCTACAAGAAGTCTACCTAAGGATATTGTCAAATTCCGTAAAATTTCAGGCTTATAATTTTAATAATTATGAAAATCGAATATAAAATATGAGTTAATTTAATTTATATAGAATAATTTTTTTTTCATGTTTAACTTTTTTTAATAACAAAATTGATTAAGTTATTTCACAAGAGAATTTTTTTAAGTTGAATGATTTTTTTAACGTAAAATTAAATTAAATGACTTTATAAGATAATTCCTTAAAATTAGGTGACCTTTTGAGATGTTTACTCTTAAAACTGAGAAAAATGCATTATTCCCCAATATAAATAGGAATTTTTTTTTTTTACAAAAAGCATTCCAAATTAATTCAAATACCGTTTGCGTAATTTATATATAAATACTTTAAAGAATTATTTTTATTTATCAAACATGAAAACATAAGGAATGAATCCATTACCTTTTTTTTTAAAATAAAAAATTGTATAAGCTACTACAATTATAAAATTTTAAAAATATGAGAATATTTTTCTCCATACCAAGCAAACTCTTATAAAAGTACAAGTAATACCAAGTTATTTGACATGTGTGTTAACATATATCAATTATAGCACACGTTGCAATAACCTAGAGGGCATACATCTACTCTAGTCTAGATACTATAATGATGTTAAAATTTTCTTCTTTATTATTTGGAAGTTTGCAAGATTTTTTTAATCAAATAACACCTTAATATTTGTATCTGAGCAAATCCTGAATAGGAAAAGTTTGCTTAAGTCACAAGAAATGTGGAGTTGGAGACGAATAATTAGGGAAATAAAAAGAGTGAGGAAGAATACAAGAGTGTGCTTCTAACAACTCCTTACTTTTAGGAGACTCTTTTCTTCTTTTTTTTTTTTATCAAAATAGTTTTTCAAATTTTTTTTTAGAATAATAATTTTTATTTGACAATTCAAAAGATACTATTTTCAAGTAGTTGATAAACATATTATTATTATTATTATTATTATTATTATTATTATTATTATTATTATTATTATTATTATTATCTCTAGTCAATGTTTTAAAAAAAAGTATTTTTAAGTGTAGAATTATGAAAAAAGAAGAAGATAATATCAAAGTTCATTTCACAACTACATACATAATTTGAAGTATTCTATGGAACGCTTAGATCAAGTTTTCCATTTCGATTTAGTTAAAATATAAAACATAAAATTTTGAAAATATATTAAACTTTTTAAATTTAACAATAGAAATATAGTTAAACTAAATCAATAATACTGGATATCCGGCATGCTAATATACAATATTCATTATAAATGAAAAATACACTTTGTAGCCCAGAGAAGAGAGGTTGCAAAAATAGGTAAAGATAGTATAAAATAAAGACTATAAAATAAATATGAGTTAATATCTCAGATGGTTACTCAACTGTGAATTGTTCTCTTAGAAAGTCACTCAACTTTGAGTTGTTCTCTTAGAAAGTTACTCAACTTTATTTTATAACTCAAAAGTCACTCAACTATTGATGTTTCACTTAGAAAGTCACTCAACTATTGATATTTCACTTAGAAAGTCACTAAATCAATTTAAATATATTTTTTCATAAAATTTTATTGAAATTTAATTTCTATGTTAAACTACTTTTTTAAAGAAAGAATAAGATATTTATTTTAATTATTTTGTTAATCCAAATTATTTAATTATAATTTTTTTGGAAAACGTACCGTAGCAATTGACCCCAAAAAAAAAACTTTTTCAGTTTTATCAATTATATAACTGGAATTAAATATGTTAAAAAATGATCCAAAAAGAAGAAGTTGGAATTGATAAGAAGTACAATAAAAAATAAAGACGCACCACAGTACCATTTTTTTTAAAAAAAGAAAAATTATACTTCAAAAAAATTTAATAAAATAATTAAAATAAGCTTCTTATTATTATTTTTTAAAAATAGTTAATTTATTTTGTATTTTACAAAATTTAATGAAAAAAATAATTTAAATTAATTGGGTGACTTTTAAAGTAAAATATCAATAGTTACGTGACTTTTTAAGAAAACTATTAATAGTTGAGTGACTTTTGAGTTATAAAACAAAATTGAGTGACTTTCGAAGGGAACAATTCAAAATTGAGTGACTTTCTAAGTGAACTATTAAAAGTTGAGTGACCATATGAGATATTAACTCAAGTAAATATCAATAGAGATGTCTTATCAAAACTAGAAGCTGCTAACTATGGTGAAATCTTAATCAAGTTAATTATACGAAAATTACAAGAATTATAATTAAATCATATGATCATATTATAATCAAATCATATCAATCACTTGAGAATAAGATGATATCCTTATAAACTCCCTCGAGATGATGATCGATCATCAATTTTGCACCTAAGATATGCAAATAGAGAGCCAGGGAGAGCTTTTGTAAGTAAATTCATAACTGATCTTTCTCAAAATGATATAATCAACCTCGAGATGCTTTATCTGGAATGAAAGACTGAATTAGCAGCGAGATATGTGGCACCCAAAGACGATGAAAATATTGTAAACTATTAACTACAATATGAAAGAGCTTAATACCATCAAAATGTGTGTATTTCTCCAAGCACAATGAATTTCTAGTAAACATGGAAGTATTGACTACTTTCGCACCAACCATTTATGTCTTGTCAACTATGTCATTTTTTTTATTTTTTTTTTGGTAAAATGGAGATATTATATTAATAGAAACTAATATGCATTATTACAAGGGAATGGAATGGCAGCTAGTCTGCTAGAGCTATTTTCAGGGTAGGCTTCATCGTTATTACAATTTCCAGGATCTATTAGAGTCCTTTTCAACCGAACAAAAGGAGTTCCTACTTTATCTGCTTCCACCTTAGTAAGTACAAACAAAGGTGGAACTGTCCATTGCACAAAACAGTTTGCTTGTTGCATCTTTGATCCCTCTTTAGCTAAATGCGTCTGCTACTTGATTTTCTTCCCGAAAGCTATGTTGAATGAGGGGGTTCCCTAGTTGGTGAAGCAATGCCCTGCAATCATTCAAAATATTGATATAAGATGTGTGATTAGTTGCAATCAAATTAATGACCTCTGTGAAGTCTAGTCCATATTGATTTCCAATGGTATTAACCCATTTGAGAGAGAAATATCAAGGCCTTTTAGCAGCGCCATGATTTCAGCTTTGGTGGCCGTTGTGTCATATATGTTACCCATATATCCAAAAATCCAGTTTCCGGCTTTGTCTCTGATTACTCCTCCAATTCCTCCCTTTCCTGGGTTTCCATAAGATGATCCATCAATATTCAACTTGTATCCATTGGATGGAGGCTTCCATTGTACGTGTACAATTTTGGTTTGGTTCACTTTCTGATTTTTCCCAGTTAAATGCATGAACTCCATAGCATGGTTAAAAGGAGTATTCATTTGAATGTTGTTTTTTATGTTATTATGATAGTTTTCATTTTTGCTCAGCCAAATATTCCACATGTAAAAAGGAAAAGCATCACACCATTGTAATTGTTTTTTGATCGTGATGCTAAGGTCCTTTAGAAAGTCCAACCAATGCTTATCAGGGTTGTTGATGAACTGTTAATAGTGTAAATGATTCCCATATTCTCCCAAAGCTTTTATACGTTGGGGCATTCTAGAAAAATATGTTTTGTGGTTTCTGGTATATTACAGTAATAACAATTTTTATTTATGTCTATTCCTATTGAGCTCAAGTAATTACAAGTAGGGAGTCTTTCATGTTTGCATATCCGCAGAAAAAACTTAATTTTATTTGGATAGTGTAGCTTCCAGATCTAATTAAAATTTTGGGTTTGGTTTGAGAGAACGATTTTATCATTTTTAAGTAGATGATAAACTGAGTTGGTAGTCAGGATACATTTTTTTTATCATAAAACCAACTTGGTTTATCAGGTTTATCTAAATTTTGGGACATATAAGTACAGTTTATGAGATTTATGATCTTTTCAGGTAGTTCGAAAGATAGTTTTCCTAAATCCCAAATACCATTACTGGTGACTATATCGTCCACCGTCATGGTAGATTCCTTCATGGATATTGGACCATGAATCATATCTCTAATCGTTCTATGGTTTGGGAGCCATCTATCTAGCCAAAAAGATGTTGAGGATCCATTTCTTAGAACACATTCCATTCCACGTTTACAAGTATCCCATCCTAAACAAATATTTTTCCAAGTCATGCTTCTAATGGTTGCGTTACGTTCGTGGCTTGGGAAGACACCAGATTTAGTGTATTTATTTATAAGGATGGATGCCCAAAGTGATTGAGGTTAATTGAATAAGCGCAAGGATAATATTGTTAGAAAAGCAAGGTTTTTGATTTTTGTATTTGGTGCATCAATACCCCCTGTGCCTTATCCTGAGGAAGCATATCCCATTTGAGAAGATGTATTTTTTTTTGGAATCAGTTGTTCCCCAAATAAAATTTCTTTGTATCTGATCAATTTTTTTAGTAACACTACAAGGTAAATTTATCACGAAAGATGGATACTCGTATTTGATGAGACCGTTGATTTATGATGATAAGTTTAATGTAGATGCGAAGACTACTCAGGCGATGGCATGGATCTCTTTTCCGGATTTGAAACCTATTTTTTTTGTTAAAGAATCCATTTTTTCATTGGCTCATGCTTTTGGAAAACCTCTACACTTAGATTCAGCTACTATCAACAAGACGAGACCTAATTGTGCAAGGGTCAAAGTGCAAGTGGACTTGCTAGCTGATTTACCAAAATTTGTAGAGTTAGAAATTGTCAATGAAGCTGCAGAAACTTCCAAAATTGAGAAGGTCAAGGTACAATATGATATGTTACCTAAGTATTGTAAATAATGCAAGCTACAAGGACATGCTGAACAAGATTGTAGGATTTTACATTCAGAATTGAGGAGACCTGTGGAGGACTTTGACGATGGGAAACAAACAGAGGAAGGTGTTATCTCTAAAAATAATGCATACCCAGTGATTAGAGTTGGAAGGCAATTCAAAAGATGACATCCTATTGATAAACGACTTCCAAGGAATAACGTTGAAGAACAAGTGGATGTAAACAAAGTTGTGGTAGTGGAGGAAGGTGTTGCCACTACTAACACTTTTGATGTATTAGAAAATCACAGCTTAGATGTTGCTCATACAGAGAATCTACAAGGAAAGGAGAAGCCAATCACAGGGAGGACAGAAGAACAACAAATGTCCATAAAAGAGTGGATAAACAGTTCGTTTACAACAAAAAATAACAAGAACAAATGTCCAGATAATGATGTGCAACAAAGTATAGCAGCAGTACAAGAGCATAAATATCTTACTACTTTTAAATCATCAGAAAGGAGTACTCATAGCAGTGAAAGTGAAGAGGAAAAGAAAGAGGAATCTATAGATGAAGAAGATACCATTGAGCAGACCACAACTACTAAAGGGGAAGATTCTACAGAGCAACATACTGAAGGCATTAATGTGGAGAAGCAATTAGAGATATACAACTCTGGATACTTAGAATGATCTCCAATTTATGAAGGAAATGGCAACTGTGATTGATCAGACTCTACTTCAAGTTGTCACAGCAGTTGAGGGAAGATTTCCACCTGACTTTATTCAGAAACAAGTATGGAATATTGAGAGACATACTAGTCAGGATAGTAAGGAGATAGTATTGATAGGGGCAGAGCGGAAATCACCTCCAATGAATATGTTGCATGGAATTGTGTCACACCAGGGATAGTGCAAGGAACCTACAGATGTTGAGGAAGTTTTAGTATTGCCAAATACTGAAAAAGGAATGGGGGACAAAGGGAAGAAGATAAAGAAGAGGAACACAACAACAAAATCAGTAAAATAAGTAGGGATGCATGTTTATCTCCTAAAACTATACCTAAAGCCAGAAAAGGTAAAAGTAAGGGGGAAATTTCAATCAGTAGCATTCCAACAAGGATTCAGGCCAAAAGGGGGGGGGGGGGGGGGGGGAAGAAGTATCCCAATGACAATAAAAGCTTTGTTCTGGAATATTAAATCAGTGAACACATATAATGCTTTTCATAGAGTGCAAATGTTAAACAATCATCATAAGCTTGATATTATTGCTCTGATGGAACCATTTCAAGATTCCAGACATATTCAAAGATGTAAAAGGAGGTTGGGGATGAGCTATGTGAATTATAATAGTAATGGTCGGATTTGGATTTTTATCAAAGATCATATTCAAATGGGACTTATTTCAGACACTGAGCAATAACTCACCCTACATCTTACTTTGGAGGCTGGTAATCAGGTGATTACAACAGTTGTTATTGCTAAATGTATGGCACATGAAAGATTAAGACTTTGAGATGACATTTACTCCCTTTGCCATGTATTTTCGTTACCTTGGATGATAGGTGGAAGCTTCAATATAATAATGGGGGGAGAGGAGAAAATTGGAGGTTTACCTATGTATCCTCAGGAATATGAAGATTTTGCCTTCTGTATTAATTCTTGTGATCTGTCACGACCCTAAACATGAAATAGGAAGAACTAGAACCTCACATGTGTATTGAAGTTGGTAACTTAATTAAATAATGTAAATTGGCTTTTTGAGTTTAGTTCAAAGAGATTTGGGGTCCGTAGATGATGCCAATTTTTGACATTTTAATTTTTAGTTGGGGCTTTGGGAATTAATTAGTTATTAGATTAAGGCTTAGGGGAGTCAGTTAGGAGTTAATTAAATGACTTATATAAGGTTTTAAGTCTTTTAACAAGTCATTTACTCTCGTTTCCCAAAATAAAAATCACAAAGTCTTCTCTTTCTCTATATTTCTCTCTAACTCAAAGAAGAAGATGAAGTGGGAGCTAGGGTTGAGGATTTCATGGTGTTTCTTCTTCAATTTTCGTGGGATTCATGAAGGTTAAGGTATGGGGATCCTTTATCCTTGATTCCTTTTCCATTCAAGGAGCCAAATCAAAGTGTTTTGAAAGTTCTTCAAAAACTCAATAAAGTCCTAATTTTGGTTCTATCATGGATTCTTGCATTAAATGATTTTTAATGATGATTTATGTTATTATTGATGTTTATTGATAGTTTGAAGAAAGAAAAGTCCATGAACCCATGTCTTTCCAAGTTTCCTAAATTTGGCTTATGAAGTGGGTTGAATGTTTATGATTGAATGATGATGGAAAAATGCTTAGGTTGAGTTGAGTAGTTGATTTCTATTATTATCTATGTTTATTTATCAAGAATTGTTGAAGAATTGAGGAATGGTAGTTGTGGCTTTGGAAAAGGGTAAGTTGACCTAACTTCATTGTTAATGTAGAATTGATATATAAAATTGTGATAGATTAAAGTGTGATTCACTTATGGTGGATGTGTTTACTTATTGAATGTATTATGATTATGGCCTTGAAGGCATTATATGAGAAATTGAAGTGTTGACATGATATCATATATGTGAATGTGATGTAAATGATTTGAATGAGAATCTAATGAAGTAAATGTAATCATGTTGTGAATATAAATGTGTTCATGGGATCCCAAGGTGAGCTTGAATAAAGTATTATTGTATTGTGATTAAAAGTATATTCTCTCTTAACACTTATGAATGAAGATGATGAAATGTGAAGTGCCGTATATTGGTGAATGTCATCTCTTGACTTGGTATACTTAGGTGCTCTTCTTGATAAATGAAAAACTATGTTGAATATAAATCGATTGGCAATGGCATTCCTTTCACATGTAAGTGATGAAATATGTTTCTAAGTTGGGAAGTGTTTAGTAAATTATGCATATCTCGTTCTCTAGAAATTCGTTTACAATGAATAAAAATGATTTGGAAAGCTAACTCGTATACCTACAACTCTTATGTTTATGTAAAACTCTAATTTAACTGTTATGGACACGAAATAAGGGACGCAACATAGGGCAAGTTCTGCCCAGATTTCAAAAATTGAAATCCTATATGATCAGCTGTAGTGTTTTGAATATATCTTTCTGTACAAAATATATTTTGCGGTGATTATTGTTTATTTGCAACCTTTAGAGATGTACCTACAACTTTCATGAAGGTTATAAAGTTTAGTTTTGTCATTTTCCTTTTCAAATCTAACTTGCGACTTGAGATACCAGGCTGGACAGATTCACTGTTTTGGGAGTATAGTTGTATTTGTACATGCAAGGCTTACTTGTAATGATGATCCTATTTTACGTCAACATTACTAAGCTAATAGAAGTTAAAGAAGTTATTTAATTGTATTTTTAAGGTTGTATATACTCGTGAACAAGTTGAGGACCTTGAAACGTTGGTTGGTCTACAGTCTGAACTCGCAAAGTTGTGTGGACTGTTTCTTTGTTAAAGTACTGAGGTTTATGTATAAACCTGTACTTGCACTCTTTTAATTGCGGAAATATTTGAAAGTTGATCTTGGTACCTTGGCTACCTCTTGTCACTTTGCATTGTCATGTTGGTATCCTTTAAGACGTTAAAGACGCTCATATAACTCACCCACTTGTACGGACTGTTTGATCACCTGACACTCTTGTTGGTACCTTGTCCTTCTTGTGGTTGTGACTTTGTCACTCATGGCATGCCTCTTGATTCGGATCACTTGCCATCTTGACTCTGGATTTTTAGTCCGTCTTATGAATGGAAGTTTTCCATTGTAATTACTAATTAGAAAACCATTTTTAATATGGTTCTTGGTTCTCTTGATTATTAGGCTTTGACCCTTCTTGATACCGAGCGTCGGGCCTTCTTGATACTTGCTTGTGCTTGGTGTGACGACATGATGTATATATTGGGCGAGCCTTGTTATTGAATCTCATAGAAATTTGTGCTATGAGCATTCTTGACACTTGGATATTTAAATGTAGAACTTGATATCCTTAGTGTGAACTCTAGTTACTTGATAGGTTTTACAACGTGTAGATAGTAGTATGAGATGCTATCTACACATGGCACGAGTAGGCTTTGAAGGTGCCAAAATGAGTTCCCTAAGTCTATATGACTATAGTGTGAAATCCCCTAAATGCATGAATGTCTCCTAAATGACGTTAAAAAAGAATGTTGACTTATTGCCTAAATGATTTGTTGAATGAATAGCTTATGTTAATGAAGTGAGTTACTTAGTATGCTACCTTGAAGCATGATGGTTCTTGTCTATAGTAGCCTTGAGGAACACTTAGGTATGTATGAAGAGGTTGTATGGGTGGCTACTTCATGTCTCTCTCAAGTGTGTCTTAGGGTAACTTTAGATAAGGGTTTTTGGATGATAAAATTAGTTACGTGGTGAAAATGTTGAGTATGTCTATATTGTGGTTAATGTCTTATATGTTGGTTATGTTCTTTAATATGTCTAATATGTCAATATTCATGAAGTTTTACTAAAATGGCATAGGGCATGACTTTCAACCAAATGTCCCTTTTAGCATGATTTTGCATGGTTTTCATACTTAGTACTTAATTGTACTAACCCCTTTCTTTCCCTTTTGACTAAAGTGTAGGGATTTGGAGATGTTGATATTCCATGGTTGATGGATAGGCTTCTAAGATGTTTGAAGATGAAAACTTGGTGAGTCCTTATATATTCGAGGATAATAACCAACATGTTCCTTTATGTCTTGTAGTTTTGTTATAGTTTTGAGTGGGCTTAGTCACATTGTTGTATTCAAGTATTAGATGGTTTTGAGACATCTTGGATAAAGTCTAGAAAGTCTTCCGCTTGCTTTTTATTTAAAAGGTGTTCTTTCGATTGTAAAGGAAGCTTTAAATTTCTTCTCTATATTTTTTTTGTATCGTATTATAATGAATGATCCATGAGGCATGTATTTAACCTCTTCGAGGTCGAATACGCCGGTTAGACTAGAAGGTGCTCTCTAGTCATGACAAACTTGGTATCAGAGCATAAGGTTTTGGAATGGTCTTAGGTTGTCTCAAATCACATCTAGTAGAGTCTTGTTCATAATGTGAAGCACTCCACTTTATGAATAAGAGGCTACTGGGTGCTAACAAAGTTTCTCTTCTTCATTCTTCAAGTCATGCCATAAAGTTTCGCTCTATAATGTCTTTCCCTGGTTCCTTATATAATGGTCCTTAGAGTGTGAATTTCCTTGAGAGGGTTGTGTTGCAAGGGTTGAGGGAGAGGAAAGGTTGGTTGTGATGCCAACTATGGCTTAGTGACTTGATAGATGTGAGGGGGAAGATGGTGATGTTGACTTGAGATTGAAAGAGATGCCTTATGATTATGAGTTGTTGGTAGAATCCGTCTTAGCTATGATTAGTTGGAGTAGTATTGAAAGAGTTAGTGAAATGTGGTGTTTTAGAAATGCTTGGGTGTGATGCATATGAAGGTTTAGTGAGGTTTTGCTCCAACCTTAGAATTGAAAAAAAGAAAAGAAAAAGTGAAGCTTAGAAGAGCTAGTATGAGTATTTTCCCAAGTGGGGGATAATGTGACTAGATGGTAAGGCCCTTGAGTCTCTTTGATGTTCATGAGTTAGGCTTGATTGATGTTTTATTTTAAGAGATGTAGTGAGTTGAGGAGTTTAGACCCGATGTGGTAGACTCATATGAGACCTTTGAGTGGTGTTGGTAAGGTTAAGATGAGAAAGAGTTGCTTAATGAGGACCTTTCTAGTTTAAAAACTCCGGTATGTTGATGGTTTCTTGAAGGTTGGGAATGTCTTGATTGAGGTTCCTGGGTTATGTCATGTTGACCTTAGTTGGGTTTACCCTTAAATGGGTGACGGTATGTTGAGTAGTAAGGTTGTTGAGAAGTGTTGATATCCTTACCTTTTTCATTATGTGCTTATTCAAGCCTAAAACTAAGAGTTCCTAGTAGCTTGTTTTATATTTTGGAGTCTTGTGTGAAAAATGAGTTTCCATATGTTCTCCTTATGTTATGCATGTTCTAGTTGAATTCTTGTTAAATGAGAAAATGAGTTTTCATGAATGGTGTTCCTCTTGTTGATGTGCATCTAGTATGAGTTGTCTATTTGCTTCATGAGGAGAAATGGTGAACATGCTTAAATGTTGCATGAGTTGACTTATTGAGCATGCTTAAATGTGTTCTTGAAAATGTTGCATAATGTGCTTTTATGAGGAAATTGCATAATGTGTCTATTGATGTTATGATGAAAATGATGTGAATTGGAGAACGAAGTTCCTCCAATGAAATGAAGAATGTGAAGGTTTGATGCATAAGGAGTTGGTAGATGTATTCCTATTTTCTTGAATTGCATGAAGTTGTTTTATCCTTGTTGATATGGAGTTGATGTTCCTCCTAGATATGTGTTATGTTTATAATGTTGTATGTATGATTGTGGACTACTAGTCTTAAGTCGTTACCCCCTTATGTGTTTAAAGTGTCATTCGAGGACGAATGCTCCCAAGTGGGGGATAATGTAACGACCCTAAAAATGAAATAGGAAGAACTAGAGCCTCACATGTGTATTGAAGTTGGTAACTTGATTAAATAATGTAAATCGGCTTTTTGAGTTTAGTTCAAAGAGATTTGAGGTCCGTAGATGCTGCCAGTTTTTGACATTTTAATTTTTAGTTAGGGATTTCGGAATTAATTAGCTATTAGATTAGGGGCTTAGGGGGTCGGTTAGGAGTTAATTAAATGACTTATATAAGGTTTTAAGTCTTTTAACAAGTCATTTATTCTCTTTTCCCAAAATCAAAATCCCAAAGTCTTTCCTCTCTCTATATTTCTCTCTAACTCAAAGAAGAAGATGAAGTGGGAGCTAGGGTTGAGGATTTCATGGTGTTTCTTCTTCAATTTTCGTGGGATTCATGAAGGTTAAGGTATGGGGATCCTTTATCCTTGATTCCTTTTCCATTAAAGGAGCCAAATCAAAGTGTTTTGAAAGTTCTTCAAAAACTCAATAAAGTCCTAATTTCGGTTCTAGCATGGATTCTTGCATTAAATGATTTTTAATAATGATTTATGTTATTATTGATGTTTATTGATGATTTTAAGAAAGAAAAGTCCATGAACCCATGTCTTTCCAAGTTTCCTAAATTTGGCTTATGAAGTGGGTTGAATGTTTATGATTGAATGATGATGGAAAAATGCTTAGGTTGAGTTGAGTAGTTGATTTCTATTATTATCTATGTTTATCTATCGAGAATTGTTGAAGAATTGAGGAATGATGATTGTGCCTTTGGAAAAGGGTAAGTTGACCTAACTTCATTGTTAATGTAGAATTGATATATAGAATTGTGATAGATTGATGTGTGATCCACTTATGGTGGAGGTGTTTACTTATTGAATGTCTTATGATTATGGCCTTGAAGGCATTATATGAAGAATTGAACTATTGACATGATATCATATATGTGAATGTGATGTAAATGATTTGAATGAGAATCTAATGAAGTAAAGGTAATCATGTTGTGAATATAAATGTGTTCATGGGATCCCAAGGTGAGCTTGAATAAAGTATTATTGTATTGTGATTAAAAGTATATTCTCTCTTAACACTTATGAATGAAGATGATGGAATGTGAAGTGCCACATATTGGTGAATGTCATCTCTTGACTTGGTATACTTAGGTGCTCTTCTTGATAAATGAAAAACTATGTTGAATATAAATCGATTGGCAATGACATTCCTTTCACATGTAAGTGATGAAATATGTTTCTGAGTTGGGTAGTGTTTAGTAAATTATGCATATCTCGTTCTCTAGAACTTGGTTTACAATGAATAAAAATGATTTGGAAAGCTAACTCGTATACCTACAACTCTTATGTTTATGTAAAACTCTAATTTAACTATTATGGACACGAAATATGGGACGCAACATAGGGCAAGTTCTGCCTAGATTTCGAAAATTGAAATCCTATATGATCAGCTGTAGTGTTTTGAATATATCTTTTTGTACAAAATATATTTAGCGGTGATTCTTATTTATTTGCAACCTTTAGAGATGTACCTACATCTTTCATGAAGGTTATAAAGTTTAGTTTTGCCGTTTTCCTTTTCAAATCTAACTTGCGACTTGAGATACCAGGCTGGACAGATTCACTGTTTTGGGAGCATAGTTGTATTTGTACATACAAGGCTTACTTGTGATGATGATCCTATTTTACGTCAACATTACTAAGCTAATAGAAGTTAAAGAAGTTATTTAATTGTATTTTTAAGGTTGTATATACTCGTGAACAAGTTGAGGACCTTGAAACGTTGGTTGGTCTACAGTCTGAACTCGCAAAGTTTTGTGGATTGTTTCTTTGTTAAAGTACTTAGGTTTATGCATACACTTGTACTTGCACTCTTTTAACTGCTGAAATATTTGAAAGTTGATCTTGGTACCTTGGCTACCTCTTGTCACTTTGCATTGTCATGTTGGTATCCTTTAAGACGTTAAAGACGCTCATGTGACTCACCCACTTGTATGGACTGTTTGATCACCTGGTACTCTTGTTGGGACTTTGTCCTTATTATGGCTGTGACTTTGTCACTCTTGGCTTGCCTCTTGATTCGGATCACTTGCCATCTTGACTCTGGATTTTTAGTCCATCTTATGAATGGAAGTTGTCTATTTTAAGTACTAATTAGAAAGCCATTTTTGATATGGTTCTTGGTTCTCTTGATTATTAGGCTTTGACCCTTCTTGATATCGGGCGTCGGGCCTTCTTGATACTTGCTTGGCTTGGTGTGACGACATGATGTATATATTGGGCGAGCCTTGTTATTGAATCTCTTGGAAATTTGTGCTATGAGCGTTCTTGACACTTGGATATTTAAATGTAGAACTTGATATCCTTAGTGTGAACTCTAGTTACTTGATAGGTTCTACAACGTGTAGATAGTAGTATGAGATGCTATCTACACATGGCACGAGTAGGCTTTGAAGGTGCCAAAATGAGTTCCCTAAGTCTATATGACTATAGTGTGAAGTCCCCTAAATGCATGAATGCGTCCTAAATGACATTAAAAAAGAATGTTGACTTATTGTCTAAATGATTTGTTGAATGAATAACTTATGTTAATGAAGTGAGTTACTTAGTATGCTACCTTGAAGCGTGATGGTTCCTGTCTATAGTAGCCTTGAGGAACACTTAGGTATGTATGAAGAGGTTGTATGGGCGACCACTTCATGTCTCACTCAAGTGTGTCTTAAGGCAACTTTAGATAAGGGTTTTTGGATGATAAAATGAGCTACGTGGTGAAAATGTTGAGTATGTCTATAATGTGATTAATGTCTTATATGTTGGTTATGTTCTATAATATGTCTAATGTGTCAATATTCATGAAGTTTTACTAAAATGGCATAAGGCATGACATTCAACCAAATGTCCTTTTTAGCATGTTTTTGCATGGTTTCGATACTTAGTACTTAATTGTACTAACCCTTTTCTTTTCCTTTTGACTAAAGTGTAGGGATTTGGAGATGTTGATATTCCATGGTTGATGGATAGGCTTCTAAGATGTTTGAAGATGAAGACTTGGTGAGTCCTCATATATTCGAGGACAATAACCAACATGTTCCTTTATGTCTTGTAGTTTTGTTATAGTTTTGAGTGGGCTTAGTCCCATTGTTGTATTCAAGTATTAGATGGTTTTGAGACATTTTGAAAAAAGTCTAGAAAGTCTTCTACTTGCTTTTGATTTAAAAGGTGTTCTTTCGATTGTAAAGGAAGCTTTAAATTTCTTCTCTATATTTTTTTTGTATCGTATTTTAATGAATGATCCATGAGGCTTGTATTTGACCTCGTTGAGGTCGAATACACCGGTTATGACTAGAGGGTGCTCTCGGGTTGTGACATGATCTATTTGATGTCAACTTCTCTGGAAGTCCTTTTACTTGGTGGAATGGTAGAGTAAATGAAGATTGCATTTTCGAAAGGCTTGATAGAGTAGTAGTGAATCAAGGTTTTCAGAGTTGTATGGTCACACTAGTTTGCAGCATCTGGCCAGAATAGGGTCTGATCATGCTCCATTATTGTTAACTTGTGGGGGCAGCAGTCGTATTATTATTAGACCTTTCAAGTTTCTAAAGTTCTGGACAGAAAGAGAAGACTTTAAAGAAGTGGTGCAACAAAATTGGGTGTCTGAAGATGTGGATGATATATATATTCAACTAAAGTTGAAGCAAAAAAGAACTAAGCATGCACTATCAAAGTGGAGCAAGGAGAAATTTGGAGACATCTTTAATCAATTTGCCGTTATGGAGGAAATTGTGAGAGTGAAAGAAGAATACTTTGAAGAATGTCCATCCCCAGAAAATAGAGTAGTATAGCAACAAGCTCAAGCTAAACTAAGGCTCTATATTCACTATGAGGAAGAGTATTAGGAAGAGTATTGGAGGCAAAAGGCAAGGGTGCAATGGTTTGAGGAAGGAGATAGAAATACTAGATTCTATCATTGTTTGGTAAAAGGAAGAAGAAAAAGTTAACTATTAACAGAATGTTGAAAGCAGATGGCTCTTGGGCTATGGGGGATAAACAAGTTGCAGAAGAGGTAGTGTGCTTTTTTAAAGACCAATTCACTAGGGGAGCTACTGATTCTGAAGCATCTTTGTTACAGTACAAACAACCCCAAATAAAACAAGATGAAAATGATAGATTGACTGCATTACCTCTAGAGAATGAAATAAAAAATGTGGTATTTGAGATTAATGCTTATAGTGCTTGTGGTCCAGATGGGTTTACAAATCACTTCTATTAGACTTGTTGGGATATAGTTGGGCCAGATATCGTGAAGGTGGTTCATGATTTTTTTCAGGGTCATTCTTTGCCTAAGTCTATCACTCATACCAACTTGGTCCTAATACCTAAAAAAGATATCATTCAATCTTTTTCAGACCTTAGGCCAATCAGTTTGAGTAATTTTCTTAATAAGATTATTTTCGAACTTCTTCGTGATAGGTTGGAGGGGATCTTGCCAAAGCTAATTTCTCCTAATCAGTCAGGATTCGTGAAAGGAAGAAATATCACTGAAAATGTGTTATTGGCACAAGAAATAAACTCAGAGATAAGAAAGAGAGGGAAGCCTACTAATTTGTTCATCACATTGGATATGGCTAAATCTTATGATAGGGTGGATTGGAAGTTTCTGATTAGAGTCTTAGAGAAAATGGGCTTTGACAATAAGATGTTGGATATGGTTTGGAGGTTGGTAGCCAATAATTGGTACTCTGTACTGGTTAATGGTCGGGCTCATGGATTTTTTCATTCTACTAGAGGGATAAAGCAGAGGATCCCTTATCTCCTGCTCTTTTCATCTTGACGACAGAAGTGTTAACAAAGGCTTTTAATCATTTGTTTTACAATTATGAATTTAAGAGTTTTGGATTGCCCAAATGGAGTGATCAATTAAATCATCTTGCTTATGTAGATGATACCATCATATTTGCATCTGCAGACAAGAGATCTCTCCAATTAATAATGGAAACTCTTTAATTATATGAAGCTCAGTCAGGCCAACTTATTAATAAAGGGAAGAATTTCTTTTACATGTCCAACAAGACTGCAGATGCTATTGTTCAAGAGGTGGAGGATACTGCAGGGTTTACTAGAGGATGCTTTCCTTTGACTTATCTTGGATGTCCTATTGGACATGCTAAAAAGAAGAAGGTACACTTTTCAGAGCTAATTAAAAAGATTCAAACCAAATTGCAGGTTTGGAAAGGCAAATTGTTGTCTTTTGGAGGTAAAGCAGTGTTGATTAATCATGTGTTACAAAGTATTCCTATATACTTGTTATCTGCTATTTGTCCCCCAAAATGTGTTATTTACGATATTAATAGGATTTTTGCTAAATTCCTATGGAATTTCAAGGAGGGTGGAAAGGCTAAGCACTGGATTGCTTGGGATGACATATGTTTACCAAAGGAAGAAGGAGGGCTTGGTTTTAGATCTCTATTTGAAGTTTCTTAGGCACTCCTTGCTAAATTATGGTGGAATTTTAGGACAACTAATACATTATGGTCTAACTTTATGTGGAACAAGTACTGCAAAAAAATATATCCCTCAAGTGGTAGAATGGAGAGGGGACTCTCAGGAATGGAAACTCATGCTATAAGCTAGAGACTTCATGGACCAAGAGATTTGGTGGGAGCCCAAAGTTGGTCAGTGTAGTGTTTAGTTTGATAACTGGACACAATTGGGAGCATTACACTACTACTTGCCCGTTGACCATGTTCATGGTCACATAAAAGATGTAAATCAACTAATGCTTGGGGAGGGTTGGAATAACACTTTGTTAAATGAGATTGTTACTGAAGAAGTCAGTAATCACATTTGTATGAAGTTGTCCAACATTCATAAATCTGATGACAGAAATAAGCCATGGTGGATTCCTATTAGTACAGGTAAATTTTTTGTTGGCGGTGCTTGGAATCTAATGAGGGGAAGAAGAGATACGATTGAGAAGATAATGTTTATATGGGAGAAAGGGTTGCCTTTTAAAATCTCATTTTTAATATGGAGACTGTAGTATATGAGAATTCCTATTAGAGAGGTACTGGTGAGAATAAGAGTGACTGATTCTGTCAAATGTTGTATTTGCAACACTAATGCAGATGAGACATGTGATCACTTTTTTATTCATTGCCCTACAACTTATAGTGTGTGGAAATTTTTTGCAAAAGCAACAGGTATTCAAGGGTCAATGGTTCAATTCAGACAAGTGATAAATTTATGGTGGGAAGCTGATTGTGGAAGCAAGATGAAACCTTTGCTTCATGTTGTTCCTATCTTCATTATTTGGCAAATATGGAAGAGAAGAAACATTGTTAGGAATGGAGGAACTAAGTCTACACATACCATGTTTATGGAGATTAATAATTATTTGTATCTCTTTTCCAAAAATAGATATCCATGGCTAAGAAATCTTCCTAACACATGACCTTTGATAGTCAAGGTATAGGAGGAATATACACCATTAATCTGTAGTACAGTTGTGTATTGGGAGCATCCTCCCATGGGTAGATTTAAATGCAATACTGATAACACCAGTAAAGGGAATCCTGGGCCTGGTTCCACAGCCTTTTGTGTTCGAGATGAGGGAGGCAACCTAATCTTTGCTAAAGCTAGAAATGTGGAAGTATGTAATGCTGTTGTAGCAGAAGTGAAAACATTTAGAGCAGGATTGAAATATTGCTTAAAAAATGGCTTACTACCTTTAATCATGGAAACTGATTCATTGATTGTTAAAAAAGTGTTGGATGGAGTGTGGGAAGTTCCATGGTCAATCTCAGTTGACATTCAATGTATAAAAAGATGGATGGTGAATGTAGAGGTGGAGGTGGTGCACACATTCAGGGAAGGAAACAGCTTGGCTGATTTTCTAGCTAATCATGTTACTCATTTTGCAGGTACATATGTCAACCAATATTATAGCATACAGGAATTACCGCAACATGCAAAGACAATAGTAGTAATGGAACAAAGAAAAATCCCAAATTACGGATTAGAAAGATGCAAAACAAGGGATTTAATACACAGCCAGACAATTAATGACTAAGCAACAGAATGGTCTCTGGTTATGCAAAATATGAGCTACTGCAACGGCAATAAAAAATTCACATGTTGAATGATTATCGTTCATTTTTGAAAGTATTAAATAGAATAGATCAATCGAGTTAAAATTACCTCTTGGAGATGGATCTTTTCACAGTGGTATCGGTTCTTCTTAACTCATTCTGTGTGAAGGGAAGGATTCAAGGGATGTGTTTCACTTTGGCTGCATCTTGAATCAGATCGATGGCTCATTACTTTAACGTCATAGAATCCATTGTGAGCTGAAGAAGTCTTCAAGGAGATCGATTTCATGGCACTTGTGAGAGGTTAAGTGTCCAAGTGGAATTCACTCAAGCTCAATAATACTTGTTCCACGAAAATTGAAGTTTTTGTGGCCATTTTTTAGGAAAGCTGATGAGGACAACTGAGGAAGAAGACGTTGTAATGTCTGAGATTTACTTCTGCTCTTTCCTTTTTTTTTGTTTTTTTGCTGTTAGTTTGGTTGTTTGTTATTGGACCTGGGTCATTTCTTTTTAGCTTTCAATAAAAGGGGAAACACCGAACATTTAAAAAAAATTATATGTTGCATCATCTGTGTGGGGATATTGTTCAAGCATGCCTTTGCAAGAGTCGTTCGTCCCGCTATATTTAAAAACTTAGTCTTCCAACCAGCTAATTTAGACTACAGATTGTCTATTACAAACTGATAGTCTCTCTTAGTGGGTTTCTTATGAAAAATGGGAAAACCTAGATACTTCCCAAAGTTACGCCCACTTTTAATTTGCATAACACTAGATATGTGAGTTTGTGTCTCCTTGGGGCAATTCTTAGAGAAAAATATTTTAGACTTAGAATGGTTTATTGTTTGTCCAGAGGCTGCACTAAATTCCTCCAAAATTCTCTTGATATTATGGTAATTCTTGTCTTTTGCCCTAGTCATTAAGGTCAATTCATCAGCAAAGAAAAAGTGTGATATATTAGGTCCTTTGTTGGAGATTTTGATAGGTTTCCATCGTTTTTGGTGCACCTCTGACTCAATTCTCCTAGAAAGGATTTCCATACATAGTATGAAGATATATGGTGATAGAGGATCTCCTTATCTTATTCCTCGAGTAGGTTCAAAATAATCAGTACGATTTCCATTTACTAGTATTGCCACACTACTAGTTGTGATGCAAGACATTATTAGATTTACTATGTTGGTAGGAAAGTTGAAGTAATGGAGGGTACTTCGTATAAAGGACCACTCAATTTTGTCAAAAGCTTTTTCAAGATCTACTTTTAAAATCACGTTTGCATGTTTTCCTTTCATTTTCCTGAAATGCGACGCGATTTCCTGGATGATAATGGCGTTGTCGGTCGCTTGTCTATTTTTTAGGAAAGCTTGTTTGGCACGGCCCGATAAGTTTGTTCATTAATGGTTTCAAGCGGTTTGCAACTATTTTAGTTATGGTCTTGTAAGTAGTATTGCAAAGGCTATTTGGCCGGTAATCCTTTAGGGTACATGCATTTTTATTTTTTGGTATTACACATATGTGAGTCATATTAATTTCCCTAGGAATGCATTTGTTTTTTAAAGCATTCTTGCATAGGGAGATGACAGACTCTCCAACTATATTCCAATATTTTTGATAGAAGAATGGGTGAATCCGTCAGGCCCTGGTGCCTTAAAAGGCTGAAAAGACTTTATAGCACTAAAGATTTCCCCTTCAGTGGGAATTTCTCCTAGTTAGGAAATATCCTCAGTTTCTAGTGCATTTAGACCTACTTCAAGTGAAGTTTTAAGGGACCTTGTATTAGTAGTCCTAAATAGATTGGAAAAATGGGAGAAAATAAGCTCTTTGATGTTATTGTGATCGTAGAGCCATTCTCTAGATTCGTTTTGTAAGGCATTAATTCTGTTTTTTCGCCTTCTATTAAGTGTGGTAGTGTGAAATTTGTTTGTGTTGGAGTCTCCCTCGTTTAGCCAGTTTACTCTGGATTTAAGCTTCCAAAAATCTTCTTTCAGTTTTAAGATATTATTATATTCATTAATGAGCTCATTTTCAAGTTTTGAGAGGAAGGAGCTTGTTGTGTAGTTTGGAGAAGTTTGAATGCCATGTATGCGCCTGCTAACTCTCCTCTTTTTATAAAAAATGTTTCCAAAAATATTGAGATTCCACCTTGTAACATTTTAAATAAATTTAGGTATCGCATTAGTGATGCTTAGTTTGTTTATGATGTTGACTAAGTCAGAGTGGGAGACCCACATTGATTCAAATCTGAATATTTTGTGATGGTTATTTCGATAGTCTTGGAATAGGGAGATTAATAAAGGACAGTGGTCAGAATGGGTACGGGGCAGATGATGTACTTGAGCATTGGGAAATTTAAGGAGCCACTCACTATTTACAAAGAAGCGGTCAAGACGTTCAGAAATAAGTTTTGAGCTATTTTTAAAACGTTTATTTAACCATGTGTATCGGTTTCCCTTATAACCCATATCGATCAACTCACAATAGTTAACTACATCCCAGAAATTGTTCATACGGGGTGTACTAATAGGTCCCCCCCCCCCCCCCCCATTTGTCTGAGTTATTCATAAGTTCATTAAAGTCCCCTCCAATAAGCCATTTACCCGTATAGTTATCTTTAATAGTTTTGAGATTTTGCCAGAGAATTTTGCGAATGTTCCAGTGATTGATAGCATAAATACAACTGAATAACCATGATTCACTTGTATAACAAATTTTAACCATGGTGTGGATTTCCTAGCTAATAGTTGCAATGTTATCTAGTTCCAGCAAATTGTCATCCCAAAGGACAACTAAACCACCTGATTTCCCCACTGTTGGGACTTGAATCATTCTTGTAAAAGGGAAATCATCAACAAGAGACTGATGATCTTATATTTTGGTTTCTACGAGAGCAACTAATGGAGGTTTATGCCAGTCGTTCTAAAATTCCTCCTAAAATCATCATTATTACTACCCCTACAATTCCATATTATTTGATTCATTTAAATGTTTAGGTTTGGTGGTGCTATCCATGGTAAGTTTATCTCCAAAAGTGTTGAGCTCTCCATCTCCCTTGAGGTTGGGTTCGTCATTAGTACATGGTTTCTTGTCATTGAGTTCCATGGATGTCTTATAATCTTTGAGGTTTTTAACAGATTCAATGGACAAATAAGAATGACTCTTTTTTTTAATTTCCCCTCGAATATTTTCACCTTTATTCTTTTTAAGATTGCTTTTTCTGTTATTATTTCTATCATTAATTCTAGCACTTCTTCTATTTATTAAGTGTGCATCATCTTTGATAATAATGGGTTTATCTCCTAGGCCTGGGTCTGTGTCTATGGGTTCCATTGTTCGATCATGTTCTCCAGTACCCGATGGGGCAAAACAAGGGTGGGAGGGGGTCCCCATTCATTATCTAGTTTAGCTAGTTGGGTCTTGGCATCTCCCATATTGAGAGACAATGGAATGAGATGTGTGGATGAGGAAAATTCGGAGGGGTTTAGAGTAAGCTCAGATTGTTTTGAGTTTGAGAATTCATCGGGATTCTTTAAATAACTTACATTGTCAATTAAGTCTAAGTTAATTGGGGTAGACTCGATGGGAATACAATGTAAGTCGATCGATATAGACTTGATGGGAATACATAAGGTATCCAAGGAATTGTCTCCATTCTTTGTAGTATTTGTATTAGGAATAATTTCTTTTTGGAGTTTTCAGTCATTTATTATCTTATTTGATTTAAAAAGATCGTCTTCGAGGCATTATATATTTTGTTCTGGGATGTGTTTATCATTAAGGTCTTTTCCGATTTGAAGGAGTTCTCTATATTGTTTAAAATTATATTATCCAATGTAGATGTGTCACTTTGGGGCAAGGTATTGTTATTTATGCTTATAGTTGTAGAATGGCTGTCATGTTGGTTGGATGTGGGAATGGCAAGCAATGCCTTATTATATGTGGGTAGAATAGTCTTTCCCAAGCTATTGTTTGAAATACTTATAGGAGAAGATTCATAATTAGCCTTAGGGGGGCAAGTCTATAGGGGGTAATATAGGGGTTAATATCTTAGCAGCTACTGTTGTTGCCGCCTTTGAATTTTCCATTTGTGGTTTTTCATTTATTTTTTGGTTCTTTATTACATCATCGATGACGTCGTTAATCTGAGACCTGAATTTCTGAGGAGTACGTTCTAGTTAATGATCCTTTGAGATTGGTTTTGATGTTTTGTATTGGATTGTTCATCCTAATGGTGTGGGCCTAGATTTTTGTTAGAACTCTTTTTGTATTTAAAAGTTTGTGAGTCCAAGAACTTACATGTGGTGGCATGGAACGTATTGATGCTAATACCTGTTTCGATATCTTGATTTTTCGGTGTTTGACGCTTGCTCTGTTGTTCTTCGTCTTCATCGGCTACCTGCGCTGAGACACTCTTTCCAATGATAGTTGTGTTGACTTTGCTTGTGTTAGTAGTTGGTGTTACCTTAGTTGGGATGGAGCAATTTAGAAGGTGTGTCCAAGAACACCACATTTAACATATAAGACATCAGCACCTTCATAGACAATAGATTGTCTATGGTGTCCAATAAAGCCATGTTTTTTAACTAGTATTCCAATGGGTACCTCTACACAAATTCTTGTGTATCATCCCCTAAGAGTTGCCGAAGTACACACGTCTGTTTTGACTAATTTACCCAAATTTTTTCCCACTTTAAGTAGTATAGATTGGTCATAGAACTCTGTAGGCAATTCTGGCTATCTAACCCATATTGCTGAGAAAATTTCCTTTGATTTCGAGGCCACAAAATTTGGGTGCCATCTTTTCACCAATAACAACTATCTCTATTAATTACAATAACCATTCATTTCCCTTGAAACTCGTGTGACTATGGTAGCTATGAAATCCAACACCCCTCTCAAGTTGGAGGGGAAGATAACACTCCCAACTTGTGAAGAAGGCTATGGTGAAGAGGCCCAACAGGAGATTTTGTGAACAGATCGACAAGCTGAGAAGATGAACGAACATGAGAAAGAGAAATGAGTCCGACGAGGTACTGTTGACGAACGAAGTGACAGTCGATTTCGACATGCTTTGTTCATTCATGAAACACCGGGTTTCTAGCGATGTGGATTGCAGCTGAACTATCTGCCTGAAGAGGAACTGGTAAAGAGATCGAAACAGTAAGTTCGTCGAACAAACGAACTAACCAGGTGAGTTCTGCCACTACCCTTCTCATGGATCTATACTCAACTTCAGCTGAGCTAAGTGAAATCGAAGCTTTCTTCTTCAATTTCTATGAAATCAGAGAAGAACCAAGGGAGATATAAAACCCACTGACTGATTTTCGTGAATCCGGGTAGGTACCCCAGTTAGAATCGCAGAAAGCCAGCAGCTTATATGATGAATCACTATTCATAAAAAGACCAAGACCAGGGTCCTTCAACAAATAGCGGAGAACTCGTAGGGCTGCAGTAAAATGGGAAACCCTTGGATCTTGCATATACTGACTAAGATGTTGCACGGTGAAAGAAAGATCTACTCTTGTGTAAGTAAGGTAATTTAATTTTCCTAATAAATGCCTGTAGGAAGTTGGATCCTTCATGGGGATACCACCATTTGCCTTTAATTTGATAATAGGATCCAATGGCGCGGAAACAGGTGAAAGATGTAAATAATCAAATTCTGCTAATAGGTCTAAGGTGAACTTGCGTTAAGACAGAATCAAACCATTAGGTTCGCGAATAACTTCTAGTCCTAAAAAGAAATGCAAGTTCCCAAGATCCTTAATATTAAACTCAGCATCCAAAAACAATTTTAAATCTTGTAAAGCTGCTGCATCATCACCTGTTAATAGAATATTGTCTACATAAATTGCAACAATAGAGATGGAGTTGTTTGTTTTCTTAAAAAATAAAGAATAGTCATTTAGAGAATGACTATATCCTTTGAAACTGAGAGCTGCAGTGAGTTTGGAATACCATTGGCGAGATGCCTGCTTAAGACCATAAATAGACTTCTTTAACAAACAAACATGATTAGGTGAAGGAGGTGTAATCCCATTAGGAAATTTCATATATACTTCTTCATCAAGATCTCCATGTAAAAAAGCGTTATTGACATCCAAATGAAACAAATCCCATCCTTTCTTTACAGCAAAAGCAAGAATACACCTAATAGTAGTCATTTTCACCACTGGTGAAAATGTCTCATTGTAAACCACCCCTTCTTTTTGAATATCACCTCGAACAACCAGCCTTGCCTTAAGTTTTTCAATACTACCATCTGAATGTTGTTTCACTTTATATACCCACTTACAAGGTAAAGCCTTTTTCCAATGAGGTAATTTAACTACATCCCAAGTTTGTTCAATTTTAGAGCAGATAATTCTTTAATCATTGCTTTCTGCCAAGCTGGATCATGTGTTGCATGTTCATAGCTAACAGGTTCATGGACATTAGAAACAGAGGTGAGCATGACTTGATTAATAAAAGATAATTTGTTGAAAGACAAGGAAATAGGGGTAACAAGACTCAGGAAACAGGTTGAACTCACATCTGTGAGTTGAAGGGCATTACAAACATAGTCTTTAAGATATTCAGGTGTCCTAGTAATTCTAGAAGACTTTCTAAGCAAATCATCAATAACAGGATTGTTGGGAGAAATACTGGAATCCCTAGGAGAAGTAGTAGAAAGAGAATCAGAAGAATGAGAAGAAGGTTCTGAAACAGTGAGATCTGAAAGAATAGGGTTAGAAACAGAAAAGGAAATATCAAAATTGGAAGGAACAGTATAATCATCAAAATCAGAAAAGGGAGTGGAAACAGGAAAAATCCTTTGAGAAAGATGTGATACATCAGATGAAAAAGGGAAGTACTCTTCATGAAAGACAACATTTCTGGAAATTGTTATTTTCTTTGTCTTTAGGTTTAGAACTTTATATCCTTTTTTCCCATAAGGATAACCCAAAAAAACACAAGGTAGAGCCCTTGGGTCAAATTTTGTTCTGTGAGGAGGAAGAGTAGAAACAAAACATAAACACCTAAAACATCTTAGAGTTGAGTAAACAGGAGTAGATTTAAAAAGAATTTCAAAAGGTATTTTATGGTCTAATACTTAGAAGGAAATCTGTTTATGATGTATGTGGTTGTTAATAAACATCCCCCCCAATAGATAATAGGTAAATGAGACTGATAAAGTAAAGCTCTTGATGTTTCTAACAAATGCTTGTGTTTTCTTTCCACTATCCCATTTTGTTGTGGAGTGTAAGCACAAGTAGTTTGGTGGATAATTCCTTTGGATAGAAAAAAATCAGTTTGCAATTTCCCACTTCCCAATTCAAAAGCATTATCAGTTCTGATTATTTTAACCTTGAAATTGAATTGTCTTTCTATCACGGAAATAAAAGATTTGAGAATGGGAAAAACATTGGATATAGTGCTAAGAAGATGTGTCCAAGTAGCTCTACTAAAATCATCAACGATAGTTAGAAAATATCTAAAACCATCATGTGTGCGAGTTTTGTAAGGTCCCCAAACGTCCACATGAATCATATCAAAAATAGCTTTAGTAGAAACAAGACTTTTGGGAAAAGGTAACTTAGATTATCTTGCCATAGGACAGATCACACATGGAGAAGAAAATTTAGAACAAGAAGATGAAACCAAAACAATTTTCTTCATATTACTCAAAAGTATATGACCTAATCTGTAGTGCCATAACTTTTCTTTTACATTAGGATCAAAGAAACTAGAACAAGAAGTAAAAACATTTTCTACTGAACTAGGAAAAAGAGAACAATTAGAACTAGAACTAGAAAGACTCTTTGTAGAAGAAACTGCTTGGGATACACTCTTGGTACTAGCTGTTGATTGAGATGGCTTGAAAACATATAAACTACCTTGTTCCTTACCAAGCACCAGAGGGCTCTTCAGTGAAGGGCCCTGCAACAAGCAATTGTTAGGAGTAAAAAGAAGAAACTTCTGAAATTGATTGCACAATTTATGAACAAATAGGAGATTGAGCTTAAAGGAAGGAATGTAGAGGACATTATGTAGAAGAAGATCAGACAAAAGATGAACAGATCCTGAATGAGTAACAGTAACTCTATGAGAATTAGGAAGGGTGACCAAAATAGGTTTGGGTAGAAGATTAAAACTAGAAAAAAGAATTCTATTAAAAGTCATATGCTCAGATGCTCCACTATCTAGAATTCATGAATTACTGTCAATAAACAAGTAAGCATGTGAATTGAGAAACTTAGCCTTACTAGCACAGGTAATGTTTGCAGTAGCATCAATCTTTCCTCTAGCGTTCTGATTCATCTTCTGTAAAAGGTCCAGAAACTGTCCAACATTTTCTTGACTAAGTGACTTTGGATCTGTAGAATTTTTCATCACCTAATTGCCTCTTTCATTAGTGTTGAAGGCATTGTTGACCATAGCTCCTTTCTGGTACCTTTTGTTCTTGGTGAATTTAAAATTTAGAGGAAAACCATGAAGTTTGTAGCATTGATAAATGTTATGTCCTACTTTCTTACAATAGTTGCATGTCATAGTGCTTTTCTTAGAAAAATTTCCTTGTTGAGCCTTATAATCATCAAATCTCCTAGATCCTACATTACCAACAAGAAAAGATGTTGATTCGCCTGGGTAATTGGGAGAAGCATGAATTTCTCTCTGTTTCTCATCTTGAATAACTAATGAATATGCTTGATCAATGTTGGGGAGAGGGGAAGATAAAAGAATGTTACTTCTAACCCCTATGAAAGTCTCATTGAGACCCATAAGAAACTGTAATAATCTCTCATCCTGATGAGCTTTCACTCCTTTCTCCTTAGAACCACAAATACAGTCACAACTACAAGCAATAAAAGTATTAAGAGCATCCAATTCATCCCAAAGGCTTTTCAATTTTGTAAAATAGGTAGAGATACTTGAGTTTCCTTGAACAACAACACTTAGATCTTTCTATAATTGAAATAATTTTGCTCCATTAGCCTAATCAAATCTATCTTCCAGGTCAGACCACAGAACTTTGGCATTTTGAGAATACAAAACAGATTCAGCAATCTCTTTTGAGAGAGAATTCAAAAGCTAAAAGAGGACTATGTCATTACACCTTGACCAAGCTTTTTAAAGGTTTGTATCAGTAGGAACAACTAGGGATCCATCAATGAATCCTAGTTTGTTCTTTGCTGATAGAGCAATTATAACAGACCTTCTCCACCCTCCTTAGCTTCTGCCATCAAAGGCAGTGGAGACCAGATTCATGCCTAGCTGATCAGAAGAATGAAGATAAAAAGCATGTGAAGAATCCACTGTATTGGTTACAGGAATCCTATCACTTGCTTGAGTAGTTTGAACCAAAGGTGAATATTCGACTCCAGTCATTTCAGAAAATAAACAGAGAAGGAGAAGATTTCAGACGAGAGATTATGCAAGGAAATTCAACCTTGCTATGATACCATGCAAGAATTAAACAAGACACCAATAGAAAATTTCCTTCTCTGTATTTTTTGATGATGAAATTGTACAATTGGTGCTGTATTTATACAAGTGTTGAAGAATCTTTCTACTAACAAACTAGACAGGTGTCTATTTCTAATTGAGCTATTTCTAACAAACAAAATAAATACAAGAAATAAAAGAAACGTTGCAAAAGCTGAAAAACCTAATGGTATGTACAGATTTGTTTATGGGATCTGAGTGTATGTTTAAGCCCAAAACGTTTAGGCTCAAAGTTCAGCTGGTAGAAGTCCAAATGAGTCCCACAGTCCAAATATCTCTTTCACCAATAACAACTATCTCTATTTATTACAATAGCCATTCATTTCCCTTGAAACTCGTGTGACTATAACAGCTATGAAATCCAACAAAATAGCCATTTACGAACCATGGGCCATTTTGTAAGTTTTTTTTGTAGATTTTCCTCCTTTAGTAACTTGACTATGAAGTAGTCATGCCCTAGATCAATCAATATTATTTCTTCCGAGACTTTTCACAGTATGGTTAATTTCTTTTTTAGATATTGGTGGCTTATTCTTTTGCCAAATACCTTGACAATAATGGAGAAAACCCATGGCTGGTAGATTCTCAATTTCTCCTCCGACGATAAGTAGATGCTATCCTCTTGGTCTTTCTCTGTATCTTCCATACCATCTTCGAGTTGACTCCTTCCTTTGAAGGAACTTGATTCTGTTTCATCGATCATCATATCCGTTAGTTGGTTCACTGATGGTTTTGTAGGTGTGTGTTAGATTGGGGGGGTAAGGCGTAAGTAACATATTCCTGAAGGATGTTTTATCTATTCCAGACTGATCTTGGGCAGTGACCATTATTGACTCATTTTCGAGAGTTGAATCAGGTGGGGCAGGTGGGTTTAAGGTGTCTTGACAGGTATTCATAGCTTGGATGGGATTAGTTTGATAACTTTAGAGAGAAGGTAGAGCTTCTCTCACTAGAAGAGAGAGAGAGAGAGACGGTTAGTACGTAGAAGAGAGAGAGAGTTGGTTGAGTCATTAATATACTTCTTTTGTGATAAGAAAACCCCATCAAAAGTTCTCACAACTTGAACGCCAAAAAATAATTAAGAGAGCCAAAATTTTTGATAGAGAAGTATTACCCAAGTCTTAAAAATAAACTTATCAACAACATTTTAACTACCCAAGTAACAATCTAGTCATCAACATAAATGATTAAGTAAATAGTGATATCAAACTTATTGTAAATGAAGAGACAATAATCATCATGAGAAACTTGAAAACCCAAGATTAGAAGATATATAGCTATGTAGTTTTGAATACCAAGCTCGTGGTGCCTAATTAAGACCATAAATTATCTTCTTGAGTTTAGAGACGTATCCAGAATTTCGAAATGATGGATGCTGGGGAGGAGGCAGCATATACTTACGGATGAACCCCCTTGGCGGAAGATATTACTATTTATACAATGTTAAAATTATTTTTTAGGTATGTATAATAGATGTCGAACCCCCTTCCACTAGTTCGTGTGTTTACTTCTCAGATTTTGAACCCCCTTATTAAAAATCCGGGCTTCGCCATCGGATGGGTGCACTATTATGAAAATGTGAATCTAATCGGTTTGACATTTATGTTTGTATCATTAAAAATAGTTAAAACTTTAAAATTATTGGTCCAAAATTGAAATGCTTAATTAATTACAACGTCAAAAGTGCTACCAATAACCATTTAAAGAGGTATTGCCCAATTTTAGAAAGAAAATAATACAAGATACATATAAAATTCAAATTTCTAATCTCACTGAGAGGTGCACCCAATCATCCCAATCATCATCACATTATATGATGCTTCGATTGTGGGTTCACACATCTATATTCAACAAAAAATTAAAAAATATAACTCTACTATATATGATGTCAGGAGGGGAGCATGGGTTCATGTGAACCTGGTGACCCGCTCCTGCATGCTTGAGTTTGCCCACATATGTAGGCCTTGTGTGGTCAAACAATCTTTCAATCGATCCATATAAACCTTTTTCATTTTATAACCATGCAAGAAGGTACTATTGATACCTAATTGACATAAAGGTCAATTTCTTGTGAAAACCATAATTTAAAAAACTCAATATGTAGTGTGTGTTAAGCAATTAAAAGGCCTCAATATAATCAATGTCTAATCGTTGTGTAAATTCTTGAGTAATGAGATGTGCTTTATATTTTTTGTAATAACCCGTCAAAATTGAGCTTCACTCAAAAATTTCATTTAGAGTCAACTAATATTTTCTTTGCAATAAATGGAACAAGCTTCCATGTACCTTGTTTAATAAAGCTTGAATTTTCTCTTCCATGGCTGCTTTATAACCAGGATTATTTAATGCTCTTGATACATATTTTGACTCAACTTTAATGTTGGGCAATAAATTGTGCTCATGCAGTACAACAGGTTGGAAAATAGAGAGAATGAAAGAAGAAGATGATGTATGATTATTGGACTTATTGACAAGGACTTTGAATAGATCTAGAATCATTGGATTGGATGTAAAAAATTGACTTTTGTTCAGAAAGAGAGGTATGACATGATTTTTGTATTAGTTTGTGAATATTATTGTTTGCCCCGGTGATCATAGGATGAGTGTTTCCTAATAAGTCCTAATAATTATAGTGGTTAAAAAATAGTAAGTGAGAGAGAAATTAAGTAGGATATCATATCTACAACCTGGAATGATGATCTGAATAACTCATTTTTGATAATATATTTGAAGCCACTGAAGTTGTTAGATCAAGGATCATCTAGTAGTAGGAGAAGAAAAAATAGGTGGGTTTAGTAAGTATGGAACAATAAAATGAGAATTTCACTTGTTAACAGTAGCATCACACAACCTAACATCACTAAGCTGAATGGTTTTAAAGAGGAACGCATTGTCACAGACTTAGACTTCTACTAAGTACATCGTGCAACACTTGACAACTCACTCACGATTTTTTCACCGTCTTACAAACTCAAGTAAGCCTTTTTAATATTACATTGCTAAGGGAATGAAGAAAGGTACAAGAGAATTGCTTAAAAAGTTTTTGTATTGCTCAAGAATTGGAAGATTTGCTTGATTATGTTACAAATGAATGCCCCTCTATTTATATTATACACCTAAAGGCTAATATATAACTAATGATTATTTTATAAGTTCTTACATATTTACAGATAAGTCTTTTTTTGAATGCTTAACATAACTAGAAGATTTCAAGGATCTTCTATGCAAATTCATGAAATTCTAAAGTCTTCTAAGGAATTCTCCATATATTTATAAAAATTTCCACTAAAGACTATCCTTTTCCAATGTAAGCCTTCCACATAGATAATTTTATACACATGACATCTAAGTGGCATGATGACATGGTAGGTCATGACACTCACCTCCACCTAATGTTGAGACGACCACAACATACTCATATATTTATAGAATTTTCCACCAAGGACTGTTCTTCTTCTAATACAAGTCTTCCACATGGATAATTTTATACCACGTGTAATCTAAATGTCATGATGATATGGTGGGTCATGTCACTCTCCCCACCTAATGTTGAGACGACTGCAGCACACTATTGATGCATTGACTTTGATGTTATTTACAATACACCACTATAATTTGAAAGAATTAGAATTTATAACTTTAGTTAGAATTTTGTTGTTATTTTCTCTCTTGTCTCTTCCTCTCTCTTGCCTGTCTCTATCATCTTTCTCTCGCCTCTCTCCTATCCCTACCCCCTCTCTCTTTCTTGCCTCTTTCTGCTTCCTCTCTTTCAATAAAAAATACAAATTATAACAATCAATTATATAAATAGTAATGTTCATAGTATTATATATACAAATATAAATGATAACAATCAATTAAATAAATACAATTGATAAGTATCAACTACATAGATCCTCTTTAGTGATACAAAATACAAATACCCATTTATTTATTGATACAACATTGATACAAATGATAACAATCAATTATACAAATACAAATATTGAACTTGATACAACATTGATACAATTGTATTCGGATAAAAATTGTATTCGTAAATACAATTGATACACCATTGATACAAATAATAACAATCAATTAAACAAATACAAATGTTGAACTTGATACAGTTGTACTCGCTGATAGAATTTATTTATGGATACAAATTGTATTTGTTAATACAATTGTATTCATTGATACATGTACATAAAATTACATATATACAATTATCTAGCAGATATATAGATACAACCATTGATATATATACATACTAGTACATATATGCAATTATCCAGCAGATATACAAATATAATTCACCTCTCTCCTCTCTTTGTCCTCTCTTGCTCGCCTCTCTCCTCCCTCTCTCAATCTCGCTCACCTATCTCCCCTTCTAACATGTGTTACAAATCGTAATAAGCAAACTATAACTATTTTGACTCATTATATTTCAAATCTTTGCTATTTTTTAAAGGGTAAATTACAGAAATTACATACTTTTAAGGCAAAATTACAATCTATCCCTTAAAAGTTTATAATTACAGAAATCCCTCAAACGGATACAATAATATAAGCGCTGATACATTAATCTAATGCGCGAGATACATTAATCGTTAAGTAAGATACATTACATTTTATACATGATACACTAATATGATGAGCAAGATACACTAATCTGATGTGCGAAAATGAGAGACTTTGGAGATTTATAAAACTTATAGGAAATAATGGTAATAAGTAAATTAAAAGGTGGAATTTTGTAATTTTTCCTTTTTTAAAAGTGCCTCTTAGGAAACCCTTATTTTGGGCCCCAATCTTTTCCCCCTTTCTATATAAACGGGTTAGAAAATCTGACCCGGAAAATACCGAAGCAAGCAACACTCCAAATACGCTATTTCTGCAGAAATGGCTTGTCACTCAAGTTAAAAACAAGTAGAACAAATCGATTCTCAGTCAGTTCTTAGCTATCGCGGATTCTCAAAGCTGTGACGAATCAGATCGAAGATGTTTCTCACTAGGTAAGCTGCATTTTTAGCCTTAATCTAGGGTTTGCTCTCAATACAGTTATGTCCCTTTATCGTTTTCAAATCTTTGAAGATCTTACTTCTCGGTGTTTTGGCCATTTGGGTCTTTGAAGAACTGAGTATGATAGAGGTGTCAACACTTTCTCTCCTGAAGGAAGGTTGTTTCAAGTTGAATATGCTATTGAAGCCATTAAGGTAATATTATAGCTGGATTTATCATGTGGATTTGTATGATTTAAATGGTTTATTTAGGTTAAGGTTTTTGTTGTTTTTGTGGGTTTTTAAAGTTGGGTTCAACGGCAATTGGGATAAAGACCAAGGAAGGAGTTGTTCTTGCTGTTGAGAAGCGAATTACCTCTCCACTTCTGGTTTGTGCTCTTTGTTTTCCTTTCATATGAGTTTCTGATTTTTGGTTTTTATTATGGTAACTGGGTTATATGTGTAGCTGATTTGACGGAATAACAAATCATTGTGTTATGAACTTTTTTAGTCCTTCATGGACTACAATGGGGTTGATATGAGACAATTTGCTAAAGGCAAGGGTGAATGGACGAAATACAAAACTCTAAGTGATATTTTTTCATCTGTCCTAGCCTTGGTGGACATAATTATTTGGTATATGTTGCTGGTAGGAGGTGGCAGGTGTTTTGTGGAATTAGTCGAAGTGTGCAAAAGAAGGAAGGGTGAAAGGACCATAACTGTAATGGAGGAATAAATTGAATAATTTTGGATTGTCCAGGGGCAAATTTGTACCTTTTCGTACTTTTTTTTTTTATAAGAACAATTCGAGTATTTTGAAAATTAAGGATTATAGGAGCTCTTTGATGTAACGTGAAGTAATACATGTTTAGGATCGTGTTTGTTGTGAAAGAATTTTCATGTTGTTGAACATCTCTTGTTTAAGAAGCTAATGCATAGTAACTTATATCCTTTGGATTCTTTGTAATTGATCAATCACAACAAATGAGTGTGGCCTTGAATTTGAATTGGAGTTGATACACAGTTGGTGCATTTATCATTTATATGGTCATTTTCTCTGTGCTATTATCTATACAATAGCTAATATGGGAGATAGAGAGGTCAAAGCCTTCTTTTGGTTGAGAGGATGTCATCCTGTAGGTCTAAACTTGAATTTTCTATTTTCTTGTGACAAGATACGCTTTAAAGAACTAAACCACACTATCTAGTGCTAGGTAGAATGTTAGGAAGTGCCTTAAACATACTAATAGCTAAAAAAAAAGTAGTGTTGAAGTCAATACAAGAAAAGGCTGAGCTTTTTTAAGATCAGGAGTTTTGAAATTAAAGAACTACTTTTCTATTTGTTGCCTCTTGCACTTCTTTATGCTTTCTTGGTTATGACTTTTTGCGAGTTAATTACCGGATCCCAAATAGGATACATACTTTTTCTTAAAATACAAGAAATACTTTGCTAATCTCTCTGTTTATCTGTATTTTTATCATTCGTGACTCAGATTTGATATTCTTGATCTTACAGGAGCCAAGCAGTGTGGAGAAAATTATGGAAATTGATGAGCATATTGGATGTGCAATGAGTGGATTGATAGCTGATGCAAGGACTCTTGTTGAACATGCACGAGTTGAAACTCAGGTATTTAGAGCTAAGGGTTCAACTTCAAATCATACTATGCATTTGAAAATTCACTGACTAAGCCTGCTTATCTATTCCCTCTTTTTCAATAGAATCACAGATTCTCTTATGGCGAGCCCATGACTGTTGAGTCCACAACACAAGCTCTGTGTGATTTGGCCCTGCGATTTGGTGAGGGTGATGAAGAGTCTATGGTTAGCACCTTTTCTTTGACTTAGCAGTTTTGCTATGCTAGTTGGGCACAAGCATCCTTCAAGCAAAAAACATTCAAAATCTCAATTCATTACTGTCTAATTTTGACCAAAACTATGTGTGGTTAAAATATTTTGTTATTCCCGTTTATTTTGATTAAAATCTCAGGAGCTCAAATATAGTTAGACCATTAGATTTTCTTGTTCGTGTTGCTACTTGAGTGGGGAAAAATTGTACTTCATTGACTGAATTGAGCTGTTTCATTTTATGTGGCTGGTATATATCTATAATCTGAGTGGATGTCCTGGTTAATAATGGTTTTTTTCTGTGTGGATCTGGCTCATTGCATAGAAGATTTTTGTTGTGCTAACCTAGTGTCTGCTGTTTTGTTTTTCTTCTCTTGAAAAATCTACTAAACAGAAATGATGTGAGCTAATATCTAAAATTCTATTAAAGGAGCAAACACGCTATCTAGAACTAAATTGACTCAACTCATCAACATGAATGGATTGACGTTCCTTGTTTTTCCTATTTCAACTAGTGGAAGATTCAAGTCTCACACCTAAATGCATTATCTTTGGTATCTTGCAGTCCAGACCTTTTGGAGTATCACTTCTCATTGCTGGTCATGATGAGAATGGTCCTAGCTTGTAAGTATTTGCTTCCCACAAGATTGTTGGAAAATATGGCAGTACACTCTATAGTTTCTTCTCTGGTTGTGTTTGATCATATCCGGTGTAGCCGCATGCTATCATCTATCAGTTTGTTCATCTTGTTCTTGTTTCGATTGTTATCATGTTCTGAATTTTCTTTAGAATGCAAGCAAATATATAACTTTTTTTTTCTCCTGTACCTTCGATATTGAGGAACATGGCCATGAAAATTGGGTCCGCCAGCTTTATAGCCAAACACAATTAAGCCTCCTATTTATGACCTTATATTCCGAGTTGTTCCATTGCTTCATCTTTACAGAGTCCTATAGTCCACTTAGTTTCATTCATTTTCTCTTTGTCAACAACATACCCAGTGTGATGAATTCCAGGGAGGGTGGGGTGTACGCACACCTTATTCTTATCTTTGTAGGGTAGATTTCAAATAGACCCTTGGCTCAATCAAAGCGTTTTTCCTAAACAGGTTCTTTGTCAAAAAAAGAAAGCGTTTTTTCCAAAACAGGTTTGAATAATAGAGTAGAAAAGAGCTATGATGGAAATATAAACCTCTATCGGTATTCCTTAGGAGTAGATAATAGCTTAAAGTCTCTGCCTTCATACTACGAAAGATGACCAACTGCTTCTAGTTTTGAAACTCGAGTTAGCTATCACAAAATAAAAAGACCTTGCAAAATCCAAGAGTGTAACTCCTCCTTTGTTTCTACCAGTGTTGTGACAGGCGATCGCCTCATCGCCAGTGGCGAGAGGCAAGGCGAGGCGACCCTTCATCACCTTTTAGCTTTGTGGCGAGGCGATATTCAAAAGGTGACGCCATGGAGACAATGGTGACAAAGGCGAGAGGCGAGAAATGTGTCGCCTTTTGTATTTTCTTAAAACAATTGACCAATTTAAGGTTTAAAAGTGAGAAGGTAATTTTAGGGTTTTCTTTCGAATTTGCACAGTTGCACTCTTGGACTGCGACTCCAACAGGTCTACTCGACTAGACTTCTCCGGCGACCACCCAGACTTTTACGGGCTACTCCAATGTCCAACTAATACGTATTTCTTCTTTTCTTCTAGTTTCTTCTGCTTTTCTCTTCTGTTTCTTTTTTTTTCTTCTTCAGTCTTCAAAGTTACTTCTACCTCTGTTATCTTCTCACTGTATTGACTTTTGTTCTGTTTTTTTCAAATTCAAGTTCTAGACTTTTAGTATGAACCACCTATTTTCAGTTTTTGAATTGAAATATTTGGTAATATGTATTGAGATTTTGATTATTTATATATGCAATTAAGCATTTTAATTTTTTGGTATTTATTGGTGCCACACTTAAAAAATGTGAGTGCCTCGCAGACCCTTGTCACCTTTCGTCGTCCAAAACATTGGTTTCTACGCCCAAAACCAAGATCACCATGCACATCATCATAGCCCCTGTCTCAGTGTGGCCATTGAAATCTTCTCATGAGAATATCTTCTTGGTGTGAGGGATACCTTGTATTATCTCATCCAAATTCTCCCAAAAGTGCTTTTTGACCTCATCGTTCAGGTCCATTTCTGATGCGTAAGCACCAATTATGTTAAAAGTAAGCCCACCAACAACTAGCTTAATAACCACCATCCTGTCATGCACCCTCCTTACCTCTACCACTTGCTCCTGATGTTCCCCTATCTCTAAATGCCTATTCCATTCCTACTTCTCGAGATTCCCGAGTACCACAATTTATACCCATATACATCCCTTGCCTTATTTCTCTTTGTAAATAAATGAAATGATATATTGTGCTTGTCCTGAACGCTAGTGACTTCTTTGTATCATGAGTACATGACTGCTGCTTCTTGATGGCTTGTGCATTAGCAAATTCCCGTATATTTTCTGCTGATAAAAAAGTTGGTTGCCTGCTAGTTCAACCCCTTACCAACATGGAATAACTTTCTGTGGACATGTTGCGCTGCATTTTTTATCCCAGTAATTCTTGCCATTCATCAAATCTGCATACAAGATTATGATCCAAGCTTCCTCTTTTTCTTTCTTTCCTTTTTCCATGTAACTTCCTTGAATAATTAGCTTTATGTATGTGTGCACACATATACACTCATGTCAGTAGGTCTTAATTCTTAATTCATTTAGTGAACCTGACTGGGTTTTGAAAAGGGAAAAAAAAATCACTTTGGTGCGACGTTTCCCTCTTCTTTCCCTTGTCTCAATATTCTCCCATTTAATATTTGCTTAATTAGGTAGTCAGTTGCATTTTCTGTTAGCGTGGACTTCCTCACAACTTATAATGAGCTTGTGTTACTCTAGGCATGGATGTAACTTGCCTTATTTATATTTATTTCATGGGAAACACAAGACAACTGAAACCAGCAAACAATGATGATACTATAATTCTAATGCTAGAAGTAGTTATATAATTCTCATATTCTGGTATAACCTTCTACCATGAAAATTGTAACTATTACATTTATGTTATTTCAAGAATTAAGTGGGCTACTGTGTATTGTACATATACTTTGAAGGAAATATAGCAGTACTGAGCTAGTTGGCTGTGCAGCCATTAGTTGAAATCCTAATTGCTGTTATCCTTTTAATTCATCCTAGTGGCCATCTGGTACCTTGTTGCCACTAACAACAATAGGCCTTTTGATATGCAGATACTATACTGATCCTTCTGGCACTTTCTGGCAATGCAACGCAAAAGCCATTGGTTCAGGTTCAGAAGGTGCTGACAGCTCTCTTCAGGAGCAATTCAACAAGGTATATAAGTTTGATTTTTATTTTCTAGTTATATTGTCATATCTTTTGTACATTGTTCATTCTTCATGGATTTGGATATTTTTATGATCTTAACCTCCCCTAAAACCTTCGTCCTCTCAGAAAAAAGAGAAAAAAATCACTGACAATTTACTATGACTAGAGTAGTAGATCAGCTATTTCTGGACCCAAGTAATTGGTATAATATGGTTTTGAAAGCCGATCTGAAGTGAATTATTTGCTGTTCTGCAGGACCTTACCCTCAAGGAGGCCGAAACCATAGCGCTGTCAATTCTAAAGCAAGTGATGGAAGAAAAGGTATCTCCATGACACTGCATTTTCATTATCATCTGTATGCTCTACCTCTGCTATTGATTGAAAATCACATGTCATTCGATTTCAGGTGACTCCCAATAACGTTGATATTGCGAGGGTATCTCCAACTTATCACCTCTACTCCCCTTCTGAGGTGGAAGATGTTATCAGCCGCCTATAAGAAGAAAAGCGCTCTTGTTAAGCTTGTACTCGATTCTCTGTTATGGGCAATGTTTGCTTTCAATTGTTTTAGAATTTGTGAATTGTTTTTGCCCCTTCAAGCATGATACATTTTTAGCTTTGAGTTACATTTTCCTTCAAGGACAAAACTCAAACCCTTTATGTTGCTTGACGAAATTTGGTACAATGGGATAAGATTATTTGGCGATGAGGCTTAAGATTGCAGAAAAACTAAAATGTTTCATGTGTTGGAATTTTTTCTCTTCATTTTAAAGCATTTAGTTTTTCACAAATGTTGGATCATTTTGGAAAGAAGAAAATCATTTTCTTGAAAGTGCATTTGGATCCAGCTTTTATCCAACAAAATAAAAATTTCACTTGAATTGGTGTCTCTTTAGTGAGGGACTACCACTATACAAGCATTTTATCCCTACTTGTATAAGTGTTTATCTTAGTGTTTGAGCTGGGTTTTACTTTAAGATAATTCGTATCATTTGCTAAATGTAAAAATTAAAAAAATAAAATAGAATTGGTTCTTCGATTTCAACCTTTTTGGGTTCTTTTATCGTTACATGAAATACAAATTTATTCATCATCATTCAAATATATAATAGTTACATGTAATTTACCCATAAGTTCGTATTTTTTTTGTTTGTGCGCTCTCTCTCTCTATATATATATATAAAATTTTAATTAAGAAGCCATTAGATAAAGCTACTCTAATTGTAGCTTAGGAGAATTGGGGAGATTTTGGGCATCATAGGGGTATAAAGTTGAGGAGGTTAACGAGTTATTCGTTAGATGAGAAGGGATAGGGCGATTGAGCCAAATGAAATTTCGGTGAAATTTTGGTAGGACACATGAATAGCAGGTATGGATTGACTAACTAGGTTGTTTAACATCATTTTTAGGCATGAAGGTGGAGTGCAATGATCTCAAGTCAAAATTGCAACAACTATAGGGTTATCAATTGTCTAAGCAACATAATGAAAGTTTGAGAGAGGGTAATGAAGATGAGTATAAGGAAGAGTATCACCGCGAATTAATTTGATTTCATGTCAGACATTCAACTAGAAAATCCATACATCTTTTAAGGAGATTGATGGAGCAATATAGGGAGAGGAAGGACTTACATAGAAAAAGTTTACAACAAAGTTTCTGGAGGGAAGGGTTTCTATGGAGATGTTTGGAGGCTAAATATGTACTAGTAGTTTACATTAGAACATAAGGATATGTATAATGGAGGCAAGACGCAAGTGATGACAGTTGGAGAAGACTCAAACACTTTGCATTCATGATGTGGTTATACCAGGAATCAACTCTAAACCCGTTTCTTGTTACCTTGGTGAATGTGATAGATAAACTGACACAACATATCTAAGAAGAGGTGTCATGATGTATGCAATTTGCGAATAAAATAATTTTGATTGACGAGGCTTGCGATGAAGTTAATGAAAGACCCAAGGTTAGGAGACATGTCCTGAAATCTAAAGGGTTCAAGTTGAGCAAAACTAAGATAGTACTCAGAGTTCAAGTTTAGTGACGTAACACACGTGGTAGATGTGGAAGTAAAATATTGATGCACTATTCATCTTTAAGAAAAAATGTTTCAAGTATTTGTGGTCAATAATCTAAGAAAATGGAGAGATTGACGATGATGTTACATATCATATCGGAGTAGGGTGGATGAAATGGAAGCTTACATCCGGTAACTTGTGTGATAAGATAAGAATGTACCTCCAAACTCTAAAGGTAGGTTTTATAAATTAGTGGTCAAACCAGCTATGTTGTATGAGGCAAAATGTTAGTCGGTCAATAACTCGCACGTCTAGAAGATGAGAGTAGCGGCAATGAGTGTTGGAATGGATGTGTGAGCATCGATCCTAGGAGAGATAATTTCTCGAGAAGAGATGGAAAACATGTTCAATAACATTTGATTGAATAGTTGACCCAGTCCCTTATTGTTTGAAGAAACCTCCACTAAAACAGAAATGAAACTATTTGGGACATGATGGACAAGATGTGAGAAGCGAGATTGAGATGGTTCGGGCATATGAAGAGAAGATGCACAAATACCCCATTGAAGAGGTCTGAGAGGTTGACTATAGTGGGTATAAAGAGAGGTAGAGGAAGACTGAAAAAGTCTTGGCCTCTTGGGGATAGGTGATTAGACAAAACATGACACACCTACAACTTACCAATGATATGATCCTAGATAAGAAGATTTGGAGTCAAGAATTATTAGGGTAGAAGTTAGTAGATAGTCGAACATTGTCTAGTTTCCTTATTATTACCTGTTACTGTTATTATTACTCTCCAACTATCTTATTCTTGATTTTAATACTACTCATTGTTTTCTTTGTTGTAGTTACCGTGTTTTGTTCATTGCTACTTGTTTTGTTCTTAATTGTATTTAGTATAGCTCCGGTATTGTATTTGTTTTACAAGATTTTTGACATGCTTTGCTTGAGCCAAGAGTCTATCGGAAATCGCCTCTCTATCTTTCACAAAGTAAAAGGGGTTAAAACTGCACTGCATACACACCAAGCTAACAGAGAATCAAAGAGGCACATATGATAGACTGCCACTGAGATTATTGTAAGAGATATGTGCCACCTTGACAGCAATATGTTGTTCAGTTTTCATCCTCCAGTAATACTTGGAAGAAAGTCTTGTAATTTTGTAAATGGTAATAAATAAGTCTTGTAATTTTGTAAATGGTAACAAATAAGTCTTGTAATTTTGTAAATGGTAATTAATATTTTTCCAATTTGATTTCATCCCTTGGAGATACCATGATCAATTTATAATTTTTTTGGTTTGAAACTCTGAGTAGACACTAGATGTGCAAACAAACAACATATATAGTGAATTATGATGTCACATTGTACTAGTTTCTACAAATGAGCAATCAGTTGAAAGAAAGAACAAGTGATCTCCATCTCTAATGATATCTATCTCATCTATTTCTACATCTTCTGCATTTACAACTTTCTTGAGATTGTACTCCCCAAATCTTTGACCTGCAATTAAACCAAGTTATCATTAAGTTGGTACTTATCATTTTTGCTCAAATTTAAGTGGGATTTCAAACTTATTAAGGGTAAAACTTGATTCATAAGTTTATATTATATAAAAAAAGACAAATGTTCGACATGAAGAGATTGTCAGTATGATGTAGATGAATTATATTAAGAGAATAATTAGTTATTACTATTATTGAATAGTGAATCTTTGTAAAATTATGTGTATTCGAAAGTCTGTAATAGCACGTAATTGCAAACATTTATTTGTAAACAAACGTGAGATATGAGATTTAGGATATTCTGGTACCTTGTTTATGAGCTATGATTTGCTCATTTAGTAAGATCGTATAAGAGTTCGGAAAGTTTTAATAGTTTTCATATAACTCACCTGCCATTCTGAATAGCTCTTCTAGTGTATCAGGTAGTATTATTAGCTTCCCATTCTGCTCCTGCAATGAATTGATGTTGTTTCTCTTGTGAATAGTAACTCTCTTCTTGATGGATTTTCCCCCCTTTGCACCAGTTTGACTTCTATTACCTGAATAAGAACAGCAGGGGACCTCATGGATGCTTTTGTTTCCTCCACGTTCTGTGTCGAGTTGATCTTCTTTCCACCTTCTTTCTGGTAGACTCGGAGCCATTTCAATATGCCCCTTGGGAGCTACAGACTGATCAAGAACTGTTTGGCATTTACGTCCACAACTTTCACCTTCATTTTCAACTTGTTTCTTGGTTCTAGCTTCTAAAGTTTGGATATTTATACTAATCAGGTCACTAGGATTGGTTGGCGTATCTTGCTTAGAAACATGAGAACAGTTGTTGAAGACTAAACTTGGATCGCTTTCCTCGTCCACATTATCAAAGCCTCCAAATCCTTGCAGCTTCTATTTATCAAAAAGAAAAAGGATCAAAGAAAGTTGAGTGTATATTACAACTTTTCTCATTATAGTTGTGTGTCGCGTAATTTGTGATCATATCCTTGTACACATACCTGAATAAGATTTCTCATTATAATCCGTTCATCTTCTTGATTGTCGCGAAGAATGTTCAGAAATGTTTTCCTACTCAGACATAAAATTTGAGAAATTTCAGTTGTTCTAACAGCATATGGTTGTGGCTTTCCAAGTAAAACACCTATTTCTCCAAATGATTCTCCAGCAACAGCCTTCCCAATGATCTGTTTGTGAACAGATTTCAGAAAAAATAAGTTAAGGCTAATGTGTTTGAAAATGATATAATGATTGTTGAATGTGTTAAACTTACTTGTTCACGTCCATCAATATCTACTAGTAGATCCTGCAATAGTATATATAACTGATTAATAACACGAACAACAAATTCGATGTGTTCAAGTAATTGTTCTCAACATATTAACTTACCAATGCTCCTGAGACTATTATGTAAAAATCTGTTTGAGACTCATTCTGTAAAATCACATCTTCCTTGGGAGGGTAGTATTCAGCTTCCATTTCAGGAACCTTAAAAGCAAGAAATAAACCATTGAATTTATGTTGTATACGCCAACTGAGAAGGGGATCAGAGCAATGTAGAAAAAGAAATTACCAGTTGGAAAAGTAGGTCCCTTGAAATGCCTCGGAACAGACTGACATTTTGAACTATTGGTAAAAACAGGTAATGTGCAATGCTTGATCTGATAGCTTTTGGAAGAACATTGATGGTCTCTTTTTGTTGCAGTGATTCAGTTTTGAACTTAAGACAGATATGAGACAAAACCTGATCTTGTATCCTTGGTGACAACTGATTTCGTTTCGCGAATTCTTGTGCTGCTTCTACATTATCCCTCTGACATAACAAAAATCATGAAGTTCAATATCTTTTACACGATCAGTACGTATAAATATGTTTAAGAGAGACGGAGAAAAGAGGGTATACGAAGTTTCTTGTGTAGCCGGTCCAGTGAACTACAAGATTTGTCATATTACCAATGATGTAAGATGTCAATCCCAAGTTGAACAACATGTAAAAGATGTCAAAGAGCATTTCCCTTGTGTTCTCAGCATGTAAATCTCCATAACCAGTTGTTGTTAGTGTTACAATAGACCAATATAATGAAGTTATATATCTATCCCACAGGCTATCTTGTTTGAAATTGGGATTTGCTGCACCAATCCATGTTCTTTTAGTATCAGGATATCTATCTGCAATCACATAGTTAAAACATCCAGCACAATGCACTGCAAACAAAGTTACCTGAAAAAATCAAACAAACAAGCAAAAAGAAATGCATTTTCTTAGTGATGAAATATCAATATTATCGATACATCATCTTAAATGAATCGTGACTTACAGATATCAGTTTTGCATATCGTGTCCAGAAATAGTTAAAACGGATGTCCTTCTCAAGCCTGAATTAGGAACATACTATAACTTATATATACTGACAGTGTAAATAATTTTTACGGTATTGATGTAAAATATGTAATGTGTTAGGGACCTTGCAAACAGGGCACTGACTCTTCTAAGACGCCAAAGTCTGAGCATACTGAGCAACTTAAATCCAACGCCGCTCTCTTTGTGATCAATAAAGAGGAAATCATGAAATGGTACAGTGGAACAAACATCAAATATGAACCAGGTTGATAAGTACCTGTTAATTAATCATGTAAAAAAATTTCATATATTAGAATTATAAATCTTGATTCTTCTATAACTTTGAGATAGAGAAGAAAAAAAAGAGAGAATCTCTTAATGTTACATAATTTTACCTTATTGCTATCTTTTTAGGATCATCAACAAGAATATAAGATTCTTTATCAAGATAAGCCATGAAGAAGTTAAGGAAAATGTCAATAGCAAAGAAGCAGTTGACAATGTTGTCAAAGATGACCAAGGCATCTATTTTGCATATCAGAAATGCAAACTCGAAAGGTGTAATCCATGCCGTGTAGATGACAAGAAATAGTAGAAACATCTCCCAAGCCCTGCAAAAGATTGACAAAGTAGTCAGAGTTGAGAGACAGATTCAAGATTTAATTTCAATAAGTACTTAGTATTTGTTGAACTTCTAGTGATACTATTTTTAACATATTTATGCTCCGTGTAAAAAGTAATGAGACGGAGTTAGAAGGGCTATAAAATTATAACCTATAACGAAGATCCAAAGGCGAAATGATATATTTTCGAAGCTTTGTTTCGTGGTTGATTTTGGTTCCAAGAGAAGGAAGGAGATCACTAGAGAAGAAACCAGAGTATTTAGCATAAGAAAATGACATTGATGTTCTTTTTTTGTTGGTGGTGTTTTGAAATTTTGAAGTTTCTTGGATGCTATAGTACTAAAGTTTAGTTTAAAAAACTACTCTATATATTGATGGTAAAGTCCCTTTTGAAGAGCCTTATATATAGATGATGAAAGTGAAGTTGTTGACTATATTGCAAGTTTAGTCAGCCTCATCTTTTCTTTAAAGAATGATTCTTTTGATATGCTTTGAAACTTATGGAAAGTGATTATGTAACTTATGTATTGGTATTATCACAAAGGAAAAAAAAAAGGAATTGTAAATTGTAGTGTTTTAAGCTAAAATACTAGTTAGGAGACTTAGGGGGTGAAAGCGGATTTGCAGCAACCACGACTCGTGTCACTGGTCATCGAAAATCTTCTTTGTCCACAACCTAGATATTTTCTAGGAGATGCCAAGAATTCTCTTGGATAACTAACTATAGCCATAATGGGGAATACATATTAATTTGTTGAGTAGTGTTTGAACAAAAAATAAAGGTAACAAGCTTGTTATTAGGTGAAGAAGGTTCTCAAAATGGCAGACATGCCACTAACTTAATGTAGTTTGTAGAGAAGAGTTTCTTAGACAAGGAAGAATAGAGGAGGGAAAGGAAAGGAAAGGAAATGGTGATGTAAATGACTAAATGGTTTAGCGGTGGGAGTTCCACCATCAAGAAAGTTGTGTGGGGGTTAGAAATGAAACAATTATAAAGCATATTTCAGAAGGACAAGTTTGAGTGATAAGATAGGTGAAATCTAGAATTGGATTCACATAAATTTCATGCATGGCCAATAGGTGAAATCTAATTAGTAAATCTAGCAATATTAGCAAGATTTTAAGTAATACTCTCTCCCCCCTCCCAAAATTAACGCGAGACACTTTTCTTTTTAATATATCATATTTCTATAATTGAAAATAATATAACTTTTAAATTATCCTTTACACTTAATGAAATAACTTATAATCATCACAAATTTCAAAAGTTTTCATTTCTTTCTTAAATTTTGTGTAAAGTTGATTGGTATCATATAAATTCTAGGGAGTAAACGTTATCAATGTAACGTTTAAATTGAACTCCTATTTTTTTGTGTGTCTTAGTTTGAATGATTAGCAAGGAATTTAAGAAGAAGATAAGGTAGACCTTTTAATTTTATGGTCTTAAGCTAAAGATGTATGTAATACAAAAATATCATTTAAATCTTGTGATTTTGAACATGTCACACAAGATATTGAAATTTTAAAATTATACTCCATTTCAAAATAAGTGAATTGTTGATATTTTTTTCATAGTTCAAAATAAGTGAATTGTTCAAAGTTTAAGAGAGTTGTTGGAAGTTCCTTCCATTTTTGTCCCTCATTTACATTTTCTAGGTGATAATTTCAAGAAAGTTAATTGTTCATATTTATAATTTACATTTGAATTATTTAAATTTTAAGGATAGTTTGAGAATAACTAAAAAGGCAAAAGTGGAAAGTGAGGTTCAATTTATATCCTAATTTTTTTTATTAGGTGTGCATTGCCTCTACATTCAATTGTATTTTGAAATTGAGGAAATACTAAATATAGAAAATGACAATATTTTTTTAAAAAAATATTAAAAAGTAATCAATATAAGCTAAAACCTATATAGTGAGTAATATCAAATTTCTTAGAGTTTTAATTTACTATGTTATCAACTAGTACTCCTTTAACTTAGAATTTCACCTTTAATAACCGTACAAGTGACCTCATTTTCTAAATATTTTTTTCATATCGTCATTGCGTCGAACTTGATGAATTTTATAAGGTAAACATCATTTTGAACTATTAATATTGTTTTAACATATGATAGTATTAGTAGGTTAATTGTCATTTTTATTAAATTATTGATTAGTACTCGTATCATATAAATGATTGATCATATAAAGATAATTGTCGGTGTATAAAACTTAAATAGACAGATTCCCAGCACATATTCAGCCGCAAAAATTCATAAATTTTGGTTTTAGATTTTGTGGAAAACCCAATATTTCTTCTCACCATTTCCCTCTATGTGCGTTTCCCTCTTATCATTAATCCATAGTTTATATGTTGGCTCGTATTTTTTCTACAAGGAGAGATGAAATATTTTGATGTAGGTTTGTTACGAAGCAGTTACTAATATTTATATTATATTTTTTATTTTTATTTTTATGTGAAAATGGAATATTTTATATATTTTTCTTTTTTTTTTCATATCGGCCGACCTCATCTTCTTCTTGATAGCTTGCATGTGACTTTTGTATGGGCTATTCCAATCATTTTCGCATAATTCTTGGAACAACTTGTTTTATAGATACCATATTTCCTTGTCTTTTGAAGGATTTTTACACACCTTTAAAGAACTAGTGGTAAATGTAACCTTATTCTAATGATTTAATTGAACCTAATAGTTTTAATATATGTGTGTGAAACAATAAATTTTTAACAAATATCATATTTTTAATACATAATACTAAAAGTATAATAAATTTCATGCTAAGAACTTTATATTTTAAGTATACAACAACAATATAATCCGTGTAATTTTATAAAGTGTGGTCTAAAGAAGGTTAAATGTACATAAATCTTAGTCCTATCTTGAAGATAGATTGGTTGTTTCCGATAGAACCTTATTTCAAAGAAGAAACAGTACAAGCAAATAGAAAAAGAAATAACGAAAATGAAGAAATCATGAAAATATACTACAAAAAGCATGACAAATCATTATGAACGATTAGTACAATAAAGCAATACAATAATCAAAATATAAGAAACGACATATAATCTGAAATGGTAATGCTACCATCCTGTAAAACTTGCCTTTAAACTTAGGTAACACTTCTTTGTCATACAAAACTCTTGAATCTGGATGTGAACCTACATTTCATTCATGTTGTACCGATACAACAAGTGACATCAACATCAAATTCCCTATTTCTTTTAATAATAGAAGTCGACCTAAGATATTTTAAATTTCTCCTCTTTTAAATAACTTGTATAGCAAACCTCATTTCCAAATCAACCTCTTACATAAATAATAATATGCAATTAGAACATGTACTTTTGATGTATTATTTGATATTAGTTTATCTTATTGTTGAAAGGGTGGCGCGACATGTGTTGATGAGGGGTGGGGGTTGATGACTTCATATACATATATTTAATAATCTCATGTATGCATGAAGTTTCTTTGAAAGTGAAATTTTGTCTTGGTCGAAGAAGAGAATTAAATGGAAAAAAGGTATAATTTAATTTATTTGATGAAGGGAAAGCGAAGGGCCAAGAGGACCCATTTGATACGCCTTAAAAAAGACATTAATTTTAATTTTATGGAATTCAAATTTTATAATGATAATTTTTAAATGTTTATAATTAATTTTAAAATTTAATATTTATACATATTTAACAAATTACTTAATATATATATATATATATATATATTTAAATAAAAAATATTTAATTTGATTGAACTCATACCCTAACTTGTAGCTCGATATGGGCAGATATTTTTCTACTTGCATAGTAGCAAATCTATCCTTATAGGTGCGCAAGACTAGTGTCCAACAAAAGATTCTCAGTATTAAAAGTGTATATGAATCAGGTTGGTTCAGATTTTTTAAATATCAAATCACGTTATTTATATAGGATTTTAAATTTATGAATCAAATCAAACTAATAAAATTCGAGTTTTGCAACTTTGAATTTTTTTTGGATTTTTTGATTTCTCGGATTTTCGGATTTTTTAGGTAATTAAGTCTTTATACCAATATATAATTAATTTGTGCTTCAAATATATTTTTAGTCTTACCAAAATACAACTATCTAAGGTGTTTCTTAAGAAAAAACACAAAATATGAGATGAGATGACACTAAAATATTCAACAAAAAATAATAATGAAATTTCATAATACAAATATTGCAAATTATTGAGTCATAATGAAAATAGTCATAATTTAAAAGTACTAAATGATACTAAAATAAGTTTAATAAGTATTAATTAATTACATGACTAAATATTAAAGAAAAATTAAAATTAGGTTATGTATTTAATTATCTAAACCAATGTAAAACTAAAAAACAAATATTCAATATTATAATATCATTTGTTGAATTAATCTTTTTTGTTAGCGTTACTATTGATTTGATTTTGTTTGCCCTTTATTAGAGTTACTAATATCTATGGACTATAATCTTTCATTCAAAATTCTAAATCTCAAACTTGATATAATATGTTAAAAGATAAAATCTATGAAAAAAGTATAAGAAACATTTATTAAGTATATCAAAGTAAATACTTTTATGTATAAAATACATTTTGAAAATTTTATATATAATGTTGATTTAATTTCGAGTTGACTTTTTTTTAGTTATAACCAAAGCTACCCAAGTTATATATGAATTTTTTTTTTCAATACCAAATCATTAGTATTTTTTTTCCCGTTTAACTAAATTTACGGTTAGATTCGATTTTTGATTAGATTTACCAACTTGATTTAATAAAACACAATTATTATTAAATAATTTTTAGTGTTAGACAATTTGTAATGAGATAAAATAGAGATAATTAACCTATATATTATCCCAAGTTATAATACAGTAGTCACATAATCTCTTATATTTTTATAAGAAGAAGAGACGCTTGAGATGCTTCACTACTCTGTAAAGATGGAGAAGAGAAGTTACCCAGTAACTTCCAACTATCCTGGTTTCATTATTTATGAGGATGGAAAGTGGAAATACAAAAACTCTCTATATTAAAAAGGATCCTTCCTCTCTCATAAAATATAGTCTTATCCATCAAAATTATATATAAAGTGTAAGGCAAGGAAGAGAAATAACTTCTGAAGAACAATAAAGAAAAAACATCAACTCAAGTCAAATCAAGATTCTCGAAGAATTATTGATAGGACTAATAAATGTTTAGATTGTTTATGTTTTCACAATCTCTTAAATCCTTACGGTATCAACTTAGAATATCTAAAAATCATATTAAAAATCAGATGGACTTTCCAAGTCACATAAATTGGAAGAAAAAAAACATATATTGGGTTCACATTAGCACTAGCTTTTGAATCTAGTATATACTCATAAGTTATAACTCCCTCAGTTCACTTTTACTTGTCACTTATTTTTAAAATAGATTTTTATTTTTACTTGTCACGTTTGACATACCAAAAAAAGACAATTATTTTTCATGTTTTATTCTCAATATTAAATACTTATTCAATAAAATATTTTTTCAAGTTCTAATATTAAACATCATTTAATAGGGATAGATTGTGACCAGTCAATTTCTTAGCGTCAAATTGATGATGATGATTTACTTTGGAATATTAAAAAGTAAATTAGGTCCACCCTTTTATAACAACCACTCCTCTAATTGGGCATAATACATTGAACTCCCTTCCCTAGTCCTATTTCACACTTTTCATCCTTGTCAACATCCTACATTTTGGGAGACTCTTTTAACTCACCAATTTCCTCTCTCATACCACACAAAAATGAAAGAAAAAAAAAGGTTTCGTTAAGGGTGGAGCAATAGTAAAGTGACACATTCGACATAATTCAATAATTTTGATTAAAATTTTAAATTTATTTAAAAACTATTTAATATATATACAGAATAATATCTCAAAAATTTAATAAGAAGATTAAATATATTTATGATACAAAATCTATAAACTAAATTTTTTGATTCCAATTCTTTAGCGTATGTTGTACCCATGAAGTCTTTTTTTTTTTTTTTTTCATAAAAAGAGAAGGGATCAATTAGATTAGAAAAGCTAATAGTAGTCCCAAGGTGATCAAGAAAGGGCCATTTGGATGGTATTTAATTTTTGTTCTTCTACCATTTAAGTAATAAATAAATGGTTGCAAAATATATTTGATAATAAAAGAACCAAAAAAATGTCCCTCAACATAAGTACATATTTTGTCTTATAATATAATGCAAATTATGTCTTTGAAAGCATAACAAGTTATCTTAATTCCTATAAATATTTATATCGATTATGGCATAAGTATCAATTCAGAATTGATCACAAGCTATGTCATAAAAAATATAATTTAGTTTCTATAAAACTTATGCAAGTATAACTTCAGTTTCAGAGGCATAACTTAGTTTCTATAGAATTTATGCCGAAAGAGACAAGTTTTCTAAAGTTATGTCAAAAAAAAAATTAGATCATAAATAAGGATACTTAGTCCAATAATTTTCATCAAATGAATAGAAATGTCAAAAATAAAAAATCGTTATATTTTAGGAATTTTTTTAAAAATAATTATTTAAAATAGACATAATCCTTGAAAAACTTCATCAAGAAATGCTTGATCCTTTTTGTGGCTATTCAAGAATATAATAGATCAAATTTTCAAGATTCACGAAAGGGAAATCATTCATGCTCAATTTTAAACACTAGCCAAATATTTATTTTTATTATATTGTAAGATGATAAAAGGGAATATGACTTGTACATTTTTATGAAGTCCTTGGGAAAGCATATAGGATTAGAACCACTAATTGAGAGAGAAAAAGAGAGATCCCTTTAGAAAGGGAAACTAAATAAGTTACCACTTCTATTTAATTTCAGAAAAAATGTTTCTTTTCTAATTTTGTAATTTAATATTCTATATGACAATTTTAAGATCATAAAATTTAAAATTATTTTGATAAAATATATATTTTTAATTTAATATTATAAGATTCATTGCCCGATCAAACTTAGATAAAAAGTTTAAATGTAGAGATTTTGATAAATTTTAATTAAATAGAAATCCAAAGGTTTATCTAGAGTTTAATCTCCTGCCAAGGTGGGGAAAACAATACTAACAACATTCAAAAGAACATAAAGAAATTTTAAATTTGAGAAAGTTCCTCAGCTTTCTTTACTTCTCTATATTACATGGATGAAATTCTTAAGGGTAGATTGTGATACCATTAAAGGATGTGGTGCAGTAAATATGACTATTCTTTCTTAATCAAATGTTTCAGATTTAAGCTCAAGATATAAAAAAATTCTTGGTAGAGAGCGTTTGCTCTTGAATGGGACTCTATGTGGCGTAAATTTAAATTAATCAAGCTTCAGTATAGATACGAGTCATGAAATCGAAAAAAAAAAAGAACAAGAAGGATAGATTATGATAAAAGAGTAAAAGAGAGAAAAAGTCAAATAAGAACTAGCCAAGTAGATTTAAAATATCACGTAATTTAAAGTGAAAATACTCTTATCATTAGAAATTCTTTTATTTCCATTGCTTGCTTCTTTTTACTTCTAATCATTAATTCCATTCCTTATTTAAAATGGAAAAGGAACACAAAGGATAGAACATTTTGTACTTCAAGAAATACTACTTGTATGATCAAATGCTCTCCTCCCTTTTTTCTTTCCCTTTCATTAATTTTGTCCATCAAAATAAAACCATAAAGTATTTGATTTGATTACATCAATATACTTAATTAGGGGTGCAAAATAACGATATCTATACTTAATTAGGGGGTGCAAAATAACGATATCTTATATTAATTTGAAAAGATTGCAATGCTAAATACTCTTAATAGAAAAATCTTACCGACATTATTCAGTGATGGAACTAATATTTTCACTAAGAAGAATTAAGATATAAAAAGATAAATATACAATAAAAGTCGAAAAGATTTAATATGTATTATATTTACATATATATAAAATAATTTAATCTTTTATGTAATGTAATTTAATATAACAGATTTTTAATTTAAATATGACGTTCCAATATATGGAAATAAAATATCTCTTTTTTTAATGCATGGTCACATTTTGGGTATATAAATGGTATCACTAATTCACTATAAAATCTTTGAGGAGATGTCTATAACATACATACATATATATCATACATGCCAGATTTATATGACGACATGGTATGCGTTAAACATTTACGAATCCATGATTCATTATATATTGTTATTGACATATCATATAACCACGGTAAATTAATTAATCTGGTGTAAACCTTGAGGGTGTGTTTAATTTAAAAGTAGGAAAAATATTTTCCTAAATTCTCTTTCAATTTAATCCACCCAAACACCCGGACCCTTAGTCCCTCAACTTACCACCTCATAAAGCAACTCATCCCACCCGGCCGACCGACTCGGGACTCATCCCCTGAACTCCCAATCTAACATCCACCTTGACTTGAGACTCGACTCAAGCTCGACCTTAATTTAGGATTTGACACCTGATCAAGAACCTCTACCGACCTGAGACTCGATCCCAGTCCGTAATCCAACCCTAAACCATAACATAACCCCGACCCTAACCTATGAGTCAACCCCGAATTAATAAAGGACCAGATCTCTAATCCCATGCTAAACTCAATCAAGTTACCGATATATTGGTATCAAGGTCGGATCTCGAGTCAGGGTATAAGTCTTAGGGTCGAGAGTTGGGGTTGGGTCTTGGGGTCAGGTCTGCTCAATAACAGGATTGGGTCTCAAGGTTGGGGTTAGGGTTGGGTCAATGTACGGTCTCAAGTAGGGGTCAAGTTGGGATTGAGTCTCGAGGTCGAGATATCAGGCTCGAATGAGAGTAAAAGTCTTAAGTTTATTGGGTCTTTTTGAAATGATCTTGAATAATTTTAGTCTTATACAGTGCAGGTATTACTAATTTCTTTGCTAAATGTGTCAGGTGAAGTTAGGTCGGGAAATTAGAGCTAAGCGAATTAGAAGATGGAGAGAGTTACAATTTATTGGAGCGAAAAGGCCCATGCAATCGAACATCATCAAGTTTAAACCGCGCAGGCAAGAGAGAATGGGAGTTGGCAGTTGGCAGCCCTATGCAGTCGGCTACACGAAGTGACTCCAACTGCGAAAAGCTCAACAAAATAAGTCTAAATAAAGGGTATTTTTGAGATTGTAAAGAGGATGACCCCATGCTTTATAAGGAGAACTAGTCCTAAAGTATAGGGTATCACTAGAAGGTGGCTAAATCAAAAGGAGCAAGTACAAGAAGAAAGAACGAAGAAGGGTACACGACTCTAATCCAAAATAGAAGTTGGGTTTAAGATTTTTTTGTAATGTCTTCTAGTTTTTCCTATATTTTTGTGAACTTGTCTATTTTATAGAGTAAATTCTAAAGGGGGCAAGGACAATATGATGTAAGGTTGCTACTATTGGATTATGCTTTTGTTCGGATGCATAGAATCGTGAATTGCTATTCATATTGGTATTAAAAAGTTAGTTATTCATTTACATTTTAATCGGAAAAATGCCTTGATTATATCTTTTCATTCTTACGGTTAAATTCTTGATTGATAGTTTCATGAAATAATCGAAAAAGATTGAGAATTGTTGTTTATGATTGGAGTTAGAAAGTATTCGCAAGAAGATTTCCAAGGACTAGTTTTCCTGTACATATGTGCATATGTTTACTTTGTTTACATTACTTGTCTATTGGAAGTCCAATTTCTTCGAAAGAAGAGTTTTACTTATTGATAGAAATAGTAACCAACTTTTGTATTCGTAAGAAGTAATAATATTTATTTGTGAATCTTGAACTATATCATATCCTTAGATTTGTAACCTTGCCATCATATTGCCTATGTTCCTAATTTTTTTAATTGATTATCAAATTTTGATATATCTCTCAAATTTTGTTGTCTAATCAGTGCTAAAATAATTTACAAGTTTCAACATAGAGATTTTACAACACAATTCTCAAGATTCGACTCTCTCAATAATAAAAAAAGAAATTATATTGAATTTCTACTAAAATCTATCCATGTGGATATGATACTTTACTATACTATCTTTGACTAGTGAAGCCGTTAGATATATTTTATCATGCGCTTAAAAAAATTTGGCCCCGTTGCCGGGGGTTGACAACAAGTAGTTTTTTGTGCATTAATTCAAGTTTTTTTTTTGTTAACATCTCAAGTTCGTTATTATCATAGGCAACCACAACTCTAGTGTATGGCAGAATCTTCCTCAAAAGAAATCATCGAATACAACCTAGAGTTGAAAAAAGTTACGTTACTTAAGAAGGAACTTGCAGAGAGGATTTCAGGATAGTCTAATAGTCAAAATACAATGACTAATAATATTGGATACATAACTTCGAATGTATCACTCAACCTGTTAATCTGAATCACCCACTTGGAGTGCAAGATAATGCTGAACACCAGGGGGTTGATAATCAGAGGAACAATCACCCTCCTACTGATATTGAGGACCAAAATAGTGATTGGACAAGGATATTGTTGGGAGATTATGCGAAGCCAAACTATAATGGGATGCAGTCTAGTGTGAGATGTCCTATTATTGTAGCCAACAACTTTAAGATCAAGCATAGTATTTTCCAAGCAATCCAGAATACCTATGTTTTCAGAGAAAAGCAAAATAAAGACCTGAATGGTCATTTGTTAGACTTTGACAAAATCATAAATACGTTTTACCATTATGGGGCATCAAATGACATAATATATTCAACGGCATTTCCATTTTCTCTGAAAGATGATGCGAAAATATGATTGAGGAGTTCAACCCTTTCAACCTTACCAGTTTCAAAAATAAATTATGATTGAGGAGTTTACCATCAAGATCAATCAGAACTAGAACATGTATGAAACTTTGAATAAGTTCTTCTTAGTGGTTAAGACAATAAAGATGCAAAAAGAAATTAGCAATTTCACACAGTTAGATACAAAGACCGTATTTGAAGCATGAGAAAGGTTTAAGGAATTATTGAGACAATTTCACACAATGGGATTGAACCTCAGATACAATTGACTTATTTTTTTTGGATGGATTGATACCAACATATCGAAGAATATTAAATATTGCAGTTGGGGGGGGGGGGGGCAAATTATGAAGAAAACATCATAAGAAGTTGTTGAAATTCTGAACAAGTTGGCGGGGGATGCTAAATCAATGGGCTGCAGACACTTCAATAAAAAAGAAAATAGTTAGGATACACTAAGTCGATGCTTACACTACATTACATGCCAAAGTTGCAACTATTACAAAGTGAAACAATTGACTGTAGCTTAAGCTTAGACGACACTACCGATTATATGTGATTTATTTGGGAATGGACATCCAACTCATGAATATAAACAAGAGATAGGGGCATAAGAAAGGTGAATGCCATTGGTAAATATAATAGGGAAAACTATCAGGGAGACAACAACTTCAATTTTATGGGTCATAAGCATCTGGAATTTTCATGGAGTTCACTAAATGGTAGTTTGAATTAATAACAACAAAATATCTCTAGAGGTCAATCACCTTAGGAATACCAAAATCAGAAGAGACAATAGGAAAACCAATCACGTCTGGAAGATCTTATGAAACTTTCATAACAAAGGTTGATAAGAGGTTTGAAAGTCAAGATGCTTCTATTCAAAATTTACAAAAGCAGATTGGATAGATTGCTAATTAGATATCTGAGAGACATCGTGAAACTATTTCAAGTGATATAGAGAAGAACCCTAAGGAACTAGAGGTTGTGACTTTGCGAACTGAAAAATATTGAAGGATAATAAAGCAAAGCTTGTGAAGTAAAAAAGAGCTAAAATGGTATACAAAGAAGTAAAAACATAGTAGGGGAGTCTAGCAAAATTCAAAAAGGAAAAGAAAAACCAGTACTGAAAATTGATTCTAAACACATGCTTGCATTGCCTTTTTCTCAAAAGATGAAATTGAGAAAAGCTTGACAAGTGATTCAGTAAATTCTTAGAGATGCTGAAGCTACTCTATGTGAATATTTCTTTCACTAAGCAGATCACTCAGATGCCTGCATAAGCTAAATTTTTGAAGAAGATTTTGTCTAGAAAGAAAAAATTGGAGGAAACATCTGTTGTAAAAGTTGAATGCTTATTGTAGTGTTATTCTTTAGAATAAGTTACCTCATAATTGTTGTTATCTTTCACCATTCTTTATGAAATAGAAAGTGCTCAACTCAAGAAATCATTAAGTGATTCAGATGCCTCAATCGATCTTATGTTATTGTCCATTTATAAGAAATTAAAAGGAGAACTAGGGTAATAAAGTCAATTCCAATGTACCATCATTCTGAAGGTACTGTTGAACATGTCTTTGTTCGAATTGATAAATTTCTATTTCTAGTGAATTTTATAGTGCTGGATATGCAAGAGAACAAGGAAGCTCCCCTAATTTTTGGGATGCCATTCTTAGCCACGAAGAGAGCAATTCTTGATATTTCTAAAAGGACAACTTATGCTTAGAGTTGGTGATGAAAAAATGATATCCAACATGAAGAAGAAGATGAAATTTACCATAAATGAGGAAAATGACTACCCATACTTCAGAGTAGATATTTTGAATGACTAAGATGAAGAATACAAAAATGACAAGTTGTTTGGGGACTCTTTAAAAAGATGCATAGCCTAATCCTGTAGTACAAAGGAAAAAGATTTACAGATTAAAGATGTAACAGAGGTACTTAAATCTAACAAAATAGAGGGCATTGAAGAAGAAAAGCAGAAGAAGGTAAAGAAACCAAGTCTAGAGCTCAAAGTGCTATCTCCACACCAGAACATTTCTAGAACATGATAGTTTTCCAATAATTAATTTAGTGTATCTTGTAGGTGAGAATAGACTTGGGTAGATAAATGTTGGAGGAGTTTAGACGAGACACATGAAAGTTCAAGGATATTCAAGGAGAAATCAAAGGTGTGACATGATCATCTCATCAAGACAAAAGAATTTAAGGAAGGAGACAAGGTATTACTCTACAAAAGAAGACTGCATCTATTCTCTAGAAAATTCAAGTCAAGATGGACGGGACCATGCGTGGTTAAGAATGTTAGTCCCTATGAGTCAATATCAATTTCAAACACTCAAGGTACTGAAAGCTTCAAGGTAAATGACCACCATTTAAAAGTAATATGTTTGTGGAGGATTTGAAAAAAATAGTATAACATAATCATTCCATAAGTCCGATAATCACTTTTTACGTCGTGCCATGACGTTAAATCATGTGCTTCTCGGGAGGCAACATGATGGGTAAGATTTGTTTTTTCTTTAATAAAAAAGGTTCATGGTCGTGAGGGCAATAACGCGAGGAAAGGAAAACGTAACATGGTCATTACCTACGTTGCGTGGTCGGACAACTCGATATGTGGCGCATGAAACTTTTCGCAGATAATGTTTTTTGGTACTCACTGCGCAGTCGCGGGGCTGAAGGGTACTTTGCATAGGAAAAAAAAATTTGATCATTTTTTATTTATTTAATAAAATAAAAATAAAAATTAATATAGGGATTTTAACACCCATCACCCATAAGTTTTCTTCCCTTTCTCTTCTTTTTCTTTTCTTTCTTTCTTTTAACTTTTCTCCTAAACCTCTCAAATCCTAACATCTATTTTCCTCATTTCTCCATTAAAAGACCTTCTACTTTTGACTTCATCTTCTTTACATCAAAAAAAAAAATGGATCCTGATACCACATCTGACAAAGAATGAGGAGTTTAGGGATAATTTTCTTTACTATTAATATTTTTTATGTCATGGGGATATGTCATAATTTAAGTATGGGTGTGAGGAATTATTTGTACACACATATGCTATCAATTTTTTTATTTAGGTTCATTTGAAAAAAACAAAGAAAAAATTTCTATTTATTTTTAGGTTAATATTGTTTTATTTGTTTTTAGGTTAACTTATTTCTTGTACTTCTATGGGTTTCTTGTCGGATCTTTACAATCTTTGTAGTTTATTTTGAAATATTTTTTTTAGAATTTAAATCAAGTCGTAGTAGTTGAGTAAGTGTTAGCGACAAGGTCGATTATTTCCTATCTAAAGGTTGTATTGCTCATTTTTTCAAAACTAAATGCACTTGTTAGCACTTGAAGTTTAATTATATCTATCTTTGAACATCGTTTTGGTTTGTACATTTTGTATAGTACTCATGTTTTGAAGGATCTAGAACTGGGCTTGGTAGTACTTGATGCGAAATTTTAAGACTCTCTCTGGGAAGGAAATAATTGCAGGCTTTCTTTGTTACTCTTGTTTAGCCTATATAACCCAACTCATTCTTAGTTAACCATTGAGAGCCTTATCATAATCCAATTTTCTTTGTAAACCTATTTATTCCTATAACCTTATTTCCTGTACAGTAAATATCCTTGAGTCTCCTTGAAAGAATTAAAAAGTATGTTGTGGAAGACTTGGTTAAGTGAGTGGTGTTTCCAAAAGAATAATAATTTGCAACATGATGTTTAATTTTTAAAATAAAAAATAAAAATGGATAATAATTGAGCAAGTATCATCTTGAGAAGCAAAGTTGTGAGCATATTCATAAGAAGGTGAAATTGAAAATAAAATAAAATAGTGTTGTAGGTTTGTTGGGTGATGAAATAGACTCAAGGTATATAATGTACAAGGAAGTGTGAAATAATTGACTTTGTCACTTCACCAAATTCCTTACCCTACATTACAATCAATGCAAGTCCAGCATGATCCCAACTTGAGAGGTCCTATATTAGTGGAAAGCAACTCGATTGTCAAGATTATGGTATTTCTTAAAAGTATGAGGTACTTCTTTATGAGTCTGAGTGATTATAATGAATTTGTTTGAGATGCATCTGCTAATTCTATTTACTGAGAGTGTTTGCATCTTCTTTCTTGTGAATTTGTTCAAAGATTGATACATGCTTTAACATTGGGTGTCAATGAGTAGCCATATTATAAGGAGTGTATTGTGCACCTATGGACATGATTTGAATTGATTCGTGTTTTTAATAATTGTGCATCAAGCTTTAGGGGTGTTTTTGTTATAATTTTAATTTACTCTGGATGAGAAAAAGTTCAAGTGTAGGGATATTTGATGAGAGTAAAAGTCTTGAATTCATTGGGTCTTCTTAAAATGATCTTGATTTATTTTGGTCTTATAGGTATTACTATTTTCTTTATTAAATGTGTCAAGTGAAGTTATGCCGGAAATTAGAGCTAAGCAAATCAAAAGATGGAGAAAATTATACTTTATTGGAGTGAAAAACCCTATGCAATCGCACATCATCAAGTTTCAATCGCATGGGAAAGAAAGAATGGGAGTTGGCAGCCTTGTGTAGTCGATTGCACGAAGTGATTCGGTCATGCGGAGCTTGATGAAATAAGTCTAAATAAAGGATATTTTTGAAATTTTAAAGAGGAACACCCCATGCTTTATAATAAGAACTGGTCCCAAATTTTAGGGTATCACTAGGAAGGCGGCTAAATCACAAGGCGCAAGAACAAGAACGAAGACCGAAGACCGAAGACCGAAGACCGAAGACCGAAGAATGAAGAACGAAAAATGAAGAAGGGGACACGACTCCAATTCAAAATGGAAGTTGGGATTAAAAGATATTTGTAATGTCTTTTAGTTTTTTCTATATTTTTATGAACTTGTCTATTTCTATAGAGTAAATTTTAAATAGGGCAAGGACAATATGATGTAGGGTTGCTACTATTGAATTATGCTTTTGTTTGGATACATAGAACCGTGAATTTCCATTCATATTGGTTTTAAAAAGTTTGTTATTTTTTTGCATCTTAATAAAAAAAAATGCCTTGATTATCATCTTTTCATCTTATAGTATAATTCATGATTGATAGTCTCATGAAGTTGAAAGAGATAGAGAATTATTATTAGTGATTGGAGTTGGAAAGTATTAACAAGAAGTTTTCCTAGAACTAGCCTTTTTGGTATATCTATCCACATGTTTACTTTGTTTACATTACTAGTCTATTTGAAGTCAAATTCATTGAAAAGAAGAGTTGTACTTATTGATAGAAATAGTAACCAACTTTTGTATTCGTAAGAAGCATAAATATTTATTTGTGAAGCTTAAACTATATCATATATTCTCTATGTCCCTAATTTTTTAATTGATAATCAAATTTTGATATTTCTGGTAAGTTTTGTTGTCTAGTTAGTGCTAAAATAATTTACGTTTTTCAACATAGTGAATGTACCACAGAAATGTCAAGATTTGACTCTATGGATAATACTGAAAGAAATTAAATTGAATTTCTACTAAAACCAATCCACGTGGATACGATACTTTACTATAATATCTTTGACTAGTGAAACACTTAGATATATTGTATTATGTGCCTGTTAGGCTTGTGGTTAAGTTTCAAGGTGGGGGTCTTGGTCTCAATTTGGGTTGAGTCTTAAGTTAAGGGTCGAATCTCGAGTCGGGTTGGGTCTCATGATTAGGGTCAGTGTTGTGTCTCGAGTTTGGGTAAGGATTTCGTTTAGTGGTCCTTACAAGTCACCTATCAGATTTTGAGTTATGAGTTAACTTCAAACAATAATATCTCTTAGGACAAAATGTATTAGGTGTCCTATGACCTATTAAATTAAAGGTCATTGAGTTCTCTTTCCAGCGTCACTAAGTTTGCCTCATTTCATGTTTGGAGGAAAACTTATGCCTATTTTAGTGATGCCTTGTCGGGCAGGTGCAACTTGACGACCCACTAGATGGGCCGTGAAGCATTAGATAGCTTGTGAAACTGCCCGTTTTAGGCACCTTTTCAGTTTTATAAGTTGGGATCATTTTGGTCTTTCCCCTATGCGTTTGCTACTTAAATTATGTCATTTTAACCCCTATTCTAAGCCTAAACTACGTCATTTCACACCAAATTAAGGGATTAGAAAGTGTTAATCAATTTTGTTATGTTCATTAACACTTCAAGACATTACAACAAGGTTCTTAGAGGAGAAACACTAGGGTTCAAGGGCTCTTCAAGTTTCTTTGATTTCTCTAAAGAACTTCGTTATTTCAGGTATGTAAGGCGATCATTGTGTTGGACTAGTTCGTCCTCACGCCCTACATCTACTTTCAGATCAGTAAAAGAGTAATCTAAGGTTCTATCGTTAGATTTCAGTATTCTTGAGATGAGTTGACATTAAGTTCTTAATTCTTGACTTATTGATTATTGAATTCATATTCCTAATCCTAATCATTGAATTGTCATACATTGTGAATTGTTATTATTGAGTTGATTTTCCATGACTATTTTTCAGCATGAACCCTATTTTGAATATATAGTGAATTCTTGATGAGAATTCTTTAAACAAACCATTATTGTTTAAACTGAGTTTTGAGGAAGTAAAGTGCAGTTTGAGAAAGAGTTTAAGGAAACTAAGTATTTCCCAAATGTTTCATTTTTACATGAAGAAAAATAATAGATTTTTTTGAGAAAAGTTAAAAAGTTTTCAGAAAGATTAAGTACAGAGCAGTTACCTCTTAAAGAGGTCCTTTTTGAGTAATTATCTCAACGCAGCGTGTATTTTTACATTGAGCAAATTTTTTTTTTTTTCTAAATGAACAATGAGTTTCTGAGATAGTTCAGAGCAGTTATCTCTTTTAAGAGGATAGTTTGAGCAATTATCTCAAACCAGAGTAAATTTGAGCAAGAGTATATATATATATATATATATATATATATATATATATTATTGGGAGTAGTATTGAGCACCGATATGGGGGAGAGTTCAGACAACTCACAACCCCCATAAACCATGTCTTGCCAACATAAGTACAATATCATACTTTTTAGACGAATCTTTAGTGCCTTCGGGCAGAGCTTAGAGGATCCACTTAGTTGAGGTGTTCTATATCCCAACACGATATGGGACAATTTTGGCTGTGGACAAGACGTTAAACCATTACTTAGCTCATAGTGATGGTTGTTAATTAGAGAATCTCCCAATAGAGTTAAAGTGTATTTTTATGTATCACTTCTTATTTTAAAGTCCAGAGGATGAGAAAGTATTTTGTAAAGTTAAATTGTTTCATTCCTTTAATTCTTTACATTTAGTTGATATACATATTGCAGTCCTTTCTTTCAGTTATTTCACCTTGTATATATTACATACTCATACATTCAAATGTATTGATGTCATTCGACCAACATCTTTTATGATGCAGATATAGATGTTCAGGATTATCAATAGGCGCTTCGTTGAGATCATTTGACAATCCACTTAGCTTTGGTGAGCCTCTTTGCATTCCGAAGGATTCCCCTTTTTTCTTTTAGTTTAGTCCTTTCAGGGCATTGTGGGTCTTGTCCCAACATCCATGTTGAACAATAGAGACTTCATAGATAGTTAGAGTTGAGGAGTTACTCAGTACTTTATTTCCTTTGAAGACTGTTTTGCAAAGTATTATTATGTCACGACCGAGACCATCGTGAGTGACACCCACACTAACCCTCTGGTGGGAGAATCATTACTACAACCCAAACAAACAAATTTTATGAAAACCAAGGCATTTAAAGATACGGAAACAGGTTTAGATGACTATAAAAATGGAGTCCCCATAAACACCAAGGTTTTAACAAACAACTAACCAACTAATGCGGAAGAACAACCCCTAGAACTTGAAAGTCATTGTACTAAAACTCTACTAACGACAAGTCTAAGAATAAGGGGTACAAACCTAAAACTAAACAACATCTTAAACAAATATTCTGAGTTCGAAAAGAGTGGACTTAAACAAAAGAGATCCATTGCAGCCTGAAAGGACTGGCTCACCCTTGAATCTGGTCACGCTCAATAGTCACTTAGCTGAGGTCTATCAATAGCCACCTGAAGATGCCATGTACTCAACAAAGAACAAGCAAGTGCAGTATCAGTACACAACCACTGTATACTGGTAGGATCACGTGGCTATTCCAGTAAGTGAAACACATGCAGGTAACCACAACATTATAAAATAGGCATATACCGAACATATATAATATTAGTCAGCTTTTCAGGATCAATGTAGCATCCCACGTTCTCAATAATACACATTGGTTATCAATTTAGAGTAACATACATTCTTCCAATATAAATCATCATTAGATATGAACCATATCATTACAAGTAGATACACAACACAATTCAATGGTCCTCTCATGGAATCCAATTCAATGGTCCTCTCATGGAGCCCAAACCCAAACTGTTAGTGTATCGGTTCGTGGTACCCAATCCAATGTTTATATCGAAATGTGGCAACCAATCCCATAGTTATGCCAGAACGTGGCAACCTATCCCATATTTATGTCGAAACATGGCAACCGATCCAAGTTAGTGTGTTGGAACGTAACACCCGATCCATTCAACAAACCACAATCACAATCATAATGTATATTCTCACAATCATACAACAAGAGGTGATTCATGGCATACTATTATTCAATTATCTTCATTTACGATTAGGGTGATCAATAATGCAACATTCGCTTACATACATGCATTATAGTGAGCAACTACAAACATATATCACACCAACATGAAATCACAACCATCACCTACCTCGAATCCAAGCTTGAACCCCCTAAGGCATTTGAATCTTCCCTTTTCAGATTCTTTCCACTTGTTCGTGGTCTAAAAATATACAATTAATGCAAGGATCAATTAACGAGGACTAATTACTCGGATAATAATCAATAATATTAACCCTAGGTCACGCCTTGATCCCTATAACCAGATTAGGGATTTTTTCACCATTAGCTTCAGATCAAAACCTTTTTCCAATGATAATAACCCAAGAAACTACGTTTCTACTGATTGAAAAATGGATTCAAGGAGTTAAAACCTTACCTTTAGCCTCAAGAATGGTGAAAAACGGTCAAGAAGTCGTCTGGGGTCGTTCCATAGCTCTCAAAGTCAAAAAGTACAAAATAAAGACATTTTGGGGTTTATTTACGACCTTAAGTCGCGTCGTACCCACCACAGCGGTCCTCACCCTGCTACAACGGCCCTGTCCTAGCGGCAGAAATCCCCACCAAAACGGCTTGCACGAAACAGTGAGCTATTTTAATAATTCCAAGACCCCATTTTACAACACACATTCAATCGACACTCATAAATTACCCATTCACACCAAGATCAGTTTCGGGAGTTCTACTCGTTCGAATTTAATTCCATAAAGTGGTACGGGTTCCTTAACTTCTTAGCTATCCATTCATGTAATCAAATTTATTAATAGATATCTCATTTGTTAACAGATTTCTCTAGACCTCACTGACTCCAATTTCGTCCAAATCTGGACTAGGCTAGGAAATCTCAAGTTACTATGAAAAAGTTTTTTGGCCTTAATTCTTTCCCCATCGGCTTTTCAATTACGACGGAAATTAGGTCGTTACAATAGATACCAATTTACCCATCACTCGTTCCCGAGTGATTAACTAGGAAAGACTGGCTAAAGTAAGGGTATAGTAGTATTTGAATGTCGAATTACTAGGGATACTTGTCGTGCATGTCCTTAGCTTCTGGACACCGTGATCAAGAATTTCAATCGGTTCTTCCTCATACAGAAAGTCTTGTTTAACAAAACTGAGTCTCACTTTATGATAATGTCTTCGTCCCCCCAATTGAATACCTACACATCCTCCCATACAATGTCTTAATGAAGTCATCACAATACTCAAGTGAAAATTATTGTTGTATGCACACTTAACTACAACAAAAGCAATTCCCAATAACCACTAAAGTTGATCGTACACACGTCTACAACATGTTATCAAAGACCTTGACACAATTATCTGGACGAATCCTTTAGCACTTAAGAGGGATATAATTCCAAGTCAATACTCGTTACAAATAGAAGTGAACCTGAATCAACCAACACACACTCATAATACCCAAACAATCATAGTTCTTAACAATATCTCCATCCCGCAACATAAATTTCCATAAGCATAAATTATGACAAATTTGATCTTTAGAAATCAGATACTTATCGAGTGATATGTCCAAGCATACAACCCCTCCAACAACACTATCGAAATGCTAGATTTAGTAATTGTAGATTACCTCTTAAGAACAGTAGAATTGGACCCAATAATCCCTATATTCAACCACACATAATCGATACATGACCTCGACGACTAGAGAAATATTAAGATTGCCGGACAACCACAAATACGCATGGTAGCTCTTCTATTAATTCTCATAAGCAAGGTGGTACATGTAGAACCATTAAAGTACTTTAACAACTCCAAGACAACACCAATTATGCCATTCGAAATAATCAAATCTTCCCAAATCTTCCCACTCAACCAAGAGAATATTACCGGATTTGGTACCCCTGATCCACCCCTAGGAATCCATCCACAAAAGTGAAAACACACAAGAGCACAACTAGTGAATCATAATCACAATACTAACAACCATCATTCCGACTATTTACCTTATTATAACCCAACACTTTTTAAATGAAACCTTTCTTAGGTACTTAACAATTAATAGTAATAGACTTTACAACTCAACGCAGGTATAAGTCCTTTCAAATGCTCAATATCGGGTAAAATTGATCATTTCTCACCTTGCCAGTTCATACCTTGACAAAATACATCATCACGAGTGTAGACTCACAATGAAAAATATGAATTGTAATTTCCACCATATAACACAATCCCTTTCTCTATCAACATTAGCTTGTACCTTGAAGATTTTTATGAATTCATGGATCTCTATTCATTATTGATCGCATCTCCATTGATCTTACCATATATTTCGCTAAAATTTCAATCATACTCATTACTAGACTCAAAAACAAAACCAAGCACTCGTTATCACACTCAAGCTAATGTCCGCACACTCCTTTCTCAAGTCTTTTTCGATAGTTTTTGACCAACTTTATGGATCCGTGACACTATTACCATAGCCATAACAAAACGAATGAAATCACGTGTCTTTGAACCCAATTATCTACCCCTCTAAAGATATCTCTCTAGCCTTTGCAATCAAATAAAATATTCTTGCTCTAGCCACTCTAAAGGTTGTACTACATTCTACTATATTTTCCTTCATTATAACTCTAGCTCTTTAACATTCAATTCGTGTGGTGTCCTACCATCTCTTATAATTTTCCATACAACCACGTTACTCACCAAGTATTAGAAAGCCACGACCTTGGATACTTGCAAGTCGTAATTACTATACAAAATTTGCTTAACCAACAATCTTATTATATAGTTGCATCCCGTCACAATCCATCATGAACTCTTATTTCCATTACGCTTCATCAACCTTGACTATCACTACGAAGTCAACCTTTTTCATCAACACGACGCCTCAAACTCAGTTAAACTCATCAAATTCAAAGGACTAACCCTATTTCATACGCACCTTCTTACTAAATACTTCAATTTCCTTCACCCAAGTATACTCAATGGAACTTTATTTATCCATAAGTTTGTCATTCTAGTATTAATCCACTCCCTTATGGATTAAGATAAAATCACCAGTCCTCATATTACCCTCATTCTTTTTAACAAACAAGACATGAGCACCCCACTTGGAAACACTAGGACGGATGAACCCAGTATCAAGAAACTCTTGGATTTGAGCCTTAAGCTCTCTTAATTCTACTGGAACCATACAATACAGAGGAATGGAAATGGGGCAAGTGTCAGTTTCCAAGTCAATGCAGAAATTTATATCTCTTTATGAAGGCTTACCAGACAAATCCATAGGAAACACTTCCTTAAAACTTAGATACCACATGAACAGACTCAATAGAGGGAGACTCAACCTCAACATCCCAAACATGAGACAAATAAGCCAAACAACCCTGCCCTATCAGTTTCCTTGCCTGAAAGGAGGATATGATCTTAGCTAGCTTAGGCTTGTACACCCCTTCATACTCTAATCTTTCCTTACCAGGGATCTCTAGAGTTACCAACTTAGTATTACAATTAAGCCTGATATAATAGGGGGACAATCAAGTCATGCCTAAGATTATATCAAGTCAGTCATATCCAGCATAACCAAATCCACTAAAATATGAAAATCCATAACCACAACAGGACAACATGATATGCATAGGCGACTACGACTGACTTTTCAACTGGGGTAGAAACATGGATGGGGGAATCAAGTATATCACAAACCACATCAAATTTCAAGGCAATTGAACTGACACATATGAATAAGTAGAACTCGGATCAAACAAAACAATAGCCATCCGGGCACATACAAGAGTAGAACTTGTGACCACTGCATCACACCCTCAAACTTGGTCTTGCCCGGAAAAACATAAAACTGAGCCCCGTTATCTTGACGGGCAACCTCCTCGCCTGGCTGCATTACTCCTCTATCTGCATTACCATTTCCCTTAGATTTCCCGGCTATAACTTGGCATTTAAGAAAATCCTTTTAGCTAGGACAATCATTGTCTACCCCCCGGTCAACCCAATGAGGTACACACTTTAGAATCCTTTTACATCGTTTCAACACTACCACACACATATCCTCAGGATACACCCAGACTCTCACACGATTATCAGTTGATTGCAACGCACGTCCAGATTTCTCACTTACGAACCACATCGTAATTTATCTAGACCCTTGCACCTAATCTCGTGATGACTTTCTTTTCACAACAAGTTTCACGACACTCAAGCAATTACAACTTGCAGAAAAGTCTAAATTCTTTAATTAGTTCGTTCCATAGACGACCATTACTGATCATCTATGCCTTATATGGCCTCTAAGGCTAGATACCAATTGGAACCTTCTATGTTCCAATTAACTTGCTTGTGTCCCTTCAGTAGGAACTACGACGTCTAGTTCACTTTGTTGAGATACCAATTGGAATCGGGAGATACCAATTGGACTCAACTCATACCACAAGCGACAATAGTAGCTAGCGAGCCCTACAAACTGCTAATTTCAATCACAAAAATTTGTTGAACCTAATTCTTACCACCTCAATCTTTAACTGATGGTAACCAGACCTTAAATTAATCTTAGAGAAAATCGATGCACTTTGCAATTGGTCAAAAATGTCATTTATTCGAGGCAATGGATACTTGTTCTGAATGGTGACCCTATTCAACTGTCAATAGTATAGACACATCCTCTCTTGCTAGTGATGGTGTTACCACTTTTATTGCTCTAGTTCAGACCATAGAGTTAAAGAGGAAAAATACCAATATGTATCACCCAAATACCAATTGGATTCAAGTCATAGCACGAAGGAGTATAAAGACGTGAGTTTTTCCTAAAGTCCTATAGCCTCTCGAAGAAAAGTACGAACGTCATCATACCGTTCTGCAAGACTCTATTAGACTCGTTTTGGTACAATGAGATCAATGAACCTAGGGCTCTGATACCAACTTTGTCATGACCCAGACCGTCGTGAGTAGCACCCACACTAACCCTCTGGTGGGAGAACCATTACTACAACCCAAACAAACAAAATTTATGAAAACTAAGGCATTTAACGATACGAAAACAGGTTTAAATGACTACAAAAATGGAGTCCCCATAAACTCCAAGGTTTTAACAAACAACTAACCAAACTAATGCGGAAGAACAACCCCTAGAACCTAAAAGTCATTGTACTTAAACTCTACTAACGACAAGTCTAAGAACAAGGGACACAACCCTGAAACTAAACAACACTTTAAACAAATAGTCTGAGTCCGAAAAGAGTGGACTTAAACAAGAGAGATCCATGGCAGCCTGAAAGAACTAGCTCACCCTTGAATCCGGTCACGCTGAATAGTCACTTAGCTGAGGTCTATCAATAGCCGCCTGAAGATGCCATGTACTCAACAAAGAACAAGAAAGTGCATTATCAGTACACAACCATATTTTACTAGTAGGATCACGGGACTATCCCAATAAGTGAAACATATGCAAGTAACCACAACATTATAAAACAGGCATATACCGAACATATACAATATTAGTCATCTTTTCAGGATCAATGTAGCATCCCACGTTCTCAATAATACACATTGGTTATAAATTTAGAGCAACATACAATCTTCCAATATCAATCATCATTAGATATACACGAAATCATCACAAGTAGATACATAACACAATTCAATAGTCCTCTCACGGAACCCAATTCAATAGTCCTCTTATGGAACCCAAACCCAAACTGTTAGTGCACCTGTTCGCGGTACCCGATCCAATGTTTATGCCGAAACGTGGCAACCTATCCCATATTTATGTCGAAACGTTGCAACCGATCCAAGTTAGTGTGTTGAAACGTAACTCCCAATCCATTCAACAAACCACAATCACAATCACAATGTATATTCTCACAATCATACAACAAGATGTGTTTCATGTCATACAATTATTCAATTATCCTCATTTACAATTAGGGTGATCAATAATGCAACATTCATATACATATATGCATTATAGTGAGTAACTACAAACATATATCACACCAACATGAAATCACAGCCACCACCTACCTTGAATCCAAGCTTGAACCCCCTAAGGCACTTGAATCTTCCCTTTTCGAATTCTTCTTGCTTGTTCGTGGTCTAAAAACATACAATTAACGCAATGATCAATAAACGAGGCCTAATTACCCGGATCATAATAAATAATATCAACCCTAGGCCAAACCTTGATCCCCATGCCAAGGATAGGGATATTTCCACCATTAACTTCAAATCAAAACCTTTCCCCAATGATAATTACCCAAGAAACTACGTGCTCTAATATCAACTTTGTCCCGACCCAGACCGTCGTGAGTGACACCCACACTAACCCTCTGGTGGGAGAACCATTACTACAACCCAAAAAAATAAATTTTATGAAAACTAAGGCGTTTAAAGATATGGAAACAAGTTTAAATGACTATAAAAATGGAGTCCCCATAAACTCCAAGGTTTTAACAAAAAACTAACCAACTAATGCGGAAGAACAACCCCTAGAACCTGAAAATCATTGTACTAAAACTCTACTAACGACAAGTCTAAGAACAAGGGGTACAACCCCAAAACTAAACAACATCTTAAACAAATAGTTTGAGTCCGAAAAGAGTGGAGAGATCTATGACAGCTTGAAAGAACTGACTCACCTTTGAATCCAGTCACGTTCAATAGTCACTTAGCTGAGGTCTATCAATAGTTGCCTGAAGATGCCCTGTACTCAACAAAGAACAAGCAAGTGTAGTTTCAGTACACAACCACAGTGCACCGGTAGAAACACACGACTATCCCAATAAGTGAAACACATGCAAGTAACCATAACATTATAAAACAGGCATATACCGAACATATACAATATTAGTCATCTTTTCAGGGTCAATGTAGCATCCTATGTTCTCAATAATACACATTGGTTATCAATTTAGAGAAACATATAGTCTTCCAATATCAATCATTATTAGATATGAACGAAATCATCACAAACAGATACACAACATAATTCAATGGTCCTCTCACGGAACCCAATTCAATGGTCCTCTCATGGAACCCAAACCCAAACTATTATTATACCGATTCGTTGTACCTGATCCAATATTTATGCCAGAACATGGCAGTCGATCCCATATTTATACCAAAACGTGGTAATCGATCTAAGTTAGTGTGTTGGAGCGTAACACTCGTCCATTCAACAAATCACAATTACAATCACAATGTATATTCTCACAATCATACAACAAGAGGTGATTCATGGCATACAATTATTCAATTATCCTCATTTACGATTATGGTGATCAATAATGCAACATTCACATACATATATGCATTATAGTAAGCAATTACAAACATATATCATACCAACATGAAATCACAATCATCACCTACCTCGAATAGAAGCTTGAACCCCTAAGGCACTTGAATCTTCCCTTTCCAAATTTTTCCCGCTTGTTCATGGTCTAAAAACATACAATTAACACAAGGATCAATTAACGAGTACTAATTACTCGGATCTTAATCAATAATATCAACCCTAGGTCAAACCTTGATCCCATACCCAGATTAGGGCTTTTTCCACCATTAACTTTAGATCAAAACCTTTCCCCAATGATAATTTCCCAAGAAACTACGTTCTACGAATCAAAAAATGAATTCGGGGAGTTAAAACCTTACCTTTAGCCTCAAGAATGGTGAAAAACTGTCAAGAAGTCGTCTGGGGTCGTTCCTTAGCTCTCAAAGTCAAAAAGTGTAGAATAAAGATGTTTTGGGGTTTATTTACGGACTTAAGTCGCGTCAGACCCGCCACAACGGTCCTCACCCCGCTACAACGGCCCCACCCTGGCGGCAAAAATCCCTGCCAAAGCGGCTTGTACAAAACAGTGATATATTTTAATAATTCCAAGACCCCATTTCACAACACACTTTCAACCAACGACACTCAGAAATTACGCGTTCACGTCAAGATCAGTTTTGAGAGTTCTACTCGCCCGAATTCAATTCTGTAAAGTCGTACGGGTTCCTTAACGTCTTAACTATCCATTCATCTAATCAAATTTATTAATAGACATCTCATTTGTTACCAGATTTCTCTGGACCTCACTGACTCTGATTTCGTCCAAATCTGGACTAGGCTAGGAAATCTCAAGTTACTACAAAAAAGTTTTCTGGCCCCAATTCTTTCCCCACTGACTTTTCCATAACGACAAAAATTAGGTCGTTACATATTATTATTGCAATTAAGTATTTTCAGGCATTCAAATTGGGTTTATGTTGAGATAAATGTATGTTTTAAGCCTATAATCGCTTAAGTCAGTCTTTCACTAGGTATTCAGCAAGAGCAAGGGTTTGCTTGGAGATCAGAAATGGTTCGCGAGTGTCGACCACGTCCAGGGTGTAGGCTCATGTGTGACACGGGTCGTGAGTCTCACGTCGATGTTGTGGTTAGATCTTGGGTTGGGGTTGCGATCATGTCCCAAATTGAGGTCGTGTAATAAGTCAATGCCATGCCATGGGTCAGGTCCCACATTGGGTCGTCACACTTTTTCAGTTCTAGGGTTGTAGTATTTTTCTAAATTATTTCTAAATGTCCATGGGATAATATCTTTTTCTTACTAATTGAACATTAGAAAATAAGTAAGAAAACTAATTTTTCACGAAAATATTTTCTAGAAAAAACATATATGTCGGCGATTATTTGTAATTATTGAGGCTACAAAGGAAAAAATTAATCTGGTTCAGAAAGAATGGTCATAACTAGGAGTGACAAATTAGCCTATAAAAATATGGCTTGCCTAATCTATTCAATTCTGATTAGGATATTGACTCGACTATTTATTGACTCAACTCATTTCGACCCAATTCTGTCTATATCTAAAAGTTGGGCTGATATGTAGTTCAAATTTACCTACGAGAAACCTATTCAACTATTTTTACTTTTTCTTTTTGAAATGTTATATATATATCTATAATAAAGAATTGTTTTTAGGTACTTAAAAATTACTATTCCCTCCGTCTCATTTTATGTGGCACCTTCCATCTAAAAAGGAATGCTACCTTACTATAATTAGAAACAATTTAACTTTAAAATACCCCTTTTACCCTTAATGAAATGATTTTAACCACACAAATTTCAAAGGATTGTTTTAAACCACAAGTTTCAAAAGTATTCTTTTTTGTCTTAAACACTATGCCAACTTCAAACGATGCCACATAAAATGGAATGGAGGGAGTATAATAGAATAAACGAAGAAATTAAAAGTTAGTAACAGTTGAACGAAATAGATTATGACCCACACTTTAAACTATTTTTATTCCATCTTATTTCATCCCAAGTAACTTTTAGACGGATCCATTTATTAACTCAATCCATTTTGATTCGTCTAAACCCGCATATTTGACACCCTAGCCACAACCTATATTTGAGATGATGCCATGGTCCTAACTCCTAAGGAATGATGGTCCAATATCTCTATACAAGAACCAATTCCCTTGCTCTCTATACATTCACCATCTTCATCTTGTGGTCCATGACTACAAATGCTTAGCTATATTGTCAAATATGTCTTTAGTTGAGAACATATATAGAACTGTTTTTTTTTTCTTACTGTTTGTTTAATTTTGTTAAGAGTTCCTTTTACATTTACATGATGTATCTTTTTGTAACGAAAATGCTACTTCTGGAAAGAATTGGGCTTTTTTTTTTTTTTATATATATATAGTTTTAATTTTTTATACACCAACAGTGCAAAAATATTTTACACTAATGGTCTTATGGTGTAGCTAAAAATAAAATTAGGGGATTATAAGGAGAGTGTTATGAGGCAATTAGTGTGGTTATTCATGACTCTAGAATTGAATTCTCATTATATATTATGTTTTTTTTTTGGTTAAGTTCTATTATATATAATGTCTATAACTCCTATTATCACCTAATTCATGATCTCAAATCTATCAATATAATTTTATGAATTTTGATATTGAATATCACATTGTAGACCGTTGCATATGTATACTTGAATGGAAAAATATCTATACTCTCATATTTACATGTTTTATCTATATTTTTTCTTGTTTTATATCACTCTAATTGTATATTATAATCAGTTTGTATGCATTATGAATTAATCATACATAAGGGTGGATATATTAGGATGTTATAAGCTTTGTTATGGCTTCTGAAGATAAGGGAAGTTGAAGATAAGGAACAAGTTGAATAGCATGGTACAATAAATTATAACTCATCTTAGTCGATTTTAGTTGACACAAGACATACTAATCTAGTCGAATAATTCGTCCTAGTCGACTTCAACTAACACAACACATAGTAGCCTATTTGACTTCGCTAACACAATAGCCCATAGTTCTAGTGCGACTCTAACTCTATAACCGATAGTTGTACACGTTGATTATACCACATTGTTCTACCTGTTCCTTATAACAATGCCCTCTACAAGGGTTAGTATACTAGATTTGGGCAACATAATAAACTTGTTTTTTTACTTTTTATTTATGTTTTCTTTACCAAAAACAACGTAGGCTTTTATTTTGTCTTTCGTTTTTCTTTATAATTTTGATTATTAGAAATTCATAAACTTTAAAGGTTGACATCTGTCGCGGCCGGAAGATCAAGAAAGTTGGTGACCTAATAATAAAGGAGCAGGCGACCCTGAATTCATCTCTCTGATAATACAATTATTATATACTCGTGAATATACACAACTATAGTTACAACTTACAAACAATAATAGCTATCAACAAATTAAAGAATGTGTTGTAGGGGAGGGGCTGCTCTTCCCTTAGCCAAAAATCTCAAATTTGAGCCCCGAGTATGAAAAAATCCTTGGTAAATAGCGCTATCCCTCAAATGGGACACTATCCGGTGCGAATTAGAATTAGTCACAGTCTAATATAGGCATGAAACACCGAATGAAAAAACAAAAAACCAATAATAACTAGACAGATGAATTTTTTTTAGCACCATGACTAAAAATGTCAAGATCCCATAAATGAAGTTGCTCAGTGAGCTTTGGGTAGGGGAGGGGGGGGGGGGACCAACAATACCCTCATATTACCATGTTGATTAGTGTGAATATATTAGGCATTTCATGTTACGTACAAGAAAATCAACTTGAGGGCATTCCCCATATATATTGAAGTGATTGGAATGTCTGCAACATAAATTGCATTTGTGAATTTTGGTGTGCACTCTGGTTGTTGCTTTCAATTGACAGAGGTGTTAAATAGGCGGGTCAGATTGATCTAATAAATGAACATACCATTGACTTTTTTAAAAGTTACTTGGTTGGAATGAATTGGACTAAAATTTGCTAAAAAGTTGGTCGTAAGTCGATCCACCCAAATTCGTATTAAGTTTTAGTATCTTTGTTTGTCCTTTTATTACTTTTTAAGTACCTAATAGAACAATTTTTAAAAAAAATTATAAATATATTTAACATATTAAACAAAAATGTCTTTCTAAAATTCTTTATAAGATTTCTCATTGATTAATTTAGACTATACATATCAACCCAAATGATTTTGAGTAAGTTAAAATAGGTTGAGTCAATAAATAATTTAGATGAACGAATCATATTTTCATAAACTATTTTAAAAAAAACCCTAATTACAATATTCGTGCTATTAGCATGTTGCATGTGCAACCAATTGAGTGTTATTGTGGGTTTCAAGGCACTTTCATAAATGGTCCACACTTTTTTTCCATACTTCTTATCACCATAATTAATTATCTTTTCACTAATTTGGATCAGAAGTCTAAGTTTATGAGTGTATAAAAATTGTTGAAACACATCGATCAAATGCACCAGTAATAACATGTGCTTGTTAGATTTATGATGGATGCATTTTATTCTATTTTTATTTAAAGATTTCATGTATATCGTAAAAGCATCGATAAATCATATATTAAGGTAAATGTGGTAAATTCTCTTGGACTGAAAAGAAAATATGTAATAAATGTTTCAAAATGATGTAATGACTCCTAACACTTTGAGGCTTTGAGCTCAAATTATTCTTCAGAAAGTGTATATAATATAGGGTAAAAATTGTTTCTTTAACACTTGTCGTTAAAAATCAAAATTCTCATTCAAACTTTAAACCATACACAATATTGGTGAATGATTTTATTAATGCCCTTAATATACTATAAACGACTCAAAATGTTTTAAAAATACCCTCAACGTATTATAAATAGTTCAAAAATGTTCCTAATAACTAATTTCAGTTGTTTCAATAAAATCTCAACACTCTATCGACAAGATTAAAAATAAAATGAAGGAAATTCAAATAGTTAGTACACTTAAGTCTAAAAATAGAAACTGTTTAGAATATAGTGGTATATTTTGTAGCAATTTTATAAAAGAATTTCTCTATTTATATTCTAAGTGAATTTAGAATCACAATTGAGAACAAGAGATGGTCTGGAAACATTTAAAATAAGAGTATGGGTGGAAAAGAGGAAGGAAAATTTCATGATATAAAAAAATATTTGCATGGGAAAGTAAATGTTTTTTTAAAAATATTTTTAATGGAATGGTGATAAAAAAAAAGGGTTAAATAGATATTTCCCCCCTTGTTTGCGCCAACCATATACAAGACAAAGCATGCACCTAGTATATATATCCACATCAAATATTGGACATGATAAAGATGATTGAACAAAATTAGTGGTCTTTCTCACTAACAACACAAATATTGGATCCACCTTGTCTTTTGTACCTTTGTCCTACCATGAACATTATGACTATTTAGTCAAGAAAATGAGATGACATTACTTGGTGAAATGGTTTTGATAGATCTTATATTTGTTTTGAATTATTATGTTTCATAACCTGAACATGTTCTAAAAAGATATTTCTAGCCCCTCTAAATTATTTGTGTGACACTCACTTGAAGTAGATGACAAATTAGTATCCACATGAAATTTTATGCCAAAATATTACTACAAGCCCATCCAAAAATACTTGCAATTGAGGATTCAAAATTGCATATGAGAAAAGTTAAATTTAAATTATACACTAATAAGAAACTATACTATTGAGGGTTATGGCGTTTTCTTTGAAATTGTTTTGATGATTGATAAAATAATTAGGAGGATTCAAATCCTTTCTCTATGAATTTTGGTCGATTTACACACTTTTGAAATATGAATTTTCGAATCTTGTTTGTGAAAGGATGAAGTTTAGATAATTTTGAAATCTTGAAGAGTAATGGTGTATACTGAAAAGTTGAAAAACTTCATGATCGAAGATGCTTGAAGAATAACAAATGGGTTTTGTGAATTTATGAAATTATGGGGATTGTGTTGGTGAACTTTAAGTGTGTAAAAATCATGTCAAGTAGGAAGAATTAGATCAATTTGACATGAATTTATTGCTCAATTATGAGCAAATATGAAGAACATGATATTGAAAATTTTAATGTGCAAACTTTTTTTTATTCTTTCGTGACATTAAAAATGACATGTAATTATGCAAAATGACATGAAATTTTATGTGTAAGTAGTTGTGCTACACTCACACACATCAAATGAGGAAGAGGTTTAAAATATCGCGTTTTAGTGAGTTTAAGAGTTGAGTTGGCAAAATTGCGAGTATAAGGGCCCAACTGACAAACAAAGACAAGTATAAGGGTCTCTCAGGTCATTCCACCAAATAACTATAGGAAATAAATTATTTCATATATGTTAATGTCACGACCTAAGGTAGCCCCTAGACATAACATGTCGTATAGGACCCCGAGAGGCCCCATACAAGCCACTTAGCATTCATCATACAAGAAATAGAATAGAGAGACTTAAAAGACAATTTCAAGATATCAAAGTTTTATAAAGCAAAGCAGAAATCTAAACACCGTCTCCAAGCCATCTAGTACATAAGAATGAATGTGGGCCTAACTCATACATCATGTTTCAAAACTAAAAGTAAGGAAAGACTAAAAACAATGAAAGCCCTGTCCTCGAAGCATGAAGACTCATCAGAAAACTCTGAATCTCCTCAAAGAACTCTAGCCACGAAACTGAGAACCCTGATTGTCGGACCTTACATTTGGGAAAATGTACGCAAGAGTATGTGTTAGTACAAAATATGTACCAAGTATAATAGTCATGCATAAAAATACTTAAAACATGCTATAAAGGACATTTTCATGAGGATGCAATGATCAAGCTATAACATGAATCTTGAGTGTTAGAAAATATAAGTCATAAAACACGATCAATGTAAGTGAACATCATCTTAAAACATATGTAAGATACTTCTTGAAGTAACCTTAGTTCATCTTAACTTGCTTGTGGGAAGTAGCCTTAACCGACATGTAAGACTGTGTGACCTATTAACATGGAATCCGGTGTCTCCTACACCGAAAAAGGGTTGTCCTACTTGCCTAGGTAAGGACCATGAACTTGTAGGTTATGTGGATCCACTAGCTAATGTCTATCTAGACAATCCTATGTTGGCACATAGTTTATGGGACACGGGTAATCGTCACTTGTCCACTCGGTTCTAAGCTTAACTTCCACAAAATAGTTCTTATTCATATTCATCCTAGCTCTTAAAAGAACATGGGTAATCACCTCTTGTACTTACATTACGTGACATGGGAAATCGCCTCTTGTCATTTCAATTCAATTAGAGAGCATGGGTAATCGCCTCTTGCCTCTACATTAGAATAGCTCCTTAACATCGGTTCATTTTACATGAGAAGACCTTTCAACCCCTATACCTTGTCGGGATATAGGACACCTCAACTATGTGGATCCACTAAGCTATGCTTAAAAACAATAAGGAATCATTTAAAAAGTATGACCCTTTACCCATGTTGGCAGACATGGTTTATGAGGATTTTGAGTTGTCTGAACTCATCCCCATATCAGTACTCAATACTACTCCCAACAATATATTCTCATGCTCATATGCTTAAAAACATAACTCTTCCTCTAATTTGAGATAATTGCTCAAACTACCCTCTTAAAAGAGGTAACTGCTCTTGAAATATCTTTTGAACTCATATCTCATTTAGAAATCTCAGATTCTTTTTGTCAATGTAAAAATTTATACCTCTGGGAATACATAGTCCTATTATACTCTTACTCAACTCATACTTGAAAACTCTTTCTCAAAAACATATCAAAATCATATTATAATATGATCATTGATGACTCGGGAAGTCATACTGCATAAACATTGACGGTATCTAGATACCATACTGCTCATACATTGATGGCATACACGATTATCATACTAATCATGTTTTAGAAAACTCTTTTCTCAAAACTCATCTTTACTTTCTCAAAACTCAGTTTAAGAACTCAAGTGTTGGCTTTAAAAAGATTTTCAAAATTTATAACTCAAATCATAGGGTTCATGCGGAATTATGGACATGAACGACTTAACTCAGGATCTTAATAGCAATATCGAAACTCAGAACTCAATGATACTACTCATAAAAAATTACGAAATTCATAAGGGTAATGCTGAAATATAGACATGAACGAATCAACTCAAGAATCTTAATGCATATCATATAAAAATTCAATAATTAGGAATAGATTTTCAAAAAGAAACAGGAACTCAAGAACTCAAATCAACTTATCTCAAGAATACTCAAATCTAGGGATAAAATCCTAGATTACTCTTTTATTGATTTAAAAGTAGATGTAGGGCGTGAGGATGAACTAGTCCAACACTATGATAGCCTTGCATACTTGAAAGAACAAGATTCTTGAAGAATCTTGAAGAGTCTTGAAGAAGAACTTGATTAGAAGCCTTGAAATCTTAGTTTGAAGGAGAAAATCAAGAAAACATTTCTCGATATTTCTTGAATTAGTTTATTAAAACTCTATGACCAAGAATTAGGATTATTATTAATGATTCATAATTGTATGAAGAAGAGTTGGAAAGAATGGATTTCTTGGAGAAAGACGTACCTTGAAGAAGAATCTTGAAAAAGATTGAAAGAATCTTGAATGGAGTCTTCTACTTTGATTTTTCCTTAGGGTTTTTCCTTAGCATTTGAGAGAGAAGATAAAAATCTGATTGTTTTGGGTCTCTAATTAGTCAAGAAATTAGTTTAGGGTTTTCTTAGAGGTAAAAAGACAAAAATGTTCTTAATGTTTTCCTGTTGGCTAGTTCGTCACTGCACTGTATCAGGTTACTAAAATGGTCATAACTTTTTACTCAAACTCGGATAGACGTTGGAAAGAAGATTCAAATACTTTTAATTTGATAAGTTATGGGCCACATAACTCTTTATATTCTAAGAGATAAGGTCATTTGAAGTTGACCCAGGTAGAATCTTACATAGAAAATTAAGCGGTAAGGAAACTTTTCACTTGACTTTGTGCTAGGAGACTCTAGTGACCTTAATTCATATCTAAATTAATTCCCACACTAAATTGAATTTAACACCTAAGAAAATTAAGAGTCACTTAGTACGACCTTATACGCAATTCAAGAATGGTTAGGAGCTTAACTTAGAAATGTTTGGGGTGCTACATAACAAACCTTGGATAAGACCCCTAAATGACTAAACTATCTCCTTATTCTCTTTCCTAATTTCTTTTATAGTTTAATTTCCTTTATTTCTATTGGAATGATTATAAATGTTCTTTTTAATTATCCAAATCCGTTTAGTGTAATTTAATAATTTTACTAATATTTTTTTCTCCATTTTTTTTGAATTCTTTTTATTCAATGTAGTTTGTCGATTAACCACTTGAATTATTTGTTTTTTTTTGTAATAAGTGTTAGATATTGAACTATTTAAGTAGTCTTAAATCTATTTTAAGTTTAAGATATATTTGACCAACAAAAAATTATAAATACACCGTGTCATCAAGGATCTCCTTAGTGGTACATCACACCTTAAAATTAATAACAATTTTTTTGAACTTAACTAGTTAAATGGAATAGAAAATCCTACAAAAAAAATAATATTGTCCGGCGGTTATCTACCTTGACCCAATTATATGAAATAAACAATCTCATAATAACACAAGGGTATAGTAGGAAATAATTTTTTTGTACAGTTTTAAATCAAACATACGATTAAGTGGGGAGCAATGAACCAAACACATGACAAAAAATAATTCATATACTACTAATCCCTGCATTACTAATCCATGTGTTTCTTATCCCTGTATTATCAATGTTTGTACCAAACAACCCCTTATAGCCATGAGTGATTTTAATAATGCAAAGCATGTCTAAAAAAGTAGTTGATTGAAATAGGCATCTAATAAAAAAAAAGACAATTAAATTTAATTGCTTAACTTGTATGCATAGGTCGACCGCATTACACTTAGCATGAGGATTTGTCAAGTATAATTGTGAATATAAAGTTAAAATATGAACTACAATTTGCCTCTTTCGAGGATAAGGGATAGGAAAAACAGTTACTGAAAAACCAATGGATGATGTTCATGTATGGAGTATTGCGAGTAAAAAGATCATCGTGAAAGGAATTTAGTTCGTGAATTAACTTCGTTTTCTAGTGAATCGAAGTGAAATGACATTTTGATATATTTTACATGCCATATTTAAGATTACAAAATTAAACGATATTTTGATATATTATGCATATATCTTTAATATATACCATAAGATTTAAAAGGATTCTATATTTTCTTAAACTCCATGCTCAATAAAACTAAGACAAACTACGAATTAAAACAAAGGCAGTTCTACTATCTCATATTGTCACGACCCATACCGTCGTGATTGGCACCCACAATAACCCTCTGGTGGGAGAACCATTACTACAATCCAAACTAAACAACTTGACCAAAAACTACGCATATAAAGATATGGAAGCAAGTTTAAAGGACAATAAAAATGGAGGCCCCATAAACTCCAAGGGTTCAACTAATCAACGAAACATAACTAATACAGAAATTCAACCCCAAGAACCTCAAAGTCAATGTACAAAAACTCTATTAACGATAAGTCTAAGAACAAGGGGTACAACCCCGAAACTAAGCAACTACTAAAACAATGTCTAAGTGCGAAAAGAGTGGACTAAACGAAATATGAAGGATCCATGGCAGCCTGAAAGAACTGGCTCACCCTTGAATCCGGTCTGGATTAGTGATCTCCTAAATGAGGTCTGTCAGTAGCCGCCTGAAGATGCCCTGTACTCAACAAGAAAGAGGAAGTGCAGTATCAGTACACAACCACAATGTACTGGTAGGATCACGCGTCTATCCCAATAAGCACAACATATATCAGAATTACAACAAGGTAAGCACATACATGCACATAATATATATATATATATATACACACACACATCGATTATCATTTTAGGAGCAATGCACGATTCCACATTCTCAATAACAAGTAGATATAACAAATCAATGGTTCTCTCATGGAACCCAATTCAATGGTCATGGAATTCATACCCAAACTATTAGTGTGTCGGATCGTGACACCCATTCCAAGTTAGTGTGTCGGATCGTGACACTCGTTTCAATGTTTATGTCGGTACGTGGAAATCGATCCCAGTTAGTGTGTTGGATCGTGACACCCGTTCAAATGTTTATGCCGATACGTGGCAACCAATCCCAGTTAGTGTGTCAGATTGTGACACTCGCCCCATTCAACAAACCACAATCACAATCGCAATGTATATTCTCACAATCATACAACAAGAGGTGACTCATTACATGTAGTTCTTCGTTTATACTTATTTACATTAGGTGTGATCAATAGGCTTCTTTCACATACATACATGCATTATAATGAATCAATTACTAACATACATCACACAAACCATAAAATAAGAACCATCACCTACCTCGAACAAAGCTTAAATCCCCTAAGAAACTTGATTCTTTCCTTTCTGGATTCCTTTTGCTTGTTCTTGGTCTACAAACAATCAATATAATGCTAGGATCAATAAACAAGACTTAATTACCCGGAATATAATCAACATTATCAACCCTAGATCAAACCCATGATCCCAATATCCAAATTAGGGCTTTTCCCACCATCCAACCAGTTCCTAAACCCTTCCCCAACAATAATCACCCAAGAACTAAGTTCTACGGATCGAAAAATGGATTCGGGGAGTGAAAACCTTACCTTTACCCTTAAGAATGGTGGTAAACTATCAAGAAAAAACCTAGGGTCGTTTCTTAGCTCTCCAAGTCGAAACTTGCAGAATAAAACATTTTTGAGGTTTATTTACGACTTAAGTCGAATCTGTCCCGCCACAGCGGTCCTCACCCCGCTACAACGGCCCAACCCTGGCGAGAAAATCTCGCCTTAGCGGCTTGCACGGAAACAATGAGCAAATTTAAGAATTCCAAACCCCTATGTCACAACACATCTTCATCTCATTACACTCAGAAAATACCTGTTCACGCTAAGATTAGTTTTGGGAGTTCTACTCACCCAATTCAATTCCGTAAAGTCGTACGGGTTCCTTAATGTCTTAGCTATCTACACATGTGATCAAATTCATAATTAGATCTCCCAATTGTTACCAGCTTTTCCTAGACCTCAATGACTCATATTTCGTCCAAATTTGGACTAGGCTAGAAATTCCCAAGTTACTACTCAAAAGTTTTCTGGCCCCAATTCTTTCCCCATTGGCTTTTCTATAACGACGGGATCAGGTCGTTACAATAAATACCAATTTACCCATCACTCGTCCCTGAGTGATCAACAAGGAAAGACTATCTAAAGTAAGGGTAGAGTAGTATCTGAATCGTTGAATTACTGGGGATATTTGTCTCACATGTCCTTCTCGATTTCCTAAGTAGCTTCCTCAACCGGAGATGCCTCAATTGAACTTTCACGGACTTTATCTTCTTGGTCCTCAGACCAACCAATTGAATACCTATACATCCTCCCATACAATGCCTCAATGAAGTCATCTCAATACTCGAGTGATAATTATTGTTGTATGTAGGCTTAACTAACAACAAAAATGATTCCCAACAACCACCAAAGTTGATCGTACACACGTCTGCAACATGTTATCAAGGACCTTGACACAATCATCCGGATGAATCCTTTAGCACTTAAGCATGATAAAATTCCAAATGAATACTCGCTACAAATAGAAGTGAACCTAAACCAACCAACACACACTCATAATACCCAAACAATCATAGTTCTTAACAACAACTCCATCCCACAACATAAATTCCCATGAGCTTAGGTTATAAAACTTTGATCCTTAGACATCAGATACTCATCGAGGGATATGTTTAAGCATACCAACCCCCTAACAACACTATCGAGAAGCTAGATTTAGTAATTGTAGGTTACCTCTTAAGAACAGTAGAATTAGATCCAATGATCCCCACATTCAACCATACATAATCGATACATGACTTCGACGACAAGATGAAATATTAGATTGTCAGACAACCATAAATACGCATGGTAGCTCTTCTATAAATTCTCATAAGCGAGGTGGTACATGTAGAACCACTAAAATACTTTAACAACTCCAAGCCAACACCAATTATGTCATTCTAAATAACCAAATCTTCCCAATCTTCTCACTCAACCACGAGAACATTGCATGATTTGGTACCCCTGATCCACCACTAGGGATCCACCTATAAAAGTGAAAACACACGAGAGCATAACTAGTGAATCATACTCACAATACTAATAACCATCATAACACTCTGACCATTTACCTTATTATAAACCAACACTTTTTAAATGAAACCTTTCATAGGTACTTAACAATCAATAGCAATAAACTTTACGACTCAACCCAGGTGTAAGTCCTTTTAAATGCTCAATACTGGGTATAATTGATCATTTCTCACTTTGCCAATTCATACCTTGACAAAATATATTACCATGAATGTAGACTTACAATGAAAAATCTGAATTGTAAATTCAACCGTATAACACAATCCCCTTATCTATCAACATTAGCTTGTACCTTGAAGATTCTTATGAATTCATAGATCTTCGCTTATCATTGATCGCATCTCCATCGATCTTACAATATCCTTCGTTGAAATTCAATCGTACTCATTACTAATCTAAAAAATAAAACAAAGCACTTATCATCACACTCGAGCTAATGTCTGTACACTCATTTCTCAAGTCCTTTCCAATAGTTTTTAACCAATCTAACGACTTGTGACACTATTACCATAGCCATAACAAAACAAATGAAATCACGCATTTCTGAACCCAATTATCTACCCCTCTGAAGATATCTCTTTATCCTTTGTAATCGAATAAAATATTCTTTCTCTCTCCTCTCTCTAAAGGTTGCACTACATCCCACTATTTTTTCTTCATTGTGACTCTAGCTCTTTAAAATTCTATTCAAGTGGTGTCCCACCATCTCTTAAAACTTTTCATACAACCACGTTACCCATCAAATATTAGAAAATTACAACCTTAGATAATCGTATGTCGTAATTACTATACAAAAATTCGCTTAACCAACAATTTTATTATATAGTTGCATCCCGTCACATTCCATCACGAACTCTTATTACCATTACGCTCAGTCAGTCTTGACTATTACTATGAAGTCAACCCTTTCATCAACATGGTGCCTCAAACTCAGGTAAACTCATCAAATTCAAAGGACTAACCCAATTTTATACTCACTTTTTTAGTAAAATACTTCAATTTCCTTCACCCAAGAATACTCAATGGAACTTTTCTTATCCATAAGTTTGTCATTCCGGTATCAATCCATCCCTTTATGACTTAAGATAAAATCACCAATCCTCATACTACCATCCTTCTTTTTACCAAACAGGATAAGAGCACCCCATGGGGAAGCACTAGGACAGATGAAACCTTTATCAAGAAGCTCCTGGATTTGAGCCTTAAGCTCTCTCAATTCTACCGGATCCATGTGATAAGAAGGAATGAGGATGGGGAGAGTGCCATTTTCCAAGTCAATGCAGAAATCTATATCTCTATCCGGAGGCATACCAGGCAAAGCAGTGGAAAACACTTCTCTAAATTATAACACCACATGAATAGACTCAATAGAAGGAGACTCAACTTCAACATCTCGAATATGAACTAAATAAGCCAAACAATCCTACTCCACCGTTTCCTTGCCCACACGAAAGATATGATCTTAGCTGGCTTAGGCTTGTACACCCATTCTCACTGTAACCTTTCCTTACCCGGGATCTCTAGAGTTACCAACTTAGTATTACAATTAAGCCTGTATAATAGAGGTACAATCAAGTCATACCTAAGATTATATCAAGTTAGTCATATCCAACATAACCAAATAACCCAAATCTGAAAATCCATAAACACAATAGGACAACACGATATACATGGGTGACTATGACTGACTCTTCAACTGGGGTAGAAACATGGATGGGGGCATCAAGTATATCACAAGTCATATCAAATTTAGAGGAAAATCGCACGAACACATAAGAAGAAGTAGAAATCGGATCAAACAACACATTAGCCATTCGGTCACAAACAATAATAGTACTTGTGATCATTGCATCAGTCCCTCAGCCTCGGTCTTGCTCGGAAGGCATAAAACTGAGCCCTGTCATCTTGACGGGCAACCTCCTTGCCTGGTTGCACTGCTCCTCTACCTGCATTATCAATTCCCCGACCTCCACGACCTTGCTGATTTTCTCCTCCTATGTCCAGGTTCTCTACAATTGTAACACACTTAATAACTTAACCAAGTAAGCATTGTTGCTATTGTAGTAGTCGTATCATGACTCTCTTTGATATACCATCAATCCAGGAAATCATAGTATAGCTTCTAACTGTAATTGGCATAACTTAATTTCATCATTCGCTAAGCAACCCATACATGTTATGACAACAATACTAAATGCATCTTCCAAAGTAATGGTGTTCATTATCTAACCGTCCCTTACCAAAACTTCTTGAATGTTGTCACCTATAAACTCGAATATGCAAATCTGACCTTAATCCCTTTACAAGCGACAATAGTAGCTAGCGAGCCCAATAAAACTCTTAATTTCATTCACAGAACTAGGCCAGACCCAATTTCTGACTATTTCAATCTTTTGGGGATCTTACCATTACCCCTTCCCTTGAAACTATATGCCCCAAAAATGCAATCGAAGTCAACCAAAATTCACACTTAGAAAATTTCGCATATAACTTTTGTTTCCCAAGAACACTCAGAATAATACGAGGAAGGTCGGCATGCTTTTCCTCACTTTTCAAATAAACCAAAATGTCATCAATAAACACTATAACAAACGAATCAAGAAATGGTTTGAACACACCATTCATCGAGCTCACGAAAGCTGCAGGCGTATTTGCCAACCCAAACGACATAACTAGAAATTCATAGTGCCTATAGCGGGTCCTAAATGTCGTTTTGGTATATCCCCAGGCCTAATCTTTAACTGATGATATCCAGACCTTAGATACATCTTAGAGAAAACTGATGCACCCTGCAACTGGTTAAAAGATCATCTATCAGAGGCAACATATAATTGTTTTGAATGGTGACCCTATTTAACTGTCGGTAGTCTACACACATCCTCCTTTGCTAGTGATGGTTTTACCACTTTTGTTGCTCTAGTTCGGCCCATAGAGTGAAGGAGGAAAGATACCAATTTGTTTCACCCATATACCATTTGGATTCAAGTCATGGAAAGAAGGAGTAGAAAGAAGGGAGTTTTTCCTAATGTCCTATAGCCTCTCGCAAAAAAGTACGGACGTCTTCATACTGTTCCGCAAAACTCTACTTGACTCGTTTTGGTACAATGAGATCAACGAACCTAGGGCTCTTATACCAACTTTGTCACGACCCAGACCGTCGTGATTGACACCCACATTAATCCTCTGGTAGGAGAACCATTACTACAACCCATACTAAACAACTTAACCAAAAGCTATGCATTTAAAGATACAAAAGCAGGTTTGAAGGACAATAAAAATGGAGTCCCCATAAAATCCAAGAGTTCAACTAATCAACGAAACATAACTAATGCGGAAATTCAACCCCTAGAACCTGAAAGTCAATGTACCAAAACTCTACTAACGACAAGTCTAAGAACAAGGGGTACAACCCCAAAACTAAACAACTACTAAAACAATGTCGAAGTGCAAAAAGAGTGGACTAAACAAAATACAAAGGATCCATGGCAGCCTAAAAAAACTGGCTCACCCTTAAATCCAGTCTAGATCAGTGATCTCATAAATGAGGTCTGTCAGTAGCCGCATAAAGATTCCCTGTACTCAACAAGAAAGAGCAAGTGCAGTATCAGTACACAACCATAATGTACTGGTAGGATCACATGGCTATCCTAATAAGCACAACATATATCAGAATTACAACAAGGTAAACACATACATGTACAATATATATATATGCACACACACACACATCGATTATCATTTCAGGAGCAATGCACGATTCCACATTCTCAATAGCAAGTAGATATAACAAATCAATGGTTCTCTTATGGAACCCAATTCAATGGTCCTCTTATGGAACTCATACCCAATCTATTATTGTGCCGGATTGTGACACCCGTTCCAAGTAGTGTGTCGGATCGTGACACCTGTTCTAATATTTTATGCCGGTATGTGGCAACTGATCCCAGTTAGTGTGTCAGATCGTGACACCCACTCCATTCAATAAACCACAATCACAATTACAATGTATATTCTCACAATCATACAACAAGAGGTGATTTATGGCATGTAGTTCTTCGTTCATACTTATTTACATTAGGTGTGATCAATAGGCTTCATTCACATACATGTATGCATTACAATGAATCAATTACTAACATACATCACACAAAACATAAAATCACAACCATCACCTACCTCAAACAAAGCTTGAATCCCCTAAGAAACTTGATTCTTCCCTTTCTGGATTCCTTTCGCTTGTTCTTGGTCTACAAAAAGTCAATATAATGCTAGGATCAATAAACAAGACTTAATTACCCGGAATATAATCAACACTATCAACCCTAGATCAAACCCATGATCTCAATATCCAAATTAGGACTTTTTCCACCATCCAAACAGTTCCAAAACCCTTTCCCAACAAGAATCACCCAAGAACTAAGTTCTACGGATCGAAAAACAGATTCGGGGAGTGAAAACCTTACCTTTAGCCACAAGAATGGCGGAAAACTGTCAAGAAAACACATGGGGTCATTCCTTAGCTCTCAAAGTCGAAACTTCTAGAATAAAATGTTTTTGGGGTTTATTTACAACTTAAGTCGCATCTGTCCCACCACAACGGTCCTTACCCCGCTACAACAAACCCTGCCCTGGCGGGAAAATCCTGCCTTAGCGGCTTGCACGAAAACAGTGAGCAAATTTAAGAATTCCAAACTCCTATTTCACAACACACCTTCATCCCATGACACTCAGAAAATACTTGTTCACGCTAAGATCAGTTTCGGGAGTTCTACTCACCCGAATTCAATTTCGTAAAGTTGTACGGGTTCCTTAACGTCTTAGCTATCTACACATGTAAGCAAATTCATAATTAGATCTCCCAATTGTTACCAGATTTCCCTAGACCTCACTGACTCAGATTTCGTCCAAATCTGGACTAGGGTAGGAATTCCCAAGTTACTACTCAAAAGTTTTCTGGCCCCAATTCTTTCCCCGTTGGCTTTTCTATAACGACGGGATCAGGTCGTTACACATATACTTTGATAGCTTGATAAAAACTTCTTCTGCATATATCAAAAATATTACTCCACATGTTTCATATTGGAAAAAGAATAACCTTAAATAAAAGATAAAAACCCTCAAAAAGAAGACTCACTATTAATTTTATTCTCCTAAATGCGATCCAACAATACCGCAATATATATACCGTACTATCCGTGATTCAAATGATATTATTTAATATTTGAATGTAACTTATATCAAGAAAAAGTACACATGTTTGGAATTTAATTTGTGTGAGAGAAGAATATCTTATATGACACAATTCTTGTCAAGTTGATAACATTCCCATAAAGTTACTTATCAGAATCCCACTTATAATACTTTATATTGATGGTGAGTTTAATTTGAAATTAATGGGTCGTTTGATAAGATGTATAAGAATATTGTTGAATATGTTGTATTAATAAAACTAACATTAGTAATGCTTATATTAGTTATATTGAGATTATTTCTTGTACATTATTTGATTTAGTATATTAAAAATGAAATGTATTGCATAATTTTTAAAAACGAAATATTTATTTTCAAATATATCATCCACAAATATGGTGAAAAGGATATGAAAAAGATTTTGAGAATAATTGTGTCTTTAGTTATGATAATGCATGCATTAAAAGTTAAAACCTTTGCATTGGTAATATTATGAATTTTTCATGTATTAGTTATGCAAATTTTAATATCAAATAGAATATATAACTAATATTTACATTAATTATACATAAACTGAAAAAATATATTAAACAAGATAATAATGATGCATAAAGTTAATGCATGCCATTGAACCCTAAGAAATCATTGTGTATTGGACTTAACTCTCCAAAATAAAAGTAATACTCTAATGAAGGTGACTTTCAGAATCTTGTCTTCTTCATGTTGCTTTGAAAAAATTCGATTGTCACAACCTCTTTCAATGAGTTGATAATTTACATTTCTATTATTCTCAAAGGACAAATATATCAAATGTCACTAACTAGTAAATCTATTTCTTCACATTTGCACATCTGAGCCACAAGCTTTTGTTTTGTGCCACTCCACCACACAAATATATTACCAACCTGAGCAATTTTAAAAAAAAATGAATAGTTTAATCAAAATCATTTTGTGCAACAAGGCCAGATTTAAGTTTTGACGATTTTATTAGGTTCAAAGAGTGATTTATGACTTGGTTGGATCGATCCTTAATTAAGCACGTGGGAGTGATTAGGACTATTAATTTTTAGCCTTTTAGAAAGTTTGAGTTGGCCACGATCAATATTTAATCTAGACGGCATCAAATTAGTGATTTGATGATTCCAACAGATATGGAAATAGTTTATTAGTATTTAAATTATTAGGAAAACAGTCTAAATTTATTTATGCACGTTAACAAACTATTTCATATATTTATTACCCTTATTATAAACAAAAACCCAACATGAAATGATCAGCGGACTCCAATGTGTTTATACTTTTCATATAAAAAGGTTTAAATGCATCCTCAACTTTTGACAATGATTTAAGATTACCTTCAACTTGAGTTTGTTTATTTATTTATTTTTTCACATCCACTATAGCAAAACATAATTTTTTAGCGTTAATAAATATATATACAAATTAACAAAAAGTGATAAAGTCTTTAACTGACATTAGTTAATTGTCATTAGACGATTCAGTGTTGCTATAGGCTTTAGGGACATTTACAAAGATTGTTTATTGCCGCTAAAAATATATTTAGTGGTTATTAAACTATTATCGTTAATTAATTATCACTAATAATTATTTTTGGTATACAGTAATGGTAGATGATACATGACTTTTCTAGTATAGGCATCTTTTGTTGAGAAGTAGATGAGGGAAGATGCTAGTTCCTAGCTTTCCGATATTCTTATAATGGGAATTTTATGTTCATATTTCATTTTAAATGGTCTGCCACAATTTAAATACTTTTGTTCCCACATATGAATAGTACTTATCAAAACTATATCTTAATTTATTAAATTTATTTGATATCTTGGATATATGTGGTTTCCCACAAGACACATATCCAAATATTCAATTTAGTCTTTTAATTTATTTCTTTTAGTCAAGGAACATATTCAAATTTTATGTAACATTACCATAAATTCTTCTTTTTTTGAATTACAAATCTTATATGCATGCAATGCATTTCCCTCCTTATCATAAAAAAATTTGATCTAAACATATCCTTATAATATTTATTCCTTCTTATCCTAATTCCTTTTGAAATAAACCCTAATAAGTATTTGTAGACCACTTGCGTTTTCTCTCGAGAAAATTACAGTTAAATATTCTTAATTCATCTAGGTTGCAAAATATAATATGCATATTTATACATATCTATACATATAATATTCATATCTACATACCTATACATATAATATACATACCTGTATGTAACATATATCCAACATATACAACAGAGTGTATATGTAATGTATATTTCGATTATTTTTATTAATCAGATGACCGAATGGCATATATTCATAACTATCATTTCTCTTTAGGTACATTTGGTATAGGAAATTAATTTTAAGACTTTGGTTGGGTATTAAAATAGAGGGAGATGGGTGAGACATGTCACATGTGCATAATGGTGGATTGATGATTTTTGAGTTGAAAAGACCTACCAACAATGTTTATTTAATGGCTGAAGTAAATGATACTATGAAATACTCCCTCCGTTCCATTTCATATGTCACTTTTTTACTTTGTAATTGCATTAAGAGATAATGTAACTTTACCCTTCTACCCTTATTTAATGTTTTCTTAAGTCAACTTTATAATAAACGATGAGTACATTTTCAAGATTAATTAACTAATCTATCAAGCGTATAATAGACAAAATATGGTAATTTATGCATAAATTTTATAAAATGACAAATATTGTGATCCAACTATTTATAAAAAGGATGAGATATAAAATGGGTCGGAGGGAGTAAGAATTGAGAGGTTTGTTAAGAAAACAAAAACTTGGAACTTCCATAAACGCAACATACTTCCCCTCTTTTGGTGTAACCTATGCTCAAATTCAACAAGCTAAATCAACCAAATACTAAGGTTGGAAAAAAAAAGGGAATTTTGCAAATAGCCACTATAATAAATTTAATTATGTTTCATATCTATAGTTTGCATATTTAGGGGTTGTAGCTATAGTTTAAGTTGTCTCGTTTGTATAATTCATGTGTTTGTATTCGTGGGTGAGTTTGTATAATTTGCGGGTACATTTGTATCATTGAGCTATATTTGTATAAACTTGACATCTGAACTTTAAATAATTATACAAATTATATAATACAAAATTACATTATACACATGTTATATAAATTATATTATACAAACGTGTGAATTTTATAAACTCGAAATCCCTGCCCACGTAATTATCACTAAATATTCGCGAGTGATAATTAACTAAAACTATAACTATGATGATTAATTAACCAGAATATATTTGTTTAACCATGTAATTTTCCCAAAAAAAAGAGTTTTTGGGCCTAGTACATCCATAAAAAAGAGTTAGTTAATTAGACGGTTCATTTTCAATTTTAAACTTTAAAGTTGCTTATATAAACACTACTAATATGAGTGCTAAAACCTTGGAAAAAGATTAGGTTTAGGGTTAAGGTTAAGTTTTTGCATTTATCAGAAGGACCTTTAAGGCTAGAGAAATAAATAAAATCAATCCGCTTCGTAAGAATTCTAAATAATTAATGACATAAGTGATCAAAGCTGAAATTACACTAGATAATTTATTGTTGTTATTATAAGTGATCGTTGCAGATCCACTTTCGCTAAAAAAAAGTTTTGCAAGTCTCCTAAACTTGTTAAAAAAGATTTGTAAAATTTATTTACAATAATACTATACTACGAAAAAAGTCTCTCAAGGAAAACATTGTACGTATTCTATATTAAACTTAAAAGAGTTTCCTTCCTTCCGATTCATCTTCCTATATCGTCGTTTTTTCATTTCTCTTCAAAAAGTGACAATCCTAAATATAAAGTTAATAATAACTATATTGTTACTCAATGGTGTGATGATTTAAATTATTTCTGAAATATATGGAAAAAAAGTGTGAAGGAATTTAATGATTAGACAATGTTATGAATTTTACGTAACATAATTTGTAGGTGCGTTAGGCAGTGCAATTAGATTTTTAATTTAGCGATAATTTTTGTTTTTAAAAAAGGGGATAGCAACTACCCATTACTGATTTATCTACTAATTAAATGGAAGAGGAGAAAGTGTAAAGCTTGTTTTCTTGTACTTTTGCAATTATTTTGTGATGAATAAACACCTTATGTCTTTTGTTAAGACATTAATTTTAATTAGCATCCATTGACAAAAGGAAATAAAAAGAAAACCATGCTATTACATGCTGATATAATAGACATAAATGAATTATAATAAGGGACCTTTAATTAACGGAAAGCGAGAAATAGTTAAATAAAATTAAAGGCAAAATTATCTTTTTAATTTTTTTTTTTATCACTGTATGGTGGTGAGACCTCTATATTGATGAATAAAATTACAAAGCTAGGGAGAGCTTAAGCTCGACTAAGGCTGGCAAATGGACAGGGTTTTGACCGGTCCGGTTCTGGTTCCCGTACCGATAAGTTCGGTACCGGTTGAACCGGTAAGGAACCATTCTTATAGGGTACCGGAACTGGTACCGAAACGCCGGTTTTGATCCGGTTGATCCGGTTCGGTAAGAACAAGTTCTGGTCCGATTCCTGTCCGGTTGAACCGGTTCAACGGTCACTTCCATTTAATTTTTTTTTCTTTTTTAATTTGAACGTTAATATTTAGTAGTTGGGCCCTTTTAGCCATTGGGTTGGGGCCCAAAATAGCTCAAAACACCCCCCACCCCTCTCTAACCCCTTAACACTATAAATATACCCCTATTCTTTTATTTAAATCACAAATTTACAAATTATCTCATTAACATCTTACAAAATATCTCAATTTTCAATCTCTCATAAATTCATAATTATTAATTTGTGATATTGACTTGGAGTTTGGATTTTGGAGATTTATTTGAAGTAAATCAGAAGCTTCAATTGGCATCTCTCAATTCTGGCTTTGGTTTTACGTAGACGTTCGGTACATTCGTTCCAACTTTAATTTTTTATTTGTTTATTAATTAAGTTATTTTTTTTGTTATATTATCTTGCTTGTTTTTCATAATATTAATTATTTTAAACTTGAACATGAATTTGGAAAAATATAGTGGTAAAAGACCAATGTCGGAAAGAAAAAATAATAGGGGAGGAGGAAGTAGTTCTAATTCTAAAAATTTGCCACCTCCTAGATTTAGAATTAATACTAATGATTATACTCATGTTGATGAAACTTCTTTTACACGAGCCTCACGACCTATTGAATTTAATTTCGAAAATGAAGTAGATCATGAAACTTTAATTAAATAGATGTTTTACTAATTTTGAGGAAGTAGAAATAAATGAGGAAGATGATGAGACCCCTACCCCTACTAGTCCGGCTACCGAATTACGGGAACAAGATGAAGTCCCCTCTTTACCTACTTTTTCAAAGACCGCTGTACGTGTTAGAAGATCTTTATTATGGAAATTTTTGGTACAAAATGAGGAAAAAACTACTGTTACTTGCACGAAATGTAAATTGATCATGAAACATGTAACTACGGGTACAAAAGGGAGAACGGGATGACTAAGAACATATTTGAGAAAGTGTAATAAAGTATTTGCTTGCCTAGATGATATAAAAAGGGCTAATAGAAATGGAATACCCATACCTGAAAATTCTATGGGAGTTAGAGGTTCTAATATGGTTCAAAGTGTATTAAATACGACTAACCCGACTAGTCGAAGCACACACCGCACATATAGTAAAGAAAAAGATCGTAGAGAATTAGCTAAAATGGTTGTTGTTTGTGGTTTGCCTTTTTCATTTCCTTCACATCCTGGTTTTATTCAGTATATTCTGGAATTGTATAACCCAAATTATGAAGGTATTCCAAGAAGTACAATTAAAAGTGATCTTTTTAAATATCGAAAATAATATTGTCATTTTCTTCGTTGTTTATTTGTTTATTATGATGGTAGATAATTATCTATTACTTCTGATATGTGACGTAGTCCTAATGGTAATGAGTATTTTACAATTACTGTCCATTGGATTGACCATGAATGGAACATGCAAAAACGAATATTACGATATAAATATGTTGAAGAAACTAAAACCGGTTCTTATATAGCAACAAAAATCATTACTAAAAAAACAGTGAATACCGACCTACAAATACCGACCTCTGGAGGTCGGTATTCCCTGAAATACCGACCTAAAACTGACATCCCAGCTTAGGTCGAAAAAAGCTTGGTCGCTAATCAATACCAACCTTTGGAGGCCGGTATTTACTGACCTCCCGAGGTCAGCTTTTATTTTATGTCGGAATATTCATTTTTTTAAATTTCGACATCTGGAAGTCGGTATTTTTATTTTTGCATTTTGAGATTCTGACCTCCGGAGGTTGGTATTTTTATTTTTGTAATGTTGAAATTTTGACCTCCGAAGGTCGGTATTTTTATTTTTGTAATGTTGAAACTCTGACCTCCGGAGGTCCGTATTTTTATTTTTGTAATGTTGAAATTCTTACCTCCGGAGGTCGGTATTTTTATTTTTGTAATGTTGAAATTCTGACCTCCAGAGGTCTGTATTTTATTTTTGTAATGTTGAAATTCTGACCTCCATAGGTCGGTATTTTTATTTTTCTATTTTTGAAATTCTGACCTCCGGAGGTCGGTATTTTTATTTTTGTATTTTTAAAATTCTGACCTCCGGAAATCGGTATTTTTATTTTTGTATTTTTAAAATTCTGACCTACGGAGGTCGGTATTTTTATTTTTTAGTTTTGGAATTCTGACCTCCGAAGGTCGGTATTTTTATTTTTTATTTTTGAAATTCTGACCTCCGGAGGTCGGTTTTCTGCTACAAAACAGGCAGCAAATTGCTGCAATTTTTAGTTGCCCACCTGCATATTTATACCAAAACAACCCAAAGCCAAATAAACTTCATCTAACCAAAACAACTCAAAGCCAAATAAAATTTATCCAACCAAAACAATCCAAAGCCAAATAAACTTCATCCAACCAAAACAACCCAAAGCCAAATAAGCTTCATCCAACTAAAACAACACAATATTTTCAACATATACATTAAACTATTTCAAAATAAACTTCATCTAACTTCAAAATAAACTAAAATACAATCAAATTAAACAATTCAAAAAATATAGAAGTCTAAAATGTCAAATAGATACAACTACTCCTCATCACCCTCACTCTCCTTATCAGACTTACCATTCTCATCACCCTTACTTTCTTTATCAGACTTATCATTCTCATCGCCCACCTGATCAGATCCATCATTGCTGGCCGGACATGGAGGAAGAATATTTCCTGATTCAAAAAGAAAAGTTAGTATTTCCTGAAGCGCTGCATACCTCTTGTTCTCTACCTCCTTTGCTGCCGCAATCTCCTCTTCTCTCTTCTTCTCTCTTTCTTCTCTCTTTCTTCTCTCTTTCTTCTTTCTTCTTCTCTCTTTAGGCTACAACAGCAAGCTCGACATTGAGATAAGCTATCTTACTTTCCATTGCAGATATTATCTCTCTATCCCCGCCAAAGCTTGAGGATGATGAACCACAATACCAAGACTTCTTCTTATTATACGCCTTTTCTGGATAGACGTAGACCTAGCCTCTAAAGGGTTCACCAGTACTCTGTTTCCAAAGATTCTTGTTTTCATCTTGTGTAAATGGTCTGTCCTGACTCTCAAGAGGTAGAGTACTACGATATTCCTGAGATATTCGTATATACCTATCCTGTAATTTAAACAAAGAATCTACGAATAAGAATGTAATATATAGAAGGAAAAGAAAAAAAGATTAGTTTGAATGGAGTTCTTACATATGTCTCTTGAGCACGTGGCTCAATCCTTCTTTCTTCTTCTGTGGGGTTCTTACTCTTCTTGACGTGAGTAACCTTGAACATCTCTGGTACAGCTATCGGCCTACCCAACTCTTTTTCCTGCAAATAACATATATAGAATTTGATCTCATTAATCTCCAAAAAGTACTTATCAAAAAAGAAAAAAATTATTTTACTAAATTAAGAAAGTATACCATTCTTTCCTTCCTAGTAACCTGGCTAATAGCTCCACCAGCGTGTAAAGAGCCTCCCTTTTCTGATGCGTGAGCCATCTTCCCAATCTCACTCCTCTTTTTAAATTTTTCATCAATACTCCAATGTTTCAGTAACAGAGCCCATCGATTCGGTAACATAAACTTAGAAATTTGTTTTCTCTTCGACAGTCACAAAATGTGCTAGAAAGCAACTTTGAAGCTTTAAGCTTGAAGTTCACTTGAATGTCATCCTCATGTTCGGAAGCCCATACATAATATTTATGTAATAAAAAATAACTAAATATTTATTGTTCAAATGACTAGAGAATTTAAATGTATATGATGTGAATTTAATTTATATATATTCTTACCTTAAATTCGTTGAACATCTGCCCTTGGGTGTTAAGTGGAATCGAACTCCAATTCAGATACACACCATTATAATGAGTTTCGATGCACTTTAAAATAATCTTTGCCATACCCACATTCGGACGTAAGCTGAAATACGAGTTCATTGACAAAGTAGAGTAAACAAAAAATAATCAATCAATTAAAATATAAATAGATAAATGAAAGATGAAACATAATTAATTCATACTTGTATCCTAATGGCTTGATGAAGAGTCTCCGAAAATTGTCTCTATCGCCTAGCTAAGGACCATGTGCATATGAGTGCTGGGTTGTGGGAGTATTAGGCTCTGAGCCATTGGATTCAAGATGAAGATTGGAAAGTCCAATTGATCCACTATTAGTATTCAAACTATTGCACTGACTAGCACTAGCTGATGGTATGGTAGACTCACGACCAAGATGTGAATAGCCCTGCAATGTTTGGTAACCCGAACTAGGTACCACAGTGGGTGTAGATATAGTATAACTAGATTGTGGAGCCACATGAGTAAAGGCATTATGTGACTGGTGTGCCCAGTGAGTAGTTGAAACTAAGGCTCTTTTTGAAATATTAACTTGAGAGGGCTCATCAGATATCACGACCCCAGTGGGCCTTCTCATAGCATTGGCCTTAAATTTCTTTTTTGGATTAGCGGATTTTTTTTATTTACCCTTGTCTTTATCTACCATCTATATCAATTAAATATAAAGATTAAAACAAAGTAGTACAAAATAATGTCACAATGTCGAACAAATATATCAAACATAGTTATCATAACATAAGGCTTAATCCAAATAGTCTTTCACAATGTCGAACAAAAGTTAAAACTACTAAAATATAAAGTATACTCAAATATGAATAGCTAAAAATCCACCAACTAAACATACAATTTGTTATTCATCCTCTTCGGAAGTTTCTTCATCATCTATCCATTCACATGCATCATCTTTGGAAGTTTCCTCCTTATCTATCCATTCATCCTCTTCGAAAGTTTCCTCCTCATCCTCCTCCATATTTGTTGGCATAACTAACTCTTCTCTATTAACTTCTTCTAAAATGTGATCAAGATGCTCCAAATTCATTTCTAACTCAGCATCCACTACTTGATGAACTACTCCTCCACTCTATAACTAGTTCATTAGGAAATTGGAACTTGACTACTCAAGTTCTACAATCAACTAAGGCATAACAAGCATGAAGCCAGTCCATGCCTAGAATAACATAAAAAACCACCATATTTAGCTCAACTAAATTAGCCATGGTGTCTTTGTGATTGACAAATATGGTACAATCACTATAGACTCTTTTCGCTAGAATAGAATCACCAATTGATGTGGAAACACTGAAAGGTTCAAGAAGTTTATTTGGGGAAATTCCAAAATTCATGGCTACATATGAAGTTACACATGACAAACTCACATCGGGATCAAGAAAGGCATAAACATCAAAAGTAAAGACTTTAAAAATACATGTGGTGAGTTTTCCTGATCCTGGCAACTAAATATATTATACAGACGGTTCGCACCCCGCCTGTTCCTGAAGCAACTCCTCTATGGTATTTCTTTCTATTGGGGTTGCTGAAGAAGATTGGGCTTTATTGCCCCCATTTCCCTGCCTATTCTTAGGGCACTCCTTATAAAAGTGACACATCCTTCCACACTTGTAGTAAATATCCATACCAAAAAACATTCTCCCTGATGGAGCTTACCACACTTACCATAGAGTGGGTTGAAAGGGAACCCTTGTGCTACACTGCCCTGCGACTGAGAGCCTTGAATTTTGAACTTCTGGGAGTTCTGATTCCTGTAATCATTCCTATTCCCTAGCGCAGGCTCACTAGCTGACAATGGAGCAGGTTCAGATGACCTCTTTTGAAAATATGTCTGGTTCATGTTCCCATTCTTCTAGTGGCCAGACTCATGACTTGCTGTCTTAGCCCTCTTGCTACGGAATTCTTCCTTGTCCTTCAATTTGTCTTCTTCAATCTGCTGCACATGAATAATAAGCTTGGCTATGTCCATGTCTTATATCAGCATAGTCGCCTTACCTTTCTTGCTCGATAAATGGGGCAGTCCATACACGAACAAGCTCATTCTGCTCCTCATATCATCCACCATATCCTGAGTATAGCGGGTCAATTGAGTAAATTTGAGGTTGTACTCATGCACACTCAAGGATTTCTGCTTAAGACTGAGAAATTCTCACTTTTGCCTCTCTCAACTCAGGGGGAAAGAAACTCCCGATAACGGCACTTCCAAACACAACCCAACTCACAATTAGTGCCCCCTCAACTCTACTTTTCTTCCATTGGTCATACTAGATCCTAACAACACCCTTGAGTTGGTATGTAGCTAGTTCCACACGCTCAACATCAGCAACATGCATAACATTAAACACCTTTTGCAGCTCCTCCACAAAGTTTTTTGGTTCTTCAGTGATACTTGACCTAGTGAATTCTTGAGGATGAATCCTCAAGAACTCACGAATCCTGGATGTCTTAGCCACATCCCGACGAATCCCTTTTTTTTACCATGCTTGGTTGGTCACCACTTGGACCAACATCTAGATAGCATCCCAAAACTCAACATTAGTGACCTCTCCTTAGGGTCATACTTCTGGTGCATTGGGTACCCCTGGATCCTGAGGATCAACATTTCTCTTAGAAAGGCGACCTCAAACAACTCTTTGTGGAGGCATGATCCGAAATATACACGCAAACAAGAATTAGAAAGATTTTTTTTATAGAATTGAACTTTATCGCATGAATAGAGTATGAAAGAAGTGAGATATTTCCTGAATGTTGTAGCCTCATAATTATAGATGTGGCGCGCTTCACATCGATAACTAAGACTCTGTAGATACGACTTCATATACACCCTAGGAATGTTGAACTTTGGGCTCTAATACCAAGTTTGTCACGCCCCAAACCTACACCCTAGACGTGACAGGCACTCGAAAACCATTTTGATCCCCTAGCGAACCCCTGGCTTGACTACATGACTTACTTGACATTAAACAATATGTGAAAGCTTAAATAGGTGAACAATTGAACATTTAAGAAATTCTTAAAATAATGTCTTTGCAAAATACTTAACATGAGCCATGTGTTAAATAGAACATCCTGAGAAAACAATGGAAAACATCTACTCAATCTATCTATGAAGCCTCTAACAATGTGAGATGGATGTCAGGACAAGACCCATGACACCTCCTAAAGCTACTTAACTAAAATGAAATGGAGTCCCCTGAAAGCAATGAGGCCTCACCAAATACTGTCAGCAAGTGGGTAATAATCTCAATGATTCACCTATTGATGATCCTGAATACTTATATCTGCATCACGAAATGATGCAAGTCGAATGGCGTCAGATCATTGAATGCATTGTTACATAAAGAATTTAGAGTAAACAATAATCTAGCTTTGAAGGTCTGAAACAACATAACTGGATTAATACATGAATATGAATTGAAAAATGATTTAAGCTTTACACTATAATATGCAATGAAAGCAATGTGAAAATAATATACTTTACTTGTGGGGAGTTTCTCTAACCGACAACCATTACCATGAGCCTAGAAATGATAAAATGTTTTGCCTTACATTGTCAGGGCCACCCTATGCTTTGTCAGGGTATTGGATGATATCATGACGATGGATCCATCTAAGTGGCCTTGTCAGAGGCAGTGAGGAGTCGCATGAAGATTCTATGCTATCATATCCTACGTTGGCTACGTAGTTCAGTGGGACTTCTGAATCATAAGAGACTCTAACCCAACTGTGCTTGATACTACTCCCAAAATAATAGATATAACATTATGCTCACTTCACCCATTACAAGGAATGAACTTCTTACTTGATTAAAATACTTTTCAAACATTAAACTTGTTTACATTCTTGAAAATATGTACTTGTGAATTTATCTTACAATTTCAATAATCAACATAGATACATAAGTATACATTTAGTTATATAAATAGCATTTGAAAACTCTTAAGTGTTTATGAAATGAAACCTTTGAATTTCCCTGTTAACTTTACCTTGACTTGAAAATGTGAGTTTAAGAATGATAATTAGAATATGCATAAGATCTTTCAATGATTAATGGAGATTTAGATAGTTGATAATAAGAATAGAACGACAACTCAACTCAAAGGAATAAGCATGGAACTAGAACCGAGAAGGAACTATTTACTGAGGTCTGATTGGGCGCAGTGAAGGCGTGTTGCGCCAGACCCCTCATAAACTGGGGGTCTAAATGGGTGCACTCCTGGCGTGTCGCGCCAGGCTTCCTGGTGCCTTGGGAGCGCGATGCCCCATCACTAACCCAGAATTTTGATGAGTTTTCCTTGTTCAATTCATGACCTAATCCACTCGGAATTGAATGATTCATTCCCAAACTCATTTAGATTCATAAACCCAACTAAATTCATATAAAACTCACTCAATTTACACCAAGAACAATACTTATTTGGAAAACTGATGTTTGCCTAATCAAGACACAACTTCCAATGCAAGTGTCTACTATCGTACAATAGATTATTAACCCAACCAAGGGTTGGAATCGTTCCCAAGAGAGTGGTTTTGAGAATTAATAGAAGAATATATTTTAGTTCCAACTATTCATAGCTAAATACATTAACGATTAAAAACATTGTAAATTAAAGGGGGACACAAGAGTGTCAATTACCAATGGGGTTTTGTCACTAGTAAGTAAAAATAACAAAATAAACAAGGATTTCTAAGTAATGAGAAGGGGATTCTTAGGATGTGATAGGAATACGGGATAGATTAAATCATTGGATACAAGCTTTTGATAATAAATTCATTGAGTATTTGTGACTAGGCTAGACTTTAAAGGGGATAAGCTCTCTCTCGAGCAACTTACCCCCATTTCAAGCGGGTTCCTCTCGGACACCCACTTGTCGCATGAGGAACAACCTTTGCCTTAACCCACTCACTCTCTTGGGTTGAGTGTGTGGAAATGGGACTAGGGTTCTCTCTCTCGAGCTGAACCTCATGTCGACCCACTCGCACTGGCCATTAATTTAGTGGTCTTAGTTTCACGATCTCTCTCTCTCTCGCAAGCCGAAAACACATATATGAGACTATATTTGCAACTACAACCTCATTAAGTTCATCCACAACCACTAAACAAAATCACATTTAAACTACGAATACACTATCAGCAAGCAAGACCCAACAACTAATCTAACCCATATTCACAGAATTACACACCAAGAATTGGGTGTTTTAGCCATATATTTATAAGAGATGGAAATTTATACCAAATTGAGATCGCATTCAACTGAGTATGAAGATGTAAGTCTTGATACATGCCAAAATTGAAGAATCCAAGAGACCCAAATCCAAATCTTGAAGATGAAACCCTTTGGATCTTCAAATTTTCAAAACCCTCTCAAACTTAGAGCAAAAATATCAAAAAGTACTACTTTATATGAAAATTATAATAATTGTTCCACACTAAAACTACAACTCTAACTAATATTTATAGTTTTCACAGATTTGTGCTGCAACGGATCATTCGGTGTCGTTAGTCGAAATCGCCGATCAACTTGGCAATTCACCTCTTGGTGTAATTCATCGCCATCTTGCACCATCCTTCAGTATCGTCGTGCTCTGGATCATTGGGTAACATGGTACTACTTCATGGAATTTCTCGGCGATGCGTCGACTGCTCTCTTTTTTCGCTGACTTGATCCTTTCCTTCAGGGCTCAATACACTGAATCAATTTAAAGTTCAAGAATTAGATACAACGCTCACACTCACAAATATGAACTCAATGCATGCTTTCACCCTGATGAGTCCACAATTTGGACTCATTTAGGGCTATATTTTGATGAAATTAGTGTCGTCAAATGCATGTTTTATTCCGATATCTGATAAAAACCTTTAAGTTTTAGGTATTTGAAGTTTGAGGCAAAGCATGGACATTATTCAGCAAAAAGGAGCAAAAAGAAGCCGAAAGAACGAAGAAACGAAGATCTGTGAATAACTGAACCAATTCGGTGAATCACCAACAGATCGCATATTCGCCTTTTGTTCCAGTGTGCTGAGTCCTGAAGGAATGGTGAAAATCGGTGGTGAAAAAGAGCAGTCGGCGTATCGCCAAAAGACTCCGCGAAGCAGTGTTACATCGCCTAATTATCCAGGACAGAAAGATGCTGAAGGCAGCTGATGAAAGGTGACGAAGTAGACCAAAGGGTGGATCACCAAATGCATCAGCGATTCGCACTAACTTCGCCGAAAGATCTTTCGGAGCACATTTTCTAAAAACTATAAATACTAGTTCAGTTTTTATTCTTAGTAGCGAATTTTACCTTGTTCTACCTAGTTTTTAGATTATTAAATTTTAGGCAAAGTTTTGGAGATATTCTTTCTAAGTTTTGGAGAGGGTTTTGAAGAACTTGGAGCTTTCAAAGGGTTTCAAATTCAACAAATTGGACTTGGGTATCTTGGATTCTTCACTCTTTGCCTGTTTTAAGACTTAATCTTGCATACTCATTGATGGAAACTGAGATTGGTATACTTCTTTATCTCTTTTACATGCGTGGGTAAAACCCCAATTCTTGGGGTGTGATTTTGTGAATATGGGTTAGATTAGTTATTGGGTCTTGCTTGGTGATAGTCTATTCGTAGTTTAAATGTGATTTCATTTAGTGGTTATGGATGAACTTAATGAGGTTGTATTAGCAAATATAGTCTCATATATGTGTTTTCGGCTTGCTCGAGAGAGAGGTCGTAAAACTAAGACCACTAAATTCATGGCCAGTGCAAGTGGGTCGACATGAGGTTCTGCTTGAGAGAGTGAACCCTAGTCCCATGTCCACACACTCAGCTCGAGAGAGTGAGTGAGTTAAGGCATAGGTTGTTCTTCATGCGACAAGTGGGTGTCCGAGAGGAACCCGCTTGAAACAGGGTTAGTTGCTCGAGAGAGAGCTTATCCCCTTTAAAGTCTAGCTTAGTCACAAATACTCTATGAATTCACTATCAAAAGCCGGTACTCAATGATTTAGTCTATCCCGTATTCCTATCACATCCCAATAATCCTGTCTCCATACTCGTATTTTTCCTTATTTTCACTATTTTAGTTGTTTCTTGCTTACAAACCCCCATTTGATAATTGACGCTTGCGTCACCCTATTTAACTTGTTATGTTTTTATTCACTAAAATATTTAGCTACAATTAGCTTTAGCATGTTTGCGCTTAACCAATAATTTTCAAGCCCACTCCATTAGGACTTGACCCTAACCCTTGATTAGGTTATTATACTGTTGCACTGATACACTCAAATTACACATCCCTAAAGAAGCGTAAGCGATTGTTATCAAGTAAAGAACCCAACCTGTAGGTTGGGGTTGATCCCACAAGGAATATGGTTTAGACTTAAGTCCAATAACGATTATATTCATTTAGCCAATGTATTTCCAAAACAAATAAGTAAAGGTGGGGATTTGTGTAACAAATTTTGGAAATTATGAAAGTAATTAGTAAGCAAGGTTCAAACTTTTGTTGTTATCAAATTGAGAAGGAAACTAGGGCGTATGTGTTCCCCATAAGCTCATAACTCTGTAATCCTAGTAATAACAATCCCTTCCTAGTGTATTACATGCAAAGCGATAAGTTATGTATCTCTAAATCCTTGGTCCCGTATCTAGAGAATTTCACCCCGTACCTTGGTCTGGTTACGTGTGTATAATTTACTAACCCTTACAATTACCTCATATTAGACATCACATTGATGTATGACTTAGTTTTCACCCTCGCACCAATCGACATTAATTCTATTAGATAGTATCACACTAAATCTATGTTGATAATTCTTTTCTTATTAACTACCTCCTTGGTCCAACAAGTAGCAACAAGGCGGGTTTTAACGTTTGCAACCACTAAAAAGACTTCTAAACGAAAGAATTATCAATGCATGCAAAACACTTTTTAGGAATTACTTAATTACTATTCATACTTCGTTAATCACTCATGGTTCCCACAACCCTAGTTGTGGATTTAGTTACCCATATTAGTACGAACACAATTCATATTGGTAGAAGAAGAAATCATGAACTTACGTAATGAGAAGAATAAACCCAAAATCTCAACTTGAATTTCAAAGTCAAAATCTTCAAAACGAACTTAGGAAATCAAGAATTGCTAAAATTGCAAGTTAATCTCCAAAGCCAAAAACTGGAACTAAAAAATTAAAATAAAGTCTAACCCCAAAATAAGAAGAAAAAAACCCTAAAAAGTATTTCTAAAAATGAACTCTCCCCATAAAATAATTATTTTTATAGACTATTTATAAATATAGAAAACCCTAAATAAAATAATTGACTCCAAATCAAATTAGAAATTCAAAACCAAAAAGAATTGAATTCCTTTTTTTTTTTTCATTTCCATCAAGTGAGCTATCCACGTGAAAATTGGATCCGCCTCAAAGAACTCCTGCTGTGTTAATTTCCTGCCACGTGTCAGCTGCAATTCACATTCTCTTAGTGGCTACCAGTGGCAACCATTGAAATGTTGAGAAGTGCGGCTATATGCATATGTATAAATATATTATTTTATAAAATTTAATCCATTAAGCTACTTGCTTGATTTCCTTCTTTAACCTTTCATCTTTAATTCATTTTAGCTTCAAACTTCTTTATTTTCCTACCAAATTAATTCTACAAATAAAATATAATATTTAGCACGATCCATAAAATTTATGCTCAAAAAGGACAAATATAAATAATAAATGTGAGACAAATAATGATTAAAAATATGTATTTTGGCCTCACATCAACGATCGTAGACACTTGCATCGAAAGTTGTGTCCTTGATTACGCAAACATCAAAATAGCACCGCTGCCGAGGAGTGGTGTCACGTGAAAGTTTTTGGTTTAAGATGAATTTTTCTTTAGGTAGTCATAGTTTACTAACTTTATTTTTAGTTTTGTTTTCTTTTGAGTTGTCGTTGTATGCAGGCACCCTGAGCATGGCTAAGGGAAACAGTGACAAGTCAGCTGAGACAAATCAAGAAGTCGAGGGTGACTTCAAGTTATCTGCACTAGTAACTGAGCTGAACGACTTGGCCACCAAAATCTCAGAGGTGGAAAACCAATCCACCAAGGGAGGTACATGCCCTCTCATAAGCGATAAAGGTCTAGGAGCAATGAAAATAAACATATCGAGGATATGCTATTGATCATTGTCCAAAAGCTTCATGAGCAAGATAAAATGCTAGAGGAAATGAAGGTAAGCATGGAGGTGCTGAATCAGATGAGTGGCTCTCACTCAAGATCAATCAAGTTGATCGAAGACCTTTTGGACCACGCATTGCCTCATCTCTACCCTAGCAGTAAAGGAGGGTTGCCTAGTAGCTTTAGGTCTAACCCCAGTAATGAAGCTTGACTGATAGCTCACGTCGAGCCACAAAGTTAAATAAGGCGCTTCTTGGGAGGCAACCCAAGGTTTTAAATGATTTATTTTGCTTTTAAAAATAATGGTGTGTTAGTGGCGCAGGTTTAGAAGCTGAAAGTGTTTGGAAAATACAGATTGGCAAGTAGAATGGTCAGTCGGTGAATCGTTGAAGAGGTCAGCGTGTTCGACTTGACCTGCCATTTGGCTCAATTCAAGGTTAAGTCAGAGCCTGTAAAACTTGGCGGACTTACGAAGCAGTTCGGTATGTCGCCGACCAAGTCAGCGACCTCGATGTAGACCACCGTCTTGACCCCCAAGAAACTAAAGAACTTTAGCAATCAGCAGGGCAGGTGATCACTTGTCGAATCGTTGAGTAAATCTGCGAGTGCGATAACGTCGCCGAACAGGGGCGAACTGGATGGTTTATAATGGCCAAGAAACTTCAAATTTGAAATTCTTCACTTTCCCTCACTCTTAAACCTCCTAAATTAAAACTAAGGTAGTATTTTTTTTATTTTAGCCCTTTACTAGCATTTTAGTTTGTTTATTTGTGCTCGGAGTTGGAATACTTTGCCGCCTAGCGTTCCAAGTGCATTTTAATCGGCATCTAAGGTTGATTTCCGAACCCTAGGTTTATTGTTGAAAATTTTGAACTCTTTTGCAATAATAGTATCGTATTGATATGTGTTGGGCCTCTCTGTTAGGATTAGAATGCTTAAATGCCTATTTTAATTTGAAAATCTTGCCTGTATTGTTTGATTGTCAAATGCCCGTAATCTTTGTGCTTTTTAATGAGTTGGGTCGAGATTGTGTGTTGTTAAATTAATTGGGTGAAGTCTGAGTAGCCCACGTTTGTGCTAAATGTTGAAAATTTGCTTAATGATAGGGCGGGTGACACCATTCTTAAGAGCAAATATCGTCAAATGGCCAAATTTGGCAAATCTAGGAGAAATCTGAGTATCCCGGGGTGATGGGTAGTATGGGTCTCGTTTGAATTTCATTAATGTGTGCTTTGATTTTAATTTCAGGGGTTGCGGAGTAGAATTCGAGAAGGTGGGTTGAAAATGGGCACGTTAGGTCATTCGGCAAGCTGAGTCGAGCTCACCGAATCACTCGGCGGTTCACCTATTTTCTTCATATCGCATTTAATTTCGTATCAAGTTTGTGGTTTAAGTCTTTAACTTTCAGCGAGATGCCTGAGTTTGCCGAAGGCACTTGGTGACTCGCCGAAAGTACTCTTTATCGCTCTTTATTTGCACCCTTCAGACCTTTATGCACTGTAACTTTCGGCGGACAAACCCTTGCTCGCTGAAAGTAGTCAGTGATTCGCCGAAAGGACTCTCCTATCGCCGACTTGCCTTAATTTTTTAGCCAACCTCATCGGCGAGCCAAACTTAGCTCACCAAAGCGGTTCGACAAGTTTATTGGCACCAATATTTATTATGCTAGAGTTTGATTTTGTTTTCTTAATTTCTCTCAATCTTTTGCAGATATGGTACGCACCAATCTAACCGAACCACCTCAAGAAAGGCAAAGGGAATTACAATAAATGAAGGAGGATCAAACCCTCAAAAGATGAGAGGGGATGACCTCCAACCGGGAGACAAAGGCTAGAGGAAGAAACATATAGCTAGAAAAGGAGCAGCTATTGAGCCAGATTTCTCTGAACCAGAGAATGAATAACCTTCGATTATCAAAAGGGATGCGTTTCGGGCTAGATTTCAGCCCAAGCCACCAGTACTCCCTCAGCTGCCACTCCTCTGACTACAGACTCAGTGCCAGCTCAGGCACCCTCAGTAACTCCTGCACTGACTATTGCTCCTCCACCTAGATTGCTGAATAGACTAAAAGTTGAAGGAGTCCGGACTATCATAGAGGAGAAGATGCTATCTATGGAGGGTTTGGAAGGCAAACATCCTAATGTGCTTGAGACTCCGATACCATAGATTTGAGCAGTTCACACATCCCCGAGACCCTTACATTCCTTCTTGGGTAAAATAGTTTTACACTGCTTATGGGGAGTTAGTGCATAAGAACAAGAAGAAGGCAAGTGAGTTTCGACCGATGAAGTAGGTCATGGTCAAAGGCAAGAAGGTGGAGTTTCGATCGATGAGACCTCGATGATTCCTCCGACTACCACTGGAGATGTACAGGGGGATGGCATAGCACATGTAAAGTCGGATGTAGAGAGATGGCTGTGCAGCCGGTGATTCGGACATTGCCGACTGAGACGTCCACACTAGCTCCTAGTGGATCTGGCATTGCTATTCCGTCTGAGGCTACTCCAGGCACTGATGCCCAAGTACAGACTGCTATACCAGCCACTGAGACCCTGACAGAGAGAGAGACTGCATAGACAAGACATTTTTTTACCTCCCTCTCTGTCTTATTAAATTTTTACTTTTGGATACTTTTATTTGCATTTGAGGACAAATACTTTTTAATTGTAGTGGGGTGAGGCCCACACCTTTTGTGTTGATAGTTATGTTTTGTGTATATATCTGGGTTGTTCTGCTTTAAAATTGTGTTTTATCTATTTTTGTAGATGATTGAGCTTATGGATCCTTTTTATTTATTTTGTTGCAAAATGATTTTAACCCGTCCAAAATTTTTTGTCACCTCTTGTGTGTGAATGTGGTTGTTGTTGTGCAAAATTTAAGTCTCGATCCTGATTAATAACGATGACTTGAATAGTGCTCTCAATCGAACGAACATGAATGGACGACTAAGATGAGGCCAAATGAAGTTGCATAGACAATATGTGAACTCTTTGCATCTTGTTTTGACTAGCCTAGTATCAAATCGAGTCTCTTGTGATGACCGTTGTACACTATCAAAAATGTGGAGTCTTGTTTGACTATTAGTGTCGATGCTTAGTGTGCTAAGCTTACTTTGAAACATGCATGAATACACCTAGAATTTACCCCATTAGTTCGGGCGACTAAGTAAAGCTTTCTCTTGACATGATCTTAGGCAACTTTGAAGAGTGGGAGCCAATTTGACATATACCGCTTTTGTAGCCTACCTTGTGAGTGTGTGGACCTCTCTTGAACACCCCTTGAACCTTAACCTTCTTTGGAAGAAACTTGATGAAAATTAGAGCTTTCTTAATTCATTGTCGTTAATCCTATTGATTTGTGGTTTAATAAATAGCCAACTTAGGCCAAAAGCCTAAGTTGGGGGTGTGGTGAGAAGAAACGGGAAAGTCAAGAAGTGCAAGGAAAGTTTTCGTTAACCCATGGTGTTGAGAAAAATGGAACCCCTCCATATGAAAAAAATGATAAATAGAAAAAGAGAAGAAAATAATGAAAAAGAAAGTTGCAGAATAAATTGCAAAAGAAAAGGGGTTTCCAACACACTATGGGAAAATGAATAATAGGATGACTTATGAGCACTAAAGAAAATGATGAAGGAAAAGGGAAGGAAGTGTTGTGAGCACCACAATTCATGAGGATGAAAGCCACTAAGCCTAAATGACCATACCTTTGCACTCAGCCCCATTACAAGCCTTGAAAAGACCTTTTTGATCTTGAGAAACCTAAAACAAATTCAATTGGAAAATACAAGCAAATCTATGGGTGAAAGCATGCATTGTTTTCATCTTTGTGAGTGTGAGTGTTGCATCTAATTCATGAACTTTAGATGATTAAGCCATTATGAGCATTTATGGAATCATTCTTTCTGTGAGGGCATTTGAACACTTTAGTTGAGCTTGAACTTGCATTTGAGGCAAGTATTGTGAACATGAGATTCTTTGATATTGGTGAGTCACTACTTGAATCTTTGAGTGCACAATTGATCTTTGTATAAGTAAATTGAGTCTTGTTGTGTGCATTCATGATCGAGTCTTGTGTAGCACTATTCAAGACACCCTTTTTGAATGATTGAACGTGAGTTTGCTTGAGGACAAACAAAAGTTTAAGTTGGGGGTGTTGATGAGTCCACAATTTGGACTCATTTAGGGCAATATTTTGATGAAATTAGTGTCCTCAAATGCATGTTTTATCCCAATATCTGATGAAAACCTTTAAGTTTCAGGTATTTGAGGTTTAAGGCAAAGCATGGACACTACTTAGCAAAAAGAAGCCAAAAGAACGAAGAAATGAATATTTGCGAATCACCGAACTCATTCGATGAATCGCCAACAAATCACATATTTGCTTTTGTTCCATTGTGCTAAACCCTGAAAAGAGAAAATCGGCGGTGAAAAGGAGCAGTCGGTGTATTGCCGAACGACTCCGCAAAGCAATTCTACATCGCTCAATTATCTAGGACACAAAGATGCTGAAGGCAACTGATGGAAGGCGATGAAGTAGACCAAAGGGCGGATCATCGAATGCATCGACGATTCCCACTAACGTCGCCGAAAGATCCTTTAGAGCACATTTTCTGAAAACTATAAATACTAGTTTAGTTTTTATTCTTAGTAGAGAATTTTACCTTGTTTTACCTAGTTTTTAGATTATTAAATTTTAGACAGAGTTTTGGAGAGGGTTTTGAAGAACTTAGAGCTTTCAAAGGGTTTCAAATTCAAGAAATTGGACTTGGGTCTCTTGGATTCTTCACTCTTTGCCTGTTTTAAGACTTAATCTTGCATACTCATTAATGGAAACTGAGATTGGTATACTTCTTTATCTCTTTTACATGCGTGGGTAAAACCCCAATTCTTGGGGTGTGATTTTGTGAATATGGGTTAGATTAGTTATTGGGTCCTTCTTGGTGATAGTCTATTCGTAGTTTAAATGTGATTTCATTTAGTGGTTGTGGATGAACTTAATGAGGTTGTAGTTGAAAATATAGTCTCATATATGTGTTTTCAGCTTGCTCGAGAAAGATGTCATAAAACTAAGACCACTAAATTGATGGCCAGTGCGAGTGGGTCGACATGAGGTTCAGCTCGAGAAAGTGAACCCTTGTCCCATGTCCACACACTCAGCTTGAGAGAGTGAACCCTAGTCCCATGTCCACACACTCAGCTCGAGAGAGTGAGTGGGTTAAGGCGGAGGATGTTCTTCACGCAGCAAGTGGGTGTCCGAGAGGAACCTGCTTGAAACAGGGTAAATTGCTCGAGAGAGAGCGTATCCTCTTTAAAGTCTAGCCTAGTCACAAATACTCAATGAATTCACTATCAAAAGTAGGTACCCAATGATTTAGTCTATCCCGTATTCCTATCACATCCCAAGAATCCCGTCTCCATACTTTTATTTTTCCTTATTTTCACTATTTTAGTTGTTTCTTGCTTACAAACCCCCATTTGACAATTGACGCTTGCATCACCCTATTTAACTTGTTATGATTTTATTCACTAAAGTATTTAGCTACGATTAGATTTAGCACTTTTGTGCTTAATCACTAATTTTCACGCCCACTCCCTTGGGACTCGACCCCAACCGTTGGTTGGGTTATTATACTACTGCACGATCGTAGACACTTGCATTGAAAGTTGTGTCCTTGATTACGCAAACATAAGTTTGCCTGTATTTTCCAATCAACATTTGTTTCGACTTTCTCAAGATTACAAAGGTCTTAACAAGGCTTGTAAAGGGGCTTAGTGTAAAGGTATGATCATTTAGGCTCAGTGACTTTTATCCTAATGAAATGTGGTGCTCTCAACACTTCCTTTCTTTTTCCTTCATCTTTTTCATTAGTGCATCATAGGTCATCCTATTATTCGCTTCCCATGGATTGTTCAGAACCCTATTTCTTTGGTACTTTATTCCACAACTTTTTTTTTCTTTTCTTCTCTTTTTCTCTTTCTCTTTTTTTTTTATATGGAAGAGTTCCATTTTTCTCAACACTATGGGTTAAAGGAGACTTTCCTTGCACTTCTTGACTCTACCTTTTTCTTTTTCACCACACCCCCAACTTAGGCTTTTAGCCTAAGTTGGCTATTCAATTAACCACAATTCAAGAGGATTATACTATAGGTAATGGATTAAGAAAGGCCTAGTTTTCATCAAGTTTCTTCCAAAGAAAGGTAAGGCTCAAAGGGTGTTCAAGAGAGAATCACACGCTCATAGTGTAGGTCACAAAAGAGGTATATGTTAAATTGGCTCACACTCTTCGAAGTTACCTAAGATCATATCAAGAGAAAGTCTTACTTAGTCGACCGGACTAACGGGGAAAATTCTAGGTGTTGTCATGCATGGTTCAAGGTAAGCTTATCACACAAGGCATCGACACTTAAGTCAAACAAGACTCCACACTTTTGCTAGTGTGCAATGGTCATCACAAGAGAATCAATTTGATAAATGGCTAATCACAACGAAATGCAAAGAGTTCACATATTGTCTATGCAACTTAATTTGGCCTCATCGTAGTCATACATTCATGTTCGTTAGATTGTAAGCACTATTTAAGTCATCGGTCTTGATCATAATTGAGACTCAAATTTGCCAAGGAATCACCACATTCAACATACGAGAGGTGGCAAAAATTTTCGGACAGGTCAAAATCATTCTGCAATTTAAAATTAAAGGAGCCACAAGCTTAAACATCCATAGGAAGCAATATTTAACATAATTTAAGCAAAAGCCCAAGTATACACAACATACGAACATCATAGCACACAAATGTGGGCCTCACCCCACCCCAAATAAAAGTAATTTTTCCTCAAATGCAATTAACACAGAATTCGAAAGGTAAAATAAAGAAAGACATAGAGGGAGGTAAAGAAAAATCATGTCTACACAGTCGCTCCATCTGTATGGGCATCGGTGCCTGATTCACCAATGTCTATTGAGTGTGAGTCTGCCAGAAAGACATGTACTACTTTGCAAAATCCCCTGGCCCATGGGTGATCTGAGCATCATGCAGCTAAATAGTCATGGAGTTTGAGGCAAACATTTCATTCAGCATTTGAATGTTGTCCTTCATCTCATTCAACTTCTTGTCTTGTTCTTCAAGTTTTTATTGAATGAGTTAAAGATCATCGTCCGTTTACACATCCTCATACTTCTTCCTGTGTCTACATTCTTGAAGGAAGAAGTTCTTTTCCTTTTCCATGGCTTGTGCTTCCAACCCCATGACTCGTTTGGATAGAACGTCTACTTGAGCTACTAGTGCGTCCCACTTGTGTTTCTTTTGGGCCTCCTTGTTGGTTTCAACTATACCATCAATGAGTGTTGCGACGACTTCGTAGAGCTGGTGGAGCATACCACCCTCGAAAAGTTGATTGGCTATGCTCCTATTTTTGGGTCCAAGACCCCGATAGAAGCACTCCAACAACGTCTTGTCAAACATTCCATGAGATGGGCAGAGTTGTAGCACTGATTGAAACTTTAGGCATATTTCTTGAATTGTTTCATTCCCTGCTTGTTTGAGCATCAGGAGGTTGTCCCCGAGGTTCAAAAGTTTCAGAAGGGGATGGTCCGTGTGGTACCCATAATGATTATCCATTCTTATTTCCCTTCTTTGATATTCAAACAAGCAAAACAAAACTACAATTTAAATTAGTAAAGCTAAAACTAAGAAGAATAAAAAAATTTACTTAACTAAGAATTCCCAAATAACACCACTCTCCGGCAGTGGTGCCATTTTGATATTTGCGTAATCAAGACACAACTTTTGATGCGAGTGTCTACGATCGTACAATAGTTTAGTAACCCAACCAAGGGTTGGGATCATTCCCAAGAGTGTGGTTTTGAGAATTAATAGAAAAAAAATTTAGTTCTAACTAGTTGTAGCTAAAGACATTAACGATTGAAAACATTGTGAATTAAAGGGGGATACAAGAGTGTCAATTAACAATGGGGTTTTGTCACTAGTAAGTAAAAATAGCAAAATATACAAGGATTTCTAAGTAATGAGAGGGGTATTCTTGGGATATGATCGAAATATGGGATTGACTAAATCATTGGATATATGCTTTTGATAATAAATTTATTGAGTAGTTGTGACTAGGCTAGACTTTAAAGGGGATAAGTTATCTGTCGAGCAACTTACCCCGTTTCAAGCGGGTTCCTCTCGGACACCCACTTGTCACATGAAGAACAACTTCCGCCTTAACCCACTCACTCTCTCGAGTTGAGTGTGTGGACATGGGTCTAGGATTCACTCTCACGAGTTGAACCTCATGTCGATCCACTCGCATTGGCCATCAATTTAGTGGTCTTAGTTTCACGACCTCTCTTTCTCGCAAGCTGAAAACACATATATGAGATTATATTTGCAACTACAATCTCATTAAGTTCATCCACAACCACTACACAAAATCACATTTAAACTACGAAAAGACTATCAACAAGCAAGACCCAACTACTAATCTAACCCATATTCACAAAATCACACCCAAGAATTGAGGTTTTTAGCCACACATGTATAAGAGATAGAAATTTATACCAAATTGATCTTGCATTCAACTGGGTATGAAGATTTACGTCTTGATACAGACCAAAATTAAAGAATCCAAAAGACCCAAATCCAAATCTTGAAGATGAAACCCTTTGAATCTTCAAATCTTCAAAAACCTCTCAAACTTAGAGTAAAAATATCAAAAAGTACTATTCTATATGAAAATTATAATAATTGTTCCACACTAAAACTACAACTCTAAATATTATTTACAGTTTTCACAAATTTGTGCTGTAGCGGATCATTCGGCGACGTTAGTCAGAATCGCCGATCCACTCGGCGATTCACCTTTTGGTGTAGTTTATCTCTGTTTTGCACCATCCTTCAGCATCTTCGTGCTCTGGGTCATTGGGAGACATGGTACTGCTTCACGAAACTTCTCGGTGATGCACCGACTGCTTTTTTTTTCCACTGACTTAATTATTTCCTTCAGGGCTCAGCACACTAGAACAAAAGGCGACTCGCCAAGTGGACTCGGCGACCCTCATGCCTTCATTTATTCGTTCTTTTCAGCTTTCTCGTTCCTTTTTGCGACGTAGTGCTCATGCTTTCCTTCAAATTTTAAATACCTAAAACTTAAGGGTTTTCATAAGATATTGAGATAAAATAAGCATTTGAGGACATAATTTCTATTAAAATATAGCCCTAAATGAGTCCAATTTGTGGGCTTATAAAAAACCCCCACTTTAACAATCCAACATTATTCCATTGATAAAGAATGAAGCAAAACCTTTAGAATCCCTCAAGAACCTATACATAACAATTTTCATGGATGATTTACGGAAATAAATACATGTTTGGCATGAGGATGAACATATCCATCACTATGAGAAACCTCACATACCTCGAAAGAACCAAGTTCTTTGTGATTTCCTCAAAACCTTGAAGAACTTCTTGAAATCTCCTCCCTTCACCTCTTGAACTTTTCCCTAACTTGCTTAAACATTTTTTGAGAGATTGAGAACTGATTTCAATCGGCTTATATCTTTATTTGGGTGAGTCAAAATGTGTGGGCTTAATGGGGTAAGGAAAAGATAAAAATACCCCTTCTTAAAACGGATGAAAAGCTCTATCCGGAGAGGCTACACTCAAACGGACATATCTTCTTCATCCTAACTCAGAATTTAGCAAACTCGATGACGTTGGAAAAATGACTCAACGAACTTCAATTTGATATCTCATGGGCGACCTAACTAATACCTTGCGAAAAGTTATGGTCATTTGAAGTTGGCCCAAAACTCATAATTTAAGAATAACTTGCACTACTCTCAAATTGGCTATTTCTAATTCTTTCTAAAATTAGCTCTTTCTAAGATCGAGGTGTTACAATGAATAATAGATACCCACATCTCTTTCGTTCGAGAGAAATTCCAAACTAAGGAAATAACTCTTTGTCAAGTATTATTTATGTTTCTACATTAGGTTTATATTGATTACTTTTTGTGTGTCGGAGTTGGGTTAGTTGGATGTTTCCCACCCTGTTCTACTTAGTGTGATCTCATTTGAGGACGAATGTTCCCAAGTTGGAGATATTGTAACACCTTAGACTTCGATCAGTTTTTAGTTTTGGGTCAACTTCAAACGACCAAATATTTCAGCACATAAAATTTTAGGTGGCCTATGATGTATCAAATGAAGGTCCTTGAGTCCTCTTTCCAACTCCACCAAGTTTGCTAATTTCTAAGCTAGATTGAAGGAGTTATTCCCAGTTGAGTGTAACCTCTATAATTAAAGAATTTCATCAGTTTTAGAAGGGGTATTTTAGTCCTTTCATTACCCCCACTAAGCCTAAACGTTTTTCTCTCCCAAATAGAGGTCTAAATGATTGAGATCAGTTTTCATTCATTCTTTAACGCTTAGAAAGTTAGGGCAAAGTTCAAGAGGATAAAAGAGAAGGTTTCAAGAGTTTATCAAGAAATTTGGGGAAATCGCCAAGAACTTTGTTCTTTCAAGGTATGTAAGCGTCTCATAGTGTTTTGTTCACCCACATGCCACACATGTAATTCTTCCATGAAAACGTTCTTGAAATTGTTGTATTGAGATTCTTGATGAAGTTCTTGAGGTTTTAGCTTCATTCCTTAACGATGGAGTTTTGTTGAGTTCTTGAGGTGAGGGTTTTGCGAATGAGTTGAAAATTTACATTTATTTGAGTATTTCAGACAATTTTGAGTTGAACTACTTTTTTTATGATGCATATATGGGTATTTAGGGTCATCAACGGGTGCTTCGTTGATCCCACTGCATTCCAGCTAGCTGATACGCTCAAATTACACCTCCCTAAAAAAGCGTAAGCGATCTAGATCACGTAAAGAACCCAACTTGTAGGTCGGGGTCGATCCCACGAGGAATATGGTTTAGACTTAAGTTCAATAACAATTATATTCGTTTAGCCAATGTATTTCCGAGACAAATAAGTAAAAAGTGGGATTTGTGTAACAAATTTTGGAAATTATGAAAGTAATTAGTAATGCAAGGTTCAAACTTTTGTTGTTATCAAATTGAGAAAGAAACTAGGGCGTACGTGTTCCCCATAAACTCATAACTCCGTAATCTTAGTAATAGCAATCCCTTCCTAGTGTATTACATGCAAAGCGATAAGTTATGTATCTCTAAATCCTTGGTCCGACATTTAGAGAATTTCACCCCGAACCTTGGTTCGGCTACGTGTGTATAATTTACTAACCTTTACAATTATCTCATATTAGTCGTCACATCGATGTATGACTTAGTTTTCACCCTCGCACCAATCAACATTAATTCTATTAGATAGTATCATACTAAATCTATGTTGATAATTATTTTCTTATTAACTACCTCCTTGGTTCGGCAAGTAGCAACAAGGAGAGTTTTAACGTTTGCAACAGCTAAAAAGACTTCTAAACGAAAGAATTATCAATGCATGCAAAACACTATTTTGGAATTACTTAGTTACTATTCATACTTCGTTAATCACTCATGGTTCCCACAACCCTAGTTATGGATTTAGTTACCCATATTAGTATGAACACAATTCATATTTGTAGAAGAAGAAATCATGAACTTACGTAATAAGAATGATAAACACAGAATTTCAACTTGAATTTCCAAACTAAAATCTTCAACACAAACTTAGGAACTTAAGAATTTCTAAAGTTGCCAGTTAATCTCCCAAGTCAAAAACTAGAACTAAAAATAATTAAGTCTAAAAAAAACCCCAGAAACGAGGTTTAGGTACCCTATTTATAGAAAATAAGTCCTAAATTAAAAGGGAACCAAAATAAGGAAAGTTTTATCAGGCACGCGTCTTCATTCTACGAGACTGACTCACGGACCGTCAATGGATCTATGGTCTGTGAGTCCCTTCCATCAGCTAGGACTTAAAAAATATTTTAACTTCCAAAAATCAACTTCTCTGAAGCCAACGATGGAACACTAGTACGGATCGTAGATTGATCTACGGTCTATCGATCCTTTTCCGTAGCTCCATACTTAGAATTCTCCAAAAATCAAGTACTTGAACGCCATCTCATGAATCTATGCTAGTAGCATGTGGGAGAAGTTGGTCTCAAACCCCGCTATTAATGCTGCCACCATTACTGCTCTATTACATGTAAGTGCATTGTCGGCCTTTGTGGGCGACACTCTATTCCGCACCAGCAACCAAAAAAACTTGGCCACCAAATCCAAGGTGGCCTTCCGAAATGTGGTGAACTAACCCACTCCACACGCTCTCCATCTGCAGCTATGTGCCTGGCCAACCACAATAAGACAGCCTCCCTCTACTTGGCATTACGCGTGAAGGCTCCACTCCTCACAACATTCCATCTGTAATCAAATTCAACCGTGTTGAGTGCCCAAGTGTGATCAGGACTAGGGCCATAGAGGAATTGGCTGATGGTGGTATGTGATATGTCCACTGGGAAACATCGGACCATAGTAGAAGTGATAGGGTCCTGGGCTATGGGCTTGGACCTCTTGTCAATCGAACCTCGGAGAGTGGTAGCATAGTAGGCATAGAACTCCCGCACAATCTCTTCGCTATAACTCCCAAGGTCTCGAGCCACCCAGTCGCAATTGCTAAACCGAAAGAGCTAGTGGATGTCGGGAATAGTGTGTAAGCTCCCCGTGAGGACTCTGTGCTCTTCAGTAATAAGTCGGGCCATCTTCTCTTTCTCATTCAGCATTATGGCATCCTGGTAGATTTGCCATTGCCTCTCAACACACCATCTGTTTGGCTCTCCAGCCACCAGATCAGGGTCATAACTTCGTGACACCGGGACTTCTCTCGAACTAATGGCCTCATCAGACGAGGCAACTTTGTCATGTGATCCTGAGCTTGTGGTGGATCCAGAACTAGACCCAAAAGCATGGGCGGGATGAGAGTCAAAAGTAGAGGTGGACTCTGAGCCGAAAGTAGAACCCGTCTCAAAATCGAAAGCAGAACCAGCCGATGACCCGGTTAGTGCGTTCTCCTCATCAGACTGGGAGACAGTGACTATGTCAATGACCACCTGCCAAGATGTATTTCGGGTAGCCCAGGTGCAATTGGGGATGTCCTCGTGGCCGGTGGAACATATGCTGGATCCTTGTCTGCGTCCGTGTCTTCATCAATTAGCCTAAAAGTAGGCTGCACGGATTTTGATTTTCCCCTTTTGGAGTAGGTCACTTGCTTCTTAGGCGCCATGGTACTTGTGGATGTCTAATTAGTACCATAATAAACTCATGACAAACTCAAAAATATTTTAGAACTAAGAATGAACAAAAATGAAAAACAAAAAAAAATTTAGACAATGGCTTCAGTGGCCACTTATGGTGGGAATCAACGGTCCATAGGCTGACCTACGGTCCGTAGATCCTTTTTGTAGATCAGAGGTACCAAAAAGTTGGTCTCTGATAGGAACCACGGATGTGCAGAACAGTCCGTAGATTTATCTACGGACCATAGTCCACTTCCATGGTTCCATACTTGGTGATATTCTTATGTGCCACCAACCACGGACCTGACCTACGGTCTGTAGATTGACCTACGGTCCGTAGACAGGGTCTCGTGGATGGGATTAGTGCTAGGTTTCAAGTATCTTTCATGTTGACCCCAATTTGACCAATTTCAACAATATCACCTAATCTAATCATGCATTTCAACAAAAAAATATACTAGTTCGTCATTCTAAGGGTTTCGATTACTAAATTTACAGGAATTGCACAAAAATTAGGAACCTTAAGTTGAAACTTTCATTTAGACTCTCATTACACTGGTTTTATACATTATAAAGACGCACGATCACTATCTTTCGTCCCAAGAGTGTTTGTAGTTCTAGTTTAGCATGCATTTACATACAATCAACTACCCAAGGTCAAGACCCAATTTTGGACTTTCTCTAATCAAACACTGAATCGAAATTCAAAGTGAAAGGAAAGTCTATTACCTTACAAGCAATGGGAATGAGGTGATTGTGTAATGACTCGAGACTTCCAACAACCTTTTGCTTGCCTTTCCACCGAACTCGGACACCGAACCTTTGAAAATGGGAAATGGGATAGAATTGGGGGAGGAGAGAGTGCTTTGTGAAATAGGAGGATGAATATGGGGTGAGGGATGGTAGATATATGGTAATATGGCGTGACTGGAGTAGTTAGAAGGGTGTAGAAACTGTTTTGGGGTATAAATGAGAGAAGTGGAACAATTTGAAAATAAGGGGTTTTTATTTAAAATATGTTCGGGTTGGGTCAGGCAGACTAGGGTTTGAACCCACGAGACCCCGTCTACGGTCCGTGGGTTGATCTACGGTCCGTAGATGAGGACCGTAGATCGCACTTGCAGTTTTAAAAATTCCAGAACCTTACCTGGGCTCTATGTACACCATTCACGGTCCATGGACTGAACCACGGACCGTCGATAGGGTCCGTAGACCTCTGCACCAGTCTCTTTTCTACAGATTTTGCGTTTTGTCCCTGCAAATGTAGCACCCATTAAGCCTTTCTTTTTACATTTTCTAGACACTTTTTAGACATGGACCCTATGCTATTTCTAGCCAACACTAATATAAAAAAAATAGAACAACTATCTAAATGAGTACAGAGAAGCAACTAAACAAAGAAAACTACCAAATGGAAAACAAGAACCTATTGTTGGCTAGATTTTACATCTTGGGTTGCCTCCCAAGCAGCACTTGATTTAAAGTCGCGGCACGACGCAAGCCTCTTGATTACTCAGACTTCATCAAGATAGTAGGCCTCAACAACTTCTTGCACACTTTCTGTGTTTCCTAGATATATCTTGATCCTTTGCTTGTTAACCATGAACCTTGTTCCTTCACCGTTCTCAAGCTCAACCACTCCATGGGGGAGTACTTTTGTGAGAAAAAATGGCTTGGTTCATTTGGACTTGAGTTTGCTCGGAAACAAGCGCAACCTAGAGTTAAATAGAAGCACAAGATCACCCACAACAAATTCTCGCTTTTCAATTCTTTGATCATGATACCTCTTCATCTTCTCTTTGTACAAGGCTGACATTTCATAAGCTTTTAGGCGAAACTCATCAAGCATATTCAAGTCATTCATTCTTTGATTAGATGTGGCACCCCAATCCAAATTTAGCTTCTTCATCACCCACAAAGCCTTATGCTCTAACTCTACCGGTAAGTGGGAAGACTTCCCATATACAAGTTGGTAAGGAGACATACCTATGGGAGTCTTGTATGCAGTGCGAAAGGCCCATAGAGCATCATCAAGCTTCCTTGATCAATCTATTCTATTAGCATTCACAGTCTTCACCAAAATCTGTTTGATCTCTCTGTTGGACACTTCAACTTGCCCACTAGTCTGCGGATAGTAAGGAGTGGCTACATTGTGGTGGACACCATATTTCTCAAGTAGCGCCTTGAACAACTTATTACAAAAGTGGGAACCTCCATCATTGATAATCGCCCTCGCTGTACCAAATCTGGAAAAGATATTATTTTTCAAAAATGCGGTGACACTTTTCCCTTCATTGTTAGGGAGAGCAACTGCTTCAACCCATTTCGATACATAATCAACTGCAACAAGAATATACTTCATCCTATGTGAACTCACAAATGGACCCATAAAATAAATGCCCCATACATCAAACAACTCTATCACCAATATAGGACTCATAGGAATCTTTTGCCTCTTTGAAATCCCTCCTTCTCTTTGGGAATGATCACAAGACTTGACGAAATCATGAGCATATTGGTGGATGGTAGGCCAGTAGTATCGACATTGCAAAATCTTATATGCAGTCCGAATACCACTATGATGGCCACCAACAGGCAATGAATGACACACCTCAGTTACACTCAGCATCTCAACCTCGGGCACACAGCGAAAAATAATCCCATCAGCACAACTACGATACAAGTAAGGCTCATCCCAAAAAAATTTCTTCACATCATGCATAAACTTTTTCCTTTGGTGAAAAGACAAATCCGCTGGCACCAAGTCGCTTACCAAATAATTAGCAAAGTCTGCGAACCAAGGAATCAAATCATGAGAAACAGCAAATACATGTTCATCTAGAAAAGCATCATTAATTTCAACCTATCACCAAGCTTTAGCATTGGCTCTTTCTCTAATCTGGACAAGTGATCGGCAACTTGATTTTCGGTCCCCTTTCTATCTTTTACCACAAAATCAAACTCTTGCAGCAACAATACCCATTAATCAACTGCGGTTTTACATCCTTCTTTGCCATCAAATACCTCAATGCAAAATGGTCAGTATGCACTATGACCTTAGTACCAAGCAAGTAGGATCAAAATTTCTCAAATGCGAAAACCACCGCAAAAAGTTCTGGTTCAGTCACAGTATATTTCTTTTGGGCCACATTTAGAGCTTTGCTAGCATAGTAAATAGGGTGAAGAATTTTCTCTCTCCTCTGTCCTAGTACTACACCAAGCGCCACTCCACTCGCATCGTACATTACCTCAAACGATTGTCCACAATTCGGTGAAATAATGATAGGTGCAATAACCAACTTCTCTTTCAACTCTCCAAATGTTCTCAGACAAGCATCATCAAAATCAAATTTATACTCCTTTTCGAGCAGTTTTCATAATGGATGTGCAATTTTAGAGAAGTCCTTGATGAACCTCCTATAGAAACCTGCATGCCATAGAAAACTTCTAACACCTTTTATAGAGATAAGTGGTGGAAGCTTTTTTATTACCTCTATTTTTTCTCTATCAACCTCAGTGCCCTTTTCAAAAATCCGATGACCCAGAACTATCCCTTTTTCTATCATGAATTGGCACTTCTCCCAATTTAGCACCAGATTGCAGTCTTCACACCTTTTAAGCACCTCAGCCAAATGATTTAGACATCGATCAAAAGACTCACCTACCACGGAGAAATTATCCATAAATACCTCAATAGTGTCCTCCACCATGTCAGAGAATATCGACATGATACAACGCTGGAAGGTCGTTGGAACATTGCACAACACAAATGGCATCCGTTTGAAGGTGAAAGTCCCATAAGGGCAAGTGAAGGCGGTCTTCTCTTGGTCTTCTAGGGCTATAGAAATTTGATTGTAGCCCGAATAACCATTAAGAAAACAATACCAACCCTTACCTGCAAGTCTATCCAACATTTCATCCATTAATGGCATAGGGAAATGGTCCTTTTCTATCCAAGCATTTAGCTTTCGGTAGTCCATGCAGACTCTCCATCCAGTCACGGGCCGCATCAAAACAAGCTCGTTTCTCTCATTAGGAACCACAGTAATCCCATCTTTCTTGGGCACACATTGAATAGGGCACACCCAACTACTATCTGCAATGGGATAGATAACTCCACCACCAACCACTTGATGATCTCTTTTTTTACTACCTTTTGCATAGGCAGATTTAATCTTCTCTAGTGCTTAATACTAGGCTTATGGTCTGGCATGAGTTGGATTTTGTAAGAACAGATACCAGGAGGAATCCCAATAATGTCCGCAATAGTCCACCCAATATCTCGCTTGAACCTCTTTAACATAGAAACCAGACACTCTACTTGTCGCCCATTCAAATTTGCCACAATGATGACCGGTAACGTCTCATCTTTTCCCAAGAATACGTACCTCCAATGTGATGGTAGAGCCTTAAGCTCCAATTTTGGTGCCTCCTCAATAGATGGTCTGCGGGTGGGGACTCATGATTTTTCATGTCTAACTCCAGCTTCTTAAGTTTCGAACTATATTCGCACTTATCAAGTGCGGTGAACAACTCATCATACTCTTCAATACCATCGCTCTTAAAGTTCATCATAACCGCTGCTAGAGCCTCAACACCCAGTCTCTCTTCAATCTGTACTTTAGACCCACTTTCAACTCTATATGTTATCCTAGATACTGATTGGACCTCACTACTCTACTTCATAGACCTACAACTATTGAAAGTTGCCTCTTTATTGTTCAGTCTGAACTTCACCTTCCCCTTTTCCATATCAACCAAGGCGCGCCCAGTGGAAAGGAATGGTCTCCCAAGAATGATGGGAACCTTAAAATCGACCTCACAAGTAAGAATCACAAAATCTATTGGAAATCGACCTCACGACTCCACTTTTACTAGTATATCTTGGAGCACACCAATGGGCCTCTTCCCAGTTCTGTCGGCTATGAGCAACCGTATCACAGTCGCCTTTGGATCTCCCAAACCTAGCTTTTAGTAAATCGACAATGGCATCAGGTTAATGCTACCCTCAAGATCACACAATGTCGTAGCAAAATGCAACAACCCGATGGTACATGGAATAGTAAAGACACCAGGATCCTCCTTCTTCTGTACAAGGGACCTAGTAGCAATAGCGCTACAATTTTGCATTCTATCATCATCCTCGAAGCTCACGACCCTTTTCTTTGTCACCATATTCTTCATAAATTTTGCATACCCAGGCATTTGCTCCAAAGCCTCTATCAACGAAACATTGATTGAAAGTTGTTTCAACATGCTAATAAAACTGCGGTATTTGCCTTCTTCAGTCTTCTTCATTAACCTCTGTGGGAAGGGAGGTGGAGGTCTAGGTATGGGGACAACTTCTGAGTTACCTCCATTTTTTCTCTGTCGCATTCTCGGACTCTCCATTTACCTCGACCATATCATCATCTTTACTATTCTCAATTTCCACCCCAGATGGCATAGGTGGATCAATGATTTGCTTACTCCCTCGAGTAGTGACTGAAATACAATGCCCATCATTCTTTGGATTCTGGATGGTGTTGCTAGGAAGAGTATCACGTTAATGTGGATTTACTGTAATAGACAACTGAGTCACCTGCTGCTCAAGATGCTTGATTGACACTGCATGGGCATCAACTTTTTGACCAATACCAGACAAGTCATTTCTCATCTTCTTCACATTCTCATTAGTTGCATCAAACCTCATCATCATCTTCTACATCATATCCTCAATACGTGACATACTACTCCCAGATTTCCAATTTTGAGGGGAACATAAGGTCCAACTCAATCATTTTTATTGCCATAGTTGTTTCGATTGTAGTTGTTATCGTGATTGAAGTTCCTATCCCAGACATATTGATCCTCACAGTTGTAATTTCCATAGTTTCGACCATGGTTTCCTTGACCTTGGCGCTAATTATCTGTGTTGGAACCTTGGGTGTTTGGTCGGAAACCCCCTATCTGCTCATTCACCACATAGCATCCTCTTCAAAATAATACTTATCTGCCAGTGGTGGAGTTCTAGTCAAATAGTTCACAGCATTTACCTTGTCCGCTCCTCCAGTTACATGTTTTACACCAACCCTAGTTTAGTTCTCATCTGTGCCATCTCCTCACGAATCTCATCTGCGGGCTGGTTGTTTGTAGCTTAAACGGCAAATGTGCTCCTCCCAATGTCTGACTTTCTAGTGCTCCAAGCTTTATTATTTCAAAATATCTTCTCCATCTTCTTTGAAATCTGTGCAAAAGTGCATTCCTCATACGAACCTCCTGCAATAGTATCGAGCACTGCCTTACCATTATTATCCTGTCCTTGATAGAAGTACTCCTTCAGCGACTCATCTTCCATACGGTGATTCGGGACACCTCTCATGAAGGCAGTGAACCTATCCCAAGAACTACTCACAGACTCTCCAGGTAATGCTACAAAGTTGTTGAGTTTATCCTTCTTGTTCAACTTCTTGGACACTGGAAAGAACCTTGCTAAAAACGCCTCTGTCAACTGCTCCCATGTATAGATTGAGTTGTAAGGGAGTTCATTGAACCACACTGCAGCATCTCTGGTCAATGATAGGGGGAACACACACAACCCAATCACGTTCATATCCCAATCCAGTCGACCTATGCTTCTTTTGCAGACATGGTTTAGTTTGGCTATGTGGGTATGTGGATCTATCCACTGGCAAACCCGCAAACAAGCCCCTCGTTGTAAGCATCTGCATCAAGCTACTGGTCACCACAAATGTATGCCCCTGAGGTAGAGGCGGTAGGACAAGAGGTCCATTAGAATCGGCAATATTAAGGTTGACCCTAAAATTGTCAGGCTGTTGTGGTCCTTGTGGGTCCTGTACCCTCAGTGCATCTTCCAATCTATTTTCAGTTGGCACTTGATTATTCTCATCACCTACTCTCGGAGGTTGCAATCCAACTCTTTCACCTAACTCTCCTCTGATAGGATTAACCAAAACTCCTTGATAATTCATTCTCCGCAAAGTTCAGTTCAGTTCTGGATCGTAAGGAGTAAGTGGTTCGCCTTGGCTCCGTGTGCTTGGCATACACTAGAGTAAGACCCTGAGAGAGACAAAAACAAAATAAAAAGTAAAATTAGGAAATATTTGACTAAAGTTCAATAATGTAGTTAAACTTAATCTAAAAGCCATATTCCTCGGAACCAGCGCCAAAATTTGATACACTCAAATTACATCTCCCTAAAGAAGAGTAAGCGATCGTAATCACGTAAAGAACCCAACTTGTAGGTTAGGGTCGATCCCACGAGGAATATGGTTTAGACTTAAGTTCAATAATGATTATATTCGTTTAGCCAATGTATTTCTGAGACAAATAAGTAAAACGGGGGGATTTGTGTAACAAATTTTGGAAACTATGAAAGTAATTAGTAATGCAAGGTTCAAACTTTTGTTGTTATCAAATTGAGAAAGAAACTACGGCGTACGTGTTCCCCATAAACTCATAACTCTGTAATCCTACTAATAGAAATCTCTTCCTAGTGTATTACATTTAAAACAATAATTTACTAACCCTTACCATTACCTCATATTAGACGTCACATCGATGTATGACTTAGTTTTCACCCTCACACCAATCGACATTAATTCTACTAGATAGTATCACACTAAATTTATGTTGATAATTCTTTTCATATTAACTACCTCCTTGGTCCGGCAAGTAGCAAAAAGGCGAGTTTGAACGTTTGCAACCGCTAAAAGGACATCTAAATGAAGGAATTATTAATGCATGCAAAACTCTATTCGCGAATTACTTAGTTACTATTCATATTTCGTTAATCGCTCATGGTTCCCACAACCCTAGTTGTGGATTTAGTTACCCATATTAGTATGAACACAATCCATATTTGTAGAAGAAGAAATCATGAACTTACATAATGAAAATGATAAACCCAAAATTTCAACTTGAATTTCCAAACCAAAATCTTCAACACAAACTTAGGAAACTAAGAATTGCTAAAGTTGCCAATTAATCTCCCAAGCCAAAAACTAGAAGTAAAAATAATAAAGTCTAAAAAAACCCCAAAAATGAGGTTTACATACCCTATTTATAGAAAACAAGTCCTAAATTAAAAGGGAAACAAAATAAGGAAATTTTGTTCAGGCACGCGTCTTCATTCCACGAGACTGACTCACGGACCGTGAATGGATCTACGGTCGGTGAGTCCCTTCCGTCAGCCATGACTTAGAAAATATTTCAGCTTTCAAAAATCAGCTTCTCTGAAGCCAACGACGGAACACTAGTACGGACCGTAGATCGATCTATTGTTCGTTTATCCCTCTCCGTAGCTCCATACTTAGAATTCTCCAAAAATCAGGTATTAAAACCCTTCCAGTCACATTATACGATTCAGCAGTATGGTCCGTAGATCAATTTACGAATTGTCAATGGTCACCGTGATTCCACACTTGGTCAGATTCCCTGATTCTCCTTCCATGCCTTGCTCTGCTGATCTATGATCACCATCTACGGAGCGTCAATGGACCTACGATCCGTAGATCACCTCCGTAGATGCCCTTTTCTGCATTTCTTTAACCTACATCTTTCCTGCAAAACATGATAAAAACACATAAAAACCAATACGAAAATGCCCTAGACACACATAACTCTTAAGTGAAATGTATTGAAAATACCATAAACTCATGATATATCACTAACTTTGGTGAGCCTCCTTCCTTTCCGGAGGACTTCACATTATTGATTTTTGTTCTTATTAGGTTGTCGAGGGTCTTGTCCCGACATCTATCATATTATTTAGAGGCTTCACAGATAGTAGTAGTTGAGGAGTCTTTTTCCCATTTCCCTTGTTAATGTTTTAAAGACTTTGAGTTGATTATTATGTTCACTTAAATACTTTCAGACATCTAGTGAGTTAATCAGTTATTGAGACCTTATGAGTTAATCTTTGCAATTGAGCTCCTATTTTACTTAAGTAAGTCTTCTGTTAAGTAGTCAGTCAGGCCAAGGGTTCTCTTGGGACCAGAGATGGTTCTAGAGTGTCATCCACTCCTAGGATGTAGGCTTGGGTCGTGAAAAACTTGGTATTAGAGCACAGAGTTCAAAAGTCTTAGGGTGTATATGATGTCATGTCTGTAGAGTCTTATTTATCGGTGTAAAGCGTTCCACATTTATAATTAGGATGTCGGGACATTTAGGAAAAGTTTCACTTCATTCTTACTCTTTTTCGTGCGATAGAGTTCAACTATATAAAAGTTTCTTTCTAATTTTCTCTTGCGCGTATATTTTCAAATCATGCCTCCACAAAGAGTTGTTAAAAGTCATCTTGCAAGGAGAAATGTTGATCCACAAGACCAAGGGGTACCCAATGTAGCCCCCATCAATGAGAGGTCACAAATGCTAAGTTCTGGGATGCTATTTGGATGTTGAGTCAAGTTGTAGAGACTCAAGCTAGTAAGCAAAGAGTGGTTTGTCAGGATGTGACTTATACATCTAGGATCCGTGAGTTCTTGAGAATGAATCCTCCAAAAATCACAGGGTCAAATGTCATTGAGTTTCTGAATAACTTTGTGGAAGAGCTGCATAAAGTGTTTGAAGTTATATGTATCATTGATATTACTGAGCGTGTGGAGTTAGCTGCTTACAAAATTAAGGTTGTTGCTAGGATTTTTTACAACCAATGGAAGAAGCAGCAGGGCAGAAGGGGCACCACTTCTGAGCTGGACTATTTTGAATTGCCTTCCTAGAGAGCTTATTTCTCTGTGAGTTGAGGGAAGCAAAGGTGAGAGAATTCTTGAATCTTAAATAAAAGGCCATGAATGTGCATGAGTACAACCTGAAGTTCACCCAGTTGTCCCATTATGATCCAGAGATGATGGCAGATATGAGAAGCATGATAAGTTTGTTTGTGTTTAGATTGTCTCGTTTGTCCAGTAAGGAGGGCAAGGTAACTATGTTGATAGGGGACATGGACATAGCCAGGCATATGATCCATGTGCAATAGGTTAAAGAAGATAAGTTAAAAGATAGGGAAGATTTCTAGAGTAAGAGGGCTAAGAAAATAGGTCATGATTCTGCACAGCAGAAGATCGGGAATGTGAATCGGTCATATTTTCAACAAAGGACAACTGGAACTGCTTTATCATCAGCTAGTGCACTTGCACCAAAGAACAGAGGTGACTTCATGAACTAGAACTCCCAGAATTCCAGAGCTAGACCTACTCAGGCTCAGGGTAGTGTGGCACAAGGAGCTAATTGGACTCCTACATGTGCTAAGTGTGGTAGGAATCACCCAGGATCGTGTCATGATGGATCCAATGGTTTCTTCAAGTGTAGGTAGCATGTTGCTTCATGAGAGAAGTTTACTAAGAACAGACAGGGAAATGGTAATGGGGGAAATGGTAATGGGAGCAATAGAGCGCAATCTTCTTCAGCAACCCAGTAGATAGACTTGCTCCAAAGGAGCTATAGAATTCTCTCAAGTCGTGGTAATTTTTTGTGGAACCGGGATGCATTGAATACCTAGAACTAAGAGCCTATTCCATGATTCTCTCTTGGAGTTCATCTACCTTTGGTACACACAATCTACCTTGATATTTCAACACTCCATTTTCACCCTGTTCAAAAGCCATCACATTTTTCTTATGGATGTTTGCTTTTAGTTCAAGTAAAACAGGGTCTTGGTCTTGTTTCTCCTTCACTTCGGACACTAGTGATGATATATCCCCATTCATCACCACAACTCCACATTAGCTGAATCCAATTGACAGACTCCCAATTGGGCAAATCTATGAAATTACTTAGCCAGTTCTTTCTTTCCTTCCTCAAGATAACTTGCTCAAAGCATAAGCAAAATCATTAGCCTTACCTAGGTGATAGAGAATACTCATGTCATAATACTTGAGTAACTCCAATCACCTTCTTTGTCTGAGATTAAGCTCTTTCACACTAGAAGATACAGTAGGCTCTTGTGATTGGTGAACACATCTACATGAACACCATAGAGATAGTGACGCCATACTTTCAAAGAAAATACTACAGCTACAAACTCAAGATCATGAGTAGAGTAATTCTTCTCGTGAATCTTAAGTTGTCTACAGGCATAGGCTATAACCTTACCATTCTGCATCAATACGCAACCAAGTCCAACTTTGGATTCATCACAATACACAACAAAGCCTTTTGTGCCATATGGTAAGGTCAACACTAGGTAGTAGTCAATCCAGTTTTCAATTCCTGAAAGCTTTTCTCACAAGCTTCAGACCATTGAAACTTAAATCTTTTCTAAATTAAGTTAGTCAATGGGGATGAAATAGATGAAAATCCCTTAACGAACATTTTATAATAACCAGTCAATCCCCAGAAACTCATCATATCAGTTGGAGATATGGGTTTGGTCCAGTTTTGCACTACTTCAATCTTTTGAGTGTCAACTCGAATCCCTTCCCCAGATACAATGTGTCCTAAGAACGTCATGAACTTAAGACAAAATTCACACTTAGAAAAGTTTAGCATGCAACTCCCTATCATTGAGGGTTTGGAGAACTATTCTGAGATGACTAGCATGATCCTCCTTATTCCTAGAATATATCAATATGTCATCAATGAATACAATTACAAACATGTCGAGATATGGCTTGAATACTCTATTCATAAGATCCATGAACGTTGCAGTAGCATTAGTCAAACCAAAAGACATCACAAGAAACTTATAATGACCATAACAGGTCCTGAATGTTGTCTTTGGGATGTCACTTTCTCTTACTCTCAACTGATGATAGTCGGACTTGAGGTCTATCTTATAAAAACAAGTAGCACCTTGAAGTTGATAAAAAAATATCATCAATTTTTTGGGGGATACTTATTCTTTATAGTGACTTTGTTCAACTGGCGGTAATCGATACACATCCTAAGAGAACCATCTTTATTCCTCACAAACAAGACTGGAGCGCTCTAAGGTGAGACACTAGGTCGAATAAAACCCTTATAGAGAAGATCTTTCAACTATTATTTTAGCTCTTTTAACGTACTTGGAGCATTCTATATGGCGTAATAGAGATAGATTGAGTATCATGAAGTATGTCAATTTTGAAGTCGATTTCTCTCTCAAGAGGTACTCCGAAAAGATCATCTGGAAACACCTCTGAAAACTCACTCACAACTAGTACTGACTGAATAGGCAGTGTCTCAACACTAGAGTCATTAACTCTGACTAAGTGATAGATGCACCCCTTAGAGACTAACTTTTTGGCCTTAAGGAATGAAATGAAACGACTCTTAGTCACTGTTGAGCTACTACTCTACTTTTAAATTGGCTCATTAGGAAACTAAAACTTGACTGCTCGAGTTTGACAATTAACTGAGGCATAACAATCATAAAGCAAGTCCATACCTAGAATAACATCAAAGTCCACTATATCTAGCTCAACTAGTTCAGCCATGGTGTTCTTGTGATTGACAAAGATGGCACAATCATGGTAGACTATTTCTGCTAGAATAGAATTATCAACTGGTGTGGAAACATTGAAAGGCTCAAGAATTTGTTGGGGGAAATGTCGAACTTCATGGCTACATAAGGAGTCACAAATGACAAACTCGCATCGGGATCAAGCAAGGCATAAACATAAAAAGTAAAGATTTTAAGCATACCCGTGAAAACATCGGGTGAGTTCTCCTTATCCTGGTGACTACCTATAGCATACAAATGGTTTGTACCCCCCCCCCCCTCCCTGCCTGTTCTTGAAGTAGCTGATTTCTAGGTATTTCTATCTGTTAGAGTAGTTGAAGAATATTGAGCTTTATTGCCCCCATTACCCTACCTATTCTTAGGGCATTCCTTAGAAAAATTACCAGTCCTTCCACACTTGTAGCAAAGATTAGTACCAACGCGACATTCTCCAAGATGGAGCTTACCACACTTACCACAAAGTGGATTGTGAGTGAAACCTTGTGCTATACTGCCATACGATTGAGAACCTTGAACTCTAAAATTCTGGGGGTTCTGGTTTCTATAATCATTTTTGCCCCTTGGTGCAGGCATACTAGCTGACGATGGAGAAAGTACAAATGATCTCTTGCTGAAAGGATGATCAGTTCATGCTCCCAATTTTTTCTTGACTGGACTCATGACTTGATGTCTTAGCCCTCTTGCTACAGAACTCTTCCCAATCTTTCAACTTGTCTTCCTCAACCTGTTGTACATGAATCATGAGCCTGGATATTTCCATGTATCCTATCAACATAGACACCTTACCTTTCTTACTCAATAAGCGGGATAGTCCAGACACCAAAAAGCTCATTCTGCTCCTCATATCAGCCACCATCCACGGAGCATAGTGGGATAGTTGAGCGAACTTGAAGTTATACTCTTGGACACTCATATATTCGTGCTTCAGATTCAGGAATTCTCTTGCTTTTGCTTTCGTTAGCTTTCGAGGAAAGAAGCGCCCTAAGAAGACATTTTCAAACACATCCCAAGTCAATTATGGTGCCCCTTCAACCCGATATTCTTCCACTGATCAAAACATATCCTAGCAATGCCTTTAAGTTGTTAAGCAACTAACTCCACACAATCAGCATTAACAATATGCATGACCTCAAACACCTTCTGCAATTCATCCACAAAGTTTTCTAGATCCTCATTAAGCTTTGACCCAGTGAACTCTGGGGACTCATTCTTAGAAATTCTTAGACTCTGGATGCATCATTCCCTTCTTGATGTCTGGCTCTTTGGCGACCAACATGTGTTGCCACCACTTGAGTCAACATCTGAATTGCGTTCTTGAATTCAACATTGGTGACATCTCCCTGAGGTGGTTGCATTTCTAGTGCATTGGGAATCTATTGATCTTGAGGATTAACATTCCTCCTAGCAAGACGTCCTTGAACAGCTCTTCGTGGAGGCATGATCTAAAAGATACACGTAAGCACGAGTTAGAAGAAACTTTCATAGAGTTGAACTTCATCGCACGAAAAAGAGTAGAAGAAAGTGAAGTGTTTCCTAAATGTTGTAAACTCTTAATTATAGATGTGGCGCATTTCACACTGATAACGATGACTCTACAAAAAAACGGCTTCATAGACGACCTAGGACTCTTGAATTATGGGCTCTGATACCAAGTTTGTCACGACTTGGGTCTACACCCTGGATGTAACTGGCACTCAAGAACCATTTATGATCCCCAAGTGAACCCTTGGCATGGCTACATGACTTACAAGACACTAAACAATACGCGGAAGCTTAAAACAGATGAACACTTACACATTTAATAAAGTCTTAAAAATATTGTCTTGCAAAATACTTAACATGAGAAATAAGTTAAATAAAACATTCAAAGAAAACAATGGGAAAATCTAAATTTGTTTGTCTATGAAGCCTCTAACAATTCAAGATAGATGTCAGGACAAAACTCAGGACACCTCAACTACTACTAAAATTGAAATGAAACTGGAGTCTCCCGAAAGTAAAGAGGCCTCACCATCTATTGTTTGTGAATAAATAGTGATCTCAACGAAGCGTCTATTGTGCATCATAAAATGATACAGGTCAAATGACGTCAGTACATTGAATATACTGGTAAGTCATAAGGTTAGAGTAAACAACTTACTTGAATGGATGAAAACAACGTAACTGGATCAATACATGAACATGAAGTGCAAAAACAATTTAAGCTTTACAATAAAATATACAAGGAAAGCACCATGAAAACAATATATTTACTTTGTGGGGAGTTTCTCTAACCGACAACTATTACCATGAGCCTAGCAATAATATAATATTTTTCCCATGTTGCAAGGGCCATCCTATACTTTTTCATGGTAGAGGATGATGTCGTGACTATGGATCCATCTAGTAGGCCTTCTCACAGGCAGGGAGGAGTTGCATGAAGAATCAATGTTATCTTATCTTACGATGGCTACATAATTTTATGGGACTATTGAGTTATAAAAGACTCCAACCCAATTCGGTGCTCGATACTACTCCAAAAATAAGTGATATAACTTTATGCTCAATTCACCCATTACAAAGAATGGACTTCTTACCTTATTGAAATATTTTTCAAAACATTAGACGTGCTTACATTCTCAAAACATATACTTATGAACTCATCTTTCAAGTCCAACAATCAACATAGATACATATACATACATATATATACATACATACATACATAAATATATTATATATATATATATATAACATTTGAAGATCTTAAGTTTTATTAAATAGAGCCTTTAAACTTTCCCCTTACCTTACGTTAATTTAGAGTGTAAATGAAGACATGTGAGTGGGACATGTAGACTTTCTCAAGAATTAATGGAGACTTCTGATACACTCAAATTACACCTCCCTAAAGAAGTATAAGCGATCGTTATCAAGTAAAGAATCCAACTTGGAGGTTGGGGTCGATCCTATGAGGAAATATGGTTTAGACTTAAACTTAACTTACGATTGTATTCGTTTAGTCAACGTACTTCCAAAACAAGTAATTAAGGGGGGGGGGGGGGATTTGTTAAAAAAATTCAGGAAATTATGCGAATAATCAATGAGCAAGATTCAAACTTTAGTTGTTATCAAGATGAGAGAGAAACTAAGGTGTATATGTTCTCCATAAGATCATAACGCGGTAATCCTAGTAATAGTAATCCTTTCCTAGTGTATTATATGCAAAGTGATAAGTTAGGTATCTCTAATTCCTTGGTCTGGGTCCAGCAACTAGAAAATTTCACCCCGTACCTTGGCCCGGCTATATGTGTATAATTTACTAACCCTTACCTTTACCTCATATTAGATATCACATCAATATATGGCTTAGTTTTCACCCTCGCACCAATTGACATTAGACTATTAGATAGTATCACACTAAATCTATGTTGATAATTTTTTTCTTATTAACTTCCTCCATGGTCTGGTAAATAGCAATAAGGCGAGTTCTAACATTTGCAACCGCTAAAAAGACTTCTAAACGAAAGAATTATCAATGCATGCAATAACACTATTCAAGAATTACTTTGTTACTATTCATATATTGTTAATCGCTCATGGTTCCCACAACCCTAGTTGTAGATTTAGTTACCCATAGTAGCAAGAGCACAATTCATATTTTTAGATGAACAAATCATGAACTTACGTAATGAGAAGAATAAACCCAGAATCTCAACTCAAATTTCAAAGCCAAAATCTTCAAATAAACTTAGGAAATCAAGAATTGCTAAAGTTGCAAGTTAATCTCCCAAGCCAAAAACTAGAACTAAAATTATAAGGTCTAACCCCCAAAAACGAGGTTTACATTCCCTATATATAGAAAAAGAAGTCCCAACTAAAAAGGAAATGAAATAAGGAAATAAAGTTTATGGACGCGGTTGCAGTTGACGACACTGACCTACGGACTATGGACTGACCTACAGTCCGTAGGTCCCTTCCATGGTTTTGGACTTTAGCAATTTTTCAAAAGCTTGAAACTCCAATCTCTCAAGAACGGATGACGGCTCAACAGTACGGACCGTGACTCGATCCACGGTCTGTGGATCCTCATCCATAGTCTCATATTTAGTTTGATAAAAAAACAGGTACTAGAACACCTTCTTTGAATCAGTTGATTGACTTGTAAGATGGCCCGTAGGTTGAACTAGGGTTCGTCGATCATGGTCATGGTTCCACACTTAGTTATTAATTCCCTGAGTATTTCTTCATGCCTTTCCCATAAATCTACACCCTACACCTCCGGACCGTGACTAGATCTACGGTCCATAGGTGGATTTTTCTACAACATTTCTTCAACTGTCTCCTAACTCCCACGTCCGGACTTGTTTCTTGCAAACAAGATAAAAACACATTAATACCACTACAAAATTTCCCTAGACACACATAACTCTTAAGTGAAATATATTAAAAATATCGTAAACTCACGGTATATCAATACCCTCAAATTAAATTCATTGTTTCTCCTCAAGCGATGCACTAAGACTTTAAACTACACTTGTATAGAAACAAACATTCAAGCACAAGCAATCACAAGGCTTTCTGTCTCGACTCTATTTTTTAGTGCAAATCTTTTCTCTTAGACTCAACAAGCTAACTTATGTGGATCAAAATATGACAATGATCGACCAATCAACATATAACATACACTGTTTCACTATTAACAAGGTACCAACTTTCTGAAAATGTAACTAGTACCCTAACTTCAAACGAAATCCTTTTCACACAAAAAATTTGAATTTTTGAATTTTAGGATTCATTCAACACTCGCGCTTAGATGTGACTTCAAGTACATTTAGTGCTCAATACCATAGGCTTGCCTTTATTTTCACTGCTTAGACTCTCCAAACTAGTTGCTAGGATCACTATAGGACTTTTCTTAGCTTGTAACGTAGGCTTGGGATCAGGTGTGGTACATTTAGGTACTTTTTTGTGACTTTCTGCCCTACTTGACATTACATTGGCTATTTACCTCTTCCTTGACCTACTTATTTGCAACTTTTCATCTTACTTTCTTTCCCTTAACTCTTTTCAACCAAGGATGTGACTTCTGGCTTTTTGACTCTTATTTCTCACTTTCTTCTTTTTATTTCACTTTCTTTTTCTTTCACTTTCTTTTACTTTTATTTCTTTCAACACTTTTCTTTTGCTTCATTTGCATAAAGTCACATCCTCTTTCATACTTTTTCTCTTTACAACACAACTCTTTTCATACCTTTTTTCCATTTGGTTTCCTTTTTCATAGCCACCCTCAACTTATGCATTTTGCATTAGTTGAGGTGCACAATGTCAGATGTCGGACCAGGGCCAAGATCAAGGTAACTTTTGGGCTTAGTCACCCTCAACTTAGTCTTTTGGCCTAAGTCAAGGTGCACATGTCCAAGAAGGGACCGGGGCCAAGACAATGTTTTTAAGGAAAGGTGAGTTAGGTGAATCAAAAGGAATTGGTCAATTTTTGGCTCAAATATTTGGATCAAAAGGGAATAATGCTACCATTTGGTTAGATCATTTTAGGCTTAAGTAGTACAAAACTGTCTGAACAATCAACCATTCTCACATATTCTTGGCACATAGTTTCATTATCAGATTATCCAGTTCAAGTTTTAGCTTAAGTCATGAGATCAAGTTGGTTCTTTATCATGTCATACTCAGAGCCAACACATTCAACTCATTCTAGCCTATAGATTTTAGCACATATCACAAATTTTAGACGGGTATCATTTTACATTCTTAACTATGTCATCATGCTTCATTCCTTCTTATGCTTCTACACATACAATCCTAACACATGCCGGTTCAACAGAAATTCAAACAGTCTCTTGGGGGAAAAGAACACAGGCAAGAAAACCCCAAGAGAGGATTAAGAGTTGGGTTACTCAGACTTCACATTATTACTCACAATCTTTTTACACCCACCCCCAAAAAAATAGAGTGCAATTGTCCCCAATACACAAAAAGTAAGAGTAAAAGATCGGGTAAAGCAAACCTGTGGCGCATAGCGCTTAAGTCTATCAACAAGCGGGTGGGTCCGATTTCCCAAAGCCCGCTGGATCATCATGGAGAATGCCATTAGTAGTGCTCCCATCTATCATCTCAGAACAATCAGTAGTGCTCACATCATCCCTCACAGTAGCAGCTGCCTTCAGAGCGGGCACAGAACTTGATGTACCAGCAGTACTCTCACAAACCCTCTACTGGTGCAACTCCTCATCCACTATGGAAGCACTTCTCACCTGCTCATTCTGCTGGCGCTCCCTCTTCTTTGCCCTTGCATCTTCAGTAGCATCAGAGGTGTGGCTAGATCGATGCCTCTTTACTCGGGCACGGGTGGACTCGAACTGTGGTACCTCTGCATTGTATAGTGCCTCAAGCACTGTATCATCAGCCAGTGCAATAGGTGCAGACTCTGGCTCATCTACGTGTGGGGAAAGAATGGCATCAAGGTCAGCCCGGAGACTGTCTAACTTGCTCCGAATAGAGGAGATATCAGTGGCAGGGGCTTATCGTGCGAAAACTCTCAACTCAAAGGCATCTAGGCGCTTATGAACGGCCTGGACCTTTTGGTCCATCATGGTCTCCATCCTATCCTCGGACTCTGCAATAGATCGCTGCATCCATGGCTTCACATGTTGGAGCAATGTGGCCATCTGAGCCTCCAATTTTTGTACTCAAGCCAAGGGAACTACAGCGGCTCCAGAAAATGGGGTGGCTCTGGATTAGCTAGGGGCCCAACTGGAGGCCTAACATGGGGAGGACGGGGTATCATCAGTGTGGGCTGGAGGGACAGGGTCTTCACCCTACATCAGCTACTAAATATGCTCATAATGGTGGCAGCTCAATCTGTGGACCACATCGTGAGGCAGCTGCGTTTGCCTCATCACGAATAAGGCTGATGTCAAGGGTTCTGGTTGCCTGTACCAATGTGTCACAATGCCAGATAGGCACCCCGGACACTCTACACAATTGCAAAATCATACACAAAAAGAATAAGGTAGCGTTAGGCCTGAATGCCCTCTCATGGATCTCTGCCAATAGCATAAGTGCAAAGTTGATATCGAACCCTGCTACCAAAGCTGCAACCATCACCACTCTATCCCAAGTAAGCACATTATCGGCCTTAGTGGGTGATACCCTATTTCGTACCAAAAGCTAGAAGAACTTGGTGACCAAATTTAGGGTGGCCTTTTTAATACCTAAGCGAAGTGTGCTAACCCATTACACGCGCTCTCCGTTCACCCCTATGTGCCTGGACAGCCAAAGTAATACAGCCTCCCTCTTCTCTGCATTCCTCTGGAATGCTCCACTCCTCACAATGTCCCACTGGTAGTCAAATTCGATAGTGTTGAGTGCCCAAGTGGTGCCCGAACCGTAGAGAAATTGGTTGATGGTGATCTTTGAAATGTCCACCAGAAAATCCCAGACTAGATTGGAAGTGAGAGGCGCCTAGGTTGTGGGCTTGGACCATTTGTCGATAGAGCCATGGAGTGTGGCAGCATAGGAGGCATAGAATTCTCTCACTATCTCCTCGCTATAAGTCCCAGGGCTCTGAGCCATCCACTCACATTTGTATTGTTGATAGAGCCGGTGGATGTCGGGTATGGTGTGTAGGCTCCCCGTGAGAACTATGAGCTCATCTGTGATAAGTTAGGCCATCTTCCTTTTTTCATTTAATATCTTGGCATCCTTGTAGATTTTTCGTTGACCCTCAATGCACCATTTATAAGGATCCTTAGTAATCGAAGTAGGTTCGGTGTTTGGTGGCACAGGAACTTCCCTCGAACTCAAGTCCGTTATGGAGCCAGAAGCATTCCTTGAAGCAGAGTGGGACTCAAAGCTGGAAGCAGACCCAGTCGGTGAACCAATCAGTGTATCCTCCTCATCAACTGGGAGGCAGTGACTACATCGGGAACCACCTACTTGGATTGATTTCGGGTAGTCTGGGGTGCCGTGCGTGATGTCCTTCTCGTAGGGGGAACATATGCGGGGTCAGCATTATCTTCATCAATTAGCCAGCGGGTTGGTCCCGTTGATTTGGATCTACCCTTTGCGGTGACAACTGGAGCTTTCTTTGGGACCGTGGTACCTGTGGAGGAAGAATTAGTACCAATATAAACTAAAAACACACTCAAAAATTTCTTAAAACAAAGAATGAACCAAATTGGAAACTAAAAAAAAATTGGGCAGTGACTGAACTCATGACCCACTATGGGTTCCTACGGTCCGTGGATGGATCCACGGTCTGTAGGTCCCCTCCATAGATTAGAGTACCAAACAGAGGGGTCTCTAATGTGAACCACAGTTGTGCATAACGGTCCGTAGATTGATCTACGGACCGTAGTACACTTCCGTGGTTCAACACTTAGCATATTTTTGTGGAGTGCAGACCCACAGACCTGATCTATGGTCCGTAGACGGAGACTCATGGGTCAAATCTGCCAGGTATCAGACATGCTTCAATTTGAAACCATTTTTTTTACCAATTCAAACATTTGACCTAAGTCTAAACATGTATTTCAACACAATTTATGCTAGTTTGTCATCCCAAGAGTTTCGATTACTCAATTTTTAACACGAATTGCATATGTGACTAGGAACCCTAAGTTGAAACTTGCGTTTCGACTCTATTTTGTTTTGATTGAACACATTACAAAGACAACACAATCACAATCTATCGTCCCAATGGTGTTTCTAACTTTAGTTTAACAGGCAATTTCATACAACAACAACCCAAGGTCAAGAACCACTTCATGACTTCATATTTTGAACAATGAATATCAAAATTGAAAGTTAAGTTTGAAATCAAGTACCTTAGAAGCAATGGAAGTGGGTAATTGTGTGTTGTTTAAACTTCTTAGACCTTTTGGACATCGAACCCCGGACCTTGAATTCATCTTGGCAAACAAAAATGGGAGTGCACAGATATTGGGGAAGAAAGGAATGGAAAGGAGTTGGGAGTGATGATATGTATGGAAGATGGGAGTGATTTGGGCATATAATGAGGGAGTTATGGGATTGGGAGGGGTTAGAAACAATTAGGAGAGAATATGAGAAGTGGGAGAGTGATTTGAAAAATGGAGGGTTTTATTTAAAAGAGATCTGGGTCGAGTCAGGTAATACAAGACCCCGATAGCGGCGCCAAAATTTAATACGCTCAAATTACACCTCCCTAAAGAAGTATAAGTGATCGTTATCAAGTAAAGAACCAAACTTGGAGGTTAGGGTCGATCCCACGAGTAATATGGTTTAGACTTAAACTTAACTTACGATTAAATTCGTTTAGTCAACATACTTCTGAAAAAAGTAATTAAAGGTGGGGGGGATTTGTGAAACAAATTCAAGAAATTATGTGAATAATCAGTGAGAAATATTCAAACTTAGTTGTTATCAAGATGAGAGAGAAACTAGGGTGTATGTGTTCCCCATAAGTTCATAATGCAGTAATCCTAGTAATAGTAATCCTTTCCTAGTATATTACATGCAAAGTGATAAGTTAGGTATCTCTAATTCCTTGGTCTGGCAACTAGAGAATTTCACCCCGCACCTTGGTCCGGCTACGTGTGTATAATTTACTAACTCTTACCTTTACCTCATATTAGACATCACATCAATGTATGACTTAGTTTTCACCCTCACACCAACTGACATTAGACTATTATATAGTATCACACTAAATCTATGTTGATAATTCTTTTCTTATTAACTACCTCCTTGGTCCGGCAAGTAGCAACAAGGCGAGTTCTAACGTTTGCAACCGCTAAAAAAACTTCTAAACGAAAGAATTATCAATGCATGCAATAACATTATTCAAGAATTACTTAGTTACTATTCGTACATTGTAAATCGTTCATGGTTCTCACAACCCTAGTTGTGGATTTAGTTACCTATAGTAGCAAGACCACAATTCATATTTTTAGATGAACAAATCATGAACTTACGTAATGAGAAGAATAAGCCAAGAATCTCAACTTGAATTTCAAAGCCAAAATCTTCAAAACGAACTTAGAAAATGAAGAATTGCTAAAGTTGAGAGTTACTCTTCCAAGCTAAAAACTAGAACTAAAATAAAAGGTCTAACCCGAAAAAATGAGGTTTACATGCCCTATATATAGAAAAACAAGTCCCAACTAAAAAGGAAATGAAATAAGGAAATAAAGTTTATGGACGCGGTTGCAGTTGACGACACTGACCTACGGTTCGTAGGTCCCTTCCGTGGTTTGGGACTTAGGCAATTTTTCAGAAGCTTGAAACTCCAATCTCTCAGGAACGGATGACGGCTCAACAGTATGGACCGTGACTCAATCCACTGTCGTGGATCCTCTTTCGTAGTCTCATACTTAGTTTGATAAAAATCAGGTATTGGAACACCTTTTCTGAATCAGTTGACGGACCTGCAGGACGGCCTATAGGTTGAACTATGGTCCGTCGATCATGGTCATGGTTCCACACTTAGTCAAGAATTCCCTGATTATTTCTTCAAGCCTTTTCCATCAATCTGCGCCCTGCACCTATGGACCGTGACTGGACCTACGGTCCGTAGGTCATGTCTGTAGGTGGCTTTTTCTACAATATTTCTTCAACTATCGCCTAACTCCCACGTTCGAACTTATTTCCTGCAAACAAGACAAAAACACATTAATACCACTACAAAATGGCCCTAGACACACACAACTCTTAAGTGAAATGTATTAAAAATACCGTAAACTCACGATATATCAACTTTAACATTTAATATCAAGAAAAGAATGAAGACACGACTCAAAAGAACACATACGGGACGAAGACGAAAAGGTCTAGCGACCCTGGCGTATCTGTGGCGCGACACAGAGAGGGAATTAAATTTTTGGGTGCGAACAGACTTTCGAGATAGAAGACTATGTGTCCTCTCTGCAACGCGAAGAGGAGGTGATCGGCTAAAGATGAAATTTCAAGCGTCTCCACGACGCGGGCCTGGACGTGAACATTTGGTCATTTTTCTCTTTCTTTTCCAGACTCACTTCAATTCAAAAAAACCAAATGCAATTTCATTGAAATATCACTCAAATTCTATCCACAAATACATACCAATGCAATGTCATTGAAATCTCACTCAAATTCTATCAACAAACACCACTCATTCGCAAGACCCTCACCTCAAGAACTCAAAGCCTCCATTGTTAAAGAATGGGACTAAAACTTAAGAACTCTTCAAAAATCCTTACATAAATATTTGCTTGGACAAATTTAGTGAAAGAATTGCATGACTGGCGTGAGGAAGAACAAGTCCATCACTATGTGAAACCTCACATACCTGGAAAGAACGATGTTTCTTGGCGAAATTCCTCAATTCTTGATGAACACTTGAACTTAGCCCTTTCTTCTTCTTAAAACATAACTCTAAAATCCCTAAGTGTTTTGAACGTGAATGGGGAATTCAAAATCTGATTAAACCCTTAATTTGGGTCAGGAAAACGTGCTAAGACAAGTGGGTGAAAGGAAAAAACCAAAATACCCTTTCCTAAAAAGGATGGAATTCCTTAAATGGAGAGGCTTAGCTCAAACAACCATAGCATTTAACTCGGATCTCGAAATATAGCAAATTTGGCGACATTGGAAAGAGAACTCAAATACCTTTCATTTGATATCTCATAGGCCACCAAACTCTTATGTGCTAAAAGATATGGTCTTTTGAAGTTGACCCAAAACTTGAAAATTGACTGAAGTTCAAGGTGTTATAGCTACCTGATCGGATACCATGAGAGAGACCCTTGAATATCCTAATATTTGTAGGAGAGACTGAGACTACTCATAATTTTATTGATGAATCCTTAAAAGATAAGTTAAGGTATGACTCATATCCAATCAAACCTCGAACTGCTAACTTGACTTTTGGGAAAATGGTGACTTCCAAAGCATGTAATAACTTTCAAGTCACAGTGCAAGGAGCCATGTTTAATGTGAAGTTGGATCTGCTTCTATTGTCATCAAATTGTGAGATGATATTAGGAAACCAATGGACACTTCAATTTGATGATAATGGATGCAGATACAACTTCACATTAAACAAGACACCTTGCACTATGACTTGAATGTTGTTACATATTCTGAAAGTCACCCTTTCCCTAAAAGCGCAATTAACAATTGTGGCTTGATTGGATATGAGTCATACCCTAGATTATCTTCTAAAGATTCATCAATAAATTTATGAGTAGTCTCAGTCCCTCCTACAAAGATTAGGATGTTAAAGGTTCAAGGGATGTCCAACATTGGAGACCAACACTTTTGAAGTTGATTTTTTAGGGCTCACTTTCCCATACTACCTCTTTCCTATAGTTTATTTTCAGTTTCCATTATGATGTAATAAGTTGAATAAATAAAAGTGTGTTGTTCTTTATTTTCTCTGACTCTAAACTCCAAATTGGCAAAAAAATGGCTTGAATCAATTATTATGCATCACTTATTTGTCATTTTAGGCCTACCTCTAGGTCAACGAGATCCTTTGCGTTTAGGGTGTTTATTTTCTTTAACACTTATGTGACCTTTATTCACTCTTTCAACTCTTTTGTTATTATTATCATGCTCTGAAAGTATGTTGTCACTCTTTTGAGATTTTAAATTTGTCATGTTTTCTTTTACTTATGTTATGTTCTACCTCGTGCTTGTGTTTGATTTATTTCTATTGCATAAAGGTTGTCTAGTATTTGGACTTTGGATTTTCAATTAACCTTCTATTCCTACTCACACCCTCTCTCTACAAGTATCTTTGACACACATCAATTTTGATGCCTTACAAAAGAAGTGAGGGAATGTATGAAAAACTGGAGAAGTCTAAGCTAGATTCACTACAACAAAAAATGCATGACCTGGAGAAGAAGGTGAATGGAAGACTAAACTCAAAACATGTTCATGACCTGAGGTATAAGAAGTTATGTTTGCACTCAAGAGTTGAATTTCCATCAGAATTTAAAATTCTAAAATTTAACATGTTTGACGGGCATGGTGACCCAATTGCACATCTGAAGGTTTTTTGCAGTAGATTAGTTGGCTTAGGAAATAATAAAGCTCTCCAAATGAGATTATTTATTCAAAGCTTACACAAATAGCCTTCACTTCGTACGTCAAACAAGACTTTGACAAATGGCTCGCAGGGGAAGATATGGCTCGAAACTTTGTAGAACAATATAAATTTAACATTAAAGATGATCCTACAATGTTGAACTTGCTCGAAGTAAAGAAACTGAGTCATGAATTTTTGGAGGAATATGTTATCCGATGGAGATTAGAAGCTTCCAAAATACGTCATACACCACATGAAGAGGAGTTGATCCAAACTCTAATTAGATTACTTGATGGTATATACCTTTTAAAGGGAGAGCTAAATCGAATTTATTATTACCAACTATAAGCAAGTCAAAAGTATAATTTCAAATAAGGTAAAGAGAACCAGTCAATTAACAACCGATAAATTGATATCACATATCATCAGGTAAAGGAAATAATTTATTCAAGGAAGAACATAAATATAGTTCAAAATCATGTCAAGAGACACACATTCACAACTATAACAAGAGTGAGTAAATTCTAGCAGATAATAAGCAAAGTAAAAACAAAAATATTAGTTTAGGAGTAACCAATTAATTCAATTTGCAATCTATCGTTGAATAAAATAAACCAAGAAAGAATTGGAGCAAATTACGACTAAATCAAGGATTGAATTAATAACATTGAGAAAATCAGACAATTAGCAAATCAAACTGACGGATCTTAACAAATCACACTAACAAAATCGATAGAAATCAAATAAGGAAACAAACCTTGACAGATCTTAATAAATTTGTCTTCAAGACGACATAAAAATTTGAGGTCCCTTGTTGGATCGACATTCTGGTCGTTTTTGTTGTTGACCTCGTAGCCATTGGCTAGAGCGTTGTTGTTCTTGTCACCCGGAGTCGTTGATCGCCACTCGTTGGTCGGAGCCGCTGGAACTGGTGTTGTTGTTGTAGTTTTCGCCGGAGAAGGCAACATTTGGGAGGAAGGGTTGGCGATGGTCGGAGCAGCGGAGCTCGCTTGGCCACTATCCACATAACTATTCTCTAGTGGTTCTCATTGTAAGAGAACAGAAGGAGAGAGGAGATGAGGAGAAAGAGGTGTGGCGCCTCTGTTTTTCAAAGAGGAGGAGGAGTGAATAGAAAAGAGAGTTAGGGTCTAGGTGAATTAAAATAGGATAGATTTGGATCTTTGATCTCAACTGTTGGACTTAAACGGATGAATAACTATGATCATGGTGAGATGGAGGGTTCAGATTTAAAGGAGGGATCTTAGGAATAGGTTAATTATAATTGCAATAAGAATTAAATCAAAGAGAGTAGAATTGAAATGAAATTAAATAGGAAAGAAGGCTACGATTTAATTAATTTAAGGGAAAATTAAGTGAGTTGCTATTTAATTACTAATATACTACACATAATAAATTATTTTTATAGAAAATAAGCACATTTAAATATTTCAAACCTTGAACCAATAAGTAAAAACAATCGGCCCAATCCAACGCACACAATTATAAACAATCTACACAAAACATGAAACAACAAACTTAAAATAACATTCAAAAGTATCTAAATCAAAATTTAAAGATGTATAAAGTATTTCAAAATTTCAAAAAATTCATAAATGTCCAAAGATCTAAACTAGGGAGTGGGATCTACATAATCATCCTCATCATCATTGTCATCGTCGGTGTCTTCGAGAGCCGAAGTAGTAGGTCAACGAGCGAGGTTCATCAATTGTTCTTTGATTTGTTGAACGGTCTCGCTCATGCTTCATTATTGGTTTCTCTTCTCTGCTCCGACTATGCCAGTGCCGATGTAAGTTGTGCTATTTCAGCCGACATAGCAACAATCTGAACACTGTCAAGTGCCTCGGCTTGACTTGACGATCCAATACGTTCTAAGGCTGACTGGAATCATCTTACATCATTTTGAGATCCTAGACCATAGCATCTACCATTGTGTGTCCCCCCTACTACTTTTTCTTTCCAAATATGGGTGGACAGTTCATGTGTCAATTGGACCGAACTATCTAGACTCTCAGTGACGTACTAATGAAAGTCATTATGCATATTAAATATAAAAATTGACATCAATATATATGCATATGATAAATATATTCACTTTTAATATATATTATTCATACTAAATAACTTACAAAAGTTCGTTCGATCCTTTTCTCCACCCACACATCTGGATCCAACTCATTTTCTTTCTTCCTGACATGAGTCTTCTTGAAAACCTCCGGTTCAATGGGAGTGCGTCATAATTCTTTTTCCTATAAATAAAAACTGAAATTTATAACGATATATATGAATCAACTAATTATTTATTTAAAGGTTTGAATTAGAACTTACCATCTCTCTTGCAATTGTTCCAACGCTCTTTGCACCTTTGGTGTGCAACGAGCCACCCTTAAGACTGCCTCTAGCCCTTTTGGCTTGTTTTGATATTGCCTTAAACTTGTTTGTGTTCCAATACAGACCCAATTCGTCAAAAACATGAGGCAACATTTAATCCGGACGTTCAGCACTATCCCAAACTTTCTTTAGCCAGCTAGACAGTCTGGAGGATGCCTTCCTCTCAAATGTGATCGTAATGACCAAATTGTGCCTCTGCTCCCAAGTATACATAGTTTGAAAAAAAATTGAACAACATTAATTAGATCGATACTAAAAAAAAAAGTAAAGTTTACTAAACTTAACTAAAAAATATATACCTTAAAGTTATTAAACATCGCCTATTTGAAATCTCGCTCCAAGAGTGATAAGCCTATGTATAGAGTCTTCTAACACAGTCTTTTAAAGCCCGGACATCATCCTTTGAAGGATGTCACCTGCAAAACATATAATGAATATGTTAGTTCATGAATAATATATTAAAGTATATATAAGAAATAAATAAAATAAACTAACAAACTTACGATGATCCATCCAGCTCAATCATGACTCTACAAAGTTTATCCTTCTGGCCAGGAGCTAGAGCAGGCATCGTATCATCTGGTGTAGCACTAGGTGTAGTTGTAGACGAGGGTGATACATCAAGATGCACAAAACACTGAGTCAATGGAGGCGTATCGGCCATAGCATCTGACTACTCGCTACTAGAATCTCCAATTCTCATGGTAGATAACTGAGGAGATGTACATGTGGGAGATGGAGTAACTGTCGATAAGGGTCGTGCTCGACGAATAGCTTGTAAAGGTAGGTCCTCGTAGCATCATAAAGGCAATTCCTGTGAAGTAGAGGAAGCACCGACTAGTCGACGGTAACTAGGATAATATTACCGAGGATCCGACGTACCAAACGGAACAACAAATAAATGAGTATCATGATTGATGCGCTTTAGCGCATAATAAATAGATCCTGCAATATCCTCAGGATCTATGGGTCTCCTAGACTTCTTCTTCTTAGCCTGTTTAGTCTGGCTAACTCCAAGATGCTCGCGATGTCTATCATCGTCACCGCCTGATGACATCTGTATGCAAATTTACATGTATAATATATATATATATAAAATCATAAATTAAATAAAATTAGCAAAATACACTAACTTACATAGATTACTAGCTAGTTTTTTCATTCTACACGATTCCTCCTCGCTTGTTTCAATTCCATCATTCTCCCATTCTTCCTCCTCAGTTGTTTCATTTTCATTATCGTCCCATTCTTCGTCATCAAATGATTCATTTTCCTCATTCTCGGATATTTCTTCATCAACATTCAGTATCTTTTCATCAGATACTTCTTTTAATAAGTGTTGAGGATGTTGTAGTGTGGTTTCCAATTCAACATCAACTTGTTGTTGAACAATTGCAACATCATTTTGATACGCCATATCTAAGACATTGTCAATTTTAATTCTTCCCACATGCTTACTTTTTATAACAACCCATCAATCAGCTTTGTCTCTACGCAATGGATATGGAGCGTAACACACTTGTTTAGCATTTTGTGCAATGATAAAAGGATCATAACTTATGTATTTCCTGGTGTGCGTAACTTTAATTATATTATGTTGATGGTCCACCCTTGTGCCTCTATGTGATGGGTCAAACCACTCACACCAAAGCAATACAATCTTCTTCTTAGGCCAACATGAATACCTCACTTCAATAATCTCATGAATGACACCATAATATTCAATAGTTTGGCCAGTACCATCAACATCACCTTGTATGTAGACACCGCTATTATTTGTTTTCTTGTTCCTAGAAATTTCTTTAGTTTGAAACTTAAAATCATTAACACAATACCTATTCATTGTCAGTACTTGAGATTCAGGTCCAAGGGCTACTTTTTTCACTAATTGCAAATGTTGGACAATTGAGTATTGATCGTAAACCTACGTGATTGTTATTTCAAGTAATATAATTTGGTATAACATGAATATATTATTAAATACTTAAGTGATTGCACACTTACATAGTTGTATAGCCATTTGGAAAATTATGTATAGATGGCTTCATTACCCCATGTGTTTATGAACAAGCAGATCATTTTACATTCAAGTATTTCGTTAGTTAATGAACACTTATCAGTATGTAATTTGATAACATATTTTTAACACTTACTTGAGATATGATTGAATCTCTGGAAAATTAAGCAAAATATGTGTCACAGCTGATTGCATTTTCATATCAGTGAAGCCTCGCTTTCCACGCTTTTTAGATCCTCGACCATTTTGATTAAAAATTGATATCGGTGGAAATGAAGGATCAATATTGCCTTCATCATTGCGATTGGACTTGTTTCTCCTACATGACACATCATCACCAAAGTAATAAGAATAAAAATCACCAGTTTCTCTCCCAATATGACCTTGAACAAATGATCTTTCGATCTTTCCCCTTTGCTTAATTGTTTACTTGGAACTTCCAATTTTTCTGCATGTATATATATATATATATATATATATATATATATATATATGTTAATAAAAGACATGGCGAATATATATAATAAATTAGTGAATATTTCAAATGGATACCTCTCAAATGGCTACATCCATCTTGTTTGAACCGGACCTTTGAGGCGGGCCTCTTGTACAAGGTGAATTGGAAGATGCTCCATCGCATCAAAGAAACCACATGGAAATATCTTCTCCAACTTAGTAGTAATAAGAAGAATATTTTACTCCATCCTGTCTAAACTACTCTCCAACAACTTTCCAAAACACAAGTCTTTAAAAAAAAAGACTTACCTCTGTGATTGGTTTACATATCATTTCTGGTAGATAGCTAAAAGCGATAGGAATTAAAGTTTCCATGAACACATGACAATCATGACTTTTCATACCTATCAATTTTCCTTCATTCATATCTTCCCGCTTTCCTAAATTTGAAGCATAGCCCTCCGACATCCTCAAATTTTTAACTCACTCACAAATTTCACGTTTCTCATCCAATGTGAATGAAAAGTTGGGTTTGGGTTTAACTATTCTACCATTTTGTAATTCCTGCAGCCATAACTCTTTTCTCCTACAATATTCCTTTAAGTCCATTCTAGTTTTTGGATTGTCTTTTGTTTTACCCCTAACATCCATCACTCTGTTAAACAAATTGTCAAAATATATTTTTTCAATGTGCATCACATAAAGATTATGTCGTAGTAGATTGTCCTTCCAATACGGCAACTCCCAAAATATGTTTTGCTTGGTCCAATTATGTTCAACACCATATCCAGGAAGTCTAGAAGGTGAAGCTTTTGTAACTTTAAATAATTGAGAAACTCTCTCCCAAATTTGATGCCCTGTGAGTAATGGAGGTGGGGGGTCACTTCAACCTTATTTTTCCTAAATGCATTTTTCATCTTTCTAAACTCATGGTCCATTGGCAAGAACTGGCGATGACAATCAAACTATGTATTTTTTTTCTGCCATGCTTTAAAGTGAATGCCTTACTATTTTCCATGCAATACGGACATGCTAGCTTTCCAGCTGTCATCTAACCAGACAACATCCCGTATGCAGGAAAATCATTAATAGTCCACATTAAAGAAGCACGCATAATGAAATTCTGCTTAGTTGATATGTCATAAGTCAAAATGCCTTCAAACCACAATTGTTTGAGCTCATCTATCAATGATTGTAGATAGACATCAATCAAACTTTTTGGATTACGGGGATCTGAAATAACACAATTTAAAAAGATGTAGGGACTGATCATGCACATTTCAGGAGGAAGATTATACGGAGTAAGAAACACCGGCCAGCATGAATAAGGTGAAGCTGCATTAGAGAATGGTGTAAAGCCATCTGAACACAGCCTCAATCTAACATTTCTTGGTTCTCTAGCAAAATCAGGATATACATTATCAAAATGATTCCATGCTTCACCATCAAATGGATGAGACAAGACACCCGGTAGCCTTCTATATTCACGATGCCATCTCATATGTGGGGCAGACCTCATCGATGCATACAACCTCTTTAACCTAGGAATGAGAGGTAGATAATGCATCGCCTTAACTAGGACCATCTTTCCAGCCAGAGTCCTCTTATAACGAGCATGTCCACAAAACTTACAATTTTCTAATTCACTATCACTCTTGTAAAACAACATGCAACCATTAACACAACAATGAATTCTATCATACGTCAATCATAACTTAAAAATCAAACGCTTTGCCTGATAGAAGTTCTTAGGTATGTTAAACTCCAGATTAACTAGTTCACCCAAAAGATCAACCATTGAGTTCATAGCCGCATTAGGAACATTCCAATCTGATTTAATATTCATTAATCTAACCGCAACTGACAAGGCAGAATGCTGACTCCCTTCACATAGTGGACGACTAGACTCTTCTAATTGATCATAGAAGCATATTGCTTCTTCATTAGGAGCTTTATCAAAATATTGTTCCGGTTCCATCCCACCTTGAACCCCGAAAGCATCATTGATCATTTCATGAACCCTATCATGTTCAACCCTATCCTGTTCAACCCTAATTTGGCCATGTGGTGCAACCATATTATATTCATCCACAGAAATTGAATTATAAAACATACCATCCAATCCATCTCTTTCTCCATGATCAATCCATACAAAATATCTAGGCTTAAATCCATTACAGTATAAATGAACCATAACTGTATTTGGTTTAAAAAAATTTAAGCACTTACATGCACTACAAGGACACCTAACCATTCCATTATTCTTGAAAATGTCAAGTGTCATTGTATGTTCAATAAAATTTCTAACACCGTCAATAAACTCAGGTTTGAAACCAACATCAGTTTCATAATGCATATTATACATCCACAAACAATGATCCATCTACAAAAATATAGATATTCAATTATATTATAAATTAAATTTAATAATAATTTTACTACATTAATTCATAGTTAATATATATTTATAATAATTACTTAATAATCCTAATTAAGTTCAATGACTACATTAATTCAATTTTTAAAGTATATTCCAATTAATTAAGTTTAATAAAGTTTTAATTAATTTATATTAAGTTCAAATTAATTAAGGTCAATAAGATTTTCAAGTACTACAAAATTGTAATTAAGTTCAAAATCCCAAATTCAAAAATCAAACTAGTGCTAAAATCTCAAATTCAAACTAGTAGTAGTCCTAAAATATCAAATATAATTCAAACTAGTCCTAAATTCCAAATTCAAACTAGTCTTAAAATCACAAATTCAAAGTACTCCTAGAATTCAAAAATCAAACTAGTGCTAAAATCTCAAATATAATTCCAAACTAGTAGTAGTCCTAAAATCTCAAACAACTTTTTAACTTTAACTAGTTTAGTTTTGACTTAATTCCAACAACAAAATCCACCAACTAAACCACATTATTTATTTTAACTTATTTAAACAACTTAATAAATAAATCAATCTTGCAAGAAAATCAATTTTGTCATCAATAGAATCAACTAGTATTGGTACTTATGCTTAACAAATATATTATTTCTAAATTTAAAACTAAATGCCCATACTAGATGGAATCTATCTTGCAAGAAAATCATTTTTGTCATCAATAGGATCAACTAGTGTTGGTACTTATGCTAAAGAAACACATTATTCCTAAATTAAAGCTTAATATCAACACTAGATGGACACAAATCGATCTTGCAAGAAAATCAATTTTGTCATCAATAGGATCAACTAGTGTCGGTACTTATGCTAAACAAACACATTATTCCTAAATTAAAGCTTAATATCAACACTAGATGGACACAAATCGATCTTGCAAGAAAATCAATTTTGTCATCAATAGGATCAACTAGTGTTGGTATTTATACTTAACAAACACTCGATGGACACAAAAAAAATTATCACAAAGTTAATTGAGTTCAAATTTCAATTATTAAGTTCAAATTAATTGAGGTCATCAAGAATTAGTTATTAAGTTCTAAGTTCAATATTCAAGTTCTAAACTAAGTTATTAGCTAGTTATTATATTCAAGTTCAAGTTCAATAACTATATTCAAGTTCTAATTAAGTTCAACAACTTCAAGTTCTAATTAAATTCATCATATATATCCAATTTCTAAAATTAGTTATACATAAAATTCTAACTCAAGAATTAATTAGTTATATTCAAATTTCAAAATCAAGTTCTAAATCTAACTTCAATTCATCTAGATTCACACTCCACTAACTTATAACAATCAATCAATCCTAACTAAAATCAAAAACCCTAAATCATTCACTAACTAACTAACAATCAATCAAACTTATAACAAACAATAAAGAACAAATTCAATACTAATTAACAAAATCAAAAACCCTAAATCATTCACTTACTAACTAACAATCAATAAAAAAAAACTAATTCAATACACTAATTAACAAATTCAATACTCAAATTGAAAGAAATTAAAAATAATTTCATGAAACCCTAACCTTGAATTAAAGGAGAAGGACAGTGGGTCGGGGTCGGCGGTGGGCGGTGGCATAGTGGAAAGCGGCGACGGGCAGCGTCAGCGTCGGCGTCTGCGTCACTTCGTCGGCGTCGGCGTCTAGAGAGAGCAAGAGAGAAGAGAGATGGAAAAATGGAAAATTTCGCGTTTGTGGTTCAGATATTTTAACAAAAGTGACGGACAACGTCTCTATGTCCGTCGCTTTTTTTAGAATATTTGACCAACATTTTGACCAAAAAGCGATGGACTAAGAGGTGTTGTCTGTCGCTTCTTTAAAAAATAATTACTCAATTTAAATTAATAAAAAGTGACGAACGGTGTGGTTATTTTTTATTTTATAAATAATTATTTTTATTAAAAAGCGCGGAATGCGTCTCTAACTATTTTAAATAATTAGTTATATATATATATATATATATATATATATATATATATATATATATATATATATATATATATATATATATATTTGGCGCAAAAATCTGCGAAATAAAGCGACAGACTAAGAGATGTTGTCCATCGCTTTTAGTAAAATAATTTTTTAAAAAATTATTTTTATTCAAAAGCGACAAATTGTGTGGCAATTGGCGTCGCTTTTCGAAGCGACGTCGTCCATCGCTTTTTCTTTCGTCGTTTTTTGCTAGCTTTTTAGTAGTGATGGTACGGACAATCTTCTCACCTTGAACTTGTATTTCTCTATCATATGACCTAAAAGACAAACCAACATTGTTACTTTGAGTCATTTGTTGGTCAATATCATTCGCAACTATAATTTCATGCTCATAGACCATAAATATTTCATCACCCCTTTGGTATTATCACAAATAATTATGTAACACTACACAAGTTATGATAATTTTCACTTGTGTGTCAATATCATATTGGAATTGTGTGCCTTGTTTCACGTGTGTGCAATTACACATTTGCAGTGCATTAATTTTGTGTTAAAATAAAACATATTAGAAGTAGTGATTATCAAACATACATCACCAATTTTGTCATTTTTCATTTTAAATTGCTTTAAACATTTTCATATGTAGCTGAAAGAGAAGTTTTTTTTATTATGAAAAAACAAAAAAGTATTACTCCCTCTGTTTGTATTTATATTCATCAAATCAATTCTTACTTTATCATTTATATTCACCAAATTGAAAGCAATAATAAATTTTATGTTGGTGAGAATAATAAATTTTAAAAAGTAGTGATGTGATTATTAATTGAGTAAGTTTTAGGTTTAGCAAACATAAAAATCATATTTGTATGCTATAACTATAGTTTGTATGATTGCGCTCCATAGCAAACTTCTATTAATTTGTATATTTCGGTATACATATACATAAAAAAATATGTATTTGGGTCTATTTGTATACTTCGGTATACAAATGGGTCCTGCATTTGTATATTTCGACCTATTTATATATTTCAGTATACAAATGGGATGGCAAAAAACATGGAATATTTGCTGCGAATTACAAATAAAAGAAACTATGGCTATAACATTTAATTTGAATTAATAGTTTACTATTTCATACAATTTTCCCTTATTAATTTTATTTACATATGAAATAAATAATTAGTAAATATAATGTAGGATTGTTTTAACAAAATATAAACTTGTGTGTCAATTTTTGTATTTAAAAAATCTCAAATCATGAGATGAAATCAGAATGAAATCGCATGTCCAAACGCTGATTCCATCTCACGATCCCATATCGTGATATGATATCGCATGGTCAAACGCCTACTTAGGGTTGTCTATATATACTTTGAGGATGAAACTAATAATTAGTGTCAAGTTCAAAAGTGTTTTCAATATTAATGATTAAAATGATAGGCAGAAATTTGCAAAATTTTCAATGTTCCATTTTCACTACAGAAACTTGTCCTTGAAAAAATATTTCAACCACGATAACCATCCATAGAAGAAGCTGTAGCTAGTTATAAAGTTAAAATAATATCACATGTGACTAAAAACCATACAAATCATGTAAACCTTTGATCTACAAAAGCCAACGGAACAATAAGGAAGATGCTTCGAGTTTTTGGGACAACACGACCTGTTTAAATGCGATCAAATTAACATGCCTGTGGTGCCATGTTAGTCCCTAAGTCGCATCAGGCCTTGCCTTTTCCGGCTTGGAGAGACTGAATCTTTTGTTGCAGCTTCAGAATCTGAAAATTGACACGTATATCAACAACAAAATGTATCAGGTTAACACATCCACCTCGTAGAAATATTACAAAATGAATCAGGTTAACACATCCACCTCATAGAAATATTACTAGTTGACTGAACCGCACAAGGCACCAAATGATTTTAGTATGAAGCAAGATAAATCAACAAACTGATTTTTCCAACATTTGTATCAACTTGTCAGCGTCCTGAGGGACTAGAGTTGGTATCTGAGTAACATGGCCACTCAATAAATGCCTTGATATAAGTTGGAAAACAGTTATACAGTTCAGCTCCGTAAGGGACTAGAGTTGGTATCTTAGTAACAAGGCGACTTATTAAATGATCAGGAGATAATGAGGAAAATAACAAGAGGTCAAGGACTGAAAACATTGATAGCGACTAAACGGAGTTCATTGGTGAGTCCAGACAAGTATTAACAGATCTTTAATTGCTGCATACCAACAGTTAAAAGAAAGAAAAAGGGGGAACGAAGATATGGTGGAATGCATTAAATGGCCTCTTCAAAGAAAAACTAAGAAGAAAGCCAAATAGACTGAAACCACTTGAATCTGTCCTAGCATACAGTGTCAACCACCTATTTTTCCCCGTGGGTAATGGGGAAAGGAGAATGATAGAAGAGTTTGACTAGTTTGATCAACTGAAAATCTAAAAAATGTTACTCCCTCTGTCCCATTTTTTATGAGGTACTTTGACTCGACACGGAGTTTAAGAAAGAAAGGAAGACTTTTAAAACTTGTGCTCCAAAATGAATGATAGAAATTTGTGTGGCTGTAAATCATTTCATTAAGGGTAAAATAAATATTTTATAGTTAGATTGTTACTTTATATAAAAATGTGTCATTCTTTTTTTGACTGACTAAAAGGAAAGTGAGTCATACAAATTGGGACAGAGGAAGGACTTGATATATGCTCTCCAAGGAAGAAAAAAAAGAAGTCGTACACAATGATGTCAGTTCTAATAACTTTTTCTTCATTTTCCTGCTAAACCTGAGGTACTTTTAGAAATCACCACTTTTATTGACTTATTTTAAGTGTTTTTAAGTCTAAATAGCTTATAAGTACTTTTGGAATGTTCGGATAAATCAAAAAAGTGCTTTAAGCACTTGTTTTTAAGCCAAAGAGACAAAAATAAGCCAAAAACCATAAGTTACAAGTCCTAACTTATGATTTTTGGCTTATAAGTCAAAAGCAACAAGCCCTAAGATCCAACTGCCAACCAAACAGGATGACAAGCATTATAAACCTTATTTATACTAGAACTAGAGAGCTGCTAGGCCAATTCTAACTGCAGCAGCAGCACCCCCTCCCCTAGGGATATTCATGGTTATGGTTAAAAAAAATTAAATTGAACTGTAATTCGAACCAAACCAATTAAAAACCTAATATTTGGTTTGGTTTGGTTTTTAATTTAAAAAACCGATACCATTTGGTTTTACTAAAACAAACCGCAAAAATAATCAAATTGAACCGAAAAATTAGATATATCAATTTTATAATTATTTATATATTATTCATAAATAAAATATAAATAGTTTGTTAATTTTAATTAACTTAAGTCTTTAAGTTTACTATTTGAAGCCAACACTCAAATTTTAGCCCAACTATTACAACCCTAAATCCAAGTCCATCAAAATCCATTACTTTAGTCCTTACCTATCCTACCTCACATTAGATGGTCACACTTTCTCTTAATTGAATAAATTTGTTCATGTAATAATAATTCTAGTATTGCTTAGTTGAACCCACAGGATCTTTCATGTGGATTGTTCATGTACTAGGTGTCTGTCTATCGAAATATGTATGTCCTCAAAAAATTAATTACTTTCAAACCGAAAAAATAAGAAAAACTGAACCAAACTGTCAATAACTAGACCGATGATTATTTTTTCATTTTGTTTGGTTTGGTTTTAGAAATTTAAAAACCAACTAGATTGGTTTGGTTTTGATTTGAACCAATAACTGATCCAAATCGAACCATGAACACCCCTACCTAGGGCTGTGTATAGGTCGATTTGATTTGGTTTTGATGTTTATCGATTTGATTTATTGATTATCGGTTCGTAGAGATGCTAAACCGTTCTAGAACCATTAAGATGTTGGCTTATCGATTATTGATTTATCGGTTACTAATTGTTATGGATTCGGTTATCGGTTTAACCGTTAAGATTGGACACCAAAAATATCATTGAAAATCACTTAGAAACAAGGTGACAAACCAAATGAACCATGCACAGGAGTTCATAAATTGCATCTTGCTCAAAAGCAAACACTTTTATATTGTAGAATAACCAAGAGTTTGAGACATTCAGAAATAAAAGTAGGAAAGTAAACACTAAGTCAAGGACTTTATATACAAAATGATATAAATATAATTATTTATTTTACTATCGTGTTATTAATTAACCCGTTAAGAAAAAACCTAAAACCGTTTAGAAACAAAAACCCGATAACAAAAAAATTAAAATTGTTATCAAAACTGCTAAATCAATAACCCATTACTGATAAATCAATAAATGGCACCTATGTACTTGCAGGTATCAATCATCTTAGCTTCCGGCACTTTGTTACACAAACATGAACTTTTTTTTTAACATTACAAACATAAACTTCTTACCTTTTAGATTGAGTGTATTTCTAATTTTATTGGAATAACATCGCTTTTATAAAATGATATAATTTAAGACTGATCAAATGCAATTCAATTCAACTGGTCAAACTAAGGCTGGGCACCGGATCGGGTTGTACCGGTACCATTCCGGTTCGTTCCGATCCGGTAGTATTCGGGACGGAACGGGACACCGTGAGTCGGTACACGGGAAGGAACGGTATCACAATTTGATACCGGTGTACCGGTATCAGTATATCCTGATTTATTCCGGTTCCGTTCCGGTCCGGTCCGGTTCCAATTAATATATATATATATATTTCCAAGTCCAACGGTTGAAAAGTCATCCTAGGGGTCAGCAAAGGCTGAAAAGCTTGCTGCCCCTGCGGCCCTGCCCCCTGCCCCCTGCTGACCAGTCCCATCCCCAGTCCCCACTCCCCACTAACCAATGGCAAGCAGCCAAGCACTGTCTTAGCCCCCCATTCTCCCAATGGATTTATTTCCAAATTCCAACGAGCAACAACTATAATTCTATATTTTCCAATTCCAAGTTTCTAACACATAATCACAAATTCTAAAAATTATATATACTCCCTCTTTTTATATTTTTAATTACAGTTTATATATTTACAGTATTTAACAATTAAGAATCATCAATTTCTCTCAATTCTGAATCTTTCTCAAAGTTCCATACTTTCAATAATCAAGTTTCAAATTTCAATCATATTATTTTGTAATTGTGAAGATTTGAACAATCATTTGGTGAATTTTAGAGTAGAAATCTTCTTCAAACTTCAAGTTTCGACATCAATTTTTCAATTTTCGATTATAATCATTTGTTCTTTACACAAGCGTTTGGTAACTTCGTTCCACTCTCTAATCTTATATTTATTTTTTGTATTTATTATTTGTAAGTTCTTGTTATATTTTATTTGTTCTTGTTAAATTTCGTATTTCATAATTTATAATTTTTTATCATGGAGTCTTCTAAAAAAAGTGGAGGTAAAAAAAGTATTGTACACGAAGTAAAAATTATGCTTACAAAAAGTAAGAGGGGTTCTAGTTCTTCTAAATCTAATTTTCCTCTTGTTAGAATGAATACTGAAGAATTTACTCATGTGAATGAAACTAGTTTTTCTCGTCCCGGTCCTATAGATATTAATTCGGATACTCCTAAAAATTCCTAAGAGGTTTATGAAAGACATTATGGTAATTATCAAGAAAATGAAAAAGTAGAAATTGATGAAGAAGATTTAGATGATACACCGACTAGTCCCGACCTTAATAGTACTGAAGTTTCACCTCAGGAGGACAATCCTTCGGTTGGAACTAGTCGTCCCCTTATTGTTCCAATTAGAGGTAAGACCAAGGTACAACGTGTTTTAAAATCACATGTGTGGAAATTTTGTTATTTGAATGAAGAAAAAACTTTTAGTATATGTAATATTTGTAAACAACATTTTAAATATACATCTGGTGAGAGTGGAGGATCAACGGGGGGATTAAAAAAACATTTGATTAATAAGCATAGTAAAGAGTGGTTTGCATATATATCTTCTCTTGATGTTTGTGAAAATTCTAACATTGAAACATTGGTTAGAGGGTCAAATATGGTTCAAGGTGAATTAAATACTTCGAACCCAAGTGGTCCTCTTACACATCGAACCTATAATAAGGATCATGATCGTGAAAATTTTGCTAAAATGGTTGTTGTTTGTGGTTTACCTTTTAGTTTTGGAGAACATCCGGAATTTATTGCATATATTCGTGATACATATAATCTTAGTTTTAAAGGTTTATCAAGAAGCATGGTAAAAAGAGATATTTTTGAATTTCAAGAAAAACATTGTCAATATTTGCATGCCTATTTTGAAATAATAGATTGTAGAGTTGTTATTACCACTGATATGGGTCGTAGTCCTAATGGTTTTGATTATTTAATGTTACTGCGCATTGGACTGATTATAATTGGAATTTACAAAAAAGAATTATTGGTTATAAAATTTGTCAAAAGAAAAAAACTGGAATGTATATTGCTACTATTGTGTTGGAAATTTTAGATTTTTTGGGTCTTTGTGATAAAGTCATTAGTATTACTTTAAATAATGTTTCTGCTAATTTAAATGTTATTAATATGCTAGAACCTAGACTTTGTCCTATTAGTAAATATGTTTTTCATGTTAGATGTGCTGCGCATATATTAAATTTGGTTGTTAGTGACGGTGTGAAATTATTTGAAAATAGTTGTGATAAAGTTGATAATGCTTGTTTTTATATTTTTCATATGAATAGTAGTAGTAGAATTAATCAATTTAAAGAGCTTTGTAATGCATGCAAACTTCCGTTTAGAAAAGTTTCGAAGCATGTAAAAACTAGATGGAATTCCTTTGATGAAATGCTTTAAGTTGCTTATACATATAAAAAGTCTATTACTATGCAATTTAATAGTCATAATGCTTATCCTGAATTTAAACTTAATGATAGTAATTGGGATGAAGTAAATGAACTTAGAATATTTTTGAAATCGTTTTATGATGCTACTAAAAAATTTTCTGGAATGTATTATCCTACTATTTCTGAAATTTTAATACATATATGTGAGATTTCATATATCTTTGCTGAATATAAAACAAATGAATTATTTACATTGCTATTGAAGTTATGATTACAAAATTTAAGAAATATTTTTTTCCTATCCCTCAAATTTATTTAACTGCAATTCTTTTCAACCCCAAATATAAAGAATATGGTGCAAAAGCTTTAGTTGAATACATTTATCAAAATTTAGATATTAAACCAGAAGAAACACCCGATTTGGTAACATGTCAAAATAGTATAAAATTACTTGCTAAAGAAATGTATGATAAATATTGTTCCTTAGATAATGTTGAAAATCCTCAAATGTCTATGCCTCAAGTAGGTGCCCATGGTAGAGTGAAACATAAACTTGGTCTTGACTCTTCTAATAAATGTGAATTTGTTAAATATCTTGAACAGAGTTCAGATAATATTACAAACGATGAAGGTATACCACAATTATTGAACTGGTGGAGGGCTCGTGGAACTCAATTTCCAAAACATAGTAGGATGGTGAAGGACGTGCTTGCAATTCAAGGATCATTAGTTGCTTCGGAGGCAGCTTTCAGCGTGGCAAGATTTCAAATTGGAGACCACAGATATTCGTTTGCAGAAGACAGTTTGAAGATATCGGTGTTGTTTAGAGATTGGATAAATGTTGAGCGGAGAAATCAAGGACTTCCAAAGTTGGATAGTCAATTTGAACTTTTCATAGATTCAGCCATTGGATGTGGTAGTGACGATGGCATGGAACTTCAAGATCGTCAACGAGCTTTACCAAGACCAATAGTTGATTACGGTCAATCTATAGCTGAGTTAGAGAAAGGATTTACGGGACTATACAACTATTAGTATTACATTTGAGGCTTAGTTGAAAGCAGTAACCCTTCCTAGAAGGTGGCTGCGTAAACTATGCACTCTACTAATAGTTGTAAATTGTAATTTGTAATACAAATTTAAATAAATTGGAATATTGGATTGATATTTTTTAATTTGTGACTTTGTGTCATTGTTTTATCCTTATTTTTATTTATTTTTTTAAAATTACAAACTTAAGTTATTTAAATTACAAGTTATAAATATAACTTATAAGTTATAACATATTAATAAGTAATAATTTATAAACTTCAAAAGATTCAAATCTTGAAAACTTAAGCTCAAAAACATTTTTTTTTAAAAAAACTTTATTAAACTTAACTTGCATACTTCAAAAGATTCAAATATTTAAAACTAAGCTCAAAAACATTTTTTTTTTTTTAAAACTTTATTAAACTTAACTTGCAAACTTAATAAGTAAAAATTAAAAAATATATTTTTAAAATAAACTTAAGTAAAACTACATTATAAATTTCAAAACTATTAATTTAAACTTAGAAAAAAAAAAAAACATTAATATTTTTGTATTTCAAAAGATTAAAACTAAATTTTTTTTTATCATTTTTTGAAATAGCTAGATGTGTCGTTCCGTTTATCCCATCCCATTCCATTCCGGTCCGATCCCGGTATATAGTGGGACGGGACGGAACCGTGTATCCGTACCGGTAATTCCGGTCCGGTCCGGTACCGGTTCATTCCGTTCCGGTCCGGCGCCCAGTCTTAGGTCAAACCTCTATATTCCCTGTTCGTATTAATGATTAGTATTATACATACTTACAAACAATATTTACTATGATCAAACAATACATAATATGAACAATCCTCAGACAGTATATGTTGCACGTGATAGTAGGTAGTTACTTGATAAATGACTTAACCACTTATGTTTGAACTAGTAGAATGGGGACAACAGCAAAAAAACAACAAAATTTTAATCATTTTTTTGAGACAGGTAATGTTGTATTTCTCAGCATTAAGGATATGTTGGAGACCTCTGAAAATTGGACAACTATGTTTTATCATCAAAGCTTACCAACTTTTTACATGATGACCCAAATTCACGTTCGTTTTGTGGTTATAAACCAGGCCCGTGACATCATAAGTTGCTTAGAGTCAGGTGTAGGTGTCGATACAGGTACAAAACTAGAGGTTGGATCCACTATGACCTAACTTTTAAGATTCAGGCATACGGATCCATGTGTGGATTGTGGATACGGGTGCAAGAATTCGACTAAAAATACAGTTATAAAACCTAAATTATGAGATATTATGTGGATAACTCAAGGAGAAAATAAGGATCAAGAGGAGAATCTTGGAAGGAGGTAAAAGGAAAAAAAGAGTAGCAATAGAAATTTATATATACAAGGTATTTCATTTTCTTCAATTCCACCTTAGGTTTTGTTTTGATTCATAAATCATTGAATCTGTCCAAAATTTCTCCGTTGAATTTGGTGAGTATCCAAAACCGGTTGACCAATCAGGTACGGATCTCACACCCACACCCACGTCATGTCGACACGGGTGTGGCACCAAAAGTGAAGAGTCCGAGCAATGTAGGTCATGATTAGTTTAGGCGCCAAACGGACAAATTGATCACTATTAACATTAACAAGTTTGTGGTCCTCATACTAGTATATTACTACTCCCTAATAAAACAAGTCCAAATTCCACCACCATCCCCATACTTTCCTCCTCGATGCGGTCCAACAGTATGTTGAATATCTACAGACTATAGTACTCATGAACTGTCATGATTCGTTAAGGCGCCAAACAGACATACTAATCACAATTAACATTAACGAGTTGATTATTACTGAACAACTAATGAACAACAAAATTGAATATTTCAGACACTATTCAAGAAATGACCAGTGCTATTTGCTTAGTTTAATTGGACATTGAAGCAGAAAGTAAAGCAAGAATTTTTTATCAGATCTCAAAGACAGCATGAGGTTTTCAGGGCGGAGCTACAAGTGTATTTATGGGTTTGGAAAACTCAGTCACTTTGGCTATAGAAATCTGATAATGATGAAACGGAAAAGGGCCCAAACCCCTCAACTATGCAAATTGGAACAAAATTACCCCTCTTCTACCTTTCGGGCCTAAAATCCCCTTGACGTCAACCTTTTGGCTCTATTTTGCTCCTCATCTTTAACAGCCTAAATAATAACCTCAATTAGCAAATTCATTTATGATGTGTCGCTATCCTATTGGCTACCCTAATAATTAATTAAACTAATTAAAAAAAACAAATACCCACCCAAAAGCCCCACCCGTAACCTAGATCTTTTAACCCAAATTCAAAACTATCAACTGTATAATCTTATTTCTCTGTTTTCCTATCTGTCTCTTTTCTCTCTGTTTTATTTTCCTTTATCATAACCATGAATAATGGTAAAGAAAAATTGGTTGTAGAAGTGATGGCAGCACATAACTGGATGCCAAAAGATGGTGAAGGTTCTTCATTACCATTTGTAGAAATTGAGTTTGAGAATCAGAGACAAAGAACACAAGTAAAAATGAGAGATTTAAACCCTGTGTGGAATGAAAAACTTGTGTATCATGTGAATGATGTTGCTGATCTTCTTTATCGGAAGATTGAAGTGAATGTTTTCAACGAAAAAAGGTCGAATACAAGAAGAAATTTTCTCGAGCTCGGATTTCTGGGTCAAGCATTGCTAAAGAAGGGGAAGAAGTGGCGCAGCTTTATACACTTGATAAAAGCAGTCTTTTTTTTCTCATATGGTGAGTTGAGTTTGAAGATTTATTTATCTACAAGATCTGGTGACAGTGTTGAATTTGGGTTAGAATATTTGGTTAAAAGATGGGTTACGGGTGGGGCTTTTGGGTGGGTATTTGATTTTTTTAATTAGTTTAATTAATTATTAGGGTAGCCAATAGGATAGCGACACGTCATAAATGAATTTACTAATTGAGATTATTATTTAAGTTGTTAAAGATGAGGCGAAAAATAGAGCCAAAAGGTTGACGTCAAGGGCATTTTAGGCCCGAAAGGTAGAAGAGGGGTAATTTTGTACCAATTCGCATAGTTGAAGGGTCGTTTAGGCCCTTTTCCGATGATGAAATAATAGAGGCCAAGGACAGAAAAAACATTGATATCAAGTACATGGAGTTCATTGGTGGGGCCAGACATGTACTAGCAGGTCTTAAATTGCTGCATACCAACAGTTAAAATAAACAAGGGGGAAGGATAATACGGTGGAATAGATTCAATGGCTGCTTGAAAGAAAAACTAAAAAGAAAGCGAAATAGACTGAGACCACCTGAATCTGTCCTAACATATAGTGTCAACCACCTATTTTTCCCCGTTGACTTTGGGGAAAGGAGAATGATAGAAGAGTTTGACAAGTTAAATGAACTGAAAATCTAAAAAACGTTATTTGAATGTATGCTCTCCAAGGGAAAAAAATCCCTGTACACAAATGTCATTTCTAAACACATTTCTTCATTTTCCTGCTAAATCCAAGGTACTTTTAGAAACACTACTTTGATTAGTTACCCACGTAAAGGTCCAGCTGCCAACAACCTGCAGATGTGCTCATACAACGAATAACATCTATCGCGATAAATTTCATCATCACCACAGTTTCGTTATATTTGTTGAAACACCAAATTAGTAGTCACATTAAAGGTTATTACTCTGGGAATAATGTGAAAAATAAGAAAATACATAGTTGAGAAGTAAACCAACCGTTTCCTTTTTGCTGTTCTGCTTGTCTTCCAAGTCTTGAAGAGTACTATCTAATCGCTTTCTGTTGAATGACAGAAGAGAGCATATGTTAGATGATAAAAGTACGGTAACACGAACTAGTGAAGCAGAAAAGAAAAGTCAGATGTTTTATAAAATACCGACTACCATCTTCTGCTTAAATCTAAAATTAAATTTACTAAATACACGTAGCAAATTACTGATAGCACTGTACAGTTTTGAAGACAAATACAATTATGTGCATAAAGTCAAGATGAATTGAACTCTTTTGCTTTCCTTTTGGTGTAAAGAAGCTATGCTGAGGACCCTGAAACACTAGTTGATATGAAAGGATCCTTGTGAAGCAGTAGTCCTAAGTTTGGTTAGATTTTGTAATTACTGATAGCACTGTTATGGTGCAACTTTAAATTCATATACATGTTACCAGTTACAAGAATATACACTAGCAAATTCACAATCTACAAAATCAGTCCTGGAAAAACAAACAAAAAACAGCCATGTTCAGCTCATGCCTTTTATCAGAAAAGTGAGTTTACAAGTCAGTTTATTCTTTGCTTTCTGAAATCTGTGCACTAAACTCTCGTGTGTGCCCTGGTACAAGTCTTGGACACAATTGCTTGTTAAAGTTGGGTTTGCCAAAGCACTAAAATCTAGGACATGGACATATAAAATAGATTTATGTTGTATAGCCATTAACGTCTTTCCTAAGCAAGAAATGTATCAATTTTCCACCTTTATAGAGGAAAGTCCTATTTTTGAAGTCAAACATTGGGCGGTGTGAGGACTATACCAATCGTCATAAGGCCTACGTTGGAGAATATCAGTTGATTTGTTTCCCTAAACATGATAATGAATCGGAGGATACTGCATACATGATAAAAGCAAATAGTTTTCTTTCTTTTGCTAATGATAAAAGAAAATAGTAAACTAGTAATTGCTCAAGAAAAGAGCCCAGAGTTTGTTTCATTCTTCTTTCTGTGGGGCACCCATTACTATACAAGTAACACCAAAAGAGCTAATCTACAAGCTTCAAAAACCACCAGCAAAGCATGGACAAGATATTCTTAGACTGATTTGGTATAAGATCAAAACAGACATGGACATGTGTTAGGAGTCACGTGTCTCCTTATCTGGAGATACAACAAATAAGACACCAGATTTCCATCTTTTTCTTTGCTCATTAAATAGGCATTCAAAAAATTGATTTTCTAAAGTAATAAGAGATTCTAAGTTGTGATAAATGGAACTTTCAACAAAGAAAATATCTGAGTGAAATTCTAGCAGGAACAAAAAGAGCTGCTGGCTACTGGAACTGTATAGTGAACAAAATAAGCACATAAAGTAGAATCCTCACTTTTTGTTTGTTTTACCTAAAGGCAACACAAACTTAACTGGAACTCTGTAACTATTTTCATCAATTAAATATACCGTCTACATAATAGATACCCAGGGTTCATATAGCCGACCAGCCCAACCCAACTGATTTGGGATTGAGCACCCTTGATTTGATTTATTAGGCCATCCAACTTGTGTACTGCTAACAACAACTACCAATAGGAAATATAACTAGTCATTACAGCAGCAATTTTTTATTATTTTCTTCTTCCTCTCCAAGTATATACCTTCACCCTTATCACTCCTTTTCCCCCCCTTTTCAGTAAGGTAAATAAATTACAATTATTGGGGGGGAAAGCTGAGTCCAGGAAATTTAACCAAAAGTAGAGAATCTACATCAAACATGATTTTCTACAAAAGACATACAGTCATCTATACAGACATAAAATCTCAAGGGTGCACCAAAAAGATTTCAAATACAAGAGGCTGTTCCTAGAATGTATAAATATTCCCTATCATTCAATTCATCAGCACTTCTAAAATATGGAATTTGAATTTGGTCCTTATAGCACATCAGTTTTATTCCATATATGTTACTATTTACTATTTCCGACACTTCGAGTATTGTATTATTTCATAGTAGTGATTATTCCCTTTTTTGTATGCTTTGTTATGTTTTCTTTAGCATTTTTTCTTGGCTTCTCCACTCCCGTTGTTTCTTTTTTTTCAAACTGCTTTGTAATGTTTTTACTTGAGCCGATGGTCTATCGAAAACAACCTCTCTACCTAGTAAGGGTAAGGTCTATGTGTGCACTACCCTCACCATACCCCACTTGTGGAATTGCACTGGGTATGTTGTTGAAATGTTGGTTACTTTTATCCTATTTAAAAAAAAAAAAATTGTTCTTCTACTTCCAAAATGAAAAGATCTGATATGATATGCAAACTAGAGCAAGTACCAGTCATGTGTCACATCTGCTTAACAAATTCCATTGCTGCTATTTCCTTACTGGACCTTTGTCCAGCAGCAGGCTCCAACAATATAACAGCACATAAAACCAACATAGACAACTATTAACTAAAGCACAACGATTTAGATAAATAAGCAGCATATTTCTTCAAGATATCAGGGCCAAACCAATGAGGGTTATAAGTTAGTATTATCAATAAATCGTTTAACTTCGATAAAAGGATTTCTCATAGGCCCTTTTCCGTTCTTCTACTTTAGTATCTCAAAGTAACCTATTAATTCCAATGAACAACAATCTTATTATGTACTCTGCTCAAACAAGAAGAAACTACTAGAACATAACTAAAAAAACTTAAATAAAAATAACTAACATACAGTTCAGCTGAAATGTATTCAATTCGCTTTTTGACATTGGCATTAGCTTCTGCCATATCCTGCTTCACAAGCACTGGTCCTATCAACTTGTAAACATTGGCGTCTTCATTCAACAGATCCAATTCCTACATAACATAACCAACTCAATATAATGTATCTCAAGTATTGAAAAAATAATATAAGTTTCATACCTTTAGAACAAGCTCGTTTTCACCAAGTTGAATAGTATACTTCTTTCTGATTTGATGATTCTTTGATATATCTGACAGTAGATAACAAAATAAAATTATAAATACAAAAAATAGGATCAAGTCAAGCGAAGAAAGAAAGGAAGATTTTTGCCTTTTTGAAGTTTGCTAAGATCGTTGGCTTTGTTCTCTAGGTCACGCTGCAATTCTCGGAGACCGGCGGACGAAGCCATTTTTTCTAACTATTAAGCTATTGCCTTGATTTTGCTATATGATGGCTGCTACCGGAGTTTTGGGAGTTGGGGGTTTTTGTTCGGAGTTTTCCGGCGGGTTAGGGTGTCAAAATTCATTACTCATTTTATATTTGTCTGTATTTGTTTTATTTTTTAAATGAAAAATAAAATAAAATTTCATCAAGAGAATATATTTGCCAAATTTGTAAATTTGGTGAAAATTTAAAAAATGACTATCATTTGCACATAATTAGAGATCAATAATTTTAATTTGAGTACTAGTAGACTTGTCTGTGCTTCGCGTAATCATAATTTTTTTTTAAAAGTAATTAAAATAATTAATGTCAAATAAAAGAAAATTCCTCTCTGTATTTGATGTTAAACTTTGAAGGTTATGAATAAGACATGAGAGTTAGAATATTAGTGTAAATTAAAATTACTTTATATTTTTTTAGCAATGAATGTAAACCATTATGGACTTTTTGATAGAGTATTTATTTTTTCCAACAAAAATTGTTAAGAGAAGTATAAAAGAAAAAGGCAAAAAAATCTTTAAAAATTAAATATAAATTTTAGCCTAAGAAAAGTGACACTTCACTTCTCCATTGCCTGCAATTACGTAGACACTAGATATAAATATAGATCCCGGTAATTCAACAATCCTAAATAAAACAATTTCTTGGCTTACTTCTTCATATTCATTAGCCTTTTGTAAGATGACTAGACACTTAGTGCTCGTGCCAGCACGAGCCCAATAGTAATAGTTGATACAGTAATAGTTGATTTAGTGGTATAGATACATAAAATGAGTGTAAAGGAGCAAAGATGGAATACAAAGAAAATGTGTATTAATAAGTGAATCTAGTAGCTGAAAAATGAAGCTATAGTGAAAATTTTAGGATTTGAGCTGCAAAACTAATAGATCGAGCAAGAAAGGTGATTTCTGAACATTGACAACTATCCCTCACTTTTGAAAAGAGGTGTGTTCACTCCCATCTTCTTTTGTGTCTCTCTTTCTGTGTATCTATCTTGTTGTTAAGATGGTAGTCGTTCGTGCCACTGCATCCTTTAAATTCACTTTTGCAACAAAGATTAGTTCAGCTAGCATTCTGAAAAACAACTACTACAATCCTGAAAAGCTGCTAATGAATCAACAATAAGTTAACAAACAGATCATATAGAACTTTGTTTTACATTATCTATATAACTCAATCGGTATAATTAAATCATGTCATTTTTATTTGGAACATAACAATTACACTCTAACTTACACAAAATCAGCACCCACAGTAACAGACACTTCAAAGCTGAAAACTTCGAGTTAAGAAGAGAACTCCCCCAGTTACATTTTCCAAATTTGAAATCTTTATTTCATTAATCAACCAAACTTGTGGGCATCCTCACCCACAGTCCAAGAAAACCTAGGCAGCAAAGGTCTGTCTGCTACCAAGAGCTGTACTCCATTAGGTGGTACCTAGATATGAGGTTCCCTCACTGCAGGCTGATCATATGGTACTGGTGTTGGTGTAGCCGGAGTGGGTGCCTGCTACATACCCCAAAGCACACCCAAGAGTTATGCAATAGTAGCCTGGAGATCTGGAGTCAGAACTGGTTCGGGTGGCGGCTGGGTTGGCCTCGACCCCACTGGCGAAGCTGGTATATGAGCTATTGGAGTCTGTTACTGGCTCTAGATCCTCGTCTCTCTCCTGGGCTAGTGTTGGTGTTGGTTCCCGAGTCGACATGGGAGGTCGACCCTTACCCTGTGCCATACCACCACGTATACGAGCCATCCTACAAAAAGAATGAAACAAGAGAGATTTCAAGGAACCAATAATAGACATGATGCACAATATGATACAAAATAGAGAAATTTCCTAAAGACACCCTATAGCCTCCTAAAGATAAAACACGGACATCATTGCGTCTATCCGTAGAACTCTACTAAGTGCAAGCTCTATACAAGTGAGACCAATGAACCTAGGCTCTGATACCAACTTGTCACAATCCGATTTCTTGAGTCATGATGGCACCTACTATACCATACCAGTAGGTAAGCCAACTCGTAATCCAAAAGATCAAGTAATGAGCGTAAGGGTAGAAACTAGTGAAAACAATAGTTTAAACAAAGGACAACAAGGCGAAAGCAAACCAAAATAAATATATACACAAATCCCTCTCTGAACCTAAAAGCCACTAGTACATAGTTATCTGATAAAGAGTACAAGTCCAAAAAGTGGACCACAACAAAGCGTGTCTCAAAAAGCAACAAGACTAGCTAAAACAAAATAAGTAGACAAGATAAACCTAAAACGTCAAGTGTTCACCCTCGTCTTCGAATCACAGCTGCAAAAGAAGGCTGGAACTGATCATCACTGGTAACTAGTACTGGAACCTATATCACAAAATAGATGCAAATTGTAGCATGAGTACCAAAATAATGGGTACTCATTAGGCATCAAAGGCCGACTGAGCAAAAAGGGTAAAAACAATAAGAAATGATATAATCTGGACATAGAGGGTCAAAATGGATATGACTAGAAAGCACACGAGCATACCATAATTAAACTAAGTACAGCTAAACTAAACCTAACTGGACCTCATAAGCCCAAAAGGTACACTCGTGTGCAAGTTTAAATAAAACCTGAATGAACCCCCATAAGCCCGATAGGTACTCAAAATAGCTAAGTCTACTAAGAAAGATAACACCGGTCTCCCAACACAAAGTAACCAAGATAACCCATCAAACTCCACCCAGACAACAGTGCACTCCCAATCCAGCTAGAAAGAGTGACCCGGAGGACACCCAACCAAACAGTCCACTCCCAGCCTAGCTAGAAAGAGGGACCCAGGGGTGAGGTAGATATCGCGAGTCGTCTTACCATGCAGTCAGCTCCTAGCCTAGCTAGAAAGAGTGACCTGGGGACACCCAGCCAGCAACACACTCCTAGTTCGGCTAGAAAAAGAGGCCCGGGAGTGATCGCCGAAATCACTGAGTCCACCCAACCAACGATACGCTCCTAGCCCAGTTAGAAAGAATGACCCCAGGGGTGATGGTATCTTACATAGGATTTAATCCAGCAATAGCCATCGTGGAACGTCATCCACTCCAGGAAATCACAGAAAAGGCTCCAAGCCTATACTATCTCAATCCCACGCCTCTAGTGATGCATTGAACCTCTGAGAATGTGTTGAAACCGCATAATTGAAGGGAAAAGATATAGAAGTGCAACACATAGCGATAACGCCTAATTTAAGGCTCAAACTATTAGACTCAAGTCTCCTACTCCAAGTCTACAAGGAGCTAAGTCATTCGAACAACGTCGACAGAAGGTCAAGGCTATCCAGCCCATATGGGTAATAAGTCTAAGGCAGCACTAGCCTAACCTATACTAAGGACATCATGCTCACAGTTGATGATGGACAAAGATTACAAGCATACAACAACATTTAGCACATAAGCATACAATTCTACTAACCCGACTAACGTGGTACTAAACTCGAAATATGACCAATAAATCCTAGCACAATGTATCTAATTAAATAAACTAAGAACTGGTACCTGCCCCAAATTCACTCTAATCCACATGTTTTTACACAATTAAGATCAATCCAATAGAAAATAAGTCGTAGTCTACCTTTAAACCATCTATGTGTGCTCCAAATCACTTTGCCAGAGCTTTTTCTTATCGAACGACCTTTGAATGCTATCACGTTATCAAATATAGGATCACAATGTTAGTACGATTATTCAGACACAAAAAACACAATAAATAGAGACAGGTCAAATTTGGAGTCAAAATGGGAATCGTGGGACCCACGCTGTACTTTTCGGATTTGACTCCATCAAAAGACCCAAAACAATACCCCAAAACTTGTGCTTCAAAATGGAACACAATTTGGGGCACAAGACGCAGCAAAGCCCAACATGCAAAAAAAACACACTTTAATCAATTTAAAAAAGAAAAAAGAACTTGCAGCAACTAAAACTCATAATTTACAAAAATCGAAGGGTTCCCAACACTCCTTGAACACTCCACGATGTAGCTTCGATAATTCACGACACATGGGACTTCAAATCACCCAAAACTGAGCTAAAATGAGCAAGATATCACTAATTTTAAATAGCCAAAAATAAGAACTCGAAAATGTCTACAACAGTCTGGTTTATCACGATCTTTACCTCAAACGACGTGCACCCAAAACTTTCCAATCACTCTACAACAAATCCACCATAATAACAAAGTTTTTACGCTTTGAATCACCTTATTTGGCCAAGAAATGAGAGAGATAAGGGATTTTGAAGTTTTAAAAAAGTGCTAATTTTTCTGCTATAAATACACCAGATTTCAACATTTTTTTAAAAACTTAAAAACTCTGATGAGGTGTTCCGACCTTGTTTAGAGCCCCGTGCACGCAAACGAGATATGCAATCATACCAAATTTGATACACCAGACTCAAAGGCGTAGTCGAAATTTTCATACGAGGTAATCATGACAAAAAGTGAGTCCCACACCCAACTGTCATTTTAAGTCTAAAACCACAAAGGGGCTCAGAAAAAGTTCAGAATCCTCAAGACACGAATGAAGGATCAATCTAGACCATGCTGACGAAACTCTCAAAGATAACCATGCTAACAAAAATTCTCGTTCGAGCGCATTTGTAACACCTCGTATGCTAGAACTACCAAAGTGTAGATTTTTTTTCAAAAGTTGCAGGTGCAACCCACGGTTGCCACGCACGAACCGTAAGGTGACCCACAATCCGTTCTGGTGGTACATGGATGGCCACTTGCAGCCCTCCCCAAAAGCAGTCTAGAAATCCAGCTAAGGGTCCACCCAAGCCGGGACCATAGGTTAGGCCACGGTCTGTGGTCCAGGGTTATAGGTCAGTGATGAGTTTGAGATTTGGACTCATTTAGGGCTTTATTTATATAGATTTAGTGTCCTCATATGCTTATTTTGTGCCAATAATTGATGTAAAACCCTTGATTTCCAAGTATATGGATTGAGGAACAAAGTAAGGACACTAATTTGCAAAAGGGAACAGATCGAGCTGAAAGAACAAAGAAATGCAAGCTTGGTGATCACCAAGGACACTTGGCGAGCCGTCGAATGGCTACTTGACTACCTAAAGTTCTGGTGTGCCAAGCCCTGAAGAAAAAAACCAAGTTGGCGAGAGAAAGGAGCAGTCGGCGGATCGCCAAGTGGTTCCGTGATGCAATGTTAGATCACCCAAAGTTACAGACCTTGAGGATGCTGAATGCCAAGGCAGAAGGGCGATAAAAGTGACCAATGGGCGGCACGCCGAGTGGTTCGGTGAGCCCGACTTACTTCACCAAGTGACTCTTCGCAGCACATTTTTGGCAACTATAAATACATTTTTGAACATTTAGTTTAGGATCTTAACTCATATATTTTTTGTTTTATTAAGTTTTGAGCTCTAGAGACAAGTTTTCTCTAGTTTTTTTCCTAAGTTTTGAAGAATTGAAGTTTTTCACTTTTGAAAAATTAGAAATGGGTCTTTGAGATTCTTCAAATTGGAGCATTGTAAGGACGAATCTACTCTTACTCAGTTGATGGATAATCAATTTGGTAATGGTTTTTACCTTTTTATGATGTCTAGCTAAAACCCCAATTCTTGGGGTGTGATTATGTGATTATGGGCTTGTTTAATTTATGGATATTGCTAATTGTTAGTTTAAATGGTTTTTAGAAGTGAGTTTAATCATTAATTGTGGTTTAATTTAAGAATTGTAGTTGCAAATGCAGTTCTACCTTTGTGTTCTTGGCTTGCGAGAGAGAGAGGTTTTAGAACTAAGGTTTTTGATTGATGGTTTGTGGGTATTGGGTTGACCTGGGTTCAGCTCGATAGAGTGAATCCTAAACCCAATCCCACACATTCAGCTCGAGAGAGTGAATGGACTAAGGTGTGGGCTGCTCTTATTTTGCATGCTTGTTGATGTTCGAGAGAAATCAACTTGATTCTGAGTAAATTGTTTGAGAGAAAGTTTACCTCCACTATAGCCTAGCTTACTCACTAATATCTAGTGATTTTCTAATAGTTGCAATTACCCATTTGTTTATATTAGCTTATAATCGAATCACATCCCAAAAACCCGTCTCATTATTGTTATTTCGTATTGTTTGCCACTGTTTGTAGTTGAAAATTAAAACCAAAACCCCCATTTGACATTCGTGTCACCCCTTTAATTTAATGATGTCTTTATTCGATAATGTTTATTCCTATGACTAATTTGATCATGTTCATACTTCTCAATTGACTCTTGAACACGTACCGCTCATTGTGGGATTCGACCCCAACTCATTTAGTTGGGTTTTATACTGATTTACGATTGTTGAACACCTAGAGTTGGATGAGGTATTCTTGAAACGTCAAATCAAAATGGTGCAGCTACCGGGGAGTGGTGTTATTTGAGATTCTTTTTGTGAAGTTGAATTTCGTTACTGAACCAATCATAATTGACGAGGTTGTTTATCCAATGGTCAATAGTTCTTTTTGGTTGATATAGTCAACATGACAAACAACAATCAAGATCATTCATTCAAAGAGAGAAAAATCAAGCTTCATACAAAACAACAAGGGACCTGATCGATTCATAAATAATTGCTTTCTGAACATGTTGATACTTTGTTTGCTTGTATTTGTGCTTATCTTGTAGGATTCATTTCAATCTTGTTAGAAACGTTTCAAAACCTTGTTTGAGTCGTGTAAGAGCATAGTTAGGTGTAACTTAGTGTCTTACGATTGAAAGTCTATATTGATTAGAAATAGTTAATATAATGGGCAATGAGAGCATTGCTTTGGCTTGTTTAAGTAATAGGGATATTACTTAGTGTGAGATTAGGAGGTTAATATCGTGATTGTAATATATGTTTCACTTTTGCTTGAGAAGATTAGTGAAAATAGTTTATAAATCCTATGTGACAGGTAGTGGTTTTACTCCATTGAGCAAGGAGGTTTTCACGTAAATAGTGTGTTCTTACTTACTTCCAGCATTTACTTTCAGCACTTAAAACTGTTCGAGGACCTGGTCTTGTAATCATGAATGAACGCATACATTCCATCAATTAGTATCAGAGCAAGACTTTTATATCTGGTTGACAGCAAGAGAAGAACGATCATGAAGAAATGGCTGCTCCACCGAGCCTGGAAGAAGGTCAGTCCACCACTCGTCCACCTTGATTCAATGGGAAATTCTATGGATGGTGGAAGACACGAATGCATGATTATATCAATGCGGAAGACACTGAGTTGTGGGACGTGATACTTGACGTACCATACGTTCCCGCTAAGGACGTTAATAAAGATGAGCTGACTAAAGTGATTCCCAAAACCAGAAGGGAATACGATGAAACTGACAAGAAGAAAATCTAAAAGAACTACAAAGCCAAGGAACTACTAGTATGTGGTATTGGTCTAGATGAATACAACATGATCTCAGCTTGTAAGACTGTAAAAGAAATCTGGGGCTGCCTCAGAACAACCCATGAAGGAACAACTCATGTCAAAGAGTCCAAGGTAGACATGTTGATGACATAATATGAGAATTTTAGCATAAAGGAAGGTGAAACCATCCATGAGATGCATACAAGGTTTACCTCCATCACAAACAAACTGAGGTGTCTTGTGAGCCCATTCACCCAAGCAAACAAGTTTGAAAAATTCTCAGGGTCCTTCCCAAGTCATGGGAAAGCAAAGTGAATGCTATCACTAAGGCCAGAGATCTAAAGGTCCTTACCATGGATGACCTAATCAGAAACCTGTAAACCTACGAGCTAAATATGCAGCAGTGGTTATCTGTGAAGGAAGGAAAGAAGAAGAAATCAGTGGCACTAAAGATCTCTTAAAATAATGGGTCTGAAGATGAGGATGAGATGGCGTATTTGACTAGAAGATTCCAGAAGATAGTAAAACAACATGAAGGGTTTTAGAAGAAGGGGAATACCAGCAGAACGATGAATCCTAACGACCTATGCCACAAATGCGAAAACCCTGGACACTAGCAAAAGCATGAAGTTCAGGACTTCAAACCACGATGAAGGGACCAGGTCCTTGACCATGCTAAAAGGAAGGCCAATGCCAATTAAGTTGTAAAGAAAGCCTTTGCCGTATGGGGAAACACCTCTAGCGGCTCTAAGGAGGAAGAAAATCATGAAGACGTCTCGATAATGGTAGTAAATGATGATAAAACTGTCTTCAATTCCATATTTCACTGATGGCAAAGTCTGATAATGAGGAGGATCAGGATGAAAAGAGAGGAAGCAGTCAATGCTGGTACTTGGACAGTGGCTGCTCGAAGCATATGACTGGAGACACTCAAAACTTCCTCTTTTTGAAAGCACACCAAGGTGGTGGTGTGTCATTTGGAGACGGAAAAAAGGGATTCATTCTAGGTATTAGGAAAATTGGAAGATCAGTGGAACATTCTATATACAATGTTCACTATGTAAAGGGTGTTAGTACAACCAGACCTCTAGAACTTCTCTACATGGACTTATGTGGAGCTGTAAGATTTTAGAGCAGAGGAGGGAAGAAGTACATCTTGGTGATCGTTGATGACTTCTCCAGATTCACCTGGAACATGTTTTTGTGAACTAAGGATAAGACAGCTGGGATACTAATTACGCTCGCTAAAGCAATTCAACTAAAGATAAAGTGCAAGATTGCAAGCATCAGATCAAATCATGGTACAGAGTTCAAAAATGCCAAAATCGAAGGCTTTTGTGATGACTATGGGATTCATCACAATTTCTCTGCTCCCAGAACTCCTCAGCAAAATGGGGTTGTAGAAAAGAAGAACAGGACCCTGTGGACATTGCTAGAACCATGTTGATTGACTTAGGACTTGCAATGAATTTTTGGGCAGAAGTAGTCAACACAGCTTGCTATGTCACAAATAGATGCCTCATCAGGTCAGTGTTCAAGAAGACCCCTTTTGAACTACTGAATGGAAGGAAATCATTGCTCAGTTACCTAAAAACGTTTGGTTGTAAGTGCTTTGTATTGAACAATGGAAAGGATGATCTTGGTAAGTTTGATGTAAGGAGTAATGAAAGGGTGTTTGTCGGTTATTCCTCAACAAGCAAAGCATATAGAGTTTTCAATAAAAGAACTCTGTGTGTGAAAGAAAGCATGCATGTGATATTTGATAAATCTGGTGATTTGAACAATATTGAACATAGTGAAGATCTTGAACTTGAGGAAATGATAAAAGCTCAAGGAGATAGTGTGTTCCAAAATCTAGTAGCTGAACAAAATTCAAATGAAGAAAGTAGTGCAGAACCCATAGAGGAACTTGGTCCCTCTAGTGCAGCTCAAGAAGGAGATTCTCATAATGAAGAACCTGAAGGTGGTAAATCAGTTGATGATCTTGAAGAAGAGATAACAAAAAAGTCTGGATGGAAGCATCAATCTTCCCATCCTCTGGACAATCTTGTATCTCCATTTGATTCTAGAATACAAACTAGATCCAAAACAAGAAATCTAGTTTCATTCTCAGCTTTTATATCCAACATTAAACCCAGGAATATCAAAGAAGCCTTAAAAGATGTTGACTAGGTGACTTCAATGCAGGAAGAACTTCATCCGTTTGAAAGAAGCAAAGTGTGGCACCTGGTCCCCAAACCTCTCAACAGAATGATTTTTGGGACCAGATTGGTGTTCAGAAACAAACTAGATGAACATGGAACTATCACAAGAAACAAATCTACCAGATCATGTGTTGAAGCTTGATAAAGCCTTGTATGGGCTGAAACAAGCACCTAGAGCCTGGTATGAGCGTTTGTCAAAGTTTATTCTAGCAAATGGATTCAAAAGAGGAAAAATTGACAACACCTTGTTCCTAAAATCTAGAGGAAAGGAGCTTCTGATAGTGCAAGTATATGTAGATGACATCATCTTTGAGGCCATTTCAGATCCTTTATGCAATGAGTTTGCAACCCTAATGTGCAGTGAATTCAAAATGAGCATGATAGTGGGAGCTCGCCTTTTTTCTTAGGTTTGCATATCAAATAGTCCATTTAGGGCACATCAATATGTCAAGAGAAATACATCAAAGAATTTCTTAAGACGTTCAGCATGCTGGAGGCCAACGTAATTGACACTCCCGTGAACACAAATGCTAAACTTGATAAGGATGAAGAAGGGATTGATGTGAATCAAACTATGTATAGAGGAATCATTAGGTCGTTCTTCTATGTATAGATGTTTCAATCAGCTCCTAAGGAATCACACCTAAACGCGGCTAAGAGGATTCTGAGATACTTGAAGGGAACTCAGGACCTGGTCCTATTCTATTCTTTTGGGATTCTTTTGATTTAATTGGATATGTTAATGCTGACTATGCAGGTTTTTTTGTTGACAGGAAAAACATCTCGGGTATGGCTCATTTTTTGGGATCATCGCTAATCTCGTGGGGAACTAAAAAACAAAACTCAGTGGCCTTGTCCACTGTTGAAGCTGAGTATGTGGCTGTTGCTTCATGTTGTGCTCAACTTTTGTGGATTAAGGAACAACTTGAAGACTTTGGTGTTCTCACAGATGCTATCCCTCTTATCCATGACAACACAAGTGCAATGAACATGGCCAAGAATCATATCCAACATAAGAAGACAAAACACATAGATGTGAGACATCATTTCCTTAGAGACAATGTTGATAAGGGAAATGTGGTGATGAGATACTGCAAAATGGAGGACCAAGTAGCTTACATATTCACCAAAGCACTAAGTAAGGAGCACTTTTGTCAAGAATAAACTAAGTCTGGGAATGCACAAGTGGAACTAATTTCACAACCAATTTGCACAAATCCTCCAAATTGATTATACTAAGGAGGGCATGTATCTATTCTTGTTGTTTTGCTTGTTGTTTATGAATTCACTCCGAGTACCTTACTGCAGGTACACACTCATGACATGTTGGCTATAGGGAAGATCTAACCATAACAGGCAGGGCTATCTATATCGAGGGACCTGGTACCCGAAAAGGTTAGTATCATTTTTGCTACACATTTTTTTGTCAACGATCACTGCCACGTGTCATCTCCATGTCTCTTGTGTCAGTTGCAGACGTCTTTTCAGTTTAAAATCCAAAGGTCACTACTGTTAAGGGACTCGACACCAAGATTAAATACACACTCTTGAAAGATTTCAAAGCCACCAATTCTTCCTATTTCTCTTCGAAACCTCTTACTATTCTTCGACTCTCCCCTCATTTATCTTATGAAATGTCTGACCCTTCTTCTCCCCCAAAATCTCCTCTCTCCCAAGAGTTTGAAAAGCCTAGTTCATTCAGTTTCTCAATTCCTTCTCCTGAGGACTCTCCGTCTACTCCAGTATGTGGGGTTGGTGAAACTGATGAATCTATCACACCCCACACTGAAGTATTAGCGTCTCATGTACTCAATCCTGTAGAAACCTTGACCCTTTCTCCAACACTAGTTCTGTCAGGCAAAGATTCTCAAAATTTTGAGACCTAGTCGGTTGTTAGACCTATCACTGAGACACCTATTGAAGATCTAGAGGTTGTGTCTCAACTAGGGCCTTTGTCGTCTACCATGTCTGAAAGGTTGTTCGAATGGGACTTGCATGAGGGCAAAGGTTACATAGTCGAATATACTGGCTGCAGTAGAGGAACTAGTAGCAATGGAAAGTCTGGCGTCTCTTTGAGGTGATACTTAGCCCACTCTCTTGGAAGAAGACTGCAAATTGTCGAAACGGGTCCCTCATGGTGTTCAACTAGTGTTTTACCAAACTCCTGAAACCATGGGTGTCGACAGTGAAGAAGAGGACAAAGAAGAAACTCTTCTAGTTTTGTCTAGAAAAGGGGTTCAAAGGGAAAATGCTTCAAATATGTGTGTCTCAGATCTTGGAGAACCTGAAGCTGCACCTGAGATCAGAATTGAGGAAGAGCCTATTGAGTCAGAGAAGAAAAGAAAAAGAAAAGAAAAGAAAAGAAGAGGTAAAAATGGTTGAGTCTTTTAACAAGAAAGATAAATGGAGATATACAAGAAGAGGCATAGTTCAAAAATTGCTTGGGGATGCTCTAGCAGCAAATGAGGCACAAACCCTAAGGAATTGAAGGCAAAGACAACTACAAAGGGTGCCCATTGAGGATCCTATTTCAGTGCCTCAAGAGATAGGCTCAAGTGACACAGTCTGAGGATATTTCTAGAGCAGTGACAAAATGGCGGAAGGAAGCAGAGGAACAACAAATTAAGGCTAAAGTGAACATTAAATCTGGGAAAAAGTCATCTGCAAAAAGGGCCAAGGGTCATGACAACAATGGCTGCCTCAAAATCAAAGCCTACAAAGGGACCTGGTCCGGTTGCCAAAAAACTAGTTGAAAGAATGGTCATGACAACAAAGGAACGAGTTTCTGAACTTGAAAAATAGAAAGTTCTTAATGGAAGGGTGTTTGATTCTGACATTCTCACAGAACTTGGAATGAGCACTTTTTATGACTGTCTCCCTGCAAAATTGGGAGCATCTGTTTGAAGGTCCAGTTCCATGTCTACCTGAGTCGAAAGTGTGTGAGTTCTACTACAAACTGGAACTCCTTGATGATGGAGGCATTCAGACCACTGTGCGTGAGGTGAAGATTTCTCTCAATGAAGAAAGCTTGGGAATTATACTAGGGGTTCCCTTTATAGGGATTAAGTCTATTGAAGGGTGCAAGCCTTCTGTCAACTTTTCTCAAAAGGCCACTAAGCATGGGGACATAAAATGTGTAGGTCTCCCTAAAACATTCCTCAACTAGAAGTACCATTTTTTCTTCGAGTTTGTGAATTAGGCGGTTGTGCCTAGAAGTAAGAAGATGATTGTGGCATCTGCAGCAACTGTGTTTCTTATGGAGCAATTGAATGAACTTGAAGCCATCAATCTTTCTGGGATTATGCTCGAGCACATTCATAGAGTTATGACTTGGAAAAATGCCAGGCATTGCATACCCTATGGGTACTTATTGAATCATGTGTTTGAACATTTGGATTTCCACTGGGCAGAGGAGTACATGGTACTGTGAAGCAAATATTCTCTGTAGCCACACTCTTAGAATGTAAGTGTGTTGAAGGAAAAGTCAAAGCCAAGTCTCGCGTCTCTGAACTCCTTGAGAAATAGGAAACTCTCAAGCCCGAATTAGATGATTTCACGATTACCTTGAGTACAAAGAATGTGGAGATTACTCGACTTAAGTACCAACTTAAGCAGGCTATCTCTCGAGGACCTGGTACCAGTACTATGGATAAGGAAGAAGTTGAAAAGTTGAGAGCATAGAATGCCCAGCTGCTGAAGACAAATGCCTCACTCGATGAGGAAGTCCAGGCTCTTCACAAATAATTCACTTAAGCGCATGTTGATGTTAATCATTGCCTGACTATGGTGTTGCAGTCCTTCTCTTTCCATCCCCCTCAGTCCTAAAAGGGTTTGTCATTCCTATTTTTAATTCTCCTTATGTTGTCTGTTTAATTCCCCCCTTTCCCTCTAGTGGAAAATGTATTGTTTTGACTGGAATTTGTGGCCAGCATTATGATATAATATTACTATTTATTTTGCCCTGTTTGGTATGCTGATGTCCTCTCTATTTTCTGCTTACTTTCTCATGTATTGTGTGGCCCATGGCCCTGAATTCCTAATGACTTTGCATGCAGCTTAAATATGTTTACTGTCACTCCTTTTCAATGATGTCAAAAAGAGGAATTAACTGTAAAGTATTGCTGGAATTAAGTATGGGTATTATTGATAGGGGGAACCCTGGTGGTAGGGGGAATTGGTTGGTGTTAAAGGAAACTGATGATACTTTGAATGAATATCAACTCAGGTGAGAAATCTTGTTTGCCATCATCAAAAAGGGGGAAATTGATAAGCTTTCGGATGTTTTGATGATCCTCACAAGTGCAGGGAACCGGTCCTCTATAGAGTGGTCTCGTCCAGGACAATGTGTTGTATAGCTAGAATTCTATCTTATCTGTGGTTGGTGAAGTCATTAGCATACTAAACCAATCAAAATGGGCGAGGTTGTTTGTCCAATGGTCAATAGTTCATTTTAGTTGATATAATCAACATGAAAAACAACAATCAAGATCATTCATTCAAAGAGAGAAAAATCAAGCTCCATACAAAACAGCAAGGGACTTGATCGATTGAAGAATTGCTTTCTAAACATGTTGATGTTTAATTTGTTTGCTTGTATTTGTGCTTATCTTGTAGGATTCAGTTCAATCTTGTTAGAAACGTTTCAAAACCTTGTTTGAGTCATGTGATACGCTCAAAGTACACCTCCCTAAAGAAGTATAATCAATCGTTGTCAAATAAAGAACCCAACTTGTAGGTTGGGGTCGATCCCACGAGAAATATGGTCTAGACTTAAACTTAACTCAATATTATATCCGTTTAATCAAACTATATCTGAAGCAAGTAAACAAAAGGGGGGGGGGGTTTGTAAATAAGTAATAAATTGTTGATTGTTGATTAAGTAACAATTAAGCAGGATTCAAACTTTGTTGTTATTAATATGAGAGAGAAACTAGGCGTATGTGTTCCCCACGAGCTCTTAACGCAGTAGTCCTAATAATAGTAATCCTTTCCTAGTATTTTACATGAAAAGTTGGTAAGTTATGTATCCCTAAGTGATTGATCCTCCAAAATAGGGGATTTCACTACGCACCTTAGTCCAACTACGAGTGTATACTTTACTAACCCTTACATTTACCTCAGATTAGACATCACATCAATGTATGACTTAGTTTTCACTCTCGCGCAAATTGATATTAGACTATTAGATAGCATCTATTAAATCTCTGTTGCTAATTCATTTCTCATTAACTACCTCTTTGGTCTGACAAGTAGCAAGTGAGTTCTAATGTGTGCACTCGTTAAAAAGACTTCTAAGCAAAAGAATTACCAATACATGCATAAACACTATTCAAGAATTACTAAATTATTATTCATACGCTATTAATTGCTCATGGTTCCCACAACCCTAGTTGTTGATTTAGCTACTCATGCTTGAAAGAACACAATTCATGTTTTGATAAAGAGAATTCATGTACTTACGATTAGAGTAGAAGAAACTCGATATCTCCAATTGAATTTCAAAGTCAAAATCTTGTAAAATGAAATCCAGAAATAAAATTGCTAAAGTTGCAAGTTAATTCCACAAAATACCAAAAACTAAAAGTAAACTATATTGTCTAACCCCAAAAATGAGGTTTATAACTCCTATTTATAGAAAAACAAGTTCTAAATAAAAAGGAAATGAAATAAGAAAATAAACTTCTGGAACGCGACTTTATTCGATGACTCGACCAATGGACTGTGGGTTGACCTACGGTCTGTAGGTCCCTTCCGTGGCTCATAGAGCCCAACTTTCTCATTCATGTTACCATAGTTGTTCCGGTTGTAGTTGTTATCACGATTGTAGTTTCAATCCCGGACATAGTTTCCCTCTCGATTGTAGTTTCCATCATTCCGACCTTGGTTTCCTTGACTTTGGCGCCAATTATCCGAGTCGGAACATTGGGAGTTGGCTCGAAAACCCCCGTCTGATCATTCACTTAATATGCATCCTCCTCATAATAACATTCCTTATCTGGTAGTGGTAGTGGAGGTCTAGTCAGATAGTTCTCATCATTTACCTTTTCCGCATCACTACTCACATTTTTCAGTACCAATCCCAATTCTGTTCTCATCTGCGCCATCTCTTCACGAATATCATTATTGGACTGACTAGGTGCAGCTTGAACAACAAATGTGCTTCTACCAGTGTCTGACTTTCTAGTGCTCCATGCTTTATTATTTCGGGAAATCTCTAGTTTCTAAGCGATCTCCTTAAAAGCGCACTCACCATATAATCCTTCAGCAATAGAATCTAGCATAGCCTTTCCATTGTCATCCTAGCCTCTGTAGAAGTAATTTTTCAGTGACTCGTCATCTATGCGGTGATTGGAACACTTCTTATGAATGCAGTGAACCTATCCTATTAACTGCTCAGAGACTCTTCGGGTAGTGCTACGAAATTGTTCAGTTTGTCCTTGTGATTCAACTTCTTAGACAGCGGGAAGTACTTTGCCATGAACACTTTATGCAATTGATCCCATGTATGAATCGAGTTATACAGAAGCTTAGAAAACCACACAACAGCATCACCAGTCAATGATAAAGGGAAAACTCTCAAACATATGACATTCATATCCAACTCCAGTCGTCCCACACAACTCTTGCAGACACTGCTCAATTTAGCCATGTGACCATGTGAATCTTTCGATGCCAGACCATAAAACAACCCTCTTGATGTAAGCATTTGCATCAAACTGTTGGTTACCACAAATGTATGCCCTGGAGGTAGAGGAGGGAGTACAATAGGTCATTCTGATTCAACTGTATTAAAATCGACACTGTAGTTATCACGCAACCTCGGTTTTAGCGGATTCTGTACCCTCAATGCATCTCCAAGTAGATTACCACAGGAACCTGAGCATTCTCATTACCAACTTGAGGAGATTGCAAGTCAACTCCATCCTCATGTTCATTAATGATTCGATTATTATGGACCCTTTGATTTGCCATTTTTCTCAAAGTCTTGCTTAGTTCAGGATCATATGGAGTCAATGGTGCGCCTTGACTCCGTGTACTTGGCATACACTAAAGTAGAAACCTATAGAAAACAAAAACAAAACGCAAAACGCAAAATCAAGAAATACTTGACTAAAGTTCAACAATGTAGTTAAATTTAATCTAAAAGACAAATTTCCCCGGCAACGGCACCAAAATTTGATATGCTCAAATTACACCTCCCTAAAGATGTATAAACGATCGTTGTTAAATAAAGAATCCAACTTGTAGGTTAGGGTCGATCCCATGAGGAATATGGTCTAGAATTAAACTTAACTCACTATTATATCTGTTTAGTCAAACTATTTCCGAAGCAAGTAAACTAAAGGGTATTCTTTTTGTAAACAAGTAACAAATTGTTGATTAAGTAACAATTAAGCAGGATTCAAACTTTGTTGTTATCAATATGAGAGAGAAACTAGGGCGTATGTGTTCCCCACGAGCTCTTAACGCAGTAATCCTAATAATAGTAATCATTTCCTAGTGGTTTACATTCAAAGTTGGTAAGTTATGTATCCCTAAGTGATTGGTCCTCTAAATAAGGAATTTCACTGTGCACCTTGGTCCGGCAATGAGTGTATACTTTACTAACCCTTACCTTTACCTCAGATTAGACATCACATCAATGTATGGTTTAGTTTTCACCTTCGCACCAATCGACATTAGACTATTATATAGCATCCACTAAATCTATGTTGCTAATTCTTTTCTCATTAAATACCTCCTTGGTCCGGCAAGTAGCTATGAGGCGAGTTCTAACGCGTGCACTCGTTAAAAAGACTTCTAAGCGAAAGAATTACCAATACATGCATAAATACTATTCAAGAATTACTTAATTATTTTTCATGCATTTTTAATTGTTCATGGTTCCCACAACCCTAGTTGTGGATTTGGCTACTCATGCTTGAAAGAAACAATTCATGTTTTTATAAAGAAAATTCATGAACTTACGATTAGAGTAGAAGAAACCCCAAATCTCCAATTGAATTTCAAATTCAAAATCTTGTAATACGAAATACGGAAATCAAATTGCTAAAGTTGCAAGTTAATTCCACAAAAAAATACCAAGAACTAAAAGTAAACTATATTGTCTAACCCCCATAAATGAGGTTTATAACTCCTATTTATAGAAAAACAAGTCCCAAATAAAAAGGAAACGAAATAAGGAAATAAACTTTTGGAACATGGCTTCATTCGACGACTCGACCTACGGACTGTGGGTCAACCTACGGTTCGTAGGTCCCCTCCGTGGCGCAACAGTTAAAAAATTTCATCAGGTATTGAACCTTCAACTCCAGTTCATCACTGACGGACGTGCAGGACGGACCATGGGTAGACCTACGGTCCGTCGTCTTGCTCCGTGGTTCCACACTTGTCAAACTTCCTTGAAGCTCCACCTACAACACACCACCTACAATCCGTGGACTGGGCTACGGTCCATCCTAGCACTCCGTGGTTTGAGTTATTGGAACTCATGTCCCATACCAAGACCTACAACTGCCCATCCACATTCCGTCGATGGACTTATGGTTCGTGGATTGCACCATTGGTGACTACTTCAGCACAATATCAGTTATCATCTCCTTCAACTACACTCCAAGCTTATTTCTTGCAAACATAACACATAAACATTAATTCTAAAATAATATAGGTCTAGACACACACAACTTCTAAGTGAAATGTATCAAAAATACCATAAACTCACGGTATATCAACACCCTCAACTTAAACTCGTAGTTTGTCCTCAAGCGACGCACTAAAACTCTAAACGACACTTATGTAGCAGCAGACATTCAAACTCAAGTAATCACATGGCTTTCTAACCCAAATCCCTTATTTACTGCAAACCTTTTCATCTAGACTTAACAAGGTAACTCATGTGGATCAAGATATGACATAGATTGACCAATAGACATCACAACATACAAATTTCACAATCACCAAGGTACCAACTTTCCAATAATGTAACTAGTGCCTTCACTTTAAATGAAATTCCTTTTTCACACAATAAATATGCATTTTGAGTTTAAGGATTCATTCAACACTCACGCTTAGAAGTGACTTCAAGTACAGTTAGTGATCAATACCATATGCTTGCCCTTATATTCACTACATAGACTCTCCAAACTAGTCTCTAGGATCACTATAGGACTTTCTTGGCTTGTAACGTAGGCTCAGGGTCAGGTAGGATACATTTTGGGTAATTTTTGGTGACTTTTTTCCCTCCTTGACATTACAGTGGCTATTCACCTCTTTTCTCTACCAATTCTTGACATCTTTTTATTTTCTCTTCTATCCCTTAACTCGTTTCAACACAGATGTGACCTTTGACTTTATAGCTCATATTTTTTTGCTTTTATTCCTTTTCTTTTATTTCATTTTTCTTTGTTTCTTTCAGGACTTTTATCATTCATCTTTTGACCAAAGTCACATCTTTTTCTTTTCTTTTTCTCTCTTTAACATAATACTCATTTCATACCCTTTTTCTTTCTGTTTCCTTTTTCACAGCCACCCTCAACTTATGTATTTTGCAAGAGTTGAGGTGCACGATATCCGATGTCGAATCAGGGCAAAGATCAAGGTAACCTTTTGAATTAGCCACCCTTAACTTAGGCTTTTGGCCTAAGTCAAGGTGCACATGTCCAGGGAGGGACCACGGCCAAAACAATTATTTTAGGAAATGTGAGTTAGGTGTATTGAAAGAAATAGTCTATTTTAGTCCAAACATTTGGATCAAAGAGAACATCTATTTCATTTGGTTGGATCATTTTAGGCATTAGTGGACTTATCAGAACAAGGGCCTATGATCATTTCCTAGCTTCTAGCCTAGATTATCTTCGCAGGACCAACGGGGCAAGTTCTAGATTGGAAAAAACTGTCTGAACATTCAAATTTTTCTCACTCACATTTGGCACATTGTTTCATTATTGGATTAACAGATTACCCAGTTCAAGTTTTAGCTTAAGTCATGAGGTTAAATCGGTTATTTATCATGTCATATTAAGATTCAACACATTCAAACATTTTTTTGGACGGGCATCAACATTTCATGCTTTTTATGCCATCAAGCTTTCATTCTTCTACTTACTTCTACACGTATATTCCTAAACATGTTGGTTCAACAAAAATTCAAAACAGTTCTTTGGGGGAAAAGAACACAGGTGAGAAAACCCCAAAGGAGGATTAAGAGTTGGGTTACTCAGACTTCACCCTAACACTCTAATCCATTTACCCCATCCCCAACAAAATAAGGTGCAATTGGCCCAAATGCACAAAAATCAAAATTAACGCATAGGGTAAAGCAAACCTGTGGCACATATGCGCCGAAGACCTCTCAAAAAGTGGGTGGGTTCGATTTCCCAGAGCCCGATGGATCAATACTAGGAATGCCATCACTAGCGCTCCCATCAACTATCCCAGCACCCTCAGTAGTGCTCACTCCGCCAGATGGGTCCACACCTATCTCTCGAGCCCGCTGCTGTCTCAGCTCCTCATCAACAATGGATGCACTCCAAGCCTCCTCAGTCAGCTGGCACTCCCTCTTCTTTAATCTCTGAGCCTCAACTCATCAGAAGTATAGTCTGAGCGATGGCGCTTCCCAGCAGAATGGAAAGAATCTGGTGGCGGTATAGCATTGCCAAATAAGGTCGTCATTACCACATCATCCACCTTTGTAGGGGCAGACTCTGGCTCAATCTTTGGGATCTACGGACGCCATTCATGGTCCATGGATGGACCAACAGACTGTCGATGGGGTCCGTAGACCACTATACAACCTTTTTTTATAGAATTTTCTTTTCGTTCCTACACACGTAACAACCATTAGGACTTTCTATTTTTTACATTTTCTGGACACTTTTTAGATACAAACCCTATTTTATATCTAGCCAACACTAATAAAAAACTCAAACACCTAACTATAGTGCTACAAAAATCAAAATAACAAAAAGAAACTCCTATATCGAAAAGAAAAACCTATAGTTGGCTAGATTGTACATCTTGGGTTGCCTCCCAAACAGTGCTTGATTTAACATTGCGGCACGATGTAGACGCCTTTATTACTCAAACTTCAACAAGATTCCATGCCTCTATCACTGCATTAACACACTCAGAATTTCCCATGTAGATTTTTATCCTCCGGTGGTTGGCCTTGAAGCTTCTCCCCTTTCTCTTTCTCTTCTTGAGCTCGACCACTCCATGTGGGGACACTTGGGTCACTCTGAATGGCCCAACCCACTTGGTTTTGAATCTGCCAGGAAGCCAATGCAACCTTGAGTTAAATAGCAACACCAGATCACTAAGAGGTCGTTCTCATTTTTCTATCTTTTGATCATGGCGCTTTTTCTCCTTGCACAAGATTGCACCTACCTTCTCATTACTAAACCCTTTAGTTTTTTGTCCCACAATGTGATTCACCACAAATACTGATTTAAGGTCACTATCCTGCTTTATCGACCTACAGACATTAAAGGTCACCTCATCTTTATTCAGTCAGAACTCATTAACCCTTTTTCCATATCAACTAAGGTGCGCCCAGTAGCGAGGAATGGTCTCCCTAAGATGATGGGAACCTCAAAGTCCACCTCACAATCAAGTATCACGAAGTCCGTCGAAAAACTGAACGACCCCACTTTCATAAGGACATCTTGAAGAACTCCAATGGGCTTTTTCACAATTCTATCAACCATAAGTAAACGCATCGCAATCGGTTTAGGAGCTCCTAAACCCAACTTCTTATAAATCGACAATGACATTAAATTAATGTTGGCACCCAAATCACACAAAGCTCGCAAAGTGCATCTTACCAATGGTGCACGAAATAGTGAAAGCTCTAAGATCCTCTTTCTTTTGTACTAGTGACCTTGTAGAAATGGCACTACAATGCTGAAACCTCTCATAATTTTCAAAACTAACAACTCTCTTTTTGGTCACTAAGTCCTTCATGAATTTAGCATACCCAGACATTTGTTCCAAAGCTTCTATCAACGGGACATTGATGGAAAGTTATTTCAACATAGTTATGAACCTACGGTAATTGGCTTCTTCAATCTTTTGTATTAACCTCTGTGGGAAGGGAGGTGGAGGTCTAGGTATGTGAACAACTTTCTGGGTCAACTCAGCCTCCTTATCTGCAACATCTTTTGTCTCTCTAGTAACCACAATCTCATCCGTATCTTTTTCTACCACCTTTTCGACATCAGACGGCATAGGGGGATCAATAGTCTATTTTTCTCCATGAGTCGTGATTGCCATATAATACCCATCATTTATTAGATTTTGGATGGTGTTGCTGGGAAGTGTGCCCGATTGACGTGGATTCACTGTAGCGGACAACTGACTGAACTGCTACTCAAGTTGCTTGATCGACACTGCATGAGCATCAACTTTTTGACCGATCCCTAATAACTCAGTACACATCTCTTTCACATTCTCATCAGTAGAATCAAACATCTTCATCATCTTTTGCATCATATCCTCAATGCATGGCATACCACCACCAGCCTCTCTATTACCAGATTCTCTATTACCCGGTGGAACATAGGGCCCAACTTTCTTATTTCTATTACCATAGTTGTTTCGGTTGTAGTTGTTATCACGATTGTAGTTTCAATCCCGGACATAGTTTCTCTCTCGATTGTAGTTTCCATAGTTCCAACTTTGGTTTTCTTGACCTTGGCGCCAATTATTCGAGTTGCAACCTTGGGCGTTAGTTCGAAAATCGTCTGATCATTCACTAAATATGTATCATTCTCATAATAACATTCCTCATCTGGTGGTGGTGGTGGAGGAGGTCTAGTCAAATAGTTCACATTATTTACCTTTTCTGCACCACTACTCACATGTTGCAGTACCAATCCCAATTCTGTTCTCATTTGCTCCATCTCTTCACGAATATCATTATTGGACTAACTAGGTGTAGCTTGAACTGCAAATGTGCTTCTACCAGTGTTTGACTTTCTAGTGCTCCATCCTTAATTATTCTGAGAAATCTTCTCTAGTTTCTCAGCGATCTCCTTAAAAGTGCACTCACCATATGATCCTCCAACAATAATATCCAGCACAACCTTTCCATTGTCATCTTGGCATCTGTAAAAGTACTCCTTCAGTGACTCATCATCTATGCGGTGATTTGGAACACTTCTTATGAATGTAATGAACATACTATCCCATGAACTGCTCACAGACTCTCCGGGTAGTGCTACGAAATTGTTCAGTTTGTCCCTGTGATTCAACTTCTTGGACAATGGGAAGTACTTTGCCATGAACACTTTATGCAATTGATCCCATGTATGAATCGAGTTATACGGAAGCTCAGAAAACCATACAGCAGCATCACCAGTCAATGATAAAGGTAAGACTCTCAAACCTATGACATTCATATCCAACTCCGGTCATCCCACACAACTCTTGCAGACACTTCTCAATTTAGCCATGTGACCATGCAAATCTTCCGAAGCTAGACCAAAAAACAACCCTCTTGCTGTAAGCATTTGCATCAGACTACTAGTCATCAAAATATATGCCCTGGAGGTAGAGGAGGGATTATAATAGGTCCTTCTATTTCAACTGTATTAAAATTGACCCTGTAATTATCACGCAACCTCGGTTCTGGCAGATTTTGTACCCTCAATGTATCTCCAAGTAGATTACTACCACGAACCTGATCATTCTCATTACCAACTCCAGGAGGTTGCAAGTCAACTCTATCCTCATGTTCATCAATGATTGGATTATTATGGACCCTTTGATTTGCCATTTTTCTCAAAGTCTTGCTTATTTCAGGATCGTATGGGGTCAATGGTTTGCCTCGACTCCGTGTACTTGACATACACTAGAGTAGAAACCTGTAGAAAACAAAAAAAAAATGTAAAATCAGGAAATACTTGACTAAAGTTCAACAATGTTGTTAAATTTAATCTAAAAGCCAAATTCCCCGGCAGTGGTACCAAAATTTGATACGCCCAAATTACACCTCCCTAAAGAAGTATAAGCGATCATTGTCAAATAAAGAACCCAACTTGTAGGTTGGGTCGATCCCACAAGGAATATGGTCTAGACTTAAACTTAACTCACTATTATATCTGTTTAGTCAAACTATTTTTCGAAGCAAGTAAACTAAGGGGGGGGGGGGTTTGTAAACAAGTAACAAATTGTTGATTGTTGATTGTTGATTAAGTAACAATTAAGTAGGATTCAAACTTTGTTGTTATCAATATAAGAGATAAACTAAGGCGTATGTGTTCCCCACAAGCTCTTAAAGTAGTAATCCTAATAATAGTAATCTTTTCCTAGTGTTTTACATGTAAAGTTGGTAGGTTATGTATCCCTAAGTGATTGATCCTCCAAATAGGGAATTTCACTACGCTCCTTGGTCCGGCTATGAGTGTAAATTTTACGAACCCTTACATTTACCTCAGATTATACATCACATCAATGTATGACTTAGTTTTCATCCTCGCACCAATTGACATTAGACTATTAGATATCATCCACTAAATATTTATCGCTAATTCTTTTCTCATTAACTACCTCCTTGGTTCGGAAAGTAGCAACGAGACGAGTTCTAATGTGTGCACTCGTTAAAAAGACTTCTAAGCAAAAGAATTACCAATATATGCATAAACACTATTCAAAAATTACTAAATTATTATTCATACGTTGTTAATTGCTAATGGTTCCCACAACCCTAGTTATCGATTTAGCTACTCATGCTTGAAAGAACATAATTCATGTTTTGATAAAGAGAATTCATAAACTTATGATTAGAGTAGAAAAAACCCGAAATCTCTAATTGAATTTCAAATTCAAAATCTTGTAAAACGAAATACGTAAATCAAATTGCTAAAATTGCAAGTTAATTCCACAAAATACCAAGAACTAAAAGTAAACTATATTGTCTAACCCCCAGAAATGAGGTTTATCACTCCTATTTATAGAAAAACAAGTCCCAAATAAAACGGAAACGAAATAAAGAAATAAACTTCTGGAACGCGACTTTATTCGACAACTCGACCTACAGTTCGTAAGTCTCCTCCGTGGCTCAACACTTAGACAATTTCATTAGGTACTGAACCTTCAACTTCCAGTTCATCACTGACGGATATGCAGGACGGACCGTGGGTCTACCTACGGTCTTTTGTCTTTCTCCGTGGTTCCACACTTGTCAAACTTCCCTGAGCTCCACCTACGACACACCACCTACGATCCGTCCTGGCACTCCATTGTTTGAGTTAATGGAACTCACCAAGACCTACGACTACCCATCCATGGTCCGTGGATAGCACCGTTGGTGGCTACTTCAACACAATATCAGTTGTCATCTCCTTCAACTGCATTCCAAGCTTATTTCCTGCAAACATAACACATAAACATTAATTCTAATATAATATAGCTCTAGACACACACAACTTCTAAGTGAAATGTATCAAAAATACCATAAACTCATGATCTATCATCGTGTAAGAGCATAGTTAGGTGTAACTTTGTGTCTTATGGTTGAAAGTCTATATTGATTAGAAAGTAATAGGGATATTACTTAGTGTGAGATTAGAAGGTTAATCACGTGGTAGTAATATGTGTTTCACTTTTTCTTGAGAAAATTAGTGAAAATAGTTTGTAAATCCTGTGTGACAGGTCGTGGTTTTAGTCCCATGAGCAAGGAGGTTTCCACATAAAATAGTGTGTTCTTACTTCCTTCCAACATTTACTTTCAACACTTAACACTGTTCGAGGACCTGGTCCTGTGATCATTAGTGAACTCATACATTCCATCACCCATCAAATGATTTTGTATCATTTCGATACTTATGTCCTTGCATCAAGAAACGTGATGGCCCATGAAACAAAACTTTTTACCATGTTTCAACCCTTTGGATTGAATGTTTATGTTGCAACAAAGGCATGCAAATTGACCATTAGTGCACCATCTTGAAAGAGCACCATATGCTAAAAAAATCATTTATGATCCACATGAGAGCAACTCGCAATTGAACTGCCTCATTAGAAAAGGCATCAATGGTTTCTGTCCCCACACACTAGAAATCATTTAACTCTTCTATCAAAGGTTCTAGAAAGACATCAATATTATTTCCTCAAACTGCTACATAAATAGAAACAACACCAATGAAGCATTTGAGAACAAATATTATCTATTTTATATAAGCCAACAACACTAGGACAAACACAACATCAACTAGTTGCAGTGGCGGATCCAGGATCTGATGATCATGGGTGCTCAATTCCTTTAACATAAAGTTGCTAGCCAAAAGAATAACAATTCTAGATGCTTACTAATATTTTTATAATTTAGTTAGTAAATGAAATACAAAAAATTGAAAAGTGGAAAAACATAAAAAGAAATAAGCAAAAAATTTGGAGTGAAAAAGTATAAAAAGAAGTTAAAAACTATGAAGAAGTTCAGTTTGCCTTTTTTCAACAAAAAGTTACGCTTTTATCAGGATTCGAACCCTAGATGTAGGTCCCTAACGACTTTAAAATTCAAGTTTGGACCCAACAGGACCCTTTGTTTAATGGGTGCTGAGAAATACGTTATATAACATTTTCAGTATTTTTCTATATACATATACAAAGTTTTCGTCGAGATCAATGGGTGCTCGAGCACCCAAACTTCAACACGTGGGTCCGCCCCTGACTGGTTGTACGAAAAGCAACACAAAATATACATACAAACTTTTCAATTTATGACTCTCTGTCGCACTATTTGATTGGCTATTAAGTACGTAGACGGGCAAAAAAAGGCGAGAGAGACCTCACAGCAAGCTCTTCTCAGTTCTCTCAAGAATGTATCTCAGTCTCTAGTAGCTCCATCTATGTGTAATTGGTGGGTTTTTCATCTATGTGAAACTGGTGGGGTTTTCCCCCTTTTTCTTCTCCTTTTTACTTCTTTTTACTGTTGTTTTTCTTTGTTACTTTCATAGTTTTTGTGTTGTTTTTATGGTTAGATTTTCTTCTTTTTGGTGAGTTATTCTCATTTCTCCCTCATTTGTTTAAATAAATAGATGCAATAACTAATTTGATTTTGGCGAATGTCAAGGATAGATTTTGTATTTGACAAATACATATGCAATAATTTTTTAATAGAATATAGGGTAAAAGATCTGAAAAATATTTCAACTTTGGCCAAAATTATTGTTACGATACCAAACTTTATGGAGAACCTTTTACCCCTGCACTATTTAATAGTGTATTTTAAAGTTATATATGTGCCCACGTGGACACATTACTATTTATAATGATGCAATATTTATGATGTCCATGTGGACACATATATACCTTTAAAATACACTATTAAATAGTGCAGAGGGGTAAAAGGTCCTTTCCAAAGTTCGGTATCGTAACAGTAATTTCGATCAAAGTTTGGATATATTTCAGATTTTTTTCGTAGAATGTATAATATTTGCATGTGGATCTTCAGAAACTTTTAACCAAGTTCTCAGCTTCTGCTGATTTTTCATTCAATCGTGTGTTCAAAGCTCTGCGTGTGCTTTGGTTTTGTAGCTTTCTTCATTGCTCAAATTGAGTTCTTCTTTTTCTTTCTTGGTTTCTCAGTTTGAATTGCATGTTAGTACTTACCTTTGCTCTCTACTTTACAGAGAGTGTTTGATATTATGCCTAAATCAACCTTTTCCCTTTCTTTCATCGTACATTTATAGAAACTTTTACTCAAATTTTCTGTTTATTACATTTCATTACTGCTCTAGGAAGTTTTGATCTTTTCTATTTAAAAGTTTTCCCTTAAAATATTGATTCAGGCAAAAGTAAAACTTTCCTATATGAAAGTAAAACTGAAGTCAATAGCTTAACTCTTAATAGTAGATTTTCATCTATGAATGTGAAATTGAAGTGAAAGGTAACCCTAAGCAGAATCCAAAGATAAGTCAAGATCCACAATATCCTCAGATAAAAAAGGTATTTTCCATTGTGTTGTTGGGTAATTAATTTTTGTTATGCAAAATGTATTTAGGCTACAAGGGTAGTTGAAGCTAGGACATTTCATTGTAGAAGGAGAGGATTTTATTTTTGAGTAACTCACCTTGGAGAACTCTGCTTTTGAGATATTGATTTTCAGTTTTTGTTGTTAAAAAGTACCATGCTTCTCCTAATTATCATGCTTCATCTCTAAAAAAAATTCGTAGGCATCAAGTCAACTAATCGTTCTGTGTTTACACTTCTGATTTCTTCAGTTGAAGGTATTAACACTAGGTCTTTGTTAATTGTTTTATGCTCTTATTTGTTATCACAAGTGTATTTAAGCTACAAGGCCGGGTAATTGAAATTGTAACATTTGATTGCGGAAGGAGAGGATTTATTTTTGAGTAAATAACCTTAAGAGAACTCTACCCTGAGATATTAATTTTCAGTTGTTGCTGTTTTAAAATGTAGCATGTTTTTCCAAATTGTCATGCTTCATCTCCATTCTCCAATTACCTTTGTTTGCTTACTATGTGTTTAGTTAATGCTTTATGAAGAACTACTTTTATCTAAGTTTGACTCTTATGTAATAGATTGCTTTTTAAGTTGTGATGGTGTACTATGCTGGAAATAATCAAGTTTTGTTAATATTTAAGATTAGGAGAAATAAATAAGTCTGTGAAAGATGTTGTGTTTTTCTTCATTTTTGTTGTTATTTTCCAGAATTTGGGATTATAGGAAGTCAAAATTTACAGTTGATTCCATTTCCTAATCAACCGAAATAAGTATTTGATTAACATCCCCTATACATGCAATTTTGTCTAAACAAATGGAATTTTGGGGTGTGTTATAGTGTGCTATTTTGAGTTTTAGTTTATAGGTTGGGGCGAGGGTTCGGGGTGGTAAGGGGGTTAAGGGAGATTTATAGGTGGAGAGTAGGGTCTTGGAACATAGGGATATTGATGAGGAAGTCCACAGAGCTCTTGAAGATTCTCAAAATGTGGAGGGTAACTTGTTCCTGATTTAATACTTGCATATCTCACCTCCAAACCCCTCATAGTATTATGAGCTTTTATAATATTACTAACTAGGTGTGTCGTTGTTGTTGTACTGTGTTATAAGAAAGGCTGAAAAATTTCAGTTTTTTTTCAAGCAGATAGCTGCCGAGTATACGGAGAACACAGTGTGATACTCCCTGGGAGATAAAAATGGTATTGTCCGTTGATACCTCTTTCTTATTGCTGTATGTTCCTATTTATTCATGCCTAATTTGTATACAATTGACATCTGCTTTATTTTTTTCCACTGTTCTAGAGTAGAAAGTTTATTTATCTTAGTTGAATCAATTCTTATTTGAATTTTTTTTTCTCATGAATTTATTTGGTCTATGTTCTAACTTGGTTTTCCCCCTGGCCCACTGTGTTTTCCAGTTGTTTTTTTCCATACTTCATGGATCTGATGGGCAGAGAAGTGACTGTGGAATTGAAAAACGATTTGTCTATTCGAGGAACACTACATTCAGTTGGTCAATTCTCAACATTAAGCTTGAAAACATGAGGGTTGTTGATGAGGACAAGTACCCCCACATGGTAATTCCTCTTTATTATTTCTCTTGTATCTTTGTTCTTCTTGTTTCCTATTGTTGATTTCATCTGAGAAAATATTGTTTGTTGCCTATATTTAGTTTGGAGATGCATTACATCTTGCTTCTCTTTCACCTTCTCTATTTGTGCGTATAGATCTGTTGAAAGCCTCTTTTTGGCCATCTCTTTCTCAATTCAACAATTCTTGAATTAGTTCTTTATGCTTTTGGTATGCAATAAAACAAGTACTCAGGAGTTTTGAACCCGATAGTTTTGATGGAAACTACTAATTTTGATTGGATATGTGAATCGAGAAGGTCAATTTGATGTATTAACTTCTCTGAGTGTATGATTCTGGTAACTAATGTTCACTGTGATATGGGATCCTTAGTCTATATGGGGATGAGATTTTTCTATCAATACGACTATAATTATCTGCGGCTTTCTCCCAGAAATGTTTAAGCTTAGTGTTCGATCATAGTTTCAAATTGTCATGCCTTATCTCCAATTACCTTTGTTTGCTTACAATATGTTTAGTTAATGGCTTTATGAAGAACTACTTTTATCTAAGAAAAATAAATGAGTTTATGTTGGTTACTCTATAGCACTATGGAAATCATTACTACTTGAAATTTTTTTATGCTAAAGTAAGTGGACTTTGTTGTTCGTAATAGTGTCTACTCATTTGAAGAATTGTTACATATAGTGCAAGTCAGCTACACTCTGTAGACGACGAGAACTATACTGTTGATGTATGTTATCATTTCATATTTGACTATTAATTTACTATTTCTCAAACTTTGAGCTATTTCATATATCATAGACGTCTTATCTTTGTCCTTCTGGTGTAATCTGGATATTTCATGCCTCTAATAAGGCAAGCATGTCTTCACGTATTACACTTTAGAACTGTAGTAGGCAATGCCTTCTAGATATGATGGTATTTCGTATCAACGTTCAATTAGACAAATGTAGAGAATAGACATCCTTAGACCCATTACGAGGAAGTGAAGTCCACAAAACAGAACACTTTAAAATCTAACTATAACATGTACAAGACGTGACAAAATATAATTTACACCTAAATATAAGAAATAAAATGTTAAATTACCTTCTACCAACAACATGCTTGGATGATGAGGTTGATATCATACCCCAATAGTAGCAACGAAACCCCATGAAAATTTGTCTTACGGTTAAAACTACTAACCAGAAACAACAACAGGAAATTACAGAAAGCCACTAGAGTTGGCAATAGTGAGAATAATTTGAACAATCATACATAATCAGTTGACATGAGAATTGATAATTCTTATCGATTAACAAGGATTTGTGTGCTCATCTTGGAGGTGTCTTTTCACAAAACTGTTTTACTAAGGTGCACAAGTTGCATAAACATAGTACGACTAATAACACTTCCAGAATTTTGATTGAAGTCCAACAATAATATTTGGCCTTACACGGGGGTGGTGAATTGAGTGCATGTCATTTAGAATCTGGAAAATCAGTTCAACATGGAGCTAATGAAAAATTAATGCACCTTCTGGTGCATACCATTACTTCCCTTTCTATCCTTTATATAACCTTGGGAAAAAGTAAAATTATATGTTCTTTTCTTAACTTATTTTACTTGTTGCCGTTGACCGAGGTATCTATCACAATTTTTGACCGTATTGCTCATATGACTCTTGATCCTGTTGTTGGTGCACTGCTTTTACCAATTACCTGGATAAACTTTATATTTCTCTACATGTGCAGACTGATTATATTTCCTTATTTTGAATTAGCTTTTTCTCACTAGATATTTTAAATCTTACAAATGGCTACTTTTGTATTCAGCACCAACTCCTACGTATTAACCATGTCTAAGTCTAACAGATGTTATCGAATATACGCTGGTATGTTGTGAGGTTTGCCTACTTCTTTTGTTTATTCTCTGTATTCTTTACTCTTTTAAGTTTGTTTTGCTGAAGTTTCTCATGTATAAAGCTTCTTTTATTTTAATTTTCATTTAAAAATTAGAGATTTTCCCCCGAAATTTCATGGTGAGATTCTAATAATAAATTCAATCTCTCATTTCACAGATGGATCAAATAATCAATAATATTCCAAATATTTAGGAGCTTTTTAGAGTTCAAATGGAAGAAAATGGAAAGGACAACAAAGAAGATGCTAATGTCATCTGCGAGTAGCTCATATCAAGAGACAAGAGGTAAGGAACAAAATGTTACATCCTGAGAAAATTTTAGCATCTGAAGTTCAGAAATAGACTTAAAGAAAGTTGGATCTTATAAAGGCGAGTTGTTATGTAGGTTCTCCCTACAAGAAAACTTATGAGAAGGCTTTGATATTATATATTATAGGCAAATGACAATGGCATTATATGGGGTTCACAAGTGGTGCGGGTCTTTTTCAAGATCTGGTGAACCTTTTACCATATGTATGTTTCAAGAAAATGTGAAGATGGTTAACTAAAAAAGTTTTAACTATCTCAAATTGACTATGAGATATGTGTATTAGATGAACAGTTATCTTATTTATTTTCGGTGTTATTTTATTTTTGATCTGTAAAATGCAATACACAACAATTTTATCATATATTTTTGGTTGTTATTTTGTTTTTATATGTGAAATGCCTATATCTTAATAATTGCATTCTATAGTGAAAATTGAAGTACTTCTTAAGACATACTTCAGTAATAATGCTTAGTAACTTGAGATTATAAGCTCCGTCGTCTACATGCTCCTCGGTTTGTAACTGACGCAATATATTGGCATTTAAGGATATAAGAAATGCAATTTTAGTTTTATTTTTTCTTTTTTTTTTTTACTTCTGTTCTATCCTTCACAACTATATGATTATACCAAACACCTAAACAATTACTGCATCTTGAAAATATAAAATGTTTGGCTCGTGCTAAGCATGGGCCTCGCCCATCTAGTACAAAAATAGACCATTGCGATATTAATATGAAATTGTAACAACTCCAAATGGATTTACATTGATAAAAGAGAATCACAACATAATACTAGTGATAGACATACACCAATATTTTAAAACAACTACCTAATTAACCAACATTCTTCTACCATCTATTCTTGATGGGTGTAACAATGTTGTCCAACATAAAATAGTAACAACAAAACATCAATGACTCTATCATCCTAAACCATGCTTTTCTCCAATAACGATTGAAGCAGAGCGCTGCAGCTAATCCCAAAAAGATCGCTCCATAAGACACAACTAAGCCAATGTAAAAACACTTAATGTCTTCCAATTCTGATGATTCCTCATCTCCATTAATCTTGGTGGTATTTGACAATTTAGGACTCATGCCACACTTGTTGTCTAATGGATAACCGCAAAGAAAAGGATTTCCCTCGTAGTTGCTTTTGTCAAAAGTTGCAAATTGAGCTTTAAAATCAGGCACTGCACCAGATAAGTTGTTGTATGCAACACTGAATACTGCCAAAGAATTCAGCTCAAGTAGACCAACAGGAATGCTCCCATTCAATCTATTGTAGGAAAGGTCTAAACCCTCAATTTCCTGTAGATTGGAGAAGGTATTTGGTATTCTTCCGATGAGATGGTTGTGCGATAGATTCAATGCAGGTAAATTGCTCATGTTCCCTAGCTCAACGGGAATTTCACCAGTTAATCTGTTACTTGAGAGATCAATACCCGACATGTATTTTAGAATGCTTCCCTTATAAGTGTATGAGTTTCTTTTCGTTGAAAACTGGACCTGAGTTTCCACATCCATCAAAAATATGTTACTTAGAAGTCCTTGACTATCATGGTAGTGCCTTTTCAAACGTATCCAGTGCAAAAAAGTTAACCATGAATAGGTAGAAGTCGTAGCATACGTAGTACTACGTATCTCTGCATCATTTTCGGCTTATGTTAAGTAACCCAAACAAGGAAGGATTGGACCATAAAGCTTATTGAAAGATAAATCCACAATAGATATCTTATTCAACATACAAATCTGATTTGGAATCTGCCCTTCCAATTGGTTAGTGCTAAGGAGAAGGTAGCTTAGAGTATTAAGCAAGCCTATGGTGTGTGGGATATTTCCTATAAAATTGTTGTTGCGAAGATCCAAAGTTATCAGAGAAGAGAAGTTGAAAAGTACATGTTCCAGTGTACCACCCAATTGGTTTCTCTCTAGATGGATATGTTGAAGAGATAAAGAACTCATACAAGAAGGAATTAATCCTGAAAGCCTGTTTTCAGATAAAGCTAAGACCTGAATGCGCTTTAAATTGCAAATCTCAACTGGAATTGAACCTTCGAGATGATTCTTGGACAAATCAAGTTGTAACAATCTTGTATTATCCCTAATGCATCTTGGAATCTTCCCAGAGAAATTATTGTTGCTAGCGTCCAGTACAAAAAGGGCTGTGATAAACACGTTGCTAGGTAGTGGTCCCTCAAAGTTATTTCCATTCAAGTAGAAAAAGGATAACATCCTTGGTTTGACATACTTCGGAAAAATTTGCCCTTTTAACTTGTTGTGTGACAATCGAAGGTAACCTAATGCTGGAGAACCAATTGCCACATCACTAGGTACTCCCCCAGAAAGAAATTGTGAGATAGGTCTAGATAAAATACATGAACGCCACAAATCTTGGAAGGTATAGGACCTTCAAGATAATTTTGTGACAAGTTCAAACTAGTAAGCTTTGGGAAGGCTAAACTCATATTTTCTGGAATACGTCCATTTAGTTTGTTATTAGACACATCAATCATCTCTAGATGGAGGTGACAACTCGATGGCAACTTGAATGGTCCATCGAAAGAATTATCTCTACTATAAATCCCTGCAAGTCTGGTGTTATTTTCTAACAACCATGTTGGAAAGTTTCCTTGTTATTGATTTCCATCCATAACAAGAATCCTCAAGTCATATTGTTAGTGAAGGAAAGAAGGCAATTTTTGAAGGTTCATACATCCCTCGATAGCAAAAAACTCCAACTGGAAATTTGGGATCCAATTTTGGAATTCGGTATCTGTAATTATTGTATTATAACCAACAGCCAAGTAGATCAATTTTGTATGGTTGGAAAAGTGCCTGAATGACAGAGGAACATCAAATTGGTTATATGCAATATCCAAGTACTCAAGTGATGTGAGTCTCCTCCAAATAGAATGTGAGGTTGTATTTCCGCTGAAGTAATTCCCAGCCAAACACAACCATCGAAGGGATGTCAAGTTTCCAAGACACGAAGGCAGTGTTCCCACAAAATTATTGTCTAAGAAATCCAGCTCTTCAATGTATTTGAGTTCACACCAACCTATATATTTTTATAAAAAAGGTTCAGAGATATTTAGCTAAAACAAATTTGTATATTATATTATAGCTATGGACTATGGGTGTGTTCTAAAGAAAAATATTATATTATAGTATCATTTTATAAGATTTTATTTTTTCTAGTATAAATGTTTTCCAGAAAACATGTTTTCCCCATACTGAACACACCTATATTAATGAAAATGCAAGCATTAGGAAAAAAAGAAGAGAAATAGGGTACCTTGATTAGGGAGGTTGCCATTATTGTCACCAGAAGGCATACTCAACACTTTAAGAGAAGTCATTTGTCCAATATTTGCGAGGAAATTCTCATTTAAAGAAGATCCCCCCAAGTATAAGTACTCCACCGTGCTCAGATTTCTTAATGCTTATTATATGATAGTGTCACAAAAAAGAAATAACAAAATTTTCATATTTCAAAAGAAAAAGTCGCAATAGAAGTAAGTTAAATAAAATTTGATTTTGAACTTACCGTAAATTATGGTGGGAGCAGTGAAATTACTGTCTTTATAAGAAAGTGACTTAAGAGATGAGAATAATTTTAGAGATTGTAAGACACTGCTTGAGTTGGAGTTGGAGTTAGGACTTCCCAATAGTAAATTCTGCAGAGAACTTATTCTTTTTTACCTGTTAAATAAATCATATATGTTTTTTATCGATCTTATTACATATGTTAGTAAAGATGTGTAATCCTAGTCCACATTTCATCATTAATCTCTATCTGATAAAATTTGCATTTTGTATGTCTTAAGGTTAAAAATAAATCATTCAACATTAGAGCAACTGCATTGATTTGTGTACCTTTGGTAGTCCCAAAGGTCTTTATATTGTTATTCCAGAGATTTAGATATTTCAAGTTGCTCAAAGCAATTATATCTACACAGGTAAATCAAAATTAAATAGTAAGCACACCAAAAATAAATAAATCAAACTGTGATTTGATATGCGAATAATATAAAATCGAGATACTTAGATGCATCATTGATATCTTAGTGGAGCAAAATATTGTTAGCAGGGAAGACTTGGATGGGAAGAGGGCGTAACAAACCATTCATTTTGATATTTCCAGTTATTTCATTTGAGGCGAGATTGAGATGCTTAAGAGACGGAAAAATCTTGAGTGATGAAAAGATGGTGGAATTGAAGTTATTATCATTCAAAATGAGCTTCTCTAAATTCCTCAGTCCAGAATTTGCACCTGCATTTGATTTATGGAAGAAAAAAAAAACGTATTATTTTGTAAATCTCCGAGTTACTTTGTACATGTATTTGTTGTGTAAAAGAGAGCTTACCCAATGCAGAAAGGATATTGATGTCATTGATTTCATAACCTTCAAACCAGAGTTCTCTTAAATTGCTTAGCCCAGGATATTTCTTACCCATGCCTTCATCCAAAAATTACAACTATACTAAGTAAATATATACCGTCCAAAAATAGCTACAGGTAAATGCATATGTAGGAAAATATACTGGTATTATATGCCGTCGGTATGCTGAAAGAGGTACCAACATCTACACCAATTTTAGAACCTGAAGAGATGAAATCCAACATAAAGATGATAGTAAAACTTTAGCATGGATTGGATTATATTGCAAATCGACTTCTTTCAGGTTGGGAAGCTGTCTTAGTTTACTGAATCCTGGATAAAAAAATCAGACCAAAAAACATGTTAGTTATAATATATATATATATACACTCCATACAAGATCGATCAGACCTTCATTTTTTGTCCACCCAATAATATTTCTGTAAGACAATAAAAGAAGTTGTAGTGACTTGAATGGAAGAAAGAAAGAGGCATTAAATCTCCAACCATCCCTGATCCAAACCTTGTTGTGAGATTGAGTTCGATCACTCGACCTGTTGTTAAGTTACATTTTACCCTATTCCAGGAACAACAATCTATAAGATCAGTCTCATTGTAACCTGCCCAATCAACCAACAATTCGCCATTCGAACTCATTATGTTTGCTTGCAGATTCAAGAGAGCATTTCTCTCTTCATCCAAACAACCATTGGCCACAATTGCTATTAGAAAAAACGCTAACAGTATAAAATTAATGTTCCCTATTAGCCCCCCACTATTACTCTACTTTCTTTTCTGGCAATCTGATTTGCTAGCTACCTAACCGAATGTTTATATAGGAACTATACATGGGCAGAATTATAGCTTTTTCTTACTGATTCAATATAACTCAATTTTAACTTTAGACTCTATGTTCGTACTTAAAAATTCAATTAGTTTGAATATATTATTTATTGTCTTTTCGAACTGCATCATAAAATTATAAAGAGTTTTAGATGTGATAAGTGTTTCTTTACGAGTAATTGTTTCCAAAGGTATTGTATCATCTTCAACTTAATCATCAACATTGTTTGGTATCCACAATTTCTTCTAAGATTTGGACCTCTGAACATGTAACATTGTTTTAGATGCGATAACCCCCCCTCCCCCCAAGTGGATAGTTTCTTTTATTTTTGTGTATAATTAATAATCGAATCAAAATCAATAAATACAAATTCTATTCTTTGCTCCACTCTTAATCAGAGGTCTCAAGTTTGAGTTCTAGGTACGGAGAAAATTATATTGGGAGCGTCATCTCCCAAAGGGCCATGCAGTGCTTAATTCAAATTTAATCGAGGCTTCAATGCGGATTCCGGACACAAACTATAAAACAAAAAAAGTGGTTTTATTTGTAAGGAGCTATAGCTCTATGGAGTATAGTCTCTTGAGCTAGTTTTAAATATTTTCCTACTTGGTTAAATAATATTCAGTTCAATTAGAAGAAAAAAAAAAAGTGACTCATGCCAACAACATTAGCATATAGTTTTAATTGATGTAACGTGCCAATTACCCTATTTTATGTGTAATCCATCCTCTCTTTTTTTTCTTTTTGCTATGAAAACTTATATGTTAATTCATTATAATTGAAATGTTAATTTATTTTATTTTTTTAGTATTATTAGTTTATATAAATCGAACACTTTAAAAAAAGATAAACATAATCCCAGTCAAACCCAGTGTGTGGACGCAATAGTCCAGCAGCATTGTCGAAAAAGACTTATATATTAATTTTATGTATTTTTAGAACAAACAAATTAAATGATCTAGGAAGTATCTAAGAAATAGTGAAGAGTTCATTTACAATTATATAAAAAAATTAAATTATTTTATAAAATAAATTTAAGCAAAAAGAAAAACTTAAAAAAATGGCCAGGTGGAGGAGAGGAGGGGGGGGGGGGGGCGTGAGAGGAATTGATAGAGTGGGGTAAGACAAATATTTTACATTTTATTTTATAAAAGAAATATTATTTTTTTGGATAATAATTTTTTAATTTTTAATTTTAACTAATACTAATAATTTATTTAATTTTGGCTTAATCCATCAGTGGCTCCTCAAAATTGACATTATATTTCACTTAAACACCTTAACTGGATGATGTAGGATTGTGCTATGTCATTTTGACACATTTTACTTACATGGCATAATGAGTGTGATTCACTCACTGACTAGAGCGTGAAATGGATTTTAGTTAATTTTTAATTATTATTTTTTCTACTTCTTCCCCATTTGTAAGCCACCATTTTGCCCATGTTAAATTTCATCCATTGTGAATGAAGATTTCAAACAAAATGACGGAGTGAATTCGTTTAAACTAAGGTAAAAAAAAAATTCTTAGAACCAAAAACGATCTTCCATTCTCTATCAAACGACCGAAAGAAAAAGGAAGGGAGAAAGCTATCGCAAGTCTTTTTGGAAAGAAAAAAGTTTACAATGGTGTACAAATTTGGTATATTTAGACAAGAGGGGGGCGGGCGTATTTCGCATAGAAGAAATCATGAGGGATTAAGGGGGGGGGGGGGGAGGGGAGGATTTGGTGTGCGTGGGCGGTTCAAAAAGACAACCGGCGGTGGCGGTGGGGCGGTTTTCTGCAAAAGGAATAGGGAAAACTGAGAAGACAACGTGTGGCGGGGGTTATTGATTTAAATTTTATTTAATTTTATAATTATCTGGGTCATGTGTCACTAATTTATTGGTCAATTTTTATTTTTACCTAAAATTAATTATTTAAAAATTACTTTTGACGCAAATGACAAATGTCATCGTTCAATTTGTCACTTTACATGTCATCCACGAGTGTAATACACACATTATATATTTTTGTTGATATTAAAAAAAGTGTCAAAATGACACACCGGCACTTTACATGATGTGTCTAAAATGAACATCACTCAGTTAAGGTGTCTAAGTGAAACATCATGCCAATTTTAGGGGGCCACTGATGGGTTAAACTTTTAATTTTTGTCAAGGTTGAATGTTTTGTCTACGTGGAGTGTGATGTGACATTTTTTTTAAAATAAAAGAGAGTGTATTATACACACCATGATGAGAGTGGTATAAAAAAGATATGTGTGTTTCTCAAACTAAAAAGTGATAGTTTAGGTATGAAACTCACACTCTTAATAGTTTAAGTATGAAACTCAAAAAATAATTATATAATTTAGGTGTTTTTGAAACTTATCTCTATATAAATCGAACATTTAAAAAAAAAAAAAAAACAAACCAATCAAACCCAGTGTGTGGACGCAATGTTCCAGCAGCATTGTCGAAAAAAACTTATAGATTAATTAATTTTATGTATTTTTAGAACAAAGATTAGGAAGTATCCAAGAAATAGTGAAGAACGTTCATTTATACATCGTTAATTTGACGTCTCATATGATGTAGGGTTCCCACGATTTTTACGTGATGTAATAAATTGTGGCTATAATTAATTTATGTTTGAATAGTTCTATTTCAATTTAACAATCTAAAAGTGTGTAATTTAAGTTCGAATAGTTCTATTTGAATTTGAAAATGTAAAGTGTGTAACTTGTTTACATGTGAATCACCTTTAGTACATGGTACCTCAAGTTTTGTAACACATGTTTGACATTGTTGCTAAAGATTGTTTACTTTTAGAATCGTTTTTTTTTAAAATATCTTTTCAAAAAAAATACTTTTCAAAAAAAGCAATTTGTGTTTGACAAATTCATTTGAAAAATACTTTTGATAAGCAATTTGTGTTTGACTATTTTTTTTAAAAAAAATGTGTCTAGAGTCAAATTACGAAAAATGACAAGTATCAATGTGTTTTTAATATTAAGATTATTTTATAGAGAGAAACAATTTTAAACATCTAATACAAGAACTTTAATTACATTTTTAATTTAATTAATTAAAATGTACATATTCAAATTTTCAATCAATATTATAAATAGATAAGTATTGTTGAAAAATATTGAAAAGAGATTTTTTTTTTTGTTTTGTTATTTTTTACCTATTTTTTTGGATTCAATCTTAGCTATTATCCTTTTTTTTTTGTTATAATACTCTAGAGTTTTAAAAAATTCAAACTAAAATAAAATAATACATAAATTAAGAAAAAAAAATCATTATTTGGGGTGCTTTTTTGTGAGGGTCTAAATCTTTAATTGTTACGTTTTCTCTTCTTTTTAATCCTGCAAAAATATTGTTGTTACTTTTATTTCTAATTTCTATAAAATAATACGTAAAATAATACTTACAAAATAAAATATAGATAATAGTATAAAAATATAAATAAAACAAAAAAATTATCATATAAAAATAAAAAATAAAATTCTTGAATGAAAAATAAACAAACTTATGAGATATGCTAATTAATTAATAAGTGATATATTGATAAATATGTATATATGTAAGGGATATTTTAGTCTTAAAAAATAATTTTCTGCTTTTGCTTCTACTTTTTTTTTAAAACAGAAATTTTTAGATTCTTCCCAACAACAGAAAAACTGTGTCTACTTCTATTTAAAAATAGTTTTAAGAATTTGTCAAACACTTATTTTGTTTTTTAAAACATGTTTTTTTCTCAAAATAAAAATATTTCTGACCTCCCAACAACAATGCCAAACAGGCTCTAATAGATCCTTACTTAAATATGCCAAGAATATCTTTTTATTCTTCTATTTCAATTTGTTTGTCCTATTTTTCCTTTTAAGTTTTAAAGAATAATGCCTCTTTCTTTTTTTTCTAAAACTTTTTTAATTTCAACTATACACTTGACATGTTTAAGACCACAAAATTCTAAAACCTTCTTTATTTTCTTTAACTCTATGTTGTCAGGTCGGCTGTAGCATGAAGCAACTAAAGCTCCCAGGGCTTGAAAATTTTCTAATATGTTCATATACTATATTTCAATTTAATACATCGTTATTCATCAATATAAATTATTATTTTTATACTTTTAGATCACCTAATAGATCTTTATCGATAAGCCTCTTTAAAATATGAGATTTGAAATCTACGAATTAGATTAGAGCGAAGAAATAAAGGAAGACAACAAGATACGAAAAAAGAAGAACTTAAAGAAATAATGCCAATTGAAGATCCTTCAGTACAAGCAAGTCCAAATTACATATTAGTTGATTTTAAAAATTATGAGTCAGATCTTGTTAATGTTAATACAGAGGAATTGAAAAAAATGATTCAAAATATGGAGATTTACAATTCATCAATTATATTTTTAGTTTTTCTAATTTAAGTTTATGAAATAGAGTCAACTAATTGTAACTTTGTATATTTTGAATTTATCAATCTATTAATAAAGTCAAAGACTCGTTGAATCTTTTTATTTCTTACTCTCTTTTTTTCATAAAATTGGTATATCTTCAATTGAATAATTTTAATTACTTTACATGTATTGAAAATTAAATTGTAGCCACTATAATAAGTCAATACTTGAAAAAGTTAATACTAGCAAATATTACTTAAACAAGTATTGAAATATAAAAATTCAAAATACTTTTATTTTAATATTTGTAACTTGTAACTTACTTATATATATACTTGAAGTCTATTTTTATTCAAAGTTGTTAAAAGAAATTTAATTGATTTCTTTTAATAATATTGTTTTTTTGTATTTCTGATATATCCAATTGTTTTAATCTCTCTTGAAACGTATTTTATAATTTTGGGTGTTTCTTGGTAGTTGAAAATTGTTTCTGTCCTTCTCTCTTTCTGTTTTTAATTGGATATTCCTCAAGCCATCGACATCGTATGCATTGATATATGTTTTGTGAAAAAACAATCATATTAATTTTGATTTGATTTTATATATTCTAGTAAATATATTTAGGGTATGTCTCTATGGTTTTATCTTCTTCTCTTTCTTTTTTTTAATTATAAAATTATATTCTTATCTTTAAAACAATAAATATTTTTAATAAAATAATATATATTTATGAGTTTAAATTATATAATTTTCCGTGAACATAATTTGTAAACAACTAGATTATAGTTTATATATTGTAGTAAGTACGTATTTTGTTTTTAAGATTTCAAATCTCATATTCTAAAAAAATTATTTATATAAATTCATTAGATGATCAAAAATATAAAAATTATTCACACTGAAGAATAATTATGTATAAAATTAAAATATAATATATAGTTTATACATATATTAGAAAATTTTGCGGCGCCCAAAATTAGGGGGCCTAAAGTTTATTCACACGTGACACACTTTACATTGTCAAATTCAAATTGAACCATTAGAAGTTAAATTAATTGTTGGGTCATTTTGACCACAATTTACTACATCACCAAATAACGTGGGAATCCTTTCATTAATGTGACTCATGTTCTATTATTTCCTACAGGAAAAAAGTGTATTGTACTTATTATTTCTTGACATAATACATAAATATCTATTTTTAATTTGGTTTTATTGGAATCTATGCTGAGGCGGTGAGGCCAAAATTAAGAGTTCGAAAATTTATATGTAAGAAAAGAATAATTTCAAATATAATCGATAATTTAACGAATGACAATACATGAGAAACAAAAATATTTTTTTATTTTAAGACGAGTGATTTTTTTTTTTTTTTGCCTTTTCTAATTGTTAATATTCTATTTTTTAATTAATTTTTATTTTGATTTTTATTTGTTAAATTTACATAAATAGCATAAGAGAAAAATATTGCAAAGCATGTTTCGTTTTTTTTTTTATAAAAAAAGAGATACTTTTGATGATAGTGAGGTTCGAGAACCCGCAACTCCAGCATGGGAAAGTGTTTCCGGCTCCTTACTACTGAGTCATCCACCAACTTTGTTCAGGGTTCACAAGTTTATATATATATTTATATTTTTATTTATTTTTTCGTTTTTAGGGGTCTAAAGGTGATTCACTTGTGAATAAATTACACTTTACTTTGTCAAATTCAAATTGAACCATTAGAAGTTAAATTAATTGTAAGGTCATTTTGACCACAATTTACTACATCACCAAACAACGTGGGAACCCTTCCTCATATGTGGGGATGGCAATGGGGAGGGGCGGGTGGGATGTGGGGCGGGTTGAAGTGGGTTTTTTAAAAATTAATGTAGGGCGGGGCGGGGCGGGTTGCGGGTATATGTGATTTCATGTGGGTTCAAACTTAATTTTAACTTATTACATGTTATAAGAGTGATAGAGCATTATTTATATTAAAATAATTTCCTTAAAGCTACTAAAATATTCAAGATAGTAAATAAAAATGGTTCAATAAAAAATATTACAATTTCTTACGTGTTTCCAATTGACCTCTAAAAAATAAAATTTTAAGTCACTATCCTATTAAATTAATACAATTTAATGAAAAAATAAATTTCTTTTTATGAATTTTATTTTTATCATCAAACTTAACTAAAAAAAGAAAATATTAAAAAAAAATTGTGGGGAGGGTTCATGCGGGGGCGGGTCTATGCGGGGCGGGGTGGGGGAGGATTAAAAATTATGCGGTTTAAGCTCAACCCGCCCCACCCCCGCCCCGCACCACCCCATTGTCATCCCTACTCATATGTGCCATCATGTTCTATTATTTCCTATAGGAAAAAGTACGTTTTGCTTATTATTTATTGACATTATACGTAAATATGTCTTTTTAACTTGGTTTTGTTGGCATCTATATAGAGACGGAGTCAAAATTAAGAGTTCAAGGTTTTTATATGTTAGGACATAATAATAACTTCAAATATAATCGACAAATTAACTAAGGGTATTGTATAAGAAACGAGAATCTTTTTTTATTTTAAGACAAGTGGATTTTTTTAATCTTGTTTTTTGTTTTTCTAATTGTTAATCTAATATTTTTAATTTATTTTTATTTTTATTTGTTAAATTTGCATAAATATCAAAAAAGAAACATACTGCAAAGCATGCTTCGGTTTTTTCTTTTTTAAAAAAAAAGAAACTTTTGATGATAGTGCGGCTCGAGAACCCACAACTCTAGCGTGAGTAGCGTTTCCATGGTCCCTTTCTTACCAATTAGTCGTCACACTACTAAAAATATTGCAAAAGGAGACCTAACAAAAGAGACCTCAAAAATAGGTTGAAAAAAAGAGACCTCATGAGGTCACTATTTGCATCAGTAACTTTTTTTAATTATTTCTTAACAGGAGAGACCTCGTGAGGTCGATTGCATAAAAAAATGTGTCTAATTAATAATATAAGTGACTTATTTTACTTTTTTTATTTTATAGTATGTTTTCGTATAAAATATGCGACCTCACGAGGTCACTATTTGTTAAAATAAAAAATACTAATTTAATTTTAGATACCTCATGAGGTCTCATTTTATTAGTCAAATTTGTTAAATAATATTTTAAAATAAGAGACCTCGTTATTAAATGAAAATAGGAGGCATATTTAATTTAGTTCATCTTCTTTCCCGCTCTTCACCTAAAAGCTAAAACAAAAACCCTAACTTTCTTCCCCATAGTTTTACATATGTGTAGCCTCCGGTTATCGCTCAGTTAGAAGCTTGAGTTTTCACCATCAGTTCGAAGTGTTAGTTTTCACCATCGAAACTCGCTCGATTTGAAGCCCAAGCTTTCATCGTCGATTCAAATCTCTGTGTCGAGTCTTTCTCTGCAAATAAAGGTAAATCTTTCAATCTTTAAACCAATTTGTAACTATATTGTTTATTTATTGCAAGCATCCATCAATGCAGACTCTGTCTTTCAATTTACTGCAAGATTAAGTAGAATTTGTGATTCTCTTTTCACTTCATGAACATATAATTAACTTTGGGTTTTACTCTTGTTCTATCTTAATGTCCTTTTTTGACTTCTCGTGATGATTAACATGAATGCTAGCAAGTTTTTGTATCATATAACTTTCATGTCTCTGTATGTATTTTAGTTGTTTTTTAACCAGATGAGAGGAAAGTTATATATACTGTTGAATTCCACCATTTCTGATGAACCTTAAGATCTAGAACGGAACTTTGAGAGTAAATAAACTAATAGCTTTGTATTGATAATTGTTGATCCTTTTACAACTGAATGAATTGAGAAAATATCTAGCTAACTACCTCTCTATATAGCTAATACAGATTAGTTCACTAACTAACTAATATTACTGTTATCAATTCTGTTATAACGAAATTTTACAGCTGTACAAGATCCACTATTCTTTTATTATTTCAACACCCCCCTTCAAGATAGGTGGTGAGAAAATGTTTAAGACGCCTAGCTTAGACATCAAATGATAATGTTGAACTCCTCCAAGTCCCTTTGTCAATAGGTAGTTATCTCCACTCCCAAAACCTTAAACAACCCCAGCAGCCAAATTAATTCTAATACTGTCAGTGCCATGCTCCTGTATTCTGATTCAGCTGAGCTCCTTGCCACAATGTTTTTTTTCTTTGACTTCCAAGAGATTAAGGATTGTCCAAATTTCACAATATAGCCAGTCACTGACTTTCTTGAATTTGGACAACTGGCCTAATTAACATCACAATATGCTGTGAGAAAAGCACTTCCTTCTGCACTTAGTAAAATTTCCAGACCTGGTTCATTCTTTATGTATCTTACAACTCTGTGTGCTGCTTCTAGGTGAGACTTTTTAGGATTTTTCATAAAATGACTCAAGGTCTGAACAGTATATGCAATGTCTGGTCTGGTTAGTGTCAAGTATAGCAATTTTCCTACCAGTCTCTGATAACCTTTGATATCAATCAGCAGTGCATCATCCTGCAGGCCACAATGTTGGTCATACTCTTGACTTGTGAGCTTTTGATTTTTCAAGTGGTGTCATTGTAGTTTTGGATCCTGCCAGTCCTAGATCAACAATTAGTTCCAGTGCATACTTCCTCTGGCACAATTTGTTCTTTGTTTATGAGAAACTAAGATGACATATGGATCTACCTATTATTTTATTTGTTGTAGTAATGAGGAGAGGAAAGTTATATACATACTATATAGTCTATAGATATAAACCATTGTACAGTAATAAGGAGAGGAAAGTTAAGAAACCAGAAACCATTGTGCCCAGAAGGGTCTTGACCCTTCTGTAATAGTGCCACATTTCTACTATTCTTTTAATGATGTATTCTATTAAGATTTATTTAGGGAAGGGGACATTATTTGTGACAAATTGTTGAGAGAACTATGCTTTTGTAGTCACCAAAGATACATTTATTCATTTACACAAGGCCTCGTTTAACAGTCCCTACTAGGATTGTTACAATTTGATTTTTAGTAAATTATTACATAATTTAGTGTTTGACAAATTTAAATTTTTGTGATCTTTATGTAGATGGATCGTAGTTGGATGTATAATATGACTAATTTTGGTCGAATGGGACTAAGACCTGAATTTGTAGAAGGTGTCACTAGTTTTGTGGAGTATGCAAAGACACTAGAACCTTTTCAACGTAGTGGTATGATTAAGTGTCCTTGTAATAAATGTCAATGTTTGAATTATGAAAAACCAGATGTTGTTGAGCTTCATCTCTATCGAAATGGGTTTAAAAGAGAATACACAGTGTGGAGTTTGGGTGAAAGGTGGTGATGGAAATCAAGATGGAGTTGATTATTATGGGGTACTCAAGAAGGTTTTGGAAATGGAGTATTCCGGTTGGCCTATAAAAAAAATTGTATTGTTTAGATGCAAGTGGTTTGATCCAACCCCAAAAAGAGGTACGAGAGAAATCAAACAATATAATATCATTGAAGTAAAGCACACAAGGGAGTATGAAGCATATGATCCTTTCATTATTGCACAAAATGTTAAGCAAGTGTACTATGCTCCTTATCCCTTGCGTCCAGATAAATTATATTGGTGGATGGTGATTAAAACCAAACCCATGGGTCGTGTGAAAGTTGAAAACGTGTTGGATATTGCGTACCAGGATGATGATATATCAAGTGTTCACCATACCGTGGATGTTGAATTAGAAAATGATTTAGAGCATCCTGAACACCTATTAGAAGAGGTTGATATAGAACAAATAACAGATGAAGGGGCAAATGCATCAATTAATGAGGAAGAGTTGTTCGATGAAGAAGAATGGTCAGAAGAAGAGGATGAAGAAGAGGATGAGGATGAGGATGAATAGTAATTAGTATGTTTAGTTTATATATATATATTACTTTAGTCTTCTTCTTAATTATTTTATATTGCATTACTAAATTGTTTCTCGATTCTCTGTTAAAGTGGATCCCCAATTTTTAAATTGTTTCAAACGTAAGTATGTGGTCCTTGTACTTTTAGTTGTTAATTTAATTTATATGAGGTTATTTGGTAGTTTTTTATTGAATGCATAACTTATTTATTAGGTGTATTTAGGTTGTCTTGATATGAATTAAATCACCTTGAGATCAACAAGATGTATGTGACCATCTATCTAATATATTAAAATGTTAGAGAAGATATACTTTAAGTTCCTTAACTTATATCTTCAACATTTTCGTTTCTTCATGTTGTTAATAGTACTTGTTGGCTTTAAAGGTGCTTCTATAGTTTTAGAACTCAGCCATTTCTGACAGATGACAGACAGACGGCAGAACTGATTTGACTGTGAACTTTCCATTTGAATTTCCCAGGTCTGGTAGTTTTGTGGGCTGATGTTATCAAGTATATGCTCCGTTAAGTTTGTAAACTGCTTGCTTGACTTCTTCCAGGTCGTTTTAGTCATTCTGCTCACTGGTAGAATCAAGGGAATTAGCACTGTCCTGTAATTCCCTTGCAGTTGAGTGCTTTCGTTTTTCTTTGCTCAGTCAATAAAATGATGTTAATTAAGAGAAGCTACTCCTCACATTCATGAACATAACAAAACACACCAGTAGTTAATTCAATTTCAGCTTTAGTTAATTTTTATTGAAACTTTACTTCTTACGTAAATTTCTAACCTTATTTGACTTTAATGTTTTTGTTACTTAGATGGCAGGTGGTAATAAGAATAAAAATATTGATAATGCCCCCAAAAAGAAATAAAAGAAGGATGGTATGATTAGTAGACGATCGACAGGGATACGTATAAGATCAGACTCCACAAATTCTCTCCCATCAAGAGACACTCCGATACATTGCTATTCTAAGCAGACCGAGCCTTATAGTAGGGTGCCTCCACATATTAATCCTCCGTCAACCTATATGCATCCACCATTGGAATATACTCAGCCGCTCCCCCACGTACGTGTGCCCACATCAGGGTATGCTACGCCACATGGATACAATGTTTTACCTCCAGAGGCTAACCGACTAACATCTAGTGACTCTCGCACAGTTACTCACAACCCTATAGACTCATAACCTTCATCATCATCTACTTCACAACTTGGGATGTTGAGTCTTCGCCTTCAAGGTAATGGTTCAGAGCCTAACACTCCTACCACAAATCAGTCAGCTACAGCTGGTTAGGTCCTTACACAAGTTGGCGTGAGAGATATGCACAATAGACTTGTCATTGAGCCTGACGGCTATACGTAAGATTTTATTTTTTACAAAATATCCTATGTTTATGATTGTCTCATTTAATTGTCTTTGTTTTAACCTGTAACTGTTAAAATTTTGTATTACAGTTTCAATCCAGATGATGCTGTGGGGATCATTTCTCAAGCAATCAAAGATCTCTATAGAGATGCTTTTCCGACTTGGGGAAAGATGCCAAGCAATCTCAAGAGACAATTTTTTTTGGAGTTTAGAGTATATTAAAATTTATTGCTTTAACACTATTTAAATACTTGTCTTCAATAATACTTATTAATTGAAAAATTTATGGTTTCATTGCAGAAAAAATGTACTTGGCATCCGGAACATGAGACCAAAATTTGTGCAAACTTTCACAAGAAAGCTGCACGTGTTCTCACTAGTTTGTTGATGAAAGCTCGTAAAAAGAATAAGAATCCTCGGTGGATTCTACCAGAGGATTGGAAAAAATTACTTGTGCATTGGGCGAACGACCCAAGATTTAAGCAGATGAGTGAGATCGGTAAGAAGGCTAGATCATCTACTAAGGGTGGTTCTCTACACATAAGTGGGGCTCAAGGTCAAGGAAGTGTGAGGAGGAAATTGGTATGAATCATTTTTCTTAATTTTTTTAATATATATTTTAGGTATTAATATTTAATTACTCTTGATTATAACTTAATTAGTTTTATATGTTGGAAAAGGAACTAGGAAGACCGATAACCCAGGCTAAGGCATTCAAGGCAACACACATAAGAAAGAAGAAAAATCCGAAAGATCCAGACGTGTGGGTTGAGCCGCGAGCTGAATTGACCTATGTAAGCCTCTAATTTAAAATAATAGTTACTTATTTTCTAAATTTATAGTCTAATAATAATACCATTCAATTTAGAATCGATATCTTCAAGCTTTGGAGGATTTACGACAAACTCAACCAGAAGAAAATCGAGGTATGCCACTTAGTCAAGAACAGGTTGAGAGAGTGTGGCTAGACTTGATTGGTGGGCCGAGTAGATATGGGTATGCCTATGGCATGCCTCAACAGACCTTTCGTGAATATCATTCTGAGTTTGAAGGCTTAAGTAGTTCCTATGATGATGAATCGATGAAGAAAAATTTGGCTATGGAGCAAAAGATAGCCGAGCTATCTAGCCAAGTCGAAGACTCGCGGGCTAGGGAAAGGCGAAGGGACATAGAGTATGCAGGTCTTAAGGCTCAATTAGATGCATTACTTGCTTCAGAAGGGATTCCCCCTTGTTCCAATGATGTCACTTTCCCTCCTCGATCCTCCCAGCCTCAACCTACTCGATATCCAATGTATGGTCAACAAAGAAATATGACTGATGAGTGTAGTAGTGATGAAGAAGATGAGGATCATGTGACAAACACACTACCGCATTAGTGAAGTTTAGAATTGTAATAGATAATCTAAGTTCTTTACTTTATGACTATTTTATGGGACTTATTTGTTTTGTGAATGCATGATAACATTGAAATCCTATTATATAACTTATTGATTTTATGGTTTTTCTTTCAATTTCGAATTACGTTGAAGGTGAGTTGCATATTGTGTTGATAAGAGAATATTTAGTAAATGTATTGTATCAGTTGATTGTTGAAAGCTTGATTTAGCTAATTAGAAATGTATTGAATTAATATGACAGGTGACGAGCAGCTGCAAAAACAGATACAAGCTGCCAATTTTTTTCTAGGAAAAGACACCTCATGAAGTCACTTTTTTACATTTTATTTTTAAGAAATTTCATAAAAGAGACCTCATTGAGGTCTCTTTATGGTAGTTTATTTTTTAGAAATGCAATAAAGAGACTTCACAAGGTCTCTTTCCTGCAATTTTATATTTTAGAAATGCAGTAAAGAAGGTCATATAGAGGCCTCGTGAGGTCACTTTTTTAATTTGTTTTTATTTCTTTCATAAAAGAGACCTCATGAGGCCACGTTTATTAAAAATAAAACAAAAGTAAATTATAAAATTGCGACCTAATGAGGTCTCTTTTTTACAAAATTTAGAAATTTTTTGGTGGCCTCGTGAGGTCTCTATTTTGCGACCTAATGAGGTCTCTTTTTTAAAAAATTCGGAAAATTTATTGGCGGCCTCGTGAGGTCTCTATTTTGCGACCTCATGAGGTCTCTACACAAAAGTCACCTACATTATACCGACCTACCGTTGAGGTCTCTTTATTGGTCTCTTTTTTCAGAAAAGAGACCTCATGAGGTCTCTTTTTTAAGTCTCTTTTTGCCCTTTTTTTAGTAGTGTCAGTCAATTTTATTAGGGGGTTCACAAGTTAATATACATATATATTTATTTAATTTTCTAATACAAATATAGCATCTACGAAAAAATTATTGGGTTCGTCCAAACCCCCAAAACCCCACTTAGCTCCGCCCCCACATCTATGCCCTCCAACTTTGAGTGTGCACAAATCGACACTTAAACGTGTATAATGTTGAACAAGTAGACACACGTGTCAAGTAAGACGTCAATAGGACGTGTGTGTAATTGTGTATATATGCTCAACTCTATTCAAGTTTAAGTTAACAATTTGGGAAAAGACATAAATCCCCCCCCGCTAAACTTGTACCGAAAAGTCAGTTACACGCTTAAACTATTACGGCGGCCTATTACACACCTAATCTTGTTCAAAGTGATATTAATACCCCCTCAGAACGTGACATGACAAAGAAGAAAAAATATATTTTAGAATGACAAATTTGAACACATGGCACTATTTTATTGGTCATTATATAATTATGTATTATAATTTTTAATATATTAATTATTTCAATTTTCTTTATTTTTTAATCATTTTATTAGTGGCCCCAATTTCTTTAAAGCATTTACATTTTTCTTAATTTTGAGTTCTTCTTCATTTTAAGGAATCACAACCTTTGTCACCATTGATTGTTTGAAGGAAGCACATCCAACACTCTATCCTTTAAGAGGAACTCTAAAAAGAAATAGAAAGGAGTGGAGAACATGGTGACTTCCAAAGAAAATTTAATAATTTTTAACTTAAAATTCATGATTTTTCCTTTCGAACTCGCCGAAGGATTCACCGGAGAAGATTACCGAAAAATAATCATGAGAAAGATAATGATTTCTATTGAAAATCTTATAACATTTATGCATAAAATTCATGATTATATTGCCTAAATTTATCAAAAGTTCATCAAAGAAAATGATTTCTCCATCTTTGTCTTTTCTATTCTCGTCGGAGCACTACCTACAACCACCACAATTTCATTTTTATGTCTCAAATCATTAATAGCATATTTGATTAATATTACACACAAAGAATACTAATGAAATGCTTGATTTACATACTAGTTATCAAGATTTTTAAAGAATTTTACAGATCTGAAAATTTTATTTGTTCCATCGGCAACAATGGTGTTGTCCATCATCAATCGCCGCCGCCAACATCTCTTAACTTCATAATTGACTTACTGACTCTTATTTTCTCTTCAAATTTTTATTTTTTCCTTCACTTTATGAACAACAGAGAAGAAGAATAAATAGATTTTAAAATGGAAAAGGGTCGAAAATACCCTTGAACTATTGGAAATGGATCAAATATACCCTCCGTTTGATTTTGGGGTCAAAAATACCCTTACCGCTAGTGTATTGACTCACTTTTACCCTCAAAACTAACAGATGCCATGTCACCTAAAGAATCACATAAAACAATATTTTTTTTGTTGACTTGGAAATTCAAATGGACAAAAAGACCTAATGTGTAAATTGTAGTGGTACAATCATGGATCCACAAAAGAAATCACTGAATGCAGAGTTGCAAATACAGCCGAAAGTAATCTATAAGATCGATGTTACCATTGCCGTTCTCCTAACCGAAGACGAATGTTTATAAATAAAATAGGAAAAGTCACACCAGATTTCTTCCCTCTATTCTTTATCAATTCCGACAACACCTCGGACCAAAATCATGGTGTGTTGGGCCTCTTTGCTTAACCAAGTGGGCCATTAAAGCAACACTCTCTCAAACCGATGAAACATGGAGGCAATGGCTAAACAATAAATTGACAGAAAAATAACCTGTTTTGTACGTAGCATTTGGTACTCAGGCAGATATTTCTGCTGAGCAAATACAAGAAATTGCAAAGGGACTTGAATTATCCAACACATGTTTCTTATGGGTAACAAGACAAAATGTTATTGAGCATTTGGCAGGGTTAGAGGACAGAGTAAAAAATAGAGCATTAATAGTGAAAAAATGGGTAGATCAGAATGAGGTGTTGAATCACAAAAGCAACAAAGGGTTTTTGAGTCATTGTGGATAGAATTCTATTTTGGAAAGTATATGTGCTAAAGTGCCTATTTTGGCACTACCATTTATGGCTGAGCAGCACTTAAATGCAAGAATGGTGACAGAAGAAATTGGGGTGGGGCTGAGGATCATGCCGAGAAATGGATTAGTGAAGGGATTCGTGGAAGCTGAAGAAGTTAAGAAAATGGTGAGAGAGTTAATGGAAGGTGAAAAGGGAGAAATGGTGAGGAAGATTTTGGAGAAAATGCAGAGGAAGCTATGAAAGAAGGTGGCTCATCTTGGTCCACATTAGACCCACTTGTGGATTGTTGCTACCATGTTGGGAGTTTTGTCCATTTGAATTTCCAAGTCAGCAAAAAAATATTGTTTTATGTGATTTTTTAAGTGACTTGGTATCTGTTAGTTTTGAGGGGTAAAAGTGAGCTAATATACTAACGGTAAGGGTATTTTTGACCCCAAAATCAAACAGAGGGTATATTTGATCCATTTCCAATAGTTTAGGGGTATTTTTGACCCTTTTCCGATTTTAAAAAGAGAAATGTTTGGTAAGAGGAGGAAGATACCCAAATCTTTATTCTTTTTCAAAAGTTTAAGAAAATATCAAGAGATAAAGGTTTTTGAAAATTAAAATAAATATTATTTATGTATGAAAACACGTGTACAACACTTTTTTTTTTACATACAACTGAGTTTGTCTTCGAAAGGGGGTATTAATACTACTTTGAACAAGATTAGGTGTGTAATAGGTCGTCACAATAGTTTGAGCGTGTGACTGACTTTTCGGCACAAGTTCAGGGGGTAATTTATGCCTTTTCTCTAACAATCTATGCACATCTAAAATTGAAGAGCATATATATCAACTAACACTAATGCTTTGTTTGGTTTGAATACAAGTTATACTGTGATTAGTTATGCAGGATAAGTTGTATTGGGATAAGCTATGCTGAGATTACTTATATTGGAATTAATTTTTACTGCTTCGTTTGGTTTGTCTTATTCAAACTTATATTCATTGTGTAATTTTTAAGAATAATTATTTACAAAAATACCCTCCACCTTATTTAGTTTTTTTTTTTTTTTTTTACATTTTCTTTGTAAACTTTAGTTATTCATTCTTAAAAATAAAATTTTCATCTTATTTAGCTTAATTATCATTGTGTGTGCGTTTTCATGATTGTGCTGTATGTTTTTAAAAAAAAACTAATCTTTCATCTTATTTGACTTGAAAATAAAAAAAAAACGTTCATCTTATTTAGCTTAAAAATAAAACTAATTTAGTTTGAAAATAAAAACTTCCATCTTATTTAGCATAAAAATAAAAAATTAACTTTTAGTTTATTAAAGTAAAAGAAATTTTATTATTAAAGTTATCTACATTTTAATCTATATATAAAATATATTTTTTGAGTGAGTAATAAACTATTTAATAATAAATATATAATTTATTAGTTGATTGAACATTTTAAGAGAAATCAAAATATAAATAAATTTAAGAATTAGGCAAATAAGTTCCACTTATAATATATTCATAAATAAAAATTGAATTTATGAAATGTATGTAAGCATTAAGATTTTATTGGATTTAAATCCATAAATTAATTTGGACTATATTATATTTAAGAAAATAGTTCAAGTTATGTGGCAATCCAAGTCAAATTGAATGAGCCACTGAAATCATGACATATGTTAGAGTTATGTGGCAATTCAAGTCAAATTAAATAAGCCACTAGAATTATGTCATGTGCCAAAGTTATGTGGCAATTCAAGTCAAATTAAATGAGCCAGTAAAATTATGCCACGTGTCAAAGTTATGTGACAATCCAAATCAAATTAAATAAGTCACTAGAACCATGCCACGTGTCAAAGTTATGTGGCAATCCAAGTCAAATTAAAATAAGTTAGGGCTCCTAGATATGAAAGAAAACCGCATGTTTTTTTTTTGACAAAAATACTTCTTTTTTTTTCTTCTCCCTTTGCATTCAAAGAACGGATTAAAAAAATGATATGTGACATGTTTTGACCAATCAAATAAAAGTTTTCATGAGTGCTATTTTGTTGCTGCTGAGAAGTTTTGATGATTTAACAAATTTCGGGAATGATGCAAAAAGGGGGACCAATCCAGTTACCTGAAGAGGAATGCTAATAGGGGGAACTGGTGAAGGGGGGAAAATGTGAACAAGTCTATTATCATCAAAAATGGGTAAAATGTTGTTTTGGAGCCGATGTTAAGTTTTGATGATTTAACAAACTTAGGGATCTAACAAGGGACTAGATCTTTGTGATCGGGATTGACGACAGGGCAAATGAATGAATAAACTCAGTGTGAGGAATATTTGTGTGTCATCATCAAAAAGGGGGGAAATGTTATATTCTAGGTGTTTTGATGATCTTCACAAATGCAGGGACCTGATCCCTGGCAGAGTGCTCTCGTCCATATTCAAAGTGGGGTACAACTGTAAAGCTGTCTTGTTAGAATGGTTGGTGAAAAGTGCAGTGTACTTCACCAATAGGAAGGGACAGACGAGGTTGTTTGTGTTAGTGGTCAAAACTCTTGTTGGTGACTGATATATACAACAATAAACAAACAACATTATTTATTCAAAAAAAAAAAGAAGATCTTCTCAAGAACTCACAAAGAACACATTGTAAGGACCTGGTCCCTGCAAAACTGCGTATGTGAAAAGACGACAAGACATCGGTTAGAAAAGTTATCACCTCTGATGTGGTAGGTGCATGTCTTTTTAGAGAAGTAGGCTCTCAGCCAATGGGGTCGTTTGAAGAGGTTTGTGTCCATTTAATATAATCTCTTCTCACAAGACACAAACCAAGATTTGGCAAAAAAAAAATCCATAAGTCTACAAAGAGAAGGCCATCTTCAATGAAGAACACTGCTCATATCAACATGGGACCTGATGGAGTGCTGAAGCGTCTTGTTGTATTTTGAGCTTTGTGTCTTATGTGCTTACATTGTAAATCTACTCCTAAGTTATAAAGGATGGTAGATCATTTGCTTGTCTAAGTCTTTAGGTTGAGTCGTATTAACTAGAGTTAGTTAGTCGAATCATCTTTGTTTTGGTCAAGCCTTTTTACATCATTGTTTTGATGTTCTCTTGGGTAGAGTTGTCTAGGAGTGTCAACTAAAGTTAGTTGATGTTTGGGTGCAGCAGAGTTGCTGCTTGTTTTTCTCTTTATCTTGGAGATCGAAGTTGGTGGCTAGAGTTAGTCTTGTGGGTTCTTAAAGTCTAGATCAATTAGAGTTAGTTGGTTTAGTGGGAAATAAGATTATTGTTTAGTTTCCTTTATAGTAGAGTTGCTACTGTAAGGGGAAATGGATTAAAGAGTTTTAATTCTTAGGTTGTAAGAGTTTGTAATCTGAAACTGTACTCCATTTGAATGAAATAGAGTTTGGGTTGAAATCTTGTGAGTACAGGTCGTGGTTTTCACCGCCCTTGAGCAAGGAGGTCTCCGTGTAAAATCATTGTGCCTGATTTACTTTGAGCTATTTATTTTTCCGCACTTTTATTCTATCTGGGGACCTGGTCTTGTGATCACTGGTTGACGTGTACATTCCAATAATTGGTATTAGATCTTGGGATCTCTATCTGGTTAACACTAAGAGAGAGGTTCCTGCGAGAAATGGCGACACCATTGAACCTGCAAAGAAGTCAATCCCCTACAAGACCACCTCTTTTTTATGGTCAGTTCTATAGATGGTGGAATATTCCAGTGAGTGACTATCTCATGGCTGAGGACATTGAGGTATGGAACATTATTTGTGAAAGTCCTTATGTGCCAACTATGGAGGTTAATAATGGAGAGGTCACAGGAGTCATTCGTAAAACTCGACACCAATATAATGACTTTGACAAAAGATTAGTCTAGAAAAATCACAAAGCCAGGAAGCTACTGATGTGTGGCATTGGAGTAAATGAATATGATATGATCTCATCTTGTGAATCAACCAAGGAAATCTGGGATCTGTTGAGAACAAACAACTTATGAGGGTACTGAGGAAACAAAAAAATCTAAGCTAGATCTCTTTACTACTCAGTTTGAAAGTTTCACCATAACAGAATTCATTCATGAAATGCGTACCAGATTCTCCACCATTACAAATGAGCTTATGTTCCTTGAAGAACCAGTCCCTGTGTGCAAGCAAGTCTCTAAGATACTGGAAATTCTTCCCAGATCTTGGACAAATGAATTTGTGATTGGTGATGAGACAAAGGACCCTGAAGTAAAGATGTTGGATGCACTATTTGAACATCTTCAAGTTCATGAGATGGACATAAAAATGATGTCTCATTCTCAAAGGCAAAGACAAAAGGTCGGATCCAATTAATGAGGCTGATCGAAAGAAAGATGCAAAAAAGGACAAATCACTTGTTCCCAAGGTGTCACAAAGTGAAGTTCCTGAAATAAATGAGAACATAAGTTATTTCACTTGAAGATTTCAAAAAATCATGACAAAACGTCGAGCTCTCATGAAGAAAGGAAATATTGACAAGGCTACAAACTCAAATAACTTGTGTTTCAAGTGTGGTAAACTAGACCACTTCATTTGAGACTGCCCTATGCACAAGGGTGAACACAAGAAATTTGTCAAGTCCGGAGGAGACAAGAACAAAAGTAAGGACCAGATCCGTGACGAGTCTAGGAAATACCTCAAGTGATTTAGATGATTTTTAACACTGTAGTGATGCTTTCATGGCTAATTCAGATGATGAAGATGCTAATGAAGAGGTAACTTTATCATACTTCAAGCAAAACTTGAATACCTTTTCCATTAGTAAATTGAGAAAGCTAGTTGTTGTACTAATTGATTTGATCGGTGAGCTAACGACTGAGAATGATCTCGTGAACAATAGCCTAGACATCTCTCAAGATGAAAAGATTGCTCTAGTCTCCCAAATATCTGATATTAAAAAACAAATGGTTGTTCTAGAAGCTGAAAATCTAGAACTAAAGAAAAGGATAAAAAGGGTGACTATTACAATTTCTAAAAGAAAAAACGAGCTAGTATCTTGCAGCTGGAGCTTGAAAATAAGCTATACACTGCCGAAATGAAGATGAAATATTGGCTCTAGAAAGAAACCTTATGTTGGAGAGGGAGATGGTCAGTGTAAAAGAATCCTTTAAATGGACCACTTCTTCTAAGATTCTTACAAATTAAATAAGTCAGGGCAACAACGGTAGAAGAGGGCTGGGTTTTGAGAAGATAGATCTCACATACAATCCTCACAACAAATATGTTTCTGTTGCTGATAATTTGCTATGTGTGCATTATGGATGAAATGGCCATCTTAAGAAAGATTGTCCTATCTAGAAAAAACATAAAGAAAGTTGTTCAAACTATTTCAAATAGAGGAACAAATAGAAGAAGGGACTTGGTCTTGCTTTTGGTCCCTAGTTGAAGAAAATCAGTCTGCCTTACTAGACAAAAGATTTTCTTATCACTCTGTTATCTGCTTATTGGGAACTCCGTCTCAAATGGGTTCCTGAGGTTAACAGGTGATTTGCTATGCAAGTGAGAGGAGGTAGCATCAGTCAGTGTTGATTTATGAATAGTGGATGCTCAAAGCACATAACTAAGAAAACTAAAAACTTCTTCTCTCTCTCAAGGCACTTCAATGTAGAGGTGTCTCTTTTGGCAATGGCAAGAAATGGTACATTCTTGGTGTAAGCAGGACTTGAATGTTTGTGGAACACTCTTTTGAAGTTGTGTACAATGTCAATGGGTTGAAGTACAATCTTCTAAATGTTTCATGAATTTGTGATAAAGGAAATTAAATTAAGTTCTTATCAAATAAATGGGTGGTCACAACTTAATCTCTCGGATGATGATGTTGACATAAAAGAGATGCAAGTACATGTATACTACTGATCTAAACACTGCTCGTTGCAACATTCTTACTTTCCTTGGTGCTCAAGGTAAGAATACTGATCTATGATACTTGAGGCTTGGTCATGTGAGTTCTTCTCTCTGAACAAACTTGTGTCAAAGGACCTGGTCCGTGGATGTCTACCCAAAATAAAATTTACAGATGACAACGTTTATGATGCTTGTGTTAAAGAGAACCAGATTAGACCATCCTTCAAGTGGAATAAGTAGGATGTTAATCTTTCAAAGAACTTTTGGGATGAAATAGTAAATAGTACATATTCTGTGACCAAAATTATTATATTGGAAAGTTTAATCTCAATGATGTTGAAAGAGTATTTGTGAGATGTGCTTAATTCCTCCAACACGACTTATCGGGTGTATAAAAACAAAAATTGTGCAGTAAATAAGGAGTTCATGTGATTTTTAATGAGTATGGAAAAATTGAGAAGTTGCAAAACAAAGAAGATTCTGAGATGGAAGAGTTGCTTCAGATTCAGAGATGATCTAAACAGTGAGCTTGTTGAAGAATATCCTCTTCATGAATCCAGCAACCCCAAGGAAGCTGATGCAGATGATGAACCTGATGAGGGACTCGGTCCGGTAGACAATGCTGAAAAAGATGATATAGTTCAAACTGATGATGTGAATTATGAAGGTGAGAATGAAGAAGCTGTCAAACTCAGTTTGAAAGAAGCAAAGTATGACACTAAGTTCTCTGACCAGATGACAGGTTGTCCAAGTTCCTTTTCAAGAATGGTTTTAATAGAGGTAAAATTGACAAAATCACAAGGAAGGGAAGTGTTGATTATTCAAGTATATATTGACGATATCATGTTTGAAGCAACCTTTGAGATGTTGTGTGAAAAGTTTGATGCACTCATGAATAGTGAGGTTTGAAGTGAGCATGATGGAAGAATTCAATTTCTTCTTGGTGCTGTAGATCAAGCAAACTTATAAATGTACCTTTGTTTGTCAAGAAAAGTACATCAAGGAGCTGCTCAAAAGGCTTAACATAATTAAAGTATAGACAATGTTAAAATGGGGTAATGTCATCATGAAGCTTTGCAAAATGGAAGATCAAGTGGTTGACATCTGTACCAAAGCCCTAAGCAAGGACCAGCTTGTCAAGAATAGGGACCTGGTTTCATCTCAGAGACGCTATTGAAGAAGTTTCACATTATAGATGTCAGCACAATTGATACTCCCATGGGGACCAACTCGAAGTTGGATGCTGATGGATCTTGTCAAGATGTAATGATGCAAATGCTAGGATTTATGCAAGATTTCAAGGTTGTCCAACAGAATCACATTTGAAGGCTGCTAAGAGAATCTTAAGACATTTGCAGAAGATAGAGACTTGGTTCTATTTTGTCAATCAAGAGATCTTTTGATTTGGAGGAATATGATGATGTTGATTATGTTGGGTATCAAGTTGATAGAAAGAGTACCTCAGGAATGGCTTATGTTCTAGGCTGATCCCTCACTCATGGGGAACTAAAAGGCAAGATTCAGTTACTCTTCCAACAACCGAGGAAGAGTATATAGCAGGTGCATCTTGATGTGCTGAACTCTTATGGATCAAACAATAACATGAAGCTCTTAGAAGACTTGGCTGAGATAATCAAACTGTAGTTAGGGATGCTGAAACATAATTGAATGGATCCTGCCTGAAGCAATCAACCCTCTCATGACTATGCAAATGGAGCAGATATCCTTGTTTTTCAATTATGTATGTTTTAGCAAATTCAGTCTTATACCTTTTGTAGGTATACACACATGGTAGAATTGTCGACGGAAAGGGGAGGTCAGGACAGGTCTAAGCAATTACATTCAAATTACAGAGAGGGACCCGATCCGTTCTCGAAGGTTAGCACTCTTAACATTGTATTTGAATTATGCATGAGAATCGTTGCAATTGCCACATGTATGCCATTCAGGTATCTGACCGTTGTCCCATCATTTGAGTACCAAAATGACACTTTCTTTTACATAATACGCCCTTTCACTTTCTTTATACTCCATATTTCTTTTCAAATCCTCTTCCAAAATCAGAAAATTTTAAAACCCTCTCTTCTCTTCTCTCATAAACACTTCAAATGTTTAAACCCTCTGTTCCTATTGGAGAATTTTTCGATGGAGAAATTTTTGAGTGTGAAGAGGGACCATGTCCAACAAGCAAAAAGAAGAAGGTGGAAAAGTTGATGCTAAAAAAGGAAGAGGTTGATATTTTGAGAACTCAAACTATTCTGAATAGGAGGGTGTCTAACCTTGAAAATAAAAATAAAAAAAAGGAAGGAAAAATGAAATTTAAAGATTGAAATGTTTCCTCAATTATTGATCTATTTATCTCGGAGACCTTGAGTATGTTTGATTTTACCAATTCTTTTGTAATGAGAAACTCAAGATTGTGTTGGAAGCTATGACATTTTGTCTTGCTAACAGGGATATTGAAATGGTTTGCCTGAAGGCTCTGCTTCTGAAATAGCACAATAGGAGGACCAGGTTAAAAAAAAAAATTGGCAGCCCTGAAGGTTCAACATGAAGCTCGAGCAGCAAAGAATGCTGAACTTCAAAAGAGACTTCTGAAAAAATCATGCTAAGGGATGTCCTCTACTAATCCTATTCTTTCAATCCCTTGTTCCTAAGTCATCCCCTCTCTTCCTAAATTTCCATGTCAGTCCTCATTTCTCTTTTTAAAATTGTTTGGATATTGTCTTGGTTCTTATTCGTACTAATATTTGCAATGCTTTGAGTGTTGATCTTTTCTTTATGAATGAAAAATGTCTTGTTTCTACTGGCTTGTCTCATTTACTTTATGCATTTTTACTCATGCTCAGTGTTTCCCAAGTGGCCATGAATTTGCTTGAACTGTATTTCTGGCAGCCTGGTTTAGTGCTTTAACCCTTTTTTATGATGTCAGAAGGGGGAAAATTGTTAAGGTATGAGATCAATGATATGAAATTGTTAAGGTATGAGAGCAATGATGTTAGCTACTTGAAGAGGACATGGTTATGCCGATAGGGGGAATAAATGCTAGTCATTTGAAGAGGCCATGATCATGCTGATATGGGGAAGACATTGGACAAGTTTGTCATTATCAAAATGGGGAAAATTGCTATTTTGTTGTTGCTAAGAAGTTTTGAGGATTTAACAAACTTCGAGAATGATGCAAAAAAGGGGACCAATCCAGTTACCTGAAGAGAAATGCTAATAGGGGGAACTGGTGAAAGGGGAAAGAAAGTGAATAAGTTTGTTATCATCAAAATAGAGAAAATGTTATTTTGGAGCTGATGTTAAGTTTTGATGATTTAACAAACTTAAAGATCTAACAAGGGACTAGATCCTTGTTATCGGGACTTACGACGAGGCAAATTAATGAATAAATTAAGTGTGAGGAATATTTGTGTGTCATCATCAAAAGAGGGAAAAATTTATATTCTAGGTGTTTTGATGATCATCACAAATGCAGGGACCCAGGCCCTAGCAGAGTGCTCTCGTCCAGATTCAAAGTGGGGTACAACTATAAAGTTGTCTTGTTAGAATGGTTGGTGAAAAGTGCAGTGTACTTCACCAATAAGAAAGGCGGACCTGATAGAATGCTGAAGCGTCTTGTTGTATTTTTGAACTTTGTGTCTTATGTGCGTGCCTACAATTGTAAATCTACTCCTAAGTTATAAAGGGTAGTAGATCAATTGCTTGTCCAAGTCTTTAGGTTTTGTCGTATTAACTAGAGTTAGTTAATCGATTCATCTTTGTTTTAATCAAGCCTTTTTACATCATTGTTTTGATGTTCTCTTGGGTAGAGTTGCCTAGGGGTGTGAACTAGAGTTAGTTAATCTTTGGGTTCAACGTAGTTGCTGCTTGTTTAGCTCTTATCTTGGAGATCGGAGTTGGTGGCTAGAGTTAGCCTTGTGAGGTTCTTAAAGTCTAGATCAATTAGAGTTGGTTGGTTTAGTGGGCAATAAGATAATTGCTTAGTTTCCTTTGTAGTAGAGTTGCTACTGTAAGGGGGAAGGGATTAAAGAGTTTTAATTCCTAGGTTGCAAGAGTTTGTAATATGAAACTTTGCTCCGTTTGAATGAAATGAAGTTTGGGTTGAAATCCTGTGAGTACAGGTCGTGGTTTTCACCACCGCCCTTGAGAGAAGGGGTTTCCACGTAAAATCATTGTGCCTGATTTACTTTGAGCTATTTATTTTTTGCACTTTTATTCTGTCTGGGGACCTGGTTGTGTGATCACTGGTGGACGCATACATTTCAACCTAAGGGGATGTGATTGGTCGGTTCAAACCGACCAATCAAATCACACAGGTATACCACTCCCTACAACTATAAATAGGGGTCCTCATTATTCTTAGAAGAGGAGGTTTTTCAAGAACAAGAAGCAAGAAGAGAGCTCGTGGATCAAAGACTGCAAATTCTCTACAAGTTGTAAGTTCAAGCAATCAAGTTCAAGATCAAGAACATAGGCAAATACCAAAACGTTCAAGATCAAGTTGCTTGTTCATACTCATTATTCGTCGTAAACATACAATTGTTCATGACGAATAATTCGAAACCAAGTTTGAAGACTAAGATTCAAGATCGAGCTATTCAAGCCCTTGACTCTAAATCAAATTCAAGTTCTACATATTTCATATTATTTTGAAGAATCAGAGGATTATCATAGAGATTGTAACACGTACTACATTTTAAAATCAAATACTACACTTTGTTACTCCGATTTTTCTATCTTGATTATTTATTTTTCTCGGCTCAAAATTTGTTGCTTACAATGTATTTCCTTAATAGAAAAATATATTATCATAAAAACGACGAATAATTAAGGCCGTGAATGTTATTATAAATATTGTTAAAAATTATGTTTATATACATGAATGTAAAAGTGGTGTATAAAAGAGAGTTTAAGGGGATATTTTTGTTATTTTACATACTTTATCTTAGAATAAGTTATCCTGGGATTACTATTCCACCTCAGTGGGGGATAACTTATCTCAGGACTAATTGTTAATCTAAGTTATCCCAACCTTTGCAACCAAACGATGAATTAAAGGTCACTTAAAAGTTATCACAAGATGAACTCTTCTTATCAATCACACCAAACGACCCTAAAGTATATTTTTATCTCTTTTGGGATATTGGGCGATAGTATCCTTTCACATTTATTTATCCATTTTATTATAGACATTTCAAATTATTATTTTCCCTAGCTACACCGCTATAGTGTTTCTCAATTTATTTGAAGCATATAATTTAAAAAAAAAAACAATAATTGCTTTTCTTTTTTTCTCTGTTTACATTACAAAAAATACATATAATAAAACGATAAAAGCAGAAAAAAGAAAGAAAGAAAGAAAAAACTCTAAAGCATTGGATTGTTTGTCTTTTTTCGACTTTGCGGCTGGACTACTGCGTCCACCCATCCACACGCGCCATAGCATTCAACTTTCACACCAAAAAAAAGATATAATCAAATTGGGTTTGACTGTTATTTTAGTTTTCTTTTCTTAAAAAAATTTGGTTCCTAAAAATCAAGGAATTGTTCATAGAGAAAGGAATAATGATTAAGTCTAAAAAATATTTGTTAATAGGTGTGAAAAAAAAAGTGTTAACTAATATGAGATGTTAGGGCTTTTACTATAGAGGTTCTTAGCACTCTTAGTAGTGCTAATTAATTTGTTCCATACATATATAAAGAGGGTGAAAATGACTTTTAACCTTGCTTTAAAATATAAATTCTCCCTTCAAACAACTCAACTTTGAACAATAATTAAACTCCCCCTTTTATTTTAATATGCATTGTTCACTTTATCCTTGTTATATCACATATAGCGTCAAATTCTATATTATAAAACAATATAAGCACAAATATGCATTAGTACATGAAATGTACTAAGTATGAGGAAATGCATAAAAAGACATATATGTAATACTCCTTTATATTATAATTAAGCTCTACTTTTGTATATTATAATTAAGCTCCCTCTTTATTCTATGGATTGTTCATTTTATTTTTGTTGTCACATATATGTAACTAGTTTTCGTGCATGTGCGTTGCGCGTGTTTTCCATATTAATGATATAGTTCCCAATTTTTTAACTTGGTAGTTCCCACTTTTATAGTAAAATACTACTACAAGATATTATTTTATAACTCCCTCCAAATACACATATAACGTCGTATTAATTATCTATAGCCGTAAACAATTATAAATACAGTACGTTATAAGAATAAATCAATTAATGAAAATTCTAAAATCAAGTCTTCCAAAGAAACCAACTTCCTCCTTTTCATAGCTCATGAATTTCTGCTAGCTGCACTTCATATATCATCCAATGAATGTTGAATGTTACATGTAAATTGATATGACAATTATTCAATTCCAACATGTATCAACTATACATGTTTCTCCATCTCCCATTTTCTTTATATCATGCAAAAGGAAAAATTTAAAGGAATAGAAAGAAAATGAGAAGGAAGGCCAGATTTTTTTTACTCAACTAAAGAAACAAAACTTGAAGGAAATGGAAATCATTTGTTACCTTTATATAGTGTTTTTTTTTTATGTTCTTTGAAATTCCTTTTAACATAATATGTATTTATTAACCTACACTTAAATACTTAATGAACTATTCAAATTCTACTGATTGTTATATTAACAAAGATTGATTACTAATTTAAAAGTGTTAGAATTTGATAAGTCAAGTTAAAGAAAATGAAAAGACAAATTATAGGAATTGTAAAAGTTAGGTAAAGTAATACATATGTGTTAATTTAAAGCAATTAATCATGTATTATGTGAATTCTTTGAATACGTTTGTCTGAGCATTAAAGTACCACTTTTCCACTTCCAAATCCCGTTCAATTTATGTAATTGAAAAATTAATTAATTGAATTTTATTTAACTTTGCGCAAAATAATGTTTTTTAATTAGATATTTAATTAAATGTTTGATTTAATTTATATATATATATATATATATACACTTACGGAATTATAAAAGATAATGTACTAATACACATATAAGAATATGAAGAATCAATTATGAAATTGTTAAGACGCGCTGCATATATAAATGACTTCTAATGACTTCTTGAAATTAGTAATTGATATGTGGAGAAGCATATAATTATGGTTGATTCATGGTATTGTACTCAATATGATATTTAGCATTTATTTAAACGTATATTTACAATTTTTTGCACAAATTATTAAAGGAGTATTTATTTATTTCAAGATTAAAATGTTTAATTAATTATATTAGATGAATTTAATTAAATATTTTATAACATTTTCATTTAGTGTAAGGGTAAAGTGGTAATTCAACTTTTCACTTTGGAGCTTCCCACTTATAATAATTTATGATACTTCTTTATATTATATATAATTTATTTTTTAACCTAGGTATTTATAACTTTTCTTAAAGTTCATTTATAACATTATAAATAGAGCAAAATTTTAATTAATTTGTCATAAAATTTAATATTATTCTTATGGCCGTTATTTCAATATAATATGTTGTAAGCATGTGCATATGTATGTATGCGTATATTTTTGTCTTTCGCCACTCTCTTACTCCACGTGTTTCATATTTCTTGTCCCTTCTTGATATGACACCCCTTAAATAACTTTTTAAGCACACAAACATAATTTAAATCAAAGCTAGTGAGTTGTTAAACCCGCAAACGAAGTTGTAGCTTTGTATATTTCCTATATAAACATTCGGTTAGGTAGCTAGCAAATTAGAATGCCAGAGTAAAGTAGAGTCATAGTGGGGATGGGGAATATTAAGTTTTTCTTGTTGATGTTATTTCATATGGTAATTGTGGCCAATGGCGAATTGTTGGTTGATTGGGAAGGTTATAATATGAATGGTTTTACAGATTGTTGTTTTTGGATAAGTGTAAAATGCAGCTTAGAAACAGGTCGAGTGATCAAACTCGATCTCGAAACAAATTTTGGTACAGGGGATGGTTGGAGATTTAATGCCTCTCTCTTTCTTCCATTCAAGTCCTCCAACTTCTTTTATTGTCTTCCCAAAATATTATTGGGTGCGCAAAAAATGAAGGTCTGATCAATCTTGTATGGAATATATTCCTGACTCTTGAATATATAAATTACTAACATGTGTTTTTTGGTCTAATTTTGTCGTCCAGGTTTCAGTAAACTAAAGCAACTTCCTAACCTGAAAATACTAGATTTGCAATTTAATCCGATCCATCCAAAAGTGTTACTATCATCTTTATGTTGGATTTCATCTCTTGAGATTCTAAAACTAGGTGCACATCTTAATACCTCTTTCAACGTACTGACAACATATAATAGCAGTATATCCTCCTACTCTATAGTCCATAAGGCCATATTTGGACAGTAATTTACTTAGTATAGTTGTAATTTTTGGATGAAGGCACGAGTAAGAAATTTCCTGGGCTAAGCAATTTAAGAGAACTCTGGTTTCAAGGCTATGGAATCAATGACATCAGTGTCCTTTTTGCATTGAGTGAGCTCCCTTTAACAAAATAGATAGTAGCAAAATATCACTAATTACGAGTCTCTTACTTTTCATAAATCAAATGCAGGTGGACTGAGGAATTTAATGTAGAGAAACTCATTTTGAATAATAATAACTTCAATTCCACCATCTTTTCATCACTCAAGATTTTTCCGTCTCTCAAGCATCTCAATCTCGCCTCCAATGAAATAAATGGAAATATCGAAATGAATGGTTTGTTACGCCCTCTTCCCATCCAAGTCTTCCCCACTAAATATCTCAATTTTATTTCTTGGCATATCAAATTAAAGTTTGATAATGGTTTTTTTATATTTTTATTTTTTGGCTTACTATCAGTTGGACGGACTTCTTGATTGGAATAACCATGTGCTGTGGTATGTAAATTTTTTTATTGAAAATTGTGGGATACAAATTAGATTTTAATAAGATTGAACTATTCATTCTTATTTAAAAACTTATATGATTTATTCATTCACCATTTAATTACAGGTAACAAAAGAATGAGTTCTCTGCGGAATTTACAATTGGGAAGTTCCTACTCCAACTCAAGCAGAGTCATACAATCCCTAAAATCATTCTCATCTCTTAAATCACTTTCTTATGAATTTAGTGATCTCACTTCTCCAACCATAACTTACGGTAAGCTCAAATCCATATATACCTCAGCTTACTTCTATTGCCACTCTTTTCTTTTGAAATGTGAACTTATTTTTCTTTTCTTTTTTGGACTCTATGATATAAGCAATAAGAAATCTGAGCACGATGGAGTACCGATATGTTGTGACCCCACAAGCTGACTTGGAGGACACATCAGCAGCCACCGTGGAGAAACACACTCAGCAGGAGAGTGGGGTTTTGAAAAGAAGTAAGCGCGTGAGAACCCCTTCAACAAGGCTAACTGACTTCATAGTGGGAACTAAACGATGAGAACGTGGGCAAGGGGCAAGAACGTGTGGCTCGTGAAGTACTAGATTTCATAAATAGCAAAAGAAGATTAGAATTAATTAGGATTTGTAGTTTGAGTCTTGTTATCTCATCTCCCTGTTCTGTGTTTTCTCATCTCCTTAATTTCTTCTTTCCTTGTTACTGTTCCATTGATTTTGCTTTCTTGATCTTGTATTTCAGTTGTCGTTATAATACAAGCTACCTTTATTTGCAAATTGTTATTTGGTTTGTCTCATTGGTGCTTTCATCCAGAGGTCACTCATGGAGGACCACAAAATACTCAAGGCTCACGTGGATGATTCAATTAAGGAAGTGAAGGATTCCTTCTCTAAAGAAATCACTGAGATCCGAAATATACTGATGGAGGTGGTTTCCACCAAAGTTCCGATGGGGACACACCGTCATGAACCGACCATGGAGATAGCTCAACAGGAACACCTGCCGGCAGCCACTATACCTAGGCACAAACCTGCTTCAGTGGAATTGGGTCGATTTCGCAGGGACAACTTAGAGGCTTGGATATTCCAAGCGGAGCGATACTTCAACTTTTATAGAATTGAAGAAGATCAAAGGCTGACTATGACATCATTTTATCTCGACGGCGAAGCACTGGAATGGTACAGATAGTTGTTTAGGAACAAACAACTAGTTGACTGGCCACATTTTGCTGAGAAAGTGCGAATCCGGTTCAAGCAGAAGGGTCCCACTGTCTCAGATCTGCAAGGACGATTTGAAGCCATTGCAAATGAGACTGATGATATTTCTGATAGACTTATGCTTCGCCTCTTTATCTCTGGACTGAGAGAGGACATTAAAAACTCGGTACTGAGTCATGAGCCAAAAACGTTTGATGAGGCCCTTAAGCAGGCTCATATACAAGAGCGACGGATCCAGGCTAAGAAAGGACCCATCTGACCAGCTTTGGCAAATAAGGGTGCGCCTTTACTACCTAACCCAAATGTCTCCTCATCCTACCAGAACTCTTCTACGAGAGTGACCAACAACAACTTGAATCGTGCTGCTGCGCACCCTCCATTGAAACCCCTACCACATGCTGAAATTCAGAGTCGTCGTGAGCGTGGACTCTGCTACTATTGTGAGGAAAAGTATACAGTCAGACATAAATGCAAATCACCACCCCAGCTGTTACTCCTCACTAATGAAACCGATAGTGAACCAATATTACCGGAGTCGTTCGTCACCGATGATATATTGGCAGAAGAATTACAGTGTTTGGAGGTACAAGAACATTTTGCTATTTCTTATCATGCTTTGGCCAGTGGGCATTCTTCTTTCACACTCCGATTCCTTGGTCATGTCAATGGATCCCCGATTCAGGTCTTGGTGGATGAAGGTAGTGGCCATAATTTCATCCAAGTAAGGATGGTAAGTTTCCTGCAGCTTCCAATTGTTTCCATTTCTAGTTTTGTTGTAGTAGTGGGAAGTGGCCAACGACTCAGGTGCGAAGGGGTTGTGCGACAAGTTCCCCTCATAATTCAAGAATGTAGGCTCACACTTGACTTGTATGTATTATCATTACATGGGGCTGATATGGTCCTCGGGGCATCTTGGCTTTCTACGTTAGGAAGGGTAATCACAAATTATGGAGAACACACATTTGAAATTAGTTACCAGGGAACTACTAATATTTGGAAAGGATTAGAACCAACTAGTGCTAAGCCTATCCAATTGCATAGCCTCCGACGAGACAAAGCAACTGATGCAATCTTGGCATACTATTTTTTGCAAATAGTTTCAACTTTGTGTCTACTCATGATGAGCAGGTCAATCCGACCCTTCAGGCTATCTTGGAATCTTTTGTTGATGTCTTTCAGAAGCCCCAAGGCCTGCCCCCATCGCGAGTTCTTGATCATGCGATACATTTGGTGCCAGGAACCAATCCAGTGAATGTTAAGCCATACAGATACCCCTACTTCTAGAAGCAAGTAATGGAAGAAATGGTCACTGAAATGCTCAAAGAAGGGGTGATTCGGGCTAGTACAAGCCCTTTCTCCTCACCGGTGTTGTTAGTCCGAAAAAAAGATGGAACGTGGAGGTTTTGCGTGGGCTATAGGGCACTAAATGCAGTTGCAATTCGGGACAGATTTCCCATACCAATAGTTGATGAGTTATTCGATGAGCTTCACGGGGCCATGTATTTTTCTAAACTTGACTTGTTGGCCGGATACCACCAAATTCGAGTTAGACAACGAGATGTGGAGAAAACAGCATTTCGAACACATCAAGGACATTACGAGTTCTTGGTAATGCCATTTGGGTTATCTAATGCCCCATCCACTTTTCAAGCGACTATGAATGAGGTGTTTAGGATGTATCTGCGTCGTTTTGTTCTGGTTTTCTTTGATGATATACTAATTTATAGTCCCACTTGGGAAGAACATTTGTTGCACTTGCAAACAGTTCTAAATTTGTTACGACAACACCAGTTAGTCGCCAAAAGGAGTAAGTGTCAGTTTGGTCAAACGAGAGTTGATTACCTCGGCCAGTAATTTCTATACAAGGTCTTAGTGTGGATCCATTAAAGATCTCCGCCATACAACAATGGCTTGTGCCTAGAAATATGAAACAGGTGCGCAGTTTCCTTGGGCTGGCAGGATATTATCGGAGGTTCATCCACCACTATGCCGCAATAGCTAGGCCCCTCACAGACCTACTTCGCATGGTTCCTTTTTCCTGGACAGGTTCCACTCAAGCTGCCTTTGACACTCTTAAGAATAAGTTAAGCGCAGCACTAGTCCTAGCCTTGCCTGATTTCACCCAATAGTTCCAGCTTGAGACAGATGCTTCAGGTCAGGGCATTGGAGCGGTTCTTTCACAAAAATGGCATCCAGTGGCATATTTTAGTCATAAGTTGAGTAATAGGATGCAGGAGGCTTCCACTTACCATCGAGAGATGTTTGCAATCACCCAATCGGTTAGAAAATGGAGCCAATACTTGTTGGGTAGAAGGTTCACCATTTACACTGACCAACAGTCACTTAAGAGCTTGATGAACCAAACAATTCAGACCCCTGAACAACAAAAATGGTTAAGTTGGTTGGCTTTGACTTTCAGATTATATACTGCCCTGGCAAATTGAACCAAGCTGCTGATGGTCTTTCCCGTATTCCAGAGGTTTGTTTTCTCACTATCTCAGTACGAGGTTATAACCTTGAAAATGAGCTCAAAATACTCAACAAAACACATCTAGAGCTGACTTCTCTACAGCACATTGTGCATGACCAGACCACCCTTGATTCAGGGTTCACTTTTTGAGATGGACTCTTATTTTTTCGAGGACGTTTGGTTATTCCTGCTGATTCTCCTCTACGACAGACCCTACTCCAAGAATTTCATGACACCACTATTGGAGGTCGTGTCGGGGTGGCCCGAACCTATCATAGAGTTGCTTCAAATTTTTATTGGAAGGGCATGAAAAAGGACGTCTATAACTATGTAGCCTCTTGCCAAGTCTGCTAGCAAATGAAAGATTCCCACCAATTGCCTGCAGGTCTGCTACAACCACTACCCATTCCTTCGATGGTGTTTGAGGATATCTCAATGGATTTCATCACCTGCTTGACTAGTTCTAAAGGTAAGTCCACTATCATAATGGTCGTAGATCGATTGTCAAAATATGGACACTTTATTGCATTGCCATTTTCGTTCACTGCTCAGTCAGTTGCAGAAGCTTTTGTGATTGGAATTGTTCGACTTCATGGCCCTCCAAGGTCTATTGTGACTGATCGCGACCCTCATTTTCTGCATAGCATTTGGCAAGAGCTTAATCGACTACAAGGTACCACATTGGCTATGAGCACAACATACCACCCTCAGACAGATGGCCAATCTGAGGCTCTGAACAAATGTGTGGAGCAATATCTACGTTGTTTTGTCGCTGATGCTCTCACCAAATGGGTTGCGATGTTACCTTGGGCAGAATACTGGTACAATACTGCATATCAGTCCTCCGCTGGGATGACTCCATTTCGAGTATTGTATGGTAGAGACCCACCTACCGTAGCTCGGTACATTCTGGGCAGAAGCTCTAGTGAAATGATTGAAGCTTATCTGGTGGATAGGGATGAGACATTAACTCTCCTTAAGGCTAACTTGGCCCGTGCATAGAATCAGATGAAGGGCGTCGCTGACAAGAGTCGAAGAGAACTAAATTACCAAGTGAGAGAATGGGTTTATGTCAAACTAAAACCGTATCGCCAGAATACTGTTCGCCTTCACCAGCATCCTAAATTGGGAAGACGTTATTTTGGGCCTTTCAAAATCCTCAAACGTATTGGAGATGTAGCTTACAAAGTAGAACTACCTGATGATGCTCGCATCCATCCAGTCTTTCACATATCCATGCTCAAACGCTGTATAGGTAACCCTGTTCAACAAACTACTCCTTTGAACCTGAACGATACAGCCAACATTATTCTTGAGACTTCTTTGAACCTTGAGGACAAGGTTCCGGTCCGGGACGGGAGTATTGTTGTGACCCCACAAGCTGACTTAGAGGACACATCAGCAACCACCGTGGAGAAACACACTCAGCAGGAGAGTGGGGTTTTGAAAAGAAGTAAGCACGTGAGAACTCTTTCAACAAGGCTAACTGACTTCATAGTGGGAACTAAACGATGAGAACGTGGGCAAGGGGCAAGAACGTGTGGCTTGTGAAGTACTAGATTTCATAAATAGCAAAAGAAGATTAGAATTAATTAGGATTTGTAATTTGAGTCTTGTTATCTCATCTCCCTGTTCTGTGTTTTCTCATCTCCTTAATTTCTTCTTTCCTTGTTACTGTTCCATTGATTTTGCCTTCTTGATCTTGTATTTCAGTTGTCGTTATAATACAAGCTACCTTTATTTGCAAATTGTTATTTGGTTTGTCTCACGATACTTGGAGGGATGCTCTTTAAATGACAACTTCTCCCAAACATTGGACAAATGACTTCTCTTAAAGTGTTCAGTATAGCTTTTGGTGACAATAATGGCACCCTCCCTAATCAAGGTACCCTATTTTTCTCTCTTTTCCCTAATGCCTGCATTTTCATGTTGGAGGTCTGATTTTATCATGTTCAGTTGATCAAATATTATAATATTTTTTGTTTATTACCAAACACAAGAAAATAAGCAACACAAGCCACCTATTTTCCTTCCTATCAAACACAACCATAGACATTAAAAAAAAAATGTCACTTATTATAGATATTTGTTTTAGCTAAATGTTTCTTAATATATATATAGGCTGGTGTGAACTCAAACACATTGAAGAGCTGGATTTTTTAAACAATAATTTTGAGGGAACACTGCCTTCGTGTCTTGGAAACTTTACATCACTTCGATGGTTGAGTTTGGCTGGGAATAACTTACGCGGTAATATAGCGTCACATTCTATTTGGATCAGACTCAAATCACTTGAGTTCCTCGATATTGCGAATAACCAATTTGAAGTTCCTCTGTCATTTAGCCAATTTTCCAACTATACAAAATTGATCTATTTGAATGTTGCTTATAATACAATAATTACAGATACCGAATTCCAAAATTGGATCCCAAATTTCCAGTTGGAGTTTTTTGCTATCCAAAGATGTATAAACCTTCAAAAATTGCCTTCTCTCCTTCACTACCAATATGACTTGAGTATTCTTGCTATTGGAAGAAATCAATTGCAAGGAAACTTTCCAACATGGTTGTTAGAAAATAACACCAGACTTGTAGGGATCTATGGTAGATATAATGCTTTCAGCGGACCATTCAAATTGCCATCGAGTCGTCACCTCCATCTAGAGACGATTGATGTTTCTAATAACAAACTAAATGGACATATTCCAGAAAATATGAGTATAGCCTTCCCAAAGATTTCTAGTTTGAACATGTCACAAAATTTACTAGAAGGTGCTATACCTTCCAAGATTTGTCGCATTCATTTAAAAATCCTAGACCTCTCTGTGAATTTGTTATCTGGAGAAGTTCCTTCCGTTGTCAAAGAACAAGCTGAATGGACAAATATTTTCGGAGGAGGTCAAACCAAATATATTATCCTTTTTGTATTTGGATGACTTTGAAGGACCACTACCTATAAACATTTCACTGGGGAGATCCCGAGATGGATTACGGATAATACAAGATTGTTACAACTTGATTTGTCTAAGAATCATCTCAAAGGTTCAATTCCAGTTGAGATTTGCAATTTAAAGCTCATTCAGGTCTTAGCTATATCCGAAAACAGGCTTTCAGGCTTTATTCCTTCTTGTGTGAATTCTTTACCTCTCGAACACATCCATCTAGAGAAAAATCAATTGGGTGGTGAATTGGGTACAACAATTTTACAGGAAATATCCCACACACCATAGGCTCTCTTAATACTCTCAACTACCTTCTCCTTAGGAATAACCAATTGGAAGGGAAGATTCCAACTCAAATTTGTAAGCTGAACAAGTTATCTATGGTGGATTTATCATTCAATAAGCTTTATGGTTTAGTCCTTCCTTGTTTGGTTTACTTAACTCAAGCAGAAAATGATGCAGAGATAAGTAGGACTTAATATACTGCCTGGAATTCATGGAATTATTTTTTGGCCAAGATACGTTTGAAAAGGCACTTCCACGATAATCATGGAATTCTAAGTGACATATTTTTGATGGGTGTGGAAAATCAGGTCCAGTTTTCAACGAAAAGAAACTTATATGCTTATAAAGGAATCATTCTAAAATATATGTCTGGTATTGATCTCTCAAGTAACAGATTAACTAGTGAAATTCCCGTTGATCTAGGCAACATGAGCACTATACATACATTGAATCTATCGCACAACCATCTCATCGGAAGAATACCAAATACCTTCTCCAATCTACATGAAATTGAGAGTTTAGACCTTTCCTACAATAGATTGAATGGAAGCATTCCTGTTGGTCTACTTGAGCTAAATTATTTGGCAGTATTCAGTGTTGCATACAACAACTTATCCGGTGCAGTGCCTGATTTTAAAGCTCAATTTGGAACTTTCGACAAAAGCAGCTACGGGGGAAATCCTTTTCTTTGCGGTTATCCATTAGACAACAAGTGTGGCCGGAGTCCTAAATTGTCAAATAACTCCAACATTAATGGAGGTGAGGAATCGTCAGACTTGGAGGATATTACATTGGCTTTGTTGTGTCTTATGGAGCAATCTTGTTGGGATTAGCTACAGCGCTCTGTGTCAATCGTTATTGGAGAAAAGCATGGTTTAGGATGATAGAGGCATTGATGTTTTGTTCTTACTATTTTCTCTTGGACAACGTTGTTACACCCATCAAGAGTATATGGTACAAGAATGTTGGTTAATTATATGAAGTTATTTTAAAATATTGTTGTACGTCTATCACCATTATTAATTATGTTGTCATTCTCTTTTATCAATATTCAACAAATAGGATCTGTTTGGAGTTGTTACAACTTCATAATTCAATACCCCCATGATGATCTATATGTGTGCATAGCTTCATTGGTGTTGCTATTTATCGAGCCGTTTGAGGATCGCAAGCCTTCTGCAGTTGATGTAACTGTTTCAGACATTCATTCTTTTGACACAAATAGCATCGCAAGCCTATCACAAGTCATGCAATAGTATTTTGAAAATCTTGTTGATGGAGTAGAAGTGTTTATAATAAGTGAGTATTTTTAAAAAAGTATGATTTCTTCAGAAATTTACCCCCTCAATCACAAGTCATGCAATAGTTTAATTTTATTTCCCAAAAGAGATCAAACTATTACAATACAAAGTCAAACTTTAATTTTGGGGCTATGGATATGAGTGGAGTCGGTAGGGGAAAATTTATTTAATTTTATTCAATAGACAAATGATAGGTAATAAATAGTACTCAATTTAACATGAAAAGATTCAGGTTTTAAGGGTAAAAATAAACCAAAAAGGTGGATTGAGAAATATATGAAGGGTATTTTTGGCCTTTTTCCGCCATTTTTAATAACTTACATTGTTTGATGGGGGAAGGCCTTGTTCCAAATTGTTTGAGAGAAAGAAAGTCTTAGTTAATCATAAAGGTGGTTTCATGCAACTATGCATTCCAAAAGAAATGATTAGTGCATTATTCATGATCAACGGCAGAATTTCTTGGACCAGAGGTTGAACGTACAGACTCTCCCACCACCAGTCCTATCGTATCCGCCTAACACTAGCAAATGACAACAACAATAAAGACTCCAATCAGTCCATACATACCAATGTTTCACACCAAGCCAACCATCAATTCCCCAAGCACAGGGTTATGGTGATAATAGAATTCAATTTTTAGCTTACAAGGAAAACAACCAGTTGACATATATTGTTAACGGTATTCATATGGGAAAGCCCGCAGCTGTGTACTTCTCAGCATAGATCTACTTGAACTGGATTACTTGCTCTACGGAATACTTTGGGGGAAAACATCCATTTAACTTTGGTCTATACTAAATCCTCTATGGGAGAACCTTCAAACTCTGTCTGCTAACATCTCGACCTATAATATAGGCTTTTAGTGTTTGTATTGGGGAATGTAATCTTAATGATCTACGGATCCTCTTTTACCTGGTGCAACGACGGATGTGAACCTAGAAGGAGAATGTGAGCTAGGGTCAATTGTGCATGGTCTCTTAAGTTTACTAACAACATTTAGTAAGAACTGACTCTAATCCATGCTCCCCTCTTGATTACCAACCCTCATGTTGATCAAGTTAAATATTTCAAGTTTCCTGATTTTTGAACCACTCACGATGATTGTTCAAGAAGCTTGAAACATTCATGTTGACGGAAGTAGCATGTACGTGGAGCTTCCATTTAAAATTGAAAAACACATTCTTATTCATCTACACATATCATTGCTTATATCCTTGACAAGACCAAAGAATTTCATAATAAGATTGTTGAGTTAGAAAGAAAAAAAAACTTGTCTTAATGACAGTTCTGAGGATAATAGAATGGAAATTAATGGGGTTGATACTCAGCTAATTATGCATACCAAGAAGGAAGAATCCTACTAGAGACAATAATCTGGGTTGAAGTGGTTCTCTGATGGAGACATTTTTTTCATTCTGTGATCAATTCTAAAACAAAGAAGCTGACAGTCAACTGGATTAAAAAAGAGGATGAAAATTGTTCTGACAACAATGCTGATATTTCTTAAAAGGCTATCCTCTTTTTTGGAGAACAATTCACTGATATTGCTATTTTGTCTAGGGATGTACTCAGAAGGTTGTGGCTGAAAGATATTTTTGTTGTTAAGGTTCAGTGGAGACACTGTCCAATCGAGGAGGTTACCTGGGAGATTGAGCATAAGTGCGAGCCTAGTATCCCCAACTGTTCGAGGCGTCAGTTACTTCTTGATTCTTTATTTTCGAGGAGGAAAGTCCTTTTAGTAGTGGATGTTATAATGACCCTCTAGGTTATTTTCTTTATTTTGTGCATTTAATTTTTAGCTTACAAGGAAAACATCCAGTTGACATTGGTCACGGTACTCATATGGGAAAGCCGGCTGTATACTTCTCAGCACAGATCTACGTAGTCAATCTTGTCGTAGGGAAATTAACCAAAGGAAAGCCAAGCGGGGATGAGTTAAGGAAGCTTTTCAATAGCCACATTCCTTTGAAAGGTACTGTGAACATTGCCTACTTCCATCCTAATCACGTTTATATAGATTTCACCAATGAGCTAGACAGATTTTTATAACATATATACTTCTAACCATTTTCACTTTGAGATCATACACCATGAAAGTCATTAGATGGACCCCCGACTTTGTCCCTGAAAACGAAACATCGTCCACACCCGTGTAGATTATGATCCATATCAATTGTCATCGAATAAATTCCATGTCAATTGATACTAATTGGATGGATCTTCTTTAAATGACAGCTTTCTAGCAAACATTGGACAACTGACTTCTCTTAAAGTGTTGAGTATGACTTCTGGTGGAAATAATGGCACCATGCACACCCAAAAGGTAGCGGTTGCAGGTTTACCTTGCCATAAAAAAAACATACGTATACTTTTGTAGGTTTTCTACTTTTTGGTATACTTGTAGTGTACGATCATGTTCATTTCCTTGAATTTCAATAAAATTACTCCCTCCGTTTTAAAAAAAAATGACCTAGTTTCCTTTTTAGTTTGTTTCTAAGAGAATGACTCATTTCCTTTTTTGGCAACACTTTAACTTCAACTTTCCACGTGACATGCTTAAGGCCACAAGATTAAAGGGCATTTTGGTACATTTGACATAACTTTAATTTAGAACCACAAGATTAATTAAAGGACATTTTGGCATTCTTTCTTTTATTAAACTCCATTCCGAGTCAAACTAGGTCATACTTTTTTAAAAGGATGGAGTATTACTTTATCAAAAAATGGTCCCTTCATTGCATAAACAATTGTTGCATTATAATTCCTCCATAGCTAACGTGCAAATTAAACAACCCTTTTGTGTCATAGGCTAAGGAGGCAAGTCATCTAAGAAAAGATTAGTGCGGATGTTGTAGTTTAAACCTTTTTTTTATATTAACATTCTGATTTCTATTGACCATTAAAAGTTTTAATTTCGATTTTCAAGTCTTATTTTCTACTGCACGTGAGTTGTGTGTGTCTGAAATGTATGATGACAATTTTCATGCTATATGCAAAAAGAATAGAGAAAAGGAGGTCATTGCTTTTATCAGCTCACCTAGTATTCGTGTTGACTAAGAATTGATGTTCATATGGAAATTTGATATGATTGCTTTAGCTTGGTAGTTGGAACAGTTCCTTCTGAAATTACCTGTGAAATATTGATGTTAATCAGTTTGATGTCTTATTTGTCTCTCAGCTTATGTCTGATTTAGACCTCACATTTGTTTTAGTCAAATATATTTTGTTGGCATAATATATAAATGTGTCATTTAACTTTGCTTCATTTTATATTTATGTCCTTCAACTTTGGGTGTGCACAAATAGACACTTAAACTTATATACAGTTGAACAATTAGACACATGAGTCATATGTGGCATAATACACGTAGGACACCACATAGGACTCAAATTTTCATGTAGTTCCACGTAGGACGTGTGTGTCTATTTGTTCAATTTTATATGAGTTTAACTGTTTACTTGTGAACACTCAAAATTGAAGGGGATGAATGTGACATGAGATAAAGTTAAAGAACATATTTATGTATTATGCCTAATTTGTTTATGCAGTAAATATGGTGAAAATTTTGACAATGTTGCTTTAACTAGGGCATCAAAATTATGGAGAGAATTATAAGCTCCAAGGTGGCTCAGATGGTTTGGTTTTGGACTTTTACAATGGAAGTCTTGAAATCAAAACTCCTTAGTAGGGGGTGCAATTCTAGGTCTAGCTCAGCGAATGCGCTTGCCTAGTTTAGCTTAGTTCTCTTATATGTGGCTTGTAATTTATTATTACCATGTGCACACCCAAAGGGTAGCAGCTATTGACTCAAATATTGTAAACTTAAGCTCAAAAACTTTTAATTTTTTTTATAATTAAACTTATCTTACGAATTTATATAAGTAAAACTTTAAAAAATATATCTTTAAAATAAACTGAAGTAAAATTACATTATAAATTTCAAAACTTAAATTTCAAAACTATTAAACTTAGAAAAATAAAATTAAAAAAATCATATTTTTGTAATTCAAAATAACTCAAAAAAGTTACATTATTTTTTGAAATAGCTATATGTGTCATTCCGTTTATCCTATCCCGTTCCATTCCGATCCATTCTGGACCATCCCGGTGTATAGAACGGAACCGAGCCTCCATTCCGGTAATTCCGATTCGATTCATCTCGGTATCGGTCAATGACCCAGTCAAACCGTTCCGATCTGGTGCCCAGTCTTAGTTGGGTTTTCTTCTTAGAGAGGTTTAATGTAGGGATCTCATGTCACCCTTCTTTACAATTTAAGTATCTATTACAATTTTTATTTTTCTAATTTAAGTTTATGAAATTAGACATAACTAATGGTAACTTTGTATATTTTGAATTTTATCAATCTATTAAAGTCAAAGACTTATTAAGTGTCACGCCCTGAGCCTACACTCTGGATGTGGCCGACACTCGAAGACCATTGCTGGCCCCCAAGCGAACCCTTGACTTGGTTTCTTAACTCAGCGGGAACCTTAACTCAACAGAATAACTTCATGCAATGAAAGGTCATAAGACAACTTAACTGGAAAAAAAATCTGGCCAAAAAGGCAACTCAAGTCCCAAAATAGAATATTTACATATAAACATAGATGAAAGACTCAATACTAATTGACTGACTGTCTATGAAGCCTCTATAATACTGAGATGGATGTTGGGACAAACCCCGCAACATCCTAATAAAACAAAACTAGGAAAAACGAAATAACAAAGTCCTCCAAAATGCAAGGCGGCTCACCACTGACACTGGAGTGCTCAACTGGATCAACGGCGTGCTGGATGCTGATCTTGGGTACCTGTGTCTGCATCATAATAAGATGTAGGCCAACTGGCCTCAGACATGGAATGTACGAGTATGCGAGCTGGACAGCTAACCAATAACTTAAACTTGAAAGGGATACAAAAGAGAACTTACCTTGGCTCTATTCAACTCATGAATAATTGAACTCAATATAAAGCAATAAGACACATGCAATATATAAAGCTTGTAAAACTATTTAAAACATGACGTAAAAATCATATTTATAATATCCTGAAAATACCATGCTTCCTCTCAAAGTCTACTTGTGCAATGCATGAATGAAGTCCCACACCCCATCCATACTAAGCAGAACCCCTCGAGGAACAATGCAATTTCTACTGTGGGAGTTCTCTAACTGACAGCCACCACTACATGCCTAAGTGGTGATACAACGTTTTACCTCACGTTGCCCAAGGACCATCCTATACCTTGCCATGATATAAGACCTTACTTTAACTTTAACTTAGTGGATCCACTAGCTTAACTTTACGTGATTATCTAAAAAGTATGACCCGTCAAATCCCATGTTTGGCTACATGGTTCTTATGAAGAGTTGAGTTAATATGAACTCGTGTCCCCAATTCGGTGCTCAAGACTACTCCCAAAAATACTTTAGCTCATTAGTGTTTTAAACACATCTTTCTTTAGTTGAGATAATTACTCAAAACATAGCCCAAAAGCTTTTGAAAACTCTTTCTAAAAAGAACATATCAAAACCATATTTTAATATGATCATTGATGACTCGGGAAAGTCATACTGCATAAACACTGATGGTATATCTAGAGACCATACTGTTTAAACATTGATGACATACTCGATTTGTCATACTAATCATGTTTTAGAAACGCTTTCGCAAAATTCATCGTTTCTCAAAAAGAGATAGTACTCAAACTTCTCAAAACTCTTTTGGAAATCTCAGTTTCCTCTCATCTTAAATGTGAAAACATTTATAAACTTCTTTGGGAATACTTAGTTCCCTAATAACTTTTGAGAAATGAACTTGACTCTATACTCTTGGCTTAACTTGAAACTCTCTACTCTTTACTCAACTTGAAACTCTATGCTCTTTACTCATCTTGAAACTTTATGCTCTTTACTCAACTTGAAACTTGAGCCTTCAAATGAGGTTAAAACGTTCAACAAAGACTCTTGAAAAACTTTGAAGACTTGCTTTGACTTGCTCCTTAACTTCTAAACTTTGACTCTTAACTTCAATTGACTTCTAACTTCACTTGACTTTGATCCTAACTCGCTGTGAATTGGATTATGGATTCAAGGTATATGATCACATGTTTATGGATGAGTTCTTGACGTTTAGACGTACCTTGGGGTGTTGAAAATAACTATAAAACATAGGTATATTACCAAGGAACATGTATGAAAAAGTGGGGAATGAATGGGAAAGATTGGCGTCTTTGGCGCTCTGAGAGGTGTGGGGCGCCAGCCTTCAAAGCTCAGAAGGCCTGGTGGGGGCTCTGCTAGGAGCGCCGCCCTAAGGGTGGTAGCTCAGAACCCTTGTTAGGGCACGCTGGCTGGCGCGACGCCCCAACCTTTTCCCCCGAAAATCCGACTTTTCTCCTTCCTTTGCCAACTCTAAATCACCTTAACCTCAAAGGTTCCAGCCCCAAACACTTAGAATGATAAAAACCCTCAACATACACTAGATTCAACTCTAAATCACAACTGGAAACATGTACCAAGACAACAAGGAACTTCAACAAACACAACCACAAACTTTAACAAACACAACCAATCTTTTCTCGAAATTAAAACGAGTTTGGCGTGTGGGGGAAAGAACCAACCCAACACTATGAACTCACATACCTTAATAGGGATCACCCCCGACGAAAACCACGACGATCTTGACGAACTTTGCTTCTTCTTCAGTTTCTCCTCTTCTTTCCTTTTCTCTCAAGAACCCTAACTCTCACTTTTCAAAAGGGAAACTGATTTTAAAATCAGTCTAAACCCTTAATATAACCAAAAGAAATGGTTAGGAAAAAGACTAAAATACCCTTACAAATTCGGATTAAACTACCCTGCCAACAACCCAAATTTCAAAGGGCATAACTTACTCATACGAACTCGGAATCGCGCAAACTCGGCGGCGTTGGAAAGATCACTCCATGAGATTTCCAAACATAACTGGAAATACACCTAACTCATCCTGAGCTAGGAGTTATGATCGCTCAAATTTGACCAATAACTTATTTTTTTTCCATACTTAACTAAATTTTATAGATTTTTAATTCTTTCCAAAAATGACTATTTCCAATTTTAAGCTTCTTCATAGCTATTTCAAATTGCCGGATGTTACAATATCTCTCCCTTGGGAACATTCGTCCTCGAATGAGATTACTCTTACTAAGCTATAAAGCCAAACCTCTTGACTATGCAATAGGTAATCATCTCAATTATCCTTGAAACCAATCCCACAATCCACCTTGATACCTCAAAACACCATCTCCCCCTTGTTCAAAAGATAATACTTTCTGCTTTTGAACATTTGCCTTCAACTCAAGCAAAATGGGATCTTGGTCTTGTTTCTCTTTCACTTCTGACACTAATGATGACTCGACCCTGTTCGTCATCGCCATACCTCCTTCTATGGAATCCATAAGTCTGACTCCCAGGCGTGCCAGTCTGTGCACATCTTTTGCTAACTCTCTCTTTCCTTCTTCAATATGAGCGGTGCTACCCATAGACAACTTTCTTAAAGAATCAGTAACAACATTAACCTTACCAAGATGATAAAGAAAACTCATATCATCATCCTTGAGTACCTTAACCACTCTTTCTCTATCTGAGATTAAGCTCATTCTAAGTGAACACACCCATATGAACATCATACAACAGTGACGCGATATCTTCCAAGCGAATACTACAATAGCCAACTCTAGCTCATCACATTACACCCCGATTCGCCTAAACTCGACTATTATTCTCAAATTCATTTTAGGTTCAGATACTTGGTATGTACTCAAGAACCAAAAATCATAACTGGGCGGTAGTCAACTTCTCTTTCCATTCCTAAAAGTTTTCCTCACAAGCTTCAGACCGTTGAAATTTTGCTATTCTCCGAGTCAACCTGGTCAAATAAAACCCTTATCTAACAGATCCCTTTAACTGCTCTTTCAACTCTTTCAACTCTGCTGGTTCCATTCTATACGGCGAAATAGAGATAGGACAAGTATATGGAATGAGGTCTATGCCGAAATCTATTTCTCTCTCAGGAGGAATTTTGGGTAGATCATCAGGAAAAACTTCTGGAAACTCTCTTACTATAGGAACTGACTGAAAATGAGGTATCTCAATACTAGAGTCATTAACTCGGACTAAGTGATAGATACAATCCTTCGAAACTAACTTTCTCGCCTTGAGGTACGAAATGAAACGACCCTTAGGCACAACTAAATTACTACTCCACTCTATGACTGGCTCACTAGGTTGCTCAGGTATAACATAAAAGTTCATAGCAACATAAGGAATTACAAAAGATAAAATCGCTCTGGGGTCTAGCAAAGCAGAAACAGCAAAGTCAAAGATTCAAATCATACTAGTGACAACATCTGGCGAATCCTCTTACTCTTGGCGACTGTTGATTGCGTAGAGGCGGTTTGCTCCTCCGCCTGTACTAGAAGTAGCTCCTCTAGGTACCATCATGTCTGGGGGAGCAACTGATGAAGCTTGGGCCCTATTGCTCATACTTCCACTACCTTGCATGTTCTTAGGGCACTCCTTCATGAAGTGACCCTCTTGTCCACACTTAAAACAACCTGTCTGGCCATCATGACACTTACCTGGGTGGGTTCTACCACACCTAGCACATGCAGGAGCCTTACTACCCCTTGGTACCATACTGCCTTGAGGATAGGCAAGTCTAGCCCTGAAACTATAGGAATTTCTATTGTACCCATCTTTGTTCTCAGGTGCAAGTGCACTAGCAGATGGTGAAGCAGGTCCCTTCTGTTTCTGTGGGAAGGATGACTGATTGTCATCATTCTTTTGCTGCCTGAACTCGTCCATTACTATCTTAGCCCTCTTATCCTTAAACTCTTCTCTATCCTTTAGCTTATCCTCCTCAACCTGTTGTAAATGGATCATAAATCTTGCTAGGTTAAAATCCCTTATCAGCATAGCTGTCTTGCCTTCCTTGCTTGACTGAAGAGATAACCCAGCAACATATAAACTCATTCTACTCATCATGTCCGCAACCATCTCTGGAGCATAGTGGGAAAGTTGTGTGAACTTCAGACTCTACTCATAAACACTTATAGACTCCGGATTAAGGGTGAGAAACTCTTTTATCTTTGCCTCTTGCAACTCACGAGGAAAGAAATGCCCCATGAGAGCACTCTCAAACACAACCCAACTCACTACTGGCGAATCCTCAGCCCTATTCTTTTTCCATTGGTCAAACCAGATTTTTGCGACACCCTTCAATTGGTATGCAGCTAGTTCCACCATCTCCGACTCAGTAACATGCATCACATCAAATACCCTTTTAAGCTCCTCAATGAAGTTCTTCGGATTCTCACTAATACTTGAACCGGTGAAGCTTGGTGGGTTCATCCTTAAGAGTTCACGGATCCTTGAAGTATCAACCGCTTCGTGTCGATTATCTCTCTGCCCAACGTAGAAGGTCGCAACTTGACTTAACATCCGAATAGCTTCACGAAAATCAGCATACTTGATCTCTTCTTGGGTTTGCACTTCCAGGGTATTTGGTAACTCTTGTTCCTTAACACTCTTCATAGCTGGACGAACTCTGACTGCTCTTCGTGGAGGCATAATCCTCTAAAACACGCGCAAGCATGAATTAGAAAGAAACTTTTTAGAGATCAACTCTAACACATGAAATGAATATTGAAGAAGTGAGATAATTCCTAAATGTTGCAGACTCCTAATTATAGATGTGGTGCGCTTTACACTGATAACTAGGACTTTACAGACACGACTTCATAGACTCCCTAAGACTCTTGAACTCTGTGCCCTGATACCAAGTTTGTCACACCCCGAGCCTACACCCTGGACATGGCCGGTACTCGAAGACCATTGCTGCCCCTCAAGCGAACCCTTGGCCTGGCTTCTAAACTCAGTGGAAACCTTAACTCAACAGAATAACTTCATGCAATGAAAGGTCATAAGACAACTTAAATGGAAAAAAAATCTGGCCAAAAAAGCAACTCGAGTCTCAAATAGAATATTTACATATAAACATAGATGAGAGACTCAATACTAACTGACTGACTGTCTATGAAGCCTCAATAATACTGATATGGATGTTGGGATAGACACCGCAACATCCTAATAAAACAAAACTAGGAAAAATAAAATAACAGAGTCCTCCGAAATGCAAGGGGGCTCACCACTGACTCTGGACTGCTCAACTGGATCAATGGCGTACTGGATGCTGATCTTGGGTACCTGTATCTGCATCATAATAAGATGCAGACCAACTGGCATCAGTACATGGAATGTACGAGTATGCGAGCTAGACAGCTAAACAACAACTTAAGCTTGAAAGGAGTACAAAAGAGAACTTACCTTGGCTCTGTTCAACTCATGAATAACTGAACTCAATATAAAGCAATAAGACACATGCAATATATAAAGCTTGTAAAACTATTTAAAGCATGACGTAAAAATCATATTTATAATATCCTGAAAATACCATGCTTCCTCTCAAAGTCTACTTGTGCAATGCATGAATAAAGGCCCATACCCCCATCCATACTAAGCAGAACCCCTCGAGGAACCATGCAATTTCTGTTGTGGGAGTTCTCTAACCGACAACCACCACTACATGCCTAAGTGGTGTTACAACATTTTACCTCACGTTACCCAAGGAACATCCTATACCTTGCCGTGATATAGGACCTTACTTTAACTTTAACTTAGCGGATCCACTAGCTTAACTTTACGTGATCATCTAAAAAGTATGACCCGTCAAATCCCATGTTTGGCTACATGGTTCTTATGGAGAGTTGAGTTAATATGAACTCGTGTCCCCAATTCAGTGCTCAAGACTACTCCCAAAAATACTTTAGCTTATTAGTGTTTTAAACACATCTTTCTTTAGTTGAGATCATTACTCAAAACTTAGCCTAAAGGCTCTTGAAAACTCTTTCTAAAAAGAACATATCAAAACCATATTTTAATATGATCATTGATGACTCGAGAAAGTCATACTGCATAAACATTGATGGTATATCTAGAGACCATATTGTTTAAACCTTGATGACATACTCGATTTGTCATACTAATCATGTTTTAGAAACTCTTTCACAAAACTCATCTTTTCTCAAAAGAGATAGTACTCAAACTTCTCAAAACTCTTTTGGAAATCTCAGTTTCCTCTCATCTTAAATGTGAAAACATTTATAAACTTCTTTGGGAATACTTAGTTTCCTAATAACTTTTGAGAATTGAACTTAACTCCATACTCTTGGGTTAACTTGAAACTATATACTCTTTATTCAAATTGAAACTCTATGCTCTTTACTCAACTTTAAACTCTATGCTCTTTACTCAACTTGAAACTTAAGCCTTAAAATGAAGTTAAAACGTTCAACAAAGACTCTTGAAAAACTTTGAAGACTTGCTTTGACTTGCTCCTTAACTTCTAAACTTTGACTCTTAACTTCACTTGACTTTGATCTTAACTTGCCTTGAATTGGATTATGGATTCAAGGTATATGATCACATGTTTATGGATGAGTTCTTGACATTTAGACGTACCTTGGGGTGTTGAAAACAACTATAAAATATAGGTACATTACCAAGGAGCATGTATGAAAAAGTGGGGAATGAATGGGAAAGATTGGCGTCCTTGGCGCTCTGAGAGGCACAGGGCGCCATCCTTCAAAGCTCAGAAGGCCTGGTGGGGGCTCTGCTAGGTGCGCCGCCCCAAGGGTGGTAGCTCAGAACCCCTGTAGGGGTGCGCTGGTTGGCGCGACGCCCCAACCTTTTTCCCCGAAAATCCGACTTTTCTCCTTCCTTTTCCAACTCTAAACCACCTTAACCTCAAAGGTTCCAGCCCCAAACACTTAGAATCATAAAACCCCTCAACATACACTAGATTCAACTCAAAATCACAACTGAAAACATGTACCAAGACAACAAGGAACTTCAACAACACAACCAACAACTTCAACAAACACAACCACAAACTTCAACAAACACAACCAATCTTTTCTCGGAATTAAAACAAGTTTGGCGTGTGGGGGAAAGAACCAACCCAATACTATGAACTCACATACCTTAATAGGGATCACCCCCGACGAAAACCACGACAATCTTGACGAACTTTGCTTCTTCTTCACTTTCTCCTCTTCTTTCCTTTTCTCTCAAGAACCCTAACTCTCACTTTTCAAAAGGGAAACTGATTTTAAAATCAGTCTAAACTCTTAATATAACCAAAAGAAATGGTTAGGAAAAAGACCAAAATACCCTTAAAAATTTGGACTAAACTGCCCTGCCAACAGCCCAATTTTCAAAGGGCGTAACTCACTCATACGAACTAAGAATCACGCAAACTCAATGGCGTTGGAAAGATCAATCCATGAGCTTTCCAAACATAGCTGGAAATAGATCTAAATCATCCTGAGCTAGGAGTTATGACCGCTCAAAGTTGAGCAATAACTCATTTTTTTCCATACTTGGCTAAATTTTCCAGATTTTTAATTCTTTCCAAAAATGACTATTTCCAATTCTAAACTTCTTCATAGCTATTTCAAATTGCCGGATGTTGCATTAAGTTTTTGTATTTGTTAATTTTTTTTGGGAAACTTTCAAAAATAGCAAATATTAGGCACTTATATAGCTATAGTTTGCTTGATTACGAATAATAGCAAAATGTTAGGGGAGGAAGGAGAAAAGAGGTGAATGAGATCTCGGAAAGAGAGGAGAGTATTATTTTTGTGAATTTTGGAGAGAAAAAAAATACAAATACAAACTTATTTGTATCAAAATGAATACATATTAAGAGGAGAGAAGCGAGCGAGATCGAGAGAGGGAGGAGAGGTAGGATTATATTTTGTATTTATTTTGCATTGTACTCTATATTTAATTTGCATTTAATTTACATTGTATTCTGCATTTATTTTGTATCAATTGTATTCGAAATACAACAAATTGTATTTTGTATTTATTTTATATTGTATTCTTTATTTATATTGTATCAATTGTATTCGAAATACAACATATACAATTGTATTCATCCTCTCTTTTATTGGATACAAATACATTTGACAGAGAGGATGAATGCATATTGTATTTGTACGAATACAAATACAATTGATACAAAAATACGAAATACGGTTTTTCGAATACAATTGAACTAAACAAAACACTCACCTCTATTTGACTGAATATAATTGATACATAATACATTTGAATGAATTTCTTCTTATTGACATGAGAGAGAGATAGAGGGGGGGGGGGGGGGGGGGGAGGGAGGAGAGCAGGTCTTGCACATGGTGTTAGCTTACGACAAGTATTTCAAAGGTGGTGGAAACACCTTGCAAATGTATATTTGAAACCCTTATATCAATAAGCATTGTCTTGTGTAGTTGTCTAGGAGCTATGGAAGAGGAGAAAGAAAAGAAGGTATGGTGGTAATATGTATTTTTCATATGAATTCCAATTGCTTAAGATTATATTTTTATTTTTATCCATACAACTTTGATTAACCCTAGTTCATCATTTTTTGGCATTAATCTAGACCATCTAATCTGAGATAATCTTATTGATTATGTCATTTAACCAATTTTTCCATTAATTGATTCTATAACTCAGAAGTTTCTTATGTTTTAATTTCGAATGAAATATTCCTAGTATTTCAAAACAGTCCTTTATTTTAGTCTTAAGAAAACAAGTCGTTGTGTTATATTGAAGAACAAATCCAAATATAGACAAACTAATAACTTGGATTTGTGATAATTTATAAAATACATAGGGAGAGAGGGAAAGGGTAGAGAAAGAGAGGGGGAGCAGAGGCAATGAAGATGGGTTTGCTATAAAAACAACATATTTTTCTTTTTTATAATATTTTTAAACTATAGCTATTTTCTATAAATAAGTTACGAATTTGAACTAGTTCCATAATTTTTTTATTTATTTTTCATAAAGTGTGTATATCTTCAATTAAATAATTTTAATTACTTTACATAACCATATATTGATAATTAAATTTGTAGCCACTTTAATAAGTCAATACTTAAAAAAATTAATGCTAGCAAATATTAATTAAATAAGTTTTGACATATCAATATTCAAAATACTTTTATTTTAAAATCTTCTAAGTTGTAAGTTGATATATATATATTTACTTGAAGTCTATTTTCCTAATATTTTATATTCAAAGTTGTTAAAAAATAATTTTCAATTGATTTCTTTTAATAATATTATTATTTTTAATTTCTAATAAGCAATTGTTTTAATCTCTCTTGAAAAGTATTTTATAATTCCGGGTGTTTCTTGGTTGTTGAAAATTGTTTCTGTCCTTGTCTCTTTTGCCTTGTTTTTTAATTGGATATTCCTCAAGCCATCGACATCGTATGCATTGATATAGATTTTGTGAAGAAATAGTCATATTAGATTTTGATTTGAATTCATATATTCATGTTCAATGGTTTTATCTTTTTTTTTTCTTAATTATAAAAATATATTCTTGTCTTTAAAATAATAAATATTTTTAATAAAATAATATATATTTATGAAAAAAATGTTCTATTATTTCCTATAGGAAAAAGTGTATTGTGCTTATTATTTGTGATCCAACTTGCTGAGCTACTTAGCTCTCAAATAGTATCAACAGCTTTGGATGCATGATCTAAGTGTATTATAAATATTTTGGGTCGAGTTTTAAACATATTTATTCACTACACTTTTCAAAGACATTAACTCGATGTTAATAAATTGGAGCTTTAATTGAAAGAAAAAAAAGTGTCCTTCCTTGATTTGTCAAAAAATACAAGTAAAAAGAAAAATCAAATTAGGAAATATTTAGCGAATAGAGACAGATGGAGTACTAAACATCAATTAATAGGAATAATGTGGTAAAATAGCTATATATGGGGAGTATATTATTCTTAAAATGGACAATGTTTGTTATTTTTAGTGCATATATAACAAACCTTCATCGTTTATGCCAAATCAAAGAACCAATAGAGTTGGCTCTAAGAAAGGATTTGCATCAGGAAGATACACACTTATCTATCCCTCAAATGCATAAAAATTGGTATATTCACTATTGTCCTCAGTTCTCAGCACACAAGTCAAAGGGTTAAAAGCTTCATTAAAGCTTAATCTCGAAAAACATCAATTTATAAGATAACACATTAATCTTTTGAATGAGAAACATGCTAAATTTTTAGTCTGCCTAGAATACCAGACAACGATATCCATTATTTTATCGACAAGTTGTAAGGTATTCAAGGGGAAGAGGATTAGCAGTCTGCAATATCATCACAAAAGTATCAAATATCAGATGATTCGAGCATCTCTATACACATATATGAGTTATGACTAAGCACTTGAAAAATAGAAATGTAAATTAGAAATCAGGAGTATATTAATTAATTCAAGTTAGAGGTTTATTTTGGTAGTCTAATTAGTTTGGAGGTAATCTTCTACCAAAGAAATAATCATCATCTGAGGAAAAAAATAACAATTCAAGTATGCTTTAATAACAATAAAATCTCAAAAGTTGTTAAAAGTCAGATATTTTTATTTTTTATTTTTTAAAAAGAAAGAATAATCAAACAAGAGAGAATTGTTTAATACCCTAAGTCTGTGAATCCCCGTCAACAATCCTGACACTTAAGATGTGCTCCTCATCATCAAGAAGCTCCAATCTCTCAATACTCATCGCTGCAGGGAGACCCGATTTGACATCAACTTTCCTAAGACTCTATACCAATCTCAAGATCTCCTTGCATAATGCACCTGCTAATAAAGGGCTTGTACTGATGTGGCTGATCAAACCGCCTAACCGATGACTAAACCTGATTAAAAGAGAGACACAACAACCATACGACTGACTAAACTAAAAATATAAAATGCAAATTTCCTTCATGTTACCAGAGAATATTTTGTCCTGCTTGCAGTAATATCAGTTTATCCAGAACTTCAGTCAAAGTAAAAACTGTTGGGTTTAGCAAGGTGTGAATGAGAAATAAAAAGAGAAAATGGAAAGTGGAAGAACTAATGAAAGTGGGGGAACCAATTTTGGAGGGAAAATGAAAAGTCATTGGTAAGTGCAAATGAAAAGTCATTGGTAAGTGCAAATGAAAAGTCATTTTTACCATATTGATAGAAGAAAGGAAATTGTTGTCCTTATAGTAAGAAACACTTCCTTTAGTTCTTAAAAGGTTAAGAAGAAGGTGCCCCTCGCACAGTTGTCGTCGCTCGCTCGGCTTCGGCTTCGGATGTGATTGATAATATTTTTTGGACAAAATTTATTTAATCAATCTTGTTAATTCATTTATTTTCTCTTATAAATTAATTCAGAATGTTAGTTAAATAACATAATTAATTTCGCAACGAATTATTTGAAATTCGCGCGTAACGATAAATTCGTTTGAAAGGATTTATTCCTTCCGAAAAGTCGTTACTTTTCCCAAAAGACACAACGTTCTGGAAAAAATGGGTCTGAACAGATTTGTCTGAACAGACGCGTTCCTTGCTGCTAATGGCTATAAATAAGAGGTCGTTTTCATTTTTCAAACACGAAAAAAAATTCCCTTTCTGCATACATTTTCTTACATAAACAAAATTGTCGATCAACTGAGTCTGTGTGTGCTCTTGTTACTGTTCTTGCATTCACTGAAGTTATTGAAGTTTGAGGTACCGCTACTTCTTTAACAGGTTACTCCGTTTTATCTTGGGAGGAATTAATCTGCAACCTCGGGTACAGTGAGGGGATTAAGTTTCTTAAGGAAACACAGTGGTTTCTGTGGACTCGGATTAAAACTCATTCTTTCTATTTCATCTTTTTCTGTTTTTGTAATTTTGACTAACCTGAATACAGGAAATAACAATCTTAAGAAATTTAAAGTTTCTATATTTGAGGTTTCTGGAGATTAAAACCTTTATGGTTTTCTACTCTGTTTGAATTTTTAAAATTTATTCGATTAACGATTAAAATAACATAAAAACTTTATCGTTAAGTTAAAAACAATTTGTGTAAGGATTTATTCTTTACTGCTAGTATTTCACATACTAATATTGTCTACCATTTGTGACAGGGAAAAAAAGACTAATTCAAGTCAAGTAAATGCTGAAACAGTAAGTGTTGTAACAATATCGGTTGCACACAATCGTTCAATTATTGCCCTGGCACCAGCTGAGAAACCTGCAAAGTTTTCTGGAGTCGACTTCAAGAGATGGCAACAAAAGATGTTCTTCTATCTGACTACGTTGAGTCTGCAGAGGTTCATTAATGAGAACGTTCATGTTATGTCGGATGAAACTCTGCCTGAAGAACGATTCTTGGTAACAGAAGCATGGACACATTCTGATTTTTTGTGTAAAAATTATATTCTGAGTGGCCTGCAGGATGATCTGTACAGTGTGTATAGTAATGTCAAAACCTCAAAAGAACTCTGGGATGATTTAGAAAAGAAGTACAAAACAGAGGATGCAAGAATGAAGAAGTTCATTGTGGCAAAGTTTCTGGACTATAAGATGATAGACAGTAAAACCGTCGTCACCCAAGTTCAAGAATTGTAGGTCATAATCCATGATCTCCTTGCTGAAGGTATAAAATTATTTAATACTTATGTTAGAAATATTAAGTCTATTCTTAATACTCACATAATCTTTAATATAGGATTGGTTGTGAATGATGCTTTTCAAGTGGCTGCCATTATTGAGAAGTTACCTCCATTGTGGAAGGACTTCAAAAACTACTTGAAACATAAACGCAAGGAGATGACTGTTGAAGATCTCATGGTAAGGTTGAGAATCGAAGAGGATAACAAGGCTGCAAAAAAGAGGTCACGTGGTAATTCAGCAATATCTAGAGTAAATATTGTTGAAGAAGATCCCACAAAATCAAAGAAAAGAAAGAAGACATCTGGTCCAAAAAGCAATCCTCCTAAGAAGAAATTCAATGGAAGCTGCTTCAATTGTGGCAAACGTGGTCATAGGGCTACTAAATGTCGAGGTCCCAAGAAGGAAAAGAAGAAGGATCAAGCAAATTTGGCTAAATCCAAAAGAGAGATGGACGATATTTGTGCAATGCTTTTAGAATGCAACTTGGTTGGAAATCCAAGAGAATGGTGGATAGATTCTGGTGCCTCATGCCATGTTTGTGCCAAATAAGAATTATTTTCATCATATACTCCAGCAGCTACAGACGAGAAGTTGTTTATGGCAAACTCCGATGTTGCAAAGGTGGAAGGAACTGGCAAGATCCTCCTAACAATGACATTAGGCAAGGTGATGACTTTGAACAGGGTCTCGTATGTTCTGGAATTGCGAAAGAACTTAGTTTCTATATCAGTTCTGACTAAGAACGGATTCAAATGTGTATTTGTTTCTAATAAAGTTGTAGTGAGTAAGAATGAGATGTATGTAGGAAAAGGTTACCTCACTGAGGGCCTTTTTAAACTCAATGTAATTGCAGTTGATATGAATAAAGATTCTGCTTCTTCTTACTTGCTTGAGTCTAAATGTTTATGGCATGAACATTTGGGATACGTTAATAACAAAACCTCGCGAAAATTGATCAACTTAAATGTTTTGCCTAAATTTGAGTGCAATAAATCAAAATGTCAAGTTTGCGTTGAATCTAAGTATGCTAAGCATCCTTATAAGTCTGTTGAAAGGAATTCGTATCCCTTAGAACTGATTCACACGGACATTTGTGACATGAAGTCAACACCAACACGTGGTGGGAAAAAGTATTTCATAACTTTTATTGACGATTGCACTAGATATTGTTATGTCTATTTGCTTAATGGTAAGAATGAGGCAATAGATGCATTTAGGTAATATAAAACTGAAGTTGAAAATCAGTTGGATAAAAAAATCAAAATGATTAGAAGTGATAGAGGTGGAGTATATGAATCTCCATTTGCAGAAATATGTTTGGAAAATGGAATCATCCATCAAACTACTGCACCTTACTCTCCTCAATCTAATGGAATTGAGAAAAGGAAAAGCCGAACTTTAAAGGAAATGATGAATGTCTTACTTATAAGTTCAGGTTTACCACAAAACTTATGGGGGGAAGCTATCCTTACAGCAAATTGAATACTCAATAGAGTGCCTCACACGAATACACATGTTATTCCATATGAGAGATGGAAAGGTAGAAAACCCAACTTGAAATATTTCAAAGTGTGGGGGTGTCTAGCCAAAGTCCAGGTTCCTATACCTAAGAGGGTGAAAATAGGACATAAGACTGTGGATTGTGTATTCATTGGATATGCCACAAATAGTAAGGCATGTCAATTTTTGGTTCATAAGTCTGAACATCCAGATATTCATGATAATACGGTAATGGAATCAGATAATGTTAAATTTTTTGAACATATCTATCTCTATAAAACTAGACTTAAGTCATCTTGTGGGGGGTCTAAACAACCTCGAGAAGAACCAAAAGAGAATGAAACCAATGAAGAGAGTCCAAGGCGCAGTAAACGTCAAAGGACAGCTACTTCATTTGGATATAATTTTGTAACATTCCTTCTTGAAAGTGAGCCTCAAACATTCAAGGAAACAATGTTGTCTAGTGACTCAACCTCTTGGAATGAGGCTGTCAATAGTGTGATTGAATCAATCTTAAGCAATCATATTTGGGAGTTGGTTGATCTTCCTCCAGGGAACAAACCCTTGGGTTCAAAGTGGATCTTCAAAAAGAAGATGAAATATGATGGAACTATTGACAAATATAAAGCAAGACTTGTTGTCAAAGGCTTTAGACAGAAAGAAGGTCTTGATTATTTTGACACATACTCGCCAGTGACTAGGATTACATCAATTCGGATGTTAATTGCCCTAGCTGCAGTGTACGGTCTTGAAATCCATCAAATCTATATGAAAACCACCTTCTTAAATGGAGATCTGGAGGAAGAGATTTATATGGAACAGCCTGAGGACTTCGTAGTTCCCGATAAAGAAAAGAAAGTATGCAAACTTGTTAAGTCACTTTATGGACTAAAACAAGCACTAAAACAATGGCATGCAAAGTTTGATCAAACCATGTTGTCAAATGGATTTAAGATCAATGAGTGTGATAAATGTGTTTACATTAAAGATACTCCGAATCAGGAAGTCATAGTATGCCTATATGTGGATGACATGCTGGTAATGAGCAAGGACATTGTCAATGTAAAAGCTACTAAGTGTATGCTCGCTACTAAGTTTGATATGAAAGATCTAGGAGTAGCCGATTTGATATTGGGAATTAAGATTCACATAACTCCTAACGGTCTAGCATTGTTACAATCTCATTATATTCAAAAAGTACTTGAAAAATTCAAGTATTTTAATTTCAAAAAGGCAAAGACCCCAATTGATGTGAACCTTAATCTTGCTAAGAATAAAGGTGAAAGTCAGTCTCAATTGGATTATACCAGAGTATTGGGAAGTTTGATGTATATCATGAATTGTACACGACCAGACATAGCCTGCGCTATAAGTAAACTGAGTTGATACACAAGTAATCCTAATCAAAATCATTGGTTGGCAATGAAAAGAGTTTTGGGGTACTTAGAAGACACTCAAAACTATGCTTTGCATTACAACAAATATCCAACAGTTCTTGAAAGATATAGTGATGCAAATTGGATTACTTGGTCAACTGAAACGAAATCCACAAGTGGATATGTTTTCACTATTAGTGGAGGAGCAATATCTTGGAAATCATCCAAACAAACATGTATAGCTCGCTCTACAATATAGTCTGAATTCATCGCCTTAGACAAGGCAAGTGAAGAAGCTGAATAGCTCTGGAATTTCTTAGAAGATATTCCGTTTTGGCCCAAACCAATGGCCCCTATATGTATACACTGTGATAGTCAAGCTGCAATAGGAAGGGCTGGAAGCGTTATGTATAACGGGAAGTCTCGTCACATAAGACGAAGACATAACTCTGTTAGACAACTACTCTCTAGTGGAATTATCACAATTGACTATGTAAAGTCAAATGATAATGTGTCGGATCCACTTACAAAAGGCCTAACTAGAGAGGGAGTTGAGAGATCATCGACAGGAATGGGACTATGGCCGAGAACAAGTCATCATGGCGGTAACTCTACTTAGAAGACTGGAGATTCCAAGATCTAGGATCCCAAGATCTAGGTTCAAGGAGATAAAACAAAGTCATAGATGACGGTTCAACATTGTCAAAAATTATTTTATGTCCATTCTCATGATGAGACAATGTTCAGTAACCAGGATAAAGGCATAAGGACTTTTTAATGTTTTCTAAGTTTGATACAGGGTATATCAAATAGTGTATCAAGGGATAACACATTTAGAAACCACCTATGTAAATGTGAAGTGTAAGCCACTTCAAGGAGAATCCGGTAAGGCCAGTTCTCTAAGCACTTATTAACCGAGATGTGTTCATAGCTGAAATGAACAAAACAATGAGAACCAAAGTTAGTTCAAGGGTTGATTGTGTGACTTATGTTGTCTAGGTATACACCAAAGCTCGATGGTTCAAAGATATCAAATCTACCGATTGACCGAGTATATCCGATATATGTTCACTATAGAAAGTTTAAAGGAAAACCTACTTATCCAGATGCGATTAACCCTTACTTACAAGACACATAAGTTTTTCACGCATATGTTTTAACTATAGCCATTCCCCATTCATGTGGGGGATTGTTGAGTTTAGCAAGGTGTGAATGGGAAATAAAAAGAGAAAATGGAAAGTGGAAGAACCAATGAAAGTGGGGAAACCAATTTTGGAGGGAAAATGAAAAGTCATTGCAAAGTGCAAATGAAAAGTCATTTTTATCATATTGGTAGAAGAAAGAAAATTGTTGTCCTTATATTAGGAAACACTTCCTTTAGTTCTTAAAGGGTTAAGAAGAAGGTGCCCCTTTGCGCCGTCATCGTCGCTCGTTCGGCTTCGGCTTTGGCTTTGTCTTTGGCTTTAGATTTGGATTTGGCAAATGATGTGATTGATTGATAATATTTTTTGGACAAAATTTATTTAATCAATCTTGTTAATTCATGTCTTTTCTCTTATAAATTAATTCAGAATGTTAGTTAAATAACAAAATTAATTTCATAACGAATTATTTGAAATTTGCGCGTAACGGTAAATTCGTTTGAAAGGATTTATTCCTTCTGAAAAGTCGTTACTTTTCCCAAAAGACACAACGTTCTAGAAAAAATGGGTCTGAACAAACGCGTTTCTTGCTGCTAATGGCTATAAATAAGAGGCCATTTTCATTTTTCAAACACGGAAAAAATTTCCCTCTCTGCATACATTATCTTACATAAACAAAATTGTCGATCGACTGAGTCTGTGTGTGTTCTTGTTACTGTTCTTGTGTTCGTTGAAGTTATTGAAGTTTGAGGTACCGCTACTTCTTTAACAGGTTACTCCGTTTTATCTTTGGAGGATTAATCTGCAACCTCGGGTACAGTGAGGGGATTAAATTTCTTAAGGAAACACAGTAGTTTCTGTGAACTCGGATTAAAACTCATTCTGTCTATTTCATCATTTTCTATTTCTATAATTTTGACTAACCTGAATACAGGAGATAACAAAAACCATAAGGAAAACATGCAATCAACTTGGAGAATAATTGCACATTAGTCATTTACCTCTTTTGCATAATCAATGAACATATCAAGTGCTCTTACATGTAGGCATTCGTCTTTGTTCACTATAAGCACTTGCATTTGGTAATAAGTAGGGAAATTTTCCAGAATGACAAATGTGGAAGAGAAAATATGCAACGCGTAAATCATTTTGAATGGTTGGGAAAAATACATTGTCATGACCCAGACCGTTGTGATTGACACTCACACTAACCCTCCGGTGGGAGAACCATAACTACTAACTAACTAACAATTTAAAGCTACGGAAGCAGGTTTAAATAACTAAATAAGAAAGTTCCCATAAACTTCAACAAAAGATCTAACAACTAAACTTAACAAATGTGGAAGAAATAACCTATAATATGAAAGTCAATGTACCAAAACTCTAGCAAGATTCATAAGTCTAAACAAGAAAATCATCTAAAGAACTAGTCTAAGTCTGAATAGGATGGACTAAACAGAAAGAGAACTTAAGGCAGCCTGGTAGAAGTGGCTCACCCTTGAATTCGAATCGGCGATCACTGATCTTCTAAGCAAGGTCTTTCAATAGCCGCCGGAAGATGCCCTGTACTCAACAAAAATAAGAGCAAGTGCAGTATCAGTACATAACCACCAAGTACTGGTAGGATCACACGACTATCCTATTAAGTGAAACATACATTAGTCAATACAACAATATAATCACATGCACATATCAAATATATACAATATCATCAACATATACGAACAATGAACAACTTCACGATTCTCACATAGCACAGTAATATCAATTTAGAGCAACATACCGTCTAGCAATATCAATCATCATTACTTAAGAACGAATTCATTACAAGTACATACACAACACAATTCAATAGTCCTCTCACGAAACCCATTTCAATGGTCCTCTCACGGAACCCATTTCAATGGTCCTCTCACGGAACCCATTTCAATGGTCCTCTCATGGAACCCACACCCAAACATTTAGCATATCGGAGCGTGGTACCCGATCCGATGATTATGCTAGAACGTGACAACCGATCCTATAATTATGTCGAAACGTGGCAACCGATCCAAGTTAGTTATGACAGAACGTGGAAACCGATCCAAGTTAGTTATGACGGAACGTGGGAACCGATCCAAGTTAGTTATGCCGGAACGTGGCAACCGATCCACACCACAATCACAAGTATATCCTCAAGATCATACATTTAAGTCATGATTTCATGATAACCATCGTTCATCTATCTCATTTATAATAAGTGTGATCAATAAGACAACATTCATATACATACATGTATCATAATGAAACAAGAAGAAACATACATTACACAATCATAGAATCATAACCATCACCTATCTTGAAACAAGATTGAAACTCTAAGAAACTTGATCCTTCCTTTTTCGGATTCGTTCCTCTTGTTCTTGGTCTACAAACAATCATAATAACACGAGAATTAATAAATAATTATTAATTATCCGAATTACTAACAATTCTATGAAACCTAGATCAAACCTATGATCCCAATTATCCAAATTAGGGTTGTTTCCATCATAGAATCTATAACAAAACCTTCCCCCATCCATATTCACCCATTCTATTACGTTCTATGGATCGCAAAATGGATTTGAGGAGTGGAAAACTTACATTTATCCTCAAGAGTGGTGAAAAACAAGTAGGAGTCGCCTGGGGTTCGTTCCTTTGCTCTAAAAATTGAAAAGTGCCAATTAAGGTCGTTTAAGGGTTTATTTATGACTTTAAATCGCGTCGAACCCGCCACAACATCCCTCTCCCCTCTGCAGCGACCCCACCAGAGCGACACCAATCCCGTTAAAACAGCTTGTACAGAATCAGTGAGCTATTTAAGGAATTCCAAGACCCCTATTTCACAACACACCTCTAACCAACGACGATCAAAAAATACTTTTTATGCCAAGATCGATTTCGGGAGTTCTACTCGTCCGAATTCAATTCCGTAAAGTCATATGGGTTCTTTAACGAGTAATCTAACTACTCATGTAATCAAAATCATAATTAACTCACCCAGTTGTTACCAGATTTCCTTACACCTTAAAGACTCTAATTTCATCCAAATCTGGACTAGGTTGGGAAAATCCAAATACTGCAAAAAAGTTTTCTGACCCCAATTCTTTCTCAATTGCCTTTTCCCTAATGACGGAATCATGTCGTTACAATAGATACCAATTTACCTATCACTTATCCCCGAGTGATCAACTAGGAAAGATTGGCTAAAGTAAGGGTAGAGTAGTATTCTGAATCGTCGAATTACTGGGGATACTTGTCTCACATGCCTTTCTTACCGAATCTTATTACCCCCTAAGAGTTTCACATCTCCAACCTCAAACCAACCAATTGAATACCTATACATCCTCCCTTACAATGCCTCAATGAAGTCATCTCAACACTCAAGTGATAAATATTGTTGTATGTAAACTTAAATAACACAAAAATGATTCCCAACAACCACCAAAGTTGATCGTACACACATCTACAACATGTTACCAAGGACCTTGACACAACCATCTGGACGAATCCTTTAGCACTTAAGCATGATAAAATTCTAAGTCAATACTCGCTACAAATAGAAGTGAACTTGAATCAACCAACACACACTCATAATACTTAAATAATCATAGTTTTTATCAACATCTCCTTCTCACAACATAAATTTCCATGAGCTTAAGTTATAACAAATTTGATCTTTAGAAATTAGATACTCATCGAGAGATATGTCCAAGCATACAACCACTCCAACAACACTATCAAAATGCTATATTTAGTAATTGTAGATTACCTCTTAAGAATAGTAGAATTGAACCTAATGATCCCCACATTCAACCACACATAAACGATACATGACCTCGACGACTAGAGAATATTAAGATTTTCAGACAACCACAAATATACATGGTAGCTCTTCTATAAATTCTCATGAGCAAAGTGGTACATGTAGAACCACTAAAATACTTTAACAACTCCAAGACAACACCAATTATGTCACTCGAAATAACCAAATCTTCTCAATCTTCCCACTCAACCAAGAGAACATCGCAGGATTTGGTACCCCTGATCCACCACTAGGGATCCACCCACAAAAGTGAAAACACACTAGAGCATAGCTAGTGAATCATACTCACAATACTAACAACCATCATAAACACTCCGACCATTTACATTATTATAAATCAACACTTCTAAAAATGAAACATTTCTTAAGTACTTAACAATCAATAGCAGTAAACTTCCAACTCAACCAGGTGTAAGTCCTTTCAAATGCTCAATATCGGATACAATTGATCATTTCTCACCTTGCCAATTCATACCTTGGCAAAATATATTACCACAAATGTAGACTTATAATGAAAAATCTGAATTGTAAATTCAACTGTATAGCATAATTCCCTTGTCTATCAACATTAACTTGTACGTTGAAGATTTTTATGAATTCATGGGTCGTTGCTTATCATTGATCACATCTCCATAGATCTTACAATATCCTTCGCTGGAAGTTCCATCGTACTCAATACTAAACTCAAAAAACCAAAACCAAATTTCTTATCATCACACTCAAGCTAATGTCTACACAATCCTTCCTCAAGTCTTTTTCAATAGTTTTAACCCATCTGATGGACTTGTGACACCTCTGAACCCAATTATCCACCCCTTTCAAGATATCTCTTTAGCCTTTGCAATCAAATATAATATCTTTCTCTAGCCTCTCTCTAAAGGATACTACATCCCGCTATACTTTCCTTTATTATAACTCTAGCTCTTTAACATTCTATTCGAGTGGTGTCCCACCATCTCTTAAACTTTCCATATAACCATGTTACTCACCCAATATTAGAAAACCATGACCTTAGATACTCACAAGTCGTACTTACTATACAAAATTTGCTTTACCAACAATCTTATTATATAGTTGCATCCCATCACAATCCATCACGAACTCATACCACCATTACCCTCGGTTAGCCCTGACTATCACTACGAAGTCAACCTTTTCATCGACATGACACATCAAACTCAGGTATACTCATCAAATTCAAAGGGCTAACCCAATTTTATACACATTTACTTACTAAACTGTTCAATTACCTTCAACCAAGTATACTCATTGGGAATTCTTTATCCATAAGTTTATCATTCCGGTATCAATCCACTCATTTATGACATAAGATAAAATCACCAGTCCTCATACTACCCTCCTTCTTCTTAACAAACAAGACAGGAGCACCCCACAGGGAAACACTAGGACGGATGAAACATTTATCAAGAAGCCCTTGGATTTGAGCTTTAAGCGCTCTCAATTCTGACCACACGAATAGACTCAATAGGGGAGATTCGACCTCAACATCCCAAATATGAGCCAATTACGCCAAACAATCATGCCCCACCAATTTCCTACCTCGCATGAAAGATATGACCTTAGATGACTTAGGCTTGTACCCCCTTCCCACTCTAACCTTTCCCTACCCGAGATCTTTAGAGGTACCGACTTAACATTACCATTAAGCACAACATAATAGGGGGACAATCAAGTCATCCCTAAGATTATATCAAGTCAGTCATATCCAACATAACCAAATCAACCTAAGTTTGAAAATCCCTAAACACAACAGGACAAACACGATATACAAAGGTGATTATAACTGACTTTTCAAGTGGGGTAGAAACATGAATTGGGGCATCAAGTATATCACAAACTACATCAAATCCCAAGGCAATTGAACTAACCTGTACGAATAAGTAGGCCCCATATCACACAAAACAATAGCCATCTGGGCACAAACAAGAGTAGCACTAGTGACCACTACATCACACACCTCAAACTCGATCTTGCTCAAAAAAGCATATAACTAAACCATGTCGTCTTGATGGGCAACCTCCTCGCCTGGCTACACTACTTCTCTACCTGCATTACTATTTCTCTGGCCTCCACGACCTTTCTGATTTCCTCCTCATACGCCCATGTTCTCCACAATTTTAACACACCTTATAACTTATATTCAATTGTTGAAAACTGAACTAGATCGCGAAGGTTAGTACGAGTACAATTCGAGTTCTGAAATTGTGACTAGGAAAAATAGGGGAGACATGACTGAGATTCTGTCTCGCTCTGTCCCATTCTGGCGGAAGAAATCCCACCCCAACGGCCTCAACAGAAACAGAACCCCTGTCAATAATAATTTTCTGGGTTCTTTTCCTTCCCAATTTCCCCCGAAAGTTTTTAGCTATAACACATGCATTTTTAGAGAAAATCCCTTTAGCGAGGACAATCATTGTCTACTCCCGGTCAACCCAACGAAGTACGCACTTTAGAATCCTTTTACATTGTTTTAACACTACCACACACATATCCCCAGGATACACTAGACTCTCACACGGTTATCAGTTGGTCGCAACACACATTTAGATTTCTCGCTTACGAACCACATCGTAATTTATCTAGACCCTTGCACCTAATCTCATGATGACTTTCTTTTCACAACAAGTTCCACGACACTCAAGTGGTTACAACTGGCACAATTTCAACATTTAGGCCAGCACATAGCACATATCAGCATTTAGACAAGCAATACTGGGCACATAATCATATCAAAGCATTCAAGTAATACACCTGTCACATTCATAGTTAATTTCTGACAACTACAAGTACACATTCACCTTCCAAGTTACAATTCGCAGACAAGTTCAATTTCTTTAATTAGTTCGTTCCATAGATGACTATTACTGATCATCTATGCTTTATACGACCTCTAAGGCCAGATACCAAATGAAACCTTCTCAGTTCCAATTAACTTGCTTGTGTCCCTCTGGCCGTGACTACAACGTTTAGTTTACTTCGTTGAGATACCAATTTGAATCGGGAGATACCAATTGGACTCAAATCATACCACAAGCGATAATAGTAGCTAGCAAACCCTATAAAACTGCTAGTTTCAATCACATAACTTGGTTTAACCCAACTCTTAACCGCCTCAACCTTTAACTGTTGGTAACTAGACCTTAAATCAATCTTAGAGAAAACTGATGCATCTTGCAATTGGTCAAAAAGGACATCTATATGAGGTAATGGATACTTGTTCCGAATGGTAATCCTATTCAACTGTCAGTAATTTATACACATCCCCTCTTGCTAGTGATTGTGTTACCACTTTTATTGCTCTAGTTCAGACCGTAGAGTAAAGGAGGAAAGATACCAATTTGTGTAACCCAGATACAAATTGGATTCAAGTCATAGCACGAAGGAATAGAAAGAAGTTTTTTTTTCTTAAAGTCCTATAGTCTCTCGAAGAAAACTACGGACGTCATCGTATCATTCCGCAAGACTCTACTAGACTCGTTTTGGTACAATGAGAACTACGAACCTACGACTCTGATACCAACTTTGTTATGACCCAGACCATCATGATTGGAACCCACACTAACCCTCCAGTGGGAGAACCATACTTACTAACTAACTAACAATTTAAAGCTACGAAAGTAGGTTTAAATAACTAAATAAGGAAGTTCGCACAAACATCAACAAAAGATCTAACAACTAAACTTAACAAATGCGGAAGAAATAACCTAGAACCTGAATGTCAATGTACCAAAACTCTAACAAGATTCATAAGTCTAAACAAGAAAATCATCTAAAGAACTAGTCAAAGTCCGAATAGGATGAACTAAACAAAAAGAGAACTCAAGGCAACCTGAAAGAATTGGCTCACCCTTGAATTCTAATTGGTGATCATTGATCTTCGAAGCAAGGTTTTTCAATAGCCGTCGGAAAATGCCATGTACTCAACAAAAATAAGAGCAAGTACAGTATCAATACACAACCACCATATACTGGTAGGATCACGTGCCTATCCCATTAAGTGAAACATACATTAGTCAATACAATAATATAATCACAGTATATATCAAACATATATAATATCCTCAACATAAATGAACAATGAACAACTTCACGGTTCTCACATATCACAGTTATATCAATTTAGAGCAATATACCATCTTCCAATATCAATCATCATTAGATATGAATGAACTCCTCACAAGTAGATACACAACACAATTCAATAGTCCTCTCATGGAACCCACACTCAAACAGTTAGCATATCAGAACGTGGCAACGGATCCAATGATTATGTCGAAACGTGGCAATTGATCCCATAATTATGCCTAAACGTGGCAACCGATCCAAGTTGGTTATGCCAGAACGTAGCAACCGATCCATACCACTATCACAAGTATATCGTCAAGATCATACATTTAAGTCATGATTTCATGGTAACCATTATTCATCTATCTCGTTTATAACAAGTGTGATCAATAATGCAATATTGATATATATACATGTATCATAATGAAGCAAGAAGAAACATACATCACACAATCATAGAATCATAACCATCACTACCTCGAAACAAGCTTAAAACCCTAAGAAACTTGATCCTTCGCTTTTTGGATTCATTTCGTTTGTTCTTGGTGTACTAACAATCATAATAACACGAGAATCAATATACAATCACTAATTACCTGAATTACTAACAATTCTATGAAACCTAGATCAAACTCATGATCTCAATTATCCAAATTAGGGTTGTTTCCACCATAGAATCTATAATAAAACTCTCCCCCATTAATATTCACCCATTTTATTATGTTTTACGGATCAAAAAATGAATTCGGGGAGTGGAAAGGTTACTTGTAGCCTCAAGAATGGTTAAAAATGAGTAGGAGTCACCTGGGATTTGTTCCTTAGCTCTAAAAATAAAAAATGCCAATTAAGGTTGTTTAAGGGTTTATTTACGAGTTTAAGTCGCATCAAACCCGCCACAACGACCCTCGGCCCACTACAGCGGCCCTGCTAGAGTGATACCAATCCCGCTAAAGTGGCTTGCACGGAATCAGTGAGCTATTTAAGAAATTTCAAGACCCCCATTTCACAACATACCTCTAACCAACGACGATTAGAAAATACCCTTTACGTGAAGATTGATTCGGGAGTTCTACTCACCTGGATTCAATTCTATAAAGTCATACAAGTTCTTTAACGAGTAATCTAACTACTCATGTAGTCAAAATTATAATTAACTTGCCCGATTGTTACTAGATTTCTCTAGACCTTAAAGACTCCAATTTCATCCAAATCTGGACTAGGTTGGGAAAATCCAAATACTACAACGGAATCAGATCTTTACACACGTGGCAAAGAAAGAAGGAAGGGAGAAGGGAAAATGACAAAATGTTTTAGTCACGACCTAGTTATGCAAGATTTTCATGGCATATATTTTTTCTTATACAATTAACTAAAAGAATAGTAAGAGTCACTTTCAACTTTCATGACTGGATAAACAAAACAGCTAAAAGATAATACAATCTCTATTTTCTCGATTTTATCTTCTATACAAATTTGACCAAGACACAAAACCAAGAAGGAACTTGATGATTTGGATTCCAAAATCAAAGCCTAGTGACTTCGTATTTTTCCAGATAAACATGTAAACGGAATTGAGAACACAGATCAATACAAATCAGGAACCATACAGTCATCATAAACATAACAAATCTAATGTTTTTGCTACAGGATATTTAAAAATATGATCAATCCTACACTGTTGAAAATAAGCCAATCGATCTACAGAAAAGAAAAATATAGCAAAGGCATTCACGAAGAGAGAGAGAGGAGAACGAACAAAATGAACACGTGGTTGAGCGATCAATTAAGAAATGCAAAGATAAGGAAAATTGTTAGTAATGACGACATGGGACACAAAAAGTTCCTTATCTCTCTTTGAATCTCATGGATTGCCTCAGGGAAGAGGCCAGTCCCTTCAGAAGGTGCCAAAATTATATTGTTAGCTCGATAACACCTTTTTATTTCATCTTTGTTTACTCTTTGCCGAGCTAAGGAGGGCCCCTTTTTTGTTGGCATTTTATATATTATCATAAATCTGATAATTTGTATAGCTAGCTCTTCTAAGAATTGATACATCTTTTAACTTTACAACACATATCACAGCTAAAAGCTACCTAAATAAATGACCAACATGTAGTTTTTGATGCAAAAACAAAAAACCTATCTAATAAAGAGACCGACAAATCAAATAAGCCACAAGTCGATAATCAGAGTATCCTAAAGAGTTACACTTACAAAAGTTGATGAGACTAAGTACACTCAAGAATAATATCAGAATTACACAGATTGAAACCTGAAAAAAAAGAAGCAATAAAATCAACAAATTTAGTCTAGACAATTACATAAACTTTATCCTACCTAAAGATTTCTAAATCTAGAAACAAAATGAATATCATCAAAGTAAGATGATTAAACCTAGTGACTAAAAGCAAAAAAAGTATGGGAACTATGATATTCATTTGGAGGTTATACAAAGGAAAACAAACAACATAAACAAGAATGTCATTCCCCATAGGAATGATCTTAAGTTTTTTCTTTTTGCGAAAGCCTAGATATGTAACTACTTAAGTTGGTACCAAAACAATCCAGCTATAATGTATAAGCTATGACATATCCATCAATCAATTATTTCATAAACCTTAATAACATATAAAAATAATAATCTAAGTATACGTATCTAGTTAGATTGAACAAATTAACAGTTAAACATTAGACACACACATACAAAAAAAATCAACCATGGTGCTAGTAGCTCAAAAAATAACCCCTTGGGTTCAACCAGTTGAGAAGTTTCGTTTCGACTCCAAAAATGTAAAATTTAATTACTTATTAATCAATCGACTACTCCACGATAGAAAAATATTTAGGGCCAGCTATATGGGATAGCTAAGCTTTACAAAACTCGAAACATAAGAACAACAAGTTAGTTCACCATAAAAAATAAGGCATTCATAGTTTTATGAAATCTTAGAGGAATCTAATGTACGACAAAAAAACAGTAAGAAAGCATCAATGGACATACCCATAGCTCAAATTTTGGTATAAGTAGTTGCAGATCCTTAACTTCGCACTGCCAGTGAAAATAATTTCAAAACGAATGAGGTGAAGAAACTCCAAGATAAACCCACAACAATATAAGTCTAAAATGAAGAAACTCAGAAAGCCAATTTCAACGAAAAACCCATATATGAACAGAGAAAGTTATGAAGAAGCCAACTAAAATAAGAAACCCAGAAAGTTGATTCCAACAAAAATCCTTTTATGAATAGATAAAGTCCAAAAGAATTATGATGAAAGAAGACCAAATTAGTTACTGCATATGAGAAAACAAAACGAAAATCTGAAACAGGGATAATTGAAGAAATTGTGTCCTCAAAATCCAAAACGGAATTGGAAAAATACTAGAACAAAACAAAAATTGAAGGCACAACGGTTGAAATTATTGAAAAGCACAAGGAAAATTGAACATCAACAACAAACCTAAATGAAAAATGAAGAAAATATTAACACACCTAGATCAAATTTGCTCGACGAAAGACAAAATTGGGAACATTTTTAAATGTACTTTCAATTTTGAGGAAAACAAAGAAGTACAAGAAATTAAAAAAAACAATATGAAAGAATCTTACCTAGAATGAATGCTGGATAAAGGAGGAATTTTTGGTGAGCATAAGCTATCAAGTAAAAACTTGAAATATGAAGCAAGAGAAGTAAACAATGAGGTGTACCTTCAAGACGTATGAACAAGACAAGTAGCTATGTTTGAGCATTAAAAAGACATAAATTTGATGAAACATGCATGTTGAAACAAGCCATTTCTAATATAGTAGAAATGAGTGGATTTTTTTTTCTAATTGTTAATCTTATATTTTTATTTTTGAAATTTGCATAAATAACATAAGAGAAAAATATTGCAAAGCATGCTTCTTTTTTTCTTATAAAAAAAATAGAAACTTTTGATGATAGTGGGATTCGAGAACCCACAACTCTAGCGTGGAAAAGCATTTTCATGGCCTCTTCCTTACCACTGAGTTGTAAGTCAGTTGTGCTAGGGGGTTCGCAAGTTATACATATATATTTATTTAATTTTCTAATACAAAAATAGGATGCACGAAAAAGCTATTGGGTTTGTCCAAACCCCCACTTAGTTTCGCCCTTGCATCTATACCCTCCAACTTTGAGTGTGCACAAATAAACACTTAAACTTGTATAAAGTTCAACAGTAGACACATGCATCAAGTAAGTCGTCAAGTAGGACGCATGTGTAATTGTGTATATATTCTCCACTCTATTAAAGTTTAAGTACCAATTTGTGCCCATCTAAAATTCAAAAGCATAGATATTAAATATGTAATGACTGGTTCCCGTCATTATAGAAAAGTCAATGGCGAAAATTTTTAGGCCAGAAAACTTTTTCGTTGTAACTTGGGATTTTCCAACCTAGTCCAGATTTAGAAGAAATCGGAGTCAGTAAGTTCTAGGGAAATCTGGTAACAATTGGCTGATTTAATTATTATTTTGATTACATGAGTAGATAGCTAAGATGTTAAAGAATCCGTACGACTTTATGGAATTGAATTTGGGTGAATAGAGCTCCCGAAACTGATCTTGGCATGAACGAGTAGTTTTTGAGTGTCGTTGGTTGAAGGTGTGTTATGAAATAGGGGTATAAGAATTATTAAAATTGTTCACTGTTTCATGCAAGTCGCTATAGCGGGATTTCTGCAGCCAGGACAGGGCCGCTGTAGCTAGATGAGACCGTTGTGGCAGGACAAATGCGACTTAAAGTCGGAAATAAACCCCAAAAACATTTTATTTTGTAATTTTCAAACTTGAGAGCTAAGGAACGAACCGAGGAGTCTTCTTGACAGTTTTTCACCATTCTTGAGGCTAAATATGAGGTTTTAACTCCCTGAATCCATTTTTTGATCCGTAGAATGTAATATAATGGGTAATTATTGATGGGAAAGGGTTTTGATATAACATTTATGGTGGAAACAACCATAATTTGGATATTGGAATCATGAGTTTGATCTAGGGTTGATAGGATTGTTAGTAATTCGGGTAATTAGTTATCGTTTATTGATTCCTGTGTTATAATAATTATTATTAGATCAAGAACAAGCGAAACAGATCTAGAAAGGAAAGAATCAAGTTTCTTATGGGATTCAAACTTTGTTCGAAGTAGGTGATGGTTGTGATTTCAGGTTGTGTGATGTATGTCTATTCTTACTTCATTATAATACATGTATGTATGTGAATGTTGCATTATTGATCACACTAACTGTAAATGAGGATAGATGAATGATGAATGCCATGAATCGTGACTTGATTGTATGATTATGAGAATGTACTTGGTGATTGTGATTGTGGCTTGTTGAATGGATCGGGTGTTACGTTCCGACACACTAACTTGGATCGATTGCCACATTCCGGGATAAATATGGGATCGGTTTCCATATTCTAGCATAAACATTGGATCGGGTACCATGTTTTGGTATGTTAACAGTTTGGGTTTGGATTCTATGAGAGGACCATTGACTTGACATAACCGTATAATTGAGAATTGTGAAATACTTTGTTGTTCTTGAATGATGTTGATATTGTATATATTTGGTGTATGCATGTTATTATTATGTTGTAATGGCTTATTGTAATGACTTGTTCCCATCGTTATAGAAAAGCCAATGGGGAAAGAATTGAGGCCATAAAACTTTTGAGTAGTAACTTTGGATTTCCTAACCTAGTCCAGATTTGGACGAAATCGGATTTAGTGAGGTCTAGGGAAATCTGTTAATAATTAGGTGATCTAATTATGAATTTGACCATATGAGTAGATAGCTAAAGACGTTAAGGAACTCGTACGACTATAAAAAATTGAATTCAGTCGAGTAGAACTCCTGAAAATGATCTTAACGTGAACGGGTGGTTTTGAATGTCAAGGGTTAAAGGTGTGTTGTGAAATGGGGGTTTGTAATTCAAATTTCAGCATTTTGTTGCCATGCATGCCACCGTAGCAGGATGGATGCGGCTGTAGTGGGATGGGTCCCATTGTAGCGGGACATACGCGACTTAAAGTCAGAAATAAACCCCAAAATCATATTATTCTGCAATTTTTGAATTGAGAGCTAAGGAACAAATCTAGGGATTTTCTTGATTGTTTTCCCTCATTCTTGAGGCTAAAGGTAAGGTTTTCACTCCTTGAATCCATTTTTTGATTCATAGAACTTGGTTTCTTGGGTGATTATTGTTAGGGAAGGGTTTTTGGAAATGTTTGGATGGTGGAAAAAGCCCTAATTTGGATAATGGGATCTTGGGTTAGCCTAGGGTTGATAATGATGATTATAATCCGGGTAATTAGGCCTCGTTTATTGATCCTTGAGTTAATTATATGTTTTTAGACCACGAACAAGCGGGAAGAATCTGGAAAAGAAAGATTCAAGTGCCTTAGGGGATTCAATCTTGGATGCAAGGTAGGTGATGATTGTGATTTCATGTTGGTGTGATATATGTTTGTAATTGCTCATTATAATGCATGTATGTATGTATGCAAATTGTAACGACCCTAAAAATGAACAAGTGAAACTAGAGCCTCACATGTGAGTTTGGAGTTGAGAACTTGATGAAACGATGAGAAATGACCGTGACGTCCGGAAACTAGTCATTTGAACTAGTGAGTTGTAAGGGTCAACTTTAAATGGTCATATCTTTTAGCTCAAAATGAATTAGGTGGACCTTTACCTATCTAATTAAAGGTCTCTGAGTACTCTTTCCAACGCCACCGAGTTTGCCCAATTCCAGCCTTGGAGTAAAAAGTTATGCCCGAAATATTGAAGCACTGTCAGGCTGAAGAAAAGGGCGAACTAAGACGGGAAGGGGCAGAATTTTTAAGTTAAGACTTTATGGGTCCTTAGTCCTTTTCCAAAATTGACCCTATGCTATTTTATTCCTTTCCTAGCAACTATAAGACCTTTTTATGACTTAATTCCTTTCATTTAAGTCACTCCTCTTAGAATTAAAAAGAAACCCATCTCCTTTCATATATTTCTTTCAAGTTCAAGGAAGAAGAAGGGTGAAGAACTAGGGTTTCAAATTGGAGGCTTCTTTCATCGATTTTCGTGGGCTTTCTCAATATTAAGGTATGGGGACTCTCTATCTTTGATTCCTTTTTCAATCAAAGAGTCAATTCAAAATATTTTCAAAGTTCTTCAAAAACCCTAAAATCCTAATTTCGATTCTAGCATGGGTTCTTGCATAAAAAAGGTTTTAAATGATGATTTGTATTGTTATTAATGATTATTATTGGTTTTTAGAAAGAAATCCCCATGAACCCATGTTTTCTCAAATTCTCTAAATTTCACCATAAAGTGAGTGTTTTGATTTTGAGTAGATGATTATAAAAATTGTGTTTAGTATGGTATGGGCTGTTCATAAATGGTAAGATGGCTTAATCTCTTAGTATTGATATAATTGTTATTGATTGGTTTGATCCACCTTTGGTGGAGGTGGTTATTTGTTGTATTATTGTGAATTGAGTCATGAAGGGCATTATATAAATGTTATTATATTGTTGTATTATTATACACATATGAGACTATATGTAAAGTCCTATATGAAGCTATATGTAAAGTATTATGTGAAGGTATGATGTAAATGACTTTTATGTGAAGCTATATGTGAAGGTATGATGTGAATGAGTTTTATGTGATCTTGTGATGATCCTATGTAAAGTGGATAGTATTGTGAGTTAAAGTATGATTTCTCATGATGGATATATGAAATGATGTTGGGTTATTGAAACAACCTAAAAAGTTCCTAAAAATGTGCTTCGAAAGTTACCGGAAACTTATTTTAGCTATATCTAAAAATCCGTTTCATTTTTCAAAAATCCGACTTCATATTCTTGTTTAGGGGGTCAAATTGAGTGGGAAATGGGTCTAACCCAAATTTTAGAGCAACCGTATCAAAATCCAAAATTTTCAAGTGAAACCTTTTTCGAGGGTCTACTTTGGAGGGTCATATCTCCTAGCACACAAATAATTGGGTGTCCCATAACATATCCATGGAAAGACCTTTGAGTTAGCTACCCAACGCACTTCGTTTCACCTCATTCGGAGTTCGGACGAAAAAGTTATGCCCATTTTCGTAAAATCCGTCCGTGCAGGAAATGCAATTTCCAGAGAGCGAATTTACTGTTCATAAGTCTCATTTTTTTTCTAAGTGTTGGACCCACTTCTTTTTTCTCCAAGGACATATTTTATTTCCTATATAGCATTAATTCAACTCCCATCTCTAAAGAAAATTTCCCAAAAATACCTCTCCCATACTTAGACACATTTTCTCTCAAGAACCCTAACCCAAAACCTTCCTCAAGATTGAAGAGATTCTTGCTCCAAGTTCCAAGCTTCCATTGAAGACACTCTCAAGACCTTCATAAAAACTCAAGGTATGTGGTGTTGAACTCATGGGTCCTTCCACCCATATTGCCTAGACTCTATTCTACTCACTAATTCATGGTTTAAGTTGAGATTCATAAATTAGTCTTGTTCCTTGTATAAATTTCCTGCACAGTGAATTCTAGCATGAAAAGTGGTTGTTTTGAGCATGTTGTGACTCTAAAGCTTGAATCTAAACTTGGAATTGATGTGGAGATTTTTCATTTGGTCTTGTGGGTGTTAAAAGGCATTGTTCACTGGTTTTGCTGCATAATTATTACCCTATTTTCCATGCTCTTTGACCCCATTACATGCCTTCAAGGTGTTTGACAAAATGTCCAATTATGGAGAATTGATGAATTGATGCTTTAACGCTTGAGTTATGAGATGTATGGCATTCCAGAGATGTGTTGATGACAAACTAAGCTTGTGTATATGTTTATTCCATACATGAGATTGCATTAGAGACTAATGTGAATTTTCTATATAAAGTGTTGCATGATCATGCCCGGTCCGGGGGAAAAGAATCGAATAACCATGTGAGGGGTTTATACCTCATCACCTAGGATGCTTGGGGTGTGACCAACATCAACCATGTGAGGGGTTTATACCTCACCACCTAGGATGTTTGGGGTGTGACCAACATCAACCATGTGAGGGGTTTATACCTCACTACCTAGGATGCTTGGGGTGTGACCAACATCAACCATGTGAGGGGTTTATACCTCACCACCTAGGATGCTTGGGGTGTGACCAACATCAACCATGTGAGGGGTTTATACCTTGCCACCAGGGTGTCCGGGTGTGAACGGCATCCCCCATCCTAAGTTGGGGTTATAGATTGGTTGGATTATGCACACATATATGATATCTACTATTAGTATAGATTTACTTAAACATGTTTTGACTTCACTTTGATCATGCATCCTCATATTGTTATCCATTATGCCTATGGAACTATTTCTTGCATTTCGATTGTGTCCTTATCTAAGGTAATCTTGGGGAACACTTAAGTGTGCCTGAAGAGGTTGTATGGGCGGCACTTCTTGTCTCACTCAAGTGTGTCTTAATGTTATATTAGGTAGAGGTCCTATGGTAATGAAATGACATGTGTTCTTTTAAAGTTAAGGATGGGTTGTATATGGACATATGTTGAGTATATGTGTGGTTGGCTATGGTCTTATATGTTAATGTTGACTTGTATTATGTCTCTTATACTTGTAAAGGAAAGGTTTTATCAAATGATATGAAAGCATTTTACTTTCTTGAAAATGTCCTTTTTGGCATGTTTTTGCATGGTCTTCATACTTAGTACTTAATTGTGCTAACCCCTTTCTTTCCCTTTTTGGACTAAAGTGTAGGGATTTGGAGATGATGACATGTCATGGCTATTTGATAGGTTTCTAAGTGTTGAAGAAGAAGACTTGGTGAGTCCTCATATATTCGAGGACAATACCCAATATGTTCTTTTATGTCTTTTTAGTATTGTTTAAGTTGTGTATAGGATTAGTCCTGAATTTTGTACTCTAAAGTATTAGATGGTTTTGAGACATCATGTATAAAGTCTAGAAAGTCTTCCGCTTGCTATATTTTTTTTTTTATGAAATGTTTTCTTGGTAAAGAAAGTTTTTAATTCCTTATGGTTTTAGTGTCTATGCGATGAATAAATGCTAAGAGGCTTGTATTAGACCTCGTCGAGGTCGAGTACGCTGATTATGACTAGGGGGTGCTCCCGAGTCGTGACACGAATATTGAATTATTGATCACCCTAATCATAAATGAGGATAATTGTATAATTTTATGTCATGAATCTCCTTTTGTTGTATGATTGTGAGAATATACATTATGATTGTGATTGTGGTTTGTTGAATGGATTGGGTGTTACGTCCGACACACTAACTTGGATCTGTTGCCACGTTCCAGCATAAATATGGGATCTGTTGCCATGTTCTGGCATAATTATGGGATTGGTTGCCATGTTCCAGCATAAACGTTAGATCGGGTACCACGAACCGGTATAGTAATAGTTTGGGTATGGGTTCCATGAGAGGACCATTGAATTGGGTTCCGTGAGAGGACCATTTAATTGTGTTGTGTATTTACTTGTGATGATTTCGTTCATATCTAATGATGATTGATATTGAAAGATGGTATGTTGCTCTAAATTATTATAACTGTGATATGTGAGAATCATGAAACTGTTTGTTGTTCGTAATAGTTCACTAATATTGTATATGTTTGGTATATACTTGTTTTATAAGGATTGTGGTTACTTGCATGTGTTTCACTTATTGGACTAGCGGCATGATGCTACCAGTACTTTGTGGTTGTGTACTGATATTACACTTTCCCTTTCTTTGTTGAGTACATGGCATCTTCAAGTGACTATTGAGCGTGACCGGATTCAAGAGTGAGCCAGTTCTTTCAAGCTGCCATGGATCTTTCTTGTTTAAGTCCACTATGTTCGGACTTTGACTATATGTTAAAGGTGTTTGTTTAGTTTCAGGGTTATACCCCTTGTTCTTAGACTGGTCATTCATAGAGTTTTGGCATAATGACTTTCAGGTTCTAGGGGTTGTTCTTCTGCATTAGTTTGGCTAGTTGTTTGTTAAAACTTTGGAGTTTATGGGGACTCCATTTTATTGTCATTTAAACATACTTTCGTATCTTTAAATGCATAGTTTTTGGTTAAATTTATTTGTTTGGGTTGTAGTAATGGTTCTCCCACCGAAGGGTTTGTGTGGGTGTCAATCACGACGGTTTGGGTCGTGACACTTATGTGTGTTGTACTTAGTGGGATAGCCGCGTGATCCCGTCGTTATAGAAAAGCCAACAGGAAAAAAATTTGGGCCGAAAAACTTTTTCATAGTAACTTGGGATTTCCCAACCTAGTCCAGATTTGGATAAAATTGGAGTCAGTAAGGTCTAGGGAAATCTGGTAGCTATTGGGTTATTTAATTATGATTTGGATTACATGAGTAGATAGCTAAGACGCTAAAGAATTCGTACGACATTATGGAATTGAATTCGGGTGAGTAGAATTCCTGAAACTGATCTTGGCGTGAACGGGTACTTTTTGAGTGTCGTTGGTTGAAGATGTGTTGAGAAATAGGGGTATTGGAATTATTAAAAATTTTAACTATTCCGTGGAAGCCGTTATAGCAGGATTTCTGCCGCCATGCCGCTATAGCGGGGAGAGACTGTTGTGGCGCGACAGACGCGACTTAAGTCAGAAATAAACCCCAAAAATGTTTTATTCTTTAATTCGTTAACTTGAGAGCTAAGGAACGAACCTAGGAGTCTTCTTGACAGTTTTCCACCATTCTTGCGGCTAAAGGTAAGGTTTTAACTTTCCGAATCCATTTTTCAATCCGTAGAACGTAATATAATGGGTAATTATAGATAAGGGAGGGTTTTGATCTGGAATTTATGGTGGAAACAACCCTAATTTGGATATTGGGATCATGGGTTTGATCTAGGGTTGATAGGATTGTTGGTAAATTGGGTAATTAGTTATCTTTTATTGATTCCCGTGTCATAATTATTGTTTGTAGACCAAGAACAAGTGGAACGAATTCGGAAAGGGAAAAGTCAAGTTTCTTAGGGATTCAAGCTTTGTTCGAGGTAGATGATGGTTGTGATTTCATGTTATGTGATGTATGTTTCTTCTTGCTTCATTATAATACATGTATGTATGCGAATAATGCATTATTGATCACACTAACTGTAAATGAGGATAGATGAATGATGAATGCCATGAATCATGACTTGATTGTATGATTATGAGAATGTACCTTGTGATTGTTATTATGGCTTGTTTAATGGATCGGGTGTTGCGTTCCGACAGACTAACTTGGATCGGTTGCCACGTTCCGACATAAATATAGGATCGGTTTCCATATTTTGGCATAAACCTTGGATCGGGTACCACATTCCGGTATGCTAACAGTTTGGGTTTGGGTTTGGGTTCTATGATAGGACCATTGACTTGACATAACTGTATAATTGAGAATTGTGAAATGCTTAATTGTTCTTGAATGTTGTTGATATTGTGTATATATATTCGGTGTATGCATGTTATTATTATGTTGTAATGGCTTATGTATGTTGCACTTAGTGGGATAGCCGCGTGATCCTACCAGTACACTTTGATTGTGTACTAATACTGCACTTGCTCTTTCTTTGTTGAGTACAGAGCATCTTCAGGCAGCTTTTGACAGACCTCGCTTAGAAGATCAGTGACCGCTTCAAATTCAAGGGTGAGCCAGTTTTTCCGGGTTGCCATGAGTTCTCTTTCTGTTTATGTCCACATTGCAGACTTAGACTTTCTAGTTAGTTATTAGTGCATTAGTTGGGGTTGTAACCCTTCTTGTTTAGACTTTTTCCTCATTGTTAGAGTTTTGGTACATTGACTTTCAGGTTCTAGGCATATTTTCCGCATTTGTTTTAGTTGTTAGACTTTTGGACTTTATGGGAACTCTATTTCTTTTCCTTAGTATTTAAACTTGCTTTCGTAACCTTAAATGCATTAGTATTTGATTAAGTTGGTTAGCTAATTAGTCTAAATGGTTCTCCCATCGGAGGATTAGTGTGGGTGCCAATCACGACAGTCTGGGTTGTGACAAAATAAGACTAAAGGCATATTTTATCTCTTTTGGGATATTGCGTGATAGTATCCTTTCACATTTATTTATCCATTTTAGTAGGCGTTAAACGACCATGAGCTACTATATAATGGTATGAAATCATGAGATGGAATCAATGTTTGGACATGTGATACCATATCACTCTAGAAAATCATGAGGTGTATTCAAGCTAAGTTATTGCCATCCCAACGTAGGTAGAAAGAGTACATAGATCGCATGGTAAGAGATATGACCTTTTAGGTTGGGGAGCAAGTGTTGTTGAAGGTGTCACCCATTAAAGGAGTGATGAAGTTTGGTAAGAAGGGCAAGCTTATCCCTTGCTACATTAGCCCGTTTGAGATTCTAGACAGTATAGGTCCAATGGCTTACTTGTTAGCATTGCCAATGAACTTATCTAGAGTTCAAATGGTATTTCATGTGTCTCTGATAAAGAGGTACATGGGGATGAGGGATTATATCATCAAGTGGGACTCAATATTGTTGGACGTGGACTTGCAGTATTATGAAGATGAACCATGATTCTTGATCGGAATGTCTAGAAGCTAATGAAAAATGAGATCAAATTGGTAAATGTTTAGTGGAAACATCAGCCGATTGAGAAGGTTACTTGGGAGATCAAGAGGGATATGTGAAACAAGTACCCTGACTTGTTTAAGGATTAAGGTACTATCCTCTTTTCTACCTTTGTACAGTTTTCTTGGTTGATCACTTGTGGATGAATAATGGGTAATTGATATCTATTGTAACTCCTTGACTTGATCATTATGATTAGGCCAATGGTGAAAGAAATCAGGTGAGAAAACTTTTCGGTGAGTAATGTATATTTTTTAGGATAGATCAATCTTAAATAGAATCTGGGTAAGGTGAGATCAAGAGATATATGGGAAGGGGATGGGTAAAATATCAATGCTTGGTGTATATTTTCTAGTATCCAAGACATTAAGAAACCCATAGGTTTTCATGGTATCGAATTCAGCGTAAAGGAGATAGTTCGGGACATCAAGGGAAAGAGGTACATTGTGAAAATGGAATTTTTTAGTGACTTTTGAGTCTGTAAGGTTTGCATTGTCTGTTATAGCGTGAAGCATCTGCTATAATGAGCATGTACATATGCCGTAGCGAGGTTCGGGCCGTTATTGCGGGCCAAGGTCGCTATAGGGGTAAGTCAGGATTTTATGCAAACTAAGTCTCAAAACCTTCTATTTTCTACGTTATTATTGGGATTGAGAAGGGTGACTTAGGTTCGTTGCACTTGATTTTCCACGGAATTCGTCGGTAAAGACAATAACAAGCCAAGACACTTTAAAAGGGGAAAACTCAAGTTCTCTAGAGCTTCCAAGGGAATTGATTCGAGGTAGGTGATGGTTGTATGTTTTCTATTTTATGAATGTATGCATTTCAATTGCTTTATAGTATTATTGTGCAATGCATGTTGGGTTAAACATAACGAGTGATATGAAATGATATCATGTTTGATATTCTTATGCATTGAACTGGTTTATGTTACTTGTGATTTTCAAGTGTTATTCTTCATTATGCATGATTGTTTGTGATTGTTGGTTGCCTCATGTACTATGCTGGTACAGAAATACTAATGGTTGGCTCAGATACCATGCCTAATATAAATACTAACTCTGGTTGACTCGGGTACCTTGTCGGTACACTAACATTTTGTGCGTGGGTTCCTTGAAAGGATCGGGTATGTGCATTTATGGTCCTATAAGAGGACCGAATATTTGTAATTGTGATCATGTGGGACATGCATCAATATATTGCTTGATTTTATGATATTGTGACTTGGATTCTATGTATCGGTGATTGTTGTTTTGTGTGTTGTATTATGTTTATTGTATGGTGGTTAATTGTTTAGATTCATAGTTTGGGTTGGCCATGTGATCCTACCAATATACCAATGGTTTGTGAACTGATACTGCACTTATCACACCCTATTTCGAACTAGCCAAAATAGTTCACAACATAATGTAGTTGCCACTCTGATTTTTGAAAAAATGTTTTATTTTAGAGTCGCCACCTAACTTTAAGGAAATATTAGGAAAACCATTTTTTATGTAAATGTAAACTCTGTTTTGATTTGCGAAACCAGTGAGATTTTGAGTAAGTGTGGGTTTTGGTTACTCAAAGGGAAGGTATTAAGCATCCCTCAGAGCATATCCGAAGATAGTCCTTAAACTCAATTTAGAAAAAATAAGTAGGAAAATTTATTCAAATTATTTTCTTTAAAATTTATGACAAGAAAATTTCATTAATTAAAATAAAGGTAACATACAAGGTATGACATATATATATATATATATATCTATAAATAAGTAAATAAATAAATTGACTTAAAATGTGCGACAAATTTATATGCTAAAAAATATAGCTATGTCTTATGTAGATTTATCCAAAATATATAAATGTTGAGTTTAAAGGAAGTGAAAATTTGTCATTTTATATATATATATATATATATATATATATATATATATTTATAAAAAAAAAGGTAAAAGAAAATAAAATAAGGTTACTTTGGGTGTAAATATGTAGTAGTATGTATGCTATATAATTTTGAATTAAAATACATAAAATGAAGTTTTCAAAATAAATAAATAAATGAAACAAATAATAATAATACTAAATGTCAAAATATTATATGAAGTTTGTGATCTTAAATATATTTATTATGAACTATATACATGTATGTTGCTTTAAAAACATATGAACGTTTATCGTTTGATTTACATGTAGGAATAAAATAATATGTATATAAGTGTAGGGATTTATAAATTATATTTTTAAAAAATGTTAGTAAAAGAGATAGTAGATAAAATAATAGGTTAGGTAGAGAAAATATAGGATTTATACCTTTATGTGTATGGCATGTATATCTATATACCTTGTATTTTGAATCTATTGACATATCTAAAATCTTGAAATAGCCAATATATTTTATAAAGGGGTGATGTAAAGAGTATAAAATAAGCCTAACTATTGGAACTTATTATATAGTTACATTTATTTTTGTTAAATATATAATCCTACATTCCTACTTATTTCTTTAAAAAAAAAAAAATAACTTCCACAAGTTAATTATTTTGGCCTCATATATCTCTGAAAATTATTTTAGCTTTTAAATTAGTTTCAAATTTATTTGGGAGTCTTAAGCGATGAGTTAGGCCTAAATGAATATTATTTTAACTTTTTTGAAACTTCATTTGGAAACTTTAAAACTATAAGCCCCTCTTTTTAACTTAAAAGGTTTGAAAGAATGTTATAAGTAAAAATGCTAACCCATTTTTAAGAAAAAAAATTTGTATCATTTGTTCTAGAAGTGTTTCAACTAAATTCATGAACAAATAATATTAGCTCACATAAATAATCTTTAAAATAAAAGAGAAGCAATATATACAAAACTTAAAAGTAAAGTTAGCCAACATATCAAAACAACATAAGTAGGACAACGAAAGAAAGGCTACGAAAACATTGGACTCCTAATTTGCGAGACTCCGAGCGTTGGGATGATCCTAATTGTTGTTGGCCTAATATTTTAGGCCAATAATGAGTTCCAATGTAGAAACTCCAGCTCTCCGGTTGTACATGAAATAAAGAAGAAGCAAAATAGAATTAGGAACTGATGGAGTAATTAAAAGTGGTATGGCAAAATCAAGTGGATAAAACTATATGTATTAGTGGAAACATTAAATTTTAAGTGAACAAAAGCAGAGCTGCAAAGTGCATAGCTGATCAAGTGAACAAAAATACCCTCATTCACAAAGAGTTGAGAACATTCTCTCGTTGTACTTTCAAAATCATAATATCTATATTGGAATTAAAGTAGAATTTACATTGATTTATAAACAAAATAGTTAGTCATGCTATAAAGTTCAAAGTTATGAATTTTCATTCTAATTTGTAGACCCAAAAAGTGATTTTGTACACTCACTATCAATCAGCCCCATTATCAATATGTGAGTACCCAAGGAGACATAAAATCTCATATTATACAACAAGCATTCGTAGATTTTTAAGCCAAGCTTGGATAACCAAAACGATATGCAAGCATTACAATGATTTCACAATAGATAGCTAACCATGCTTGCATAAATCTTTGAAGGCATCAGATAATCCCAACAGTTAACCAGCCAAGTAACTTTAAAAGAAAATATTTCAATACTGTACAAAAATAGGCAGTTTTGAAATGTGGTCTAAAATTTAAAATCACAATCCTGCACTTATTCATTCAATATTGAATTTTTGATCATGTAAAACAAAACAAAAAATAAAAACACAAACATTCACCAAATTCCCTAACGTGATGAAGAGAAACAGAATAAGTGAGCTTCACTTTTTTGAAACTCTAGAACGTAAAAAATAAAAATAAACAGAAACAATAACCCATAAATATCGATCACATTTAAATAGTTATTCTCATAGTCAGATTGATAAACAGAACCACGACAACGTAAAGTGAAAGGAAAGACTTTTACCTTGTGTTGAGTAGCAAACTAAAGCTTCAACATCAAGAGATTCCAACTTCAAACTCTTTTTTGGACTTGGATTCAAAGCCAAAATATAAAGAAAAAAAAGATGAAAGGTTTTCGAACTATTGTTCTTGAAGTGCATTGTTTCTATCTTTTCTACTCTCTATTGCTTGGATATTTTAGAATCCTTGTTGGATGATCTATTGAAAGGGAAAACACCTGCCTTTTATAGGCAAAAATCGAAGTCCAAAATTTGGATTTGAAATCAACATTACTCACTGGAAACAAAGAGCTACTGCTACGAATCAAATCAACATCATCCTTTTTTCAAATTTGGAGCCGTTGGACCAGGTATATGCTGCGTAGGGGGTCTCTTTCATAAGAAAAGGGTGATGGAGGAGACATAAAACAAAAGACTGTCGGGAATTGACATTTTCAGACGGTTCATAGCCATTCTTTGATGGGACAAAGGAGTGACGAGGCATGGGGAAGGGGAGATGTCTTGAAAAGGAGAAAGCAGTCGTCCTTTTTCTTAAAAAAAAAAATATGAAGAAGATGTTGGGGAAACATTCTTCTTTCTGGTGAAAGAGAAGGAATATGGAGCGTTGTTTTTTTCTGTTGGAAAAGTGAAAAGGAAGTGGAGAATATGAGGAGTAGGGGTGGCATAGGAGTGTATTGGGAGAAAGAAAAATGTACTATTTGATTTGAGCCGTCCGATTGTTTGATCGTACGGTTCATAAAAATAAGGAGTTTTAAAAATAAATAAATAATATATATATATATATATAGGAAAAGGCTGAATTAATTTGGGACTTTTGATTAAATTGGACGGTTGAGATTAAGTTTGAAAGAAGTACAATCCATGTGATTCCTATGTTGCACGCATGGTTTGGCCGAATTAGAAGGACTTGGATTGCCAAATTTTGCTCAAATTAAATTTATTTAATTTATACCTACTTTCTTTATTAAATACCCATAAAAAACAATTATTTTTCAAGATTAGCTTGTTTGATAAAATTAGTCATTCTTAAAATTAAATTAGTTTGAATTAATAACTCATTAATTAATTAAGCTTTCCTAGATTTGAAAAAATGCACGAAAAAATATTTATCGCAATAATAGAAATTATATTTAATTAGAAAAATCAAGTTAACTCTTAAGAACAATATTTATTTGACGTAAAATTTTAAAAAAATGAGAAAGTAAGTAGTAATATTTATATAATATGTTTACTTTTTATAAGAAATAATATTTATGAAATAAATTTGTTAGATAAAATAAATAATTGAAAATCTTTTCGTATTTCTACAAAAATTCATAACATATATATATATATATATAAATTATTTTATTTTATCATTATTATTATTAATAATAATAATAATAATATTACTATTATTATTGTTATTACTATTACTATTATTATTATTATTATTATTATTATTATTATTATTATTATTATTATTATTATTAAAACTTTAGTTAGATAAATGTGGAGAGCCAAAATTGGGTGTCAACAACTTACCCCTTTCTTTGTCCATGGAAGAGACTAAAGAAGACATGGACTAAGAAATATTGACACAATCCAATTTTAGGCAACCCACCAAAATACACTTTGAGCAATAAAATGTTTATGGAGTTATGACCGAACTCTGGCTTCTGAGCTGCCTACATATCTCAGGCTTCATGAGAAATCAAGCCATATGTAGTTCAAGAGTGTAAGAACATAGCAAATTTTATTAAAATTTGCCCCAGTATTGAATTATGGTAATACTAAAATCTTTTGGTGGTGAGGTATGAAGAGATTAGCACAAATAGAGGGAAGGAATATAGTTTTAAAGAAACTTGAATGAGAAATGCTCCGTAGCAATTTCTATTGAAGACTCATGGTAAAGAGATGAATTTTAAAAAAAAAATTACCGTAGTGTTGAGTTATAATGAACTGAGACCTGAGAGAGTTATAAATAAGATTTAAATCTGAACTTCTAAAAATCAAATCGAGTTGAGTTTCGAAAGTGAATCCTTGACGTAGCTAGTGATGCTTGACATTGCACTAACTTACCCTAGTTTGCTGCTTAAAGGGAGTTCCTTGTTGTAATGCGTTGTCTTGCAAAATATGTAAAAGGGTGAAAAGTACCTGTTGTGGTTCAAGAATAATAAATTCAAATAGTAATGTAAAGAGTAGAGTGTAGATGTTCAAACGATTGTTAATGTCCCTCTTTTTGTGTTGTGAATGTGATGTAGGTAAAGTAACTTGTAATATAAAGGCCTCCAACTGGTGGGGCTGTTGTAATGTAAAATCCTGTATCTGGCTGTGTAAAGCTTGTAATTTAGACCTCCAACTAGCGAGGTCAAACTAGTAATGTAAAGCCCTTGAACGGTGGGTGACTGGTAATGCAATGCCTTCATCTAGCGGGGTGAAACTTGTAATGTGACATTTAATTGTTGGCGTATAACAGTGTTGCTATTCGCGCATGTCCCCGATCGGTGGAGCTTCAGTGACGTCAGTACGATGTGGTCTTCGATTGATGGAGTGTTGCTTCTTTTGATTATATATAGTCTCCGATTGGCGGAGTTCGATCGGCGTTTGCTATTTATAGCCTCCTATTGGCGGAGTTTGACGATGTTTGCTATGTACAATTTTCAATTGGTGGAGTTTGGCTGGTTTTTCTATGTACAGCCTTCGATCGGTGGAGTTTGAGTGACATTTTTTATGTGCAACCCTAGACTTGTGGAGTTTGACACTGTTAGACGGTGGTCTCCAATTGGCGGAGCTGTTGATGAGGTTAGATTACAAGGTCCAGTTGATGGAGTTATTTTGATAGAAAGTTAACTATCCTATTTTCTTACGAGGATCTTCTTTTTCTTCAGTATCTGATCTGGATCTTGAGCGTACCTGTAAAAAAAAATTAATGAAATGTTCTTAGAAATAAGATGCAAGTTGAAGTACTTCCAGGAAATAAAGAAGGGAAAGAGAATTTTGGCTCATGATTGTGCGAAATCAAATGGCGCCTCCAGTCATGCCCCGAGACTTCATGTTATTTTCTTGATTCTTGTGTTCCTGCACTCAAAGAAAACTTTTTAGTTTGGGAAGGGGTGTTGATTTGTATCGACTCGCGGACTGAAGCCTCGTCATTAGAATCCTTGGGCACCTCGTTAGTCTCGCAAATAGTTTCTTAACCTAGAGACTTGGTAGGTGGAAGAGTAGAAAAATCTTTTTGAAAAGAATTGGCTTGTTTTTTTAGAAAATAAGTATACTTCATATATATATATAAATCTCCAACATTTTTAGATTATCACATGTTCTGAAGTTCATCGAGCTTTTCATTTTGTTGACTATATCCCACATAGTCTTCTTGTAGCTTCTGCCCTTCTGATGAATGCTTCCTTAGATCTTTTGCAGATACTATGACGATTGAGATTCTTCATATTCTGAAGGTACGCTAACTATGAGGAAGTGTTTCCTAAGGGTAAGAAAGAAAAGAAATTATGCAGTGCATTTGATCGAGCCTAACTCAGGCTGCCTACGTATCAAGTAGGAATCAGATCGTAACGTAGTTTAAATACAAGTGGGAGAAATAGAAGTATGTAATGTAATGACCGAGCTTAACTCAAGATACATATGTATTCAAGTGAAATTAGGTCGTAACGTAGTTCGATACAATAGGAAAGTGAAAAATATGAAATGAAATATAAGAACATGTAATGCAATGACCGGGCCTAACTCAAGCTACCGACGTATCAAAGCGGAATCAGGTCAAGACATTTAATTCATTAGGATGTCATGAGTTTTCTCCCGACATCCGTCTTAGTTATTAGAGGCTTTATAGATAGTCAATTAGTTAGTTCATTTGTCACTACTTTATTAATGGCTTATGTTTTGAGACTTGAGTAGCCATCTTGGCTAGTTTGAATGTTTCTTTAAAGATATTCTATATTTATTTCATAAGTTCCTTAATTAAGACTATTTCTCGTGTTTAAGTCTTCTGCTAAGTAAGTAAGCAAAGCCAAGGGTTCGCTTCGGGCTAGCAATGTTTCAAGTGTCAGTCCCGCCCGGGGTATAGGCTCGGGGCGTGACAACTTGGTATCTATGAAGCCGTATTTATAGAGTCCTAGTTATCGGTGTGAAGCGCGCCAAATTTATAATTAGGAGGCTGCAGCACTTAGGAATGTTCTCACTTCTTTCATACTCATTTCATGTGATAGAGTGTATCTCTATAAAAGTCTCATTTGAACTCGAGCTTGCGTGTGTCTTTCAAATCATTCCTCCAGGAAGAGATATCAAAGGTCGTCCGGCTAGGAGAAATGTTGAACCACAGGAACAATGGGTACTAATGCACCAGAAGTGCAACCTCAAGGAAAGGTTACCAATGCCGAATTCTGTAACGCTATTCGGATGTTGAGCCAAGTTATGATCAATCAAGCTGGGAAATGGAGAGGAAATAGTCTGGAAGTGGCTGATACTTCAAGGATCTGTGAGTTCTTAAGGATGAACCCACCGAGCTTCACAGGTTCAAGCGTCACTGTGGATCCAGAGAATTTTATTGAAGAGCTTTAGATGGTTTTTGGGATCATGCATGTTGTTGATGCTGAAAGGGTGGAACTAGCTGCATACCAAATGAAGGGTGTCGCTAGGATATGGTTCAACCAATGGAAGAAGAACCAAGTTGAGAGAGCACCACCTGCGAGTTGGGCTTGTTTTGAGGAGGACTTCTTGGGACATTTCTTCCCCCGAGAATTGAGAGAAGCAAAGGTACAAGAGTTTCTCACTCTTAAGCAAGATTCTTTGAGCGTTCATGAGTACAGTCTGAAGTTCACACAACTTTCCCGCTATGCTCCAGAGATGGTTGCTGACATGAAGAGCAGGATGAGTTTATTCATTGCTGGGTTGTCTTCCCTGTCAAGTAAGGAAGGCAAGGAAACTATGCTTATAAGGGATATGGACATAGTAAGGCTAATGAGCCATGTGCAACAAGTTGAGGAGGACAAGCTGAGGGATAGAGAAGAGTTTAAGAATAAGTGGGCTAAGACATCAGGTAATGAGTCCGGGCAGCAGAAGAGTAATATGAACTGGTCTTCCTTCCAACAGAAGCAAAAGGGTACTGTTCCATCATCTGTTAGTGCACCTGCACCAAATAACAAATGTGAGTACAATAGTCAGAATTTCAGAGCTAAACCTGCATATTATCAAGGTAGTATGGCACAAGGGGGTAATAAGCCTCCTACATGTGCTAAGTATGGAAGGAACCACTCAGGGATGTGTCGCGATGGCTCCACTAGTTGTTTCAAGTGTGGCTAGAACGATCATTTTATGCGAGAGTGTCCAAAGAATAAGCAGGGTAATGGTAATGGGAGCAATAGAGCCCAGTCTTCTTCAGTTGCTCCACCAGACAGAGATGCATCTAAAGGAGCTACTTCAGGGGCATGCGGAAGAGGAAACTGTCTTTATGCTATCACCAGTCACCAAGAGCAAGAAGATTCTCCGGATGTTGTCACTGGTATAATCCAAGTATTTAACTTTAATGTTTACGTTTTGCTAGATCCAGGAGTGAGTTTATCTTTTGTAACTCCATATGTTTCTATGAATTTTGATATTCTTCCTGAGCAACTTAGTGAGCCCTTTAGTGTTTCTACTGAGTCAATTCAAGTAAAGAGAGTCTATCGTGATTGTACTATTTCCATCAATCACAAGAGTACCATGATCGATTTACTTGAGTTAGACATGGTAGATTTTGATGTCATTCTAGGTATGGACTGGCTTCATGCCTATTATGCCTCAGTAGATTGTAGAACTCGAGTAGTCAGGTTCCAGTTTCCTAATGAAATAGTTATAGAGCGGAAGAGTAGTTCACCAGTGACTAAGGGCCATTTTATTTCATACCTTAAGACAAGGTTTCCAAGGAGTGTGTCTACCACTTAGTCCAAGGTAATGACTCTAGTGTTGAGATACCTCATATTCAGTCAATTTCAGTAGTAAAAGAGTTTCCAGATAATCTTCCCGGAGTCCCTCCTGAGATTGAAATGGACTTCGGTATAGACCATCTTCCACATACTCGTCTTATATCTATTCCGCCATATAGGATGGCACCAGCAGAGTTAAAAGAGTAGTTGAAAGATCTCCTAGAGCAGGGTTTTATTCGACCAAGTGTATCACCTTGGGGTGCTCCATTCTTATTTGTGAGAAAGAAATATGGCTCCCTTAGGATGTGTAAAGATTACCGTCAGTTGAACAAGGTTACCATCAAGAAAAAGTATCCTCTTCCAATAATTAATGATCTATTCGATCAACTTCAAGGTGCCACATGTTTCTCTAAGATAGACCTCAGATCTGGCTACTATCATTTAAGAGTAAGGGAATGTGATATTCCAAAACCCAACATTTAGGACCTGTTATGGTCATTATAAGTTTCTAGTCATGTCATTTGGTTTAACTAATGCACCTGCAACATTCATGGACCGTATGAATAGAGTATTTAATCCTTATTTAGATATGTTTGTTATCGTATTCATTGATGACATACTAATCTATTCTAGGAATGAGAAAGATCATGCTAGCCATCTCAGAATAGTTCTCCAAACTTTAAAGGATAGAGAGTTGTTTGCTAAGTTCTCTAAGAGCGAGTTTTGGCTTGAGTCTGTGGCATTCTTAGGCCACATTTTTTCCGGTGATTGGATTAGAGTTGATACCAAGAAAATAGAGGTAGTACAAAATTGGCCTACACCCACATCTCCAACGGATATTAGGAGTTTCTTAGGGTTGGCTGGATATTATAGAAGGTTTCTAGAGGGGTTCTCATCTATTTTGTCCCCTTTGACGAAGTTAACTCAGAAAACAGTGAAGTTTTAATGGTCTGAAACTTGTGAGAAAAGCTTTCACGAATTGAAAAATAGGTTGACTACTGCCCAGTATTGATCTTACTAGAAGGTACGCAGGGATATTTATGGTATATTGTGATACGTCCAGAGTTGGTCTAGGTTTTATGTTAATGCAAAATGGCAAAGTTATAGCTTATGTGTAACAGCCCGTATTATGCATATGCTTATTCTATTCTTGTGATACTTGACATAGCCTTATAGTATAGGTGAGGGACCATGTTTCTTATATGATTAGTATTGGTTTAAACTAGCTCGGAAGGTGATGTGATGCCTTGCACATTGCAGCATGTGTATTGCAAGTTGTAACTCTAACGGAAATATTTAAACTCGAGACAGGAAGTTGGTAATTGAGCTTAAAGTTGAAAGTTAAGTGCTAAGTTAAAGAAAAAGAGATTAATAATTAGAAAATGGATTAAAGTAGGTGAGCTGCTTGCTTGACTTAACTAAGCTAGTAGGTGACAAGTAGGTGCATCACCTACTTTGACTTATTGACCAGTCCAAAGAACCAAGTAGGTGCATCACCTACTTAAACTATATGGATCTAGTTAATAAGGCCAAGGTTTATAGATGGACTCAGTTGAGGCCCAAACTATGTTAAATAAAACAAAATGAAATGAAAGCTCAGCAGCAAAATATGGCAAGGCCCAATATTTAAGCCCAAGTGAAAGCAAGTAAGTGCATCACCTAGTTTGACCTTTTAAGCTGCTTGATGTACATAAGAAGGTGTATCACCTACTTGACCAATTAGTGGCTGAAAATGAAGCTTTCTAGTGGATATTCTTAAAGGTGAAGAAAGATCAATATAAAGATATATTGGCTGCTATTCTCATTCATTTTAACACACATTATTGAGGATTAACTCAAGCTCTTTCTCTCTCTTTTCTTTTAAGGATTAAACAACAACCTTAAAGTTCTTCTAGGGTTCTTGAAGAAACCATTATCTTTGCAAGACAAGGTAAGTGAAAACACTTATGGATTTAGCTTAATTCTCCCATGGATGATTAGGAAAACATGTTATTCATGCTCAAGCATAGGTATAAAGGCATAATATTTCTAGAAGCTACTACTCACTTCCTTGGTTATTAAGATACTTTTCTCTTCTTCTTTGGTTTAAGTGTGAAGGGAAGTTGAAGTTCTAGAGGAATTCAAGTCATAAGGAGAAGTTGCAGAAATTGAGGTAAGGTGACTGCTCTATTTTCTTCCTCCTTATGGATGAGTTTGAGTGAGGAATTAGGGGTATGTTGTCATAAAGAACTCAAGGGGGTGGTGAGTTCAATAATTAGTTGTATGATAAAAGAATATTTGAGGTTGTTTTATGTGTATTGTTGTTGGTGCAGTTTGGGTAATCTTGGAAAAGGATATATAATGTATGTATTGGGCAGAGAAGGAGGGTGTGGTGATACACATTATTTTAAGGGTTGTATGGGCTCATTATCCGTCAAAGTTAGCTACTGTTTTACGAGGCTCATGGTGTGATAGCTGCTAATTTAAATTTATCATGACTTATATTGTAGATTAAAACCTGAAAGGGGAGGCTGAATCGTGATAGTTGTATTGATCAGAGGATAAGGTATGTAAGGCTATTCGATTCAATATTCTTCGGCATGAAATCTGATACTTGAGATTAATATCAATAAGTGAATTTCCTAAGTTCTATTCCTAGTAAAGGAAACATAGTGGCAGCGTATGATCTCTAAGTAGCTAACAATATTTCCCCATCTCCTTAGTGTATAGAATTAATTCAGTATATATTCAGTACTCTATACTTTTGTAATTATCTTCCTATGTGTTGGTATAGAAATGGTATTTGCAAAAAGCAAGTTTGGTGAATCCTCCTCTTAGTCAATTGAACTCAATTGTGTCATTTAAGCTCACAAGTAATGCATTGATGTTACATAGCTCCTTATGTCATTGTAACTGCGTTGAAGTATTATTTTCATGTTTTCTACTACTGCCATAGTCCCAAATATCAAAAATAATTATGACCAACAAAACAACAATTTCAAAAATTAAAGAATCTAAGTAAAGCAATCTGTATAATTAGGGTTGGCAGCTCAGGGGCGAAAGCCTAGCATTGGCCGATCCCAATTGGTATAGAAGGATGGCAGCTCAGAGGTGAAAGCCTAGCATGGCCCGATCCCAATTTGTATAATTATGAGAACCGCATCCCAGGGGTTAAAATGCCTAGCATGGGTCATTCTCTTCTACCACTGATCAGCTGGTCATTCGTATCAAATGCCTTATAAAGATCATAACACATAGAAAGGTAAAGAAAAGAATGTAACATACATGATTCCATAAGAGTTAACCAAAGTGGTCTTCTGTTCTGATTTATGCACACATATATTAATACTTAGTTTCATTGAACTCCTATTTAGATATGTTATTGCCTTACATATTTAGTATATTTTCTCGTACTGACGTCCCTCGCGGGGGACGCTACATTTCATACTGCAGGCACAAGTACTTCAGCTAGTAGACCTCCTCAGTAGAAGCAAACGACACTCAGCTACTTTTGGTGAGCTCCAAATTGATTTGGAGCTTTACTGAGTCCTTGGTAGATTCATTTTGGTATTGTATCGTAGTTAAGGGTAAGGCGGGGTCTGTCCCGACTTACTCTAAGGTTTTATATCTTTTAGAGGCTTTGTAGACTTATGTATATGCTTCAGTTGCGTCTTAACAAGTTGTGGCCTCAACGGCCAAGTCTTGTATATAAGTTTTGGGTCTACTTATGTTGGTTCGTATCACTGCATCCTATGTGAACTTGTCACAAGATTGTCATAGTTATATGCATAGTAGGCACAGGTTACATGTTGGTTCTCTCGGGCCTTTAGGGCATGACATTATGCCTCCAAATAGTTGACAGTTCATGAGAAGAATTACCCAACCCATGACTTATAGTTGGCTGTTGTAGTATTTTCTTTGAAAATATGGCGTCATTATTTGTATGGTGTTCATATTGATGTATTCACTGATCACAAGAGTCTCCAATATGTGTTTAGTTAGAAAGAGCTTAATCTCAGACAGAGAAGGTGGTTAGAGTTACTCAAAGATTATGACATGAGTATTATTTATCACCCAGGTAAGGCTAATGTTGTTGTTGATGCCTTGAGTAGATTATCTATGGGTAGTACCGCCCATTTTGAGGAATATAAGGATGAGTTAGCAAAAGATGTGCATAAACCTGCACGGTTAGGAGTTCGACTAATGGATTCCACAGAAGGAGAAGTAGTGGTGATGAATAGGGCTAAATCATCGTTAGTGTCATAAAAGAGAAGCAAGACCAAGATCCTATTTAGCTTGAATTGAAGGAAAATGTTCATAAGCAAAAAATATTGGCTTTTGAACAAGGGAGAGATGGTATATTGATGTATCAATGATGTCGTGTTTGTATAGTCCTAGTTATCGGTGTGAAGCGCGCCACATCTATAATTAGGAGGCTGCAACACTTAGGAATATTCTCACTTCTTTCATACTTATTTCGTGCGATAAAATATATCTCTATAAAAGTCTCTTTCTAACTCGTGCTTGCGCATGTCTTTCAGATCATGCCTCCACGAAGAGCTATTAGAGGTTGTCCGGCTAGGATAAATGTTGAACCACAGGAACAAAGGGTATCTAATGCGCCAGAAGTACAACCTCAAAGAGAGGTCACCAATGCTGAATTCTGTGAAGCTATTCAGATTTGATCCAAGTTGTGACTAATCAAGCTGGGCAATAGAGAGGAAATCGTTAGGAAGTGGCTGATACTTCAATGATCCATGAGTTCTTAAGGATGAACCCACCAAGCTTCACAGGTTCAAGTTTCACTAAGGATCTAGAGAATTTTATTGAAGAGCTTCAGAAGGTTGTTTAGATCATGCATGTTTCTGATGCTGAGAGGGTGGAACTAGCTGCATACCAAATGAAAGGTGTCACTAGGATATGATTCGACCAATGGAAGAAGAACTGAGTTGAGGGAGCACTACCTGCGAGTTAGGCTTATTTTTGAGGAGGCCTTCTTGGGGAATTTCTTCCCCCGAGAACTGAGAGAAGAAAAGATACGAGAGTTTCTCACTCTTTAGTATGATTCTTTGAGCGTTCATGAGTATAGTCTAAAGTTCACAGAACTTTCTCGCTATGCTCCGGAGATGGTTTCTGACATGAGGAGCAGGATGAGTTTGTTCGTTGCTGGGTTGTCTCGCCTATCAAGTAAGGAAGGTAAGGCAACTATGCTTATAAGGGATATGGACATAGCAAGGCTAATGATCCATATGTAACAAGTTGAGGAGGAGAAGCTGAGGGATAGAGAAAAGTTTAAGAATGAGAGGGCTAAGACATCAGGGAATGAATCCGGGTAGCAGAAAAGTAATGTGAACTGGTCTTCCTTCTAACAGAACAAAAAGGGCTTGCTCCATCATCTTCTAGTGCACCTGCACCAAAGAACAAAGGTGAGTACAATAGTCAGAATTTCAAAGCTAAATCTTCCTACTCTCAAGGTAGTATGGCACAAGGGAGTTATAAGCCTCTTGCATGCGCTAAGTGTGGTAGGAATCACTAAGGGATGTGTCGCGATGGCTCCACTAGCTTTTCAAGTGTGGCCAGAATGGTCATTTTATGCGAGAGTCTCCAAAGACCAAGCAAGGTAACAATAATAGGGGCAATAGAGCCCAGTCTTCTTCAGTTGATCCACCAGACAGAGTTGCATCTAGAGGAGCTACTTTAGGGGCAGGCGGAGGAGGAAATCGTCTTTATGCTATCACTAGTCGCCAAGAGCAAGAGGATTCTCCAGATGTTGTCACTAGTATGATCCAAGTCTTTAACTTTGATGTTTACGCTTTGCTAGATCCAGGAGAGAATTTATCTTTTCTAACTCCGTATGTTACTATGAATTTTGATGTTCTTCCTGAGCAACTTAGTGAGCCCTTCAGTGTTTCTACACCTGTTGGTGACTCTATTCTAGCAGAAAAAGTATATCGTGGTTATACCATTTTTTTCAATCACAAGAGTACTATGGATGATTTAGTTGAGTTAGACATGGTAGATTTTGGTATCATTCTAGGTATCTGGTTTCACGCATGTTATGCCTCAGTAGATTGTAGAACTCGAGTAGTCAAGTTCTGGTTTCCTAATGAGCCAGTTATAGAGTGGAAGAGTAATTTAGCACTGCCTAAGGGTCATTTTATTTCATACCTTAAGGCAAGGAAGTTAGTTTCCAAGGGGTGTGTCTACCACTTAGTCCGAGTTAATAACTTTAGTGTTGAGATACCTCATACTCAGTCATTTTTAGTAGTAAAAGAGTTTCCAGAAGTATTTTCAGATGATCTTCCCAAAGTCCCTCCTGAGAGAGAAATAGACTTAGATATAGACCTTCTTCCAAATACTCGTCCTATATCTATTCCGCCATATAGGATGGCACCAGTAGAGTTAAAAGAGTTAAAGAAGCAGTTAAAAGATCTCCTAGATAAGGGTTTTATTCAACCGAGTGTCTCACCTTGGGGCGCTCTAGTCTTATTTGTGAGAAAGAAAATGGTTCCTTTAGGATGTGTATAGATTACTATTAGTTGAAATAGGTTACCAACAAGAATAAGTATCCTCTTCCGAGAATTGATGATCTCTTCGATCAACTTTAGGGTGCCACCTGTTTCTCTAAGATAGACCTCAGATCTGGCTACTATCAGTTAAGAGTAAGGGAATGTGATATTCCAAAAATATCTTTCAGGACCCGTTATGGTCATTATGAGTTTCTGGACATGTTGTTCGGTTTAACTAATGCACATGCAGCATTCATGAACCTTATGAATAGAATATTCTAGCCTTATTTAGATATGTTTGTTATCACATTCATTGATGACATACTAATCTATTCGAGGAATGAGGAAGATCATGCTAGCCATCTCAGAATAGTTCTCCAAACTTTAAAGGATAGAGAGTTGTATGCCAAGTTCTCTAAGTGTGAGTTTTTTCTTGAGTCTGTGGCATTCTTAGGCCACATTGTTTTCGGTGATGGGATTAGAGTTGATACCCAAAAAATAAAGGCAGTACAGAATTGGCTGAGAACCACATCTCCAACTGATATTAGGAGTTTCTTGGGGTTGGTTGGATATTACAGAAGGTTCGTAGACGGGTTCTCATATATTTCGTCCCTTTTGACCAAGTTAACTCAGAAAACATTGAAGTTTCAATGGTCTGAAGCTTGTGACAAAAGCTTTCAGGAATTGAAAAAGAGGTTGACTACTGATCTAGTATTGACCTTACCAAAAGGTACGCAAGGCTTTATGGTATATTTTGATGCGTCCAGAGTTGGTTTGGGTTGTGTGTTAATGCAAAATGGCAAAGTCATAGCTTATGCCTCCAGACAGTTGAAAGTTCATGAGAAAAATTACCCAACCCATAACTTAGAGTTGGTGATGTAGTATTTTCTTTGAAAATATAGCGTCATTATTTGTATGGTGTTCATGTTGATGTATTCACTGATCACAAGAGTCTCCAATATGTATTTAGTCAGAAAGAGTTTAATCTCAAATAGAGGAGGTGGTTAGAGTTACTCAAAGATTATGACATGAGTATTATTTATCACCAAGGTAAGGCTAATGTTGTTGTTGATTCCTTGAGTAGATTATCAATAGGTAGTACCACCAAATTTGAGGAATCTAACAAAGAGTTAGCAAAAGATGTGCATAAACTTGCTCGACTAATGGATTCCACAGAAGGAGGAGTAGTGGTGATGAATGGAGCTGAATCATCATTAGTGTCAGAAGTAAATGAAAAGCAAGACCAAGATCCTATTTTTCTTGAATTGTAAGCAAAAAGTAATGGCTTTTGAACAAGAGGGATATATTGTATTGAGGTATCAAGGTAGATTGTGTGTACCAAGGGTGGATGAACTCCCAGAGAGGATCATGAAGGAAGCTCATAGCTCCAGATATTCAATTTATTCGGTTTCCACAAAGATGTAACATGACTAGAGAGAAGTGTATTGGTGGAATAGTATGAAGAAGGGCATTGCAGAGTTTGTTGCTAAGTGTCTAAATTGCCAACAAGTTAAAGTAGAGCACCAGAGGCCCGGTGGTATGGCGCAGAATATAAAACTTTCGAAAATGGAAGTGGGAGATGATCAATATGGATTTCATCACAAGTTTACCACGGTCTCGCAGACAACATGACTCGATTTGGGTGATTGTCGATTGAATGACTAAATCAACCCATTTCTTATCGGTAAAACTTACCCATTCCATGCCAAGTTGTATCTTTAAGAGTTAGTCAGACTTCATGGGGTTTCAGTATCAATTATTTTAGATAGAGGAGCACAATTTACTGCATAGTTCTCTGGAAATATTTTCAGAAAGGCTTAGGTTTAAAGGTGAACTTGAGTACTGCTTTTCATCTTCAGACAGATGGTCAAGCAGAGCGCACTATTCAGACTCTAGAAGATATGTTGAAGGTCTGTGTGATTGATTTCAAAGGTAATTGGAATGATCACCTACCTCTAATTGAGCTTTCTTATAATAATATTTACCACTCTAGCATCCAAATGGCTCCTTATGAAGCTCGTTATGGGGAAGATGCAGATCTCCTATTGGGTGGTTTGAAGTTGGTGAGGCTGGGTTAATAGTACCAGACTTACTTCATCAAGCTATGGAGAAGGTGAAAGTTATTCAAGAGAGGTTGAAAACATCGCAGAGTTGTCAGAAATCCTATATAGATGTTAGGATAAGAGACTTACAGTTCGAAGTGAATGATTGGGTTTACTTGAAGGTTTCACCCATAAAGGGTGTTATGAGGTTTGGTATAAAGGGGAAACTTAGTCCCCGATATATTGGTCCTTACAGAATATCCAAGATGACTGGCAATGTAGCTTATGAGTTAGAGCTACCACAAGAGTTAGCATTAGTTCATCCGATGTTCCACATCTCCATGTTGAAAAAGTGTATGGCGATCCTTTATTGATCATACCAACTTAAGATATTGGAATCAAGGATAGCTTATCTTGTGAAGAGATTCCTGTTCATATTCTAGATCGCCAAGTTCGCAAGTTGAGAACAAAAGAGGTAGCATCAGTCAAAGTTCTTTGGAGGAATTAGTTTGTTGAGGAAGCTACTTGGGAAGCTGAGGAAGATATGAAGAAGAGATATCCACATCTCTTCGAACATGGAGAAGTTACAAATCAAGGTACTAATCCTTTTCTTGGTATTTATTTATAAGTTGGTATGTTGTTTTTGCATTTTTCTTGTTGGGTGTTTGAACTAAATGTTAGATGTTACACCCTTAGCCTACTAAGATTGATCTCATTGGAGGATGAATGTTCCCAAATATTCTAACACCCCGCAACTAGAGAGATCTAGAATTAGTAAGAATCATTTTGGAAAGAATGAAAAATCTGGAAATTTGATAAAGTTAAGTCAAGTTTGAGTTTTTGGTCAACTTAAAATGACCATAACTCCTAGCTAAAGATGTGTTAGATGTTCTACAAGATACCGTAGGAAATATCTTTCAATTATCTTTCCAACGCCACTGATTTTCCGTAATTTTGAGTTTGTATGAGGGAGATATGCCCATTTGAAGTTAGATTGTCTAGATAAAGAAAGTCAAAACTAGATTTTAGAAGGGCATTGTGGTCTTTTCACTACCCAATTAAATTATTTCATTTTTTGGTAATTATTTGGGGTCTAAACTGAATTGTTTCAGTTTACATTTTCCAATATTGAGTTAGGGTTTTTAGAGAAGAGAAAAGAAGAGGAAAAAAGAGGAGAAGAAGCAAGGATTTGTCATGTTCTTGAAGCTAAGCTTCAGGATTTCGTCAAGGGGTGATCCCTACGAGGTATGTGAGATCACAAAGCGTTGGGTTAGTTCACCCACGCACCAATCATGATTTATTTCAGCAAATTTAGATTCTTGAAGGTTTAGAAATTGAGTTCTTAATGGATTTGTTTGTAGTTCTTATTGGGTTCTTGATTGTTGGAGTTGTTGAGGAGTTCTTGATTTTGATTCATGAAATTAGGTGTCGTTTTGAGTAGATTCTTGCATATTTTGATTATGTAGTCTAATCTATGTGTTTGGGGAAAAATCCAATTGAGTTTAGAGGATTTAGGGTTTAAAAACAAGCAAGAAAAATCCTCAAACACCTGGGCAAAGGGGTGGGGCGCCGCGCCACTCAGAGCGCCCCACAAAGTTCTCTGAAGTGTTCTGACTCTGGGGCACCGCGCCAGCCAGCACGCCCCAACTTCAGTTCTGAACGTTTGGGTCTGGCGCCCTGCGCCACTCAGAGCGCCAGGGATGCCATGTCTTATACTTCTTTCCGTACTAGTTCCCTTGAAACGTACCTATGTTTCCTAGTTGATTCCTACACTCTAAGTTACGTCTAAACAACATGAAATCGTCAATAACATGAGATCATAAGCGTTGAATCCATAATTCAACTCAAGGAAAGTTAATAGTCATGTCAAGAGAAGTTCATAGAATTCTCCAAAGGTCTTGTATAAACGTTTTAACTTTGTTTTAAAACTTGAGTTTTGAGTTGAGTAAAGAGCAAAGGTTGAAATTCATTTCTTCAAAGAGTATATGAGGACTATGTATTCCCAAAGAGTTTAAAATGTTTTCACATTTAAATAAGAAAGGAAATTGAGATTTCCAAAGAGCCTTTGAGTTAATTTTCAGAAAAGAGTAAGTGCTTTCACAATTAAGCAAGAGAAGAAACTATGATTTCCAAGAGGAGCCTTTGAGCTAGGTTTTGAGAAATTATCTCAAACCACAGAAAGAAGTATGTTTTTAAACATAAGAGCTAGTATTATTTTTTGGAGTAGTATTGAGCACGATATAAGGGAGAGTTCAAACAACTCCCAGTCCCCATAAACCATGTAGCCACCATGGGTAGAAAAGGGTCATACTTTTTAGATGATTCCTTAGTGCTTTTTACCATAGACTAGTGGATCCACTTAGTAGTCAGGTTCTATACCCTCAGCAAGGTATAGGACATCCCTGGCAATGTGAGGCAAAACGTCGGTTAGAGAAACCATCACAACAGTATTTTTGTATTTTTATATACATTTCAGAGGTACATTGTATCTTTGCATACACAGAGAGTATTATTGTATTTCCAAATACACAGAGTTGATATTCATATTTTAAAAGCTTTTTTTTATATTGCATTTACGTTATTGCTATTTATTGAAATGAGTTCAGTTCAGTTGAGTTAAGACCAGGTTTGTTCTTTCAGTTCCTTTCAAGCTTATGTCTTGCTTAGTATTCCCCTCGCATGCTCGTACATTCAATGTATTGATGCCATTTGTCCTGCATCTTTTTATGATACAAATACAGGTAACCAGGATCAACATCCAGTGCCTCGTTGATCTAGTTGAGCATTCAAAGCTATTGGTGAGCCTCCTTGCTTTCGGAGGATCCCTTTGATTGCTTTTAGTATTTAGTTCATTAGGATGTCGTGGGTCTTGTCCCGACATCCATCTCAGTTATTAGAGGCTTTATAGATAGTTAGTCAGTTAGTTCATTTGTCACAACTTTATTATTGGCTTATGTTTTGAGACTTGAGTAGCCGGCTAGTTTGAATGTTTCTTTAAAGACATTCTAAGTTTATTTCATAAGTTCCTTAATTGAGACTATTTCTTGTATTTAAGTCTTCCGCTAAGTAAGTAAGTCACGCCAAGTTGTTTGCTTGGGGCCAGCAATGGTTCTCGAGTATCAATCCCGTCCAGGGTGTAGGCTCCGGGAGTGATACGAACTGGGAGGGGTAACAAGATGGAAATTGGTTAATTACTGGTTAGTCCCGATCTGAAAAGTGACGATTTCAGTTTCGGTCTGAATCAGTTTGGTCAGGTTCGACAGTTAATATTTTTTTAATTAATTAATAAATATAGTCGTTGGGTAACGGGTATTGGGCCCACCCAACGGCTATTTCAGCCTTTAACCCCCAAAAACACCCCCTACCCCTCCCCCAAACATTTTTTAATACCCCAACGTTTTAAAATTTACATTTTTGTCCTATTTTTTAACTATAAAACCCCCCAAACTTTCATTTTTTTTACTCACAAATATTCTTCATCTTCTAATCTCTCAACTCTCAAGTCTCTAATCTCTAATTCTCTATTAAATTACAAATTATATTAGTTTGAAAGATTTGGTGGATTACTAATTTGGTCTTTGGAGCAACCTTCTAGCTTCAAGATTCAACTTTCATCTATCAATTTTTGGCTTTCGGTTATACACGTCTACTTTTTTAAGTAGACATTTGGTACATCCATTCCAACTTTCATCTTTTTAGTGTTTACTTATTTAGTTATTTATTTATTTGCATTTAATTTCCATATTATATATAATTTACTCACTTTTCATATTTTAATATGGATTCCAGTAAATAAATGTTGACAAAGGTAAAAGAACTTTTATTGGTGCGGTCACTAATGTATTTACTGGAAATTCCGAGAAAAATAAAAAAAATTGATAGCTCTTTTAAATCTAAAACTAGACAAGTAGTACAAATAAGAATAAATACGGAAGATTTTACGCATGTCGATAAAACTGTTTTTAATATTGATCATAGTACTGAATTAGATCATTATCATAAATCTTTACAAGCAAGGTTTGGTAATTTTGATGAAGAATTAGAAAAAGAAGTAGAACATGATAATGTTAATGATGATATTAATACTTTTGATGATGATGAAATAGAGCCAGTTACGGATACTAGTCCCACTCCCACTCCCATTTGCTGTCTTGCTCCCATTCCTATGTACATCCTAGACAAGCTAGGCCAACGTATAACGTGCTAAAAAATCAATTGTGTGGCAATTTATGACTCAGAGTGAAGATAAAACACAAGCTATTTGAAATAAATGTAAACATATAATGAATCATGTAACTGTGGGAAAACAGGGTGGAACAGGACATTTAAGTAATCATTTAATGGGATATTGTAAAAATGAATTTTTGCATGCTAAACCTGTAGCCGAAGCTAAAAAGAATGGTACCACCTTTCCTAGTGCATCTGTAGGAGTAGGGGGCTCTATTATGGTCCAAACGTAATTAAACTCTTCTAATGTTTCTGGCCTAGTACACAACGCTCATATAGTAGAGAAAAAGATTTTGAAGAATTAGCTAAAAAGATTGTTGTTATTGGCTTGCCTTTTAGTTTTGCTGAAAATCTCAATTTTATTCATTATATTCAAATTGTGTACAATCCACATTTTAAAGGTTGTACAAGAAATACAATTAAAAAGGCTATCTTTGATTATCAAGGTCAACATTCTCAATATCTTCGTTGTTTATTTTATTATAATACTTGTAAATTGGCTATTACTTCTATATGGGTCGTAATGTTAATGGTAATGATTATTTCACTATTAATGTCCATTGGATCAATGAAAATTGGATTATGCAAAAAAGAATTTTAGGTTACAAATGTTGTGAAATGCATAAAATCGGTAGTTACATAACTCAAAAACTATTGTAGATGTTTTACAAAACTATGGAATTTGTGATAAAGTAATTAGTGTCAGCCTAGATAATGCTTCTAATAATACATCTGATGTTGAATACTAAAACCGACTCTTTTTCCTATTTATATTGATGGTTTTCATATTAAGTGTGTTGCACACATATATAATTTGATTGTTAGAGATGGTATAGCAATGTATAATAATGGTTGCATAAAATGTGAAACTGCATGTCATTTTATTTTTAAATGTCAAGTAAAGTCTAGATGTAGAGAATTTGAAAATCGTGGTCGTAAATTTAATTTTCCACTAGAAAAATTTCAAAATCACTGTGTACTAGATGAAATTCTTTATTTGAAATGTTTCAAGTCGCTTATGAATATAGAAAACCGTTACAAATGGTTTGAGATGCTCATAATTCAAATATGGACTATAGACTTAATGAAAATGATTGGAATGACGTAAAAGAACTTATAAAAAATTTAAAAGTTTTTTATTTAGCTACAAAACAAATTTTTGGACTTAATTATCCAACTATTTGCTCTGTTTTACCAAATATTTGTGCTATTTCTAGTAAATTTTATAAATTAAAAAATAAACCAAGATTTGAAAATTTTGTTAAGAAGATGATTGAAAATTATTTTTAAAAAAATTCCTATTCCTCAAATTTATTTAACTGGTTGTTTTTTAAACCCACATTACAAAGATGTAGGTGCATCCGAATGGTTGAAAAATATATTTAAATTTAGATAATCAAGATTTTGAAACACCTATCTTGACAACAGTTAAACATAGTATAAAAATTGAAACTAGAAAATTGTATTACTTGTATAATTCTCATAGAAAAAGTGTAGTACGTAATGAACAACGTGAAACTTCTAGGTGCATATATAATGAAGATGATATGCTAGAAAGTTATCTTGAACTTTCTCACGAGGATAAAAATGATTTTGATGCATAAATTAATCAGTGTACAAAAAATTAAGAATTCACAAGGTTTACCTGATTTTCTAGATTGGTGGAGCAATCGCAGTAAGGGATTTCCAAAACTTCAACCAGTGGCTCGGGATGCGTTAGCTATTCAAGCATCTTCAGTAGCTTCGGAAGGCGATTTTAGTGCAAAAAGATTTTAAATTGGAGAGCATAGATATTCATTAGCAGCAGACTGCTTGGAGATATTGGTATTATTTAGAGATTGGATTAATGGAGAGAGGAGTTTTTGGCGTCCAGCTTTACCTACCAAATTTGAAAATGATATTGATGAAATGTTGCAAGATTTTAGTGACGACGGTATTGATGCATTGGAGGAACTAGTTGATCAATCAATTCCAGATCATGTTACTAGAGAAATGTTAAATGATTTAAGTAAAGACTGGTTTGGTACCATGAACTATTAGTATGAGTATGATAATTTGAGGTCTAATTAAAAAAAAAAAAAAAAACCTTCCTAGAAGGTGGTTGTATAGATTATGTCCTTTAGTCCTCTACTAATATTTTGTAATTCAAATTGTACTATTTAACTTTTATTAATAAAACTATAGGCTACTCGCCTTAATTTTTTCTTTTTTATTATTGTCTTCAATTTTAATACAAAGTCTTTCTATTTAAATTATATTTTCAATTTTAAAATGACAAAGTTGAAACTTAAGTTATAATTTGAAATTTTTTAAAAAAAATAAAAATTAAAGTTTGAAATTTAAACTTTTAAAGTTTGAAATTTAAACTTTTAAAGATTGAAATTTAAAGGGAAAATGCATAAGTACTCTCCTAGCCTATGCCCAAAATCCCTGAGACACACCTAACATTTACTAGGATCTTATTACTCCTCGAACTTATTTTATATATAATTTTCTACCCCTTTTTGGCCTACGTGACACTATCTTGTGGGCCCAGCGCGTGCTGACAATTTTTTCAAGGATAGTGCCACGTAGGCCGAAAAGGGGTAGAAAATTACATATAAAATAAGTTTGGGGGGGTAATAGGACCTTAGTAAAGGTTAGGTGTGTCTCAGGAATTTTGGACATAGTCTGGGGGGGTACTTATGCATTTTCCCAAATTTAAACTTTAAACATTTAAATTTTTAAAAATTGAAATTTAAACTTTAAACTTTAAAAGATTGAAATTTAAACTTTTAGAGTTTCAAACTTTATGATGTAAAGTTTAAAAATTGAATTTTAAAAAGAAATATTTCGTAATTTATTTCTTTTAAATTAGACTTTAAAAAGAAATATTTCCTATTTTTTTTATTTTAATAATTATTTTTTTTTAAAAAAAAAAAGAGTTGTTATCTCGGTTTACTGGTCTGGCCCCGATCCGGTACGGTACAACGTATAAATTCCGGAACTACCGATACCGGTTCCGTTCTTTTCCGCCGGGAGGACACCAGTTCCGATTGGTGCCGGTTCGGTAGTACCGTTACCGGTTCTACTGCCAGCCCTACTTTCAACCATGGCTAGGAATGTGCTAAATGTTCCAATGTCAACTGTTGCAAGAGTCCACACTTAGTTAGGCAACAGATCGGAGATAATCAACACTCATTTGAAGTCTATTTTTCTAATATTTTATCTTCAAAGTTGTTAAAAAATAATTTTTAATTGATTTCTTTTAATAATATTATTTTTTAATTTCTAATATATCCAATTGTTTTAATCTCTCTTGAAACGTATTTTATAATAATTGGGGTGTTTCTTGGTTGTTGTAAATTGTTTCTATCCTTCTCTCTTTTTGTTTCTAATTGGATATTCCTCAAGCCATCGACATCATAAGCATTGATATTGATTTTGTGAAAACAGTTATATCAGATTTTGATTTTAATGTATATATTCTAGTAAATATATTTATGCTCAATGGTTTATCTTCTTTTATTTAATTATAAAATTATATTTTTGTATTTAAAACAATAAATATTTTTACTAAATAATATATAAATATATGAGTTAAAGTTATATATGATTGTCGGTGAACATAATGTTTACACAACTAAATCATAATTTATATGTTGTAAGAAGTACATGTTTTATTTTTAAGATTTTAATCTCATATACTAAAAAGATTTATCTATAGAAATTCATTAGATGATATAATAATGTAAAAAAATATTCACACTAGTGAATAATCATGTATAAAATAAAAATACAATATTATATTGGAAAATTCTGGGGCGCCAAAGTTAGGGGGTCTAAAGGTGATTCACATGTGAATAAGTTACACACTTTACATTGTCAAATTCAAGCTGAACCATTCAAACTTAAACTACACACTTTACATTGTCATACACAAATTGAACTATTCGAACTTAGATTAATTGTAGGGTCATTTTGTCCAAAATTAAGTATGTTTTATTATTTTTTGACATAATACATAAATATATCATTTAACTTAATTTTTATTGATATTTATGCGATGGTGCCCTCCAACTTTGGTGTATAGATAAAGACTTAAACTTGTATAAATACCATAAAGGATGCAAATTGTCACATAGGACGTCAGGCATGATGCATGTGTTTGCATGATCAACTCTATACAATTAGCTCAAGTGTCAATTCGTGCACACCTAAAATTGAAGGACATAGATATCAAATCACCAAGTTAAAAAATACGTCTATGTATTATATCTTTATATCTTTTGGGATATTGTGCGATCATAGCATCATTTCACATTTATTTATCCATTTTACTTTAGACATTTCAAATGATTATTTTCTCTAACTAAACCTCGATAGTGTTTCTTTTAATTTATTTGAAGCATATAATTACTTTTTATTTTCTCTGTTTACTAAAAAGATAATTACCTAAAAATGCATAAAATGATAAAAGCAGAAGAAGAAAACTCATTTTTCGACAATGCGGCTGGACTACTGCGTCCACCCATCCACACATGCTATACTCTTCAACTTTCTCAACAAAATATCAAATTGGGTTTGACTTGTATTTTGGTTTTCTTTTGTTTAATAAGTTTGATTTATATACCATTAATGATATAAAGATTTTCTAAATTGGCATTTCAATTAAATATAAGTTTGCATGGCAAAAAAATAAAATGAATTACACGCAAAATAAGATAAATAACACGTTACATCAATTAAAACTATATTGAACATAACAATATTGTTGGCAATGGCATGAGTCGCTTACTGTTAGGACCGAAATAAGCAGGTGTAATGCGGAAGCTAGCAAAGCAAACCTCGAAAGACCACGAGTAAGAAGACAAACGAGAAACACATCAAAAGAGACAGATTTAACGTGGTTCGGTCAATCGACCTACGTCCACAAAGGAGATGAGCAATCCACTATAAATATGAGAGTACAAAATATAGAGAGAAACAACCTCAAACAATTCACTCGGAATACAAGGAGGTACACAAAATTCTCCCCCATAACCGCAACTCTCAAAACCCTAGGACTACATTGTGAATGCTAATTAAGTTAGAAGAAACAAGCCTATATTTATAGAGTCCTAAACCTTTCCTACAAGAAAAGGACTAGTCAAAATATTAAAACCTTTTCCTAAAAGGAAAACTTATTTATGGTAAGAAATCAGGGCAAATAAACCCCAACACTTACTACTCTTTAAAAAAATGATCTGATTTCATAAATTTGAAAAGAAAATTAAGATACTATTTTTAAAAATGATGGTCAAGTAATATAAACGTGGGTGTATTCTCTATTGTCTATATAAATAAACAAGTTTTGATTGGCACTAATGGAGTATCACATAAATTATTGTCTAAAATAATTTAAAATCTAAATAAATACAATCTTTAAAAAATTGAACTTAATTAAATAGAGTAAGTTAAAATTATTGAGTTGTTCTAAATCCGTAAACTAAAGCTATAATTCTGATTTCTGCCCCTGGCTGTATAGTGCCTATATAAACATTCCGTTAGCTAGCAAATTAGATTGCCAAAAATGAAAGTAGAGTCATAGTGGGGATGGGAAATATTAAGTTTTTCTTGTTGATGTTTTTTCAAATGGTGATTGTGGCCGATGGTTTTTGGGTGGAAGAGAGAAGTGCTCTCTTGGAGCTGCAAGCAAACATAATGAGTTCGAATGGTGAATTGTTGGTTGATTGGGAAGGTTATAATACGAATGGTTTTACAGATTGTTGTTTTTGGAAAAGTGTAAAATGCAGCTTAGAAACAGGTCGAGTGATCAAACTCGATCTCAAAACAAATTTTGGATCAGGGGATGGTTGGAGATTTAATGCCTCTCTCTTTCTTCCATTCAAGTCCCTCCAAGTTCTTTTATTGTCTTACAGAAATATTATAGGGTGGACAAAAAATGAAGGTCTGATCGATCTTTTATGGAATATAATATTCATCACTCTTGAAAAATGAAACTATATATATTACTAACATGTGTTTTTTGGTCTAATTTTGTCATCCAGGTTTCAGTAAACTAAAGCAGCTTCCCAACCTGAAAATACTCGATTTGCAATTTAATCACATCCATCCAAAAGTTTTTACTGTCATCTTTATGTTGGATTTCATCTCTTGAGGTTCTAAAACTTGGTGCACAAGTTGATACCTCTTTCAGCATACCAACAACATATAATAGCAGTACATCCTCCAACATAAACTCTACATATGAAACTGTGGCCATTTTCGCAATATAATACTCAGTATAGTTGTAATTTTTGGATGAAGGCATGATGAGTAAGAAATGTGGAGGGCTAACCAATTTAAGACAACTCTGGTTCGAAGGCTATGGAATCAGTGACATCAATACCCTTTCTGCATTGGGTAAGCACCCTTTAACAAATTTCACAAGAGAAAACAATTAACAAAATAACACCAAGTATGGTCTCTTACGTATTTTTTTTTTCATAAATCAAATGCAGGTGGACTGAGGAATTTAGAGAAACTCATTTTGAATAATAATAACTTCAATTCCAGCATCTTTTCATCACTCAAGATTTTTCCGTCTCTCAAGCATCTGAATTTAGCTGCAAATGAAATAAATGGAAATATCGAAATGAATGGTTTGTTACGCGCCTCTTCATATCCAAGTCTTCCCTACTAAATATCTCAATTTTATTTCTTCACATATCAAATTAAAGTTTATTTTTGATTAACCTGTGTAGATATAATTGATTTGAGCAATTTGGAATATCTGGATCTCTCGCATAACAATATAGAAAGTTTTGCGAATACCAAAGGTACACGAATCAATGCAGTTGCTTTAATGTTGAATGTTTCATTTTAACCTTACACATCCTACAGAACAAAATACATCTCTACGGACTTTAGATTGAAAATTGTGGGATACAAATTAGATTTTAATAACATCCAACTATTCATTCTTATTTAAAAATGTATATGATTTATTTATTCACCATTTAACAGGTAACAAAAGAATGAGTTCTCTGCGGAATTTATAAATGGGAAGTTCCTACTCCAACTCAAGCAGAGTCATAGAATCCCTAAAATCATTCTCTTCTCTTAAATCACTTTCTTATGAATTTAGTGATCTCACTTCTCCAACCATAATTTACGGTAAGCTCAAATTCATATATACCTTAGCTTACTTCTATCGCCACTCTTTTCTTTTGATATGTAAATTTAGTTTTCTTTTCATTTTTTGGACTCTATGATATAAGCATTAAGAAATCTGAGCACGGTGGAGCACCTATACTTGGAGGGATGTTCTTTAAATGACAACTTTCTCCCAAACATTGGACAAATGACTTCTCTCTTGGTGTTCAGTATAGCATTTGGTGACAATGATGGCACCCTCCCTAATCAAGGTACCCTATTTTTCTCTTTTTTCCCAAATGCCCGCATTTTCATGTTGGAGGTCTGATTTTAGCATGTTCAGTTGATCAAATATTATAATATTTTTTGTTTATTACCAAACACAAGAAAATAAGTAACACAAGCCACCTAATTTTCCTAGAAAATATTTTCCTTCGTATCGAACACATCCATAGACATAAAAAAATATAATAAGATGTCACTCATCATAGATATTTGTTTTAGCTAAATGTTTCTTAATATATATATATATATATATATATATATATAGGCTGGTGTGAACTCAAACACATTCAAGAGCTGGATTTCTCAGACAATAATTTTCGTGGAACACTGCCTTCATGTTTTGGAAACTTGACATCACTTCGACGATTGAGTTTCTCTGGGAATTACTTCATGGGAAATATAGCGTCACATTCTATTTGGAGGAGACTCACATCACTTGAGTACCTCAATATTGTGGATAACCAATTTGATGTTCCTCTGTCATTCAGCCAATTTTCCAACCATACAAAATTGATCTACTTGGATGTTAGTTCTAATACAATAATTCCAGATACCGAATTCCAAAATTGGATCCCAAATTTCCAGTTGGAGTGTTTTGCTATCGAAGGATGTAAAAACCTTCAAAAATTGCCTTCTTTCCTTCACTACCAATATGACTTGAGGATTCTTGTTATAAATGGAAATCAATTGCAAGGAAACTTTCCAACATGGTTGTTAGAAAATAACACCAGACTTACAGGGATTTATAGTAGAGATAATGCTTTCAGCGGACCATTCAAGTTGCCATCGAGTTGTCACCTCCATCTAGAGACAATTGATGTTTCTAATAACAAATTAAATGGGCATATTCCAGATAAAATGAATTCAGCATTCCCAAAGCTTACTTATTTGAACATGTCACTAAATTATCTTGAAGGCCCTATACCTTCCAAGATTAGTGGCATTCATTTACATAATCTAGACCTATCTCACAATTTCTTATTTGGAGGAGTTCCTAGTGATCTCGCAATTGGTTCTCCAGTATTAGCTTACCTTCGATTGTCACACAACAAGTTAAAAGATCAAATTTTTCCAAAGGATGTCAAACCAAAGATGTTATTCTTTTTGTTCTTGAATGGAAATAACTTTGAGGGACCACTACCTTGCAACATGTTTATCACATCCCTTATTGTATTGGACGCTAGCAACAATAATTTCTCTGGAGAGATTCCGAGATGCATTAGGGATAATACAAGATTGTTACAACTTGATTTGTCCAAGAATCATCTCGATGGTTCGATTCCAGTTGAGATTTCCAATTTAAAGCTCATTCAGGTCTTAGATATATCCGAAAACAGGCTTTCAGGCTTTATTCCTTCTTGTGTGAATTCTTTACCTCTTGAACACATCCATCTACAGAAAAATCAATTGGGTGGTGAATTGGAACATGTACTTTTCAATTTCTCTTCTCTGATAACTTTGGATCTTGGGTACAACAATTTTACAGGAAGTATCCCACACACCATAGGCTCACTTAATACTCTCAACTACCTTCTCCTTAGCAATAATCAATTCGAAGGAGAGATTCCAACTCAGATTTGTATGCTGAACAAGTTATCTATCGTGGATTTATCTTTCAATAAGCTTTATGGTTCACTCCTTCCTTGTTTGAGTTACTTAACACAAGCCAAAAAGGATGCAGAGATAAGTAAGACCAATTATGCTACGACTTCTAGGCGTTCATGGATAACTTTTTTGGCCTGGATGCGTTTGAAAAGGCACTACCACGATAGTCATGGAATTCTAAGTGACATATTTCTGATGGATGTGGAAACTCAGGTCCAGTTTTCAACAAAAAGAAACTCATACACTTATAAGGGAAGCATTCTAAAATATATGTCGGGTATTGATCTCTCAAGTAACAGATTAACTGGTGAAATTCCCGTTGAGCTAGGGAAGATGAGCAATATACCTGCATTGAATCTATCGCACAACCATCTCATCGGAAGAATACCAAATACCTTCTCCAATCTACAGAAAATTGAGAGTTTAGACCTTTCCTACAACAACTTGAATGGGAGCATTCCTGTTGGTCTACTTGAGCTAAATTCTTTGGCAGTATTCAGTGTTGCATACAACAACTTATCGGGTGCAGTGCCTGATTTTAAAGCTCAATTTGGAACTTTCAACAAAAGCAGCTACGAGGGAAATCCTTTTCTTTGCAGTTATCCATTAGACAACACGTGTGGCATTCCTAAATTGTCAAATACCTCCAAGATTAATGGAGGTGAGGAATCATCAGACTTGGAGGATATTCAGTGTTTTTACATTGGCTTAGTTGTGTCTTATGGAGCAATCTTGTTGGGATTAGCTGCGGCACTCTGCTTCAATAGTTATTGGAGAAAAGCATGGTTTAGGATGATAGAGGCATTGATGTTTTATTGTTACTATTTTCTCTTGGACAACGTTGTTACACCCATCAAGAGTATATGGTACAGGAATGTTGGTTAATTCTAGGTAGTTGTTTTACAATATTGTTGTATGTGTATCACCATTATTAATTATATTGTCAATCTGTTTTATCAATATTCAACAAATAGGATCTGTTTGGAGTAGTTACAACTTCATAATTTAATACCCCCCGCATAGCTTCATTAGTGTTGCTATTTTATGTAGCCGTTTGAGAAATAATATATGTTATTTCAAGTCAAGCTAAAACCATTGCACTTTTTGAAAAACCACACACAGATTTTTTTGACACAAATAGCATTGCAAGCCTATCACAATATGTACAACCACACACTGATATTTTTGAAAAACTTGCTGATGGAGAAAAAAGAGTTTATAAGAAAAAGTATGATTTCTTCAGAAATTTACCCCTCAATCACAAGTCATGCAATAGTTTAATTTTATTTCCCAAAAGAGATCAAACTATTACGATACAAAGTCAAACTTTAATTTCGGGGCTATGGATATGAGTGGAGTCGGTAGGGGAAAATGTAATGGGTTGGGATTTAATTTTATTCAATAGACAAATGATATGTAATAAATAGTAATAATAATAATTTAAAATGAAAAGGCTGTTAGTAAGGGCAAAAATAAATCAAAAAGGTGGATTGAGACAAATATGAAGGATATTTTTAGCCCTTTTCCGCTATTAATTAGGAAAGACTTGGTCCAAATTGTTTGAGAGATAGAAAGCCTTAGTTAATCATCTAATTAGGAAGTTGTTCCTTGACTAAAATACCATTCCAAGTTAAACCATAAATGATCAGTCCATACATACCAATGATTCAGCCACAATTCACACCAAACAAACAGAATTTAATTTCTAGCTTACAAGGAAATTATAAATTCTGTTTATCAAAAGCCTAACCAAATCCTCAGAGTCGCATATGCATACCCCTAGAGCAACATCTCTAAACCTTCTTTTGCATCAACAGTGGCTAAGAATTTAGTTTTTAGCATACAAGGAAAACAGCCGGTTGACATTGCTAACGGTACTCATATGTGTTGTAATTCGAACTTGTGATGATACTCACAAAATATGGGACTTGGTCCCATAGTTGAGCATGTCTCTGTAGTCAAATGTTGAACAACTGTAAAGACTGTCATTTCTAACATGGTTGATGAGCACAAGAAACGAGAATAGTGTACTCAACCAATCAGAGAGCACTAGGTTGTTTTGTTGATAGGATAATATATCATCATTGACATGAAACAACCTAGTCAATACATTGAAAAGCAATATTTCAAAAGGAACATTTTATCTTGGAAAAACTCAAGCCTTCAAGAACCTCAAGGGTCCTGATAGAGTTATCGAGTGTGTCTTCTGAGTGTTGTTAATGAAAGCTTGTGTTGTGTTGAACTTGTAAGATACATTTCTGATCTATAAAGGAACACATCAAGTCTTTTATGTGTTAACGAACAATGAGCATAATTAGAGTTAAGTGTGTGGTGTGTGACTGAAGTCTATATTAATTAGAGTTAGTTAATATAGTGGGCAATAGAGACATTGATTTGGCTCTCTTGTAATAGGATTATTACGGGTGATGAGATTAAGAGTTTAATCTCTGTATGTGTATTTGGAGTCTGTAATCACTTGTTGCTTGAAGATAGTGAAAACAGTTGGAAATCCTGTGTAATAGCTCGTGGTTTTTCTCCTTTGAGCAAGGAAATTTCACGTAGAACTCCTTGTTGTTTTATTTACATTTTAGTCTCTTTTAATACATTATAGTGTAATACCAAGCTGGTCCTGTAGTACGTGGTGGACTAGGGCCTAGTGACGTGACATAATCAAAGGCCATGAACTACTTTTATCCCAAAATAATATTAACAAAGACAATACAAAAGAAGAAAATTACATTCGATGCAGTTCACACAAGTATTTTACCACACTCCAATCTTATATAAACTTTAATCACTGCTGCAAATTTTTTTTGTGTGTGTGTGTGTGTCTGTTTAATGAAGTTATTACAAGGAAGAAGGATCAGCACTCCTAGGTAGGTGAATACTTATGATAACACAAGGCAACAAGTGGTAAATTACATTATCTGCCTCTGCCAATCCCTCTTTAATTTTCAACTAGAGAAGAGTCATTGATCATAAACCTGTTTTGCTTAATTGATTATCACCACCTACTACATTATATCTCTGTCACAAGGAAGTTTTGAGGGAATGAAAATTCCTTTCTCCTTGCGTTCGATGTGTCTTATCTTTTCTACTTGTGTTGTATCTATCAAAACGAAATGTCACTCAGCGAAAATTTCAACCTTAACTACTCAATACTCTTTTGCTTTCCCTTTTTTCCTCTTTCTTGATAATTGTATGCATATTTCGTCATATCGACGAGTTTACTAAGTGGATATCTTCATCTTTCCTTGAAAAATGACTAACAAAGAGTTCAAAGGAGATTCACTGAACAATAATGCTCTAATTCCAGTTCTTAGAAATGGCAATTTGCAGAAACATTGACTATTGAATGGACCAAAGTAGAGGAAATGTAATGGGAAGAAGACTAGAAGATTTAATCTATAAGTTCAAAAGTAGAATAGTCAGAATTATACCCACATATACCTCCTCTAAAGTTTAAGATCGTAGCACATATATTCTATGTTTTGTGTAAAATATACTAGGGATAAGACATAAAATCCCCTGCACTTGTCTTTTCATGTGACAGAACTATATTATCATAATGTCATGTTTTATAGGATCATATACCAAACGACCTTTGTGGTATAAGTTGGAGGGCAATATAGAAAGGAACAACTCTGCTGCAAGGCTAGCATCGAGTGAGATGCCATACAATCGAGCATTGGCAGGAATTCCTGACGGGTAATGCAAGTGAACCTCTAGACATCTTGATCAAACAATGTAAGGCTTCAACTTGATCAAGAATCAGATGATACAATAAATATAAACATGGCTTTAAACATATTATTCCTCAACTGCCAGATAAATGAAGCATCTCATGAATGAGAACGAATATGCACACATACACCATGGGGTATTGAAATATGAAATTGTAGAAACTCCAAACAGGCATCATAATAATGGTGATAGGCATACAACAAAATTTTAAAACAACTACCTAAAAAACATTCCTGCACCATCTACTCTTGACGGTTGTAACAATGTTGTCCAAAAGAAAATAGTAACAACAAAACATCAATGTCTCTATCATCCTAAACCATGCTTTTCTCCAATAACGATTAACACAGAGCGCTGTAGCTAATCCCAATAAGATCGCTCCATACGACACAACAAAGCCAATGTAAAAATGCTGAATATCCACCAAGTCTGATGATTCCTCACCTCTATTAATCTTAGAGGTATTTGACAATTTAGGACTCATCCCACACTTATTGTCTAATGGATCACCGCAAAGGAAAGGACTTCCCTCATAGCTGCTTCTGTTGAAAGTTTCGAATTGAGCTTTAAAATCGGGCACTGCACCGGATAAATGATTGTATGCAACACTGAATATTGCCAAAGAATTCAGATCAAGTAGACCAACAGAAATGCTCCCATTCATTCTGTTGTAGGGAAGGTTTGTAACTCCCCGAGACTACCCCTAGATGCGACACGGTGCATAGAGCCACAAGTGACCCCAAGCAAACCTCATGGCATGTCATGACACTAAGATTAATGTGAAATAGTAAAAGAGAATCACTGATTGCGGAACTAAACTGTAATAAACTAAAATATCAATGGACGCATATCTGAGTACACATAAGCGGAATCTAAACTGATTGTCCAAAAGCCACTAGTAACATGAGTTGCTAGGACAAACCCCTAGCTAGCTAACTTCATTTATCTGAAAACTGAATGATTGAAAAGAAACATAAAGTGTTGTCCTCAGAGAGATGAGGACTCACCAACTCGGCTACTATTGATCGGAGATAGTACTAACTGAGAGTTGGATACCGAGCATCAAACCTATATTATCGAACAATATAGGCAAAAAGTATTCAGTCAGTACTGTAAATGTATTGAGTATGTAAGATAATGCATGATAAACATGATAGCTAAACGTGATGAATATGTAAAACATGTTGATGCCATGACCAAGTAAAATATCATGAAATTGAGACATACTGAATTGAGATACATAAGTACAAGGTCAGGCAATACCTGAAAGTTTAACTGTGGGAGATACCGAAATCGACATAAACCATGTGAGCTACTACATGGAGTTCAGTGTACTTCACCCACAACAAAAAGAGGGTTTCCAATACTTGCAAAGGTAAGGGACCTGAGCTGAGCTAATGTGGATCCACCAAGCTGAGCTAATGTGGATCCACCAAGCTAAAGTATATAAAGACTAATCCTACAATGACATGTAGTTTTAGGATTTAGGGATTGTTACCAAAGATCCACGAACGCTGACCGAAATCCTTCATCCTTAAAGTCGCATGGTACTAAGTATAACTCCTATGGAAACATGCATATAAATAGGAAACACTAATAATATGATACTATTGAATCATACTGATAACTAATAAATACTAAGTAGCTCATAAACCATGATAACTAAAAATAATCTGAATATACTTTATTTGAAAGCATCTAAATCATGATAATCGGATAATCTAAAGACATGCATATAAAATAGTATAATTCTTAATCATAAAAATACGTGCATGCTATGGGTTCATGAAAATACTATTGAAAACATGGTATTACAACTAAAATCATGCAATTGAAGGCTAATCATCAATAAAAACTGAAATTCATCAAGAACCAATGAAGATCACAGAAACCCTAGGTTTGAAGAAATCCTAAACTTGAAGAATTGAGGTTTTATTGGTGCTCAATGGGTGAAGGGATACCATTGATGAAATTTCACATACCTAGAGTAAAAACCCTAGCTTAAATTCCTTCAATGGATACTTGAAGTTTGGAACCCTAATTCTTGCTTGAGAGAGAGGAACCTGATTTTGGGGAAGTTATGAGAGAACAAGAGGTTAGGGTCACTAGAAATCACTTAAACCCACTTAGAATAGTCCAAAATGACATAGTATGAGGATTAAAAAAATGGGAAAAGACCAAATCGACCCTCATTAAAAATTGTCGAGGCCATCTACGGATACCTTCTATGGACTGTAGAACAATCTACAGACTGTGAAAGGATTCGTAGAAAGTAGAGGAGATTTTCTAGGTTTCTAAAGTCTCATTGTAAGACCGGTCTACAACCCGTGTTGGTCTTCCTTAAAAGTCAGGGGAAAATCGAGCATTGGCAGGAATTCCTGACGGGAAGTGCAAGTGAACCTCTCATGAATGAGAACGAATATGCACACATACACCATGGGGCATGGGGAATTAAAATATGAAGGTGTAGAAACTGTTGGTTATTAAGCATTTTAATATTATTTTTTATTAAAGTAGCTCTTTTAGTTGTGACTTAATGCTGCCTAATTACCATTTTTTATTGGTCATGTTAATGCCAATTATTTTGGCTTTTTTGGCAGATGACATAAGTCATATAACGTTCCTGTGAATGTTGTGGTCAACAATCTTGGGCAGTTCTTCATTTGCACGTTGGTGCATTTGTTGTCCACGCCATTACTTCTCCAAATTATTCCTCCATTATTCTTTGTAACTTATGTAACCTCTAGGCCATTTATCTTCACTATTTACTACCTCATTATCTTCCTATTGATTGCTAGGAAGGCATCCCCAACTATAAATAGTGGTGGTCTTCATTTGATTTACACACAAGAAAAATATAGAGTGCATAAAGTTTGTCAAAAAAGAGAGTTCTTATTACTTGAAGGGATGTGTTCTTTTTGTGGAGCTTTGGACTCAACTCTTGTCCAGAGTTGTTGAGTTATATTTTGTGATTAGGCTGTTGTATCCTTGAGGGGACAAGTCAAGAGGACTATTGTTGGACCAGTGAAAACATTTGTTGCACTGTGCTTGAATCTCCTTAATGAGAGCGAGATATCCGCGCCTCAGCCTAAAGAGATTGATTTTCTTCATTTTGTTTTCAATTGTAATCTTGTAATTCTGTTATTTTGTAATTTTTCACTAACAATTTTAAGGAGATTCATAATGGCTACAATTGAAAAAATTGTGAATGTCAAGATGGGAGACCTTAACAAGCCATTTCGGTTCAATGGTAACCATTTCAAGAGATGAAAGGGTAAAGTACTTTTCTACTTAAGTCTTCTCAATGTTTATCATGTGTTAACTGAGAAGAATCATAATAAAGAAGACATGAATGATGATGAATGATGATGAAACTATTTCTCATCTAGAGAAAGTGGAAAAGTACGATGGTGATTCCTATAAGTGTCGGTATTATCTTCTTAATTGTCTATCTGATAATTTTTATGATTATTATGATAGAACTTACTCTAGTGGAAAGAAAATTTGGAAAATATTGCAGAATAAGTATGATACCGAAGAGGCTGGAGCAAAAAAATATGCGGCTATTAGATTTTTTCATTTCCAAATAGTGGACAACAAATTGGTGGTAGACCAAGCTCAAGACTTTATAATGATTGTTGGAGAGATCAGGTCCGAGGAGGTTAAAATTGGAGATAACCTTATTGTTTGTGGCATAGTAGATAAACTTCCACCTTCTTGGAAGGAATTTCAAAAAATTATGCGCCACAAACAAAAGAAAACCTCTCTTGAAACCTTGATAATGAAAATCTGTATGGAAGAGGAGGCAAGGGGCCAAGATGCACTTTTACAAACAGAAGAGAGCAACATCACACGAAGGTAAATTTAATTACTTCAAACAATGCTATTCCCGAAACTCACAAAAATACTTCTTCGAAGCCTAAGAAGAAAAAATTCAAGAATAACAATGGTAGACCTCCCAAGAAAAATAATGGTGAAAATAACCAAGCACAAAATCAACAAGTTCAAGATAAGGGATCGTGCTTTGTTTGTGGCAAGAGTAGCCATATTGCTTGATTTTGCAGATTTCGGAAACGTGGTCCTAACCCTCAGACAAACGTTACCGAAGAACCTTTTGTGGCAGTGATTACCGACATAAACATGGTTGAAAGTGTTGATGGATGGTGGGCTGAATTTGGTGCAAACCGTCATGTCTGTTATGACAAAGATTGGTTTAAAAAATATACTCATTTGAGGAGCCCAAAATCATCATGATTGGTGATTCTCACACTACTCAAGTGTTTGGAACGGGAGAAGTCGAATTGTGTTTTACTTCTGGAAGGGTATTAACTTTGAAAGATGTACTCTATACTACTTCCATGAGAAAATATTTGATGTCTAGTTTACTTCTTAATAAAGCAGGCTTTAAACAAATTATTGAATCTGATCAATATGTAATTGTGAAGAAGGGTATTTTGTGGGAAAGGGTAAGCTTGTGATGGGATGTTCAAATTGAATGTTGAAATGAATAAAACTTCTACTTCTATTTATATGCTTTCTTCTATCAATTTTTGGCATGTTCGTTTGTGTCATATTAATGATCGCTATGTTGGAATCATGAGTAGTTTAGGGTTAATCCCAATGATTAAAATACATTTTGAAATGTGTGAGGCTTGTAGTAAAGCCAAAATCACTACAAGGCCTCATTTTCAAGTTGAAAGAAAAACTGATTTGCTAGAATTAGTTCATACTGATATTTGTGAACTTGGTGGAATTTTAACTCATGAAGGTAATAGATATTTTATCACTTTCATTGATGATTTTTCTAAGTTTACATATGTTTACTTGATGAAAAAATAAAATTGGTGCTTTTGAATATTTTTAAACTTATCTCCATGAGGTTGAAAATTAGTTTGAAAGAAAAATAAAAAGAATTAGAAGTGATAGAGGTCGTGAATATGAGTCAAATGAGTTTAATTCTTTTGTTAGACAATTGGGAATAATTCATGAAACTACTCCTCCTTATTCTCCTTCATCTAATGGTGTAGCGGAAAGGAAAAATAGAACTTTGGTTGAATTGACTAATGTCATGCTTATTGAATCACGTGCACTTTTAAATTTATGGGGTGAAGCTATCTTAACTGCTTGCTATGTGTTGAATCGTATGCCTCATAAAAAGTCTAAATTGACACCTTTTGAATTGTGGAAAGGTTACAAGCCAAGTTTGGAATATCTAAGAGTTTGGGGTTGTCTAACCTTTGTGAGGCTAATGGATCCCAAGATTACAAAATTGGGTAAAAAAGTTACTTCTTGTGCTTTTCTTGTTATGCTTCAAATGGTACAGCCTATAGATTTTTTAATCTTGAAGATAATATTGTGATAGAATCGGCTATTTTTCATGAGAATAAATTCCCTTTTGATTCTAAAACTAGTGGGGTCAAATGATTGAACAAAATATTTTGTCACTACCTAGTTCTTCTACTTCTACTTTGAAACATAAAGAAATTGATGATTTTGAGTTAAGAAGAAGTAAAAGAGCTAGAGTAGAAAAAGATTTTGGTCCTAATTTTATGTGTTTAATATTGGAGATAACCCTCTCACTTTGAAAGAAGCATTATCTTCACATGATTCTATTTTTTAGAAAGAGGTTGTACATGATGAAACATAGTCTCTAATTTCTAATAAAACTTGAGTTAGTTGATTTACCACCGGGTTGTAAAACTATTGGTTGCAAATGGTTCTTATAAAAAAAAAGTTGAAACCGGATGGATCTATTGATAAATATAAAGCTAGACTAGTTGCAAAAGGTTTTAAACAACTAAAAGGCCTAGAATTTTTTTATCCTTTTCCACCTATAACAAGAATTACATCCATAAGACTTTTAATTGCTATGGCTGCAATTTTTTATTTGCAAATTCATCAAATGGATGTAAAAACTGTTTTTTTAAATGGAGACCTAAATGAGGAAATTTATATGGATCAACCCGAGTATTTTGTTGAAGCAGGCCAAAAAAGCAAAGTATGTAAACTTACTAAATCCCTATATGGCTTGAAATAGGCACCAAAACAATGGCATGAAAAGTTTGGTTCTTGCATGATTGAAAATGGTTTTAAAACAAATGAGTGTGAAAAGTGCATATATCATAAGTCTTGGAATAATTCACATGTGATTATTTGCCTATATGTTGATGATTTATTGATCTTTGGCTTTAACATAAATGTTATTGATGAAGCTAAAAATATTCTTAGAAGTCATTTTGATATGAGAGTTCTTGGTGAGGCAAATTTTATTCTTGGAATAAAAATAACAAGAACATATGATGGAATTTTGCTTGACCAGTCACATTATGTTGAGAAAATTTTGAAAAAAATATAACTTTCATGATTGTAAGCATGTTGTACTCCTTTTGATTCAAGTGTACACTTATTTCCGGTTGAAAGTGAAAATGATGTAATAAATCAAAAGGAATATGCTAGCATAATCGAAAGTTTGATATATGTGACTGATTGCACTAGGACTGATATTGCATATGCAGTAGGAGTACTTGGCAGGTTTACAAGCAACCTAGGTAATGAACATTGGCATGCTATAACAAGAGTTATGAGATATTTAATTGGAACAAAAAATTGTGATTTGTTCTATAAAAAATATCATGTTGTACTTGAAGGCTTTTCTGATGCATATTGGAACACCTTATCAGGTGATTCCTGTTCTACCACTGGTTATGTTTTTACTTTGGGTGGTGGTGCTATTTGTTGGAAATCAAAAAAAGCAAACAATAATTGCTAACTCTGCCATGAAGGCTAAACTAATTGTTTTAGCTTCAGCTAGTGAGGAAACGAATTGGTTGAGAGATTTATTATTTCAAATACCTTATTTTGAAAAACCAATTCCTCCTATTTTAATTCATTGTGACAGGATCGCTGCGATTGGTAGAGTTCAAAACCATTATTACAACGGTAAATCCAGACCTATAAGGAGGAAACAAAGTAATGTAAGATCCTATTTGACAAATGGTACCATTAATGTTGATTATGTCAAATGTTGTGATAATCTTGCAGATCCTCTTACTAAGGTCTTAACAAGAGAAAAGGTTTGGAGCACATCGAGGGGGATGGGATTGAAGCCTATAAATCCTTGAGTCATATATGATGAAACCCAACCTGGGGACTAGAGATCCTATAACTAGGTTCAAATGGAAAAAACTAATCATATGATGACTTGTTGTGAAATATGCACTATCTTTTTTGTTCCCTCCTTGTGATGTGAGTGCATTGTTTCCTGTAGTGATTTGTGAAGGTTGAGTTGATCGAACTCTTAATGAATGTCTGTAACTCGTATGGGTGTAGTGTTAAGCTTACAGGAGAACTTTCGACATATTTCACCTATGTGAGTGAGGAAGTAGGTCGCTTTCTATGAGAATTGGGCTTATTATCAAATGCACTCATGAAATCGGGATAGCACAAGGTCGTAAAGTGCTGGCTTTAAAGCTCTTGTCAACACCTTGATTATTATGAGTGGACAATGACCCTTAAGTAGTCATAGTTAAAGTCTGAGACCATTACGACTCTGGAGTAAAAGTTACTGTTTCACTAAGTGGAGGTTCAATGCAATCATTATGCATAGTAGTCTTTCTTCAGCTGATGGACTCTCTTATCCAATATTAAAATGAGTGGGGATTGTTGGCTATGAAGCATTTTAATATTATTTTATATTAAAGTAGCTCTTTTAATTGTGACGTAATGCTGCCTAATTACCATTTTTTATTGGTCATGTTCATGCCAATTGTTTTGTCTTTATTGGCAGATGACATAAGTCATATAACGTTCCTGTGAACGTTGTGGTCAACAATCTTAGGCAGTTCTTCATTTGCACGTTGGTGCATTTGTTGTCCACACCATTACTTCTCCAAATTATTCCTCCATTAGTATTTGTAACCTATGTAATCTCTAGGCCATTTATCTTCACTATTTACTACCTCATTATCTTCCTATTGATTGCTAAGAAGACAACCCCAACTATAAATAGTGGTGGTGTTCCTTTGGTTTGCACACAAGATAAATATAGAGTGCATAAAGTTAGTCAAAAAAGAGAGTTCTTATTAGTTGAAGAGAGGTGTTCTTTTTGTGAAGCTTTGGATTCAACTCTTGTCCAGAGTTGTTGAGTTATATTTTGTAATTAGGTTGTTGTATCCTAGAGAGGACAAGTCAAGAGGACTACTACTGGATCGGTGAAAACATTTGCTGCAGTGGGTTTGAATCTCCTTAAAGAGAGCGAGATATCCGCGCCTCAGCCGAAAGAGATTGATTTTCTTCATTTTGTTTTCAATTGTAATCTTGTAATTCTGTTATTTTGTAATTTTTCACTAATAGAAACTCCAAACAGACATCATAATGATAGTGATAGACATACACCAAAAATTTTAAAACAACTACCTAACCAATATTCCTGCACAATCTACTCTTGACGGGTGTAACAACGTTGTCCAAAAGAAAATAGTAAGAATAAAACATCAATGCCTCTATCATCCTAAACAATGCATTTCTCCAATAACGACTGACACAAAGCGTTATAGCTAATCCCAATAAGATCACTCCATACTACTCAACAAAGCCAATGTAAATTTTTTGAATATCCATGTTGTTTTAAGTTGATTTGAAGTTTTGATGATTTCATAAAATTTCGGATCTAACAAGGTGTCACGACCGAACCTACACCCTTGGCGTGGCCGGCACTCGAGAACCATTGATGGTCCCCAAGCGAATCCTCATCCTGGTTGGCTACAAGAGGAAGACTAACTCAAGCATACATAAGCTTAAAACTGAATTAAATTCATTGAACTCCAATAGTGAACTTTAAGAAATTCTGAACAATCCTCAAAAGAAAGTAAATACAGAAAACTCTTCAACTCTGTCTATCTATGAAGCCTCTCTTATTACAGAAGGATATCGAGACAAGACCTGCGATATCTCAAAACTACTAGATGTAAGATAAAGGTAAAGTCCTCCGAAATATAAGAAGGCTCACCAAAGCTGACTGGAATATCACATGACCTCAACGAAATTATTGTTGATGATTCTAAATACATGTATCTGTATCATGAAACAATGTAGGCCAAATGGCTTAGTACATGGAATGTACGATCATGTAAGGATAATTCTAAAACATAAACATAATCTTGAACTTGATAAAAAGGAAACATACTTACCTCTTCTTAACTCACTCAATTAAACTCAACTCAAGAATAAGATACTCAACTCAAGATTAGATACTCAACTCAAAGATATGATACTCAACTCAAGATACTCGAGGATAAAACAACAATAAAAGATGCAATATATGTAAAAAAAATTAAAACATTAGATAATTGTATTGAAGAATACAATAATAACTCAATTTGTATGTAAAAATACAATATAACTATGAGGAAGATTCTCAAACCGACAACCATCATTATGAGCTATGTGATGATACAGTGTCTTCCCATGCTGCCAGAACTTTCCTATACTTTGTCGGGGTATAGAACCTACTATTAAGTGGATCCACTAGTCTATGCTAAAAAATATTAAGAAATCATCTAAAAAGTATAACCCTTTCTACCCACGTTGGCTACATGGTTTATGGGGGTTGTGAGTTGTATTAACTCTCCCCCATATCAGTGCTCAATACTACTCCCAAAATATACTAACTCATATGTTTAAAAACATAACTCTTTCTGTGTTTTGAGATTATTACTCAAAAATCTTTCTCTTAAAAGAGATGGTACTCAAACTGCTCAAAACTCATTTGGAAATCTCAGTTTCCTCTCATCTTAAATGTAAAAATATTTACTCTTAGGAATACTTAGTTCCCCTATATCATTTTAAAGAAAATGAACTCAACTATACTATTCCTCAACTCAGTGCTCAAGTCTTTAAAATAGTTTGTAAAAAGACTTCTTAAAATAGGGTTCATGCCGAATTATGGATGTGAACGACTCAATTCAACGTTTTCAATAACCATGCATATAACTCAATACTTGGAACTCAACAACTCCAAAACTCAAGGAGTCAATGATAATACTCATCTCAAGAATGCTCGACTCAAAGGGTTCATGCAGAATTATGGGCATGAACTACTAAACTCAAGGACTCAAAGGTACCTCTCATCTCAAGACTGCTAGACTCATAGGGTTCATGTGGAATTATGGGCATGAACTACTCAACTCAAGGACCTTCATTGGTAACATGTAGTATCCCCATGATTAGGAATATAATTTCAAAATGATTAGGAACTCAATACTCAAGACTTAGAACTTGAAGATACTAATACTCCTCTGAAAGATACTCAACTGATGCAGTTCATACGGAATTTTTGGTCATGAATGACTCGACTCAAGGATCTAAATAACAATATGAAACTCATGTATGCGAATCTTATCATTCCCATATTTACCTCCTCAAAACTCAATTTAAAACTCAAGTGTTGGCTTTGAAAAACTTCTCAAGATCTATAACTCAAAATAGGGTTCATGCTAAATTATAGACATGAATAAATCAACTCAAGGATCTCAATAAAAATATAAAACTCAATAATTAGGAATATAATTTTTAAAAGAACCATGAACTCAAGAACTCAAATCAACTTATCTTAAGAATACTTAAATCTAAGGGTAGAATCCTAGATTTCTCTTTTACTAATTTGAAAGAAGATGTAGGGCTTGAGGACGAACTAGTCCAACACTATGATAGACTTACATACCTTAAAGAACAAGGTTCTTGAAAAAGAACTTGATTAGAAGCCTTGAAACCCTAGCTTGAAGATAACTTATCAAGAAAACCTTTCTTGAGATTCTTGAATTAGTTTCTTGAAATCTCTATAACCAAGAATTATGATTTTCATTAGTGATTCATAATTGTATGGAGGAATTTGAGTTGAAAATAATAGAATTCTTGGAGAAAGACTTATATTGAATAAGAATCTTGAAAAAGATTGAAAGAATCTTGAATGGAGTCTTCTACTTTGATTTTTCCTAAGGGTTTTGCCCAAGGGATTGAGAGAGAAGAGAATGATGGATTAAAAGATGAAAATCTGATAGTTTTGAGCCTTTTATTAGTCAAAAAATTCGTTTAGGATTTTCTTGGAGGTAAAAATACAAAAACGACCCTTTTTAATGTTTTCTCGTCGACTAATTCGTAACAGCATTGTATCAGGTTACTAAGATGATCATAACTTTTTACTCAGAAATTGGACTAACGCAAAATTAGTGGCGTTGGAAAGTAGATTCAAATACCTTTAATTTGATTGATTATGGGCCATGTAACTCTTTATATTCTAAGAGATATGGTCGTTAGAAGTTGACCCAAGTAAAATCTTACATCAAAACTTAATCGATAAGGAAACTTCAAGAACACTTATCAAAAACTCATCAAGAAATTAAATTGCTCAATATTTATGGATAGATTTGCAAAAGAAACTCATGATTGGTGTGTGGGTGAACAAACCCAACATTATGGAAGCTTACAAACCTCAAAGAACTAGGTTATTAGCAAAATCTTGAATTTCGTGAACGAACGCTTGAAATTTTGAATTTTTTCTCCTCTCTTGAATCTTCTGTCTAAAACCCTAAACTCTTTTGGGGATGAATGACATTGATTATGATCAGTTTGTACCTTTAATTGGGTGTAATTCGCGTTTAGAATAAGTGGGGGTAAGGAAAAGACTAAAATACCCGTCCTATTTTTGGGTAATTTTCCTTAAATGGACAGTCTGCGTTCAAAAAGGCATATCTCCCTCATACGAGCTTGAATAATGGAAAACTCAGTGGTGTTTGAAAAAGGACTGAGATATCTTTCATTTGATATCTTATGGGTCTCCTAACTCATTCTGTGCTAAAAGTTATGGTCATTTGAAGTTGACCCAAAACTTGAAAAAACTTAGGAATAACCTAAATGAATTATCTTCAATTCTTTTTGGAACTCAAGGTGCTACATCTAGCGATCTTAAAACTTAAGAAAATTTTAAATTCATTAGTAGAATCTTACTCACAACAAAGGATGGTTCGTGTAACATCTCACAATTTGAAATAAATAGGAAGAAGCCAATAATTGGAAATAGTCATTTTTGGAAAGAAGGAAAAATCTGGAAATTTACTCAAGTTAGGAAATAGTGAGTTTTTGGTCAACTTCAAACAGACGTAACTCCTAGATCAGGATTATTTAGGGTTACTTCTAGGTATGGGCTCTTGGAATGATCTTTCCAATGCCGCCAGGTTTGCTCGAATCCAAGTTCATATGAGTGAGATACTCCCATTGGAAGTTGGGTTGTTCAAATACCAATCCGGATTTTTAAAGGGTAGTTCGGTCTTTTCCTTGCCCAATTATTTTATTTCATTTTTGGTAATTAAGTTAGGGTCTAAACAGAATTAGATCAGTTTATGCTTTTACCAAAATACGCTAGGGCTTGGAGAAGAGAGAAAAGAAGAGGAGAAAGGAGAAGAAAAGCAAGATTCGTCAAGATAGTCGAGTTTAGCTTGTGGATTTCGTCAGGGGTGATCCCTACAAGGTATGTGAGGTCACCTAGCGTTGGGTTAGTTCACCCACGCACCAAACTTGATTCAATTTCACCAAAGTATATTGATTTGAAAGTAAATCCCTAGAATTCTTGATAAAGTTCGTTTGAATCATTGTGGGTTGTGTTGTTGAAATTGCTTGGAATTGATTCACGTTTTTAGTTGTGTTTTCGAGTAGAATCTGATGTATATTGAGGGTATAAATGATTCTAATTGTTTGAGGAAAGAACCAATAGAGTTTAGAGGGTTTAGAGCTGGAAAACAAAGAAGAAATTTCGTCTGTCGAAATTTAATAGTGCCTTCACATCGCAGAGCTAGTCCCCAGATTTGGAAAAAGTCGTTTCACATCGCGGAGCGGTCACGGATAGTTCTACCTCAAAATTTATTTTTGAAACCAAAATTTAAATGTTTCTCCACGTCGCGAACCCACCCTCAGATATTGATTTTTGGTCTTTTCTCATGTTTAACTATCTAAATTCATTCCTAAACATCATGAGATCTTTCCTATCACAAATCACATCCTTGAATCCATAAATTCAATTCAAGTAAAGTTAAGAGTCAAGTCAAGAGAAGTCAAGAGTCAAGTTAAGAGAAGTTCATAAAGTTTTACAAAAGCCTTTTGCATATGTTTTAACTTTGTTTTAACACTTAAAGTTTTGAGTTCAGTAAAGTGTAACGTTGAAGTTCATTTCTTCAAAAGTATATGGAGGCTATGTATTCCCAAAGGGTTTTAAATTTTTTCGCATTTAAACAAGAAAGGAAACCTCGATTTCCAAGGACCCTTCGGGCTAGTTTTCAGAAAAGAGTAATCAGTTTCTAAATGAAGCAAGAGAAGAAACTTTGATTTCCAAGATTGCCTTTGAGCTAAGTTTTTGAGCACTAATCTCAAATCACAGAAAGAAGTATGTTTTTAAGCATAAGAGTTAATATTATATTTTTGGGAGTAGTATTGAGCACCGATATAGGGGGGAGTTCAGACAACTCACAGCCCCCATAAACCATGTAGCCACCATGGGTAGAAAAGGGCCATACTTTTTAGATGATTCCTTTAGTGCTTTTTAGCATAGACTAGTGGATCCACTTAGTGAGTTAAGTTCTATACCCCCGGCAAGGTATAAGACGGTTCTTGGCAGCGTGAGGTAAAATGGTGTATCATCACTATAGCTCTTAAGTGATGATTATCGGTTAGAGAAACTTCCACAACAGTATTTTATATTTTTTTATATACAAATGGAGTTCATATTGTATTTTTGCATACATACAGAGTTATTATTGTATTTCTAAATACACAAAGTTGACATCATATTTTAAACAGTTTTTCTTATATTGCACTTATTTTTAAGCTGCTTTATATTGAAATGAGTTCATTTATATTGAGTTGAGTTGAACCGGTAAGTTCTTCAGTTCCTTTCAGATTCTTTTCAAGCTTAAGTTGTTTTTCGCATTCCAACTCGCATACTTGTACATTTAATGTACTGATGCCAATTGTCCTGCATCGTATTATGATGCAGACGCAAGTAACCAAGATTAGCACGCAGTGCCTCGTTGATCCAGTTGAGCACTCGGAGTCTGTTGGTAAGCCTCCTTACATTCTGGAGGACTCCTTTTACTTTGTTTTCAGTATTTTATTGTTAGAATGATCGGGGGTCTTGTCCCGACATCTCTCCTTGTTTTAGAGGCTTCATAAACAGTTAGCAGTTCAGTTGTCCTTGCATTATCATTCAGATGTTATTTAAAGACTGAGTTTCCATTTTGGCAAAACTATTATTTCTTAAGTTATGCATTCGTTATATTTTCTTATCTTTAAGTCTTTCGCTGAGTAAGTAAGTCAGGTCAAGGGTTCGCTTCGGGCTAGCAATGGTTCTCGAGTGCCAGTCCCACCCAGGGTGTAAGCTCGGGGCGTGGCAGTTCGAGTCTTAGTTCAAAAAAATTCTGGGTATTACAATATATCCCCCTTAGGATAATTCTTCCTAGAATGTTGGCTGAATTGGGTATGGAATGGGGTTACTCTTATCATCTCTGCAATACCAACTAGAATTGCCCGTATTACTATTCGGAACCAACTAAGGGCTCTCGTTTAGCTATTTCTCATAGTAAAACCTTACCTTGCTCTTCCTTCTTATTTATAACTTTAGATGGAATAATCACACCATAATTATCACGATAAGAACATTAATCTTCTCCTTCTAACATCACTCCACCACTAAAAGGACCTCTGAAAAGCTATCTCACATACTCTTTGAGCTCAGTACTATCTTATTCTCAACACTTGACTTGATTTCTCATCTTATCATCTCCCCATTAGGTCTAAAGCTGACACTTGGAAGCTATGGACCTATTCTATCATCTCTAAACTGGTCTACATCCCCTTTTCACAACTTAAGTACTATTTGCCCACTTAGTATACCTCATTACTGAATCAGTTCTATAACCTCCTGAACATCATGACCCTCTCAAACAAATCATAAGCGTAGCTTAGATCTATCACTTTATGAATACTCTATTATCTTATTCAACACATGAATTTTGTCTCCTCTAACACGATGGCACATCGACATCATCTCTATATTGGTTAAATTATACTATATATCATCATGACTAGTAACTATTCTTCTTCCTTCTATCGAGAACTCTCTACAACATTATTACTCCTTATTCCACTCATAAAGGAACTCATCACTTATAACTAACTGGGTGCAAGATTGCAATAACATAATTTGCCCCATCACTATCTCCTTTTCTTTGATTACTGAACCTCTGCATACTTTCCTCTAACTTTGGGAACTCTTACTACTACTGCTTATAATCTCATAACTCATACTACCTTTTCGAGATAAAAATACTACCTATGCTCTAAACATACTTCCTCATAAGGATCTCAGCTGAAATACAACTTAGAGAAGAGAGAAGAGAATACAACTCGCTTTTAGCTTGAACGCACGATTCATATGAACATGAGTGAATTCCTTCTAAACTCAATACTTAACTCACTCATGGGCTTCTCTCAAGCCCTTTTGGAGTCTCATAACTTCCTCAAGACTTTGCTAAGAGAAACTCATCAGTAAAAAAATGACTTTGCTTTTCAACCACCTCTAGTATGAGAGGTAGTCAAATATATATAAGAACACACAAGTTAGAATAAGTCTATGAAATATACCTATTGCACGATTTAGAGTATGAAAGAAGTGAAACTTTTCTAAAATGTTTGTAGCCCCTCATTTATAGAAGTGGTCCCCTCACAACCATAAATAAGAACCTACTAACATGGCTTCATAGACACCCTAGGACACTTGAACTATGTGCTAAGATACCAAGTGTGTCACGATTTGAGCCTACACCCTAGACGTGGCCGGTACTCGAGAACAATTGTTAGTCCCCAAGCGAACCCTCATCCTGGCTGGCTACAAGTGGAAGACTAACTCAAGCATACATAAGCTTAAAACTAAATTAAATTCATTGAACTCCAATAGTGAACTTTAAGATAGTCTAAACAATACTCAAAAGAAAGTAAATACAGAAAACTCTTCAATTGAGTCTATCTATGAAGCCTCTACTAATACAGAAAGATATCGAGACAATACCCACGACATCTAAAAACTACTAAATGTAAGGTAAAGGTAAAGTCCTCCGAAATATATGAAGGCTAACCAAAGCTGACTGGAATATCACATGACCTCAACGAAATGTATGTTGATGGTCTTGAATACCTGTATCTACATCATGATCATGATGTAGACCAAATGGCTCAGTACATGGAATGTACGAACGTGTAAGGGGAATTCTAAAGCATAAACATAAGCTTGAACTTGATAAAAAGGAAACATACTTACCTCTTCTCAACTCACTAAACTAAACTCAACTCAAGAATAAGATACTCAACTCAAATATTAGAAACTCAACTCAAAGATATGATACTCAACTCAAAGAGACTCAACTCAAGATACTCGACTCAAGATACTCAGGGATAGAGCAATAATAAAATAATAAAATATGCAATATATGGAAAACTTTTAAAATAGTAGATAATAAAGCAATTGTATTGAAGAATAGAATAATAACTCAATTTGTATATAAAAATGCAATATAACTCTGTAGGAGATTCTATAACCGACAACCAGCACTATGAGTTATGTGATGATACAACGTCTAGCCCATGCTGTCAGAATTGTCCTATACTTTATCGGGGTATGGAACCTACTTCTAAGTGCATCTACTAGTCTATGCTAAAAAGTACTAAGGAATCATATAAAAAGTATGACTCCTTCTACCAATATTGGCTACATGGTTTATGGGGGATGTGAGTTATATGATCTCTCCTCCATATCGATGCTCAATACTACTCCCAAAAGATACTAGCTCATATGTTTAAAAACATAACTCTTTCTGTGTTTTAAGATTATTACTCAAAAATCTTTCTCTTAAAAGAGATGGTACTCAAACTACTCAAAACTCTTTTGGAAATCTGAGTTTCCTCTCACCTTAAATATAAAAATATTTACTCTTCAAAATACTTAGTTCCCCTATATGATTTTAAAGAAAATGAACTCAGCTCTACTCTTCCTCAACTCAGTGCTCAAGTCTTTAAAACAAGTTTTAAAACAATTTGTAAAAAAATTCTTAAAATAGGGTTCATGTCGAATTATGGATGTGAACGACTCAATTCAAGGTTTTCAATAGCCATGCATAGAACTCAATACTTGGAACTCAACAACTCCAGAACTCAAGGAGTCAATGATACTACTCATCTCAAGAATGCTCGACTCGGAGGGTTCATGCGGAATTATGGGCATGAACTACTTAACTCAAGGACTCAATGATACCTTTCATCTCAAGACTGCTTGACTCATAGGGTTCATGCAAAATTATAGGCATGAACTACTAAACTTAAGGACCTTCATAGGTAACATGTAGTATCCCCATTATTAGGAATATAATTTCAAAATGATTAGGAACTCAATACTCAAGACTTAGAACTTGAAGATACTACTTCTCTCAAAGATACTCAACTAATGGAGTTCATACAGAATAATTGGGAATGAACGACTCGACTCAAGCGTCTAAATAACAATATGGAACTCATGTATTCGACTCTTCTCATTCTCATACTTACTTCATCAAAGCTCAGTTTAAAACTCAAATGTTGGCTTTGAAAAACTTCTCAAGATTTATAACTCAAAATAGGGTTCATGCTGAATTATAGACATGAACAATTCAACTCAAGGATCTCAATAAAAATGTTGAAACTCTATAATTAGGAATAGAATTTTTAAAAGAACCATGAACTCAAGAACTCAAATCAACTTACCTCAAGAATACTTAAATTTAGGGGTAGAATCCTAGATTTTTCTTTTACTGATTTGAAAGAAGATGTAGGGCGTGAGGACAAACTAGTCCAACACTATGATAGCCTTACATACCTGGAAGAACAAGGTTCTTGAATAATCTTGAAGAATTTTAAAGAACTTCATTAGAAGTCTTGAAACCCTAGCTTGAAGGTAAACGATCAACAAAACCTTTCTTAAGATTTTTGAATTAGTTTCTTGAAATCTCTATGGCCAAGAATTATGATTTTCATTAGTGATTCATAATTTTATGGAGGATTTTGAATTGAAAAGAATGGAATTCTTGGAGAAAGACTTACCTTGAAGAAGAATCTTGGATGAAGTCTTCTACTTGATTTTTCCTTAGGGTTTTGCCCTAGGGTTTGAGAGAGAAGAGAATGATGGATTAAAAGATGAAAATTTGACTATTATTTTTTTAGCCTTTTATTAGTCAAGAAATTCGTTTAGGGTTTTCTTGGAGGTAAAAAGACTAAAACAACCCTTTTTAATGTTTTCCCGTCGGCTAATTCATAACAACACTATATCAAGGTACTAAGATGGTCATAACTTATTGCTTAGAAATTGGATTGACACGAAATTGGTGGCGTTGGAAAGTAGATTTAAATACCTTTAATTTCATAGGTTATGGGCCACGTAACTCTTTATATTGTAAGAGATATAGTCATTTGAAGTTGACCCAAGTAGAATCTTACATCAAAACTTAATCGATAAGGAAACTTCAAAAGCATTTATCAAGAACTCATCAAGAAATTAAATTGCTCAATATTTATGGATAATTTGCAAAAGAAACTCATGATTGGCGTGTACGTGAACAACCTCAGCACTATGGAAGCTTGCATACCTCAAAAAACTAGGTTCTTGGCAAAATCTTGAACTTCTTGAACGAACACTTGAAACTTTGAACTTTTTCTCCTCTTGAATATTCTCTCTAAAACCCTAAACACTTTTAGGGATGAATGAAACTAATTCTAATCATTTTAGACCCTTAATTGGGTGTAATTCGTGTCTATAGTAAGTGGAGGTAAGGAAAAGACTAGAATACTCCTCCTATTTTCGGGCAACTTTCCTTAAATGGACAATCTGACTTCAAAAAGGTATATCTCCCTCATACGAGTTCAAAAATTAGCAAACTCGATGGCGTTGGAAAGAAGACTCGGAGATATTTCATTTGATGTCTCCTAACTCCTTCTGTGCTAAAAGTTATGGTCGTTTGAATTTGACCCAAAACTTGGAAGAACTAAGGAATGACTTGAATGAATTTTCTTCATTTCTTTTTGGAACTCAAGGTGCTACATCTAGAGATCTTACAACTTATGTAAATTTTAAATTCCTCGGTAAAATCTTACTCACAACGAAGGATGGTTTGAGTCTTAGTTCAAAACATTTCTAGGGTGTTTCACAAGGACCTGGTTGAAGAAAGACTGCATACACGAAAAAGTCAAAAAATAGTGATCTAAAAGTTGTCACATTTGTCATGGTTGGTGCATAACTTTTCAGAGTAGGAGGCTATCAGCCAATGGCTTTATCCGAAGGGTTTCTGTCCATTTGAATATAGTCTCTTCTCCAAAGACACAACAAAAGATTTGGCAAACAAAGTTTTGAATTCTGAAAAATTCATAAGCTTACAAAGAAAAAAGTCATTTTCAAGGAAGAACATTGCTCATACTCAACGATGGACCTGGTGGAGTACTGGAGCGTCTTTGTTGTATTTTGAATTGTGTGTCTTGTGTGCTTGTATTGTAAATCTCACTTAAGTTATAAAGGATAGTAGATCGGTTGTGTCACACCCCGAGGCTACCTCTCATACGTGGGCATGGGACCTAGGATCACGAGTGACCCCAAGCTAACCCTGCTGGCATATCATAAGCATACTAAAGCAACTGAATCTATAAATATTGTGCGGAAGCTAAATCATATGAGTAATCTGAAATGATGGGGAATACCCATATACTATCTGAATAAATAAACACTGAGAGTTTAAACAACAACTGAAAAGTCAAACTCTAACACTATAGCTGAATCTAACTATGTATGAAATATGCCTCTAAACTGACTAGAAGTGCTAGGACATCCCCCAGCTAAATCTAGCAAAACTGAAAACTGAAGCTAAAAGTAAAGAAAGATAATCATGTCACTCGTCCTCGAAGAATGAGTACTCATCACGGGGGCACGTAGTTTTAGGGCTTAAGGGTGATTGACTTGAGTCCACTCCGTATTAAGCATACTCCCAATTGGAATGTATACAAGCAATATTATGACTGAAATGCTGAAGTACTGGATAGCTCAATTACTGACATGCAAACTCTGACAATGCAACAATTATGACTGATAATTTAACATTTGTAAACCAAATCATGTATATCTGAATAATCTGACCTAACATGTATAATTCATGAACTAAACGAACTACATAGCTAGGGTTCTGAATTTATGAAGGAATTTATACCAAACCATACTAAAATCATGCTAATCTGATAAGAAACGTTAAAGTAACTAATTTGTAATGATTTGCTGAAATTCTAGAAACCCCAGGTCTAGCTAATATTAAGGGAATCAAGAATTTGACTTAATTATAAGGACCTAATGGGTGAAAGGAACCCACTAGTGAAATCCCACATACATGGTAAAGAATTCCATGGAGAAATCTTTCGATTTCGGGAAAAAAACTGATGAAAACTTGTTGCGTTCTTGGACTAGGGCTTGGTCAACTATCTCTCCTTCTGCGTTCTAATTTTTCTAAGTTTTTGTTAAATCATTTGCTTAGGGTATATTCTAATTAAGTTACTAGGCTAAAACTGACCAAAACTACGTAGTTTAGGGTTTAAATGATATAGTTTAAGGGTCCAACGCATAAGTAAAAGACCAAAAGACCCCTGACTTAAAAACTGTCAGGACCACCGACGGACCATAGTAGGACCGACGATTCGTGCTGGTCAATCATCGGTCGACGTTTGGGGCTTAAAAACAAGGGTCTGACCTACGGTCCTGGACCAGAGACCGTGGCCTAACCTACGATCCGTGAGTCAGGCTGTGGGTCGACAACTAGAAAATTCTCTGAGGCTTCTGGGGGGATGGGTCGCAGTTGGTGCACCACATACCTGCAGAATGAATCGTGGGTCCTCCTACGGTCTGTGGGTAGTGCCCGTCGGTGCCATATGCAACTTCTTAAAGCTGCAATTTGGTAGTTTTAGCATACGGGGTGTTACAGGTTGTTTGCCTAAGTTTTCAGTTCGAATCATATTAACTATAGTTATTTAGTCGAATCATCTATGTTTTAGTCAAGCCTTTTTACATCATTGTTTTGATGTTCTCTTGGGTAAAGTTGCTTAGGAGTGTCAACTAGAGTTAGTTGATGTGTGGGTGTAGCAAAGTTGTTGCTTGTTTATGCTCTTATCTTTGAGATCGAAGTTGGTGGCTAGAGTTAGCCTTGTTGGGTTCTTGAAGTCTAGATCAAATAGAGTTAGTTGGTTTAGTGGGCAATAGAGTTATTGCTTAGTTTCCGTTGTAGTAGAGTTGTTGTAGTAAGGGGGAAGGGATTAATAGTTTAATTCCTAGGTTGCAAGAGTTTGTAAACTAAATCTTTGCTCCGTTTTGAGTGAAATGGAGTTTGGGTTGAAATCCTATGAGTACAGGTCGTGGTTTTCATCTCTCTTTAGTAAGGAGGTTTCCACAATAAATCCTTGTGCTTGATTTACTTTGAATTATTTATTTTCTGCACTATTATTCTATCGGGGACCTGATCACTGGTGGACGCATACATTTTAACAATCCGGTCTGATGATTCCTCACATCTATGTTGTCTAATGGATAACCACAAGGGAAAGGACTTCCATCATAGTTGCTTTTGTTGAAAGTTCTGAATTGAGATTTAAAATTGGGCACTGCACCGAATAAGTTATTGTATACAACACTGGATATTGCCAAAGAATTTAGATCAAGTAGACCAACAGGAATGCTCCCATTTAATCTGTTGTAGGAAAGGTCTGTGACGCCCCAAGACTACCCCTAGACGCGAAACGGTGCTTAGATCCACAAGTGATCCCAAGCAAATCTCATGGCATGTCATAACACTAAGATTAATGTGAAATAGCAAAAGAAAATCACTAGTTCTGGAACTAAACTGTAATAGACTAAAATATCAATGGACGCATATTTGAGTACACATAAGCGGAATCTAAACTGATTGTCCAAAAGCCACTACTAACAAGAGTTGCTATAGGACAAACCCCTTGTTAACTCATCTATCTAAAAATTGAATGATTGAAATGAAACATAAAGTGTTGTCCTCAGAGAGATGAGGACTCACCAACTCAGCTAATGCTGACTAGAGAAAGTACTAAATGTGAGTTGGATACCGAGCATCAAATCTATATTATCAAACATTATAGGAAAAAAGTATGCGGTCAGTAATTTAAATGTATTGAGTATGTAAGATAATGCATGCTAAACATGATAGCTAAAAATGATGAATATGTAAAACATTTTGATGCCATGACCAAGTAAAATAACGTGAAATTGAGACATATTGAGTTGAGATACATAAGTACAAGTTCAGGCAATACCTGAAAGTTTAACTGTGGGAGATACCAAAACTGACATAAACCATGTGAGCTACTACATGGAGTTCAATGTACTTCACTTACAACAAAAAGAGGGTTTTCAATACTTGCCAAGGTACGGGACCTGAGCTGAGCTAATGTGCATCCACTAAGCTAAAGTCTACAAAGACTAATCCTACAGTGACATGTAGTTCTAGGATTTAGGGATTGTTATCAAAGATCCACAAACGTTGACCGAAATCCTTCATCCCTAAAGTTGTTTGGTACTAAGTATAATTCCTATAGAAACATGCATATAAATAGGAAACAATAATAATATGATACTATTAAATCAAACTGATAACTAATAAATAGTGAGTAGCTCATAAATTATGATAACTAAAATAATTTGAGATATACTTTATTTGAAAGCATCTAAATCATGATAATCGGATAATCTAGAGACATGCATATAAAATAGCATAACTGTAAATCATGAAAATACTTGTATGCTATGGTTTCATAATAAAAACATGGTATTATAATTAAAAGGGAAAAGGGTCAAAAATATCCTTAAACTATGTGAAAGGAACAAAAATGTCCTCCGTTTATACTTCGGTTCAAAAATGCCCTTACCATCAATACTTTGGTTTAAAAATTCCCAAAATATAAATACTAATTCTCTAGAATAATAATACTCATTGGGTTGAGTTAATACTCAAAAGACCCTCTTTAAGGGTTAACTGAACTTTACTTTATCCGACTGAAATGCTCCTGAAAAGTGTTTATTCTCTTCTTAAAAATAGTAATTATTTTCTCAATATAAAACAATACATTTGAAACCATTACTGTTTCCTTAAACTCTTCTCAAAAGATACTTTAAAATGCTTGGACTTGCTTTAGTTTTGAAAATTATGCGAAGATTCTCAACAATTTTCAACTCAATAGGATTCATGTAATAAAAGACATGAACAATGTTTCAAACTCAGAATGCACAAATTACTATAATCTCAATAACAATGAATTTGGAACTTAGAATAAGGAATGAAAGTATATCTTAGAATCATATAACATACACTATTAAAAAACTGCTAAAAAACGACGGAAGAAAAAGCGACGGACTAAGATATGTTGTCCGTCGTTTTTTAATTAAAATAATTATTTTTAAAATTATTTTACAAAAAGCGACGAACTGCATCTCTTAGTCCGTCACTTTTTCTTCAAAATAATTATTTATAAATTAAATAATAACCACAATGTCCGTCATTTTAATTTATTTTATTTTATTAATTCATTTTTTAAAAAAGCGACGGACGGCATCTCGTAGTCCGTCGCTTTTTAATTTAAAAGAATTTAATTTTTTTTTTAAAAGCAACGGACGGCATCGCTTAGTCCGTCGCTTTTTATCGCGAATTTTTGCCAATTAATTATTTTATATAGATAGCGACGCAGTCCGTCGCTTTTTATTAAAAATAATTATTTAATAATTTAAAAAAAGTCACGCCGTCCGTCGCTTTTTATTAATTTTAATTGTTTAATTATTTTTTAAATTAGCGACGGACAACATCTTTATGTCCGTCGCTTCTTGGTCAAAATATCTGGTCAAATATTTTAAGAAAGCGACGGACAATATCTCTTAGTTTGTCACTTTTTGGTCAAAATATTGATCAAACAATTTTTTTAAAAAAGCGACGGACATAGAGACGTTTTTCATCGCTTTTTTAAAAATATTTGAACTAGCAGACCCAATTTTCCCCATTTCTCCATATAAAAAACTAAATTGAGAAATATTTTGATTTAATTTTATTTAAATCGTCTTCCGGAGAATGGTTTTGTGTAAAATAAAAAACAAAAAAAATTATAATACCGACTTCCAAATGTCGGTAAAATTAAATAGTATGTAATAAATTAATATTTTCAATTAACTTTAAATAAATCGTCCTCCGAATGACGGTTTTATATAAGTTAAAAAATAATTTAATATAAAATACCGACCTCCCGATGTCAATATTATGTAATTAACGTGATTACTTTTTATTTATCTTAAAATTTAATGTGATACTGACCTCATGAGGTCGGTATTTTTTATTATATCTAATTAATTTTAATAAAAGTAACATCTGGAGGTCGGTATGTTTAAAATATTCTTATTAATCATAATTTTGCTATTGTGCATAATATTAAAATTTTATTTTACACCTACGATTAATTGTTCAAAAAGTGTAACAATTTTGTATACTTTTACAAATAAAATTTTAGAATTCGTGAAATAAATAAAAAAAAATATCTATAATCCATATTTAGAGTATGAAACTACGTTGATATGAATTAGGAGATACTTATACTTATATTTATAGAGTAATGTACAAATCCTATCAGTCCGTCGTCTAATCATAAACTTAATATCTCATGTCATGATGTAGTAGAGGTGAAGAGCTAACATATAATTCATTCCAATATGAAATGCGAGATAGTAGTATTATATACGTTCGATCTTGAATGGATGTTAAGTGTAGTGATCACCTCCTAATTATGATGACATGTAAAGGATACTTCATCAGAGTATGAAATACGTTGATTAATTATATATATATTCCTCGAGTAGTTTAACAAATTCAGCTATGAAATACATTATCAATTAAAGAAATACTGATGATCAATTCAAGGAGATTTATATATTAAATTTGATATTGATAAATTTTTGTTGATCAATAAAATTAAATTTATATAATTAGAGGGTATATAATTTAAATTTATAAAATTAACTTGATCGATAAATTAAATTTATTAGATTAAACTTTTGTTGATATGTAGTTAAATTTTATATATATATATATACAACCCCTTTAACTTGTCCATATTTTTTATTTTGGCACTTTATCTTAGCCTTGTTCCATTTTAACACTTGAACTCTATTTTTTATGTTCCATTTTAACACGAAATACTATTTTTATGATTTATTTATTTTTATATATATTCTTCAATTGCAACTTCTTATTTTAAATCGACATGTGTCATTTAATTTTAGTTAAAAAATTAAAAATTAACAAAAAATAATTCTTTTTAAAAAATAATAATTTCTTTTTAAAAGTGTTATGTATTTTTGTGTGAAAAATAACCGACGAAATTGTGTTGGTTTTCTTTCTTTAAAATCACTGACAACCTAACAAAGTCAGTCAAGTTTTAACATTGTTTAATAGTGTTATTAGTAATGAACAAGAGTCTTTTTTTAGTAGTGTTGTTAACTAAGTCAGTCGAGTCTTTTTGAAGATGGATTTTTTTATTCGTATTGATTTATATTAAAAATTAAAAAGTGAGTATTTGCGTTAAATTTAGATAGCCTAGATGATAAGAAAAAATAAATAACTAGTGTTATTAAATTTGATTGAATGTTTAAGAAAGAAAATCAAAGAACTTTCGTCAATTTATTTTCATGCAAACATACAGAGAAATATCAAAAAATAATATTATTATTTGAAAAATTTTATGTTCGTTCGCGAATGTTAATTTTTTTAATTAACAGGCACACCTCTATTTTTTTTAAATAAGAAATTGCAATTGAATAACATAAATAAAAACAAATCATAAAAATTAGTATAAGTGTTTAAATGGTACAAAAAAAATGAAGTTTAAGGGTTAAAATGGAAGAAGGCTAAAATGTATATGTATATGTAATTTTAATTAATAAAATCAACCTCAAAAGGTGAGTTTATATTAAAATAAATTAATAAATACCGACCTAAAGAGGTCGGTATATTTAAATAATTATTTTATTTAGATAATATCGACTTCACGATGTCGGTATGTTGACACCCAATTTTGATAGACCTATAACCCTTTCGGAAGTGCTATTTGGTTAAATACGTGTTTTTTTAAAATTTTCCGAGTTTAAATTTTTAATCGATTTTGTCTAAAAATTATATATTTTAGTTTGCATGCTTTATAAAATTATCGTAAATATTTTTAAAATTATAAGTAAAACTCGGAATAATTATTTTATTCAAATGTTTTAAATTTTAAGTGATTTTTATTATATAAAATGTTATAATATTTGTAGTATTTTAATTGGATAGCATTTCTTTAATTTTTCTCGAAATCATTTAATTTTTAACCCATTCTAATCTAATTCCTTTCAATTTTAGCTTTTTCCTTATTCAATTCATTGCAATTTTAGCGACCTCAATCCAATTTCGTTTTTCAATTATAGCCTCTTATATCAATTTTAGTTGCAATTTTTGCCATCCATTCATTGCAATTATAACCCTTTTTGTCCAAATCTTAAAACATTAGTTTAAATCTTAACCGTCCATCCTTTAAGTGAATCCTAGATTAAATTCTAGCCGTTCATCTTAACTTATCCAATGGCTCAAATTAAATCTACCTAACCTTCTTATTTTTTACCTAAAAAATGACCAAACCCTCTAATTTTGAAAAACTCATCTCTTCTCTCCTTGCTAGCTCCCGCCGCCGGCCTCCTTCCGTCGACCTCCTCCCGTCGCCCTCCTCTTCTCATCTCTTCTCTCCTTGCTCCCTCCCGTCTCTTCTCTCGTTGCTCCCGCCCTCCTCTTCTCACCTTGCTCCCGCCCTCCTCTTCTCATCTCCTCTCCTTGCTCCCTCCCGTCTCTTCTCCTTTAATTGAAGGTTAGGTTTCATAATAGTATTTTTAATTTCTTTGAATTTGAGTATTGAATTTGTTAATTAGTGTATTGAATTAGTTTTTTTATTGATTGTTAGTTTGATTGATTGTTAATTAGTAAGTGAATGATTTAGGGGTTTTTGATGGTTAGTTTGAATTAGGGATTATTTGATTGTTAGTTTGTATTTGTTGATTGTGAAATAAAAATTTTAATGTTGGAGTTTGTTTGAATTAGGATATCTTAGGATTTGTTTGAAATTTGGTATTTCTTGAGTTAATTAGTTTGATTTTGGAATTGTAAGATTAGATTGAATTAGGGTATTTAAGGAGTTGTTTGAATTTAGGATTTTAGCACTAGTTAGATTTTGGGATTTTAGGACTAGTTTGAATTTGTGATTTCAAGACTAGTTTGAATTTTGAATTTAGGACTAGTTTGAATTATTATTGAAGTTGAACTTAGAATTTGAACATGAATTTGAAGTTGAACTTAGAATTTGAACATGAATTTGAACTTGAACTTAGAATTTGAACATGAACTTGAACTTGAACTTAGAATTTGAAGTTAAACTTGAAATTAGAACTTAAACTTGAATTTAGAACTTGAACTTGAACTTAGAATTTGGACTTGAAATTAGAACTTGAACTTGAACTAGAACTTGAACTTAGAACTTGAACTTAAACTTAGAACTTGAAATTGAACTTGAATTTAGAACTTGAACTTAAAATTAGAATTTGAACTTGAACTTAGAACTTAGAACTTGAACTTGAAATTAGAATTTGAACTTGAACTTAAAACTTGAACTTGAAATTAGAATTTTAACTTGAACTTAGAATTTGAACTTGAACTTAAAACTTGAACTTGAAATTAGAACTTGAACTTGAACTTAGAATTTGAAGTTAAACTTAGAACTTGATGTTGAAATTAGAACTTGAACTTAGAACTTTCAATTTGAGTATTGAATTTGTTAATTAGTGTATTGAATTAGTTTTTTTTTATTGATTGTTAGTTTGTGTTTGTTGATTGTGAAATGAAAATTTTAATGTTGGGGTTTGTTTGAATTAGGGTATCTTAGGATTTGTTTGAAATTCGGTATTTCTTGAGTTAATTAGTTCGATGTTGGAATTGTAAGATTAGATTGAATTAGAATATTTAAGGAGTTGTTTGAATTTAGGATTTTAGCACTAGTTAGATTTTGGGATTTTAGAACTAGTTTGAATTTGTGATTTCAAGACTAGTTTGAATTTTGAATTTAGGACTAGTTTGAATTATTATTGAAGTTGAACTTAGAATTTGAACATGAACTTGAACTTGAACTTGAACTTAGAATTTGAAGTTAAACTCAGAACTTGATGTTGAAATTAGATCTTGAACTTGAACTTGAACTTGAGCTTAGATTTGAAATTAGAACTTGAACTTGAACTAGAACTTGAACTTAGAACTTGAACTTGAACTTGAACTTAGTTATTGAAGTTGAACTTAGAATTTGAACATGAACTTGAAATTAGAACTTGAACTTTGAATTAGAACTTGAACTAGAAATTATAAATTGAACTTGAACTTAGAACTTGAAATTAGAACTTGAACTTAGAACTTGAACTTGAAATTAGAATTAGAACTTGAACTTGAACTTGAGCTTAGATTTGAAATTAGAACTTGAACTTGAACTAGAACTTGAACTTGAACTTGAACTTGAACTTGAACTAGAACTTGAACTTGAACTTGAACTTAGTTATTGAAGTTGAACTTAGAATTTGAACATGAACTTGAAATTAGAACTTGAACTTAGAATTAGAACTTGAACTAGAAATTATAAATTGAACTTGAACTTGAAATTAGAAATTGAACTTGAGCTTAGAACTTGAACTTAGAACTTGAACTTGAAATTAGAACTTGAGCTTGAACTTGAACTTGAACTCAGAATTTGAAGTTAAACTTAGAACTTGATGTTGAAATTAGAACTTGAACTTGAACTTAGAATTAGATCTTGAACTTGAAATTAGAACTTGAACTTGAACTTAGAACTTGAACTTAGATCTTGAACTTAGAACTTGAACTTGAACTTAGAATTTGAAGTTAAACTTAGAACTTGATGTTGAAATTAGAACTTGAACTTGAACTTAGAATTAGAACTTGAACTTGAAATTAGAACTTGAACTTGAAATTAGAACTTGAAGTTGAAATTGAACTTGAACTTAGAATTAGAATTTGAACTTGAACTTGAACTTAGAATTTGAAGTTAAACTTAGAACTTGATGTTGAAATTAGAACTTGAACTTGAACTTACAACTTGAACTTAGAATTAGAACTTGAACTAGAAATTATAAATTGAACTTGAACTTAGCACTTGAAATTAGAACTTGAACTTAGAACTTGAACTTGAAATTAGAATTTGAACTTGAACTTGAACTTGAACTTGAAATTAGAATTTGAACTTGAACTTAGAATTTGAAGTTAAACTTAGAACTTGATGTTGAAATTAGAGCTTGAACTTGAACTTAGAATTAGAACTTGAACTTGAACTTGAGCTAAGAACTTGAAATTAGAACTTGAACTAGAACTAGAACTTGAACTTAGAACTTGAACTTGAACTTAGTTATTGAAGTTGAACTTAGAATTTGAACATGAACTTGAAATTAGAACTTGAACTTAGAATTAGAACTTGAACTAGAAATTATAAATTGAACTTGAACTTAGAATTAGAACTTGAACTTGAAATTAGAAATTGAACTTGAGCTTAGAACTTGAAATTAGAACTTGAACTTAGAACTTGAACTTGAACTTGAACTTAGAATTTGAAGTTAAACTTAGAACTTGATGTTGAAATTAGAACTTGAACTTAGAACTTGAATTTGAAATTAGAACTTGAACTTAGAACTTGAATTTGAAATTAGAACTTTAACTTGAAATTGAACTTGAACTTAGAATTAGAACTTGAACTTGAACTTAGAATAAAAACTTGAACTAGAAATTAGAAATTGAACTTGAACTTAGAATTAAAACTTGAACTTGAAATTAGAAATTGAACTTGAGCTTAGAACTTAAAATTAGAAATTGAACTTGAGCTTAGAACTTGAAATTAGAAGTTGAACTTAGAACTTGAACTTGAAATTAGAATTTGAACTTGAACTTAGAACTTGAACTTGAACTTAGAATTAGAACTTGAACTTGAAATTTAACTAATTTTAGAACTTTTCGTGCTAGACAATTGAGGAAGCTCAACATCTAAAAAAGTTGATACAAGACTATATTGCTTCCTTCATCAAAGTAGGAGATAAGGTTGGTGCTTCTAAATTTCTAAAGTTCAAGTACAATTGTTTTCAATAATGTGTTTGCGTCCATCTAGTATTGATATTTAGCTTTAATTTTATGATAATATTTTTGTGTCCATCGATTGTTTGTTAAGCATAAGTACCAACACTAGTTGATCCTATTGATGACAAAATTGATTTTCTTGCAAGATCGATTTGTGTCCATCTAGTGTTGACACTTAGCTTTAAATTTAGAAATAATATATTTGTTAAGCATGAGTACCAACACTAGTTGATCCTATTGATGACAAAATTGATTTTCTTGCAAGATCGATTTGTGTCCATCTAGTGTTGACACTTAGCTTTAAATTTAAAAATGATATATTTGTTAAGCATGAGTACCAACACTAGTTGATCCTATTGATGACAAAATTGATTTTCTTGCAAGATCGATTTGTGTCCATCTAGTGTTGACACTTACCTTTAAATTTAGAAATAATATATTTGTTAAGCATGAGTACCAACACTAGTTGATCCTATTGATGACAAAATTTATTTTCTTGCAAGATCAATTTGTGTCCATCTAGTGTTGACACTTAACTTTAAATTTAGAAATTATATATTTGTTAAGCATGAGTACCAACACTAGTTGATCCTATTGATGACAAAATTGATTTTCTTGCAAGATCGATTTGTGTCCATCTAGTGTTGATACTTAGCTTTAAATTTAGAAATAATATATTTGTTAAGCATGAGTATCAACACTAGTTGATCCTATTGATGACAAAATTGATTTTCTTGCAAGATCGATTTGTGTCCATCTAGTGTTGACACTTAGCTTTAAATTTAAATAAGTTAAATTAATTAATGTGGTTTAGTTGGTGGATTTAGTGTTGTATTAAGTCAAAACTAAATTAGTTAAAGTTGTTAAGTTGTTTAAATAAGTTAAATTAAAAAATGTGATTTTGTTGATGAATTTAGTTGTTGAAATTAAGTTAAAATTAAACTAGTTAAAGTTGTTAAGTTGTTTAAATAAGTTGAATTAAAAAATATGGTTTTGTTGATGGCTTTAGTTGTTGGAATTAAGTCAAAACTAAACTAGTTAAAGTTATTAAGTTGTTTTAATAAGTTAAATTAAATAATGTGGTTTTGTTGATGGATTTAGTTGTTGGAATTAAGTCAAAACTAAACTAGTTAAAGTTATTAAATTGTTTAAATAAGTTAAATTAAATAATGTGGGTTTGTTGATGGATTTAGTTGTTGGAATTAAGTCAAAAGTAAACTAGTTCAAGTTATAAAGTTGTTAAGTTGTTTCAATAAGTTAAATTAATTAATGTGGTTTAGTTGGTGGATTTAGTGTTGTATTAAGTCAAAACTAAACTAGTTAAAGTTGTTAAGTTGTTTAAATAAGTTAAATTAAAAAATGTGATTTTGTTGATGAATTTAGTTGTTGGAATTAAGTCAAAATTAAACTAGTTAAAGTTGTTAAGTTGTTTAAATAAGTTAAATTAAATAATGTGGTTTTGTTGATGGATTTAATTGTTGGAATTAAGTCAAAAGTAAACTAGTTCAAGTTATAAAGTTGTTAAGTTGTTTAAATAAGTTAAATTAATTAATGTGGTTTAGTTGGTGGATTTAGTGTTGTATTAAGTCAAAACTAAACTAGTTAAAGTTGTTAAGTTGTTTAAATAAGTTAAATTAAAAAATGTGATTTTGTTGATGAATTTAGTTGTTGGAATTAAGTCAAAATTAAACTAGTTAAAGTTGTTAAGTTGTTTAAATAAGTTAAATTAAATAATGTGGTTTTGTTGATGGATTTAATTGTTGGAATTAAGTCAAAAGTAAACTAGTTCAAGTTATAAAGTTGTTAAGTTGTTTAAATAAGTTAAATTAATTAATGTGGTTTAGTTGGTGGATTTAGTGTTGTATTAAGTCAAAACTAAACTAATTAATGTTGTTAAGTTAAACTAGTGAACCAAGAAATGTTAGATTGGGGTTGTGTTCAGATGGCTTCACACCATTCTCTAATAATGCTTCGCCTTATTCATGTTGGCCGGTATTTCTTACTTCATATAATCTTCCTCCTGAAATGTGCATGACCAGTCCCTACATCTTTCTAAGTTGTGTTATTCTAGGTCCCCAGAATCCAAAAAGTTTGATTGATGTCTATCTACAACCATTGATAGATGAGCTCAAACAATTGTGGTTTGAAGGCGTTTTGACTTATGATATATCAACTAAGCAGAATTTTATCATGCGTGCTTCTTTAATGTGGACTATTAATGATTTTCCTGCATACGGGATGTTGTCTGGTTGGATGACAGCTGGAAAGCTAGCATGTCCGTATTGCATGGAAAATAGTAAGGCATTCACTTTAAAGCATGGCAGAAAAAATACATAGTTTGATTGTCATCGCCAGTTCTTGCCAATGGACCATGAGTTTAGAAAGATGAAAAATGCATTTAGGAAAAATAAGGTTGAAAGTGACCCCCCACCTCCATTACTCACAAGGCATCAAATTTGGGAGAGAATTTCTCAATTACCTAAAGTTATAGAAGTTTCACCTTCTAGACTTCCTGGATATGGTGTTGAACATAATTGTACCAAACAAAGCATATTTTGGGAGTTGTCGTATTGGAAGGACAATCTGCTACGACATAATCTAGATGTAATGCACATTGAAAAAAATTACTTTGACAATTTGTTTAACATAGTGATGGATGTTAAGGGTAAGACAAAAGACAATCCAAAAGCTAGAATGGACATAAAGGAATATTGTAGGAGAAAAGAGTTATGGCTGCAGGAATTACAGAATGGTAAAATAGTTAAGCCCAAAGCCAGCCTTTCATTCACATTGGATGAGAGACGTGAAATTATTGAGTAGGTTAAAAATTTGAGGATGCCAGAGGGCTATGCTTTGAATTTAGAAAAGCGGGCAGATATGAATGAAGGAAAATTGATAGGTATGAAAAGTTATAATTGTCATGTGTTCATGGAAACTTTAATTCCTATCGCTTTTAGTCATCTACCCGAAAGGATATGAAAACCAATCACAGAGATAAGTCTTTTTTTAAAACATTTGTGTTCTGGAAAGTTGTTGGAGAATAGTTAGATAGGATGGAGGAAAATATTCTTGTCACTACTACTAAGTTGGAGAAGATATTTCCATGTGGTTTTTTTGATGTGATGGAGCATCTTTCAATTCACCTTGTACAAGAGGCCCGCCTCGGAGGTCCGGTTCAAACAAGATGGATGTATCCATTTGAGAGGTATCCATTTGAAATATTCACTAAGTTATATATATTCGCCAAGTATTTTATATATTAACATATATATACATATATGCATGCAGAAAAATTGGTAGTTCGAAGCAAACGATTAAGCAAAGGGGAAGGATCGAAGGATCATTTGTTCAAGGTCATATTGGGAGAGAAACAGGTGATTTTTATTCTTAGAGGTCGTTTGGTTTGAAAATGAGTTATGTTGGGATAAGTTATGTTGGGATTAGTTATGATGGGATAAGTTGTGTTGGGATTATATTTTATTGAGTGTTTGGTTTGTTGTATTCAAAATAATAAATTTTAAGAACAATTTATTTGTTTACAAAAATGCCCTTTATTAATGTAAAAAGTGATATAACAAAAGGGTTGAAAGAGACATTTTTGTCATTTACCTATTTTATCCCGGAATAAGTTATCCCAGGATTACTATCCTCCAATGTGAGGGATAACTTATCCCGGTACTAATTCATAATCCCGGGATAAGTTATCCCAAGGTTTCCAACCAAACAAGGAAATAAAGGGTTCTTAAAATTTATCCCGGGATTAATTTCCCTTATCCATTACACCAAACGAGTCCTTATTACTTTGGTCACGATGTGTCATGTAGGAGAAACAGGCCCAATCGCAATGATGAAGGCGATATTGATCCTTTATTTCCACCGATATCAATTTTTAATCAAAATGGTCGAGGATCTAAAAAGTGTAGAAAGCGAGGCTTCACTAATATGGAAATGCAATCAGCTATGACACATATTTTGCTTAATTGTCTAGAGATTCAATCATATGTCAAGTAAGTGTTAAAAATATGTTATTAAATTACATACTAATAAGTGATCATTAACTAATGAAATACTTGAATGTAAAATGATCAGCTTGTTCGTAAACACATAGGGTAATGAAGCCATCTATACAGAATTTTCCAAATGGCCGAGGAACTATGTAAGTGTGCAATCACTAAGTATTTAATAATATATTTATGTTATACTAAATTATATTACTTGAAATAACAATTGCGTAGGTTTACGATGAATACTCAAGTGTCCAACATTTGCAATTAGTGAAAGAAGTAGCCCTTGGACCTGAATCTCAAGTACTAGCAATGAATAAGTATTGTGTCAATGGTTTTAAGTTTCAAACTGAAGATGTATCTAGGAACAAGAAAACAAATAATAGTGATGTCTATATACAAGGTGATGCTGATGGTACTGGTTAAACTATTGAATATTATTGTGTCATTCAAGAGATTATTGAAGTGAGGTATTCAGGTTGGCCTAATAAGAAGATTGTACTGTTTCGGTGTGAGTGGTTTGACCCATCACATAGAGGCACAAAGGTGGACCATCAACATAATATAATTGAAGTTAAGCACACCAGGTATGATCCTTTTATTATTGCACAACATGCTAAACAAGTGTATTACTCTTCATATCCATTGCGTAGAGACAAAGCTGATTGGTGGGTTGTTATAAAAAGTAAGCCTGTGGGAAGAATTGAAATTGACAATGTCTTAGATGTGACGTATCAAAATGATGCTGCAATTGTTCAACAACAAGTTAATGTTGAATTGGAAACCACACTACAACATCCTCAACACATATTAGAAGAAGTACCTGATAATGAGATATTGAATGTTGAGGAAGAAATATCCGAGAATGAGAAAAATGAATCATTTGATGACGAAGAATGGGACGATAATGAAAATGAAACAACTGAGGAGGAAGAATAAGAGAATGATGGAATTGAAACAAGCGAGGAGGAATAGTGTAGAATGAAAGCTAGCTAGTACATATGTAAGTGTATTTTACTAATTTTATTTAATTTATGATTTTTTTATATATTATACATGTAAATTTGCATACAGATGTCATCAGACGGTGACGGTGATAGACATCGCGAGCATCTTGGAATTAGCCAGACTAAACAGGCTAAAAAGAATAAGTCTAGGAGACCGATAGATCCTGAGGATATTGCAGGATCTATTTCTTCTACGCCAGAGCGTATCAACCATGATACTCATTTATTTGTTGTTCCGTTTGGTACGGCGAATCCTCGGCAATATTATCCTAATTATCGTCGATGCTTCATCTACTTCACGGCCATTGCCTTTAAGATGCTACGAGGACCTACCTTTACAGGCTATTCGTCGAGCACGACCCTTATCGGCAGGTACTCCATCTCCCACAAGTACATCTCCTCAGTTATCTGCCATAAGGCTTGGAGATTCTAGTAGCGAGTAGTCAGATGCTATGGCCGGTATGCCTCCATTGACTCAGCGTTTTGTGCATCCTGATGTATCACCCTCGTCTACAGCTGCACCTAGTGCTACACCACATGATATGATGTCTGCTCTAGCTCCTGGCCAGAAGGACAGACTTGGTAGAGTCATGATTAAGCCGGATGGATCATCGTAAGTTTGTTTTGTTATCTATTTGTTAGTTTATTTTATTTATTTCTTATACTTTAATATATTATTCATGAACTAACATATTTATTATGTGTTTTGCAAGTGGCATCCTGCAAAGGATTCTACCCGGGATTTAAAGAGTGTGTTAGAAGACTCTATACACAAGCTTATCACTCTTGGGGCGAGATTCCAAACAGTATAGGCCAGGCGATGTTTAATAACTTTAAGGTATATATTTTTTAGTTAAGTTTAGTATACTTTACTTTTTTTTACTATCGATTTAATTAACGTTATTCAATTTTTTTTCAGACTATGTGTACTTGGGAGTCGAGGTACAATTTGGTCATTGGGACCTCATTTGAGAGGAAGGCATCCACCAGACTGTCTAGCTGGCTAAAAAGCGTTCGGGATAGTGGTGAACGTCCCAGTTGGATGTTGTCTCATGTTTTTGATGAATTGGGTCAATATTGGAACACAGACAAGTTTAAGGCAATACCAGATCAAGCCAAAATGGCTAGAGGCAGTCTTAAAGGTGGCTCATTGCACACCGGAGGTGCAAAGACGGTTGGAACAATTGCACGAGAGATGGTAAGTTCTAATTCAAACGTTTAAATAAATAATTAGTTCATACATATATATCGTTATAAATTTCAGTTTTTATTTATAGGTAAAAAAATTGGGACGCACTCCCATGGAACCAGAGATTTTCAAAAAGACTCATGTCAGGAAGAAAGAAAATGAGTCGGATCCAGATGTGTGGGTGGAGGAAAGGGCCGAACAAACTTTTGTAAGTTATTTAATATGAATAATATACATCAATAGTGAATATATTTATGATATGTATATATATTGATGTCAATATTTATATTTAATATGCAGAATGACTTTCATAAGTACGTCGCTGAGAATCTAGATAGTTCGGTTCAATTGACACCTGAAATGTTCACTCAGATTTGGAAAGAAAAAGTGGTAGGGGGGACACACAAGGGTAGATGTTATGGTCTAGGCTCTCGCAATGATGTTGGACACCTTCAGTCAGGCTTAGAAGGTATTAGATCGTCACGTCAAGCTGAGGCACTTGACGGTGTTCAGATTGCTGCTATGTCGGATCAAATAAGTAAACTTACAGCGGCACTAGCAGAGTCGGAGCGGAAAAGAGTAGCTGAACAACAAAGCATGAGTGAGACAGTTCAGCAAATCAAAGAACAAGTGATGAACCTCGCTCGTCGACCTACTACTTCGGCTTCCGATGACACCGACGACGAGAGTGATGATGATGATTATGTAGATCTCACTCCCTAGTTTAGATCTCTGGACATTTATGAACTTTTTGAAATTTTAAAACAAATTTTAAAACACTTTATAAGTCTTTAATTTATGATTTAGATACTTTTGAATGTTATTTTAAGTTTCTTGTTTTATGTTTTGTTTAGATTGTTTATAATTGTGTGTGTTTTATTGGGCTGAATAGTGTAGAATTGAATTGAATTGCATTTGCAGGTGGGCAGCAGAAGCTGCGAGCTGCTACTGCCAAAAATATTGCAGAAAAAGTGACGGACAGCGTGGTTTAGTCCGTCGCTTTTTTGGGTTTTAATTTTTTTAAAACCCAGAAAAGCGATGGACAGCGTGGTTTTGTCCATCGCTTTTTTGGGTTTTTAAAAATAAAATTTCCAAAAAAGCGACGGACAGTGTCCTTTTATCCGTTGCTTTTCTGGGATTTTAAAAAAATAAATTTCCAAAAAAGCGACGGACTGCGTCGCCCTTTAGAAATTAAAAAGAATTAAAATTAAAATAAAGCGACACAGTCCGTCGCTTTTTAAAAGAAAAAAAAAATAGTAAAAAAGCGACTTAGTCCGTCGCTAAAAGAGACGCAGTCCGTCGCTTTTTTAAAAATGACGTTGTCCATCGCTTTTTTAAAAACGACGTTGTCCGTCGCTTTTTAGCAACGCAGTCCCTCGCTTTTTGAAAAGCGTTGAGCTAAAAAGCGACGGAAGTGACTGCGTCGCTTTTCTGTCGCTTTTGGCCGTCATTTTTTGACACTTTTTTAGTAGTGATAGGGTGCAACCCTAGAATTTACTCTTACTTACTGAATTTAGATGTAGGATGTGAGGACAAACTTAGTCCAACATTATGAATAGTCATACATACCTTAGTGCCATATCTGGAAGAAAAATCTTGGAAGATGAAGTGTGGAGAAGAATCTTGGATTGAAAACCTTAGATATCTTAAGAGAATCTTGAACTTGGAGCCTTTAGATCTTGGAAATCGGAGAAATATCTTTCTTGGAGTTCTTGATCTTTAAAAGAAGGAGAATTAGGAATTTTGAGAGTTTCTATATGTATAATGATGATATTAGGTTATAAGATGGACTTAGGGAAGTTAATTGAGGGTAAAAGGTCAATACTACCCTTTTGGAAATGTAAGAAAACCATAAAAATAAAAGAAAACGATATTTTAATTAATCTCGTCGACCAAAGCAGCGATCTAGAGGTCTTATCGCCAAATTACTCGGTGGATCACCAAATGGGGCTTTAAATCGCCAAAATATTCAGGGATTGAAGGTTTTCATGACATTTTGGCTAGGTAATTCGGCAAGTCACTGAATAGACAGGTTCCTCGCCAAATTTCTCAGTTTGAACATGTTCCAGTGAAATGACCATAACATTTTACTCTGAACACTGATTGATACAAACTTGCTTGTGTTGGAAAGAAGACTCATATATCTTTAATTTGATAGGGCATGAGTCACCTAACTTTTTATATGTTGAGAGATATGATCATTTGAAGTTGACCTTTATATGAACTCATGCGAGAACTTAGTCAATAGGAATGCTTTGAACTTGACTTGGTGTTTGAGGTCCCTTATGACACTAGATCACTTTCGATACCTTGGTAAAGGACCTTAAAACACATGAGCAAGCAGGACATGACCTGGTTCAAGTTCATATACTTACGACGAGCGATTCAGATTTTAAAAGCAAAGTTGTGAGGTGTTACAACATGATTCGGGTCATAGCTTAGAAATTTTTGGAATGTTACAATAGGGATGTATCCGGAAGGGAATGGGGATGTATCCCGGAGGAAATTTTTGTAATTTTTTTAAATGATAGGAAAATTTAGAAATTATAATATCTTAAGTTATGCATTTATGTAATTTTTCTTTTTTTTTTAGATTGACACATGACATCCATCAACATTGATAATTACTGGAGCGTATTTTACCGAAAAGAATCCAAACCCATTACAAAAAGACTTGGAAAGGAAAGGCAAGCTTTAAAATTGGGCCAGTTGGCTGAGCCAGTCTTATTTTAATTTAACTTGTTATTAAATTTGAAAAATTGAAAAACTTAAAAATCTAAACATTTTTTTATAATTAGTCTTAATTTTTATCTTTTTATTTACGTATTTCACCGAGTAAAGAGAGAAAAATTATCAATATGCAAATTACAAAGTAAAAGCACATCATATTGTTCATCACTTACTTGATCATAGGTTCCTTCTTTGTTTTTTGTCTTTTTTTTTACTCAATCTTTTAAAAAAAAAAACAAATTTACAAATTTCTACTCAATCTTTTAAAATAGTTTGATTAGTTTTTTTCTGGATGAGTAGTTTTTATTACTTTTTTAGTTAATCGTTGATTTTAATTAATGTTTTAAGATGAAGTAGTTCTACAATTATACTTATTTTTATATTTTCTTGATATTTCTTTGCAATTTTATATTTTCTAGGGAAAAAGATTTGATATACCCTCAACTTTGCTAGTTAGAGTTGATATATTCCTCGTAAAATGTGGCTCATATTATATATATATATATATATATATATCCTTATTGTTACAAAAGTAACACCCATACCTTTATCATTACAAAAAAAAATGGCTCACATATACATGGAAGTGAAAACATTAATTTTGATTTTTTTTAAATATATTTTTGTTAAGAAAATCTATGTTTGGATATATATGATCCTTCTAGCAACATTTATGGTATACTTGATTTTTCTCATACATGATTTTTTTCTGACTTCATTGATGTAACAGTTAATTTGAGTTTTAAATATCTTCCTATGGAAATATATTGCTTAATATTTGAGCTCTTTATCCTTATTTTTTTAAAATCTGAATGAAAAAAGAGAAAAGAATAAGAAAAAAAATCAAAACTAATTTTTGTTTTAATTTTTTTTGCTGCTATATTGTAATTTATTTGTCTCTATATAAAAAAAAAAATGGGGACATCTATGGTAAAATTTACAAGAAAATGAGTGAAAAATAAAATTGACCATCAGTATAATAAATTCAAAAAATATTTTTCTTAAATAAAAACACAAATAATAAATTTAATATTAATTTTTCACTCTCCTGAGACCAAAAGGGTCATTTATGTAACATGTATATCAGTTCTAAATTGCATAGTATATTATACTACTAGATAATGTTGCTCGTACTATGCACGGGCCCAATAATATAAATGGCATGTTTTGGGGCTAATAATCGAGTTTTTGAAGCGATTGTTTGCGTGGATAAAGAAATAAGTTTTTTATCACAAACCTGTACTTTCTTTGACGCTATTTAAGGCATAATAAGACTACCTGCATACAACATTTTGTAAATATTTTATGTTGTCAATTATCATGATTTATAGTATTTTTACGATAGATCCACTTCAAGAATCAGTGGAATTTTTTGTATTTTTTTCAAAACATATTTTATGTTGTCAATTATCATGATTTATAGTATTTTTACGCAATTTTTAAATATAAAACAAAAGACAAATAAATTAAAATGGACCCAATATATGTTATTTTTGTTGTCTGAATTTATGTGACACAAATGAAATTTGGAGAGTCATCCAAATTTTCATATTTTTTTTTTAAATGTTTTAAGTTATTAATTATTGTGATTTATAATATTTTATGTAACTTTGAAATAACGTATATTACTGGTCACTTTGTCCTAATTTATGTGATATGGATAAAATTACAAAATTAACCCTTTTAAAATGTCTTTCCGATATTTTAAGTTGTTAATTATTATTATTTATAATACTTTTTTGGTAATTTTAAAATGATATGTGTTATTTTTTTTGTCCCAATATATGTGAGTCTGATAGAATTCTGAGAGTCAACCTATTTTATTATATAGCTTTTAAATATTTTAAATTGGTAAGTATTGTAATTTTTAATGCTTTTTAAGTCATTTGTAAATGATGTATTGGGACTTTTCCATTTGTGACATATATATATATAGCTTTTAAATATTTTAAATTGGTAAGTATTGTAATTTTTAATGTTTTTTAAGTCATTTGTAAATGATATATTGGGACTTTTCCATTTGTGACATATATATATATATATATATGACATCTTTAGAATTTTTTAATTAGTGTTATAAAAGTCGTGAGGCAACGCAAGGCGAGGAGTAAGCTTCGAGGCACTACGTATAAGACTGTGAATCTTTCATTTTTAATATTTTATATATTACTATAGTAAATAATAGAAAATAGGGAAATTCTATTCTACTATATTATAAAAGGGAGTTTAGGCTCAAGTATAATATATAATATTCAAGATTGAGACTTTTCCCAATCTTCAATATTATATATTATACTATTAAAATTGGGCCTAAACTCCCTTTTTATAATATAGTAGAATAGAATAATTTGATATATTGGGACTTTTATTTTCTATTATTTACTATAGTAATATATAAAATATTAAAAATGAAAGATTCACTTTGAATATTAGTCTTATACGTAGTGCCTTAATATATAAAATATTAAAAATGAAAGATTCACAGTCTTATACGTAGTGCCTCGAAGCTTACTCCTCGCCTTGCGTTGCCTCACGACTTTTATAACACTAATTTAAAAATTCTAAATATGTCACATCTTGCAAGATCATGCTGCTCCTCTGTCAAAATTAAGCTCTTGAATTTTTGTTTTTCCAATTACAATTGAAAAGTTGTCCCTTTAGGTTCACTGGAATATTAGGTTAGATCTACTGTGAAATTTGCAACCGCGCCATTGTTAAGGTTGCCACAATATAGTTCTTGAAGGTCCAACTAAAAAAAAAAAGTAAGAACAAAAAAATGATCAGATTCAAAACTTTGAAAAAAAAAGATGACAGGGCCTTTCTTGTTTTGCCAATTCAAATAACAATGCCGAATTCGAATCCTCATCAACAAAGTCGTTATCATCAATGAAAATTGTATCTAAAATAACAATACCACAACAAACATCATCTAGCTCTTGTGCCTTTCTTTTGGACGATTTGGACGATCCGTTGGACTAGGAGATGCATTGGGTCGTCCAACACCATCCGGTGAAGCATACACATGAGAAATTTCATCACAAGGCATTCAAGGTTTGACGTTTGGCCATTACCATTGTCTGATGATACATGAAGTTCATTTGTTCCAGAAAAACCATGGCCAACTTCGGGAGCAGGTGAAGTCGCCTTTGAGGCTAATGTGAGACGCCTCAATTTTGATTTCGCAGGCACATCCCCATCTTTCGAGGTTTTAGACTTGGATGAGGTCTTAACGACTTGCAGAGTATCATTTGACTTTGCTTGAGACTTGGAAGAAGGATGTGACTTTTCCTTTGATTGATCAGAAGCCGCTTTAGATGAACTGGATGTAGAGTCTCGCTTCGTCTTCTTCAAAATGATGCAGAGGTTTCCTTGGGAAGTATTCATCCTTTGGGATGGCCACCAGCTTACATACTCGCGGGTCATTAAAGGAGCACCCTCTAATAGGCACGTTGGAATCATGACTTTAGAAAAAGTATTAAGTCGAAAAGAGGAATTTCAAAGTTGCACCAATGTTAATAGTGTACCATCATAAGGACGCTCCATAAGATCTCCGGGAACATCTTGACAAAAACCGAATTGTCGACTAAATCTGATAGGGTTGTAGGACTCCACGATGAAATTTGAATCATGCCTAAGGGTTACATAGCCTGAACGAAGGCTTATGATATATTCGTTCCACGAATTTGAAAGCTTGCCATTATCAGTAAGGTGCAAATCCCTCCCTTGCAGCATTGCTAAATGATGGAGATAACGGGCATCATCCTGTTGAAATAACTTTTGGACGTCAGTAAAATCAAAAGACCTAGCCATCTTCTCGCCAGAAATTTTGCAAAGAGGTATCGATCGATGTGAACGATTGGCACGATGATGAATCCCAAAGTATTCCCCAAGCCAACCATATACATAGTGTATGGGGAAAATTATATTTGCCACACTCAAGTTTGAAGAAGTAGAAATTTCTTTCAGGTCGCGATATATGCTTGCAAGAACTGGGGCCTCTAAGGAGAATTTCTTTCCATGAGCCATCAAGCTTGCAACTTTAAAAACACTAGCGCGCGCATGGTTGACTTTCTTATTCGGAAGCACAAATTTGCAAAGCCAACAAGCAAAGAAGGCTGCCAAGTTAGTCTCATCTCTAAGTGATTCTTCCACATCTAACTCGACAAAGGGGGCATTCTCCTCGTCAGTCCGCTGTAGGAAGTTCGAATCAATATGTCCAGAAGGATTGTGGTTTAATCTTGGCTTTGTGGCTCGTACCTTTGACACCTTTTGCGGAGGCTCGGCATAACTATTAGGTCCTCTAAACCAAAACTTCACCCAATCATGGATGGACACCTCCTGGAGATCATCTTTCGCTAATCTGTAGAAGGCCAAAAACAAATATCGACAACTTTGGGGAAGAAGCAATTCTTCACAAGTATCTGTCTATGTCAATTCTTTCGCCAAAGGAACGACTTCATCATAAAAGAACTCTTGTACAGGGAGATCTCCAATGGCTTGTAAGTCCCAAAGTGATATGGACATCTCTCCAATGAAAGTAGAAAGTGTATTGGTAGATGGGCGCCAAAGTTCACAAAAAGCATGGAGTACATTGTTGTCATAGTCGTACGTGAACAAAGAAGTATATACAACGTCATAGACCATGATGAGCTCCAAAATCTCCTTGTGGCGGGGAAGCACGTCCTCTACCCATTCCCAGTAGCCAGGTGTATAGCAAACATTGCCAAAGTTAGAAGAGGGAACACGCCAATTGTTGAAACTTCCATCAGAATGAGAAGATTCAGAAGATGTTGCATCATGATGAATCGCGGATTTCAGTAAAGGAACTTTCATGCTAGTAGCCTTGCTCGAGAAGTTTCTCATAACATCTTTGGTATCCATTTTTTACCATCCTTTAAGGAGAAGAGATTCATCATATGCCCCACTAACAAGGGAGAAGACGCCGATAGCAGGAGGTTGAACCTCCAAAGTAGAACTTTGGCATTTGGATTTTGTTGGTCGTTGCCCACTATTTCAAGAAGAGGATGTGGCGAATTTCGGTCGCGGAAGTACATCATGTTGCGGGATCAAAGTCGTATTTCTCTATCAAATATCTGCGAAAAAAATTAAACAAAAGAAAAAGTTCAGATTCGTATGAACATGTCCAAAGTAAAGGTGGTAACCTCAATTTTCTGCGGTTGGTGAAAGGCTGATTTCAAATAGAAAACTGAATCAACACAGATGCAATCTAATCGTGATTTATGAATATGATGTAGCCCTATGAATTTACTTTCCAACACCGCAAACCTCTTGTGATTTCGTTATTCCTACGTCGAGATATGAATTTTTCCGCGAAGTCGCACAAAGCTGATGCTTTCAGTTTATCAGAATTTTAGGCTGAGTTCAAAAAAAAGAATCACCTGAGTAAATTCGAGAGTTGTCTGATCGTGATTTTCAGCTATGTTGTAGCTCTATGAGTCTAGTTTCTGGAAAATCAAATGGATTACAATTTCAATATCCCTACGATGAGCTATGACTTTCTACCAATGTCGTGCTGAGCTGAAAAAAGGATGACGAAAATCAGATTTTAAAAAAAAAAGAATTTACTTGAGAGAGAAGGTCTCAATTGAACTTTGATGATGCGGCAATGCAATACACAATCACTGGGTGAATGTGGGTATATATAGATTTCAAAATATGGAGACATCAATTTGATTCCTACAAATTATGGAAAATTATAATGATGGAAAGTTTAGTTCCTACAAATTGTGGAAATTATGGTAAGTTTTCATAGGAATTAAATTATGAAAATTTTCCTTGGGAATCAAATTATGGAAATTCCATAGAAACCAAATTATGGCAAGTTTTCATAAGAATCAAATTATGAAAATTTTCCAAAGAAATCGAGTTATGGAAATCTCATAGAAACCAAATTATGGTAAGGTTTTCTCGGAAACTACATGGGGAGTAAAAAAAATATGCCCTGAATGAGAATAGACTCTCGTAATGAGAATTTGAATTCCTTGCGTTTTATTCAAGTGATTGAGCAAAGTTGGAAAAAAAAAACCACTGGCAGGGCATTCAACCCCAAAGAAAGCAACGCCTGCGTTTTATTCAAGTGATTGAGCAAAGTTGAAAAAAAAAACCCACTGGCAGGGCATTCAACCCCAAAGAAAGCAACGCCTAAAATTTGCATCGAAATCACGAGCTCTGTATCACCAAGTCAAGCTTATAGACGCAACTCTTGCTCATCGAATTGATGACCCAAATGAAAATTACAAAACTATGAAGAAATGTCATGCGATAAGTTTTCATAAGCTCAAAACACTTCAAGTCGAAATGAGTTGATAAACAACAGAAAGTCAAATGATCTCTTACAAATTAGAGAATGTTTTCATGAAGACTCTGGTAAATGTTGACATCAACATACTGGCATAGTCATTTCTCATGAAGCTTCAAATGTTTCGTGAAAGATCAACTACGAAAAAAAAAAGCATTTGCTTCACAAATACTTCAAGGCTTGTCTTTACAAGTTCGACAAATCGAGCACCCCAACAAGCCTCAAAGCAAGGGGCATTTGTAGACAGTGAAGTTTTATTGATAAATTCATACTAAATTTGGATTAAATCTTAAAATTATTCGTGATACGTTGACCAAGTCAAATTACTGGTTAATAAAGTCGGACTAATATTTAAGTCAAAATTATATGACTTAAATCAAGTCCAAATAACATTTGGGCTAGTCCATTAAGTTGACAAGATGAGCCCAACTCATATTCTTCAGGCCCAGGGGTCAAAATTGCTTGGAAATACCCCTAAAGCCCTAACTCAAACCTATATAAAGAGATCTTCATAAGACCAGAAGACACAGACATACATACACACAGAAATACATAGTTGTTCTTCATTGGTGATCTGCAAGTCTTCCGCATACAAAGAAGTCTTCGCTCCAAGTGTTGAGCCGCAAGTATTCCACCAAATCAAGAACATTTGTGAAGAGAATAATCAGGGGATTACATATCTCTTTAAGAGATTTTATAAAGATTGTAACCTTCGCATTAATTCAAATACAAATATTATTGTTTGCTTGCTATTTTTCCTTTCTTATTTACTGTATTTCAGGATTGAAACTTTAGACGCTTACACCATGCACTACGCCCTCCAACTTTAAATGTGCACATAAGACATCAAGTAGGACGCGTATGTAACTGTGTATACTCAACTCTATTCATATATGCTCAACTATATTCAAGTTTAAGTACCAATTTGTGAATATCTAAAATTAAAGAGCATATATTTATCCCTTTTGGGATATTGGGCGATAGTATCCTTTCACATTTATTTATTTATCAATTTTATTTTAAACATTTCAAATTATTATTTTCCCTAGCTACACCGCTATAGTGTTTGTTTCTCAATTTATTTGAAGCATATAATTGCTTCTTCTTTCTTCTTTTTTTTTCTATGTTTACATCACAAAAAATACATATAAAACGATAAAAGCAGAAAAAGAAAAAACTCTAAAGCATTTGATTGTTTGTCTTTTTTCGACAATGCGGCTGGACTACTGCGTCCACCCATCCACACACGCCATATTATTCAACTTTCTCAAAAAAAAATAATCAAATTTTAGTTTTTTTCTTTTGTTAAAAAAAGTTAGATTTCTAAAAATCAAGAAATTGCTCATATAAAAAGGAATAATGATAAGTCTAAAAATTATTTTTTAATAGGTGTGAAAAAAAAGGGATAACTAACATGAGATGAATCAGGGCTTATATTGTAGAGTTTCTTAGCACTCTTATTAGTAAAAATTAATTTGTTTCATACATATTTAAAGATGGTGAATATGACTTTAATTTTGCTTTATAAATCAAACTCTCTCTTGAACAACTTAACTCTGAACAACAATTAAACTCCCCCTTTATTTTATGTATTGTTCATTTTATCCTTGTTATATCACATATATATAATATGTACCTCTTTATATTATATATAATTTATTTTTAACCTAGGTATTGATAACTTTAATTTTCTTTTAGTTCATTAACATTATAAGTAAGGATAAAAGTTTAATGAATTTGTCACAAAATTTAATATTATTCTTATGACCATTATTTTAATACCTCTTTATATTATATATAATTTATTTTTTAACCTAGTGTTACTCACGACGATATGGGTCGTTACAACTTTCAACCATGGTTAGGAATGTGCTAAATGTTCCAATATCAACTGTTGCAAGAGTCCACACTTAGTTAGGGAAGACAACACATCGGAGATAATCAACACTCATTTGAAGTCTATTTTTCTAATATTTTATATTCAAAGTTGTTAAAAATAATTCTTAATTGATTTCTTTTAATAATATATTTTTTTTAATTTCTAATATATCCAAAAAAAATTATTCTCTTGAAACGTATTTTACAATTTGGGGTGGTTCTGGGTTGTTGAATATTGTTTTTGTCCTTCTCTCTTTTTGTTTTTAATTGGATATTCCTCAAGTCATAGACATCGTATGCATTGATATAGATTTTGTGAAAAAACAGGCATATTAGATTTTGATTTGAATTCATATATTCTAGTAAATATATTTATGCTCAATAGATTTATCTTCTTTTTTTTTAATTATAAAATTACATTCTTGTCTTTAAAACAATAAATATTTTTAATGAAATAATACATATTTATGAGTTAAGTTTTATAATTGTCCGTGAACATAATTTTTACACTATTAAATTATATTTTATATGTTGTAGTTAGTACGTATTTTATTTTTGGGATTTTAATTCTCATATTCTAAAAAGATTTCTTTATAGAAACTCATTAGATAATCTAATATTATAAAAAATTATTCACACCGATAAATAATCATGTATAAAATAAAAATACAATATATACACATATTGGAAAATTCTGGGGCGCCCAAAGTTAGGGGACCTAAAGGTGATTCACATGTGATTTGTTGAATAAATTACACACTTTACATTGTCAAATTCAAATTGAACAATTCAAACTTAAATTACACACTTTACATTGTCATACACAAATTGAACTATTGACTACATCACCTAACAACGTGGGAACCCTTCATCATATATGGCATTATGTTCTATTATTTTTTGTCATAATACATAAATATGTCATTTTACTTGATCTTATTGGCATTTGCCCGACTGTGCCCTCCAACTTTGGTGTACAAGTACTAGACACTTAAACTAAAGTTGAACAAATAAACATATGCATCCTACGTGACATATACATGTAGAACATCATGTAGGATGCAAATTGTCACGTAGGACGTCAAGTAGAACGCATGTGTCTGTGTGTTTAACTTTATACAATTTAAAGTATGAACTCGTGCACACCTAAAATTGAAGGGCATACATATCAAATCACCAAGTTAAAGAATACGTTTATATGTTATATCTCTATCTCTTTTGGGATATTGGGCGATGATAGATAGCACTCCCTCTATCCCAATTTATGTGACTTACTTTCCTTTTTAGTCAGTCTAAAAAAGAATGACACATTTCTGTATTAAGTAACAACTTAACTATAAAATGTTTATTTTACCCTTAATGAAATGATTTAAAGCCACACAAATTTCTATCTTTCATTTTGGACCACAAGTTTTAAAAGTCTTCCTTTCTTTCTTAAACTCCGTGCCGAGTCAAACTACCTCACATAAAATGGGACGGAGGGAGTATCATTTAACATTTGTTTATCCATTTTACTTTAGACATTTCAAATAATCATTTTCTCTAGCTAAACCCGAATAGTGTTTGTTTTAAGAGTAAATTTTAGGAATAGCAAACATAAAAATCATATTAGCGTTCTATAACTATAATTTTGATATTTGCGCTTCATATAGCAAACATAGTTTGCTATGGAGCATCTGATTTGTATAATCGCAGGCATCTAATTCGCAGGCATCTGATTTGTATAAAATCGCATCGATTTGTATAAATCGGGCAACTGTGTCTATGAAAATTGTGTTTGTATATGTATATGTTATTTGTGTTAGGATAGAGTGGTGAGCGAGTTTAGAAGAAAGAGGAGAGAGGTGAGCGAGAGAGGGCAGAGAAGTGAATTGTATATGTATATTGGTTAGATAATTGTATATATGTAACTACTATGTATATGTATCAATGATTGTGTTTGTATATCTACATAAAATTTGATTTGTATACAATTGAACCGAGTTAATATACAATTGAATCAAGTAATTTGTATTTGTATATCAAATCTCTCTCTCGCTTTATACAAACACAAATTATATATTTCATTTGTATAATTTGGGTTTCTATAAAGAGAGAGAGAGAAAGGCAAAAGAGAACTGGGCAAGGGAAGATTTTTATTAGTATAATTATAAGTGTAAAGGATAGAGAGATATGTATTTGTATTTGTATTTGTATATACAGTCTCTCTCGCTTTATACAAACACAAATACAATTTATACATTTGTGTTTGTATAAAAGTGAGAGAAGCGAGGGAGAGAATTGAGAGTGGCGGACGAGATTCAGGGGAGAGAGGTGAGAATGACAATATGTTTGCTACGAATTGGAATTAAATGAATCTGTAGCTATTACATTTGTTTTGAATTAATAGTGTGCTATAATGCAGTATTTTTCCTTCTTTGTTAATTTATTTGAAGTATATAATTACTTTTTTTTCTCTGTTTACTGAAAAGATAATTACCTAAAGGCTAAAAATACATAAAATGATAAAAGCAGAAAAAAAAATTATTTTTCGACAATGCGACTGGACTATTGCGTCCACCCATCCATACACGCTATACTCTTCAACTTTCTCAACAAAATAAAAAATAAAAAAATCAAATTGGGTTTGACTGGTATTTTGGTTTTCTTTTGTTTAATAAGTTTGATTTATATAATACTAATGATATAAAGATTTTCTAAATTGGCATTTCAATTAAAATATAAGTTTGCATAGCCAAAAAAAAAAAATGGATTACACGCAAAATATGGTAAATAACACGTTACATCAATTAAAACTATATTGAACATGGCAATATTGTTGGCAATGGCATGAGTCAATTTTTCTTTTACCAAACTAACATTATTAATAATGTGTTGAAACTTTATATGTGAGTATTATTATTTTATGCAGTTATTTAATACTATGAATAGAAATAAAAAAAAATATTTAAAAAAATTCTTTTGAATTCATTGTTTGCAACAAATTTTAAACCTATGGAAAATAAATTAACCACACAAATAAAATTGAAGAAACATACTAGTATTTTATTGATAATAGTGCAGGTACAAATCTGTTCCGCCCTTGATTTTCCTTTCATAAGATTTATCCATAATTCGAGGGCCATTAGTGACGTCTTTCTCGAACTAGGATGATTTAGATTTCACATCTATATGAATATTCCATGAATTTGTGGAATATTCGAGAATATCCATGATTCAAGGGCCGTTAGTGGCGTATTTTTCGAACTAGGATGATTTAGATTTGACCTCTATATGAATATTCCATGAATTTGCGGAATATTCGAGATGCATTTTCAAGGAAATATAATACCCTTTATATAAGCATAAACTAAGGTTTAGGGTTAGAGTACCCTCCAAGAATTCTAACGGGAATCAAATACATCTTGTAGAATCCCAACTAGAATTGAAAGTCCCACAATTTTCAATGTCTACAAAATAAATTGAAAAAGTAAATTAAAACAACTATTTTTAGAATGAGGGTCAAGTAATACAAACATCGGATGTATTCTCTACTGTCTATATAAATAAACAAGTTTTGATTGGCACTAATGGAGTATTACATAAATTATAGTTTAAAATAATTTAAAATCTATATAAATATAATCTTTAAAATTTTGAACTTAATTAAATTAACTATTTTGTATTTTCTACATCGAAAATATATTGGTATAGTTATTATTCTCTCCTATTTTCACTTGTATAAATAAATATTAAAGTTTCGATTATTATTAATAAAATTAATTTTCTCATTATGTTAATTTACTTCCTTTTCAAGCCATGTTGGAATCAATAAAACAAACAAAATTGAAGTGATGCTGACTCAACTAGATTGTTTCATTTCCACCATCCATTTTATTTTATTCTTTTACAAATAGATTAAGAATTTTGTATTTTAGAAAACACGGCTTATTGAATTTTTGATAAATAATATATTCAGATTAAATGAATTTTTATTTTTAAAATAGAGTATAAGGTAAAATTATTAAGTTTGTGCTAAATCCGTAAAGAAAAGCTATAATTTACCCCTGTATAGAGTATAGTTCCTATATAAACATTCCGTTAGCTAGGTAGCTAGCAAAGTAGCTATGGGGAACATTAAGGTTTTGTTGTTGGTGTTTTTTGTGATGGTAATTATGGCGAATGGTTGTTGGGAGGAAGAGAGAAATGCTCTCTTGGAACTGCAGGCAAACATAATGAGTTCGAATGGTGGATTGTTGGTTGATTGGGCTGGATATAACTCGAATGGTTTTACAGATTGTTGTTTTTGGAAAAGTGTAAAATGCAGCTTAGAAACAGGTCGAGTGATCAAACTCGATTATTTTTTAATTAAAAGGCTAAACGTGTTTGGCTAAGAAAGCCAAAAAGTATCAGAAGTGAAAGGTTTGGATCAGTGGATGATTGGAGATTTAGGGTGTGTTTGGTATGAAGGAAAACATTTTTCGGAAAATGTTTTCCAATTTTCTCATGTTTGGTTGGATTAAATGTTTTTCAAATCAACTCATTTTCCTCAAATTTAAGGAAAATGACTTCCCTTCAAAACTTAAGGAAAACATTTTCCAAAACTCTCTTCCAACTTTCAATTAAAAAAAAAATTGTTGAAAAAATCAATTTATTTTGTCCCTACCCTCAAATCAGCCCCCCAACCACCCCCAAAAAAATAATTTTAAAGTTTGTTTTTAAATTCAATATTTTTACCTCACCCTCACCCCTACCCCCCCCCCCTACCACCACCCCTCCCAAAAATATATTAAAAGTTGTTTTTAAAAGATATTTCTAATTTTAATTTTTTATTTTTTTACCCCCTACCCTTGCCCCCAGCCCCCTATCAGCCCCCACCCCCTTCAAAAAGAAAAAAATTAAGTTTGTTTTTAAAAAATATTATTTCATTTTTTCACCCTTACCCTCGACCCCCCTACCCATTCCCCACCCCCCCCCCACCCCCCCCCCACTCCCAAAAAAAAAAATTTTAAGTTTTTTTTAAAAATATTTTCAACTTCAAAATTTCATTTTTTCACCTCTACCCTAGACCCCCCACCCCCTACCAGCCCTCCCCCAAAAAAAAAAAATTTTAAGTTTTGTTTTTAAAAAATATTTTCGACTTCAAAATTTTATTTTTTCACCCCTACCCTCGACCCCCTACTCACCCGCGCAACCCCTACCAGCCCCCCAAAAAAAGTCTAAGTTTGTTTTTAAAAATATTTTCGACTTCAAAATTTCATTTTTTCACCCCTACCCTCGACCCCCACCCACCCAACCCCTACCTGCCCCCACCCCCACCCCCACCCCCAAAAAAATTAAGTTTGTTTTTAAAAAATATTTCTAACTTTAAAATTTCAATTTTTCACCCCTACCCTTGACCGCCCCCATCCATGCCCTACTAGCCCCCCCACCCCAAAAAAAAAAAATTTAAGTTTTTTTAACTTCAAAATTTCAATTTTTCATCCATACCCTAGACACCACCACCACCACCACCACCACCCCCTACTCCCAAAAAAAATTAAGTTTGTTTTTAAAAAATATTTTCAATTTCAAAAATTATTTTCTACTCTAGTAAAAATAAAAGAATTTTTCAAAAACATTTTTCATTCATAAATCAAACACAAAAAATCTTTTCCGAAAAATATTTTCTACTCACCAACCAAACGTGAAAAAATAAGTCAAAAATCAATTTGTTTTCCAAGAAAACATTTTCTAGGAAAACATTTTTCATGGAAAACATTTTCCTTCATACCAAACACACCCTTAATGCCTCTCTTTCTTCCATTCAAGTCCCTCCAACTTCTTTTATTGTCTTCCCAAAATATTACGGGATGGACAAAAAATGAAGGTATACATGACTTGTGAAAAATGAAACTATACATATTTACTACTACTACTAACATTTTTTTTTCCCGTTTGATTTTGTTATCCAATGTCACGACCCGAAAATGGATGTAATGGCACTCGTCTTATCCCACCAAGACAAGTCAACCTAAAACTCAATCATTACAATAAAATGCGGAAATTTTATAATCAACTCAAAAATACCCCAAAATCTGGTTGTCACGTGTACAAGCCTCTAAAGTATTACAATTGATTCAAAAGAAAACACAAGTCTAAAATGACATTGTTTATAGAATAGAACAAGATCATAAATAGGAGTAAGAAGGTCCGCTGAAATGACAAGCATCTCCCTCACAAACCTCCACAAGAAGCCTTGGAAAAGAAGAGAATGACAAGTACCACAAAAGTCCAGGCTCGTAACCTACAAAATTTTGTAGAAGCAAGGGGTGAGTACCAAACCACACGATACTCAGCAAGTAAACCTCTAAACACGAGCTAAGGGGATAGAATACGAGTACTCCTTACACCCCAACCGAACCTACACAACTACAATCTGTATACAACCAGCCCAACCTAACAGTTCACAATTTACATAGCATATAGCTCAAGACAACACTCTAACAATTTCATATCCTCAACAACAACAACAGTTTCATATCCTCAACAACAACACTCTAACAATTGCATATCTTCAACAACAAGTTCAATATTCATCAGTCACAAGTTCCACGGAAAGGCACTCACAAGATCAGCAACACACAAGATCAAGTTCACCAATCATAAAGAAGTGCAATGCAATGAAATGCAATGTCAAGTATAGTGATACATGTCTGACCTAATGATGCACACCCGCTGTCTCTCAGTCCGAGACCCATGGGAGACATATCTGTCCATGCATCCATCGCAGTGCACGATACGACCCTCGATAATAGTAACCATCGCGGTGCGCGATACGTACCTCAAAATATAGTATTCGTCGCGACGCGCAACACATCTCTCGAAATATAGTATCCATCTATATGACCCTCAAAATGGTACATCCTTTTTAATTTCTTATTCTTTCTCAATCCATATAACACTTGTCAGAACCATGTCTCAGAACAATGCAAATGACATATTCACACAAATAATGAGGAGAGGACCATTTTCATAACATTGCACAATTCACAACAACACAATCATGATACAACATCAACAATGATTCAACAAACCTTTTAAACCATTCTCAACACATCACAAACTATTAATCACATTGCCTTTTATTACCCCTTATTCATCATTAGAATTAATCAATGTGGACAAGTCAACCCATCACCAAGTTTCATTACCCCCAAACACATATTACAAGGAAATACACGAATTTCATACACTTAACAATGGTTTAGAAATTCATTTTCCTGAATCAAATAAGAATTTACTCTGGGACTTGAGCCTTCCCCTTTCGTTGAACTTCCAACTCAAAGCAATCTATTCACATTAATAATCACAATAAGGTTTTGAAACTAAAAACACCCACATTACTTTTTGTCTAGTCTAGGCCCAAAAATTCACTCAAATCTATAATCAAATTCTTAATCTTGATGCCAATAACATGTCAACTCTTTCAATGTTCTCCATATATCATCAACCTAATGATATTCATATAATTTTATACCATTATATTTAATTATTTATCTCAATATAGCAACGCTTGAATTATAATGTAATAACTATGAAAATTGACCCTTTCTAAAAGTAATAATCACGAAAATTCTTACCTGAAATAGACGCCGCAAGGGTTTCTTTTTTTCTTCTGGGTTTACCAAATTATATCAGAAATTGTTGAACCTCAATTAACTTATTCTATAATATGGGTCATATATGGTATTAAATAAGTTATGGTCTTAGCCCATTAGTCACCAATTAAAATTAATTATTTAAAAATCACCCACCTAAACAATCGTAATTAACAAATAGCTCAAAAATTTCCAAACCAACTCCACCGATTGATCAAAATTGACTCATGCAATTATCAAAAGGGGTAAAATGGTAATTTTTATGATAATTTCCAAAAACAATTTTACGGGTCATTACATCCAGGGTTCAGTAAACTAAGACAGCTTCCAACTTGAAACAACTCGATTTGCAATATAATCCGATCCATCCTAAAGTTTTACTATCATCTTTATGTTGGATTTCATCTCTTGAGGTTCTAAGACTTGGTGCACATGTTGACACCTCTTTCAGCATACCGACATATAATAGCAGTATATTCTATATCCTCCTACATATGAAACTATTTATACGATGTATATATATACTAGTTTTTTAACACGTGCGTTGCACGTGTACCTGTATTATTCTAAAAATATTTTGAATTAATACAAGTTAGTTATAGTAGATTGAAGGGAGAAAATGCAAGTTTAAACTGATGAATGGTGAGTTTATTGGACCGACTTAGTTGATGAGCATAAGATTATTGAGTATTATTTGAACAATTAAATTTAGTAGTAAAACTATAATGATATTCAACTTTACCGTTTGATTGATTTTTTTTATATTTCAACAACACAGTTTATATATGTGTGAATACAAGTGACATCGGCTAGCAAGAAATACTTTACTTCTTGTAGTTTTTTGCGGTGTATCCTTAAGAAATTGTAGTCTCTTTTCTTTAAGGTTCAATCAATATATGTCTTCTTTAAGATGAATAGTAGTAATGTGAATAATGGTGTAAGGTTGCAAATAAGTAATATTTATATTGTCCCAATTACCTAGTTTGAATTTCTACAAACAAAAAGTGTCATATAAATTGAATTGAGGGAATAGTTATTTGTGAAATAGATAGTAATTACTGACATTAAAAGTTATATTGAAATCATAGTTACATGTATATGGTCCTTTTGCCTGATTCAAAATTATAACTACTTTAATTTGTAAATTTGAAAAAAAAATTGTTATAATGTATAAGTATAATCATATAATCAAATATAACTTATACTTAAAATCTAAAATCTTTTAGGTACAATATATAGGCAATTATTTCAAGCAGTTTATGTAATAATCTCATATAGTAATAGAAAATGAGTTTAAGATGGACCAAATAATAAATACCATTTTGTATTCATTTAGAAAGTGACTGGACATTATACAATTGCATTGCCCTCTTGTGTAGCATGCAAATTTTAACTTTTCAATTGTTGATTAAAAAAAAAGGTAAAAGGCAGAATGATTAGGAAAAAGTAGATATTTTTTTTAATAATAAACAAGACATAATGTAAATATATGTCAAAGGCTTTCATTTTATAGGCCTAATTGTTGAAATCTTGTGTGAGTTTACCTGCAAAATACTTACTAATATAAATTTGAATGTGATATTCCAGATGTGTGTATCTAAATTAAAGATTAAAAAAAAAATAAAGAAGCACAAAAGAAGAAGGTGAGAACATTATAAATGATTACTAAAATAAATATCAGAGAATTCAAAAAGATGAAAATTTGAAAAGTAAAAACTTACTTATAATATCATATCAGAAGAATCCCCCGTGACTATGACAGTTTGTATACTCCTCAATAAAAAATGATAGTAATAATTAAGAGATTAGAGATAATTGAATGAACCAAAATTCTAATTGGTAAAAATCCAAAAAAATAATTACTCACTTCCCTTAATATGGATATAATGCATTAAGGTTTTGCATTTTTTTTTTAATTAGAAAAGAGTAACAGACCAACAGAAGAATTGGTCAAAGAGCTCTCATATCGGGCAATACATACACAAAAGTAAAAAAGGTCATACAACTAATGACCTCTTAATTCAGACAAAATAATAATAATAGGATCAAGAAGACCAATAAACAACAATATCAATTAAACTTTGGGGTGACAAATTTAGAGTAGCAATGTGGTTAAATAATTTAAGGGCATTTTGGTCCTCCTTCTTTGGTCTTCCAGTTGTTGTAGCATGGGCAAACACCTTTGTTTCCATAGAAACCAGGAGGAACACATAGGCATGTCTTGCAGCATTTCTGGCAAAAGAATATGCATGGCTTGTGGTACTGTCTTGCTACATCTTCTTGTACATTGTGGCAGGATGATAGCAATTTTCACATGGGCTCACATTTAATAGTATCTGATATATTACAAAGTCCCTTGAATAACATAAATTTTTAGGCATTTCAAAATTAAAGTTACGGTTATACTTCTAAAATGCATGCATTATCAAACGTTATAAAATACAAAATGTTTCATATGCATAAAAAAAATAAAAATTAAAACTACTTCATGACAAAGTTCGTAGGAATAAAGTACCTTCTGAAGCACACAAGTGTATTTATAAGCTAAGGAATATATCTTAAAGTTATATAGAAATTCAAAAGTCATGCTGATTTTTTTTTATAGATATTCAAAAGTCATGCTGAAATAAAAGGTATACAAATAACTCTTGGGTTCTTCACCATACATGCACTTGCATTAAATTTGTACTTATTGCTAGGAAGTTGAATCACGCAACTCTAATGCCAAAGAAAGTACAGACAAGCTACTTTACTTCTTTTGGCTAATTCATTATACAATATAATTAATAATTATTTAGTAAAGCTAATAAATAACTCATAATCTAAAAAATAATTAAAATATTATTACTTAATATTTAATTAATTAGGTTTTTAAAACATTTTAATTAACATCAAGGGCAAAACTGTAATTCAACTTTGAAGACAAAATCTTCCCACTTATAATAATATATGATATACACTTAGTATAGTTGTAATTTTTTGGATGAAGGCATGATGAGTAAGAAATGTGGAGGGCTAACTAATTTAAGAGAACTCAAGTTTAGAGGTTATGGAATCAGTGACATCAATATCCTTGTTGCATTGGGTAACATCTCTTTTCCACAACAGAAAAAGCAATTAACAAAATAACACTAATTCTAAGTACAGTTTTTTTTCATAAATCAAATGCAGGTGTTGGTGGAAATAGTGGACTGAGGAATTTAGAGAAACTCAATTTGAATCATAATAACTTCAATTCCACCATCTATTCATCGCTGAAGAATTTTCCTTCTCTCAAGCATCTGACTCTCGCTGTGAATGAAATATATGGAAATATCAAAATGAATGGTTTGTTACGGCTCTTCCCTGCTAAGCATATTTTGCTCCACTAAGATATTATCTCAAATTTATTTCTTCGCATATCATATTAAAGTTTGATTTTATTTTTTTTTAGTGTGCTTACTATTTATTTTTCATTTACCTGTGCAGACATAATTGCTTTGAGCAACTTGAAACATCTGGATCTCATGAACAACAATATAGAAAGCTTTGTGACTACAAAAGGTACACGAAACAATGCAGTTGCTCTAATGTTGAATGCTTTATTTTAATTTAACCTTAAGAACAAAATGCAAATTTGATCAGATAATGATTAATAATGAAATCTGGACTAGGATTACACATCTTTACCAACTTATGTAATAAGATCGATCCATTCATTATTATGTAAAAACATTTTTGATTTACTTAACAGGTGGTAAAAAAATGAGTTCTCTGCGAAATTTACTATTGGGAAGTTCTAACTCCAACTCAAGCAGAGTCATACAATCCCTAAAATCATTCTCATCTCTTAAATCATTTTCTTATGAAGATAGTGATCTAACTTCTCCAACCATAATTTACGGTAAGCTCTAATCAAATTTTATCTAACTTACTTCTATCACCACTCTTTTCTTTAGAAATATGAAAAAAATTATTTTTGTTTTTGTGACTATTGTATAAGCATTAAGAAATCTGAGCACGGTGGAGCACCTATACTTGGACGGATCTTCTTTAAATGACAACTTTCTCTCAAACATTGGACAAATGACTTCTCTTAAAGTGTTGAGTATGCCTTTTGGTGGAAATAATGGCACCCTCCCTAATCAAGGTAGCGTATTTTTCTCTTTTTGCCTGCATTTTCATGAACATAGAGGGTGTGTTTGGACTAAATTGTACTAGAAAACAAGTTCCTTAAAAATGAGAAAAGTAAATCTGCATATGACATTCCACGTTGAATATAGTCATATCGGAATCCTCCAAGATACCTCATCTTCACCTCACCCTGTAGTCACATCCTCACCTCCCAAAATAACTCTGCATATGACATTTCATGAACTCTTTTTAAAACAAAAAAAAAAAAATATATATATATATATATATAGGTTGGTGTGAACTCAATCATATTGAAGAGCTGGATTTTTTAAACAATAATTTTGGGGGAACACTGCCTTCGTGTCTTGGAAACTTGACATCCCTTCGATGGTTGAGTTTGGCTGGGAATAACTTGCGCGGAAATATAGCCTCACGTTTTATTTGGAGGAGACTCACATCACTTGAATACCTGCATATTGCGGATAACCAATTTGAAGTTCCTCCGTCATTCAGGCAATTTTCCAACCATACAAAATTGATCTACTTGAATGTTGGTTATAATACAATAATTCCAGATACTGAATTCCAAAATTGGATCCCAAATTTCCAGTTGGAACTTTTTCGTATCCAGGGATGTATAAACCTTCAAAAATTGCCTTCTTTCCGTCACTACCAATATGACTTGAGGATTCTTGCTATAGAAGGAAATTAATTGCCAGGAAAGTTTCCAACATGGTTGTTAGAAAATAACACCAGACTTGCAGGGTTTTATGGTAGAGATAATGCTTTCAATGGACCATTGAAGTTGTCATCGAGCCGTCACCTCCATCTAGAGACGATTGATGTTTCTAATAACAAACTAAATGGACATATTCCAGAAAATATGAGTTTAGCCTTCCCAAAGCTTACTTTTTTGAACATGTCACAAAATTATCTTGAAGGTCCTATACCTTCCAAGATTAGTAGCATTCATTTAGAAATTCTAGACCTATCTCACAATTTGTTATCTGGAGGGGTTCCTAGTGATCTGGCAGTTGGTTCTCCACAATTGTTCTACCTTCGGTTGTCAAACAACAAGCTGAAAGGACAAATATTTCCAGATGAGTTCAGGCCAAATATATTATCCTTTTTGTATTTGAATGGCAATAACTTTGAAGGACCACTACCTAGGAACATTTTTCCTAGTTCCCTTATTGTTCTCGACGCTAGCAGGAATAACTTCACGGGGGAGATTCCGAGATGGATTAGGGATCGTACAAGATTGCTACAACTTGATTTGTCCAAGAATTTTCTCGAAGGCTCGATTCCAGTTGAGATTTGCAATTTAAAGCTCATTCAGGTCTTAGCTATATCCGAAAATAGGCTTTCAGGCTTTATACCTTCTTGTGTGAGTTCATTACCTCTCAAACACATCCATTTAGAGAAAAATCAATTGGGTGGTGAACTGGGACATGTACTTTTCTACTTCTCTTCTCTGATAACTTTGGATCTTCGCTACAACAATCTTACAGGAAATATCCCACACACCATAGGCTTGCTTAATTCTCTCAACTACCTTCTCCTTAGCCATAACCAATTGGAAGGGGAGATTCCAACTCAGATTTGTATGTTGAACAAGTTATCTATTGTGGATTTATCTTTCAATAAGCTTTATGGTCCACTCCTTTCTTGTTTGGGTTACTTAACACAAGCTGAAAATGATGCAGAGATAAGTAGTACCATTTATCCTATGACTTCTTGGCATTCATGGTTAAATTTTATCTGCTGGATACGTTCGAAAAGGCACTACCACGATAGTAGTGGACTTGTAACTGACATATTTTTGATGGACGTGGAAACTCAGGTCCAGTTTTCAACGAAAAGAAACTCATACACTTATAAGGGAAGCATTCTAAAATACATGTCGGGTATTGATCTCTCAAGTAACAGATTAACTGGTGAAATTCCCGTTGAGTTAGGGAACATGAGCAATATACATGCATTGAATCTATCACACAACCATCTCAACGGAAGAATACCAAATACCTTCTCCAATCTACAGGAAATCGAGAGTTTAGACCTTTCCTACAACAGATTGAATGGGAAAATTCCTGTTGGTCTACTTGAGCTAAATTCTTTGGCAGTATTCAGTGTTGCATACAACAACTTATCGGGTGCAGTGCCTGATTTTAAAGCTCAATTTGGAACTTTCAACAAAAGCAGCTACGAGGGAAATCCTTTTCTTTGCGGTTATCCATTAGACAACAAGTGTGGCATGAGTCCTAAATTGTCAAATACCTCCAAGATTAATGGAGACGAGGAATCATCGGAATTGGAGGATATTCAGTGTTTTTTCATTGGCTTTGTTGTGTCTTATGGAGCGATCTTGTTGGGATTAGCTGCAGCACTTTGCTTCAATCATTATTGGAGAAAAGCATGGTTTATGATGATAGATGCATTGATGTTTTGTTGTTACTATTTTGTTTTGGACAACATTGTTACACCCATCAAGAGTAGATGGTGCAGGAATGTTGGTTAGGTAGTGCTTGTTTTAAAATTTTGTTGTATGTTTATCACTATTATTAAAAATATATATATTTAACCACTATATATCTTGCATTTTCTTTTGCTCATCCTCTTTTGATCACATACTGAAAATTGAATTAAAATGTTGTGGGGCTAGTTCCATTTTCATACATGTGTTTGGAGTTGTAGTTTAATACCTCCATGTACCCCTGCATACCAAACCAAGCATTCACTAATGGATTTGAGGACAACTCAGCTAATTGGGCTTCAAAAAGAACTTCTCTTGATCAAGTTGAAGGTTTCACAACTTGTTAATACTATTAATTAGGAATTAAAATGACACTTAAAACTTACATTGTTTGGTCCAAATTGATTGAGAGATAGAAAGCTTTAGTTCATCATCCAACTCCGTTTTCTCTCTTCCTGCTGTCAGGAATTCCTACCTATGCTCGATCGTATGGCATCTCGCTCACCGCTACACTTGCAGCAGACTATCCCTCCAACTTACACCATAAAGGTCGTTCCAAGCTGCTCTAGGGGCCGGGGATGAACAAGAAATGGCCTCCATTAATTAAACTGGTGTTGTATCTTGCAATTTTTTTATGATAACATATTTAGCATACATAATTATGTTGTTGTAAACAATTATTTCATAATATATCATATCGTATCGTGTTGTATTGTATTGTATTGCTGGAGTCAAGTGAGATTAGATTGAAAAGACTGCAACATACCGAAAACTCAATTCATTGTAAAACTCCTCTCGGATGGGCTGCAATCAATTTCTGAAATTAGGTACAGGCGAAATGATTGATGGACCCTTATACTTGTATCAGTTTATATTTTGGACCCTTTTACTTAATCATTTGCCAACTAAACCCTTAAACTCAATTAAAATGAGACTTTTAAGCCCCGCCAATCATGTGTGTAGCTCACTCTCCTCACATAAATGACATGTCATATCCACGTCATATATATTAGTGTCATGTCATAATTATTTCATAACTATTGTTTAAAATTATCAACCAAAATCTATCTATATATAAAAAGAGAAGAAAAAACGTCACATGTCAACGCCACAATATTTTTAAAATTTAAACAATAAATAATTAAATATTATATAACTATTTAAACACACACTTTAAAATAAAAATAGACACATGTCATCAACTTTAACAGATAATGACAAATGTCTTTAAAAAACATAAATTAAAACAATTTTTTAAATGTGTTTACGTTAAAAAAAAATTGTATTGAACTCTCTTTTTTAATTGTTAAAATAAATTGAATGTGTTTGTTCCTAATAAATTGCTCTTCCTAAAAAAAAATTAATGAATTTTAATAATATAAAGTTAAAATTAAAAATATACCTAATATATAGATAATAATGCTAAATTTTAGGAGCACATAACAATTCAATTCAAATTAAAATTTAACCGCAATAATTCTAACAAACTAATCTATATCACATTATTTATTTATTATATTTGTCGAACTTCTATTTTTTGAAATAACTAATTGGTAAATATTAATAACAAAAAATTATTATATGCTTAATAATAATAATCATGATAATAATAATAATAATAATAATAATTACTATTTTAAAAATATTAATTGTGTCAAAACCACAATTTTGTTGTAAATATCAAATTTTAAAAGTTCAATTTACAAAAGTTTCGTATTATTTAAAACACACCTTATAGTTTTAAACATAATAAAAAATGTTTCTTTTTTCTTTTTTCTTTTTTCTTTTTTTTAAAGTTATAATTTAAAAAGATAAGTTAGAATTTAAAATTTACCATGGAGTTTAAGTGAACATGTATTATCTATTTCCCAATATTTTAGGTCTTATCTCTAATAGTTCCACATAATACTTAATTATTAAATCAAAAATATAGATAGCAATTACAACTTTTAATATAAAACACAAAAGAATCACACACAAAACAACATTCTTCGGTAACCATATCAAATCAAAGTCTTACCCTCTTCAACAAAGAAACAATATAGTATTTCAGTATTTAACAAAGGAGAACAATTCAACCTGCCAGCATGCATTCAAGGACAATAAGAAATCAACAAATACAGAGTTTAATCATATGTACATTTATTTTTCAATTCATTAAGTTTCAATGTATATAAAGTTTTTTCTCTATTATGCAATAATTGTTTATTTCTTTTGTACTGAGTAATCAAAATAACAATAACTTAATTTCTCAGTTTTGACTTCAACATGCTTAAATCAAATATTCAACAAACATTTCCGTAAATTTTACTAGTGTGTTTTTTGTCAAACAATAATACGAAAATGACATTAGGGACAAAACATGTTTTCATGTCTCTTACTCTTCAACATTAGTTTGAAACAAACTGTACACTAGCAATAAAATAAAGTTTGAAATCATCAAATCTATTTTTTGACATAGTGTCTTGAATTAATATTTGCGTAATTTAAAATCTGTCACTTAAAATAAAATAAAAATTATCTCTTTTTTCTTATATCTACTTCAAAAAATTATATGTTTCTTGTTGTATAGTGATTTTTCCTAAATAACATATTCACATTTTGATTTATTATTTATTTATTTTGTTTTGTAAGAAACTTTTCTAACTTTTTCTTCTTTGTTTTGCAGTAATGTTGAATTGTAAAATTTATGTGCTATTGTAAGTGTTTTAATTTTGTGTTGATAGATTTTTTATAAACGAAATAGTAAGCTGATATGTCATATTGTTCTCAAATATAAAAATCTATGTAAAGGATAAGTATATTTTTTTAATTTTAAATAAAAAATAAATAAGAAGAAGATAAAATCAGAAAGAAACAAAAAAAATATTAATAAAATAATTAAAAATATGTGGCTAAAATAAATAATTGTTTATGCTTATTAGTTTTAAAAGAAGTCCCTTTGTAAATTTTATATAAATGAATACGTTAATAAAAAACAGTTTTATAACTCTCCGTTACTCATCTATTACTACACAGTCCTAAAATCAAAAAAAAAATCATGAAATATGAAAAAAAAAATAACAAAATTTTAAAAAATAATGAATTGAAAAAGTAGGAAAGAAAAAAGAAAATCAAAATGATTGTGGATCTGCCATTTTAATAAATAAAAAATAAATATTTCTAACTCTTATCAATAAATAAAATAGCAAAAAATGCACACGTTCTCAATTTCCTCAAATAAAGCAAAACAAAAAAATTATAAATTTCAATGCATAAACAATTAGGAAGTTATTAACATGACAATATTATTTTAAAAAATATTATAATATAGTATTTATAAAAAAATTAAAATTAAAAATAAAATATAGTGGCGGTTAAACATTTTTCAATTAGTGGGATCACTTTAAAATTTATTTAAATATTACCATTTAATTTTGAGTTATGGATGGATAGTAATAGTTCCTAAAATATAGGTAACTAACTTTTAAAAAAAAATATTAACTATTTAAAATATAAAATAAAAACATCAAAATGTTAATTACATCGGAACAGATCATGAAATTTATTTTTCTTTACAGTTATTTTTTTATCATATTTTAAAGTTTCTTCTATAGTTATTTTATTTTTCTGTATTAATTATATTTTTTAGTATTTTATTAAAACTTATATTTCCACAATTCTTTAATCAAAGTGATGGATAGCTATTTAGTCTAATTTGAGTTTTTATTTACGCGAGGATTTATAAATTTTATAGTACATAAATTGCATAAGCCTTTTGTTTATGCTTTATTAAATTAAAATGTTTTTATGCTTATTAGTTTTAAAAGGAGTCTCTTTGTAAATTTTATATAAATGAATACGTTAACGAAAAGAAAAAAAAACATTTTTATAACTCCCCATTACCCATACTACACAGTCCTATAATCAATAAAAAAAATCCTATAAGATTTTTTTCGATACATACCTCACGTTTAACCATATTATCATAAGTATTTAAATACTTTATTTTATCAGTTGTTCTTTTAACTAATCAAAAAATATAAATCACGAACTAAATATACAAATTACTAATAAACCTTTTAGTTATTTATTAGCAGTTGATATTTATTTATGCTTATTAATTAATATATTTGTTTATGTTTATTAGTTTTAAAAGAAGTGCCTTTATAAATTTTATATAAATGAATCGTTAATGAAATATTTACATAAAGATAATTACTTCAAAATCTAAATATAGTATAGGTAGATAAAGACAATTAGGAAACTCTTATTATAAAAAGTGTAAAACAATTTATTTGTTTTCTATTTCTATTTATGCATAAATTTTTTTGACAATATAACTTTTTTCCTTCTTCTTTGGATGTGACTTTGTAGTTGTTGAGACAAAGTCACTATAATCAACTTCATACTTAGAATTAACACTATCCGTGAGATTTGATATATAGATATAACTCTTTAAGCATTAAAATCTCTTATCAATAATTATTGCAAACATTAGTTTTTGATGATTTTTTTTCCTTTTTTTTTGTTTATAACTTTCAATGATTTTAAGTTTTTATTTACAGGATGATTGGTGTTTAATTCGCTGGATTGAATCTTTATTTTTTATTTTTTTATTTTAATATATTATTAAAGTTATTATGTATACATATTTAATGTGAAGCATTTATTTGATAATCTATCTATATATAAAAGGAGAAGGAAAAATGACACATATCAACACCACAGTATTTTAAATAATCTATCTATATATAAAAGGAGAAGAAAAAATGACACATGTCAACACCACAAATTTTCAGTATTTTAAATATATAATAGGATAGGAAAAAAGTGACATGTCATCGCCATAGAATTTGTGAATTTGAGTTTTTTAAATAATTTAATTTTGTATTAGTTAGTTATTTTCAAATTAAATTTAAAATTTAAAAATGTTTAAACAATCTGTAAACTTTTCAAACGTATTCTTTTTTTAAAATTAGAAATAATTGTTTTCAATAATAATAATAATAATAATAATAATAATAATAATAATAATAATAATACAAAAATCTACTGTTACAAAATTTGTTGTTTCAAAAATGAATTAATCATTCATTTTATTATGACAATGTTAGCAATCTGTGTTTAAAAACCAAAATTACTGATTTCAATAAACTTTGCAGAAACACGAAGTAACCAAAGTTTAATAAATCAGTAAGAATAGATGAACATAAATTAATTGACAAAACGAAAATCTGTAAAAAACGTACCACAATCTGGAAAAACAGAATCAGAAAAAGATCAAGCCCACTGAATGCACAGTGTCCCCCCTTAAGGAAATTATTCCCCTCTGAGGAATCAATGTATTTATAGGCAAGAGGAATAATCTCTCGATTGATCATTTTCCGAAGCCGAGCGAGCGACAATGATGACGGCACGAGGGGGTCCCCTTTCCAACCCTTTTAACAATTAATAGGAGTGTTTCTATATTTAAACTCTCCTATTTTTCTTTCCACCACCGATGAGGAACAAATGACTTTTCAATAACACATAAGAGAACTTTTCAAGTTCCTCTCTTTTCATCTTCCCTCCATTTTTCATTAACTCTTGCTACATACCCAACAGACAATTAATTAGATAAGTTAGCTATTATTTAAAAAAAATTCAAACTGAATGCCAAATAAATCCAATATGAAATCCGTAGTTAAAAAAATACAAATAGCTTAGTCATTAATTAAACTGTTAAAACTGATTGCCAAAACAATTAAAAAAGAAATATAAATTTTATCCCACTTTTACACATTGCTAAAAAAGTAAAACAAGTCATCATCATAGAATTTGTGAATTTGAGTTTTTTAAATAATTTAATTTTTTAGTTAGTTATTTTCAATTTAAATTTAAAATTTGAAAATGTTTAAACAATCTATAAACTTTTCAGACGTATTCTTTTTTTTTAAAATTAGAAATAAATGTTTTCTATAATAATAATAATAATAATAATATAATTATAATAATAATTATTATTATTATTATTATTATTATAATAAATAATACAAAAATCTACTGTTACAAAATTTGTTGTTTCAAAAATGAATTAATCTTTATTTTATTATGACAATTAATTAGATAATTTAGCTATTATTTTTAAAAAATTCAAACTGAATGCCAAATAAAATCCAATATGAAATCCGTAGTTAAAAAAATACAAATAGCTTAGTCATTAATTAAAATTTTAAAACCGATTGCCAAAACAATTAAAAAAGAAATATAAATTTTATCTCACTTTTACACATTGCTAAAAAATAGGATCCAATTAACTACTAACCAATTCATTTTGAATTTTGAATTTTAAGCAGCCCAATTAAATAAATAACTGTCAGATGTATCCGTTATCCAAATATTATATAAAGCCCTAACTTAAATAAAAATTGTCACTTCAAAATTTCAAACAATTTTAAAATCTCCTGCTTTGCAATTGTTGAAAGGAATTTAATTTTTATTAGGCAAAGAACTCCTAAACATCATTTTGTCCAAGTAAGTTGCCAAATATTTTTATACTTCTCTTTGTTCATCAAAACTGAATTGTAATTAACCTTCATTTGTTTGTGATTCTACTTCAATTTGTATTTGAAATTATGATAGCAAAATCAATATTAGAGCAATATTATGACTCCAAAATGTTGCTCATAATTTAGATTCCCATGAAATGTTTGAATTTTCCTTGCACGAATAACTAGGCATAGGGGTGTACAAAACCGAATCGAAAATCGAACCAAATCGCAAATTGAGTCAACCCAAAAAAAAACTCGACTAGTGATTTGGTTTGACTTGGTTTGGTTTTGAAAAAAAAAATCCAACTATATTTGGGTTGATTTGGTTTTAACTAAAAAAAACCAACCCGACATTATATATATAATTTTAAAATTTTATTTTATACATAAAAATATTTACTTTGATATAATTTTTAAATATTTCTTATACTTTTTCATAGTTTTTATCTTTTAATATATTATTTCAAATTTGAAACTTAGAATTATGAATGGGCCAATAAAGATTATAATCCACAGATGTTGGTAATTATAATAAAGCTTAAATCAAAATCAAATTAATATTAATGCAAAAAGAAAATCAATTCAACACTAAGAATGACAATAATATTGAATATTTGTTCTTTAGTTTTACATTGGTTTAGACAATTAAAATACATAATCTAATTTTAATTTCCTTTAATATTTAGTCATGTAACTAATACTTATTAAACTTAATTTTAGCATGATATAGTACTTTTAAATTATGATCATTTTCATTATGACCTGTTAATTTGCAATACTTGTTTTACGCGATTTCATTATTGTTATTTTTGTTTGATATTTTAGTGTCATTAATCATATCATATTGTGTTATATTTTTAAGAAACATCTTAGATAGTTGTATTTTGGTAGGACTAAAGAAATATTTGAAGTACTAGTAAATTATATGTTTGTATGAATATTTTACCGGAAAAACCGAAAAACCTGAAAAAATCCAAAAAAACCCGAGGTTGAAAAATTGGAGTTTTATTGGTTTGGTTTGGTTTATAAATTTAAAAATCCGACACAAATGGTTTGGTTTGATATTTGAAAAACCCAAACCAACCCGATCATGTACACCCCTAACTAGGCTGATGACTTCAGGAAATGGTGTAATTTACCTACCATATGCGGCTCGATATTTCTTTGACAGTAAATCTTTATTACCTATGCTTCCTATAAATATATTTGAAGCATGTAAAAAAAATTTAGATCAACACTAATTAAGAATTTTTGTTCTTTATTTATTTATTTATTTTTTTTTATTTTTTTTTTAAAAGGCCGAAATAAATGTGTAAGTTAGTTGTGATGTATGCGTGAATGTCGTTAATTAAAAGTAAAATGTTCATTTTCACACACACGAAGGCTGATGAATAAGTATGTTAAATATATCACGATCTGCAAATATACATTGGTGAGTTATATTCGATGAAAATGCTAATGTTATTAATAATGATAACCATGATGACACATTCGTAGGTTGAAATTTGATTTGCTTTATGAGGCTAATAATTGTATTCCTCCCTTTACATATTTTAATTTATAAAAGAGAATCAACACTTACATAGTGAAGCAAAATTATCGTTTATTCAGTAATATCAGAAATCCGAAATATAGGAAAAGAAGAAGCATAACTGCAATACTTTTTAATGAATAAGGTGGTTTGCATTTATCCTTATTAATCTCATTTTTATCTTTTTTAGAAATAAAGGAATTTTTAAATATCTTATTAATATCAAAATCAAATTCTTTATAAAAATTATCTAAATAAATAATTTTGAAATTAGCAAAAAATATATCTAACAAAAAATAGTGTCGTGAATAAAATTTTAATAATTTATAACACAGTTGATTTAATCCAAATAACAAAAACTTAAATAAATTTTTTAAATTTTTTTAAAACTTCTTTAATTGAAAAATAGGACATTAATTATTTAAAGAGTAATTTTAAGTTTGATTTGTAGTGTTTAAATCATAGACGAAGATTTAAAAATCACCACTAATCCTACTTTTCTCATTTTCTTATGATAGTATTCTATTTTCATGTAACTATTTTTAATAAAGGATAAAAAAAATTATTTTCTTTGTTGTTGTAGTATATAATAATAATATAAAATGAATGATGCCTTACAAAGTGTTATTTTCATCTTTTCATTTTTATCAATGTTATCCTTATCATTTTTTTCATTCTATCACATAAAATTTTCTCGACATATTTTAAAATCTAATATAATAATTGACATTATTACTTTAAAAATTTGAATTAGAATTGACTTGAAATGAACTACTGAAGAATCAAATATATACCTATTAGAAAAAAAGACTAAACAAATAAAAAATTTCATAAAATGAAAGAAGAGAGTAATAGTAAATTAAAAATTAAAAATAATTTATAATTTAATAAAGATAAATACTGATAGATTAGTTAGTGGAGAATTTTAAGGGTGGTTTTAGTGTACCATAATAATTTAAACTTTAAAATTTAAAAATAACTATTAAATATGAAAATTTTAATTTCAAATTTTTAATTGTGAAGTGAGTATAGTTATTAGTTTCAAAATTCAAAAATAAATAAATCATGATTCACGTTAATTAAAAGAATTTTAAGGATTGGTTTTAGTGGGTAGTTATTAGTTTAAAATTTAAAAATACAACATATTTATTTATAACAAAAATGTAGATAATAATAATAATAATCTATCTATATATAATAGGAGAAGAAAACATGTCACATGTTAGCGCCACAAATTTTTAGAATTTTAAATAATATATAATTAATTATTATATAACTAAATAAATATTATATAACTAATTAAATATTATAAATTAAAACTTTAAATAAAAATTGAGACATGTCATCAACTTAAGCAAATAATGACAACTGTCAACATTTTTAAAAACAGATATAAATACTTTTTTTAAATCCATTTTATAAATTAGTTAAAAAATATTATTTTGTAAAAGGTTGAAAATTTATTTTCATGATAAATATATAAGATAATGCTAAAAAAACTGATTTTTTTAGATTAATAAAATTATTTTAAAAATGATTTTAAATCGATTCTAGATAATAGGGAATAACTGTATTTATTATTAAAATTTTAAAATCTTAAAAAATATTGGAGTTCAATTTTTTTTAAATAAAAGTTGAAAATTTTACTTTCATGATAAATGTTTAAGATAATGCTGCTACAATTTAGGATTTACAAAGTTATAATTATCTACTTATTTTGTATTAAGAACACAAAATATTTAATAAGCACCTATGTGATTCCCTTTTTTATGGGAAGTTATCATATATTTTTAATGTGAAATATTTTAACTATCTTTCCACAACTTCTAAATTTAATATTTTAAAAATAATAATAAGAATTCACTATTATTTTATATAAATAGATTGCTGCATTTATATATAAAATGTTTAATATATTTTAAACATGATAAGAAGAATAATTCATTTATATATAAAATCCTTGATTAGAAAAACTAATAAAAATATATGTAAAGCGGTAGTCTATATATCTATATCTCATTGTTAACTTTTAAAATTGCCAAAAAATAAAAAGGTTAAAAATGGCAAACACAAAAAAAAGTTATGTAAAAATGCAAACACTAAAAATAAAAATTGCAAACACTATAAAAACATTGCAAAATCTTACGCTTATAAAAAATACAATTTCAATGCCGAATTAATCTTTATTTAGAAAAAAACATTTATCCAATTAAATAAGGAGTTTTAAAACTTCTTTTCCATGTTGCTAAAAATTAGGATTCAATAACTATTAACCAATTCATTTTGAATTTTAAATTTTAAGTAACCAATTATATAAATAAGTTACGGATAAGTCTTAATTAAATATAATTGGTCACTTTAAAATTTCATTAACTTTAAACTTTTGGATTTAAGATAAATAATATTTATCTATATCTAGCAAGCGTTAAATTCTAGGGATAAGAGTCTGAAAAATACCTCAACTTTGATCGAATTTGTTGTTGCGATACTAAACTTTCACAAGGACCTATTACCTCCCTAGACTATTTAATACCGTATTTTTTACCCCATGAACTATTTAATAGTGTATTTTAAAGGTATATATGTGCCCACGTGGATACATTACTATTTATAATTTTGCATTATTTTTTATGTCCACGTGGGCAAATATATATGTTTAAAATACGGTATTAAATAGTCTAGGGAGGTAATAGGTCCTCATGAAAGTTTAGTATCGCAACAGCAAATCCGACCAAAGTTGAGGTATTTTTCAGACCATTATCCCTAAATTCTATCTTGAACAATATAACAAATATAAGTCATTTAGCAAATTTAAGAATTCACAATATTATATAATAACAACATTAAATTAAGTTGAAAATTGCGATTCTAAAATATATGGTACAATTTTTAATTTTCAATTTATTTTTTAAAATTTTTTTGAATACAAAGATAACTATTATTACACATAATATACTCAAGCAGATAAATTCAAATCAACAACCTCTCATTCATATCCATATGTTTTCTAATACAATTCAAATTAAAATTTTAAAATAACCAATACAAACTTTGAGTAAATCTAATATAGCGGTTGTATTAATTAAGATTATTTTTACCTTTAAATCAATTTTATATGATTATATTTTTACACAAATTTAATACTAAAACATATTTTTAAAATATTTTGATTTTAACTAAAACATATATAGAAAATGTATTAACATGCCATTTAATTTCATGATATCAAATATTTTATATGAAATGTTAGAATTAATAAATTATTAACATAATTTTTTTATTCAAATGACATAAAAAGATAAAGTACAAACACGTAAAATATTTGAAGCATTTCATATTTGATTATATGCTCAAATAAATAAGTCTATGATTAATATTATTGCATTATTATAAATTAAATTATGTTATTAAGTGAATAATACATTTTATTAGTTATTTTTAATTATAAAATTATTACATTTTTAAATTATTCGTGCAACGCACGGGCACGTATACTAATATTATTTAATAATAAATTAAATTTTAAAATTGTCAATAAATTAATATTTACAATTATATTTATCAACTTATACTAGTTATTTAATAAAAGGTAAAATAATAAAATTTTAAATTATTCTTTAAAGTAAAACTCCATACATCTTATTCTCCCCATTTTCATTGTCCGCAGCCAAAATCTACTGGAGAAACCATCGTCGCCACTTTTACCGGCGAAATCGCATATACTCTCCCTCACCTGTCTTCATCTCCGCCGTACACCATCACCATTTTCCTTTCCTCCTCCAACCTCTACAAAACCAACCTAAGCCTGGTCATCACTAGATCTGGCTGAGAAGTATCAGATCTAATTCCTAAACATCAATTCCATCCTACTTTATTATGTTTCTTCATCTCATGGAGTAAATTTAGAGGCTTCTCATCTGAACGAATATAAGAGAGATGTTGCAATGTCTGAATCTACCAATGGAAGCTATGTGAGGTGTAAACACTATATTTCACCAGAATCTACAAAATTGTTCAGGGATCAGTGAAGATGCATTTTCCACTTAAGTTTTCCATTCTCAGGTAGCCATTAGAGGAATAGATCCTTAAAAGGAAGCATGCAAGAATAAGTTACATACTTCACACTATCTATCAATACTGTTGGTGGTCTCCGGTGTACACCACCAACGCCGCTTCTCTCTCACTCTACTGCGATTCAGTGTGGTCTCTGGCGAGTACCACCAGCGCCGATTTCTCCCGGGTTAATCAGTGGACTCAAAATGTGCCCAAGATCTGGTAAATTGATCTTAACAGATTGTGGAGAAGAAGAAAGAAGGGTTGGGTATCCGATGAAAATGGTTGAAACGGACGGGATAGTGGGTGAAGAAGAAGGAATTTTTTAATGGGAAAAGGCTTAAATATGTCATCGAACTTTCAGAAAAGGCTCATTTATGCCATCCGTTAAAAGTTTGGCTCATCTATGCCATTACCGTTTAAGAAAAGGCTCATTCATGCCATTATTTTTTAACGGTGGTTTTGCAAAACCATTTTTTACACGTGGCCAATTATAATTCAGCCACGTCATTATTTATTTTAGAATTTTGATTTTTATTATTAAAAAAATAATGACGTGGCCGAATTATAATTGGCCACGTGTAAAAAATGGTTTTGCAAAAAAAATTTGTTCAGAATTTTAATTTTTATTATAAAAATAATAACGACGTGGCCGAATTATAATTGACCACGTGTAAAAAATGGTTTTGTCAAACCACCGTTAAAAAATAATGGCATGAATGAGCCTTTTCTTAAACGGTAATGGCATAGATGAGCCAAACTTTTAACGGATGACATAAATGAGCCTTTTCTGAAAGTTCGATGGCATATTTGAGCCTTTTCCCTTTTTTAATTAATTGTTTTTAAAAAAATTATTTCTTTTGTAATTTTAATATTTTTTAATCCAAAAATGTTATTCACTCGCCTAAAGAAGCGTGTAGTTACACATTTTTGCCAACTCACACATTCTAATGCCACGTAAATCTAGTCAATGACCATAGAGATTTGTTAAATTGTGTTTTATTGAGTATAAAGATTCAGTTGACAAATGATTAAGTAAAAGGGTCCAGAATACAAACGGATACAAGTACAAGGGTCCACCAGACCATTTGGTCATTAGGTACATGCTTGGAATTCTGATCACACTTTGGCCTAGTCTTAGCGAAAAATTTATATCTCGAGATCCAACGGTCCAAATTATGAATCATTTGATTCCACAAAAACCAATAGAAGAGAGGAACATGAGATGGTTTAAATAGGAAAAGGCTTAAATATGTCATTGAACTTTCAAAAAAGGCTTATTTATTTCGTCCGTTAAAAATTTGGCTCATCTGTGTAATTGTTGTTAAAGAAAAAGGATATCCATGTCATTTTTTTAACTCCAGTTTTGCAAAACCACTGTTTACACCCCAAATAAGATTTAACGCTTTTCAATTGAAGTTTTTGGATCAATATACTCTTTTTGCTTGTTCTTTTTTAGGAATTCATGAAGATGTAAGTAATTCATGTTGTAAATAATAATGCCAAGTGGATGTCCATGTGAAGCTACTTCACTATAACAATATAACCTCTCCAAGTAACACTTGCCTATAAAAGAGGCATTACATACAACACAGTAATTATAAAAATACTACTACTTTCTCTCTTTGTTTGTTCTTATTACTTTTTATTTTCCTCTTCTTCTTTCTATGTTTTTTCATTTGATTTTAGTATTCTATCATTATTTTATAGCACGTTATCATCATGAGATTCTGCTAGAGCATTTAAACACTGCCCAATTTCTCTCATCTGCTACTTAAAATTCTTAAGGTATAATTTATTTCATTAATTCCTTATTTTGATTACTAAAGCACTGCAGAGGACCATTCTAGCTTTGAAAAAAAAAAAGGATGGAGAGATTACATGGCTAATCATTGGCAGTTTGGCACTGACATATACATAGGCCATCATTTTTGGCAATTCGGTGAGTCTCTTCACCTTGAAATTAAAGCCTTTCTTAAACCCCGCAAAAACATATGGCAGGAAATTATTATTATATTGCATGCTTAATAACGTCATATACCTGTAACTGTTAGAATTGACAATATACTTTTTATAGGTCTATTGTAATTATAAATAAAAATACGTTTGAGAAAAAACTTTCACTATTTTATATGTATTCTTCGATTTACTCTTAAACATTAAATGTGACGTATATGTATGAAATAGTAAAGTTGTTTATTATTTTAAATATATCGGACAAAAATTACATGTCTTGAGTACTTAATGTTAAAGTGCATCTTGATGAGATAGATCTGGAAGATACCATCAACGATAAAAGGCAGGCATCAAAGTAAGACTGTTAAAGCAATAATATTTCTCCGCCTCTTGATGAGGGCTTGAAATTGGAATATCTCATTATTAAAAATCCTCTTATATTGTGGAATAATTTGAATTATAGTTATGACCACTTGAAGATGGTCATTTTTTCACAAATATGTTTTAATTGAATTTAATTATGAGCTACTAATGAAAAATCATGAAAATCAACCCACTGATTTCAGTCAATTCTTTAAAGTGAGTGAGATAATTTTGCACCAAACTAAGTGTGGAAAAGGACATGGCTCCAATTATGGTCATGGTCATGGTCGGGAAAAAAAAAATTCTCTCTGTCACGTACATGTCTCAAAACAACGTTGGAGTATTTTTGTGTTGCTGTCCTATTTGGTTTGTATGTTAATTTTCTAACTCAGTTAAATTTGGCATATTGCTTGATGGCACCATATTTGAATGATTACAGAGTACAAAATATTTTTAGATTACATTTTTAATTATGGTATAGCAGATTGTTCTTCCCCTTTAAAACTAATTAGCAAGTTAATTTTCTTTCTAAAGAAAAATATTAATAATTTAACTCTTATTGCTACTATAGACTACATAATCATGATTGTGTTTTATGTAAATTAAATGATACATCTTTAATGTGTTTTTGTTGTTGGATAAATTTATATTGTCACAAAGGTTTTTGCTAAATTAGGCACCCACTGAACACCAAAAAAAAAATAACTTATCATTATTTGGATGGTTTAAAAAAAAACATATTGGATTTCTTGTCATTGATTAAGGGAAAAACAATGTATTCAAGTGACGTTGATTTATATCCAAGTGGTTTAAGCAGAAAATATATGCCTCTAATTATAGCTAAGTCATTGGTTATGAGAACAAAACTCCCAAAAGAAATTTAGTATGAGATGTGTTATTTAAAGTGTAGCAACACTTGTACGTATCAAGCCAACAAGGTTCCCCTATCACAATTGGTTCAGGGTCAGGAACCAAATAATTCTCATCTAGAAATTTAAATGTGTTGTATATTATTTCATTGCTCCACCATTACGCAATGCACAAAGATGAGTCCCAAATAAGGTTGGGTGAATGTTAGATTTTCTAACATTAGGGGGAGATAAGCAATTGAAAAATAAGTTATACATAATGAGTTATCATTGGTATGATCCGTTGAAGAGATATTTAAGTCAATTGTCAGACGCATTCGCTGACCCTATGTTATAATTCAGTTATAAATGCTCCAATGAAAAGTCCTTGAATGACATAATTTATGGCACGCTTGAAGTGTGTTAGATTAATCGATTCTAAAGATAAAACTTCTTGAAGAAGAAAAGGAGCAAGTGATCAGGATGGTCATAATAATGAGGCAAGTGCTTTAGAAAGAGCACCATGACATAACACTTTATAAAACCTTGGCAAAGGTTCAGGTACCTGAAAATGATGAAAAATAAAGTGAGCTTGATAAGTTATGTCATTTTAGAATAGATATCAAATAACCGTTGACGATATCTTGAATATAATATAGCACTCAAAATTATAAATGATGACGAGGATCTTATTAATTTGTTGAAAGTTGACAAATAAATGATTGGACAAAGAAAATACAATTCGAGTATATTTTTATTCACTTGAAAAAGTGATAGTTTGGACTTATTTTGTCCATATAACAAGATATAATGTCAGTGGAGTACAAATGAATTATTGTGCGATAAGTAAAATCATAAAATATAAAGTACGATTTGTGGATTAAAAAATAAATTTTTTTCGCAAAAGTCCTGACATTATCGTATGGAGATGTATTCTCCTAAGGTGGATGCAATGAGGTTTCTATTAGTCTGACAATACATGAAACACTTGAATATACATGATGAATTATTATCATGTCTAGCTAGACAGTAAATATTATATGAAAGTTTTTGAAGGATTTAAAAGGTTATAAAGCGATTCCATTAAATAGTACCCCAATGGTTGTAATATCGCATAACATAAAGATCAATTTCGATCTCATTAAAGTGGCTAGAAAATACCATGTCATAGTGCAATTGGTGCACTCTGCTATTATTATTCATGACAAATAATTTTATTAGTATGCATGCAAAATATAACATCACTCTTAACGATGGAGATATTAGAGTGAATCAAATATCGATATAAATTATTTATTCTAACCAATCTTATCAAGGTTTATTGGTCATGTAACTGCAGGAAATCATTTGATTTATACCAAGTTTGATCTCAAGAGAGATATCTGTTTTCATGTGGAAATATTGTCATCTCATGTTATCCTACAAGACAGTCAATTTTATTATCATGAAAGTCTTTGTCACTTGGATATTGCTACAGACAAGTCACACGAGCAATTTGTTGCCGACAAGGTCACAAACTGTCACGACCCAAAATGAGTCATGAGTGGCACCCACACTTAACCTCCTAAGTGGGAGAACCAAGGAATCCAAACCCCAGCATATATCAATAATTTAACTATGAATAACAACAATAATGCGAAAGCTCAAAACTTATTAAAGTAACCAATCAAATAAACCTCCAAAGTCTAACACTTATTATCCCCAAAATCTGAAAGTCATCACATCAAGGACATCTAATCTTCAAATACTAAGTCTAAGAGTATTAAAGACACCAAAATAAATGAATAAAATAGAGTATGTCCGAAAACTAAGGATATCATACCATGACCAAGAGAATCCAACATGGGCTGGAATGAATATCTCACCCTGGAACCTGATGTGCTGGAGACTGGCTAGAGCTGAGGGCGAGTCGAAGTCATTAATACACTCGCTACACTCCACAAAAAGAAAACAAAGAAAAACACAAGTAGGGCTTAGTACAGGGCAACATGTACTAAGTAGATATCATCGGCTAACCAAAATAGAAACTAATCTATAATGAATAATAGTATAAAATCAATTATGACACTTAATAGGTGACAAGCAACAAACACATGAACCAGTGTCAACAACACTAAAGTAAGTACATAATCAGTCAACAATATCAAGATCATGACACATGAGGACTCATGCCTGCAAACCAAACTAATTTGGGAATTGAGTTCTTTGAGATTGAGTACATTAAGTTAATTCAATATCTTTTTCCTTTAATGTTACAGTGTCGGAACGTGACACTCCGATCCAATTATACCGTGTCGGAATGTGACACTCCAATCCAATAATACCGTGTCAGAACGTGACACTCCGATCCAATTATACCGTGTTAAAACATGACACTCCGATCCAATAATACCGTGTCAGAACGTGACACTCCGATCTAATTATACCGTGTCTGAACGTGACACTCCGATTCAATAATATCATTAATTTATTTCAACAAGCCTTCTTTATTCAAGGCATCACTTCAATAGAAAGGGGTTCAGATTATAAATTTCACGGTCTCAGGATTTTAGACCAATCACAAACCATACAACCAAACCACACAATCAAGTACATAGAGAACTTCACAATATCACTCAATACATATCAGTCACTATTAAGAGTCTAACTATCGAAATAGAATAAACCATAACCTGCTTTCATCGAAGAATCGAAGTCCAACAAGTTAGTTCTTCAATGCTTTTCCTTTCCTCACTGCCTCAGAACGATTCCAATCTAACAAGTATATAATATTTGTAAGTTTACGAGTCCATAGACACCCATGTTACTATATGTCAATTTACCCAATTCTATCAATTTTCCTAAAGTTCAAACCTAAAGATAAATCTTAATTCCTCCAATTAGCGTAACTTTAACGATATTCAAATAATCAAGTACACCTAATATTTAATAATCTATCTCAATATATCTAAATTTAAATTATAATGTGATAATAATAAGAACCATTCAAAATCGGAAACTCACTGGTTTGCGAAACCAGTAGCATACTACAGAAATAAATCATAGAGCTAACCTTCCAATCTATGTGTGTTATCACACCATGATCATTATCCAATGATTATATCATGGATACTTTTGAGCATATATTCCCCAAATTCACAAGGATCACAAGTAGCCGTAAGAAAATTATTGGATTTAACATCACAATTTCTAATTCTCTTCTTTAATTCTTTTCACTCAACTTTAATACTATAGTAATGTCTTTTATCCCTAATTTTCCTATACACAACCATAATATAATAATAATATTAATATTAATCTGCAACAGCTACATCTACAACCCAAAGCCGCCACCACTCAACGTGCACTACATTTTATCCCTAAATATTTGTTATTGCACCACATGCAAACGCCTAATGGTAACTCTAAACCATCAAATATTAATTAAGGCAATTGAAGAATGAAGTTACCTGGGTGTCGGTTTTCACTGGTAGACGCCGCAAGTAAGGTTTTCCTCTACCGTAAATCTTCTTGTCTAGTCTTTTAATTATTTAGGATAAATAATTATCAACTAATAATTAAATAATTACTAAACCCTCTAATTTATTCTTATTCATGGGCCATAATTTAATTAAATAAATTATGGACTTAGTCCATTAACTACCACTAATAAAAACAATTAAAACCACCCCACTAAATTTATAATAGTAGTTACGAACAGTTCAAAATACCCATTTAAAATCTATTGAAAAGTCTTGTATGAAATAAAAAGCTCTAGTACTCAAAACGACCAAATGGGTCGTTACACAAATTAAGTGATTGTCAAAAATAAAATAAAATGTATTTGGCTGAACTCAACATATTCAACGGGCAAGAAACGATATATCAAGATAAGCTCAAGGATGCAACATCTTTATGAATGTGATTTGATCATAAAGACACAATCAATATCAACCTTTGAAAAGCTAAGTATATGATTGGGAGACATCCTTTACAAGAATTAAATGATGTTTTAATCAGGGGGAGTAAATACGCGCAACACTCTTTTTCCCTTAACTAAGGTTTTGTTCCAATGGGTTTTCCTGGCAAGGTTTTTAACAAGGCAACTCTCAATGCGTATTACTAGATATGTGCACTCTTTTTCCTTCACTAGAAATTTTTTTCACCGAATTTTTTCCTAGTAAGATTTTAACGAAGCACATTATCTATTGATAAACTCCAATGAGTAGGAAATACATCATATTGTAGATGTCCATTACACAATTTTCTGGATAAGCTTGAAATCAAGAAGGCAAGTTACAAGCAGCTCCACAAGCAGACACCTATAAGCAACTCTACCAAGCAGGTTCCTATAAGCAACTTACAAGCAGCTCCGCAAAAGAAGGGTTTCTATAAACAACTTACATAAGCAGGTTCTAATAAGCAGCTTACAAGTAGGTTCCTACAATCGGCTTACAAGAAGTTTCTTTCAAATACTTTGCAATGAGGCAACAAATAATGTGTATTATAAATAACTATGTACAATTTTTTTTATTTTGTATTTTCTTTATACATGGACATTCAAGGGGGAGTGTTGTAAATAATAATGCCAAGTGGATGCCCATGTGGAGCCATTCCACTGTAGCAATATAACCTCTCCAAGTAACACTTACCTATAAAAGAGGCATTACATACAACAAAGAGATATACCAATAATTATAAAAATACTACTACTTTCTCCCTTTCTTTGTTCTTATTACTTTTTGTTTTCCTCTTCTTCTTTCTATGTTTTTCCATTTGATTTTAGTATTCTATCATTATTTTATAACAACTCCCAAATTTTCAACATTCAATTCTTCACGAAATCATTTTAAATTTCGGCTACATTATTAATTTCTTTTTTAAAAAAATAAAATTCTAAAATCATTTGTAGGGTTTAAAAAATTCACTCGTATTAAAAAAATATTCCAAAAATTTCAAAAACTTGCTTTGCTTTATGTTTTTGTAGTTGTTTTTGACATTATATCTTTGTTCCCTACTGTTTTTTGAGTCTATGTTCAAAATTTTAAATAATTTGAAGTGGTGGAGAAATTTCTATCATTAAAGAATGTTGAAGTTTTGAAACTTTGAAGAAATTTCAAGTGAGTCTTGTTGAGTTAGATTGAATTCGCACTCAAAAGATATTGAGTTTTGGTATCTAGCTCGGAGGGAAACTACTCTTGAAATTTGAGGTGATTTCGTGAAGAATTAAAGAAGTTTGAAATTTGGGAATTGTTAATGTTCTTTATGTGCTCTTGAGGAAGAAGAAGCAAAAAGAGTACATTTGATCCAAAAACTCCCATTGAAAAGTGTTAAAAGTTGTTTAGGATGTAAAAATGGTTTTGCAAAACCGGAGTTAAAAGAAATAACATGGATGAATCTTTTCTTTAACAACAATGACATAGATGAGTCAAACTTTTAACGGATGACATAGATGAGTCAAACTTTTAACGGATGACATAGATGAATTTTTTCTAAAAAATTGATGACAGATTTGAGTCTTTTCCCTAAAATCAATGACAATTTATTTCGTCTTCATTTGATTTTCATGTATAATAATAGTAGGGAAAATTACGTGTATAAGCAAATACATAATAGTTAATTAGTTAACACAGTTATAGTTTGCCTTAATTACAATTCGCGATCTACTTTTAACTATAATTACATGGCTCAGATTTTTATGTTTATATAATTCGTACGTTTGTATAATTCAAAATTTGTATAACTTTTGTATAATATAATTTGTATAACTATTTACATTTTAAATATTTGTAATTGTATAAATTCGTTATTTTGAGTTTATACAGCCTGTAAATATGCAAATTATATATAGTTATATGGGTACATTGTTCGTATACATTGTGTGTGTGTATATAAATATATATACACACACACACTTAGTGTTTGGAATAAATTTTAAAGTGATGGAAAATAAGTTGCAATCATAAATAAAATATGAAGAAACATAGTTTTATTGATAAACATTGTGGGTACAAATTTATTTATCCCTTGTTTGTATTTTTTGAACGTAGGAGGTCATATCTTGATTTCTTTCTGAATATTTCATTAATTCGTGAAATATTTGAGATGTCTCTTTAAGGACATAAGTTAAAGTTTAAGATTAGAGTAGCCTCCAAGAATTATAACTGGAATCAAATACATCTATAAAATTTCAACTAGAATTGAACACGTCTACTAGTGTCCCATAAATTTTCAATATCTACAAGGAGTATGTGACATCATTGGTCCAATAAATATTACTTTCTATATCTCAATTTATGTGACACAGAAGAAATTTAGAGAGTCAATCAAATTTTTATTTGTCTTTTTTTATAAATATTTTAAGTTGTCAATTTTTTGGTGATTTGTAATACTTTTTACGTCATTTCCAAATAACACGTCAATCCTTATTTATTTCAATTTATGTGGCACAAATGAAATTAAGAGAGTCGACCATATTTCTTATACGATTTTTACATGTATTGATTTGTTAATTACTATGATTTATAGTACCTTTTACGTAATTTTTAAATAATATATGTTATTTCATTTGTTCAAATTCATGTGACACTGATAGAATTTCGAGAACTAACTAAATCTTTTATATGTTTTTTTTTAACTTTAAAATATTTTAAGTTGTTAATTATTCTGATATATAGTAGTACTTTTTATGTAATTTTCTAATATAAAATAATAACGTATACAAATGTAAATACCATATATATATATATATATAAAACCAATAAGCTGAAAACAAAAGGATCATTTATTTATTTTTTGATTTTTCATTTTGTGTTCGATATTCTTATTGAAGCTTGATTAATATGAATTCGTGTTACGTAGGACTTAATTCGAGAGGAATCACTTTCTATCAGTTAAGTGAAATTATGATACCAATACATTATATATATTGATTTAGTATCAGTTAAGCGAAATTATCAGCTTCAATGATAATAATACAACCATATGATATTGATTTAGTATCAGTTAAGCAAAAATTATCAACCTTAATGAATGAAGAATATGAGCTGTAATTTTTTTTATAAAGAATAAATATTTGTTGAGTTACTTTGAATTGGGGTATGAACATGTTATTATTTTGATTTTTATGACGAATTTTTTTTTATATCTAAAGCTCGAATCAAAGAGGAAAACAACTTTTTTAGCCCCCCAAAAAAAAGTCCACGTGTCCGGGCAATGCTAGGCATAAACGTCTCAAGTGATCAACTATAACAAATTCGCTGATCACAATCTCTTTGATCGAAACCCTAAACCTTTGATCGATTTTCGATCATCGATCGAACGGAAAGGAATGAGCGAAGAGGGTGGAAAGATGAACAGAGAAGCTCCGGCAACGGTGCCATCGCCGGCAAACTATTTCTACGGGACATTTCAAGGAGTCGCCAATTATCAAACTCCTCCTTCGCATTCTCAATCGGTCTTAGGTTTCCCTCAACCTATACCTCCTCCTGGTGTCCCCGTTGTTCCTCCGTGTTACTATCCTCATGGTTATCAGACCGTTCAAGGTGATTTTCTTTTCTTCTCATAATGTCTTACAAATTAAAATGAGAATACAGAAAAGTCAAATTTGTTTGTAGTTCCATTTACTTTGTTGAATTTGTGTGCTTAAGTTGAGGTATAATTGGGTATGTCAAATAACATGATTTGGATATGCTGGAATTAGAAATGGATTATAATATAATTAGATATAGATACTCCGTCTGTTTCATCTTATGTGGCAGGGCTTGATTTGAAACGGAGTTTTACAAAAGAAAGATAGGTTCTTGGAACTTATTATTCGGTTTAAGTTGTTACATACACCATCAATGTGAAAAGAAAATTACAATATCAAGTCAACCATAGGATATTCTCATGTTAGTCTTGTCAAAATTTTCAAGAGTTCTAATTTTGAAATTCAGACAGCTTACATGCTACAACAGGTGGAGATGACCTTTTTTGTGCGACCCTGTATATGACTTAAATTTTTATTATTGGAAGAATGCCATGATATCTCAACCCATTTTAAAGTAAATCATTTCAAATATAGAAAGGCATCAGTTGGGTTTTCTTCTCAGAAAGGCTTAAGGTAGGGGATCCCATGTCACCCTTCTTTTTCATCATTGATATGTAGGGGTTAAATGATATATTGAAAATTGCAAATGCTAATGAATGAACCAGGGGTATCAGTGTGAATTCCAGAACAATCTATAATAACCTGGAAATCTCCCATCTTCAATATGTCGATAATACACCAGTATCTCGTGTTGTTGACAAAGATCAATTGAAAATGTTGAGGGCGATTTCCATTTTGTTTGAAGCCACTTCTGGATAATATATAAACTGGAGCAAAAGTTATATTTACCCCGTTAATGAGGTAAGGGAGATACACAGTTTGGCTGAAATTTTAGGAGCTAAGAGTAAATCTAAAGTGATTCGGATTGGAGTATTGGAGAAATGTGATAAAGAAATGACAAATTGGAAGTCATACTTGTATCTGAGTGGAAGATAACTTTAGTGTACTTTATGTATGCTTATCTATATGATATCTCTATTCCAGTTTCTACAAGCGTAGTGAGAAAAATTGATATACTTAGAATAAATTTTCTATGGCAAGGCAATTGTGAGAAAAGAAAAATTCACCTAGTCAACTTGAATACCTATCAGTCAGCAAGAAGAAAGGGGGATTGGGGATTAAAAATTTGAAGATTTAGAACCAAAGCTTGATGATGAAGTGGTTATGGAGGTTTATTAGAGATGAGAACTCAATGTGGAAGGATGTAATCATAATCAAATATGGAGCAGAAGGTAGTTGGACAATAGATCGCGTGAACATCTCCTATGGGGGTTAGTGTATGGAAGTCTTTTAGGAACTTATGGCCGTCAATTATAAGCAAATCCAGACTCAAGGTAGGAAATGACTTGAAGACATCTTGTTGGGAAGATAATTTTCTATATCAAAGTCCATTGAAGTAAATTTTTCTAGACATTTATAATCTTTCGCGACAAGGGGCAGCTATGAGAGAGTTATGGACAGAGCAAGGGTGAAAACCTTAGCTTCAAAAGATTATTAAAGGTAAAAGTATTCATTACCCCCCGGAACTTGAAGCTTTTTATACGGTGTACACCTAAACTAAATTTTGTTTTAATTATGCCCCCGAACTTGTTTATTCCTCCGTCGCGTACACCTTTATTGTCCACCTGGAGTAGAAATTGACAACACACTCTACTAGGCGCGTGAGGAAGTGATTTTTTGCCACATCATAACGCTACAGCGGTAAAAAAAACGTAAAATCTTCATGTTTCTTTAATATTTGGCATATTTTAAACGAAAAATAGGGCAAAATGTAAATGAAAAATAAAGGAAACAAAGATTAACACTTACTTGGTAAGAATTTCAAACAAATTTGAAATTTAATCGACCAACTTCACGTCTAGAAAATTTCAAATCCAATAATAACTTATAAACAATGAATAAATTTAAGAAGAACTATCCAATGAATAAATATTATTCCCAACAATAAAAGTCTTGTGTTGGCATTTAATCTGAGTTCTCCGGTACTAAATATTAATTTCTTGAAGATTTTCGGGTTTAGTCCGGAAGTTTTAGTGAGAAGTTTAGTCCGAAAGTTTTAGGTGAGAAGCCTAGGTGAGAAGTTGAGAAGGTTTGATATTTATTTTTGCCATATTAATTTATCTAGGTGGCTATTATTTATCCAAGTGGAATCCACGTCACCACTTTTGCCAGCTGTCGCGCGCGTGTAGTCACAACAGGAGCAGGTGGACAATAAAGGTGTACGCGACGGAGGAATAAACAAGTTCTGGGGTAATTAAAACGAAATTTAATTTAGGTGTACACCGTATAAAAAACTTCAAGTTCAGGGGGGTAATGAGTATTTTTGCCATTATTAAATGATGGGGAGATTGGTAGAATTACAAAGTTATGCAACACCTTAACAGAATTCAAAGGGCCTTTGATGATTGCATGATATGGCAAAGGAAGTCAGGTTAAGGTCTTTGTCAAGTAAGCTTATAGAGGTTATAATCTTTCCAACAATCAGGTTGGATGTTGGCCATGGAAGATGATATGAAGAGTCAAAATCTCATTAAAAGTTTCTTGTTTCACTTTGTTGGCAAAAGAGGTAGTTTTGAGTCTTTTGACGCAGGATAATTTGGTGAAGGAGCTACCAATTATGTTCTAGATGTTACTTATGTGAGAACAAGAAGAGATAATTAACCATCTCTTTTTGCATTGTAAGTGGACAAACCAACTTTGGAAAATATTTGTCAACCTAAGGGGAATTAGTCGGACTATGTAGGAAGAATAACGGAAGTGCTAGCTAGTTGGAGCAGAGATGGAGGATTGTCCCATCTAGAATACTTAAAAGATTCTAAGTATGTTTTTGATAGTCTAGACTACGTGTAAGAAGACATTGTTCTAGGAACTTACTTGTATTTCTCTCTTTGGTTACCTACACAACTTGTTTAGGTCTATAGGATACCTTGTTCTATATTGTTTTTTACCATTCTTAAAGGAAATATTAATTGAAAGATGTCACTCTCTTTGGAACGAACTATAAAGGAACGAGCATCACACAATTGAGAAGAGGAATTACATAATTTTTCTACTTATAAGAATGAGATAGTTGCAAAGATAGGTAATCGAAAATATGTTTAGTTGTTTAAGCTTCACCCAATTATAATATTCCATCAATCCTAATTTATGTGAAGATGTTGGAGTGAACACGAATTTAAGAATGAAAGGAAGACTTTTGGAACTTGTAGTCTAAAATAGGTCATAGATAATTGCGTGATATGTTGCTATATGTTGCTCAGACTCTTCAAAAATGCCTCTAAAGCTAGTGCATTTTTGGAGAATCTGAACACAGGTGTGACAACATTTGGGGAGTCCGAGCAACAGAGGTTGTGTTGCTATAAATCATCATATTAAGAGAAATGAGAAGTTTTAAGTTAATTGTTACTAAATATAAAAATGTGTCATTCTTTTTAGACTGACTAAGACCATCTCTAACCCCATTGTATTTTACTCTCCATTCTCTATATTTGAAGAGTAAAATAGAGAATTGGGTCTCCAACCACTCTCTAAAAAGCTTTCTTTCCTATTTATAGAGAGGATGAATAGTAGTTCTCCAAATTTGGAGAACTACTATTCATCCTCTCTGGTTCACTTTTTCATTATTTTAATATTATTTCTATTATTTTATAACTAACTATTATTTTTCATATAAGGCTATTAATTAAATTTTTAATATTCGTAATTCCTTTTAAATGTAATACAACATTTTAAAAAATGTACTATTTAATATATACTACTTTCATCCCGAATTAACAATATTTCAAATATTTTTTCAATTTTCGTCACTTTAAGAGATAATTTGATATTATTATTGATTTTCACTATGAAGAATGCACAAAATTTAAATGATAAGATGAAAATTTTAATTTAAAAATACAATACATAATAATTTAAATTCAAGATAACAATACAATACATAACATAATAATTTTAAAAATCACAACAATAATTTAGTAATCCAGTAGGTCTTTTTAAGATTTAACAATATTCGGAAAACAAATAGTGTATGATCTAGAGAATTGTTGTACTTGTGATTGCGGTTGTGCTTGTTGATTTCTTTTTTTCAATTATTCTTAGTTCTTTAAAATTTTAGAATAAAATATAATTTTATATCAAATAAAGAATTTGAATTTTTTTTTTATATATTACATGAAAATTATATAGGATGATTATTTTGGAAAAAGAAAGAACGGATTTATAGTATGAAATAAGAAAATGAAATAGAAATAGAAATAATAATATAATATTGAGGAGAGAAGAAGATTCTTTTTTAGAGATTAAAATAGAGAATTGGGTTGGAGTTGATTGTTTGAAAAAATAGAGAACTCTATATTTGGAGGGTAAAATTGAGTGTAGGGTTGGAGATGTCCTAAAAAAGAAAGAGCGTCACATAAATTGTGATGGACGGAGTAATTGATTTAAAGTAGTCTCTACTCTGTAACTCGGTTTCTGGTTGTAATATGGAGGCTTATAGGTGTAACATTGATTTATGTTGAAGAATACCTATATCCAGTTATGCAACCCAATGCAGTTTTTATTTAATTTAGTTTAATTTCGGGAATAATAGGGGTGATGAAATTGCCATTTGAAAACCAATCCAAGAGAGTTGAAACCATGGTGTAGGGGTCACTTGTGTGCTACTCGACTAATTCCACGAGGTAGTTGGTACCTCCCACTAGCACACACCAGGTAATTTTGTCTTCCATGACTTGAACATTTGAGAAGAAATCACCTAGTAATTATTTTTTTTTGAGAAGGAATCACTTAGTAATTTTGTCTCGCAAGAAATCGAACCTAAAATCTCATGGTTCTCAACCCAGTTCATTGACATTGAATGGTACTTCTAGTCAAGTAAAAAGGTATTAAAGTTCCATGATATGTTTTAAGAAGTGCAATGAGGTTAAAGAAACTACTAGTTATGTGTCCCACCAAATCTGGTGGTCTATTTATCAATCAAAGGCCAAATTGATCACTGTGTGTAACATGTGACAATGCTTAACATTGGTTGTGGAACAGAGGATGGGGAGCGCGCTCATATGGTATTTGATTATTTATTCCTTAAGGTTCTTTGGAAGTGAATTCCCAAAAGTACTCTTGATTTTGTTTGTGTGAGTTGTGCATGCTTCCTTTGGTCCTAGCGTTCCAAATTTTAACAAGGATCACTGATTGTGAATCAGAAAAGGTAATAAAGAAAGTTAACTATGTTGAGAAATCATGTTATACTTCTTAATTCTTACGGAAAAGGCTCAAAAATACCCCTAAACTATCGAAAATAGCTCAGATATACCCTTTAACTATATTCTAGCTCAAAATTACCCTTCCTGTCAAAGTATTGGGTCATACTTACCCTTCTAATTACCAGAAGTATGTTAAGTGCCACGTGGATGCCACATAAGCGCCAAACATTTCCCACTTCCACGTAGACTAATAAGATTCCTAATATCTAATTTTCCCCTCATTTCTCTTGAGATACGATTTCACCCATTTACCCTCATTTTTGTAGCTAGGGTAAGAAACGATTTCACCGATTTCTTCCATTCAGATGACGAGATCAAAGACATATTAGCTGCTTTAAGATAAAGCATACCATTTAACATTTATAAGATGGCAGCAACACTTGTATTAAGTGTTGGTTGCAACAAACTGCTTATAACCATCGCTGGGTTTATTGTAACCATATCGAAAGCTTTCTCTTTCACAAACTTCCACGTAGCATCCTCAGCTAATGTTGCGAAATCAACTTCGAAACCCAACCGCGAAATGCAGAAATCTGTGAAATCGTTTCTTACCCTAGCCGCGAAAATGAGGGGAAATGGGTGAAATCGTATCTTAAGAGAAATGAAGGGAAAATTAGATATTAGGGATCTTATTAGTCTGTGGAAGTGGGAAATGTTTGGCGCTTATGTGGCGTCCATGTGGTGTCCATCTAGCGTCCACGTGGCACTTAACATACTTTTGTTAATTAGAAGGGTAAGTTTGACCCAATACTTTGTCGGGAAGGGTAATTTTGTGCCAGAATATAGTTTAAGGGTAAATCTGAGCTATTTCCGATAGTGTAGGGGTATTTTTGAGCCTTTTCCGTAATTCTTATAATAGTTTGTGGAGGTTTAGCGCGTTTTTCTCTTCCACGTTTGAAAACTATACATATTATGGTAATTAGATACTAAAATATATATATGTGTATTTGGGTCTAATTAAAGCTTGTTAAAGGTTATGTGAATAAATTTCCTAGGGCTTTAGTTCAGCAGCAAAAGCAGTACAAGGAGAGAGGTATACTCACATGTTTGAGTCCTGATATGAACCAAGTCCGGTATTTAAGTAGAGAAAGGTAGTCTGTTATCCACCTCCTTTTGAGGCTGAAAACAAACAATTTCTTGATTGTAGTAAATGATAGGTCTGGAGGGAAATAATATGAGATGGCAATAGAGAATAGAAGAATTGGTCTTTCAATATCAACCTCTTAAACCTTTTTTCTTTCCTTATTAGGTGATCTTAAATGTGTTATGAGAAGTAAATGCCTAATGAGTATTGTTACCAAAACCTTCTTAACTCTCTTAGTTGTTAGTACTACAACAACAACATACCCAGTGAAGACCCACTAAGTGGGGTCTGGGGAGGGTAGAGTAGAGTGTACGCAGACCTTACCATTGCCTCGTGAAGGTAGAGAGGCTATTTCCAAAAGACCCTCGGCTCAAGTGCATCAAACCCTAGTAAAAGAAGAAGAAAACAATGAAGAAAGCACAACAATTAATAAGAAAAGCGATGTAAAGTCTACATGAAAGAAACAATAACAACAACCTTTCTTAGTTATTAATATAAGACATAAAATTTTCTTGTTCGATATAGAGTGGTCATTTGGTGGGAGGGATTAGGAAAAATATCCCTCCAAAAAATCATGCATAAGAGAACAATGTTTGGCTTGGGGTGGAGGGATTAAGGAAAAAGATAATTCCCGCAATGCTAATGCAATATTTTATTGGCCATAATTTTGGTTTGATAGGTAAGATGAAATACTGCTCAGTTTGGCTGTCCATATAAAATGGAACTCCTGCATAACTTTGTGCAGCGTTTGGTTAGCGGTATTAAATTATACCTGCATCAAGTATGCAGGATTCTATAAATTAGTAATTCAGAGATAAAAGTATTTAACAACAAAAAAATGCCTTTGAAGTACGTAATTCCTACAAAATATTCTTTGTTTTGTTATTCATTGGATAACAATCATGGTTTTATTTTTTAGCATATAACAGTCCCAAAGGACTGGTGTATGTTGGGTGTTGTTCATATAAAATCATATCTTTTTGTAGATTTTCTACTTTCTGGTATACTTCTGGTATACGGGCATGTTCATTTGCTTGAATTTCAATAAAATTATTACTTTATCCAAAACAGTCCCTTCATTGTTATTCACTGCATAAATAATTGGTTTGTGTCATAGGCTAAGGAGGCAAGTCACCTAAGAAAAGATTAGTGCAAATGGTGTAGTCTAAACCCCTTTTTTGTATTAACAATTTAATTTCCATCAACCATTCAAAGTTTTAGTTTCGAGTCTTCTTTTCCACTGTGCTTGAGCTGTGTGCATCTGAAATGTATGATAACGATTTTCATGCTATATGCAAAAAGAAACAGAGAAAAGGAGGTCATTGCTTTTATCAGCTCACCTGGTATTCGTGTTGACCGAGAATTGATGTTCATATGGCAATACCTGGCAATTTGATGTGATTGATTTAGCTTGGTGGTTGGAACATTTCCTTCTGAAATTACCTGTGAAATATTGATGTTAATCAGTTTGATGTGGACTTAAAGTGGAAGAGGAGTGAATCTCTCTTATTTGTCTCTCAGTTTCTGATTTAGACCTCACATTTGTTTCTGTAAGAAACTAGTCAAATATATTTTGTTTATGTATCTGTGTAGATAAAGTTATTTTGCAGCAAATATGGCGAGAGTTTTGATAATGCTGCTTTAACTAAGGTATCAAAATTATGGAGAGAATTATATCCTTCGGGGTGGCTTAGATGATTTGGTTTGAGATTTCCACAATGCAGGTCTCAAATTTGAAACCCTTTCCTGCGACAACATGGGGTTGGCCTGGCCTTCTGGGTCGAACTCGTTGCACAGGGCTAATGTGGTTTACCATTCCTATGTGGTTTGCGAGCTATTACACAAGAGCGGGGTTCACCCTGTGCGCACCCAAAGGGTAGCGATTGCGGATTCCCTTGTCATCAAAAAAAATTATGGAGAGAATTTAGTCAATGAGGCTTAACTTGGCATCAAATTTACGGAGATAATTTTTTCAATGAGGCTTTAACTAGGTATCAAAAGTATATAGAGATTGATCAACCAGACATTAACTATGTTTCTGATACTTCCTGCTTTATTGAAGTCCGGATTGCATTAGAAGTATAAAAATAGGCAGTTTTTTCTTTCTTGATATGCAAAAGTAAGGCATATAAACAGGGGGATACTTGTCAGTTTTGAATACTTCCCTGTATTTCCTTTCGATCAAAAGTGGAGAACTATGAGATGATTTTCCTTGCTTTTGGTGCTTTGTGTAGTGTATCTTCAAAGGGTATCGATCCTTGGCTATTCAAAAGACTAATGTTTAGACTTTTATATACCATATTCTCATTTTGGCTTCGCTCTGATTTTAGGTTATATTGTTGCCGAAGGTAGACCCATAAGGGAGCATCGGCTTCCTTGCTGTGGTATGGGAATTGGCTGGTTCTTGTAAGTTCCTATATTTGCCTTTCTTTGCCTCCTTTTCTCATTTGTTTGTCTGAGGAACTAAGTGATGTAATAACCTTCACTGACTTATTATTTTGGCTTAGGAATTCTTCGCTCACCAAATTCAGTCACTAAATTTTAGCTAAGAGAAAAAACGAGGTCAGATGTTAGATTTTTGGGCAACAAAAAAGTAAATGCACACAGGGGTAACAACTTAGAAACATAGAACCTAGTATGAAATTTTCTAATGGATTTACTGGATCCTGACATTAATGGACCAGATCATTATAAACTAGATCTTATGATTCGGGGAAAGCTCAACCAAAAATTTCAACCATGATTTGTTCTCTAATGGTCTTCTGACTTTATTTGCAAGGTTCATTATTGGTTTCTTTCTTGGTGCCATTCCCTGGTACATTGGAGCTTTTCTTCTTTTGTGTGCTCGGCTCGATTATAGAGAAAAACCTGGATTTATTGCATGCACCTTAGCAGTAAGTTTATTCATCTCTTGCAATATCAATTCATTTATTTTATTTTTGATCTGGTATCAATTCATTTATTTTCTTGAAAATGGCAATATCAATTCATTCTTTTCTTTTAAATGGCAATATCAATTCATTCTTTTCTTTTAAATGGCAATATCAATTCATTTATTGCATATGTTTTGTGTATAATGGCTTTATTTGTGCAATCCAGGGTTTCACGTGCGTTTTCTCTCTTTCTCTGAGGTTAACCTATATTGGCCTGACACTTGAGGGAATAGAGATATGCGATTTTTAACTGTATAACATGTATGGTTATATTTGTATGCACTGGCATTACTGAGTGATACTAAGTTAACTAAGCCTTTTAATGTTGGTTTACCTCTGCACAATGTAACTTTTCAGATCTCCATCTTTGCGCTAGAAACTTGGTAGGCTAAGAAAGTGAAAACTGGAAGCAGTGTGCTGACCATTGTGCTTCATAGTATATAGTAGAGAGGGAAATCTAATTAGAAGCTAATGTTGTCTGCCTATGGATTTACCTTCCCGCTGTTTTCAATTTCAAGCAAGTAGCATGAAAGATGATTTAAGTCTCTTTTTATTGATACCTGCATCATGTTGTTCAACTTTGTGGACAGGCAATTCTCTAACAAGTTACTGCCTGTTGCAAGTTTAGTGTAGTCAACGCTCATCAGTCTTTCCTTCTATCATGGGCAGGACTAGCTTGATGAAGTTGTCTCAGTGGAAAAATGTAGGAAGTCCCTTGGTTTATTGTTGCATCATATTGTTGAGCATTGTGTAAGGATGTCTTCTGATAAGGAACTAGGAGAGGAAATTCTAAAAAGCGGACTTGCGTGTTGCAGTAAAACTTGCAGACTATAATAGATGAAGCTTGGCCTTTCTAGACTAATTTTCTAGCTACATATTTCTCGTTTGACTGTCTTCTTTAATTCACATATCATAAGAATTCAGAAGTTTGTTGGCTGAGTAGAAGAAAGTAGAAATACATATGAGGCAGCACATTGCCCTTATCCTTTGGGACGGATGTGATAGATGGTTCGCTATAGACACCTCTCTTTCTTCTTTGGGGAGAATTTGGGATGAGTGGTATTGAAATTAGTCTAGTTCCTAAATTGTATACTTCTTGTAACAGTATAGATATGTGCACCACATGTTCAATTACTCTAGAGCTCCTCACATTATAGGTTTCCCATATATTGTAGAGTGTAACATATTACTGCCTTTTCAATTGTAAACCTGTAGAGTGAGTCCAGTGATTTTCATAAGCACATAGAAGTTTGAGCATAGATGCTGTTTGGGTGGCTCTCTGTAGAAATTTTTTATCAATTTGCTTGTACCAGAAGTTAATAATCTTGAATAGAGGAGGATCAAGAACTGGAGGAGTTATGCACTGAAGGCTTTAACTTCTGGACGTGTTTATATCCTCATAAACATTTAGGTGTGACTTCTCTAGAATCGTTAAGAAATTGTTAGACAGACTTGTGAATTGCAAATATAAAGAAAATATTGTTAAGAAAATGCTCCTTTCATGAGTATAACATCTTTGTAGTAAACCTTTTAATCGTTAAAATAGGACCAAGTGTTGGCATTTTTTAGCTAAATTTGAACAACAAATATGTTCCTTTAAAGTTGAGTATCTGTTGTTGGCTCGTTGGTGCTGAAGGGGTTGAATAGTTTCAGTTACGGACCTTTTGATAACTAATTATTTGCTGTTGCCAGAACACCAAAGGAAAACATGGTACCAGTATTTTCACACACTTCTGGTGCTCTGTGCTATTCTTGCATATCTTAGTTATTCTGCCTAATGTCATTTGCTTTGACTATGTTCATTTTGTTCTCTCATCAGGCTACACTGGCTTTGGTTGCTGTGACTCTTGGTGTGACAAAGGTAAATTATACCTGGTGAGAGACTGATTCATGCTGCAAATGTTGTAAATTTTCACGCATATATATATCCATAAAGGAAAAAAAAAAGATAAATGAAAGGGAAGGGAATTTCACGAATATGTCCACCTAGTGGGATTTCACCGGGTATGTTGTTTGGAGTCTTCGTTTATTGTTGCAATTTGTATATAGCAGATACCAACTGAGTGATGCTTATATTCTGGTAATGAAATTTTAAGTTAGTCTTGGTTCAATGTATTCTTCTAAAGTATTTATTAAAATGGCCAATATAAATGCAGTATTTGATTTGGAGGATTGTACTACATTGTTTTTTGGCTTCATATGGAAGAGGTTGACAATAATACATTTAGGGGTTGTTTGGTAGGGAGTATTAGGAGAAATAGTCCTTGTATTATGTGTGGTATTATGTAGTACTATGTTTGGTAGGAATTTTGGGCCTATGTATTACTAATCCATGGATTAGTTATACACCCCCCATGGTATTATAGGGTGTATAACTAATACCTTCCCTTTGGTGGCATTAGTAATACATGGATCTAATACCATGGGATTAATATATGTAAAGACAAAAATACCCCTCAAATCCTTTCATTTTGTTTATTTTCTTGGTTTTATGTTTTATATTTGTACTAATAAATTTATTTAAATCGATTAGCTTGCAACTTTATTATTTAAATAGAGTTATTTGTCGCTAAAATATGAATTATTTAATCTAATTATTATTAATATAAAATATTATAATCGGACTAATATGCTAATGTTGATGTATGAATTTCAGAGCTATTTTTGCTATTTAAAAACATCTTGAGTATAAAAATAGTTTAATTTATTTTGCCATTTTTTTATTTTATGATAAAGAGCGATTTTTGTTTGATAAAAGTCCTAAGTTGAATGATTTTATTGATGTAAAACAATATTCAATACATTTTTTCTATAAATTCTTATAGTTTTGTGACCTTTTGAGATATTAACTTCAATTTATTAAGATGATAATTATTTATCCTCAAATAATTTAAGTGAGAAAATAGTGAACATGGTGATAAAATTTTCCTTCTCCTAGCTAGTTAAAAGGCTATAAAAAAAATTATATTGTTCGTCAATTATCTATTTTGATCCAATTACATGAAATAAAAAATTTCATAATAACTCGAGGGTATAATTGGAAAGAAGTTTTTTTGTAAAGTTTTAAACCCCACACAAAATTAAGTAGGAAGCAGCGAACCAAATACTTGATAAAAATAGTTCCTGCATTACTAATCCAAGTATTACCAATACCTGCATTACTAATTCTTGTATTATTAATCCCTACACTATTGATCTTTGTACCAAACGGCCCCTTAGCATTGTATCGTTTTATTTTGGTCCATGACAGTGTCTCCTCAATGTCTTTTGTATTGGTTTGGAAAAGTTGGGTTACAAGGACAGTAAAACATTTTTCGGAAAAGGACCAAAAATGAATCTGGATTATTCCAAAAGATTTAAATATATTCAATATATTTTGCTAAAAATACCCCTCATGATTATATTTTTTGGCTCACCTGTACCAATGTCAACACTAAGTAGGTGTTTGGACATGTGATTTTATATTGTGATATAAAATCTTAAATTCTCCAAAACCACATGATTTGGAAATTTCAAATCATGATTTGGGATTTTTCAAATATAAAAATTAACCCATAAGTTTATATTTTGTTAAAAAAGAATCCACATTTACGTTCACTAACTATTTATTTTATATGTAAATAGAATTTATACTTGTCTTCTCGGTCATATGATCCAAGTTCAATGTGAGGATATTGGTCGTACTATGTGGGGGGATTATATTAAAGACTAGTACGCTACAACTTATGTTCAATTTTATTCTTTTATTGAATCAAATTTAAATTAATAGATCTTGTAAAAAAAATTAGATAGCTTTGTATAGTATATTATGCGATTTTATAAATTTTTGCTCATTTGGCAGGATTGTATAACGAATTGGGACAATTTTAATAGTTTTCCAACTTATGAGATTTTTATGTTTATGAGAAAACATACAACATAAAAAAATCAAATTGCTTGTCCAAACAAAGCTTCAACTTCATTTCATGATTTCATTTCATGATTTCATATCATGATTTCAAATTATGATTTCATATTGCATGGTCAAACGAGCCCAATTAGAATTTACGTTGTATTTTGTTAGTGGTCTAATCATAAACTTTGGTCCCAATTAAATAAAATGTCCATTCGATTTTCCGACTTACTATACTTTGTTTTTTTTTATACTCTTCAAAATTATATTTTTCATGGAGGTTCTTTTTAAAAAATAAAATAATAATTTGTGAAAAATTGACCTTTGGTTGTCAATTTTTGTAAAAATTATTTAAAAAATAAATTATATATACAAGTAAAGAGATCTATTCATTGATAAGGAGAAGAAAAAAATGTGATTGAAAATTAAATTGATGAGCAAATAGAATCTGAGGTCACAAACAATGATGTATAGAAGCATTGTATTTAGCTTATGTTTCTGTCTTCTTATTAGTTTAGTACTTACTTTTTTTTACTTTTTAAAGTCAAATCTTGATTTTTCAAATTTAACTAATGTATCTCCTTCGTAAAGGATTTCCTCATAATGGTCATGAATTGTTGCTCCGGGGGTGGCCAAATAAGACTTAGCTGATAGAGCAACAATATGTAAGTTATGGTTTGTGAAAGAAAAGAAAGAGAAACTTTGGGTGATGTAGGCTCACACTTTAACACTTTGTGCATAAAGAGTAATGATGCTATCAATTTACCCTTTTATATAAGCCAACGAATTAAGGATGAATTGTGCACAATGGTATTGTACTAAAAGAAATATTAGTTGTACTGTCAATTCTATAATCACGTGTGTACACATCCTTTTTTAGATACACATTAACTTTATTCACTGTGTGAGGACAAGGGATAACCACATATGTTTACACTTTTTAGTCCTAATTCCCAATCATAGTTACTTTTTTTCTTCATAATTACCAAGTTCCTTCTTCATCCCTCTTTTCTCTCAAAAAGTATTTTAGATCTTTGTTACTAGAAATTCAATCTGCAAAATTGATGAATTATCTTTGCTACAAATTGGTCCTTTTTCAGCATTGTTCAACAACTCTTTCTCTTTTGTTTTCGTGCCGGTTAATTTTTTATTTTTTCCAGAAAAATATTCTAAAATTTTTATGGGTCCTCTAAGTTAGGACGACTGGAGTGGATAATGATAAAAATAGCCTCAATGCCTTTTTTTTTATTATATATAATTTAATTTAAAGATACGTATTTTATTTAAAAAGTGTATATTGTTACTTGCATGTCATTTTTATGGTTTCTACTATTTGACGTTTCTTGAATTTTGTATATGTTAGGAGATTTGAAAATGTGAATGGCTATTCAAAGTTCATTTATTTACTGTAGGGGTGTACAAAATTGAACCGAAAATCGAACCAAACCGCAAATTGAGTCAACCCGAAAAAAAACCCGACTAGTGGTTTGGTTTGACTTGGTTTGGTATTGAAAAAAAAAAATCCGACTATATTTGGGTTGGTTTGGTTTTAACTAAAAAAACATAACCCGAGACCAAACCAACCCGACATTATATATATAATTTTAAAATTTTATTTTATACATAAAAATATTTACTTTGATATAATTTTTAAATATTTCTTATACTTTTTCATAGTTTTTATCTTTTAATATATTATTTCAAGTTTGAAACTTAGAATTATGAATGGTCCAATAAAGATTATAGTCCACAAATGTTGGTAATTATAATAAAGCTTAAATCAAAATCAAATTAATACTAATGCAAAAAGAAAACCAATTCAACACTAAGAATGACAATAATATTGAATATTTGTTTTTTAGTTTTACATTGGTTTAGACAATTAAAATACATAATCTAATTTTAATTCCCTTTAATATTTAGTCATGTAACTAAATACTTATTAAACTTATTTTAGCATGATTTAGTACTTTTAAATTATGATCATTTTCACTATGACTTGTTAATTTGCAATATTTGTTTTACACGATTTCATTATTATTATTATTTTTGGATATTTTAGTGTCATTAATCATATTATATTATGTTATTTTTTTAAGAAACACCTTAGATAGTTGTATTTTGGTAGGACTAAAGAAATATTTGAAGTACAAGTAAATTATATGTTTGTATGAATACTTTATCGGAAAAGCCCGAAAAACCAAAAAACCCAAAAAAATCCAAAAAAACCCGAGGTTGAAAAACCCGAGTTTTATTGGTTTGATTTGGTTTATAAATTTAAAAATCCAACACAAATGGTTTGGTTTGATATTTGAAAAATGCGAACCAACCCGGCCATGTACACCCCTAATTTACCTTATGTTTCAATTTTTAAGATTTTTTTTGCTTATTGACATGCGTGCAATAGTTTTCCTTCTATATTTCTTGATTTTGATGTTTCTTTAAATCTTGGTTGATGTTAGTTATTCATGTAACGTACTCTACTACGAACATGTTTTTATTAAACTTAGGAGCTAGGAGCAATCCTGAAAGTCTTTGGACTAATTAAGGTGAGATTTGAAAGAAAGTAGATTCTTGAGGGAAAATTTTGATTTTCGAAATAGAAAATATAATGAAAAAATCTTTTCATATTTAGGCTCACAGATCTCTTATCTTACCTTTTAAGCTAATAAATTACTCAATCAATCAATTGCACGTTTTTGAGTAGTTTCTTACTTATGTTTTTGATATGTTCAGAGATGATTGATCTAGCAGCCTAGAAATGAGTAGAGAAATATCCAGGCTTAATAGTTATACAATGCTTGTGATTGTAATGGTCCATGGTTTCTCACATTTCAAAGTTTCTTAATGTCCTCTAGGGGTACACATTTTCATTGAATATGCTTACATTTTTATTTGGCTTCTCTTACTGTTGTATTTCTAGCAAATTAGTGAATCTATATCAATCAGTTGTTATCAAGTTTGAATTGATTTGCCTAGTTCCTTAAATATTAAGAAAAACCTTTTATATTAGTTAATAAGTCCATTCTTCATAATTTTCTAAATGTGGTGTGGTGGTGTGGTCAGTTTTTTCTTCGGCACCGCAAGTAAATTAGTTAATGCGAAGTCAAGTTGCGAGTGATACTGCATTTATAGTGATTGTTGCTAATAGTTGGAAGAACTTCTCATTCTTGATAACAAGTTATAGTAAAATTTATCACTTTATGAGTCTATAATGTATCATCTAAACAACTTCAGTTTTTTTTTCTTGGATCATGTAAACATTTTGTGGTTATGTTGAGAATGATATTGGTAGTTCATGTTTTCAGTTAATGATATACAATGATTTTTTAGTGTTTCTTTCTTAATATTCTTAATTGAATTTGGTAAGAACAAATTTTTTCATTGGTAGGTTTGATCAGGAGTGTGAACTCCGTCTTGGCATTAGGTAAGGAGTTGAAGGAAATCAAGACGCATCTATTTCGTCATCTCAATATGCTAACAATAAGGATGTTTTGTGGCCAAAATGAAACTTGTTCATAATGTGAATAGGCATGAATCATGATTATAGTATTTTGGCCAAAATTATTTATTCTAAAAATGAATGCCTAAATACAAAATTCCAGAAACATCAAATAATAAGAAATCATAAAAATGACATGTAAGCAACAATATAAACTTTTTCAATAAAATTAGTACCTTTAAACTAAATTATAAAAATAGAAAAGGCACTGAGCCTATTTTTATCATTCTCCACTCCAATCATCCTAACATAGAGGACCTATAAAATTTTCATAATTTTTTTTGGAAAAAAAAAAGAAAGACTAACTAGCGCTAAAGCAATGTCAAAAAAGGACCAATTTGTAGCAAAGAGAATTCATCAATTTTGTAGATTGAATTTCTAATAACAAAGATCTAAAATACTTTTTGAGAGAAAAGAGAAATAGAGAAGGAACTTGGTATTTTTGAAGAAAAAAAAAAGTAACCGTGCTTGAGAATTAGGACTAAAAAGTATAAATAGATGTGGTTATCAGCTATTCTCACACAGTGAATAAAAAGTTAAATATGTGTATCTAAACAAGGAAGTGTACAGACGTGGTTGTAGGAATTGGCAGTACAACTAATATTTCTTTTAGTTACTTACTACAATTTGTCTTAATATGATATGACAACAAAGTAATAAAATTAATGTTTTTGGTATATCATTTTCTAAGTGTTACCCCATTATTTGATTTTAGTGGTGCCTTAGCATATTGATTTACATATCCACACATAGAATTAAAAAATAGAAAGCAAAAACAAAAGAAAAGATTGATTTGAGAAATTTTAATCAGCCCACTTCAATATCGGAAATCCATAATCGAGTTTCAGAAAGAATAGGAAAAAATCAAGTAAAAATTATATAAAGCACATAGTATAATAAACAAATTACTTCCTGTCCCTACTCTTTCATAAATTACGAAATTCCCTTCTTCTTTTTTTTGTGTTGCAGATACTTTAATATGCGGTCGGATACTTTAATTAAGAAGCTGTAATTATCAGATTAATGCATTAAAAAGGGGATTTTAACAGTTTTATGCGTTAAGTAAGGAATTTAAAAATTAACTGCCACAATTCACGCATTAGTAATTTTGCCTAACAATAATGATCTATGTTACTATTTTATGATTCATGTCTAATAATTCTCAAATTTAATACTTTGGGAAGTACTTTTAGGTTACTATTTTATGATGCAATAAATGAATAATGTTATGTTTTGCTATCTGGCAACATTATATGATTGTCAATTTATTATAAAAATTAGATTGGTATACTATGTGCTTTTTTTAATTTTTACATAGATTAATAGTGTCAAATAGCTGTGATGTGTGCTAAAGTTAATAGAGACAACATTTAAAAAAGGTATCATTTGAATCAATTATATATCATATACATAATATATTCTTCTAAATTTTGTATCTACTAATAATAGAGTATCAAAAGTTGTATTTTTTACTAATATTATATATCATATACATAAAATTTTGATATTTATGGACGGAATTTGAGTTTTCAAGCACAAAATAGTTTTCTGGAAATTAAGTGTGAGCTTATAAAAAGTTAGAGTGATTTTAGTATAAAGTTTGTGTATATGATACTTGATATCTTTGAAACTTTGTCATGAATTGATAAAACCGTATCAATTTGAAATGTTTTAGGCACCTATGTATCATATACCTAATATTTATGTAAGTAAAAAATATTTAGTATCATCTTATAAAATATAAATTGTACAATATTGTGTGAACAATAAAATTATGTCATTTTAAGATACATAATTTTGTACCATATACTTAATATGGGAGATGAAATTTTATTTCGGATTCACTGTAGTAAAATCTGCATTGACATGTATAATACTTATAATCTAGAAAAATTAATAAGGTATTAAAATGCAGTGAAAACTAATTTATAAGCGACATAAAAAGTATGGAAATAAAAACTCTTCAAAAATAGAATAATTAATTACTTAGAAATATAATGTAGATTTGGAGAGGAATACTACAAAACACTTAATGTATCTTCAAAACAGTAAAACTTCACATCTTTACGGTAAGTCAGTCAATAAACAACTACTCTACATTAATCAATTCATCGTCAGCCAATAGAATGGAAGCAACATTTAACCTTATAGGATCATCATTCTTGCTAACGTATCCAGCATTGACCTTGTCAGTATCATATTTCCATAACAGTGTTGCATATCTTGAGCGAAAATATTCACTTCGAAAAGGAATCGATGAGACCTTTATTTCGTGGCTCAGAAATTCAGCAAAAGCAGCTACATATGTTCCGCAGTCGCCGCAAACAGAAAGAAAATACATTATAAATTGAATGAAATGTGTAAATAAGATGAATACCAGATACATTATCAAACTTTAGGGGTTGTGAAATCGGAGTTTGAAATGGCTGATTCTTTTGCATGTCTGGTGTTTTGTTTGGCACATTATTCTTTGTTTCTGGGTAGAAACTCAACATTTCAGTATATACCAAGATACTTTATTTTTCAACAATGAAACCTTAATACCAACAATTGATAAAATATCGGTGTTTCTAGGTAGAAACTCAACATTTCAGTATATATCAAGATACTTTATTTTTCAACAATGTGTTTCATCAACAAATGTAAAATTTATACTCAATATCAACATCAGATAAAACATTAGTGTTTCTGGTAAAAAACTCTAGATTTCAATATATACAATAAAACTATATTTTTCAACCATATCTTTCATCTACAAATTTAAAAGTTAAACTCAAACCCAAACAATCAGTGTTTCTAAGTTAAAACTACCGATTACAATATACACTATATACGTTTATTTTTCAACAATGTCTAAAATTAAAAGCAAAAGAAAGACATACCATGGGTAGTGTTGGTCAGGAAATGGGAGGGGCAACCTTTCTATCCCTTTTGTTTTTAGTTTTTGCATCCTTTGCTTTAGATGATGACCCCACTTCCGTTTTCGATTTTCTCTTGGTAGAAATTCGATTCGCCATTAATGTCGTTGCATGCAAGCTTTTAGACCTCTATTCAGTCAAGTTGGGGTGTTCAGATTCAAAAATTTGTTCATTGTTAGGTGTTATTAATTGGGAAATTCCAATATTAAAAGACGGATGATCCATTGTGATAAATAATCCAAAATCGATTGAAACAAAAAATTGATTTTGAAAGAAAAATGAAGAAGAAGATAATACCTATTTTGAACTTTGGGACTGTTGAATCGTTTGAAAATCCAATTTCTTTGAAAGCGGTAACCGATTTGGTAGTGAAAAAGATTATAGGCGAGATTTTGGAGGTGAGGAAGATGGGTTTGGTTTCTTTCATAATTAAGTATCCGGAAAAGAGGAATTGGGAAAAAGTAGGGATTTTTGGATTTTTATGAAAGAGAAGGGATTAATTGATAATAGCTAAACATATGTAGTGTACTTTAGTATTTTTGCCAAAAATCAACTATGTTTTTGGTCCTTGCAATTCGTAAATCCAATTCAAGATTAAAAACTTTGACAATCATCGACAACTTTATATATAAACCTTAATCAAAAGCTTTAAATACCTCAAACAACAAATGCCCAAATAGAAATCATTTCAAACAAAAAGGATAAAAGAAAATTAAATGCATATCAGAACAATTAATCAGCATATATATACCTGAAAATTGCAGGAACAATTGAAAAAAAATAATCTTGGATAGTTAAAGTAATAATTAAAGTGACATACCTCTTCTAAAAAATTGCTCCTTTCCAAATACTTTCTTGCCCCCTCTGGTTCTGAGTGAAGATTATTGGAACATTGAAGAATGAGAATGGAGAAATGGAAAGACCTAAAAGAGAGCAAGAAGAAAAAAAAATAGTCAAAGGACAGATGATTTTCTTAAAAAAAATTATGTACACAACATCGGGAAGGAAACATCAAATCAATGTTCAATAAAATAAGCCCAAATTGATAGTGCGTTTTACAATACTTATTGTACAATCAGTATTCTTCCTCTTTATATAAGCCAATAAAGCTAGGACGGATGTTGCATCACATAGTAGTGTACTAATATCTTTATAGTGTACAATGAAAGCCTTTAAGATTTTGACTGTTTGACTCTATTTTACTGGACATAACTACTACTTTTTTCGTTTTACAAAAAATATCTGGTTTGACTTGGCACGAAATTTAAGTAAATAAAGAAGATTTTTAAATTTTGTGGTCCTAAATTAAAGTTATGTCAAATGTACAAAATTTTCCTTTAATCTTGTGGCCTTAAACATGTCACGTGAAAAGCTAAAATTAAAATGTTACAAAAAAAAAAAAGATTATTCTTTTTGAAACAGACTAAAAAGGAAAAGAAATTATTCTTTTTGAAATGAAGGAAGTATATATCCACGTGTACAGAACTGAAATTACCTCTGTCTTTTGATTAAAACAGATTCATCAAGTATAACCATCTCTATTCCTTTCTCTTTCAAGCTTGAAACTGGTGGGTCCTTGCCCTTTTTCTGCAGCCGTTTCTTTTCTCTTAAAAAATTACTTGTATTATATGTGATGATAGTAAAATACCTATTTTTATCCTTCAACTTTTAATGAGTATTTGATTCAAGTTCTTCGTGGTATTTATTCGATTTTCTGATTTTTGAGTACGTTATTATAGGATTTTATTTTTGAACATGCATGTTACTAATTTGATTTGATTTACTCATGGATGTTCGAATATTGGTCTTCCCCATGTAAGCTAAGGACGAACTGTGCATTGTAATATTATACTAAAAGAAACATTAGTTGTACTGTCAATTCTTACAATCACGTGTGTACACTTACCTTTTTAGATACACATGCTTAACTTTTATTCACGTGTGCGGACAACTGGTAACCACATCCATTTACACTTTTTAATCCTAATTCCAAAGCACAAATTACTTTTTTTTTTTTCAAAAATACCAAGTTCCTTCTCTATTTCTTTTCTCTCAAAAATTATTTTAGATCTTTATTACTAGAAATTCAATCTGTAAAATTGATGAATTCTCACTGCTACAAATTGTTTCTTTTTCAGCGTTGTTTGCGAGCTCTTTCTCATTTATTATCGTGCTAGTTAATTTTTTAATTTTTTTCTGAAAATTTTGTGGTTCCTCTATGTTATGACGATTGGAGTGGATAATGATAAAAACAGTCTCAGTGTCTTTTCTATTTTTATAATTTAGTTTAAAGGTAGGTATTTTATTGAAAAAATTTATATTGTTGCTTGCATGCCAATTTTATGGCTTCTTACTATTTGATGTTTCTTGAATTTTGTATATGTCAGGAGATTTGGGAATGTGAATGGCTATTCAAAGTTCATTTATTTACTGTATATGTTTTATACAAACTTCAAGTGGAGAGAGACTGTTTTCTCACCGTCAATTCAAGTAAAAAAAATTCTTTGTGAAGTTACTTCTATCAATTTTCAGTTTATTCTTTAAGAGTGTTTAGGAATGGACTCGTCTTTCTTCTAATGTTATGCAGATTGATTCACTACTTCAATGACTTTGATTCAAAAGTGAGAACTCGATCTTATCCTTTCTTATATAGTATGTGTGCTCTTTATTGAAGGTTGAATAATGGAGATGGGAAAGAAGTACATCTTCAAGTGCAAGAACTTGTAAACAAATGTATTTTTAGTCAAATACAACAATAAGGCTGTTTAGACTAAAGTATCGAAACAAAAGTCTCCAAATGAATCTCCAAAATCAATTGTTGTAATATTATATCTTGGTAATATTGATTCTATACCCCAGATTTGTGAGTTTAAGTAGGAATATAAGAGACAATCTTCAAATTTTGCATCATTTGGCTCTATGTTCATTTGTCTTATGATGTCAATTACTTCTCCAAACATATTACGAAGTCGATCTTTATTGATGATCTATAAAATGAGTAGCATGTGTTTTCTGCCAGAAGATAATTTCTCTATTTTACATTTGCATTCTCTTCCTTATCTGAAGTCACCTGATAAATAATTGCATATAGTTGCTAAACTGATTTTTAAAAGAACTTAGAAAACGATACTTTAAACTTACTCGGTGCATTTATGTTAATATTCTAGACAACAATTATTGTTCCTTTGTTGGTTAAAGGGAGGACTCACATGTTACATTTGCTATTAATTGACGTGTAAAAATTCAGTATAGCATAATAATGTATTTAAGAATTTGAATTAGTTAGAGCAAATTACTTTTTTTTTTTGTTTGATGACAAGGGAAGCCAACAACCGCTATCCTTTGGGTGCGCACAGGGTAAAACTCCCACTCCTATGCAATGGCTCGCAAACCACATAGAAGAGGTAACCCGCACTAGGCATGTCCGGTGTGACGAGCTCGACCCAGAAGGCAAACCCCTTGCTTTCGCTTGCAAGAGATTTCGGACTTGAGACCTCCAACATGGAAGTCCCAAGTCCAAACCACTGGGCCACCCCAAAGGTCAGTTAGTGCAAATTACTTTCAAGATAGCTAATAGATAAAGGTAGTTGGCCATCGATTACACGAGTTGAAAAGTGATTATTCATGACATTTATCCTTATAAAAGGTGCTCTACACTGAAATAATTGAACCAGGTCACCCAAAAATTTGGAAGAAAGCAATGATTAGTTGTGTCGAATAAAAATCAAATTCATTCCTAAATTTTGGAAAAAAGCAGCAATTAAATCTTATATTAGTGTCAACCTTTATAACAACGTTTTTCTATGAAGCACACCGACTCTTGAATTGTGGTCCCCTTGATGAGAATGACAATTTTTTTCTTTTTTCTTTTTGTCAAAATAGTATTTAAAAGTATGCAGTGTATTGTGGTCAATATAACCATCGTAATGATCATCTCATCTCAGCTAATGACTCTCATTAACATGACTTTTAATAATATTGCATTGTGAACTCAAATCTTGGAACAACCTTTGTGCAAATGATGAAGTTCTTAGGACAATGTACTCAGAGCAATTGGACTCGTCCAACATTTTTAACTTATTTAGGTTGTGATGTACTTATCATCACCCTGACACGTGTTGAATAGTTGTTTCATGCAATTTTATTAAAAGTAGTTCAATTATCTTATTTGAGTTTAAGATCTGATAGTTAGATTAATCATTTTTTGGCACTGATAATGTTATTTTGTTTTAGCTAATGTAAAAATGTTTATATTACTTGTGAAGGCATTTTGCCTTGTAAACTTAAGTATTTATTTGGTATACTTTTGTATAAATATAGCTAATGATGTTTATAGTTGATTATTTTCAAGCATCTACCACTTAAAAAAATTAGAATGTTGACCCGTGCTTAGCACGGGCCATGCTCCTCTAGTAATACAATACATGTACAAGATTTTCTTTTGTGTGATCTTGACTAATTTGCTATGATTTTTTATGATGCTAATGCAAGTGGGAAAATACGAAGGAAAGGCATGTCACGTGATGCTGGATCAAATTTTTATAAAGTGTAGGTAAGAATATTATTGTTTACATATTATAATCTTATTACAAAATGAATAATGGTTAAATAATTCATAGAAATTTATAAATGGCAGTACTAAAATGAAAATATTAATAATCATAAGTAACATTATTAACGTTTGTTTATGACAATATATAGAGATTAATTTTTTATTAAATGTAGCAAATTACATTGTATTCACGTATATATAATATTTAATCCTAGCTGAAATCACACAAATATAATATCTAATCTTTAATTGAATGTGTATACATGTATTTTCATAGTAGAAGTTGAATATATATGAAAACATCAATTATATTTGTGACCAACTGAATTCAGTATATGTATTTTCAAGTTATATGTATAGGCCAACTATATATATAAAGTATATGTGAAGTGCATAGGGAGACCAATTGTGTGTATGTCGGGAGTTTATTGTTGTCTCTATTGAGAAAAGATTTTCAGATATACATATACATGTATCTTGTATGTCTGTTATTAATATAGATAATATTGTTATGTTTTGGAAAAATTACTTAAAGACACAATTTATTTTATCATATTTTCTAAAATTTCCTACCATTTTGAATTTTTTTTACAAAAAATCCCTACTCTCTCCTATTCTCGGATACATCACTTATGCGATGTATCGGTTGGATGTACTGGGACTTAGAGTGATGTATCCGAAACCGAGACACGATGTATCAGAACGTTGAATGATATATTTGAAATCGAGACACTGAGTAATGTATCTGAAATCGGGACGGAATGTATCAAAGCATTTTGGAATGTATTCAAATTCCACCAAATTTAAGAAATTTTTGTAATTTAGAAAACAATAAGAATATGATGTAATCATCTCTTAACGATATGAGATTTGGATAATGTTCTCTATTAAAATTGGCTATTTGTGCACTTGGGCCGAACATGCCATAGTTAAAAGCCCAATAAAAGAATATGGGTCTAGTTTAGACAGCCCATTAAGACTAGGGTTTTCCTTTAACATAAAACCCTATCTTATTTGTCCTTCACTTTTTCGGACTGAAGGCGCCTCCCAAATATTCAGACGCAAAGCAGCCGGGGCAGAAATGGTGACCTACAAAGTTAGTATCACTAACAAATTTTAACAATTTTGCTTGATTTTCTCGTGTATTTGTTGCAATAATAACTGGAATTTGTGTTGTTGTTGTTGTAGTTCCATCAATACCAGGTTGTAGGGAGAGCTCTACCGTCAGAAAACGATGAGCACCCAAAGATTTACCGTATGAAACTCTGGGCTACAAATGAGGTCCGTGCCAAGTCCAAGTTCTGGTAATTTTTCTCACCCTCTGTGTGTGTTTTTTGTCATATGATCATCTCATTATTAGCTCCCACCCCTTCCAATTGGTATTAGTTCCTAACTAGTATAGTGTCATATGATTCAAACATACTCTTATGTGTTGGGGGACTGATTGGCGGTGGCATATACAGATTATCACTTAGTGGCTCGGAAAATAAATTAGTGCATTGTGATCAGGTTTAATTTTGAACGTGCTAAACTAACCTATAGACTTGTGTTTATGTTGAGGATTCAAAATTTATATATGTACATGAAAAATATCCTATAGATGGTGTATTTTTTTTGGGGTGAACACCCTCCCGACCCATAGATCTGTCTCTGATGATTGTGGTGTTTGATTTGGCTGGAAAAGGTACTTCTTGAGGAAGCTAAAGAAGGTGAAGAAGAGCAATGGTCAGATGCTAGCTATTAATGAGGTATGATCAAATGCATTTCTTAATTTTCTCTTTGATAAAATGTGTCATTGGGATGTATTAATAGCAAGATTTGTAATGTTGTTGCTTATTTGATTTGTATAGTCCCTAGTTATTATTGTTGGAGTTCATGGTTTATTTGTACTTTTACTTGATAAATGTGTCTATGGTTTAGTTCTTTTGCTGGTTATCTAAAGTAAATGTTTCTGTTAATCTGTTATGATGCGTGAATAGTAGTTTCCTAGTAATCTGGTATGTTGGGGTCACCTAAGTGAAATCTTCCATTTGTTTGCCAATCGAAGCTTGTATAGACTTGTCAATGTTAGTTTTTGCATGTGATCAATGGTGTTATCTTCTAGATTTTATTTAACTTGTCTGGGTGATATCATTTTCAATTCCCATGTCATTCCTAGTGGTGGTGGTGCACTAAATTTATGTTATTCCTCTTTGCTCTTCGAAATGAGGTCTGTTATATGTGATAGAGGTTGGGGGTAAATCATCATAAAATATAAAAAGATGTGCATAGGTTTGGATGAAAAATGCAAAGAGAAAGACTATAACAACAACATACCTAATAAAATTCCACAAGTGAGGTCTTGGAAGAAACAAAAACACGATGCTACTTTTTAACAAGTAATACTTATTTTCTTGGATAGAAGTTCTTTAAATAATTGCATGTTTGTAATTTGGGCAGACTTTCATAATGGTTTAAATATCACGGTACTACTGCAGAATGTAGCCTTTGACTCAGTAGTTCCAGATTTTGGAGGTAGCCATAATCTATGTATGTATTCTTGTAATGGTTATTAAAAGTTACTCCCTCCATTTCAATTTCTTTGACCTGTTTTTGATTTGACATGGAGTTTAAGAAAGAAAAGTAGACTTGAATTTTGTGGTCTAAAATTTAAGATAAGTCAAATCTACCAAAACTAACTTTGGGGTCTTAAACATGTCACGTAGAAAGTTGAAATTAAAGAGTTGCTAAAAAAAGGAAAGTTACAGTATTTTTTAACAGACTAAAAAAGGAAAGCAGTACAAACAAATTGAAACAGAGGGAGTATTATTTCCTTTCTCATATATGATTATGCATCTTTTCTCATGGTGTGTTTTTGTGGTTATACTTCATCCATTGACATAGATGCTGAACATTGTTATTGATATTTTGTGTTTCTTTTCATAGATTTTTGAGAAGTACCCAACAAAAATCAAGAACTATGGTATTTGGCTGCGTTACCAAAGTAGGACTGGGTATCATAACATGTACAAGGAGTACCGTGACACCACATTGAATGGTGGTGTAGAACAGATGTACACTGAAATGGCTTCTCGCCACAGGGTCCGCCATCACTGCATCCAGATCATCAAGACAGCCACTATTCCAGCTAAGCTCTGCAAGCGGGAGAGCACAAAGCAGTTCCATGACTCCAAAATCAAGTTCCCGTTGGTGTTCAAGAAAGTCAGGCCACCTACCAGGAAACTCAAGACAACCTACAAGGCCACCAAACCTAACTTGTTTATGTAAAATGTGTTTTGATCTTCTAGTGGATTGAGTTGCTCTTTCAAATTACTTCAATTTTGGTTCTCTGAACTAGTGGATTTCAACATTCACTGGCTAGGGGAGGAAAAAGACACTTGTGTTGTGATCAATCGATTATCTTTTGCGCTCTTTATAGAACTAGATATCAGACTATTATGTTCAATTTTGAGTTTGGTGTTTTGTTTCCTTTGACAGTTGCAATCTTAGTTATATTTCTCGATATTTGGTTTACCTAATATTCTTTTATAGGGATGCCTAGTATGCAATTTTCTCATTAAGTAATTCTATCATTCCAAGTGGTGGTGCGTGAAGTGGATTATTATTTGAACTATTTTAAAAAATTTGTGCTTTGTACTATACTAGTGTACTTGGGCCGCGTGAAATGAAGAAAGTTAAAATAAAGTTACATGCTAATATCAATAATTACTTTAATAAAATGGTTTTTTTATTAATCACATAATTTCATAGAAGAGAAGCTATGAAAAATATTTAGGTTAAATATGAAATTCACTAAGAAATCAATAGATGTGAACTTTGGAACGTTAAATATTAAAAATAAATTTCATAGAGAAAAAGAGAAGGTAATATTAGAACTACTGAAATGTAAACTTGATATGTGATTATTTTTTCTTTTTTATTTGGGATCTTTTTTAGTATAATTTATATATATATGTAAACTTGAAATCTGATTGTTCTTTTCTGCTTCTTTGTAATCTTTTTAATTATATTCTTAGTATATTTTTTTGACAATGTGTAAACTCAGATTGCCATTAATAGTTCTTATTCATGACTACATCATTAGCCAACACTATTTTTAATCATTATCTACAGTTACTATTACTTGTAGTCGTCATCACCTAATCATCATATATTTTAATTATTTTTATTGTACAATATTAGATTAATTTAATATTTGATTAATAACTTTTTAATAATTAAATTTAAATAAAAAAAGTTCACATATTTAAATGATGAAAAATAACAATCTTAATTAGTTAGTTTCCACAGCTTAATATATTATTATTATTATTATTATTATTATTATTATTATTATTATTATTATTATTATTATATTTAAGTTCAGATATCCAATTATTTTTGGGACAACTTATATTGGGAAAACAAAAGAATGTAAAATTTAAAAATAAATATAAAAGAGAACAAAAGAGAGAATTAACTACGCAAAAAAGATTTAAAAAAATGACAAATACGAATTCCTATTTCTTTTAATTTTGCTTGGCTTAAACACAAAAATATTAAAAAGTATATTTCACATTTTAAATAAATATTACATTCAATATAATAAATTCCTAAGAATAGAGAGTCACAGTAATTAAGAGGATTAACAATGTGGCTTTGGACTTGTTTGAAACATAATAGGTGTAATATTTGTACATTATTACACTAACAAAGAACATTAATTATAGAAAATGAAAAGACAATCACATTAGAGTAAATAGAAAGCAAGGAAACCAACTGTATTTTAAAAATTATAAATTAATCGTAATTTTAAAATAACTTGAGAACGCCTGGAAAACAACAAATATGAAAAATATAAAGACCGCAACTTGACTTATTAATAAACAACTTGAAATCTCCTAGAAAACAACAAAAATGAAAAAAATAAAGATTGCAATTTTACACATAAATAAATAATTTGTTTTTAATAAAACCAACTGTATTTTCAAATTATAAATTAACTTTAAATTCTCATATTCTATCATTTTTTGTTAAAAAATTGCTCCACCAGACTATGGAAGTATATGCACGTATTTTTTTAAGTAGCATATCGATATCCGTTGACTCATTTCCTGTTTCTATGTTTTAAAACATTATACCCACAAACACAATAAACTAATATTATCAACAAAAAAGTGAAAGATGAATTTACCCGAACAATAATTGTTTTGAAGAGTGTTATCATTATAATATAATCAAATTATCTAAGAATTACATAGAGGTCTAAAGAGAATAAATTAAATGTTTTTTTTTTTTAAAAACTCGAGATTTATATCTTCACAAACACAAACAAATAATATTAAATTTATGATTTCAACAAAGAAAGAGTTGTAATTATATTAGACATATCAAATTATTTTACCTTGTAAAATCAAATTATGCAAGAATATCTTAACCATTTTCACTATAGATATATCTCCTATAATCTACAAAATATGATTAAATAAGTTAAAAAATTATCTAGCAAAAGAAGAAAAAGATAAAGAATAAGGAGAAAATTGCATTTAATCATGAGTCCTCCTACACATATAATCAGTTTTGACAAAACATAAACAATTCAAAAGGAAATAATAGAATAGAAATATTACTTCTTAAGCACCTAAAAAAAAAAGAATAATCAATATATATAGCTCAAAATCCATTAATCTCCATCTCTGGATGATTTCATTTCATCCTATATACAAGAGTCATGAAAAATAATAACAAATAGATTATTAGTCCTAAAATGAATCTCCATTTTTATGGTTATAAAGAGAATCATAAAGATAACAAAACACAATAATTTATCTAGAAGAAACAAAAATAAGCTTTGACATATTAGCCTTGCTTGCTAATTAAAAGTAATATATGAAATCATATTTGGAAAAGATAATGCACAATTTTAGTGTGATTTTATAGTGTTAATATAACCTTCTACATTAAATAATTAGAGGTTAAGAATATGAAAGGCTTGAGAGGTTTTGAATATGAAAGGTTTGGGAGTTATGAATATTATTAATACTAATTTAAGAGTAGAACTTATATAATTGAAGTGGTATAAGTCAAGAAGATGATTTTGCAAGGAAAAAAAATAATTGAAAGAAATAAGAAAAAATGTCAAGAAAAGAAGAAAAATAAAATAAAATGAATGGAGGCCATAGAGAGGTGCCACATCACCTTCACTATGTTCCTCTTATATATATATAGATTGGTTAGCAATCCTAAGGTGTTTTCTGATAAGTGCTTATGTTCCTAGATGTTTTGATAATCTCCTCACAAGGGCAGGGACACTAATTAAGGGGGAACACCAGTTATTGAATGAATAAACTTGTTCACTCACATGAGGAGTTATGCAGGTTGTTTGTCATCATCAAAAAGGGGGAAATTGATAAGTTCTTATGTTCCTTGATGTTTTGACGATCTCCTCACAAGTGCAGGGACCTGGTCCTCTGTAGAGTATGAATACTCGTCCAGTGGTCAAAGTGCTCTACAGCTGGAAAGCTGTCTGCGTCAGAAGGTTGGTGAAGCTGCAGAGTACTCCACCAATCAGAAGCGACGAGGTTGCTTGTTCATTGGATAATAACTTTTCATGTCTAAATATATCCAAGGAAAAACAACAAACTAATTCATTCATTCAAAAGGAGAGAGCCAGCACGTATTCTCAAGAACTTACCAAGAGAAGTTTGCAAGGGACCTGGTCCCTGCAAGACTGCGATGTGAAAGGACGACAAGACAGCTGTCAGAAAAGCTACCACTTCTGATGTGGTAGGTACACAACTTTTCTAAACAGCAGGCTCTCAGCCAATGGGCGGTCCCAATGAGTTTGTGTTCATTTTAATTATAGTGTCTTCCAACAAAATAAAAACTCAAGATTTTGGCAAACAAAAACTCACAAGCTTAAAAGGAAAAAGCCATCTTCAAGGTAGAACAATATTGACACTCAACAAAAGGATCTGATAAAGTGTTGAAGCATCTTTGTTGAGTTTGAGTTTTGTGTCTATCATTTTATAGGTTTTTGCCTCTTGAAAATTCTCAAGTATTCAAGCAAAGACTATCTTGGTGAAGTATTCTCAGGCAAGCACAACAAGGACTTGATCGAGCTGCAAGCGTCATAGTGTGTCTTAGGAATTTTACTTCTGTGCTTATATTGTAAATCTGTTCCTAATCTATAAAGGATTCAGATTCTTGTGTTCGTTGTAAAAGTCTAAATCAGTTGAGGCTAACTGATTTAGTGGGCAGCATTGTTTGCTGGTTAGTCAAATTCTAAGTCATCTAGGAGCTAGTTGATTTAGTGGGCAGTGTGGTATCCGCTTAGCAAAGTCTAAGTTATCTAGGGGTGATAGCTTAGTGGGTAGTGTTGTATCTGCTCTGGCTCATCTAAGTAATAGGAAGTATTACTTAGAGTTGGGATTAGTAGGCTAATCTCAGTTTGTAAACTTGCTTTTACTTTTGCTTGAGAAGATTAGTGAAAGCAGTTTTTTGAAAAGTCCTGGCAGGCCAGGTCATGGTTTTACTCCCTTGAGCAAGGAGGTTTCCACGCAAAGTTGTTGTGCAATCTTTACTTTCAGCACTTTGTTTATTTTCTGTTATTGTAACTATACTGAGGACCTGGTCCCATCTAGACCAGTGGACGCATACATTCCAACATTTTCTCATTTGTCAACGTTCATGAATGATGAATTGTAGAAAAGCTTTGTATCGATTAAGTTCACGAGTTGGAGATAAATGGACTTGACGGACCTAGATTGCTGGATCCCATTATTGAGTTTCAATTAAGAAGTGACGAAACTTCAATTCAAAAAATCAATAACCTCTTTAGGGAAAAAATGGAAACCAGTAATAATTACTCCCGTTCTAGCATTTGGACTTGTCTGTACTGTTCTATGTTTATATCCTCATAGAAAGCATTCTCCTTTTTACTCTTTAGGTGAAAAAATACTGTTAAAATTATTTCTTTTGAGATGTCATCCTTGATACTTGGAGAGATTATGTTATCTGCAAAATACATGGTTAAATCTCTTTTATCAAATTAGGCCTTCTGAAGAACATATCTATATACTACTAGGGAAGTTCAAAATTGAATTGAAAAAAAAAATTACTATTGGTTTATTGGTAACGGATTTAGCGGTTTTGGTAATGGTATTGATTTTATTTTATATATTGAGTAAATGGTTTGAAGTTTTTTCTTAACGGATCAATTTTTAGTTTCATATGTTTATTCTGGCAGTCTCAAACCCTCGGTTATTCTACAAGGTATCAATATTAGTTTTTGAGCAAAGATGTAATCTTTCAACTCATGTCAATGGTTCTTTAGTTTGTCACCTTTTTATTTTTTATTTTATGTGTGTCATATCTTAATAGTTAAACTGATAATCGAAGCGCTAACGATTAGTAGCCCAATATTTTCATGATTTTGATAAAAAAAAAATTGGGTTAGATCCACCGAAGTGGGTAGCCTTAACCGGATGTGTCTGATAACAGGTAAAGCCCGAAGGCTGTTCCCGTCCCTGTCGGGGGAGATGCCAACCATCTCTCCTTTCTACGAACACAATTGTAACTAAGTTACGCGTTCTATATAAATTCATAGGGATTTCACTAAAGAGGCGATGTGAATTATATACTTGACAAATAAAATGCTACTAAACATGATACTAATTATTCTAATTTTAATACGTAAATATTTCACTTCTTTACCAGCAGTCAAACGATCCCTTACTGTTTTCCAGTTTTAGGTTTCTCTACAATATAATAACAACAATCTGCGGATCTGTTAGTGAGAAGGGAAGCCAGTGCATTTAAAGGAAGGAAAATACAATAAATGATAGGGAAGTCTAAGCGTGAATATATATGATGCAACCCCGTAGCGGAGCTACATTGTATCAAGGATGGTTAAGTGAACACCCTTCGCAGAAATATTATGTTATAAAATGCTGATACAACTTGCTCAACATTTCTCATTTTCTGGCTATAATTTTTCTTCTTCTATTTTCTGGGTTATTGATAAGTGAGGACTTGCTTTAACAACCAAGAATAACTATTGAGATCTGGAAGATCAAATAATCAAAGTGTTAACAATGCCCTCAACCTCAAAATACCATAGTGTATTTTCTATCTCTTACATATTTCAAAACTGGTTGCTGCCTAACCAAGCCTGAAAACATCCAATTATCTAAGGGTGGAAAAATACCAGAAAAAGTTACGATTGTCGTTGCAAAGAACAAAAACAACCAAAATTCGCAATTGCTGTGTTGAGATGAAGCAGCCTCTATACCACACTAAATTAAGTCTCAGAAGCAGAAGGTTGCTCTTTGCTATACTAAGCTGATTCAGGGCTTGAAATCAGAAAACACAACAACAGAGTTGTGACCACCAAAACCAAATGAATTTGAGATTGCTGCAGATGAAAAACAAATGTTAGTAAACATCTTGAACATTTATTTGAGAAGCTGTCACACGTTCAATTATTTCTCCGAATTTTATCCCATTCATCTGGAGAAAAATATTATATGGTGTCAAAAGTGCAAGCATTCTCTTACCAACATTGATCTCATGCTGCTGTTTCTTGTTTGGAACGGTATCGAACTCAACTGAAGGCTCAGTGTTCTGCATAATTCACAATAACAGGAGATGTGCAAATTAAGAATGAGCATATGCGTCAATATTTGTAAATTTAAGTTCCCAGAGAGAAAATAACATACGAATTGGTTTATGGAAGGATGCAGCCAGCCAGTTTTAATGGCTTTAACTGTTGCAATAGCTTCCAGGCCACCAGCAGCACCCAGGCAGTGGCCTATCATGGACTGCAAGAACAGAAAGTGACAAACTTCAAAGGATCAACAAATTGCCAATATTCCAAGAAAGTTCATAGCAATGAAAGAAAGTACTAAAAGATACTCCGCCCGTTCACTTTTCCTAGTCACATTTGGACTTGGCACACCCATTAAGAAAACAATAGTTGACATGACTATTTTACCACACTGCTCCTATTAATTGATGTTTAGTATTAGGTGTTGGAAAATGATTTGGGGAATAAGTAATTAATGCTAAGGGTAAAACATGATTTTTTTTTTGTCTTTTCTTGATATGTTAAAGTGACAAGTAAAAGTGAAAATCTATTTTTGGAATAGTGGACAAGTAAAAGTGAACAGAGGGAGTACAATATGATGTGAGAAGGTTACCTTGGTTGCATTCATTTTGATCTCTGAAGTGTTCTTGAATACCTTCTTAATAGCGTTTACCTCAGCTAGATCACCAACTATTGTGGAAGTTGCATGAGCATTTATGTAATTAACCTGAAAATAAACAAAAAGGAGACCAGTTGACTAATCAAACTAACCCCCGAACATTTATGAGCAGTTTTAACATTATATTCTCTAGTACTCACAGATAGTGACTAACGCCTTAATGTTTGAAGTACCATCTAAACAAGGTTCTAATGACAACTGAAAAGCATCCTAAACAAAGATCTAAATGGCCAAGTGCACAAACTGCTGTTCCAACTGTCAGTCATTTTGTTTCATCTGCATCTCTTTAAAAGTACTAGTAAACGATCAGTATCATAGAAACAGATCGAGCAAATTCATCAAGAGGTATTATTGGCAACATTACAAATACTAGCAGCATGTGGGAATACTAAAAGGATTATATGACTTCCAATCTTATCTGTTCAAGCAATAACTAAGAACACCAAAATGCAGGTAGTTCCAGATTCATCAAAGCTCAACCTGAAAAACTCTATGACAGTGAATTAAGCTTTTTTGACTTCAACATGAAAAGGATGGGCTTCGAAAAGAAATAGAGGATAAATCGACAATTCTTTTCTTTCTTCATATCAATGACAGTCCTGAACAGTTTCTGCAAAAACTAGCAAGGACATCCTCTTTGCCGATGCTCTTCATCCTCATCATGGAAGCTTTGACCAAAACGTTCAACACAGCAGCAAAGAGGAGACTATGTCAGGGAATTTAGACCAAAAGGAAGCAACCAGAGTTGGATTTTCATGCTCACTTATGGTTTGCCAATGACACACTGATCCTATGTGATGCTGATTTTGAATAATTTTCATATCTTAGTGATTCTTCCCATAACCATATCACCCTGTACTTGGTTATAACTGTCACAGTATCTTCCCACAGCCATTTTCATCCCTCCAATAAAGATATGTTGGTCATTTCTTTTCCCTTGACCAAATTTTTTTTAGTTTTATTTTATAAACATCTTGACCAGGATGTCTTTAGTTTTATTTTTATAAATATCTTGACCAAGATATTAATATTTTCTTAGAATTTAGTTTAGTTTTCTCATATAATGCAATTTGCTGAAAATAAGCACTACTAATGTCGAACTTTTTCATTAAAGCCCACGCTTTATTTGCGCTTTGTGCTTAAAGGCCCCACGGACCTTAGAGCTTTTTTGCGCTTTTCGCCTTTGATAACACCACGTTGGTGGGATTTAAAGGAAGTACAGAAAATTCATCATATTTTTGAGTGAGTGAATGACATTTATTAAGGTTGATGGTTTGAGGATGAGGGATGTTAAGGAGCTTTGTAAAGCTCTATTTGAGAAATGATCGTGGAGAAAACAAGGTAGAGGAGAAGGCTTTGTTAAGAAAGGTGATAGGAACATATCTGAGGACATAAGGACAACATGCAGGAAAACTTAAAACATCACTAGCCTTTCTAGGATAGCTTTATGGAGGAATTTTATGAATATCTAAGATGTATCTACTAATCATGTTAGATAATGGTGAAAAAGCATGAAAGTATCCTTATTTGGGATCACCGGTGAAGAGAAGATAATTCCTCAAGACTGAATTCATCAAATTTCTCTTCATTGTATCTTATTGTACGAGTGAGCTGATGAAAAGGGAGGAGAAATATGTTCACATGCCTTTTCAAACTCAAGATGAAATTCCACGAGGAGGCAGAGTGGGAACAAGAACTCCTGGCAGTTATATATCCTCCTAATTTGCAGGATACTGGAAGGGAGGCCAAAATGGGAGGAAGCATGTGTCTAAAACATTTTCTGTCAATTTTTTTCTCTGATAAGGGTCAGTAGTGGCTCTCTCATGCAACTTTTAGGACAACAAATCTAGGAAGTAGCATAGTTTGAACAAACAGCTTCCCAGAATTCAAGCCTAAACAAGAGAAGTAGAGCTTATATCGATTATTATTTTATGTTGTAAAGAAGTTGGCCATCTACCTTGGAATTAAATCCTGAACAAGAGAGAGAGAGAGAGAGAGAGAGGGAGGGAGGGAGGAGGGGGGAGGGAGGGAGGGAGGGAGGGGGAGGGAGAGGGAGAGGGAGAGGGAGTGGGAGGGGGAGAGAGGGGGAGAGAGAGGGGGAGAGAGGGGGAGAGAGGGGGAGAGAGAGGGAGAGAGAGGGAGAGAGTATATTGTTTATTGTTTGTGTAAGAAGCTGGTGAAGAAGTAGGCATCTACTCCTACACTGCAAATTTGTTAACAAATTATGGAATTCACTACTCTAATGTTATTGTGCAGGGAATTAACTGGGTTATGTTGGGTGTAGTGTGGCCCTTTTTCCAAAAACTGGAGTTTAGAGGCAATAGATAGATGCTTCGTCCCGTCTGCCAAAGTCTTGATGGGCAGAATTATTTGGTACTTGTGTTGGTGGAGTTAGCAAGTACATAGTGGAAATAGTCGAGGTATGCACAAGTAAGCCAAGCCAAACACAACCGTAATAAAAAAAGAATAGAAAGAGGGTCAGCGATGTTATTTCACATGCAAGTATAAGGAAAGGAATAGGTGCACCTCTGAGGGAGAAGAAATTCAGTGATGCACATTCAGAACATCCTCTTCTTCACATAAAATGGACAGAGGAAAATTTGGTTTGTACATTTTCTAGCACAAAATTCTTTGTTGTGTGCAACTTTTCTCCTTTTTTGCTCCATTCTTCGTTTCACATAAAGGGACACCTGTCTATGTTGTATACTTAGGTTTCTCTGGTATAACTTTGTGGTTCTTACCTTTGGCCCTATATCTGGCTTTCTTGTTAGAATGCTCACTTTGTACACTGATTATGTACAAAGGTTTCCCCATATTGTCCATATAATAACCTTATTTACTTATCTAACAACCAAGGCACTAAATATTGGTAAGGAAATTTAGAACAAGCTCAGATGCTACAAGTGTTCTTTCAGACTAATCAAGAAATAAGAAATGTCGAGTCCTACATTTCCAAGAGAAAAACAGTACAAAGTAAAAGCCTCAAACAAGGTCCGTGTCTCATGATAAAACATATTATTGATGTCAGCACTACATTTTCTATGTCCATTACTCTTTACTTAATGATGAATAGCACATGAAATGGAGAGCACGGAAGTACAAATGTTGGATTTAGCGCCTGAAGGACAACAGATATGACCTAATATATATTGTCTATATCTACAGCAATTTGTTCTTTCCTGCAGCCCAGTTACTGCTTTTCTTTGACTATTGAGTGGACATAACAAAGTAGAACATCAAACGAGTGGAGGAAGAGAACCAAAAATACCTCTTCTGGTGACACTCCAGCATCTTCAAGGCTACTAAGGATACATGAAGAAACACCGAGTCCATCAGCTCTGGGGTCGGTCATGTGATGTGCATCACAATTTACTGCACCACCCAAGTATTCTGCAATTATTGGTGCTCCTCGTTTCATTGCATGCTCCAAACTTTCCATCACCTGTCAACAACTCCATCCAATTGTCATGATGTATTCCCAAAGGTGATCATGTTATATGAGAGTGATACAATAAGGCAGTGCTTTGTCCAAAACTGTGTTCCGCCGAGCAATGAAAGAGCACTTATGATTTTTTCAAAAAAGAAAAAAAAAAAGAGTTTATGTCAAGGGTTTCCTGTTGGAGGATATATGTTGTTGTCACCTTATGTAGTCTTAGGCAATCCCCACATCATGAACTAGCTTTGGGTTGAGTTAAGCCCAAGGTTCATTTTCTTAACATATTTAATTATTTCATGAAGGATAGAAACATCAATTGTTAAAAAACAGGACAACACAAAACATTGGTCCAACAAAGATAGAAAGCGTAGAGGATGTTATCAAACTTTAATAAACACTTCAGCAAACTTACCAACACTCCAGCTCCCTCTCCCATAACAAAGCCGTCTCTATCTTTGTCCCACGGTCTAGAAGCAGTTTGTGGATCATCATTTCTTTGAGACAAAGCTCTGCATGCCACAAAACCTCCCAACCCAATAGGAATTATGGCAGCTTCAGTTCCACCAGCTATCATCAAATCAGCTTCACCTCGACGGATGTGATTTGCAGCAGCATAGAAACAATAGTTGGAGGTAGCACAAGCAGTTGAAATCGAGTAGTTTGGTCCCATGAAACCAACATCAATTGCAAGCAAGGCCGAACCCATATTTGTTATGGCATATGGTATGAAAAATGGAGTAATTTTCCTGTGACCCTTTTCAATTAAGGCTTGGACGCCATCTGAAAAAACTGTAAGACCACCCATTCCTGTTCCTACCAAAACACCAGCTCGCTCCTTATCAATCTGCAGTCAAAATAGAACTAAAGAACCTAAAATTCTTTCCTACTTGAAAAGAGAAACAAATCCAGACAAAGAAGGTTTGTCCACTAGTAAGCATGATTTTCAAATGCAGTAACTAAAAGAATCAACAGCGGACAATGTTTCATTGCTAAGACCATTAGTATTGACTATTTTAAACTCACAGAAAGCTTAGGCAGAAAAAGAATATGAAAAGATGTCAAAGCACAAAATCAGAAGATAAGAGACCAGAGAGTTTGTTCATGAAGTGAAGTTCCAACATCACAACAACTGAGGCTTATTCCATATTCCGAAGATTTCAAATATTATAAAAACATAGAAGCTAAACTGGACGATAAATATGTGTGAAGTTCTAAAATTCAGGGGAGATTCATGGACAATAATAGCACCAATTAACTAGCAAGCATATAGTCCGCTACCAAAAGGCATGGAATGAGCGGAAAGTAAGAAGGTTAGTACTGGAGAATAAGGAATCCAAGGAAGTTCTACTGGAGCCTCAACTCCAATCTTGGCTCCCATTGCCTTAGTTTGCTAATCAAGAACAAGTTTTATGGTAGCCGCAGAGTGGAGGTAGATGTAGTACCTATAATTACAAATGGCTGATTAATAAAACAATAGAGACACCAAGTTGGAATCGAGGGAGACATCAAAGAATACCAATTTATGAGAACATATCTAAAATAGTCGTAGGACTACATATACCATATTACATATACATGCAGTGGAAGATTGTCTGAAAAAAAATTAAAGTTTTGAAGACCATCCTGCCAGGAGGTCACTGGGAAATCTTTACTCTCAATTAATTTTGTTAACAATATCTGATGCTTGTATGGAAAACCTCTACATAGTACATACTGAGGAGGCAGCTGACTTTGATTATTGAACAAATCCAGTAAAACTGCTGAAGAATTATAATATCATTCTGTTTTTTCACAAATAAATTAAAGACTTTAGGGCTCGTTCGGTAGAGTGTATTAGTAAAAATAATACATGCATTAGTTTTGTGTATTAGTACTCTATTGTGTATTGAGGTGTGTATTACTAATACATGGAAATCCATGGTATTAGTAATGTAAGTGCTTTCAATGCATGCATTAGCATAGTTAAAGACGCAATTGACCCTAAAAACTTTTTGTACATCTTTTCCAATATATCTGTGGAGGGTATTTTTGTAAATAAATATAATTTTTAGAAATAATGCAATACATGTTATTTTTAATACACCAAACCAAACAATGCATAAGAAATAATCTCTCCATAACTAATGCAAGCATTACTTATACACTTTAATTAGCATTATTCTAATATACTCTACCAAACGACCCCTTAATGTAAGCATATAGCTCATGACGTAGAGACCTATGAAAATATACGTTCCTATTGTTGTTCAAAAGTTGAGACAAGGTAATATTTTAAATCTGAAGTATATCTTTAATACAATAACTACTGCTTGGGTTGCTGGAATCATGTGTATATATATATTAAACTAAACATAACGTGCTACACCTGAGTAGTTTGGTCCATTTTTTGTTAATTTTGTTTTTAATACATAATCAAGGATTTCATAATTACTTGCACTAAGCCAGTACCACAAAACATAATTCCAGATTGCAAATTCTCTATTGTATATAGGATTGCATCTGCATCATGTACAATAACCAGGCTGCACCAAAAAGCTAACAAGACTATACATCCTTGTTTAAGGCTATGTATGTTCCTTCTGTTGCCTTTAAAAAATTCTGCTATTTCTTTCAAGCCATACAGTCCACCAAACAGCTTGAGGGATGGTATTCCAAGTCTTTCGCAATTCCTTGGACAACCACTCTATGTTCCAGTATTGCAGTAGCTCAAAAATGGATCTTGGTATGGCCCAAGACAAGCTAAATATAGCCAAAAACATGCACCAAAACTGACTAGTTACTCTACAATGCAAGAAGAGTTGTCCAACATCTTCATAGTGTTCCTCGCACATTGGGCACCTACTGAAAAGCTAAAAACTCCTCTTTTGAAGGTTGGAATGAGTGAGACAAGCTTCCCTAGCCACAATCCAAGAGAAGCAGGAGGCCTTCAAAGGACCCTTGCAAAAGATCTTTTTCCCAGACCAAGAAACTCTATTGCTGATTGAAAGACACCTTTGAGATGTCCCTTCCACCGGATAGAATCTACTGTATTATTCCAGTAAATGTTGATGGGCATGGATTAGCTAAAGATACCATTGTATTAGAGGAAAGCTAGACATGGATACTTCTCCTTCATTAGGTTACCTTCTCTAATTCTACCAACAAAATGTTAGACAGAATAAACGTACCAATCAAACATATCACACAACTCCAAAGCAAATTCAATAGCTTAAGAGACAAAAAAGATTAACCAAAAAATATACATATATAAGCATCCAAACCCCGTAAATTCCCCTGTAATGAGCCAAAATACCAATAAAACAGATCACATCAAACCCCATTTTCATCTCAAAGCTAACCAAGACAATTTCGAGAACTTAAACATGAAATCAAAACCTTTTTATCTCTGTCGCTACCAAGATCCGCATTTTCCAGTGCTTTTTTCCCAGCAACAATGCAATACCTGAGACAATCATCAAGCCTTCTATCATTCTTACCATCAATATAACCATCAGCTTTAAAGCCTCTAATTTGTCCACCAAATCTAGTAGGAAATTTCGAAGCATCAAATCGATCAATTAGAGTAACCCCACTTTCACCAGCTAATAACTTATCATAATAAGCATCAACATCATTCCCAAACACAGAAACAAGACCCATCCCAGTTATAACAACACGCTTTTTGGGGTCTTTTTCCCTTGTCGGAGCTGAAACTGTAGTGGATGAAGCTGAGATAAAAGGGTTTCTTTTGGGTCTCAATGGCTTTACATTGGTGAATTGGGGTATGGTTTTGAGAAATGGGTCGACCGGAGATGGCCGGAGAGATGAAGATTGGATAGCTTGCATGGTTACCGGCGGAGAAGGAAAGATGTAGTTAGTGGAGTTTCGATGACAACAATGTGGATGCAGGAGAAAGGCATAAAACTACCGAGAATGTTTTATCAAATCACAATCTATATATATATATATATATATTTATATTTTAATTAATATAAAATTTAGTATGTCTCCTCCAAGTTTGAAATTGTATGTCGTTGATTTCATTTATGATTTTATATCGCAATTCACATGTCCAAACGCTTATTTAAATTAATTTATTTTTTGGGATTTAGCTTGACTTGTTACTAATGTTTAAGAATTCGATAGTATTTGATCAGATTTTGATTTTGTTTTCAAAAATAAAAAGAATTCAAATCGAATAGATAAATTAAATTTATAATACTTTTCTATTTGAATAATTTTAAGTACAGATATTATATATATTTTCTTATCAAAATTTATTTACCGGTAGTTTTATTTCTGAGAGGGATATGAATATTAGGTTATAAGGTTGTTTATTAAAACTAGTTTAGTGTATGTGTATTGTACCTGTTTGTTGTGTCAACAATAAAGACGGAAATGAAGTTATGATATATGTATATAGTTATTTAAATGGAAAAAATGTGTTTCTTTTGATTTTAGTATACTTGTGTTGTATGGCACAAAATACATATGAAATGAATAGATTATAGAAAAATAGAAACTAAAGCTAAAAATGAATGTAATACCTCCGTATACTAATTGATGAAATGAGAGTTATTAAATTGATACAATAGATCAAGTAAATATGTATTATATCTAAAAATAATAATAAATTTAGTTATACAATACTTGTAAACCAATACGACATAACCTTTGATCCCACACTATTTTAAGATTTTCTTGTTGAAATCTTCAAATTTCGATCATTCATGTAAGAATTTACCAATCATTGCATATTGTAAATTCTCAATGATATTCATTCGATTCATTTCTTTCTCAATCCACTTCACCACATGTTCTCATCTCTCAATTGATGAGATTCCTATGTGCGAAAAGACAATGAAAACTTGTTATATCAAAAATTGTTTTTGATTGGAATAGGTTCAATATTTGTTCTCATTTGCATAAGAGCGGAGAGTGTTAGGGTTAATCAAATTCGCATAATTGAGCTAAAGTGGAGGTTGATTGTAAAGAGAAGAAAAGAACCAGTAGCAGATGAACTGATGCTTATTGATTATTGTATTGGCCATTATATAGCCAGTGTATTACATACAAGACTGAAAATAAAATAACACTTTCAAAGAAATCTAGGAAATAGAAAAACCTACGTAACTACAATCTTAAAGATAAGAAAACTGATAAGTTCAAAATTAATATAAAAAACTGAGTAAAAAGAGTCTTACAAATGACAAGAGTCCTATAGATTTGCTACCCGTTATTACGCCCCCACAAGTTGGCGTTGAGGTATACTACGTCCAACTTGGAGAAATGGTTATTGAAAAGAGCACGGGGAAGAGGCTTTGTGAGAAGATCTGCAACTTGATCTGCAATTTGTAGATGAGAAACTTCAAGCTGTTTGCGCTCAGCCTGCTCAGGGACAAAATGGAAGTCGATGGCTACATGCTTCATGCGGCTATGGAAAACATGATTGACACTGAGCAATAAGTGGTGCTAATATTATCATAAAGAACTTTTGGAACATCAATCAGAGGAAACTGAAGCTCTCGAAGAAGATGGGTGAACTAGTTAATTTCGAAATCAGTAGCAACAATTGCGCAATATTTTGCCTCTGCAGAAGAATGAGAAACTAAATGTTGCTTCTTGGAAGACCATGAAATAGGGGAACAAATAAATAGATAACATAACCAATGATGAAAGTGTGATCCTTCTTGAGGATCCCTTGCCCAGTCTGAGTTAGGGTACGCCAATAATCTATGATCAATCTCCTTGGAAACGAGTACACCAAATGAGGTAGTGGAATGAAATAGTGAAGAAGTCGTTCAAGAGAAACCCAATGAGACATAAACGGCTGGTGCATATCTTGTGACAACTTACTGACAGAAAAAGCTACGTCGAGATGAGTGAAAGAAAGGTAATGAAGCTTATCAATAATGCGCCGATATAAGGAACCAGCAACTAGATGATTATTAGGCGAGGGATAAAAAACAATAGTAGATGTCATAGGTGTGGAAACACCTTTACAATTATCCATGGCTATCTCATGTAGGAGATTCATAGTTTACTTCTCTTGAGAAAGCAGAAGAACGAATCACTTCTATACCAAGAAAGTAATAAAGAGACCCTAGGTCCTTCAATGAAAAACATTGAGAAATATAATGAACAACTCGTTGGTGATTATCAATCACTAAAATATCATCCACATAAACTAAAATATACATAGTTAACCCAAATTTATGCATAATGAAGAGTGAGGAATCATAATGTGACTTAACAAAATCCAAAGTAATGATATAATTTTTGAGTTCAATGTACCAAGCACGAGGTTGTGCCCATAAATTGCCTTCTAAAGACAAGATACATGAGTAGGATTCTACGAGTTTTCAAATCAGAGTGGTTGTCACATATATACTTCTTCAGTAAGATGACCCTGCAAGAATATCCAACTGATGAACATGCCAGTACTCAAGTTGAGTGGCGACGGTCAGGACAAGATGTACAGTAGCAAGCTTGATTAAATGGAATAAAAGTAGAATGTTAATCAAGTCTGAAGTGCAAAGTAATTCTCTTGGCAATCAAACGAGTCTTGTACCTATTAACAAAATTGTCTGATTTATGTTTAACTAGGAATAACCACTTACAGTCCACCACGTTTTTGGAAGAGTCACATGGAACCAAATCTCAAGTATGATTATGAACAAATGTATCAAATTCAACTTGCATTGCTAAATTTCACTGGGGAATTAACTTGACATGCTTATGAGTTGTGGGATTTTGGAGACATTATAGTGGTTGTGAGAAACTGAGAAGGTTTAAGGCTATGCCTTTGTGATTAGATAGTCATTGGGTGGGATTTGTTGGCTGGCTGGTTTGGCGGGGGTTAAGTTGTTGGGTCAGGTTGAATAGGAGATGTTGTTGGTTGAGGTGGGAATGAAGTTATTTGTTGCTGATTTTGTGCCAAAGTGGATGAATTATGATGAGGAATTGGAGTTTGTCTAGGAATGGGTGGTCTTTCTCGTCTATGAAATGTGATAAGTGGTCGTGAGAGCAAAGCTTGAGGTGTTAAAGAAGAATTAATTTGATGTTCTTGTGAAACTTGTGTAGAGGGTGAAGAAGTAGGAGTTGGGACGGGAGAAAACATGCTACCTAATAATGGAGAGATGACATTTGAAGCGGAGGAGATAAATTGTAGGCGTTGAGGGACCGTTGCCAACATAGTCACTGGTTGGGGGAGGGGTAGTTGACAGGAGAAATGTGAAATCAGATTAGTGTCCTCCTTGAATTGTTGTTGAACAGAGATGTTATCCCAATAAACAATAACTTTATTATTAAACCTAGAAAAATATTTTGGAAAAGAAAATTGTCTTTCAAAAAAATTACATCCTTGGATAAGTATAATTTGAAGTTAATTGAATCAAAACACTAATGGTTGTAATATTTGTTAGAAAATCTTAAATAAACACATATTGTAGATTGAGGTACCAATTTATTATTAGAATGTGCTTTGAGCCATAAGTAGAACAATGTAACGTTCCAGCCTACTGGTGATATAGTCCGCTTGGGCCTTATGCCCGCACAACTTTAAAACGCGTCACTAGTTGGTAAGGCTTGCTTACACATATACCCAACATCTCTCTTGTATTTTGCTGATGTAGTACTTCTAATCTTAAGTAGGGGTGTCACATACACCCCTTCTATGGACTCAGGGTCCTCGCTGAGGTTTTCTCCACCGAATGAGATTTGCCTAGACTCAACACTGAGGTTTGCCCCGCCTTATCATGATTTGCCTAAACTCAGTTGAACTCTGGTCCATAACGACAAGGCTGACACAAGAGTGATAGATTCTGGTACTCCAAACCTACATATCAAATTGTTGCGAACAAAATCAGCTACAACTTTCTTGGTCACTGACTTATACGAAGCTGCTTCCACCCACTTGGTGAAGTAGTCAATGGCAACCAAAATAAATATGTATCCGTTAAAGGCGGCTGGCTCTATTGGACCAATGACATCCATGCCCCAAGCTACAAAAGTCCAAGGTGAACTCATAACATTAAGTTCGTGAGGCGGCACTCGAATCAAATCACCATGCACTTGACATTTATGACATTTCTGCACAAACTTGCAACAGTCATGCTCCATAATCATCTAAAAGTAACTGACTCGAAGGATCTTCCTTGCCAAATTGAACCCATGCATGTGAGTACCATAAACTCCGGTATGTATTTATTCCAGAAGCTTTGCAGCTTCACTAGCATCAACGCATCTGAGAAGACCTAAATTCGGAGTCCTCCTATAAAGGATTTCCCCGCTTGCAAAGAAATTGAGGGTCATACGGCGTATCGACTTCTTCTAGTTGAACGTTACATTCTCAAGATAAGTCCCGATTTCTAAATACTTCTTGATGTCAAAATACCAAGGCAAACCATCTGGTTCTGCTTCAACATGTGAACAATGGACAGGCTGCTCTTTTACCTCTATATCCAAGGGATCAATATAACTTGTATATGGATGTTTAATCATTGAGGCAATGGTGGCAAGAGCATCGGCCAACTCATTCTGTGTCCTGAGAGTGTGTTTGAACTCAATCTTGCAAAATCTCTTGCACAACTTTCGTATATACTGCACATACGGTGTGATCTTTGGGTTCTTCACAACCCATTCTCCTTGAACCTGATAAATCAACAGATTTGAATCTCTAATAACCAGCAACTCGTGAACATTCATATCAATGGCCATCCTCAGACCTAGGATGCAAGCTTCATACTCAGCCATGTTATTTGTGCAATCAAATCGGAGTTTAGCCGCCATAGGATAATGCCGAACGGATTCTGACACTAAGACTGCTCCGATACCTTTCCCTTAGTGATTCGTCTCTCCATCAAAGAACACTCTCCAATTAGGGTATGTTTCAAAAATATTTTCACCCACAAATGCTACTTCTTCATTGGGAAAATAAATTTTGAGCGGTTCATACTCTTCATCAACTGGATTCTCCGCGAGATAATCAGCCAAGGCCTGTGCTTTTATTGCTTTCTAAGCCACATACACAATGTCAAATTCACTCAAAAACATTTACCATTTAGCCAACTTCCCAGTGGGCATTGCTTTCTAGAAAATATATTTCAACGGATCCATCCTGGAAATAAGGTATGTGGTATGAGAAGACAAATAATGTCTCAACTTCTGAGCAATCCACGTCAAAGTACAACATGTTCTCTCCAAAAGAGTGTAACAGACCTCATATGGAGTGAATTTCTTGCTCAAATAATATATGGCTCGCTCCTTTTTCCCATTCTCATCATGTTGACCAAGCATACATCCGAATGCGTTTATCCGAGACAGACAAATATAGCAACAATGGACTCCTTTCTCATGGAGGAACCAACACCGGTGGATTGAATAAATAATTCTTGATGGCATCAAAAGCAGTTTGGCATTCTCCAGTCCACTTGGTCAAAGCATCTTTTTTCAACAACTTGAAGATTGGCTCACACACCACGGTGGACTGAGCTATAAATCGACTGATGTAGTTCAACCTTTCGAGAAAACTCATCACCTCTTTCTTGGTCTTCGGATGATGTAATTCTTGAATTGCCTTGATCTTGGAAGGGTCAAGCTCAATGTCCCTTCGATTGACTATAAACCCCAATAACTTGCCAGCTGGGACTCCAAAAGCACATTTGGCGGGATTTAACTTCAAATTGTATCAGCGTAAATGATCAAAGAATTTCCTCAAGTGAGTCAAGTGATCCAAACTCTCACGGGACTTGATTATGAAATCATCTACATACACCTCAATCTCCTTGTGAATCATATCGTGAAAGATGGTCGTCATATCCCTCATGTAAATAGCACCGACATTTTTGATACCAAATGGCATCACCCGATAATGATATACTCCCCAAGGCGTAATGAAAGCTCTATTTTCTGCATCTTCTTCATCCATCAGGATCTGGTGATAACCCGCATAACAATCCACAAATGACTGCATCTCATGCTTAGCACAATTATGAATGAGAATGTAAATGTTTGGAAATAGAAAATTATCTTTCCGACTTGCTTTGTTGAGATCTCTGTAGTCAACACAAATTTTGATTTTTCCGTCTTTCTTGGCAACCGAAACAATGTTGTTTAACCAAGTCGGATATTGCGTCACTTCCACTACTTGAGACTCGATCTGTTTGGTAATCTCCTCTTTGATCTTTAAACTTAACTCAGGCTTGAACTTTCGAGTCTTTTGTTTTACTGGATTGAAATCTAGATTAATCGACAACTTGTGGGACACCATATTCGTACTAAGCCCTGGCATATCTCTGTAAGACCATGAAAATACATCAATGTATTCTCTAAGCAAATGAACCATGTCCCTTCTTTGAGCTTCAGTCAAATGGACACTAATTCTGACTTCTCTGACACACTCCTTATCTTCGAGATTCACAGTCTCGGTTTCTTCCAAATTCAGCTTATGTTGATTCTCAAATTGTCAAAACTCTTTGGCAAAATGTTCAGGTACCTCATTTTCTACTTCATATTTCTCACTCTCATCATCACCTGCCTCATTTTGTTCACTCGGTTCATGACATGCATGATATTGACAGGTTTTAAATTAATATTACTGAAATTATAAACAAACAAAGTTAGGAAAATAAAATATAAATAGGTAAGTAAACAAATTTTGATAAAAGAGACTTTCATTTAAATTGAAAAACAAGAACAAACTTTGGCCACGGCCAAGGGCCATTTTGCCTTTCTAAACATCACAAGGGAATTTAAAAACTTCAAGCAAATTAAAACTGCATAAAGGGTGGGTCTCGGGCCTCTACCGAACTACCACCTATTTTAAAAACAAACAAAAACACATATCCTTTCTACCCAGATGAGCGGAAATCACGAGTGGTGTGGAGGTCCAATTTTACAATTCCTTCTCAGGTTCTGCATCGCGGATGCCTGATGTCCCAGCCTCTTTCTCGATGACCGTTTCAATCTCCACAAAAAGGCCCCAGATTCCTTCCCCGAGACCATCAGCATTGACATACTCTCGTACTAGAAATGATTGGTATAGATGAGGAATTGGCCTGGCCAATGCTTGATCAATACTCTTGTTCTTCATCTCTGCTTTATCATCTGTGGGGACATACCCCAAACCAAACTTTACTCCTTTGGCAGGAATTTGGATAGGATCGATAATTCCTTGAAAATACTTTATCAATCTGAAACCTGATTCGAAACTGCTTCGGAGCATAACAATAGCAATCATCTTGTACACAAAAGGTATAGAGGGCTGTGGAGCCAAGTCATCACCAGTGGCATTTACCAGCTCCACCGTGTAGAAATCACAACTTCGAGACACATTATCAACGATCAGTACATACCCATTGGAATGGATCCCTTCACCATAAATGACCAATTCCTGGTCCTTCCAAAAATATTTCATTAGTTGGTGAAGGGTAGAAGGCACAACCCCAGCCATATGGATAAATGGTCTCCCAGAAGCAAATTGTAACTGGTGTTGATATCCAACACTTGGAACTCCATGTTAAATTTCGCAAGACCCACCTGAATATCCAAGTTTGCCGCACCCAATATGGTCTTTGCAGTCCATTAAAAGCCTTAAGATTGACTTGGTTCTGGTAAAGCTTTCCCAGGTCGAATTTCAATAGCTTGAGAGTCGAAAATGGGCAAATATTGAGACTGGACCCATCGTAGACCAAGACACGATTTATTATCTTGTCTCAACACATAGTGGTGACGTGCAGAGCTTTGTTGTGCATCCTACCTTCAAAGGGCAGCTCTTTGTCATAAAAAACTAATTAGGTGTCCTCGAATTGTTTGGTTTATCATGGCAACTAGATTGTCATTGTTGGTGCCCACAGGCACATAAGTATCATCCAGATCTTTCACCAGAGCCTACCTATGCAACTGTGAACTCATCAATAAAGCCCATACAAAAATCTGAGTCAGTGTCTTTTCTAGATGCTTCACAATCGAATAATCTTTCGATTGCATCGTTCTCTAGAACTCTTCTACTTCAGCTTCACTAATCAGCCTTTTAGACTAATATTTCTTTTGTACTCCCTGGGCTAACTCTTCTGGTGTGTAGCACCTGCTGGATCTGGTCATACCCTGGGTAACAACCGTTTCGATCACAAACTTTGGTTGGTCAAGAGTTTCTCATGGCACCAAAGCAACAACCTTCTCGGGTGTCAGAATAACAAACTCCTTCTTCTCTCTAATTCTTAACGAAGCTACTTCCCTTTCCAGTTCATCAGGAGCAATCGAAACTATTACCTTCGTCACGCACCAATCATCATCTGTCTCTATTATATTGATAGTGACGCCTCCATGATTTGGAAAATGATTACTATTGACATTGGACGCTGATGAGTCCACAAATTGGACTCATTTAGGACTGTATTTTGATAGAAATAGTGTCCTCGAATGCTTATTTCACCTCAATATCTAATGAAAACTCTTAAGTTTCAGGTATTTGAAGTTTTAGTGTAAGCATGAACACTTAAGCGCAAAAAAGAACAAAAAGGCTAAAAAGGACGAAGAAGTTGAAGCATGAGCATTGCCAAGAACCTTTGGCAATTCACCGAAGGGATTTACTCTGCCATTTGTTCTAGTACGCAAAGCCTTGAAGGAGAAAGATAAAAAAGGCGATTAAGGGAGCAGTCGACGCTTCGCCAAGTAATTTTGTGAAGCAATACTATACCGCCCAATGGTCCAGAACGTGAAGGTGTTGAAGGCAAGCATGAAACGGCAATGAGACAGACGAAAGGCGAGTCGCCAAAGTCATTTGGCGATATCGACTAACTTCGCCGAAAGATCCGTTAGCGCTATTTTCTGAAGTCTATAAATACTGAACTTGTTATTAATTTTAGATGGTCGAACTTTTATTTTATTTTCCAAAATAGAATAGTACTTTTTGGATATTTTTTCTCAAGTTTGGAGAGTGTTTTTTGGGAGACTTGAAGAGAGAATGATTTCATCTTCCCTAAGTTGGAAGTGGGTCTTCTCCATTCTTCTTCCTTTGCTTAAATCAAGGTTTAATTTCTTATACCCATTTGATCTTACTATCATTTTAGGTGTATTTTGTTATTTCTTGATGTGTGGCTAAAAACCCCATTCTTGGGGTGTGATTTAGCAAGTATGTGTTGATATTATTGTTGGGTCTTGCTTGATGATAGGTTAGATGTATTTTAATGGTGATTTCACCTAGTGGTTGGGGTTTAGGGTAAAAGGTTTGTAGTTGCAAATACAAAGCCACCCATGTGTTTTCGGCTTGCCTAAGAAGGAGGTCGCAAAACCAAGACTACTAGACTAATGGCCTAAGGAGTGGGTTGACATGAGGTTCAGCCCGAGAGGGTGAGCCCTAGTCCCATATCCTAACACTCAACTTGAGAGAGTGAGTGGGGTAAGGCGTATGCTGGTCTTCATGCGGCAAATGGGTGTCTGAGAGGAACACATTTGAAATGGGGTAAGTTGCCCGAGAAGGAACTTATTTCCCTTTAAAGCTTAGCCTAGTCACTATTATCTTACAAATTTCCTTTCAAAAGCATGTACCCAACTACTTATCTCAACTTGTATTGCGGTCACACCCCAAGAACATTTCCACATACTTGATATTTGACACTTTCGTGTCACCCCCTTTAATTTACCATATTTTTCTTCGTTAATGTCTTTAGCTACGACTAGTTAGAGCTTAATTTCATTTGTCTATCAATTCTCAAAATCATTCCCTTGGGACATGACCCCAACCTTTAGTTGGGTTACTATACTATCGATGATCGTAGACACTCATACCATAAGTTAGTGTCATTGGTCACGATAAGCATCAAAATGGTGCCGCTGCCGGGGAGTGGTGTTATTTGAGAATTTTTTTGATTAATAGAATTTTTGTTCTTCTTAGTCGTAGTGTACTTACCTAATTTTTAGTTTTGTCTGGTTTGTCTATGTGTTGAGACAGGATAATGAGTATACTTGGTGGGGATGGTGGACCAATGGAGCACCTCTTAGTAGAAGTGATGAGATTCATAGATCACATCTTGAACTTCAATCATATAGGAGGAAAACCTTTTCAGGAGTCGTGGTTGAGGTTTAAAACACTATTGATACAATGTCCAACTCATGAAATCCATGATTTAGTTCTACTGGAATGCTTCTATAGGGGTCTAAGTCTCGAAAACAAAGAGTTAATCGACCGACTTATGCCAGGCGATCGCGATAAATACTCTTATGAGACCACAACCAAATTCCTTGACCTTGTGGCTAAAACCAACAAGAATACTGAGAAGGACCAGCATTTAATCATTTTGCTAGGTCAGATGAATAACTTGACCCAAAGGATTGAGGAACTGGAAGTGATGTCCAAAGAAAAGAGCAAATGTAGACTACCTACTGAGCAGGGCAGGTCAATGGACATTGAAAATAAATATATCGAAGATATGTTGTTAACCATCCTTCAAAAGCTAAATGAGCAAGATATAGTGCTAGAGAAGATTAGAGAAAATGTAGAAGCGCTAAATCAGATGAGCAGTTCTCACTTTAGAACTATCCAACTAATTGAAACTCTCTTGGGTCACATAATGCCTGATCTCCGTCAGGCACAAGACAAGGGGTGGCCAAATAATGTTTTAGCCAACTCCAAAAGTGAAAGTTAGGTGCTATCCTGCGTCGTGCCACGACGTTAATGAAGGCGCTGTTTGGGAGGCAACCCAAAATACTTAACTACTTTAAGTTTGTTAATTTTGAAATAAAGGTGATTTTGTAAGAATGGAGCATGAAAAGTTTGTGAAAAGTGTCGGATGAGTTACTCAAATCCAATTGGCAAAACGCCAATTAGATCGGCAACCACTACAACGACCACCGTTTGGATCCTCACTTTGGTTAAGGGTCCTGTAAAACTCGATGAGGTAGATGAACACTCGACGGATCACCGAGTAGCTAAGAAAATCCAAATAATGTCGTCGAATGGGTTAGATCTGGATGGGATTTATAAAACCACGGGCCTTAACTTTCAACTTTTTTTTCTCATACCCCTCACTCTTGATTCTCGCGAAATTTGCACCTACTTAGTATTTCTAGAATCTTTGCAAAGCGTAAGTATTTTAGCTGTTTGAGTAGTGCTTGGATCTGTAATAACCTACTGCTTAGCATCACAGTCTTGATCTAATTTGCCTAAAAGATTGGCTCTCCAAACCTTGCATTTGATTTTGGTATGGATGTTCTCATTTCAAGTAATTTTATCCAATGTCGTGTGATGAGCCTTTCTAATGAATTTAGATTATTCTAAGAGCTAAGGCGAACTCGTCGAACCCTTCGGCAATTCACCAAGCTATTTGGCAAATCCTGCTGAAATTGTGTCTCTCTAAAACTCGATCTAGTTGTTTTGACTTCTTTCAAATTCTTTGCAGAAATGGCTAAATCTAAAGTTGCAAGAAGAAGAAAGCCACCCCAAGATAGAACAAAAGGGATTACAATGAGCAGGGATGCAAATACATTTAGAAGCAAAGTTGCTAAACTTTCCAAAACTTGCGAGAAAGGGAAAGGCAAACACAAGGCCTATGAATTATCAGACAGGGTTGAGCGGCGATTTAAGAGGTAGAATGATTCACCCAGGGCAGGACTCCCCAGCCTACAATTATTGCACCTCCAGTTCCAGCACTAACACTGGTATTAACACCTTTCATAGAAGGTCCTCCGTCGAAATCAAATCGAGAATAGGCTGAGGGGTTGAGGACAATTCTGGAAAAGAAGCGTCTATCCATAGATGGGGTTATAAATAGATACCCAGAGATAATAGAGTGTCTGAGATACCATAAGTTTCAAATCTTCACTAAACCCCGTGGCCCTTATATTCCAAACTGGGTAAGAGAGTTCTACAGTGCATATAGTGCAATAATACCCCATCAAAAGAAACCAGCAGCAGCCTTCAGAGAAGTTAGTTATGTGGTTGTTTGAGGCAGGAGAGCAAAATGTGATAATATGGAAATCAACGCAGTCTTGGGCATGCCCACAAATATTGGGGATCACTGCCAATATATGATTAGAACAAAGAAGCTGGAAGAGATGAAAGAGTGGTTAACCCCACTAATTGCATATGGAACTTTAAAGTGGACGACGGAAGGAATTTCGATTGAAAATAAAGAAGTAAACATAACCGCAAGGTTCTGGTTCGATTTTATCAGCAACACAATTATGTCATCCCAAAATAAGTCTATCCTTCGCCTTGCTAAGGCAGCCTGCCTGGGTTGCATCATAGAGGAGACTCAGATAAACTTGGGTACAATCATTGCTTCAGAGATACTCATGCGTGCTAGACAGAGTCAAACCTCACTTTCATTTCCAGTCTTGATCATAGAATTATGCAAACGAGCCCAGGTGCCTCAGGATATTAGAAAGGACATAGAAGAGACGCCCACAACCTCTACTAATATCCGAAGGATCGAAGCCGAGTATCTTAAGGATAAGGTAAAAAAGTAAAAGGCAGTATCAATGAAGATAGTAAACACAAAATCATCACCTGTAGAGACACATCTGTCTACTCTGACCATTGGACTTTCATGTATATTCATTGCCACTGTTACTCATGCTGATCCTCCAGGTTCTTCCATTGCTGCACGATCGCCAAAACCCACCACTGTTGCTACTGATTCTTAACTTTCACTCACCCAGGCATCTCTACTCCGGATGGGACAACTGGCTTTTTTTGCCGCTCGTCGAGTTGCGAACCTAAAGGCCTCTATTCCAGACATGATTCAAATTGCCTTAAATGATGCTGTGACACCTTTGAGCACTACCATTGATGCCCTAACGACAAGAATAACAGTGTGCGAGCATAACCAAGGGTCCATAGAGGAGCTGCCATTGCTGGACTACGAAATGATATAGACCACATGAATTCCATCGAGGTATCCATGGTCTTTAGAACAGTAGAGACTCCAGATAGGCCCGAAATATCTCTGATTACCACAGGGCATGGAGATAGAATGGAGCATATAGCCGATTTTGAACCAAAGGAAGATACTGACGAAAAGAAATTTGAGAAAGTTACAGTAGACGACATAGCCAAGACTGAAGAAATCATGATGAATGTTGTTGTGCAAGCTTCTTTAGCACAATCTCCTGCTACGGGATCTAGTGGAGTTGGCCCTTCTGGTGGTCACTCCGGATACTGATGTCATGACAGATGGAGCAATTGCATAGCCAGGATCCCCTCTTTACCTCCCTCTCTGTTCTTAGTTATCTTTCAAATCTTTGGATATTTATTACTTGCATTTAAGGATAAATGTTTTTATTTGTGGTGGGGTGAGGCCCACATGTGTGTGCTACTTTTTACTCGTACTTGTGTTTTGGTGTATATTTGGGTTGTCTGTTTATAATTGTGTTAAATATTGTTTTTTCTGTGGATGTTTGAACTTGTGGCTACCTTTACTTTTAATTGCAAAATGATTTTGACCCTTTCAAATTTTTTTGAATTTTTCACACATTTTTGCCACCCCTCGTGAGTTGAATGTGGATGCTCTTTTGCAAGAATTTAAGTCTCGATTTCGATCAATATCGATGACTTGAATAATGCTCTTAGTAAAACGAACATGAATGTATGGCTATGACGAGGCCAAATAAAGTTGCATAGGCAATATGTGAACTCGTTGTATCTCGTTGTGATTAGCCACTTATCGAATTGATTCTCTTGTAATGACCGTTGCACACTAGTGAAAGTATGTAGTCTTGTTAGAATTAAATGTCGATGCCTTGTGTGATTAACTTGCTTTGAACCATGCATGAATAAACCTAGAATTTCCCTGTTAGTCTGATTGATTTAGAAATGTGTCCTCTTGAAATAATTTTTGGCAACTTTAAAGATTGTGAACCAAATTTGACATATACCTCTTTTGTGGCCTACCCGTGAGTGTGTGAAACTCTTTTGAACACCCTTTGCGCCTTACCTTTCTTTGGAGGAACCTTGATGAACCTTAGACCTTACTTGACCCACTACCTACAATCCTCTTAAAGTGCAAGAAAAAGTCCCCCCCCAACCCATGAGATTTCATAAGTGGAAACCCCTTCAATTCAAAAAAAAAAAAACTGTGGAATAAGGTACAAAGGAAATCGGGTTTCCAAGCAATCCATGAAGGTGAATAAAAAGTGACTTAGAATCACTAGAAAAAGAATTGATAAAGGAAAATAAGGGAAGTATTTTGATAGAAATAGTGTCCTTGAACGCTTATCTTGCCTCAATATCTGATGAAAACTCTTAATTTCAGGTATTTGAAGTTTTAGTGGAAGCATGGACACTTAGGCGCAAAAAGGAACAAAAAGGTTGAAAAGAACGAAGAAGCTAAAGCATGAGCATCGCCAAGAACCTTTGGTGATTCGCCGAAGGGATTTACTTCGCCATTTGTTCCAGTATGCGAAGCCCCGAATGAGAAGGATAAAAAAAGCGATGAAGAGAGCAGTCGGTGCTTTGTTGAATAGTTCTACAAAGTAGTACTATACCGCCCAATGGTCCATAACGTAAAGGTGCTGAAGGCAAGCACGAAACGGCGATGAGACAGATGAAGGGCGAGTCGCCGAAGTCATTCTGCGATATCGATTAACTTCGCCGAAAGATCCGCCAGCGCTATTTTATGAAGTCTATAAATACTGAACTTGTTATTAATTTTAGAGAGTTGAACTTTTATATTAATTTTCAGAATAGAATAGTACTTTTTGGATATTTTTCTCTCAAGTTTGGAGAGGGTTTTGTGGGATACTTGAAGAGAAAATGATTTTATCTTTCCTAAGTTGGAAATGGGTCTTCTCCATTCTTCTTCCTTTGCTTAAATCAAGGTTTAATTTCTTATACCCATTTGATTTTACTATCATTTTAGGTGTATTTTGTTACTATCATTTTAGGTGTGGCTAAAAACCCCCATTCTTGGGGTGTGATTTAGCAAATATGTGTTGATATTATTGTTGAGTCTTGCTTGATGATAGGTTAGATGTAGTTTAATGGTGATTTCACCTAGTGGTTGTGGTTTAACCTAAAGGGTTTGTAGTTGCAAATACAAAGTCACCCATGTGTTTTCGGCTTGCCCGAGAGGGAGGTCGCGAAACCAAGACTACTAGACTGATGGCCTAATGAGTGGGTCGACATGAGGTTCAGCCCGAGAGGGTTCAGTCCCATATCCTAAAACTCAGCTCGAGAGAGTGAGTGGGGTAAGACGTAGGCTGGTCTTCATGCGGCAAATAGGTGTCCGAGAGGAACGCATTTGAAACGGGGTAAGTTGCCCGAGAAGGAACTTATTTACATTTAAAGGTTAGCCTAGTCACTATTATCTTACAAATTTCCTTTCAAAAGCATATACCCAACTACTTATCTCAACTTGTATTGCGGTCACACCCCAAGAACATTTCCCCATACTTGATTTTCTTGTTAATTTTTGCTATTTTTACTACTTGTGACAAAACCCCCAAATTGATATTTGACACTTTTGTGTCACCCCCTTTAATGTACCATGTTTTTTGTTCGTTAATAACTTTAGCTATGACTAGTTAAAACTTAATTTTATTTTTTTATCAATTCTCAAAACCACTCCCTTGGGACACGACCCCAACCTTTAATTGGGTTAATATATTATCGACGATCGTAGACACTCATACCGTAGGTTAGTGTCATTGGTCATGATAAGCATCAGGCGCGATCGTCTGAAGAAAGACTACGTTCTGGTCAATATGGTCTTGGATCTTATGCTTCAGGTTGATACAGTCCTCGGTTATATGTCCAACACCGTTGGAGTGATATGCGTACTTCTGGTCAGGTCTGTAAAACTTTGAGCTAGTGTCAACTGGCTTGAGCCCCACTGGGTGAACATATTCTACCGCAGTTAATCGCTCGAATATCTTTGTTTGGCTTTCGATGAACGGAGTGAAATTTCTAGCAGGCTTCTTCTCAAATCTAGGACGGAGGGGATTATAATTGCCTTGTTGAGGGGGAGGCATTTGACGATAATTTGGAGTGTTTTGACGAGGAGCTTGATATCTGAGATATGAGATAGTTTGGTAATTTGGTTGTGAAGCTTGGTAGTTCTGGGGGTATTTTGGTAAAGTGAAGCTGGGGTTTGGTACATTGGGGGAGGAGTTTGGTAATTTACCTGAACATTAGCACAGTTGGGGGCAACATTCTGGTAGTGATGTGGTGTGAGTTTGGTAAACTGGAAGGGGAGTTTGGTAGATAGGAGGGGGAGTATTTTGATAAGTGGGGGGAAGGGTATTTTGGTAATTGGAGGGGAGGGGTATTTTGATAACTGGTGGGAGGGGTATTTTGGTAATCAGTCTGTGCATAACAAGTCGGGTACAAACTTTGTGAAGGTCGAGAACGACCTTGGCATGATAAGGATTTTCTTGGGGTCTTCTTTCCCTCATAAGATATAGAAGACACGTCTTCTCTTTTCTTCTTCAACAAACCCGAGGATCCGGGCAAAGGCAGCAACATGGGAAATCTTCCCAGTTCTTAGTCAATCTTCGATAGTCTCACCTACTTTGACTATCTCAGCAAACTTTGCTCCAACGAAGCAACATAATTCTATCATAATATTCGGGTTCTTGAACTTGCATAAATACTTCGATAATTTCCTTCTCAGACATAGGAGGCCAAACTCTAGCTGCCTCTTTTCTCCATCTGTATGCAAATTCTCTGTAACTTTCATTGGATTTCTACTTCATTTTTTCTAAGGAATAACGATCAGGAACGATCTCTAAATTGTAGGCGAATCATTCGATAAAGTCCTTAGCCAGAGCGCTCCAGCTAGGCCACTGTCTCGTTTCATGAGATGTAAACCATTCTAGAGCCTCTCCACTCAGACTTCAGCTAAAAAGCCACATCAGTAAAGCTTCATCCCTTCCAACTCTCATGAGTTGGTCATGGTAGGCCCTCAGGTGCGTTAAGGGGTTCCCTATTCCTCCAAAAACGTCAAATTTTGGCACCTTGAACCCTTCCAGGAGGTTCAAATTCGAATGGATGCATAGATCCTTATAACTCAAATCGGCGACTTCAGGAATACACTGCAACTCTTTCATGGCCTTTCAGATCTCTTCCTTCATATCCAACTTGGCGGCCTCTTCCTTTGACCTCCACTCTCTCTCTCGCTCTTCGTAATGGTCAAGCTCAGAACCATGGTCGTCATGCTCATTGGGGACCGAGATTTGGAAAGTGGCTTTCTAAGGTAGGGGTGGAGCAATGGAGGGACTTTGGGCATTTTGAGTGGCTTGGTAATTTTGAGGGAAAGTCTGGGGGTTGGTATGTTGATTTTGGTTACGGAGGGAAGCTTACGGGTTGTTAACGTTTTGGTTTTGAAGGGGTGGACCGGTTTGGAGGTTGGCATTTTGGAGAGGAAGTGGCACTTGGAGATTGGTATTTTGAGGAGGGGGTGGTGTCTGATAAGAGGCGAAGACATAATGGGGATTTTGGGTGGTTAGGTCGATGATTGAGGGGTTATGACCAAGACTGGAGGGTGAGTTTTGAGTACTTGAAGGAGGAAAGTGAAGTGGAGGCCTTCCATCTGCTGGAGCATTGAAAGCAAAAACCAGATTAGGCAGATCTTGCCTTCTCTGCATTTCGACCCTCATCTTGGTGATCTGCTGCATCAACTACATAATTAGTTCGTTCTGATCAGCAATGATGGGCTAAGCCACGACAACATTGGTAAGGCCAATCTCTTCATTGTTATCACCCATTGTTGACTTGCCCTTCTGAGAACTTTGACTTGGGAAGGAATTTGTAGGCCCTTTTGATCTTGTAAAATAGGGGTGTTTAGCCAGTTTATCAACATAGATCAGTTCTAACTACCTGTAGAGGAAAACAACTCAAAGGCAAATTTGTTAGTTTCAATTCAGGGCAAATAAAGCAAAATAATACATAGAAAACATGTAAACACATAAAAGTTGTTTTGTTTGAGGATATGTTAACCCATGAGTAATGGGGACTGATTTTTTGAACAAACAGGAATTTGCTCATTTTATTTTGAGGCTAGTGACTCAAAAAGGTTAAATTGTGTTGAACTAGGGTCTTTTTGCTGCATCTCTCGGCATCTGTTGATGTGAATTCAATGTTTCCTTGTAGAATGAAAGGGTGAAAAATAAAATTTTAAAAATATAGGGGTCGAGCCTTGAAAGGCTGCCTACGTATCTTCCAAGGAGAATTCAAGTCCTACGTAGTTCGAATACAAAAGGAAATTCTCATTTTCATTCATTTATTTCTTGAAAATTACAAGAAAAGTAAAAAAAAACATTCAATAAAGCTTATAAAAGATAGATGGTGCCTTTATCAAAGCTTATTCTTCTGACTGTTGCATTAATCACGGGGAGTAAACTCAACTTGAATCTTTCCCATGTTGATGAGGGATTCCATGTCATAGCGAAACCCAAGGCACTTTCCAATGTTGTGATTTATGGCGTCATGATAGGGGGGTTTCTAGATTTCAATCCCAACGAGATCGATTGCTTCGTCATCCTCTATGATAGAGGCCAAGACCCCTTTTTGAACCAACTGACTGTAGATATCCAACAACTGTTTCTTAAAAGGCGTGAAGTAGTGACAATAAAAAAAGTGTGCTCAGTGACCGGCATACCAGGCTTTGATTGGTCACAGGTAAGGACGGTGTTTTCTCCCCACATATACGGAATCTCCCTAACGTTGATCAGGTCGCAGATTGCTGCCTTAAGCTCCACACATTATTCTATAGTGTGTCCTCTTTGGTTCGGGTGGTAGGCACACGTATTTTGAGAGGTTTCATGCCTAAACCCAAAAGTGGTTCCTTAGAGAAGCTTCAGCATGCGTGAAGCCTTAAGGTGCTTGTAAATAAGGGCACACGGTACGACTCTTACCCATACGCTATGTGTCCACTCAAAAGCTAGGAGTGTGATCTTTTTGTTTCCTCCTTTAGACGTCCTAGGAAGGGAGGCATATAGATGATTTCCTCATCGTTATCTTCTTCAGTAGCTCCAGGGTGAGTGTCTTTAGGACCACTATTGGCCTCTTGATTGAAGAAAAAACATTTTCCGTGTATCTTCTGAAGCCTCATGGTTATATCATTGTTGAAGACATCATGCTCCTTCTGTATAACAGCCGTGCATTTCGGAAATTTTTCGTATTCTTCGTTCATGACAACGTATCTTGTCATCTTAGCCGCCAACTCCATGTCTAGTGCTACACTTTTGGCTTGCGCAACTGCGATGGCTAGTTCTATTTCTATTCTTCTTTCTCCCATTTCTCGAATCTCTTGTTTGAATCGACGTAGTTTTATCCTTAAATTCTCCTCAGTCGTCTTCACCTCGACATTCTTGCCTTTCTCCATCTTAGGTTGTTATATATGTATATATATATGCAATTTTACCTTTCCTTGAGATGACATATGTTTGATAAAAGTAATGTTTTAGGATTTGGTAGTATGATTTTATTTTTGGCGTATAACCGTATCGAGGGGTTTGTACCTTGGTTGCCTGAGAAACTCAAGACTCAAGAATTTTGGTCGAACATTTTGGTAGTGACTTGTATTTGGGATTGTGGAGATTTAAGGGGCGTTGCTCATGATCTTTTGCTATGTATAAGACTTTTCAGAAATTTTGAAAAGGAAACGTACCACATATTTTGGTAGTGACTTGTATTTGGGATTGTGGAGATTTTCAGAAATTTTTGAAAAGGAAACGTACCACATAAACAGTTAACGCACACAAGTAAATATACAAATATCAGGTCCTAAACATGCACGTGACCCTTTTGTGCCAAGGGTAGGCCCAACTATTTTGAAGGGTGTATTGCGCTATTTGAAACAAATTGTTGCATTCCCTAAAATAAGATTCATAAATAATTAAAGAATTCATTACAAAATGAACAAAGGGGATACATCTTTTAGGGAAGGGATAAACTGCAAATATAATAACACCAATCCCACGTATGGGAATAAAATAGCTAAAAGGCTGAAGGTCCCGCTCATCCTCTTGCTTTGTCCACTTTCTCGTGAATAAGGAACTTGCTAGTCATCACATGCGGCTCGACGAACATAGCTTTGGAAGACATCGATACGCCCTGGAGAGTGTTAAGGTGATCATCCAAATTCGAATCCAAACATATCAGGTAGGCTCTTGCGTTAAATAGATCTTGTGTGGCAAAGGCTAAGGCCCTTTGGCTTTCATATTCTCGATGCTGGAACTCTTGTTCCCTACACAGGTATCCTTGCTCTCTTCGTTCTCATTCCTGTTGAAAGTGGTAGGCTTGGATTTGGAGCCTTACTTGGACATCTTCAATCTATTATCCCGTGCGTGGCATCGGGTCAAGTGTAGCACACATATTATCCTGCAACCATTTTTTGTATTCGTCAACATACCCAGCTTCATATCTGTTTTTGGCTATGCTCCCTTTTAGGTTGACCCGCCCGGCCCATTCATCGAGAATTTCCTTGGCATGAGGTATTTTGTCGCACCCATTGTAGTCTAAGATGTAGCGTCTAGTGTCTTTTTTGAAAGGTAGAATTTGCCTTTTGCCGAATCGCCGCATTACCCTGCTAGGGTTGTAGGGTCTTACACCTCTAATGCCAGGAAGAATTAGGAAAGGACACTTAGCCCCTTGAACAACTATTTTTTTAGGCATGAAATCTTGAAATATCAATTGTACATTTCCATCTTTTATATCGTGGAAGACTTTAGCCCATGCTTCCCTCGTGCTGTGGATCTAGAATTTGTTGATGCTCAAATGCAACTTGTAGTGGTCGAGGTGGCTTTTCTTATATGGCTCGGCTAATTTTTGTACCTGCGTCTCGTATGTCTTCACTAGATGTTTAGACATCCACCACTGCAGCAAGATATTACACCCTTGAAAAAACGGAAACCCATTTTTGCATTGACCCAAAAATCGATAGATGTCTGCCAAAATGATCGAGGCCAGGTTGAAGTATCTCTTGACTTGTCCCTCTTTACCAACCCTCAAAGATGGCGTGAGTTACCATGACAATCTGAGTATCAATTTCATTCCCCCTGTCTTGAGGAAATACCATTGTCCCTAAGAGGCATATGGAAAATGCTAAGGTTTGAGTTTGACTCCAACTACTGCGACTGAGAAACTCATTTGGAAAATTCTTGTAATAGTTCTCGTGTCCCCATCATTCATAGAACTTCACAAACGAAATACTTGGGGTGTCTAGTCAGTTTACATTTACCAGCAACAGTATGTTTTTCAGTTTTGTACTGGTCGGCTTATCCGGTAGCAAAATGTGATGATCCGGATGATTTTTCCTTTTCTGGCATATTCTGATGTTGTGTAGACAATCTCTGATTTCTTCAACAGTTGGTGTCATTTCGACATCTCCTAATTGAAACACCATTCTCTCATCATCCCAAAATCGAGTGACCATTTCAACGAACTTAGGCCAAACTTAGAGATTCATTATCGACAGGAGGTGACCCAAGTGAATTGAAAGTTCTCTTTTTTGATATGCATTGAGATTGTACCACCATACACAGAGGAGGTTTGGCGTCTCGGTGACCATTTGAAACTCAAGTGTTGCTTGGCCATCTACAAAAACATACAAAGAATTAGATATCCCCCAAACCCAAGACACAATAATTTTTCAAACAGCGCATACATCCTTCAAACACGTAAGTATGAACGTCCGTTCGGATCGTGGGCCCTTTAGACTCAAGGTGGTCTTTGTAATGGGCCCAACACGCCTTGGGTGTTGGTTCATCTTAAGCTAATGTGCTAAATTTTGGGATTGAGTTTGGCTCTACACTAGTCTCAACTAAGAGTGGGCTTTATTTATAGTGGATAGGTGACCCAAGCGGACTACTTGGGCTGAGACAGTTAACGACTCTTGACTATCTAGTAACCAACTACATTTGTCAGGGTGCCCCGAGAAGAGTTTGGTTAATGAATTATTACGGCCCGCATAATCGTCCTTTAAATGGAAAATTAAAACAAATATCGTTTGACAGAGTATGTCATGCCATGAATACAACAATTTAATATATATGATGAATAAAGCAAGTAGACAGTTAAAACACATAGCCAAATAAATTAATCTTAAGATTATAAACATTCAAGTCCTAGCAGAGTCGCCATTCTATTTTATTAAGAAAATATTATTTAGACTCGTTTAGAGTCGCTACTTAATTTTAAAGTAGAATCAAGAAAAACTACTTTTTCAAAAGAGTAAAACAGAAATCTAATGAAAAATTATTAAGGGGGTTCGAGGTTCTTATTAGCATTTCAAGAAGTGTTTGAAAGCACCCGAAACTTTTGCTAATACGCGATTATCCAACAATTAATTATTTGGCTAAAACATTTTAACTTAACTTGAATTGAGCAATTTTTATAGTTATGACCATTTTAAAAGAAAAAAGAAGTAAGATATTAAAATATTATCCAAGTGGAGTATTTTGTAAACTTATTTATTTATTTAATTTTTAGGTCAAGTAAGATAAGAATAGTTTAGTTAAGCAATTAATTCAAAATTGATGTCTTTTGGGGATTTGAATTTTTTTAAAACCTTAAGATTAAGTAACAGATATCGACAAGTAAACAAACATAATAAAGCAAAGAGGGAAAGAGATTTGGGCCTAAACTGGTTTTCCTGTCCGCCTGGGCCAGTATTTGGGCCCATTTTCATTTTGGGCCTTCGGCCCATTAAAGTCACCTACACCTGTCCTAAACTAATGTAAAAGAAATATATTTCTTTGGGCCTTAGGTCCAATTTTTCACTTGTCCTAAACTCTTACAAAATAATAAACATAATGACTAAATGGGCTTAGGCCCAATAATAATAAAAATACATCCTTTTGTATAAAGAGTGGGCCTTTGGCCCAATATTTTCAATTCTCCTCCACTTTCGCATTCTTCAACCTTCGAGACCCGTTCGTCGATTTTTTATGGCTGAATGACTCGGGTAAAAGTAGAATTTAAGCATTTATGGCTCTCTCGAAATGCAAAGGGAATGATGAGTTCATAGTGAACTCGGACAGATTTCATATGCAAGAAAGGAATATAAGAATTAGCATAGAATATGATTCAATATCTTAGCATAATATTTGAATCACAAGTAAGGTGAATAGATGAGACAATCCACGTAGTTAATCATCAAGTAACCCAATTGATTTTGGAAGGTAGGACCACTCCAATTAAGAGAAGAACAAAGCACATTTTTACAATTAAAACAAGTACTACAATATAGAATTTAGCAAAAAGATAGAATCCCACGTGATGAACATTGAACGAGTATAAGCAAATGTTGCAGAGGTGATCAGTTAACAACTAGGCATAAATGAATAAATGGAGACATAGTCTAATACTTCTTATAATTTATTAATACAAGACACATCAATAATAAAAATTAGAATATTACTACCAAACACTCTTTCAAATAAGAAATGTTAATAATTAGGGCGGATAAATTAAAGCACATGAATTGAGACATTCATCAAGGTGGGGGTTGTTATCATTAAATCAGAAATGCAATTTAACGGTTTCGTCTCGGTTTTGGCTTGTATCGGTTTGCTCTGGACTGTAGTGGGTTCGGGAGGGGTAACGGGACGGAAATCAGGATTTACCGGTTAGTCTTGGTTATGGTCCTGGTCCGGTTCGGTTCGTCTTTTTTTTCTTTTTGTTTAAAAATCTTATTTAATTATTTATAGCCGTTGAGAGCCATTGGGCAACGGATTTTGGGCCCCGTCAACGACTCTTTCACCCCCATAACTCTCCTTTAGACCTCCCTACCCCCCCCTCCCCCCAAACTTTTTTTAATACCCTAACCTTCTAAAAACTACATTTTCATCCTTTTTTTAAACTATAAATACCCCAATCTTTCATTCTTTTCACTCACAAAACTATTAACTCTTACTCTCTCTACTCTCTAATTCTCTATTAGTCTCTAATTTCTTATTCTCGTTAAAATTACGAATTTGGTTTATGGAAATTGGAGCTTCAAAATTCAACTTTCAATTTTCGACTTTCGATCATACACGTCTACTTTATGAAGTAGACGTTTGGTACATTCGTTCCAACTCACTTTTCATTTAGTTATTTATTTGTTTGCATTTAATTATTTATTTTGTGAGTAATTAGTCTCTAGTCTCTACTTATTTAGCTATTTATTTGTTTAAAACTTTGCATTACATTTCGTATTATATATAATTTATTCACTTTTTATATTTGAATATGGATTTCGGAAAAAACATTATTGAAAAGGGTAAAACAACCATAGTTGATTCGTTCTCTAATTTATCTACCTCAAAATCCAAGAAAAATAAAAAAAAACTGGTAGTACTTCTAAATCTAAAACTAAAAAAACTTCTCAATTAAGAATAAATACGAATGATTATACGCATGTTGATGATACTGTTTTTAATATTGATAGTAATAGTGGATTAGATCTTTATCATGAACATTTACAAAGAAGGTGTGGTAATTTTGATGAGGAATTACCTGAAGATGATGAAAATGATGATGAACATGATGATGTTAATGATTATATTGATAGTTTTGATAATAATGTTGATAAATATAATGATGATGAAACTCAGCCAACTACGGCAACTCCCACTCCCAATCCCTCTTCCCCTCCCGCTCCTTTTCGTTGTCCTGCTCCCGTCCCCCCGTGCATCCTAGGACTAAGATAGAACGTGCTAAAAAATCAGTTGTGTGACAATTTATGACTTAGAATAAAGATAAAACACAAGCTATTTGTAATAAATGTAAACATAGAATGAATCATAAAACTGTAGGAAAACAGGGTGGGACGGGACATTTGAGTAATCATTTAATGTCATGTTGTAAAAATAAATTTTTGCATGCTAAAACTGTAGTCGAAGCTAAAAAGAATAGTACCACCCTTCCTGAAAATGTAGGAGTAGAGGGCTCTAATATGGTCCAAACATAATTAAATCCTTCTAATGTTTGTGGCTTTAGTATACAACGGTCATATAGTAGAGAAAAAGATCTTGAAGAATTAGCTAAAATGATTGTTGTTATGGGTTTGCCATTTAGTTTTGCTGAAAATCTCGGTTTTATTCATTATATTCAAATTGTGTATAATTCATATTTTAAACGTTTTACTAGAAATACGATTAAAAAGGCTATCTTTGATTATCAAGCTCAACATTTTCAATATTTTTGTTGTTTAGTTTATTATAATAATTGTAAAATAGCTATTACTTCTGATATGGGCAGTAGTGTAAATGGTAATAATTATTTCATTATTACTGCATATTGGATTGATGAAAATTGGACTTTGCAAAAAAGAATTTTAGGTTATAAATGTTGTGAAATGCATAAAATCGGTAGTTATATAACTCAAACAATTATAGATGTTTTACAAAACTATGAAATTTGTGATAAAATAAGTAGTGTCACCTTAGATAATGCTTCTAATAATAGAACTGCTGTTGAAATACTAAAACCATCTCTTTGCCCTATTTATGTTGATGATTTTCATATTAGGTGTGTTGCACACATATAATTTGATTGTTAGAGATGGTATAACAATGTATAATGATGGTTGTATAAAAGTTGAAACTGCATGTCATTTTATTTTTAAATGTCAAGTTAAGTCTAGACGCAGAGATTTTGAAAATCCTTATCGTGAATTTAATCTTCCATCTAGAAAAAATCCAAAATCAGTGTGTATTAGATGAAATTCTTATTATGAAATGCTTGAAGTCGCTTATGAATATATGAAACCTTTACAAATGATTTGGAATGCTCATAATTCAAATATGACATATAGGCTTGATGATAATGATTGAAATGACATAAAAGAACTTATAGAATTCTTAAAAGTTTTTTATTGAACTACAAAAAAAATATTTGCACTTTATTATCTAACTATTTGCTCTGTTTTACCTAATATTTGTGTTATTTTTAGTAAATTTTATAAAAATTAAACCAAGATTTAAAGAATCTGTTAAGAAAATGATTGAAATTTTTTTAATTTTTTTTATTCCTATTCCTCAAATTTATTTAACCGCTTGTTTGTTAAACCCACATTACAAAAATGAAGGTGCATCACGAATGATTGATAAAATATATTTTAATTTGGATATTGATAGTGAAGATGATGAAACACCTGGTTGTCAAGATGTTAAAGATAGTATAAAAATTGAAGCTAGAAAATTGTATGACTTGTATAATTCTAATATAATGAATGTAGTACGTAATGAAGAGCCTCAAAGTTCTAGGAGTAGATATAATAATGAAGATGATATTGATGATATGATAGATTCTTATATTGAACTTTCTCACAATGATATAAATGATTTTGATGCATATATTAATCAAAATACAGAAACTACTACTATTGATCTTCTAGAATGGTGGAATAATCGCGGCCAGGGATTTCCAAAACTTCAACCGGTTGCTCGAGATATGTTAGCTATTCAAGCATCTTCAGTAGCTTCGAAAGACGTTTTTAGTGCAACAAAATTTCAAATTGGAGAGCATAGATATTCATTAGCAGCAGATAGCTTGGAGATATCGGTACTATTTAGAGATTGGATTAATGGCGATAGGAGTTATGGTCGTCCACCTTTACCGACCAAATTTAAAAATGACGTTGATGAAATATTGCAAGATTTTAGTGACGACGGCATTGATACAATGGAGGAACTAGCTAATCAACCAATTCCAGAGCATGTTACTAGAGAAATGTTAAATGATTTAAAAAAAGATTTCCTTGGTAGCATAAACTATTAAATTTAAATGTCTATTAGTATGAGTATAATAATTCGAGTTCTAATTCATACAGAGCCCTTCCTTGAAGGTGGCTGTGTAGATTAGATTTTTTAATATTATATTAATATTTTGTAATTCAACTTGTACTATTTAATTAATATTAATAAAAGTATAGGCTATTCGCCTTTTTTTTAATTATTATTGTCTTGACTTTGAAATTTAAATTTTCAAACTTTTAAAGTGTGAAATTTAAACTTTTATAGTTTTATAGTTTTAAAGTTTGAATTTAAATTTTCAAACTTTCAAAGGGTGAAATTTAAACTTTTATAGTTTGAAATTTGAATTTAAATTTTCAAACTTTTAAGGGGTGAAATTTATAGTTTTATAGTTTTAAAGTTTGAATTTAAATTTTCAAACTTTTAAAGGGTGAAATTTAAACTTTTATGGTTTTAAAGTTTGAAATTTGAATTTAAATTTTTAATCTTTTATAGTTTTAAAGTTTGAATTTAAATTTTCAAACTTTTAAAGGGTGAAATTTAAACTTTTATAGTTTTAAAGTTTGAATTTAAATTTCAAACTTTTAAGTGTGAAATTTAAACTTTTATAGTTTTAAAGTTCAAATTTTATTATTTAAATTTTCAAACTTTTAAAGTATGAAATTTAAACTGCTATACTTTTAAAGTTTGAAAGTTTGTATTTAAAAGTTTAAAAGTATAAATTTTTGACTTTAAAATTATAAAAGTTTTAATATTATTTGAGTAATGTTCCTAATTTTTTAATTTTAATAATTTTTTTAAAAATTATATCCGTTGGGACCCAATTTCCGATCCCGGTCCGGGATGTGTATGCCATATTTTTTCCGGAATTACCGGTTTCGGTCCGTCCCGTGGTGACCGGTTCCGATTCAGTTGCCAGCCATATTAAAATGAGGGTAAGAAAATTGAGTTTAAGTGGTAAAGAGTGAGGCAAAAGCTAGCTTAAAGTAAGTTAAACTGTCACATTCAAACTAATTTCCTTCCCTAGACATAGTAGACCATGAATAATGAGAAAATGATAAAGCAGTGCTTCATATCACTAAGAAAAGGGCTGTAGCAGACCTATATGTTAATGTAATGAAACTAAGCCTTCTAAACAAGAGGAACAAATAAACAAAAATAACAAGACATGCTAGGATTTTGCAGAAGTTTTAGAACATGAATGAGAGGTTCTTTCCCTTTAAAAGACTACGATTCATACCCACTTTTTCAATGAATAAGATAGATCAAACATAGATAGTAGTTATAATCTCTTGAAAACAACACATCTAAACTGGACTTAAACAACATCTAAACGACAAGAAACAAGATCAAACAAACAAAAATAGAAGAGTCGATCATGCTGTAAGACAACCTATACAGAGTTAGACCCCATTTATCCATCCCAACTATTGATTTAAAACTTGAAAATAGACTCTGGAAAAGGATGAACAAATTTTTGACACCTTCAAAACATGTGACGAATAAATCACACCATCTCGATAAAATATGACCAGAGCAATATCGATGTAGCCAACAAGTAATCAAACAAAGATCAAAATAAGCACAACCATCAAGAAACTCGAAGAAAACCACGAACAGAGAAAAGCAGGCTTACACGGACGATAAATCATTTTGAAAATGAAACGCATGTCTATCAGTTTCATAAAAGATTAACATGAAGAGAAAGATTTATGCTTGGACACATCCTATAAAATCCTCTTTGAATCAACAGAGGCCAAATACGATTCAACACATTGAACTCAAAACGAATGAAAGCGTCATGAGCTGTTTACCTTGTTGCGGGCAACGAACGGGGACATGACGAGCAGGGGACAACTTCTTCCTCCACAAAACGCGAATACGAATAGTGAACAAAAAATTCGAGCAGAAACTCGAACTCAAACGAAGGCTGTGAAGCGAGAGTAAACAATAAAAGAGAACGACACTCGAACCAACACTAGTTATCTCCTCTCTTTTTCTCGAATGTGTTTCATATACACTTTATAGCTATTTTTGCTTAGAGGATTCTCTGAATCCGTTTTTGAATTGCCAACCTTGTCCAACTTTTTTTTTCTCAACTTTCTAACTCTATTTTGTTTAAACCTCCAAGACTAAAAAAGAAAGAACCCCTAGACTAAATGCAAAGAGAGCTTTTATACAAGGAAATCTGGATGGAATTTTGTCATTTGAAATTCGAAATCAAAATTCTTTCACTATTAAAGGCAAGCATACTTTTTTTGAGATTTTCAACCCATTCCGGAAGAAGAAAGGGAGACAGACGCATGCCTCTTTGCTGCTGGAAATGTAGGAGTTGCAGAGAGACGTTGGAGAAAAAGACAAAAATTTTGTAGCACTGCCCCTCTGTTGTTGCTTTTCTGTGTAGTTTGACGGAATTTGAGGTCGTGAAGATGTCGTATGGTCGCTGTTTGTGTTGCTGTTCGAGCTGGTGTGAAGGCGCCATGAACTCACGCTTGGAATCGTGAGTTGCTGGACTTGGGTCGACTTTGGTGGGTGGCCGGTTTCTGGGCTGGTTCGCTGATGGAGTTTTTGGGTTTGCGATTCTGTTGGAAAAAGAAGAAGATGTACAGGGGGGTTGGGTCGATTTTGTATTGTTGTATGTTGTATTGTTGGGTTTCTTTTTTGTTGATGGTAAAAGAAGTTGGATCGGGTCTGGGTAAAAGGAAATGGGTGGGCTAGAGAATGTTGTTGAAAATAATGAAATGGGCTGCAGAGAATGGAGAAGGCTGCTGGAAATTTAAAGGAACGCCCAAAACTTTAGTTTCTTTTTTTTTATATGGCCAAGTAAATCACTAATTTAGCCATAATGAGTTGTAATTGGCCAATTGAGATTACGAACTTAATCAAATTGAACTCATTTTCAAATTCGGCTAAATATAAATAAGATGAATTAATATAATTAATTTAGGAGCTTTCCATGTTAACAAAAATAAAATAATTAATTCAACTATAAACCAATTGAATTTTTAAAATTAACCATAATTTAAACTAAACTAATTTTATTACAATATTTAAAATAAAATCTTTTTGAGATGATTGTCAAATATTTATAAAACATACCGATTATATCTAAAAAAACTATATGAAATATATTTGCTATTTATAAATTATGAAAATCGACTAAGAACACTTAAAATGACTTTGAAAGTATTTGAATTTTATAAAACTAATTATTCTAAATTGTTTTGGAATTAAGAAGCTCGTGAATTAATTCCTATTGGGGAGGGTCATAATTGGGTGTCAACAGTGGGTTGAACATCTTTCTATATACTATTATTTGACATAATGGATTAAAAATATATGCATTCAGTGGCTTGCCAATGACCAAAGAGGTTATTTCCACACATAAATATGGAAAACTTGGCCTTCCACATCACAAAGTTATAGCTACCAATAAGCTTGACAGAGAGTTGAGTAATTGAATTCATGAACTGGGCAACAATATTTATACCGGAGATGTTATTGGCATTGTGCAACACCCCAAAAATTTCAAAGTTTAGACCCGAATTTTCTTCATTTACTTGTAGGGTCGTATCAGGTGATTCTTAAATTTTCCATATGTGTAAAGATAAATTATTTAGTGTTGGAATGATTTTGGATATCAATTAAGGTCACTAGAAACTTCTAGCACAAAGTTGAATTGAAGGTTTCCTTACCGATTAAGTTTTGATGTAAGATTCTCTTTGGATCAACTTCAAACAACCATATATCTTAGAGAGTTGCATGGCCCACAACCTATCAAATTAAAGGTATTTGAATCTTCTTTCTAACGCCACCAATTTCGCAATAAACCAAGTTTCGAGTAAAAAGTTATGACCATTTTAGTAACCAGATACAATGCATTGACGAATTATCCGACGGGAAAACATTAAAAAAGGGTATTTTTGATTTTTTTTTTACCTCTAAGCAAATCCTAAACTAATTTCTTGACTAATTAAGCACCCAAAACAATCAGATTTTCATCTCTTAATACATCATTCTCTTCTCTCTCAAACCAAAAAAGATTCTTCTTCAAGGTAAATTTTTCTCCAAGAATTCCATTCTTTTCAACTCAAATTACTTCATACAGTTATGAATCACTAATGAAAATCATAATTCTTTTCCATAGAGATTTCAATAAACTAATTCAAGAGTCTCAAGAAAGGTTTTCTTGCATCAAGTTAGGGTTTCAAGGCTTCTAATCAAGTTCTTCTTCAATATTCTTCAAGAACCTTGTTCTTCTAGGTATATAAGGCTATCATAGCGTTGGACTAATTCGTTCTCACGCCCTACATCTACTTTCAAATCAGTAAAAGAGTAATCTAGGATTCTATCCCTAGATTTGAGTATTCTTGAGAAGAGTTGATATTGAGTTCTTGAGTTCCTGATTCTTTTGAAATTCTATTCATAATTATTATATTGAGTTCTTGAGTTCCTGATTCTTTTGAAATTCTATTCATAATTATTGAATTGCTATATGTTATGCATTAAGATTCTTGAGTTGATTCGTTCATGTCTATATTTCAACATGAACCTTATGAATTGAGTATATTTTTAGATGAGTAGTATCGTTGAGTTCTAAGTTTCCATATTGCTATTAAGATCCCTGCGTTGAGTCGTTTATGTCCATAATTCCGCATGAACCTTATGAATTGAGTTATAAATCTTGAGAAACTTTTTAAAGTCAACACTTGAGTTTTAAACTGATTTTTTGAAGAAGTAAAGATGAGTTTAGAGACAGTTTCTAAAACATATTAGTATGACAATCAAGTATGCCATCAATGTTTAGGCAGTATGGTATTTAGTTATGTCATCGATGTTCACGCATTATGACTTCCCGAGTCATCAATGATCATATCACAATATGATTTTGATATATTTTTGAGAAAGAGTTTTCAAGTATAAATTGAGTAAAAGTATAAGGGAACTAAGTATTCCAAAGGTATCAACTTTTACATTGATAAAAGAGAAACTTTGATTTCTAAATGAGTTATGAGTTCAAAGATATTTCAAGAGTAGTTATCTTTTTTAAGAGGATAGTTTGAGTAATTATATCAAACCAGAGGAAGAATACATTTTTAAACATTAAACATGAGTATATATTATTGGGAGTAGTATTGAGCACCGATATGGGGATGATTTTAGATAACTCACATTCCTCATAAACCATGTATGTCAACGTGGTATGATCATACTTTTTAGATGAATCCTAAGTGCCTTCGGGCAGATCTTAGTGGATCCACTTAGTTGAGGTGTTCTATACTCTAACAAGGTATATGACATTTCTGTCAGTGTGGGCGAGATGTTGTATCGTCACGTAGCTCATAGTGATAGTTGTCGGTTAGAGAATCTCCCAATAGAGTTAAAGTGTATTTTTATATATCACTTATTATGTTGAGTTCATAAATGAGAAAGTATTTTGAAAAACTTTAAATGATTTAACTCCTTTATTAATTTCTTTACATTCAGTTTGAGTACATTGTTATATATTCCAGTCCTTTGTTTCAGTTGTTTGTTATTCATCTATATTACATACTCGTACATTCAATGTACTGAGTTCATTCGACTTTTATCTTTTAATGATGTAGATGCAGGTTCCTAGGATCCTCAACATGAGTTTGTTGAGATCACTTCATCCACTCGTCAACTTTTGAGTGAGACTTCCTTGCTTCCGGAGGACTTTAGTTTTATGAGTTGTTAGTAGTAGTTCTTTTGAGGAGTCGTGGGTTTTGTCCTAACACTCATCTTTGTATAGTAGATGCTTCATAGATAGATAGTTTTGAAGAGTCTTTCAGTTTTCTGATGTTTTATTTAAACTTATGTTTCATACTTAGCATATTCAACAAAGTTTTGAGATTTAGTAAATTATTTTTAAACACTTCTTTCAATTTGATGCTTATGTATGCTTGGGTTAGTCTTCCGCTTGTAGTCAGTCAGGATGAGTGGTCTTGAGGGTCATCAATGGTTCTCGAGTGCCGGTCACGTCCAGGGTGTAGGCTCAGGTCATGATACATTGAAAACACTTGTATTGGGGACCATTTAGGCATGAGATGGATGGGCTGGGAGAAAAAAAATCAAACTTCTTAAAGCAATATAGCTCTGGTTACCATAAAGAGAAGAAAAAGATTGGTAGTAGATGAGCTGATGTTTATTGATTACTACTATATTGATCCTTATATAGCCAGTGTATTATATACACGACTGAAAATAAAATATCAACTTAGAGAAAATCTAGGTAATAGAAAAATTCTATGTAACCACAATCCTAAAGATAAAAAAAAGTTGATATGTATAAAATTAATATAAAAGTCTGAATAAAAAGAGTCTTACAAATGATAAGAGTCCTAGAGATCTGCTAACCGTTATTAGATTGATGAGAGGGATGAGGGTATTGATGTTGTTAGGAAAAGAAGGGCTAGGTTGGGTAATGATTTTTTCTGAAGATTTCAGATGGATTAGAATAGGTAATTGAGATATAGAGGCTAGAGCAATAAGCTGATGAGCCGTCGGAGCATACTGATTAGTGGTCGGAGTGGAAATGAAAACTAGGTTTCAAGCTGACTACTAGGGTTGTGCATGGAGGGTAGGAGAGAGAATAGAGTGTCCTATCCGCCATATGCAGAGTATTGTAAGTGTATATTTTTATCGATAACAACTTTTTAATAAATATGCATATGTAATAAAACGGAGAATACATTTCTCAAGACAACAGACAAACTTTATGACATGAAGATTTTAAGAGAAAATGGTCCTTAATGTATGGGTAATATTTTATTTTGGTCCTTAATATATTTCACTAGATTGAAATGGTCCTTAATGTAAATATAACAAAGGTGCTCATTTTGGTCCTTAATATATTTCACTTGATTGAAATGATCGTTAATGTATAATAAAATGTGTTCATTTTGGTCTGTTATTCTAAACTTAACAGATTTATCAAAATAAAAGTATTAAATGTAACTATGAACCCTACGTGGCTAACAAAATCAACTATTGTTGTCTTCTTTGTTAGCTCCAAAGAAAGAACTCTATAAAATCTAACACCGTTTTCTCAATTTTCTCCGACAAAATTTACTATTTTCTCTTTCCTAAAATATTATTCCACTGACCTAATACCCATTTATGTTTTAAGCAAGAGAAAATAGTAAATTTTGTTAGAGAAAGTAAATATAATGGTGTTAGATTCATGGAGTTTTTGTATTGTGGAGCTAACAAAGAAGACAATAATGGTGGATTTTGTTAGCCACGTGGGGTCCACAGTTAAATTTAACACTTTTCTTTTGATAAATCTGTTAAGTTTAAGATAAAGGATTAAAATGAACCCATTTTTGTTATACAATAACAATCAGTTCAATCAAGTAAAATATATTAAGGATCAAAATAAACAACTTTATTATATGTTACGGACCATTTCAATCGAATGAAATATATTAAGGACTAAGATAAAGCATTACTTATAAATCAAGAACCATTTTGGTCATTTTCTCAAGATTGTAACCATAAACGATATTGTGCATGTTCACATTGAAACCGAGTTGTTGAAATATTATAAAATAAAAAAATGGTTAAGCTGAATATTTGATATATTAGAAAAACTACATAATGTTATAAATCCATTGAATTGTTGATTGTCTATTTGATTTATTCAAGAATTAATTGAATTCATGTATATATACTTTCAAGGTGACAAGAACTCTTTTGGATAACTATGTATCTACTAGTTTGGTGACCTTTGGGTGTGATATCTCAATACTATAAATGGAGATATCATTCACCATTTGGAGGATACACTTGAATAGAAGAAAAGTCATCTTCTTTATCTACATATTTTGTCTTCTTCTCTTTATATTATATTATCCTGAGCTTATGTTTTATAACACATAAGATTATATAATATTTTTTAGAATAATTGTACAACTACAGACTATAGTAATGATTGAAATAAACGTTATAACGATAGAAATCAATATTGCTAATAAACATTTTGTTCTCTCTTGAATCAAGAATATCCTTTCAAAACTTCATCCAATAGCAATTTTCAGTATAATTTGTGCTTTGCAATAATAATTAGTGTTGTATAAGCTAAACATGCATTCTTCCATTTATTATAATAATTTAAGAAGTTAATATTAATGAGCTTGCATATATATATAATATGTCTTAGGTATATGTAAAATATATATGGTTTGTTGTGTAATGATAAGTATGAAATAAAAGGTTTGATTTATATACTTCTCTTCTTTAAACTCCATGAATAGTAGAAAGTGAAGATTGCGATCTTCAGCCCTAGGGAAGAACAGGATGACCTTCGACATGAAGAAGATCTCCTGACAGTATTTTCAAAAATTGTATGGAACATAATCAACATATTTTAAATAATATCAACTTATCTTCTCAAGCAATTAAGATTGCTAAATTAGAAAACGATTTACAAAACTGGAGTATACCAGAAGAACCGTTTAGAAAGATTTATCAATTAGGTAATTTTAGTTGGATTACTCGTCATAATATTAAGACTTGTGAATCTACTATTGCTATTAATAACTCCTTAGAAGTTATTCGTTTGCTCAAAGAAAATGATATTAATCATTATAAATCTGCATTTAATTATCTGCATATTGGTTTGGTGCAAGTTGCTGTTAAGCCTTTGTTTAGAAAAGGACTTGATATTCCTGTTTGTGTCATCCTTAGAGATGGTAGATTTTTGAATTTTGATGATTAGTTTTGCAGAGTAACCTAGCTGATGGGCTAGTTTACTTTATTTGTTATCCTAACTTTTCTCTTGACATTAATGATCCTAATGTCATGGATTCTTTGATTCTTAACGTCAAAACCAAAAATTTGAACAGTAAAATCAATACTTGTGAAATAGCCATTATTTACTGAGTTTACTATAGGTTGATGAAAACCACTCTTGCCCCTAAGGCACTGGCAGAGAGTCTTAAAGGAGAAACTATGCTTATGGAAGCCAACCATGAACATAGTTCTATCTTTGTTCCTCGTCTCCTCAAATGAAAAGATATACTCTCCAGTAATGATTAGCGTTTTGATAATATAACTCAACCCTTTGCGTCTCATTCTGAAAGATCTCAGGTTGAAAGAGTCGTTCAGTTTCCTGATGGGTCAATAGAACTCAAACTTCTTGACAATACAGTCAGGAGATCTTCTTCACGTTGAACGTCATCCTGGTCCCCTTCTACTACGTGTCCCTCGAGAACCGTTCCCAAACCACCTTTTTCTTCAAAAACCCAGAGGAAGCTGAGGAAGAAAATGTTTCCATAGCTGGCAACTTAGTTGACAACAACAAAGGTAAAGTTACAGGTGTTGACTTTTCTGGAAACATTCCTAAAGTTTTTTATCAAGATCTTCCTGGCAGTCCCTCATCAAGTGAGATGGAACCACCAGAAGAAAAACCTGTATGGCTTGGAATGCTTAAGACTGGTAAAGTTTTTGAGCCAAATCCTGACATATTGCATGAGAAATAGACTTATCCAGATAATCAGACTAAGAGAAAATGGTATGTTGCTACTTATACTCTTAAAGAAAGAGAATTGTTTAGAGATTCTTGGATGAATGATATGAGAAGAATAGCTTGTGAAATCGAATTCTTCAAATGGTTTGAGATGACAGGTAAGATTAAAAATCAGACTAAGTCATTACAGGTTATCATCAATAAATGGTACACTACTTCCAATAAAGTTGTTGAATCTATTACTCCTTATCTTGAAGGAATTAACATCCCTGTTGCAGGTACTGTAATCAAAGCTTCTCCTTTCAAAGAGAAAAGTGACAAGGCAGGTGTATTGCTTACCTCAGCTGATATTGACTGAGTAGTAGAACAAAACAACTACTCAAACCAAATTCTTCATGTTATCTCTAGACAAATAGAAGATACAAAACCTACCATTAGTAGAAGACCAACTCACTTCCACCTCTATTCGCTAATAAAGTAAGGACCAAAATCCAGGATCGCAATGACGGTCACATTCCTTATAACAGTTTAACTTATGGTGATTTGGTAAGCACTATCAACATTTTAGGGCTTGAACTTTGCATATACATTAAGCTTAAACATCAGATTAAGAAAGAACAGTCATCTTCTAGAAAAGAACTTGGAAGTTTTTGTCGAGATTTTGGCTTTGTCACTCCCCCTGATAAGGTGTCAAAAGGATAAAAAAGAGAAGAAATCTCATCGGAAGAAATCTCAAAGACGAGATGATTCTACCAGGCCTAAGGGAAACAAATCCAGGTCCAAGAGGCCTAGGGATGCCAAGATTGATGTTTGTTGGACTTGTAGCAAGACCGGCCATAAAGCCAATGAATGTCGTTCCAAGACCAAGAAGAAGAAAATCAATCTTCTTAATATGGATGAAGAAACCAGGGGTAAACTCCTTGCTATTCTTGATGAACCTTTTTCTGAATCTTCAGGTACATCTGATAAATACAACGATGATGAAGACATTGATCTATATTATAAATCAAATGCTAGCCAATCAGGAAAAGATTTCACATGTACTGAAGCCTTTTGTACTTGTGATAATACATCCCAATCCATTCGAGTACTTTCAGATCATTCGAAAGAAGCTCCTTTTGATGTTATTCAGCATATCGCTGATGATGAGGGTAGGAATCATTTCCTCCTAGAACTCAAAACCATCATTCTCAACACGGACAAACCTAAATCCCGTCCGATTGTTGAACCATTCAGTATGAAACAAATCATGAGTTGCTCAGATAGCCATTCTAAATCCTCCATATCTGATCTTCGTCATGAAGTATCAAATCCCTGCTAGGAAAAGTCAAAATGGATGTTCTTACAAATCAAGTCCTCCAGAAGGCCACTTTACAAGAACCTGATTAAGACCATGAATCTACACAGGATAATGAAGTTGACTTAATCAACAATGATCATTTGATTTAACCAACTGTCATTAATATCGGTAATAATCCTTCTGCTTCGATAGCTCCAGGAGTAACAGTAATCTCTTCAATTAGGCCTCAAAGTCATCATATTCCTGTTAAGATTGTTGTTAATAAACATTTTGTGATTAAAAAAATTTCTTTACTTGACAGTGGTGCAGATCGCAACTGTATCGTAAAAGGTATAGTCCCTACAAAGTATTTGCAAAAAAGTACTTCAAAATTATACTCCGCTACAGGAGAACCTTTGAAAATAAATTATAAGCTTTCTAAAGCTCATATTTGCAATAATGGCATTTGTTTAACAAATAATTTTGTAATTACTGAGGATATCAATGAAGATATCATACTTGGAATAACTTTTATCACTCAAATAAAACCATATTGTACTGATTTAAATGGTATTAATACTACTATACTTGGAAAAGATTTACATTTTCCTTTTGTTAAAACCCTTTCACAAGATGAAAGTAATTTTATTAGAGAAAACATTGTTTTCCGTATTAATAACCTTTCACAACATATCACCTTTTTAAAGGATGAAATTCGTGTTAAAAAAATTGAACAAATTTTAAAAACCCCAGAGATAGTTACTAAAATAGCTAATATTCAAAAAACTTTTGAACAAGAAATATGTTCTGATTTTCCAAATGCTTTTTGGGAACGCAAAAAACATATTGTTGATTTACCATACATTGATGGATTCAATGGACATGCTATTACCACCAAAGCAAGGCCTATTCAAAAGAATCATGAAATGATGGGATTTTGTAAGAAAGAGATTGACACTTCTTTAAAAAATAAGATTATCAGGGTTTCTAAATCACCTTGGAGTTATTCTGCTTTCTACGTTAATAAAAACGCAGAGAAAGAAAGAGGAGCACAAAGACTAGTAATCAATTACAAACCTTTAAACTCTGTTTTCAAATGGACCAGGTACCCCATACCTAACAAATGAGACCTTTTGAAAAGGACTTTTAAAGCAAATGTTTATTGTAAGTTTGATATGAAATCTGGGTTTATTCAAATTTCAAAAAATGATAAATACAAGACTGCTTTCAACGTCCCGTTTGGACAATATGAATGGAGTGTAATGCCTTTTGGGCTCAAGAACGCCCCTTTAGAATTCCAAAATATAATCAATTCCATTTTAATGATTATTCTTATATGTCAATTGTTTATATTGATGATGTGCTAATTTTCTCTGAGAACATTGATTCTCATTTCAAACACCTTAACACATTCTTCAAGATTGTTAAGCATAATGGTCTAGTTGTTAGTGTCAAGAAAATGGTACTCTTTCAAACTACCATCAATTCTTAGGTCATGATCTTTATTAAGGAACCTACAAACCTATTTGTAGAGCCATCGAGTTCTCATCCAAATTCCCAGATGGAATTCCTGACAAAACCCAACTTCAGAGGTTTCTAGGAAGTTTGAATTATGTTGCTGATTTCATTCATAAGGTCAGACATGTTTGTGAACCTTTGCACAAAAGACTTAGAAAAAACCCAGTTCCTTGGAGTTCTGAACAAACCCATACTGTCATTTGTGTCAAGGCCTTAGTCCAAAATATTCCATGTCTAAGAATCCCCAACCCTGATGTGTTTATGATTGTTGAAACTGATGCGTCTGATGCAGATTATGGAGGAATCCTTAAACAAAAAGTACATCCTGAATTTACAGAGCAATTAGTTCGTTTTACATCCGAAATCTGGAATTCCGCTCAAAAAAATTATTCAATGGTTAAAAAGGAAGATTTGTCTATAGTGCTATGTATCACTAAGTTTCAAGATGACCTTATCAACAAAGAATTTTTTATCAAGGGTAGATTGTAAATCTGCAAAGAAATTTTACAAAAGATGTTAAAAATCTTGTTTCTAAACAAATCTTCGCTAGATGGCAAGCTCTACTATCTAGCTTTGATTTCAAAATTGATTTCACCAAATGAGAAGACAATTATCTACCAGATTTTCTAACTCGTGAATTCTTGCAGGAAAGCATGAGGCCATTTAAGCCAATCACTCCTTCCAAAGGAGACAACCTTTCCAGGGAAAAAATGACTAGACCGTTTATCCATCCTCCATTAGCCCTAGCAAAAGCTGAAGCTCCACAAAGGCCTGAACTAACCTTTCAAAATAAGTTCACTGTCCTAGCCGATTATCCAAGGTTACCTTGTCCCTCAACACCAAAGCTTCCAAAGCTTCCCTGTCCACCTCAGCCAAAGTTGATCAACATTAGACCAACTAAACCCTTTGATCAAGGAGCATCTTCTAGCTCCATTCAAACCAAAGAAAGCTATGCTATGAAAGCACCTGAGTCTTTCGCGTTAACCCTGAGTTAACTAAAACCATCCCTTCCAAACCAAATCCAAAAGAAGAATCTTTTGATTTTGTTATTTCACAGGTATTGCCTATAATGACACTTAACAAATAATACGACAATGTTGATACAGAGCATCTGATCAGACCTTGCTACACAAATTCTAATTTTGTGGATACTGACAATTCATTGAAGACTAAAAGATTTTATGAAGCCATTCTCATTGATACTGATTCAATAGAGATCGAACATTCCAGGGATGAAAACAACCCTGCCAATATCAGATATTCAAGATTCACTATCAAGAAGATCTTGGATCCATTCAAATGGTTTGCAGACCATTTGCACACCCCTATTGCACTATCAGTGACACATAAGCCACAAACTTACAATTGATATGACTACAAGTCAGCATGGATGAATTTCCTATATCTACGACCAAGACATACTTGGTTTGTTAAATAGAGTCCGAGCATCGCTAAAACTATCGTTCCCAGATGGTTTTACGAATGGTGAAATTTATTTGGAGGAATCAAAGAAACCTTCCCCTAGCAATTTCTCAAACAATTTGATGAATTTCAAGTCAAAGAAGAAATTACCACTTTACCAGAGCATATTAAATTATGCAAATATTATGTCCAAAAGAGGATATCATATATCATTACTTGGAATTTCTCCAAGAATGATTTTGATCGTATCCAATACTTGTGTAAGAAAATTCAAGTCAAAGGTTGGATTCCCAAACAACCTAGCATTAAAGTCCAGTCTCAAGACAAGGCAAGTTCATCATCGAAGAATTCATCCAAGGCAGCACTCAAAAAGAAATTGAAGGATGCATTGGATAATTTAGAAAAATACGATGAGAAACAAATCATGAAAATGATTGAAGATGCCGCTTCCACAAAAAGCAACAGTGAAGATAACAGTGACATGTGTAACCCCAAAGGTTTGGCTTTGGCTTACATGGACCTCGATTACGAATAAGAAAAGGACCCCTATGGAAAAGTAGAGGCAAAGCCGGAATTACTTTTTCATAAGTGGCATTTCATTATTCCAAATTGGCATCCACTAAGAAGCTATAAGACAAAATACTTTTGAAAAGTATGTCTCCATTATCTCAGAAGATAAGAAAAATACGTCTCCTTTACTAAAAAGAGATTCTCACTCGGTCACTTTGTCAAAAGAAGTAGGTCAATATGTTTCCACTATATATACTTTGACAAAAGTAGGTCCCTCCATTATTGTCGGCAACATCTTAGCCTTCCATTGTACGCCTAAGATATATAAGGAGACTCTCATTTATCTTAGAGGGCATCCGAAAATTCCATATTCTGAAAACCTCTCTCTCTTGTAATATCTTTCTACTATTTCCTATGTTTGAAGTTGTGGAATAAATGTCAGTTTCTTGTAAGTTTTATTTATTATAATTCCACATTATTTAAGATCCTTTAATATATATTTGTATGTTGGATTTGACAACAATGGATTCGGTTCCCATCCAGTGGATGTAGCATCCAATTGGTCCAATGTGAAAGAGTTTTGATTGAATTGATAATTTATTAATGATACATCCAATATTTAAATACTAAGATAGGAGAAGGAATTAGAGTCCTAATAGAACTAAAAGAGTACTTATCTCTATCTACAATAACTATAAGAGATAAATGTCAAAAACACACTTAAACTATCATTTTTTTTTAGCATCATGCCTTAACTATTGAGAGTGTGAGTTTCATACATAAACTATCACTTATTAGTTTGAGAAACACACATCAGTGGTGTGGGTGATGTACTCTCTCTTTTATTTGAAAAAACCTTGACACATGGATAAAATATTCCATCTTGACAAAAATTAAATAATAAACTATTAATATTAATTAAAGATTAAAGTATTACTATCCCAAAAATGTAATTTTTTAAATCATAAATTTTAAATTATTTTTCTTACCCCACTCCACCACCTCCTCCCTCTCCCCCCATCCCCAAACCACCCACTCATTCTCCCAAAAAAATTTGATATTATTTTATTATCAAAAAAATAAAAATTCTACCCCATTCTATTTAACCCTCCGCTCTTAATTTTTTTATTTTTTATTTTTTATTTTTATATTTTTCTCATTTTGTGTTAGATATGTACATATATTTTTAGGGATTTTCTTCTACTTGTGTACCGAATATAACATAAATAAAAATTTATTTTAACAAAAGTCTTGCGGTGACAAGTAAAAAATATTTTCGATAACACAAAATGAGAAAAAAATTTGGAATCGGAAGGTTAGGTAAAGTGAGTAGAATTTTTTTTTTTTAAAAATAATATCTAAATTAGTATTTGAAGGGGGAGAGGGGAGATGAAATAAAAAATATTAAATACTTTTAGAAAATAAATTTTAACAAAAAAACTTTAAAAATGGGCAGGGGGTATACGGTGAGAGGAAGTGATGTGGAGTAAGAAAAATATTTTACATTTTATTTTATACAAAAATATTTTTTGAGATAATAATTTATTAATCTTTAATTTTAACTAATACTTATATTTATTTAATTTTTGTCAAGATGAAATGTTTTGTTCATGTGGAATATGATGTGACAATTTTTTTGAATAAAAGAAAGAGTACATTACACACACCATGATGAGAGTGTTATAAAAAATAGAGGTGTGCTTCTCAAACTAATAAGTGATAGTTTATGTATGAAACTCACAATCTCAATAGTTTAGATATGAAACTCAAAAAATAGGATAGTTTAAGTGCGTTTTTGATACTTATCTCTAACTATATACAAATATTTAAAATCTGTCCATTCTTATCTAGGATTAGTGCACCTTTTATCTAGTGCCATCTGTCACATAATGATCTAAGTGTCAATAATTATTCAATCAAAACAACTTCTTAAATCATGGTTAAGCTACAGTATCCTTTTTAAGTTCTTTTTGTTCCATATTAGCGCCATGTATATAGGAGAGGATTTTGCTCAATTGCTGCTCTGTTTTCTTTATCCGACGACAAAAACTAATGGTATCTTGAATTTCTTAGTTTTTTTTTTTACGTTCTTTCCAAAAAATCAATTAATTTCCGTCCCAAACTCAATTTCTTTCAAATTAATTACTCCATTATTTTCATACTATTTAATAAATCTTCTCAGATTTCTTTATATATTCAACTTCTTAACAAAATTAAAGTGCATTACAATATAAATATTGTTTCCCTCTTCGTTTTTCATGAAATCTACCACAAGAAATTTCTACAACTAAATTATATTATACCTTTGTTCTTGTTTCTTGCTATCAGACGGTTAAGAAAGATCAGTAAGAGATTTTTTCGTTACTCTAGTTCTTCATAATATTATATAGGTGTTCGTTAATACGAGATGAAAAACTATATAGTAACTTAGTAAGTATGTTCATAATGATCACATCCCCTGTTATCCTGTTTTTCTCCGTTAACCAAGAAAGGAAAATTATTGTTTCCTCCATTATTGTTTGTCAACTACAAAGTGCAAATAACTTCAAATAAGCAACACAACAAACTTGCATTAAATTATAGATTTGTAATTAAAAAATTCAAGCCAAATACAACAATAACCAAACCTCAATTAAATTATCAATTGTCAATATGATGACAATAAACTGCCACTAGATTGTTCTTTTTGATCTTCTGTTGTTGTCACTAATAAATGATTTAATCTTCTCTATTTGTTGAGTCTTGTATCTTTTTTCTCTTGGACATATATTATCCATGGTAAGGAAATCTTTTTTCCAGCAAAAGATATTTTGCCTCAACAAATTTTTGGGATTTTGGAATTAGCAGAAAAAATTTCAGCATCCTTCCCGGATTCATTTTCTATCTTGAGAATTTGGTAGTAAGCCCAAAAAGATACTGTAGCTTAACCATGATTTAAGAGGATGTTTTGATTGAATAATTATTGACCCTTAGATCATTATGCGACAGATGGCACCAAATAAAAGGTGCACTAGACCAACTGGATGTTACATCCACTGGATGGGAGTCGAATCCCACAACAATTCATGTTTATTTTTTTATTTTTTTGTCAAATAACAACCTCAATTTTTATTTTAAAAAAAAAAAAGTTTTAAGCTTCCAAATTGAGCGGAAAACCATTCACTTTGAACAAAGCTTTGTTGGTAAAAAAACAAGTTTTTACTATTTTTCACATGGTGATAACCATATCTTTAGTTTTACTCATGTTCCATTTTATACATATCTCCATTTGTTGTGGTGGCTAAATATCAAAAATAGGGTTGTAGCCAGGGTTGTTCCCTGCCCTGGCACAAGACTAGACAAAACAAAAAAAAGGGTGTTCAAGAAAAATAATGTACAAATTTTGATTGTACAAATTTTGTGATTTAAGAGGGAAAAAATCTTTTTGTTGTCGTTATTGTTGTTGTTGTTGAACATTAGAAAGGAAAAAATGGCAGATCCAGAGCCATTGATTGATGTTGGAAAATTAAATGAAAAAGTTCTATGTTATGCACAAACAATTTATAGATTTAATGGAGTTTGGGAAGGACCAGATCCTTTGACACCAATTATCCCTCTTTTCTTTATTCAAGTTTCATTAGCTATCTTGATCACTCGTTTTGTCACCTTTGTCTTAAAACCCACCAGGCAACCTCCTTTTGTTGCTGAGATTATTGTAAGTACATTCTTTGAAATTTTCTTATTTCAATCCGTATGTGCATTGATTAGAGTTATACATGTATTAATAACATAATGATTAGTTATTTTTAGCTTCTTCTCTGCATAATATAGTATATTACATTGCTTCATAACTTATACTTCCTTCGTGTCATTTTGTTTGTTTTACTTTCTTTTTTAGCATGCTTAAAAAAAATTGTCTATTTCCTTCTTTTTTTTGACAACTCTTTAATTTTAACTTTCTACGTGCCATGTTTAAGGATGTAAGATTGAAGGGTATTTTGGTAAATTCTACATATTTTTAATTTAAGACTACAAGATTCAAAAGTCTTTTTTATATTCTTGAATTTCGTGTCAAGTCAAAACTTAGATGAACAAGTTGAGACGGATGAAGTGCATGTTTTATTTATGTATTAGTTATTTCATCTTGATGTGTTTGGAGTTTTATGCGAAATCAATAAAAAGTTATGAAATATGATATTAACTATATGCTAGTTTGAATACATGAATATCTACCTTTCTAACTCTCAACCAAATGACGTATGGTGTGTTTTGTAGTAAAGGAGTCCTTTTCTTCTACATTTGGGTGTGTTCGATATGATAAAAATCATTATTTCTGAAAATGTTTTTCACAAAAAGGTCATTCTTTGAAGTTTGTTATATGGAAAACATTTTCATCGAAGGTGAAAATGACTGCCATTAGGATTGCAGTAATTTTCTATATAACTATCTGAATCTTTCGTCGTATCAAACACACTCTTAAGATGTGGAATTTGAGATACATTTTTAAAATGTTGCATTTCAAGCGATATTGCAGCTTTTTAAAGGAAACTATAGCCTAAGCATTGCAGTACTCCAGAGAAAATGTTGTTTAATTCTCATGTTCTTGTTTTGTGTACTTAGGATTTTTTTTTTGACATAATACATAAACAAACACTTAAACTTGACCTTAGTTGGTAAGTAAGCGTTCTAACTTGGAGAGTGCACATCCAGACACTTCAATTTATACTTGACGAGTTGAGGCTAAGTTTGAGTGTCTGTTTAGATATTATGCATTGATTTGGACATTTATACAAATAAAAGGTTTAAAGAAGAAAGATGATTTTGTTTTGTAGAGTGGCATACTTTTAGGTCCTACAGCACTTGGAAGGATCATGAGGTTCAGGAGGCTGCTTTTCCCAAACTACAACTTCCATGTTATTGAGACAATGGCTCATGTAGCCCTTGTGTTCTATGGGTTTCTAGTGGGATTGCAGATGGATATGAAATCCGTTCTTCGAATTGGAATAAAGGCTAGAAATGTTGCTATTATCGGTATCATCATCCCTTTTGTCATGGGAACAATATTATATTTCTCACTTACTCGCGATGAAGAAGTTAGAGGCTTCATTTTCTATGGTGGTGCTCTTACTATAACAGGGTTCTCTGTCCTGTCTAAGATACTTGATAAACAAAAGATCCTCCAAACTGACATAGGGAAAATGGCTATGTCTTCAGCTGTAATCAATGATATTGGTGCATGGTTTATTCTTACACTAGGATATGTTGTTACAGGGAGTACAGCTAATATACATTGGGCTTTAATTTGCACGATTGCTTACGCCTTGTTCTGTGTCTTTTATCTCCGTCGTGCCATTGGCTGGATCATTAGAAAAATGCCAGAAGGACAAGGGTATAGTGAGTTCTTTATATGTTCAATCCTTGCTGGAATGGCTATTTCCGGAGTTATAACTGATGCTCTAGGGACACATCCTATTATTGGAGCTTTTCTCTTTGGACTTAGTATACCTAACCAAGTGCTTCAAGCAGAAATTATCGATAAGCTTGATGACTTTGTGACGGGCATTTTTATGCCAACTTTCTTTGTTGTTTGTGGACTCAGAACCAATTTCGGACAAATGGGCAGCATTTACGAAATTGTTGGCTACATACTTTTATTTGTTTCAGCCAAAATCTTGAGCTCAATAGCTGCTACTTTCTTCTCTGAAATGACTATTAAGGAGGCCCTGGCTGTTGGAGTACTTAGCAACACCAAGAGTATCATGGCCTTGATCATTATCGAAGCTGGTCAGGCACAACAGGTTGATTTTCTTACCGATCTGTATTTGCTTTTACTGGATATGGATTTTCGACTAACCATTTTGTATTTTGTAAAAATCTTGGCCAGGTTTTGAGCACACAATTGTACTCCCTTATGGTGGCTGGCATTTTGGTGATGACGGCGATAGTCACACCTATGACTATGCTACACCGTCCCTTGCAGGAAATTGCTCCCCATAAACGAAGGACTATACAGAAGGCAAGAATGGAGGAGGAGCTTCGGGTCCTTGCTTGCATCCATGGCACACATGACATCCCTTCAGTCATCAACCTTCTTGGCTCGTCACATTCTACACCAGCATCCCCAATAACTGTCTTTGCTCTCCAAGTAGTAGAATTAGTCGGGCGTGGATCATCTATGCTAGAAGTACACAACTCAGGGAAACGAGGCTCGCGAAGTCTTGGACATGAGGAGACACAAACAAGACAGATCATCACTGCTTTTGACAACTATGAGCTACGATCAGATGGAGTGATGGTACAAGTACTCACAGCAAGGTCTGCTTTGTCCACCATGGATGAAGATATGTGCAACATTGCCAAAGACAAGCGTGTAGCTTTCATCATTCTACCTTTCCACAAACAACGAGGTATCGAGGGTGAAATGGAGGATGTCAACCCTGAAATTCGGGCTGTCAACGAAGGTGTGCTAGCTAATGCCCCTTGTTCTGTGGGAATCCTCATCGATCGTGGCCTCTCTGAGACCAGTGACTATGCAAAAAATATCGTTGTCCTCTTTTTTGGAGGTGCTGATGACAGGGAAGCTCTGGCTTATGCTTTGAGAATGGTTGATCGTCCAGATACACGGCTAACTGTTGTAAAGTTCATTCCAGATGAAGGCGCTTCTGATATAGAGCAAACAGAATTTGCTGATGAAAGTCATGTGAATGTCCAGATTGACAAAGAGAGTGAAAAGTTGATGGACGACGAGTTCTTAACCAGGTTCAAGATCAGCACAGCCAATGACAAATCAGTAACATACATAGAACTGTTGCTGAATGATGTGGAAGAAGCTGTCAAGGCCATAAAACTAATGGATCAGCATAACTATGATCTCTACATCGTAGGAAAAGGCCGAGGAGTGGTGTCACCACTAACGGCTGGCCTAGTCGATTGGTGTGACTGTCCTGAGCTCGGGGCTATTGGTGATCTTTTAGTGACATCAGAATTCGACTCCACATTCTCCGTGCTGGTGATGCAACAGTATGTTAAGCCAATTGGAGATGGTTCAGTAAATTCTTATGGATCAATGAGTGAGAGGATAGCAGGCATTGGGATGGACATGGACTTGGACATGCAACGCGTGGATAGTGAATCAGGGGATGTGTTCTCCAGTTTTAGAAGGCGAACGGAACATATGCCACGAGTCTAAACAACACAAAGTTTTAGCTTAGGCTGATGACAAACACTTAAAAAGGTTGTAACTTCACATTCAAAAGCTCCTAAATGATGTATTGGTTTTCACCTGGAAAAGATTAATTTAAGTGGGGTTGAATGATGATAGTTTGCTTCATTTTCAGGTAAGTGTAATAACAATGTGAGCTAAATATTCTCTTACACTATTAAACTTGTGACATAAATATTCAAGAAACTAAAAGTTAAACTAAAACTTGTGATATATTACTATTGGTGTTAACCTAGCAAAAGTATGTAACACTGTCATACTAGTGAAATTTGAACAATTTCCACTAACTTGGCATTGAGAAGAAGTAGAATCCACCATATATGTGAGATAGGCATTTCAGCACTAAAGGTTTTAATTAGAAACTAATGGACATTATCTACACATTAATTCATACAAAACAATTTCACTTTTCGATAGACCCTCGATTCAAGTAAAACTTATCAAAGTTAAGTGGTATGAAAAGAAAAGACGATAGCAATATCAAATAATACATTAACTGAAGAAAAGTAAAAATAAGTGATAATAAAATTCAAGATAAAGATAGTAGGAGAGTAATAATAACAATGCAGATAAGGAAAAGTAGACACACTATCGTTAGCTTCAATTAGTTAACGACAATAACGTATTGCCACAAAAACATACTCTTTTGTAAATGTTCCTAAAATCTATAGCTACATTGGATCCAATGACAATTAACTAATACTGATTTTAACACTCTTTGTGAATGTGCATATTTATTACCGCTAAAAACTGTTTTTGTTGTAGTGACAACGCTCGACTTATACCTAATAACTTTATATCATAATATTTGATCTCCCTATCCTCCTATCTAGGATCTTGTCCTCGATAAGCTGCAGGTGTGTCAGGTCATGACTAATCACCTCTCCTCAATACTTCTTAGGCCTACCCCTAGCCTCATCATTATCCACCATAGTCAATCTCTTGCACCTCCTCACCGGGCACTTGTGCATCTCCTCTTCACATATCTGAACCATCTCAATCTCATCTTCCTCACTTGTCTGTCATGGAGGTCATTCTCACCTTTCCCAAATATCTTCATTTTTAATCTTATATGTCCACTCATCCATTTCATTATATAATAATTTAAGATTTAATGATAACAATAATATCATAAGAAAGTAAATATCTCCTGATTTACTAAAATGTAACATTAAAAAAATTAATTCAATGCCAAGTACAATAAAACCCAAAAATACATAACAAAAGAATTTCTATGTTGGAAATGCAAAAAAGTACATATTTGAGATAAGACATAAGTACATCTCTGAACTATGACCAAAATTCCAACAACATATTTTAAGTTAACTAGGGTCCTATTGCAGTATAACTCATGTGTCCAATTTATTCACTCATCAATTGCCTTCAAGAGAGTGTACACACTCTCTATGCCACGTCAGCTTTTTGAGTGTATTTATTCCATTTTAAAATAGTTTAAGAGAATAATAAAACCTTAGTTAAGTTAAGATATGTCACTGAGATTTCGATTAAATTCAAGGATTACTTGCCTTATCCCTACATATTTCTATACATCACATTTTCACAACATTGCATATATATATATATAGATAAGAGATGGATAAAGAAAACTAAATAAATCAAATGAACCTTACACCCCATTAGATATCAACTTTTGTCCAATAATAATGAACCCTTGGTTTACAGAGAATATATATAAAAATATAAATAAGAATCAAATACGAAAACCATAAGAGAATAAGAAGAAAGCTAAGGTAGAAACGATAACAATTACTTCAAAAATAGAGACAATCTTGAATAAAATCGAGTCAATGAACCAATTGCGCAATTTGTATATTCTCTTCTTTTTCCTCAAACAAGAATTTTTGAATCTCAACCTCAATGATGATGCCTTATAATTCCTACAATTATTATCATCATCATTATTCTTGTTTAGCCTCTTGAGTGAGAATAAGTAATTGCCCACTTTCATATCAAAATAACTTGAATGCACCAACAATCAAATATTCAATTGACCTTTGAGATTAAATCTGTCTTCGTATAGATGAATTACTCAAATCAATAGAATTCTTGACTTGATATTTTTTTGGGGGATAGAATAATAGATGATGAATTTGATGAGCCAATGATAGGTTTTGGTATAATAAGATTGTGAAATACTCAAGGTATTTATGAAGAATCAAAAAGTGAGGGGTGTAGTGTAGAAGCAAAGTATGAATAGCATGACTTAAGTGTAGAATATGTTCACTTAATACAAGAAACTAGTTAACATGTTCGCGCTTCGCGCGATCATAACAAATATTTTTAAGACAATTTCTTTTATAAATTAGCACATACTAAAAAAGAAGAAATATGGTCAATAATTTGGTAAAAGCTTTAAAATGTTTATGATAATTGTTTCAATTTATAAGATACTATTTTCGTATTATTTTGTTGGGGTGAAAAGAATATGTTTAATATTTTGAAAAAAAAAAATGCTAACTTAATTTTCTACTTAATTTCTTATTTGTCGTGGATCATCAAATGAAATGTAAATAATCTTTCCTCCTCGTTTTTTAAAAATAGGAATGCTTATTTTAATATAAGGAACTACTGAAGTTAGACCCTTTTAGATATAATTCTTCAATATGATTTATTTAACAAAAAATATACTTGTTAGGTACGTAATCTTTCATAAAATTCTTTATTTAAAAAAAAAATTGTGCAAGTTAAAATATGAAAAATAAGAAAAAGCATGTCAATAGTAATACAAAGAAAGAACGACTAACTATTTTCTAATCAAATAAAATATAAATATAAAAAATCATAATAATAAAATTGGAAAGCAATCAATATTAATATTTCAACAAATAACTTGATACAAAATATATCGTCATTTTTATTTGTTTTAATTATCAAAGAATAATTATACAAATAATAAATAGTGAATATTTTAACTTTTGAGGAGCAACAAAACTCACTAAATATATAATTATTTAGAGAAAATCACAATTTAAATAATGACCAAAAAAAAAAGCAAAGAATGGGAGAAAAAGAATAAGTAGGGCTTTAAGTATATAAGAGTTCCTGCTATCGTTTGTTTTTATATCACATCGAAATTATTTATAATTTTTTTCGTCTTCACACAAATAATAAAAAAAAATTATCTTTATTTACTCAATATATTTCACTAAAATAATACTTCAATTCATTTTAGTGTGTCTTTTGTATGTTTTGTTGAGGTCATTTATTTAATTACTAAAAAGTTAGAAAATAGAAAAATATATTTCATTATTTTAGTACAAACTTTAAAAATCTCGAGTTTTAATAAATAATACTTACTCCCTCTATTTCAAAATAAGTGAATTGTTGAGCCCTTTTTCATAGTTCAAAATAAGTGAATTGTTCCAAGTTTAAGAGAGATGTTGAAAAATTCTTCCATTTTTGCCCTCATTTACAATGTTAAATAATTATAAAAGAAATGACTTTTTAAATACAGAATGTGTACATAACGTCATCAGGAAAATAAATTATTTATTTTAAAGTTATTTAGAGCGCTCATTTATGAAATAGATAAATGACTTAATTTTAAGTAATTTTAATATATGATGTAAATGAAAGAAAAATGGAAAGAAGTCTTAAAAAAAAGAGAGAAAGAATTAAGTAAAAGGAAATTGAGGAGACATGTTATTTTAGCAAAAAATATAAATAGATAAAAAATTATAAGTCATGAGATGGATCAACCCTTTAATAAAAAGAACAACGCAACATAGTAGTATTTCCCTATTAATTTTAAACAAAATTAGAGTATGTCTTGTTACCAAAAGCTTACAACCACAATAAAGAAAAAACATATGCTCCCATGAAAATGTTCTACGTGTAAATCTTGAATAGCTGATGTGCAAATGATAGACTAAAATCTAAATCTATTATATGTTGGGAAAACTAAATGTAGAGGTAATGAAAAGAATCGTAGAAAGGAGTTGAGGAGATATGTCATTATTTAAGTAGAAAAAGTGAATAAACGAGAGGTTTTTGTAATTTATGAGATGTAATTAGTTTGTAATAAATATTATATATATTTTTAGTTATCAAACAAATTAATTAATGAAGAGAGTAAACTCATTTTTTGAGTTTCATAATCAACTTAAACAAATATCAATTTTCTCTAAAACTTAAGAAAATAAGTTCATTGTAATTAGATATTGGCAGAATAAACTTGGTTCATTCTGAAAATTTTTATTAATTAGAAGAATTAAATGTTTTGTGAAATTTGAATCCAACAATAATATATATTGACTAATTTTACACAAGTGCTAACAAATAAGAAACAAAAACTTAATGGAGGGGAACTCATCTCCTTTTTAGTCAATTCAAAATCCACAAAAAAGAAAAAAAAAGTGTTATATCATCTATATTAGAATGAAAAGAAGAGGATAAAACTAAACAAAAGATGATAGAATCTTGATTGAGAAATTATGTGATATTAACATGTTATATACATAATATATATCGATATAAAATATGAATTGTATATGCAAAAGACAAAAGTTTATATAATGAAAATATCAAAAGTTTTCTTTAAGCAACAAAATAATCCGTAGAAGATCATGTTGCCCTTGATACAAAAAGTGTGCTTTGTAATATAATCTTGTTCTTGAAGGGTACATATCTTGATGGATAAATAATTAATTGAAAAATTATATAAGCAACAATAAGTGCATCTATATATTTGTAAATTATTGAAACTTCTACTTTTTCTAATATTACTGTTTTGAACTCTTGATGAATCTCCCACCGTCATTAAACTTTCTTCTTCATTTTGATGACTTGTAGCGAATTAATTTTTAAATCTCTTTTGACGAGTCTTACACCGCCTTCAAACTTTCTTCTTCATCTTGATAAAGTTTTGCTTGGCAATTGTAACACAAGAAGAAATTCTAAAAAATATATCTATAATCTTCATAAAAGCTGAAAAACAAAAAAAATATATTAACAATATGAAGTTGGAGAAAATAGAAATGGACATGCAACAACACCATAGATGATTGTTATTTATAGATGAGAATTAAGTAGAAGGAAGTTGAGGAGACATATTATTTAATTAGAGAATTCAAATAGGTAGAAGGTTTTTTTGTAACTTTCATTTGATATAATTATATGTAATGAATATGATTGATTTTTTTAATTTTTTAATGAATTGATTAATGAAAAAAATGAATGGAAAAACTCAAAAAAGGAAGAAAAAAGATAAATAGCTTTCTAGGTCATTGAGAGGTGCCACATCACCTTGTTTATAGAGACCTTTATTATATATATAGATTTTTGTAATTAATTAAGTAACACAACTTTTTATATGGATTAAATAATAAAGATAAAATATTTTAAAAAAATATTTTTTTCGTAATTGTAATTAGAAGAAGGACAAAAAATTAATTTTTTTTTTATTAATAATAGAAATTAGAGAGGTATGAATTATTACTCATTGTAAGTTGGCATGTGAAGAGTCTTTGTCGTAAATGTTTTTTCATTAATATAATATTTATTGTAATAAATTAAATAATTGACTTTTACAATAAAATAATTAATTTAAATAAAAAGAAAGGCCAAAAAAATGAGAAAAAGATAAATACATATGGAGATCATAGAGAGGTGCCACATCACCTTGTCTATGTTTCTCCTTTATATTATATTAAGATTGGGAAATTACGTAGAAGATGTGTGTAAGGACTTGTCAATATTATTATTTTAGAACGTTGAATTGAAGTGGAGTCTTCCTCCTCCTTTTAGGTTTCACACCTTCTCTTCTGAATCGGTTTAAGCTAAAAATATCACTTAATACAGATTGGAGTCACAGGGGCGAAGCCAGTACGGGAGTTCATCCGAATCTCCTTCAGCCGAAAATTATATTATTTATACATGATTGAAATAATTTTTTTTATATATATAGTAGATGTCGAACCCCCTTTGGCTGCTTCATATGACTATTTCTATAAATTTTGAACTCCCTTATTGAAAACCCTGGCTCCGCCACTTTGGAGAGAGTAATATTTTAAATTTAATAGATTCAAAATTAATACTCCCTCCGTCCCATTTTATGTGGCACTTTCCGGATTTCAAGGTTCAAACAAATCTATCTTTGACCGTAAATTTTTCATAGATCTTTTAAACATTTTGAATTATAAATTATTGTGAATTATAGTACTTTTTACGTAGTTTACAAATTTATAAATTTCATTTCAAAAAAATTGAAGATTCCATGCGCAAATTCCCGATCAAACTTAAACTGTTTGACTCTCGAAAAACAAAAAGTGCCCCATGAATTGGGACAGAGGCGGTAATTTATATTTGCTCTCGCACCAAATTTTTTAGATTATGTAAATTAAAATATTATTATTCTATTTGTTGCTCAAATATAAAAGATATATATTTATTTGTTATAATAGAGTGTAACTAATTACATATATAAGGGAAAAGTTCTAGTATACCGTTAACTTTGTCATTTAGAGTTGATATAGCTCTCATTGTAAAAGTGGCTCATATATAAATCTATCATTACAAAATTGACTCACACATGCCCCTACCGCTACAAAAGTGATAAATAATAATTTTAGATTAATGTTTTTGATTTTTAATATTTAAAATATTATGTATTTGATTTTTCACACAAAAATTATTTTTTTGACTTCTTTGATTATTATTATTTGAGTTTCTTATTTTTATTTCATTTTTTCTTTCATTCTTTAGTGTAAAAAAAAAGTGTGAATGAAAAAGGAGAAAAAAAGTTAAAACTACCTTTTTACCGCCATATTGTAATTTAGTTGTTTATATCTATAACATAAATTGGGACATCTATAATAAATTTTACAAGAAAATAAGTGGACATTTTTTTTACCATCAAAATAATAAATTCAAATTAGCCATTGAATTAAAAAAGTAAAAAAAAAAAGAGTGTGAGAAGAATCAAATATACCCCTACATGGATTTTTTTAATTTAAAATTAATATTTTTTCACTTCGGTTAGAAGTAAAGGGTATATGTGAGCCATTTGTGTAACAATAGCTAGGGGTATATATGATTCATCATAACAAAGAATATATCAGCTCTAAATGACAAAGTTGAGGGGTATATCCTTTTCCCAACATATATTTTTTTTAAAAGGTGTGGGGTGATTTTCCCTACATATAATGATAGTATCGAAAACTTTTACATCATCAAGTTACCTAAAATATATTTTTGTAAATAACTTTCCATGCCAAGTGAGATTTGTAATATTGAATATATTAAAGGGCATTTCAGTACATTTTATATGTATTTTTAGTTTAAGATAAATTAAAAAATCTATTTAACTTTCTTAAACTTTGTGTCAAGAAAATTAGACAAACACATTAATACAAAGGATACTATTTAAAAAAAAATCTTAACTCACAATATTTTCTTGAGCCGAGATCCACCTAACACAGTCTTTTTATCCCATTGGATAAATATACGTACACACCACCCTCTCCATATCTTACTTGTGAGACTATACTAAATATGTTACTATTGTTATTTTTCTAATGCATTTACTTTATTATCGAACAATTTGAACTCACCAATTAAATTATAAAAATGTTAATTAATTGAGTTTTTTTTTTTTTTTTTTTTTGTAAAAATAGAAACAAAATCAAAGAAGTTTCCTTGTAATGGGAACGTAATGCATGTAGTGGCACTGTCACTCCTAATTTTCAAAGTGTACCATAAAAAGACCATGTAAAGCTTGAAAAAAGAGGAAAAAGAAAGATATAAAAACATGTTTGAGGATAATTCTTTTGTCATGCATGACGCCTTGCATTTATACGATCGACAAAGCACGTATATAATAAAGGAATAAAGGTGTGATATATCTTTTAATTTTGTCATTTAGAGCTGATATATCCCTTGTAATGAAAGTGGCCCATATATACCCATATCGTTATACAAATGACTCACATATACCCTTACCGTTACAAAATGAGCTGACATATACCCTTCATCTATTGGAAGTAAAAAAATTAGTTTTAATTTTATTTTTTTTGACTTTAAATATTAAAAAAAATTCATGTAGGGTTATATATATGATCCTTCTAGCAAAGTTCAAGGTATATTTTAATCTTTTTCATTCAAAAAATATTTTTTGACTACTTTGATTATCATTATTAGAGTTTCTTATTATTTTCTTTTTCATTCATTCTTTAGTGTAAAGAAAAAAATTTATAACTATTTTTTGCGGCTATATTGTAATTAAGTTTTTGTATTTATAAAAAAAAAGGGCATCTATAATAAACTTTACAAGAAAATTAGTGAAAAATAAATAAATTTGACCATCAAAATAATAAATTTAAATTAGTCGTTGAAACAAAAAAGCAAAAAAAAGTACATGTGAGGAATATCAAATATACCCCATATGGATTATATTTGTCACGCCTCAAGCCTATACCCTGGGCGAGACTGGCACTCAAGAACCATTGTTGACCCCAAGCGAATCCTTGGTATGACTTACTTACTCAGCAAAAGACTTTTACTCAACAAAGATAAATCTATGTAATAAGTTAGTATGTTATAAATGAACATTCAACTGGCCAATAAGGCAAACTCAAGTCTCAACATAATAGAATTGTCACGACCCGAGTCTACACCCTGGACGTGGCTAGCACTCAAGAACCATTGTTGGTCCCCAAGTGAACCCTCATCCTAGGTGACTACAAGCGGAAGACTAACTTAAGCATGCAAAAACTTAAAACTGAAATAAAATTCAATAAACTCAACTTTTCAAAACTTTAACTCAAATGCACAACTTAGAATAAAAATAATATATTCGACTCGCCATAAAATAGGCAACTTAAGTCTTTAAAACATTTAATAAAATAAATGAATAATACATACTTCTCAACAATATTGACTATCTACGAGGCCTCTAACTGATAAAGATGGAAGTCGGAACAAGACCCACGACATCCTGACTAAACTGAAACGTAAATGATATCCTCCGAAAACAAGGAGGCTAACAATAGCTAACTCGAACTCCTGAATGTATCAACGAATCTCATGTTGATGATCCCAAATACCTATGTCTGCATCATGAAAAGATGCAGGCCAAATGACTTAGTACGTGGAATGTACGAGCATGTAAGGGAAATTCTAAAACGTAAACATAAGCTTGAAACTTGATAAAAAGGAAACATACTTAACGTCTTCTCAAACTTACTCAACTCAAGGAATACTCAAGGATACTAAAAACTACTCAAACTTACTCAACTCAGAAGTACTCAAGGATAAGATACTCAACTCAAAGATTAAATACTCAACTCAAAGATATGATATTCGACTCTGGGTACTCAACTCAATATAAAGCAACAATACACATGCAATATATGTAAAACTTTATAAAATAGTAAAAATAACTTAGTTCGTTAAAGAAAATGCAATAACAAACTCAACTTTACTTATATAATAAAGTAATATAGTTCTGTGGGAGTTTCTCTAACCGACAACCATCACTTAAGAGCTATAGTGATGATACAACACTTTACCTCACGCTGCCAAGTACCATCCTATACCTTGCCATCAGTATATGACCTAACTTAACTTAGTGGATCCACTAGTCTATGTGAAAATGATTCATCTAAAAAGTATGACCCTTTTCTACCCATGATGGCTACATGGTTTATGGGGGCTTGAGTTAATATGAACTCGCATCCCTATACGGTGCTCAATGCTACTCCCAAAATATACTTAGCTCATCTGTTTTTAAAATAACTTCTTCTCTGGTTTGAGATAATTACTCAAACTTAGCTTAAAAGCTCTCTGGAATCGATGTTCCCTTTTTCTTGCTCAAAACTCTTTTGGAAATCTCAATTTCCTCTCATCTTAAATGTGAAAACATTTACTTTTGGGAATACTTAGTTCCTGTATATCATTTTAAAGAAAATGAACTTTACTCTTACTCTTTGCTCAACTTCAAAGCTTAAGTCTTAAAACAAATTTAAAACTGTTGTAAAAGACTTCGTAAAATATGATTCATGCCGAATTATGGACATGAACGACTCAATACAAGGTTTTCAATAACCATAGATAGAACTCAATACTTGGAACTCAAGAACTTCAATGATACTACTCATTTAAAGAATGCTCAACTCAGAGGGTTCATGCAGAATTATGAGCATGAACTACTCAACTCAAGGACTCAAAGATACTTTTCATCTCAAGACTGAGAACTTGAATATACTACTTCTCTCAATGATACTCAATTTATGGAGTCCATGAAGAATGTATGGGCATGAACGACTTGACTCGAAGGTCTACATAACTACATGAAACTTATGTATACGACTATTCTCATTCTCTTACTTACTTCCTCACAACTTAGTTCAAATCAAAAGTTGATCTCAAAGGATTCACAATTGAACTCAAAGGCTTTCTTAAACTCTACTCTTAACTCTCTCTTGAATGTGAGTTATGAATTCAAGAGTTATGGTTCATGATATGAAGGATCTACGTGATAGTGTAGACTCATGAATACATTCTCCTCACTCTCATGCTCACTTACTCGAGTCTTGAAACAAGTTATTAGAAATTGCAGAAGACTCCACAAAAGAACTAAAAGGGACTTTCTTAGAATGTTTGAAAGAACTTTCAAAACTTAACTCTTAGATCTACCTTGAATTTGAATTATAAATTCAAGGTTATGATCATGTTATGAATGATTTCTAGGTGTTTAGAAGTAGCTTAGAGTAGTTAGAATTGGAAAGAAGTGAAGGTGCACTTTAAATGAACTCAAACGGGGCAACCGACGACAGACTGGATGGGGCAGGTGACCCTGGCGCTATGGGTGGCGCGGGGCGCCAGACCCTAAACTTCAGAGGAGGTTTTGGGGTGCTCTGGCTGGCGCATCGCGCCAAGCCCCAACGCAGAAAATCCGACGAATTTTCCTTGCTCGTTTTCTCACCCTAACTCGCCTAGAATCGAACAGTTTCTTCCCTAATCACTTGGATTCGATTACTTAACATAAGTACACTCAATATACTAAAAAAAACACTCAATATACTAAATTTCATCTCAAGAAATCATCAAAACCCCAACACAACAAGATTTAGAATGAACTTCAAGAACACCTATCAAGAACTCATCAAGAACTCTAATCTTTCAACTTCAAGAATGAAATTTCATTGAAAATAACATGATTGGCATGTGGGTGAACTAATACAACACTATGGAAGCTTACTTACCTCTTAAGGATCAAGCCCATGGCGAAAATCTGCCACAACACGCAAGAATCTCAACAAACGCTTGATTCTCTCCTCTTTTCTCTTCTTGAACTCTCAACTAACACCCTAGGCTAATTTTAGAATTATAAAACTAAACCTAATAGGATTAGACCCTTAAAACCTTACTAAAATTGAATTAAATTTGATTTGGTAAGGAAAAGACCAAAATACCCCTTACTATTTTCGGCCAACTTTCCTTAACTGGACAACCTAAATTTAAAGGGTCATACCTCACTCATCCGACCTCAAAACTTAGCAAACTCGGTGACGTTGGAAAGATAATTCAAAGGTCTTTCCTATGGTATCTTGTAACACATCTAACTCATCTTGTGCTAGGAGGTATGATCATTTCAAGTTTGCCCAAAACTCATAACTTAAGCATAACTTGCAAAATTTCAGAATTTGCTATTTCCCATTTAGTTCTTTTTTGAACTCAAGGTGCTACATCTAGTGAACTTAACACTTAAGAAATTTTAATTCCTCAGTAAAATCCTACTCACAACGAAGGATGGTTAAAGTCTTAGCTCAAAAAGTTTCTGGGGTGTTACAAGAATGAAAATGAAAAGACTAAAGAACTAACATTTGACTGTCTATGAAGCCTCTAAGCAACTGAGATGGATGTCGGGACAAGACCCACGGCATCCCAATGAACTAAAATACTAAAAGCAATAAAAAAAAAGGGGATCCTCCGAAAAGTAAGAAGGCTCACCATACTCTGAATGCTCAACTGGGTCAACGAGGCACTAGATATTGATCTTGGTTAGCTGTATTTGCATCATAAAAAGATGCAAGCCAAATGGCATCAGTACATTGAATGTACGAGCATGCGAGGGGAAAACTAAACATGTCATAAGCTTGAAAGAAATCTGAAAAGAACACTTACCTTAGTTGTACTCAACTCATGCATACTCAACTCAAATGCAAAGTAAAACAACAATAAAGTTGCAGTTTATACAAAGTATTTAAAACAGTAGATGACAACTCAATGTACCAAAGAAATACAATAACAACTCAGTGCACATGTTAAGTAATATAATACTGTGGGAGTTTCTCTAACCGATAATTATCACTATGAGCTAAAGTGATGATACAACATCTCGCCCATGCTGCTAGAACTTTCATATACCTTGCCATGATATAGAACGCCTCAACTAAGTGGATCCACTAGTCTATGCTAAAAAGCACTAAGAAATCATTTAAAAAGTATGACCCTCTTTACCCACGATAGCTACATGGTTTATGGAGACTTAAGTTGTTGTGAACTCATCCCTATATCGGTGCTTAATATTACTCCCAAAATATACTGTCACGACCCGAGAACACCCCCAAGTCGTAACATGCGTATTCGACCTCTCGAAGGTCTCATACAAGCCCTTAGCATTCATCACATTAGGTATGTAAAATAGTGCGGAATTAAAAACTCTTTAAATAAAATCCCATCAGACTCAAAGGTCACTTTTAAAAACATCATTCAAAAGTACACAAGCGGAATACTAAGTCTCTTAGCCATCTTAGACATAAATGTGAAAACATACTAGGGACATGGCCCTTTACAATCAAAAGAAGTCTATTAAGTCTATTACAAGAACCTTATCATAAAACTAGAATAGAAAAGTCTTGCCCTCGACATATGAGGACATACCACAAAATCTAGGAAGAACTTCAAATCCCAAGTTTACTACAAAATCCGCTCACTTGCCGGAACCTACACTTGTAGAAAATAGAGAAATATGGAATTAGCACAATTAAGTACTAAGTATGATGACCATGCAAAAACATGTTAAAAAAAGGACATTTATTTGAAATATGTGCTTTCATGCCATTTTTGATAAAACCTTCACATCACAATTATAAGAGACACATTTCAAGACATCATCCACATATAAGACAATACCCACATAATAGACATATTCCACTAGTACCAATGTACAATACATGAATATAATTGACAAGTAAGCCTTTTTATCATTTCATGACCTCTATCTCAAGTTATCCAAAGCCACACTTAAGTGAAACATGAAGTAACCGCCCATACAATCTCTTTATATACACCTAAGTGTTCCTAAGGGTTACCATAGATAAGGAAAGTACCATTACAATATAACATGCTAAGTCAAAATTCTTTAATGAATCACTTTAGGAGACATTTAGACACATAAAGGGACTTTCACATAATAGTCGTTAGACTTAGGGAACTCACTTTGGTATCTTCAAAGCCTACTCGTGCCATGTGTAGATAGCATCTCATACTAGTACCTACACGTTATAGAACCTATCCAATAACTAGAGTGCACATCCCATATGATGGGAATAGGCATAACCGACATAGACCATACTAGCTAGGTATGGAATCCGGAGTCTATCCTACTCCGTGGAGGTTGTTCTACTTGCCAAAGGTAGAACTAGTAAGCAACCCATGTAGGCACATGGTTTAGGGGATGTCCAAGGAAGTTCATTGTGCATAATCTCATACTCAACTAGGCCACCTTCCTAACCACATCCACTCGGTGCTAGCCTTGTTTCCCATAGAGTATTCAATCACATATGTACTTAGAGAGGGTTCCTTTTCTAGTTCAACCAACTCATAGTACCTCTTCCCAAGAAAGACCCCATTTCTTAGTCATGGCCAATCAAGGTTCATAAGGATAGCTCATTTGACTTTCTTAGATAAGGATTTTTCATGCCGTTCCGGCTCCATCCATCTCTAAGTCTATCATCTCACTCAAGAAGGGAACTTCGCCCTAAGGCCCATCCTTCAAGGTTATATATTTAATTAGGAAAGCTAGACTTATGAAAGGGCACCATTTCTTAGTTTTGCCGATTCAAGTCTTGGCCTAGAATTCCTCTTTTAGCATTTATAGAAAGGGCACCATTTCTTAGTTCTAGCCCACTTCACACATTCATGCATTCAAGACTTTAAGTAACAAGGAGGGACACTTTAGTCTACCAACCAAGTCACAACATTATCATCTAAGGATACTTCATAATCCAACATCATTTCATATATATATACATCATGAGAAAAATCATACTTTAAATCACAATGCTATCCACTTTACATAGGATCATCACAAGATCACGTAAACTCATTCACATCATACCTTCACACATAAGCTTCACATAAAACTTTACATATAGCTTCATATAGGACTTTACATATAGCCTTATTTATATATATAATATACAATACAATAACACTTTGTACGAGATCACCTTATAACCATAAGAATACCTTCACATAGTACAATAACATTTCATAACTTGATAACATTTTAATTCAATAGATAATGCCTTCAAGTCCATGTTCATAATACATTCCATAATTAAACACCTCCACCATAAGTGGATCAAACTAAGCAAGAACAATTTTATCCATAATAAGAGATTAAGCCAACTTACCATCCTCTAAAGCCATAATCAACAACACTCAAGTCCCAATCATTTTACTTACCACAAGAGAATTCATCATAACTTGCCCATAAGGCCACAACTTTCAATTCATCCATACATCATCAATTCATCATAGATAGATGTAGAAAATCATAAGAGTCACTAATACAATCCAATCCAAACACAATCTCATAAACTTTGAATCATAAGCAAAAGACCCACTTCATAAGCAAATTTAGGAATTTAGGGAAAACATGGGTTATTCAAGGAATTTCATATGAAATCATCTTAAAAACATTAATCAAACATTAATTCATCAATATAATGGCTTAGAAAACGTTTTGCCAATGAACCCATGCTTAGATTAGAATTTGAGATTTTTGTTCTTTGAAACACTTTTGATTGGATTCCTTGAAAGAAAGATTGATCAAGGATCAAGGGTCACCATACCTCTAAGTTGAAACCCACGAAAAATTGAAGAAGAAAGCACTCAAAACCTTCAACCCTAGCTCCAACTTCACCTTGGCCTTCAATGGTGTTCGAAAGAGAACCCTTCCTTACTCTTTTAAAATGGAACAAAATGATCCACAATCAGCCTAACACAATAATATAACCTCAAAAGAAAAGATTTGTGAAAAGACCAAAATGCCCTTAGATTTCCGGAAGGACTCCTTGCCAACTGCCCAACTTTCAAAGGGCATAACTCGCTCATACGAACTCGGAATCGAGCAAGCTCGGTGGCGTTGGAAAGATCGTTCCAAGGGCTTTCCAAACATAACTGGAACTACTCCTGGATCATCCTGAGCTAGGAGTTATGACTGCTCAAAGTTGGCCAAAAACTCACTGATTTCCACACTTGGCAGAATTTCCAGATTTTGAACTTAGCCAATTTCCAGATTCTGAACTGTTTTTTTTTTTCAAAAGTGACTACTTCCAATTTATGCTTAAACTTTAAAAATTCATACATTAGGCTCTAGTTTCACCTATCTATTTTTAGGGTCGCTACAAGCTTCACCAACCTTAAACCATCCAATTGGAGATCTGCATCTTCTCGCATAAAGAGCTTCATACGAAGCCATTTGGATGCAAGAGTGGTAACTGTTGTTATAAGCAAACTCAATGAGAGGTAACTGATCATCCCAATTACCTTTGAAATCAATCACACAGGACCTCAGCATATCTTCTAGAGTATGAATGGTGCGCTGCTTGACCATCTGTCTAAGGATGAAAAGTAGTACTCAAGTTCACCTTTAAACCCAAGCCTTTATGGAAAGATTTCCAAAACTGTGCAGTAAATTGTGCTCCTCTGTCTGAAATAATCGATACTAGAACCCCATGAAGTCTTAGTACCTCCTGAATATACAACTTAGCATAATATTCTGTTGAATGGGTAGTTTTTACCGGTAAAAAATGGGCTAATTTCGTCATTCTATCAACGATCACTCAAATAGAATCATGTTGCCTGCGAGACCGTGTCAAGACAGTAATGAAATCCATATTAATCATCTTCCACTTCCATTCCAAAAGTTCTATATTTTGGGCCAAACCACCGGGCCTCTGGTGCTCTACTTTAACTTGTTGATAGATTGGACACTTAGGAACAAACTCTGCGATGCCCTTCTTCATACTACTCCACCAATAAACTTCTCTCAAATCATGATACATCTTTGTGGAACCCAGATGGATGGAATATCTGGAGCTATGGGCTTCCTCCATGATTCTCTCTTGGAATTCATCCACCCTTGGTACACACAATCTACCTTGATACCTTAACACACCATCTCCCGCTTGTTCAAAAGCCATTACTTTTTGCTTATAAACATTTGCCTTAAATTCAAAACAAATAGGATCTTGGGTCTTTCTTCTCTTTCACTTCTGACACTAATGATGATTCAACCCCATTCATCACCACCACTCCTCCTTTTGTGGAATCCATTAATCGAAATCCTAATCGTGTAAGTCTTTGCTAACTCTTTCTTATCTTCCTCAAAATGGGCGGTACTACCCATATATAATCTACTCAAGGCATCAATAACAACATTAGCCTTACCTGGGTGATAAAGAATACTCATGTCATAATCTTTGAGTAACTCTAACCAACTTCTCTGTCTGCGATTAAGCTCTTTCTCACTAAACACATATTGAAGACTCTTGTAATCGGTGAACACATCCACATGAACATCATAAAGATAATGACACCATATTTTCAAAGAAAATACTACGACAGCCAACTCTAGATCATGGGTTAGGTAATTCTTCTCATGAACTTTCAACTGTCTGGAGGCATAAGCTATAATTTTGCCATTCTGCATTAACACACAACCCAAACCAACTCTGGACGCATCAACAATATACCACAAAACCTTGAGTACCTTCTGGTAAGGTCAATACTGGGAGAGTAGTCAACCTTTTTTTCAATTCCTGAAAGCTTTTCTCACAAGCTTCTGACCATTGAAACATAACTGTCTTCTGAGTCAACTTGGTCAAAGGGGACGAAATAGATGGGAACCCCTCTACGAACCTCTATAATATCAAGCCAATCCTAAGAAACTCCTAATATCAGTTGGAGATGTGGGTCTAGGCCAATTCTGCACTGCCTTTATCTTCTGAGTGTTAACTCTAATCCCATCACTGGAAACAATATGGCCTATAAATGCCACAAACTCAAGCCAAAACTCACACTTAGAGAACTTAGCATACAACTCTCTATCCTTTAGAGTTTGGAGAACTATTCTGAGATGGCTAGCATGATTTTCCTCATTCTTCGAATATATTAGAATGTCATCAATGAACACGATAACAAACATATCTAAATAAGGCTTGAATACTCTATTCATAAGGTCCATGAATGCTGCCAGCACATTGGTTAAACTGAACGACATGACCAGAAACTAATAATGACCATAACGGGTCCTGAAAACTGTCTTTGGAATATCACAATCCCTTACTCTTAACTGATTGTAGCCAGATCTAAGGTCTATCTTAGAGAAACAAGTGGCACCCTAAAGTTGATCGAAGAGATCATCAATTTTCAAAAGAGGATACTTATTCTTAATGCTAACACTGTTCAACTGACGGTAATCTATACACATCCTAAGAGAACCATCCTTCTTCCTCACAAACAAGATCGGAACGCCCCAAGAAGAGACATTTAGGCAAATAAAAACTTTATCAAGGAGATCTTTCAACTGTTCTTTTAACTCTTTCAACTCTGTTAGTGCCATTCTATATGGTGGAATAGATATAGGACGAGTATCGAGAAAAATATCTATATCGAAGTCTATTTCTCTCTCAGAAAGGACTCCGGGTAGATCATCAAAAAAGACTTTTGAAACTCACTCACAACTGGAACTGACTCAATAGGAGGTATCTCAACACTAAAATCATTAACTCGGACTAAGTGATAGACACAACCCTTGGAAACTAACTTTCTCACCTTAGGGTACGAAATAAAACAACCCTTAGGCATTGCTGAACTATTCCTCCACTCAAAAACTGGCTCATTAGGAAACTGGAACTTGACAACTCGAGTTCTACAATTAATAGAGGCATAACAGGCATGAAGCCAGTCCATACCCAAAATGACACCAAAATCATCCATGTCTAACTCAACTAAATCAGCCATGGTGTTCTTGTGATTGACGAAAATGGTACAATCACGATAACCTCACTCAGCTAGAATAGACTCCCTAACAGGTGTAGAAATACAAAAGGGCTCACAAAGTTTCTGAGGGAGAACATCAAATTTCATTGCAACATAAAAAGTCACAAAATATAAACTCGCTCTTGGGTCTAACAAAGCATAAACATTAAGAGTAAAGACTTTGATCATAGATACATTGAAAATACAGGCTTTTGTTTCTTCACCTCAATGATGTATCTGTTGTCCAATTTTTTCCTCAACTCATCGATCAATCTTGAATTTAGTTGCAATGGCTGATTTGAGATTCACAAAATCAATATTTTGATCAACAACAATTCCATTACTTTTGTATCGTTCATACCTCATCTCACTTTTTTCCGATTCTGAAATATCTCGACAAGATTGAAAGGTTCATGTTGTATCAGAGAAAGGTTCTTCGATGAACATGGGCTCTAGATAATCAAGATAAACCAACTTTTACAGCATAAACAGAAAAAGATGATGATTCCAAGACTGATGAGGGAAACAACTTAGATCCCAGGAAAAAAACTAGAGATGATAACTACAACAGGGAGTTAGATGAAGAAACAAGTATCCTGCGGGGTCTTTTTTATGCTCATGGGTTCCATGTCGATGTGTTCCTAGCCCACTCCCTTTCCATATGTCATTGTGTGTTGTTAATGGAGAAGAAATTTGATTTTTGAATTTGTTGATTCTGTTATGATTTGCGACTGATTGATTGAAAGTAAGAAGAAACGTGTAAGCGTAATTTATGAAATTTTAATTGGATTTTTTTGTTTCTTTTCCCTTTTTAGTGTAATAGTTGGATACATTATGTATCAACATTAATGTATCCGGATAATAAATTATGTATCCGAAAAGTATAAAAATTAAGGGATTATTGTAATTAGAAAAAGAGTAGGAGCGGGATGTAATTTACTCTTTGCACTATGAGATTGATGTAAGTTATACAATTTTTTCGAGTATTTGAAAACTTGGGCTATTTGATAAATATATTTGCCAAGTAGTAACATGTTGTATGGCCAAACATCATTTCTCAACTTTTCCCCAAATATATTTAGGGTCAAACGGGTCCTTAATTTTCGCTTGATATTTTTTAAAGTATTTTTATCCGTTAAATAGTGTAAAATATATATTTTTTTTTAATTTGAATATACTTATCAATAACTATTCTTGTTTCTGAAAAATTAAGATTTTTATCTATTAATTTTGATTATCACTATTTTTGTCACAGTCCCTTGAATATATTCAAAAATATTGTTTCATTTTGATTAAATAATCATGTTTTGTTAAATTGTATTTTTTACATATCATTAGTTACATTTGTTAATATTTATGTTAGTATTTTTAGCACAATCAAAGAATGCTTTGAAATATAGATAAAGAATTATATACAAAGATATTTAATTTGCTCTTTATTTTGGACATATGATTTTAATAACCTATGATATATTGGTCGGTTTGCGGAAAGCGGGAAAACCAAATTTCGACCTCTGAAGGTCGGAATTTTTCCCGAAAAAAATGAATTATAATAAAAACCGACTTCTTGATGTCGGTATTAAATTATTTTTTCTCAATAGGTTTTGTGTAAAATAAAAAACAAAAAAAATTATAATACCGACTTTCGTATGTCGGTAAAATTAAATAGTAAAAATAAATTAATATAAAATACCAACCTCATGAGGTCGGTATTTTTTATATTTAATTGAGAATATAATACCGACATCAAGAGTTCGGTTTTCATTGTAATTCATTAAAAATTCCGACCTCCTAAATATATATATACACATCTATATATATATATATATATATATATAATTTAACTACACATCAACTGAAGTTTAATTTAATAAATTTAATTTATCAATCAAGTCAATTTTATAAATTTAATTATATAACTCCTAATTATATAAATTTAATTTTATTGATCAACAAAAGTTTATCAATATCAAAATATATATATATATATATATATATTGTGCTAAGTTTGTTTTCCTAAGTGTGTAAAGGTCGGTCGGGGTTTCCGAAAGGGAAACCTCTCTCCGTCTATATCATGTAAGTCTTTTATGTTTTTTCTGTAATTTTCCCTCAAATTATGTAAATTATGTTTGTTACTCTGTTTGTATTTAAGTTATGTTACTATGTTTGTATTTAAGTTATGTTAAAAACTACCCTTAGTAAATGGTTAGACTTTTAACTTCTTGATAACAACGATAGATTAATCTGTAAATTCCTAGGATGTTTCAAAGGCCTTAAAAAGTCCACAGAATTCCCAGGACATCTCATTAATTGTTTTCTTCCCAAAAACTTCTCGCTCTGATACCAAATAAATAAGTAAGTCTTAGAAATATATATCCATGAATGAGTAGTTACAGATTGACACAGGTTTTAAACAGATTTTTTTAAACAGCAATTTTACAGAAATTACAGAAATTACAAAGTTACAGAAATTACAGAATTTAAGCAGATTTGGCAGATGTTTAAGCAGAAAAAGCAAATATTTGTAAATCCTACTCAGTACTTCCTCTCTCATTTAGTGTCATATCGTGTTTATCTTATATATTTATCCTATTTTTCCCTTCTTCTTTTTTTACTACTAGCCCGTTCATCTGTTTCTTTTAACTTAGATTCTTAATAACAGCTTCTTTAACCTCACCCCGGAGATGGCCAACAAGATGTCTTGGGAATTCTGTGGACTTTTTAAGGCCTTTGAAACATCTTAGGAATTTACAGATTAATCCATCGTTGTTATCAAGAAGTTAAAAGTCTAACCATTTACTAAGGGTAGTTTTTAACATAACTTAAATACAAACATAGTAACATAACTTAAATACAAACAGAGTAACAAACATAATTTACATAATTTGAGGGAAAATTACAGGAAAAACATAAAGGACTTACATGATATAGACGGAGAGAGGTTTCCCTTTCGGGAACCCCGACTGACCTTTAAACACTTAGGAAAACAAACTTAGCACAAAAAATATTACAAGAGATTATTTTAGGGATATTTGGAGTGGATAGTGGAGAGTATGTTTAGGAACATTGGCTAGGGAAAGGGAATATGTTGTGTATGTTTTCTTTCTTTTGGATTTTCTTTTCTTGCTTCTTCTGAGTGAGGATTAGTGTCTTTTTATAGGGGTTTGGAGATAAGAGTGTAAAAACATGGACAAAGACTAATGGCCAAACGTGGCCGACGCACTAAGATAGTGGGATAGAAAGTAATGGCCTAAACTTGGCCGACGCTTTTGAAAATAAGATCAAATAATGCATGCCGGGTACACATTGGGCCCCATCGTCACATGTAATATTTTCACTTATTGACACAAACTTTGACGCGTGCTTATCAATTTTTTCCTCTTTTGGAAGATAGTGATAAAGTAAGCACTCACACTACAAATGTGGGTATACCCACATGACATACTTTTAGTCCTACTATTTTTATTGTTGTTGCCTTTCTTGTTTTGTCTTGTTCTTCTTTGTCTTTATGTATCCAGGTTGTGAAGAGCTATGGAATCAAAACTCATTCCTGAATCATCATCTTCATTAGGATCTTGAGCATCTTAATAATATTCATGTTCGCCATAGTCTTCTTCTCCGGAACTTAGAGATCTGGCTATATTATTATTTCCCGAACTATCTCTTCTTAAGCTTGTATTAATTCTATTTCGTTCTATATTTATATGTTCCATATATGGTACCAATCTGTCTCCATTTGGGTCTAGATTCGGAACTGGATTTGGAATTACATGTTTATCTTGTCCCTGTGGCTGAAAAAACTTTTCTAATGTCTTTTTTATTATGCTTTCTATTTTTTCATTCTTCTTCTTTTTATGAAGCATATTTTTCTTTATTATTGTCTCTATCTGAGTAAATGATCTGGGTAACCTTCGTCTTGATGAAGAACAACCTTCATCTTCATTTTTTGGCAAAATGACAGCCATAAACGGGTTTGAGGTGTCTTTATCGGCTACCATTTGAACCGGACTAGCTGTATCTCTATCCGATACAGTGGATCTTTTTGCATTCGTTGGAGAATGCACACCCGGCTCATCCATTTTATCTTGAAATGGACAACTCGATTCTGAAGTCAGAGTACTGGTGTGAACCTGTTGAATGGTTCCTTTGCCTTTAAGTGATTGTACCTGCTCCATTAGTTTAGCATTTTCTTGGAGTAAAGCTTCTACCTTTGCATTCAGTCTCTTGAAGGCTTCGGTCATCGAAGAACAGTGGTCGCAGAAAATTATTTTATTTGTGTCTTTTTGAATATTGTATTGTGGGGTTTTTTGAGGATTTTGTCTAAGGGCTGGAGAGATGTAGTAATTTGGACCAAGTATCCCTCTTGCATAATTTAATGCTTCATTAAAATCATTGAAACCTTTAAAAAAAAGGAGTTTTAACTCCATTTATAGAGTCTACTACTTCTATCCAAGTTTGGAAAATGCCATTAGTTTTTCCATGTATGACTACATAATATTTAAATTTGTTCTCTCTACTTCTGTCAGTAAAATATTGACATAATGCATTTAAAGAGGCTATAAAATATTTATTATCTTTTTTGTTATATGTCATCCATAAATTATCTGCTAAACATTTCTGAGGTTTGTCTAACACACATTCTGGTAGTTCTCTAAAAGATAAGTTAGAATTTGGGTAACATATTAAATTATGCTTACCGAAATACATACAATCCATTGTGTCTATTGATGTTGTCTGAGGTCGAAACTTCATATTACTTATTAAAGTTTGGGCGTATGTGTCTGAAGTTGAGGCTACTCCTTTTCCTTTGTCTGTAGAACCGGTTGGTCTCATGCTGAAAACAGATGTATACTTATGTTATTTTTATATTTAGCCTTTCCTTTTTCTCTATATTTTTCACTCTGATAAGCACAAATTTTTTCTTCTGTCTTATCACTATATTTATTTGGTCTAGCTTTTAACACAGCTTCCCATCCTTGAAAACTGCCATCTGTTTCTATTATTAAATAATTTGTTTCTAATGTTATACTTAATTCGGGAATATTTTGCACTCCTTCTTTGATTAGCTTCACTAATTTTATATCTTCTGTATTGAAATGGTTTTGTCCTTTGCTACCTGTTTTTGAGTATAATGGTCCTGCTAATTTTCCCAAGTCTTTAATAAAGTTTCTTGCATAATTTACCAATCCTAGAAATTTTTGTAAATCTTTTGTATTATCTAATTTATCAGGCATATCTAATACTTTTGTCGATATATGTGGTTGCAATTTAATTTTTCCTTCGCCTAATGTTACTCCTAAAAAATTTATATGGTTCTTACATAATTCCATTTTCTTCTTACTTACTAATATGCCATTTTTAACAAATAATCGAAACACTGTCTGTAGATGTCCTAAATATTTTTTAATGTCTTTACTAAATACTAAGATATCGTCTACATATACTAAGACGAATCTTTTATAGTCTCCAAATATACTATCCATTTTTCTTTGAAATATTGGCGGGTAGTTTTTAACCCAAATGGCATAGCTAACCATTCAAAATGTCCTTCGGGGCAAGTGAATGATGTCCATTCTATGCTTTCATCATGCATTTTTACTTGCCAATATCCTGATTTACAATCGAATTTATTAAATACCCTTTTTCCTTGAATTCGATTGATTAATTCATTTTTATCTGGTAATTTATATGCATATGTTCTAGTGTTATCATTAAGTCTTTTATAATTAATTACCATTCTTGCTTTACCTCGCACTATCTCACTATGATTTCTTACCATGAATGCTGCTGACCTATGTTTAGAAGTAGATCTTCTTATTACTCCTAAATTTAGTAATTCTTTTATTTGTATACCAAAATCTTCTAAGTCTTGATTAGTTGCTTCAATAGCAGTTGTTTTTATTATGTATTCAGTGTTTATGATATTTAGTTTACATACTACTTTATTATTTTCCCAATATTTTAAAGGTTTTTTTCCTATTATTTCCATTTCATCTAATATTTTAACTATATTATCCAAGTCTTTAGGACTTCTAATTGTTCCTATCCTATCTATTCCTGTTTGGAAATTATAGAATTCATTTTCTACTATTTTTTTTCTCTTATATCATATTCTTCTTCTTCTTCATAGTGTCCTTATTATCTTTACAACATTGATTTTTATTTTTGCAGTCTTTACAATATGTCTGTACGCTGTCGTTTTCGGGAGTATTTGGAGCTATATTAGCTTGTCTTCCTTTTGTTTCAAATTTCATGGTTTGTACTGGTGTATATGTTAGATGTTTAAAGAATATTACCCCATCTCTTGTGATTAATGTTCCTCCATTATTTTGTATCATAAATTTTAATCCTAATACGAAATCTACATTTATGTTAAGATCTCTTACCCATATCCTATCAATTGTATACATTGGTTTATAAAATTCATTACATGTATTAATAAAATTTACCTGTGTTTTTCCTATATAATATTGGTATGTATTATACGTTCCATCCATTTGCATTGCAGCAATAGGCTTATCTAAGGTTTTTATTAATTTTTGTGGTAAAATCTTTTTATTTATTATACTACCTGTACATCCTGTGTCTACCAATGCTAACGTTTCTAACTCAATATCTTGTATTTTGAGTATGGTTAGCACTTTAACTGTAGTGAATTTTTTGTCTTCGTTACATATTAAATTCTCGTAATGATTTACCATAGTTTCTATATTCATTAATTCTGCTTCTTGGTCAGATGTTTGACACATCTCCCATTCTTCTGTTTTTTGTACTGATTTGGTGATATTTTCTTTAATTTTTTATTTTCCTTTTTCTAATAATATCACCTTTTGTTCTAATTCATTTAGTCTACTTTCTAATGTTAACATTCATAAATTTATTGTATCATTACTTAGATCTCTATTTTCACGTCCTTCTTTTATCTTTATTTTTAATAGATTTTCTATGCATGTGATACATCCTTCCGCATAGCAAAACTTACATTTTGCCCTCTTTTCTTTGCTTGGATACCATTTACATAGAATACATTGGTTGCTATTTATTCCTTTATTTCTTTCAAACTCATGAGTACATTCTTGTGAAATATTCATCATGGTACTCATTTGTAATTTTATTAAGTCTATATTGTTTAATTCTAAACCTATTTCATTTATTAGTTCTTCATTGGCTGAATCGGATTCATCCGACCCGTGTTGTTTCTGCTATTTCTACACTTACTATTGAATATATGTTTTCATTATCAGACATGTATTCATCAACATTAATTAAAGTTTCTTGAAAATCTTCTATTAATTGTGAGTTTCTAGTTGTACTGTTATTTCTTTTAGGACATACATTTGCTAAATGTTCTATACTTCCACATGTGAAACATTCTAGCTTATTTTTATAATTCCTATCATTTCTATATTTTCTAACATGTCTATCTTTATTTAAATATGGCTTCCTGGCTGAAGACATTCTCAAATAATATCGTTTATTATTATTATATTGCTGGTTATAGTAAGGTCTACACTTTTTGTATCTTCTTTTTGATTTACTTTGCTCTTTATCATAGCTTTGGGTTGTATACATAACATTTTTACAAAAACCCATTTCATTCTATTTTAGTTGTTTTTGTAGTTGTATATTTGTACATTTCTCTGTTAAAATTGCCATTATATGTTGCACTTTGTGTCCTATAGACCATTTTCCTTTTGGGTTTTGTACTACACCGTCTTCTTTATACCATCTTTCTTCTATTTCTCGGCCTAAAGCTCCTGGTAATTTATTAAATAACTTCTTTCCTAATTTGTCATCAAAAGAATTTCCACTAATTGTGCAATAATAATAATAATCCTTTAAAAAGTTCTTTATGTGAAACCAACTTGTAATACTTAATTGTTCTAGGCTTATTAGCGCATTTCTTTGTAGTACTACTAAACCACTATTTGGGTCATCTCCTGTAATTAAACTATGTATTTTATTTATAAAATTATATGGGTTTGCACCCATATTTACCAACGCTTGGAATTCTTGTGGGAAGTTTGATTTATATGATTCCCATAAGGCTTTTGCAGATTCTCCTAGAAAAGTTTTCATGTATTTATACATAGTTTCTGCGTCTGCATCTTGGTATGTTTTTATATAGTCTGCTACTACTATTCCTTTCCATAAGTCTATGACTGCATTCCACATTTGAGGATCATGTGCTGCTATGTTTAATATTTTTCCTTTACTTCCTCCTTCTTGTAGTCTAATGGGTTCTTCTATAGGCATCCTTCTACCCATTGGTCTTACATTTTCAGTTACTGTGTCTGGATTTACCCTAAAGACTCGTCGTCTTGGTACATTTCCTATACTTGTATCTATTGTATGTGGTTGGGCAGTTCGTTGGAATGGACTAGCACTTGAACTAGTGGATTCCATAAGTTCTTTTTGGCTTATTATAGAATTTCTTTCTATTTCATCTTCGCTATCATATAGATTTTCTAGTATCTTTTCGAGGTTTTCAAATTTTTCTTGGTTTTCATACTCTTCTCTATATCCGAGATTATATGTTCTAAATTTGCATGTTTTAAAATGTTTTTCTACTTCGATTATACCCATACTTCCTGTCTTGCATCCTTTACATTTAAAGGTTATATCATTATTGTTATTATATTTTCTTTCAGCCTCTTGTAAGGCTTCATCTACTTCATATCCTTCTTGTATTATTTCTACATTCATAAACTCCCATTTTTCTTCTAATTCTTCCAATTCTAATTCTTCCTCTAAGTTATTTTCATTAGAGTAATTATAGTCGGTGAATTTTATAGAAGTTTCTCCTTTTGTTTTAGTATACATTAGATGAGATTCTAGTGTAAGTACTTTCTTTTTGTGAAATTGTTCTAGGTTCCATTCTAATCCTGCATATTCTTCTAGATTTATTTTTATTGGTTTTATTAATTTTATGTCTTTGTTTCCCATTACTTCTACTATATCTTCTACTTTAAGTCTAAACCTTGTATTACTTCTAGACGTAACTTTTTCAATGAAACCTATACACATTAGTAGATTAGTTCCGCTACTCATTTCTTCGTAGCCTTTAGTTTGTATTCCTATTTTTATATGCTTTCCGAATTCTCTTAAATTAATCATAAAATCTGGGCTAATATAGAATATCCCTCCATTATTAGTCATATCTACTTCTGTTAATCCTATGATGGATTTCTTTAAGTCAGACCATCTATTATCGTATATTACTATTAATACTCTAGTTCCTAGATTTTTTTCTAGTTAAGCTTTTTAGTCCCACTACTATTAAACCCATATGCATTAATGTTAATTTGTTATGTACTATTCCTCGTAGGGATTCTTGATTTACTAGATTTATAGTAGCTATTTCTTTTCCTATAGCTGAAATTTGTTCTTCTCTATAATGTCTATATAACTGATTAGTTTTTGCAAAATATCCTGTATCATATAATATCTTTGGGTTAAGTAAGTTTAATTGATTCTGTTGGAATATTCTAAGGTCTTTATCTACATCTATCACTTGGTTTAACTTCTGGATTTGTTTATCGTCTTGTTTATTTCGTGTTAATATTCTGGATATAAGACTATTTCCTATTCGATTTTCTGAAAAACTTACTCGTGGTCTTTCTTCGACTGTTGTTCTTCTACCTGAAAGAAAGTCCATTTTTGAGATTTTCTAATTACTGTAGGTCTTTCTTTAGGCGGAGTAATTTCAATATTTTTTCATTGAGTTATTAATTCCTCTATTTCAGAATGAGAGAGGGAAAAAACAGGATAAATATATATGATAAACACGAAATGACACTAAATGAGAGAGGGAGTACTAAGTAGGATTTACAAACATTTGCTTTTTCTGCTTAAACATCTGCCAAATCTGCTTAAATTCTGTAATTTCTGTAACTTTGTAATTTCTGTAAAATTGTTGTTTAAAAAAATCTGTTAAAAACCTGTTTCAAATCTGTAACTACTCATTCACGGATATATATTTCTAAGACTTACTTATTTATTTACTTATTTATTTGATATCAGAGCGAGAAGTTTTTGGGAAGAAAACAGTTAATGAGAAGACCTTTACGTAGTACTTAGGCACATTTAGAGACAAGAAGAAAGTTAGAAAGCCTATATTTCGAATATAAGGAACTAAATAGGACAAAAGAAAACAATATAAAGTTAGACTATTTAATAGAAATAATATCTAGACTAGAATATAAATTCATTACACAATTAAAATCAAGACAAAAGATTGTATATGAAAAAGCACTCTTTCGCTAACCAACTACGACTACAATATTGGTATTTATACAGAGAAATACAAATAAAATCAGAGTGGTAAAACTAAAACAGGCATTAAGCTTATATTTAAAGGTATTAGAAACACGAGACTTAGCAGATAGACTCTGTAATCACGAAGGCTTATACTCATTAAATAGACCTACACTAATAAACCCAGAATTATTAAGTGCTCTAGGTAGGAATTACAAAGCATTGATAGTGATATCCAATCTGAAAATAATAGAATAAAATTTCAGAGGAAAAGTATTAGTAAAATAGATATCCCTTTAGGCTAAAATAGATCAATTAAAATCATTGGAATACTTAGATTTAAGAATTTATCCTGAAAAGAAATACAAAATATTAAAAGAAAATTCAGTAATAAGGTGCAATTTTAGTCAAGGAGAACACCTTCTACATTCAGAAGATAACCAATATAATACTACAGTAGATCTTATAATAAACTTTAGTGAAACAACACAAGAAAAAGAAAAGAGTATAGTAAGATTGTTAGAAACAATAGAACAAACTCAAAATAAACATAAAAAGATACTAGAAAGGTTAGAACAAAATTTTGATTTCTTAAAATCTCAAAAACAAGAAGTAGATAGAAAAATCAAACACTTGAACCAAAAGTTTAATATAGAACAAATACCTACAAAGATTGAAATAGGAAAGCTAATAAAGACCATAACAGAAAAGCCTAAAGAATTAGAAATAAAAACAACTGAATTAATTGAAAAAATTACTAAACAGGTAGACATAGTAACTACAGAGGTTCGTGAATTAAAAAAGACAATACAACAACTAGAAGATAAAATCCTTTCATGAACGACTTATGCCAAGAACCATCATACACTAAAGCTTTAAAATTTACAACAAACATACTACTAGATCCACAAGGATTGTCTGATCACCAATCTGCAAGTAAATCATATCAAATAGTTATTAAACAAAATAACACTATAATAGCACTACTGATAGAATTAAGTAAAAAACTAGATAAACTAATTAGAGAAAAAGAGGCTATAAGAGAAGAACCAAAACATTCTGAAATAGAGGAATTAATAACTCAGTTAAAAAATATTGAAATTACTCCGCCTAAAGAAAGACCTACAGTAATTAGAAAATCTCAAAAATGGACTTTCTTTCAGGTAGAAGAACAACAGTCGAAGAAAGACCACGAGTAAGTTTTTCAGAAAATCGAATAGGAAATAGTCTTATATCCAGAATATTAACACGAAATAAACAAGACGATAAACAAATCCAGAAGTTAAACCAAGTAATAGATGTAGATAAAGACCTTAGAATATTCCAACAGAATCAGTTAAACTTACTTAACTCAAAGATATTATATGATACAGGATATTTTGCAAAAACTAATCAGTTATATAGACATTATAGAGAAGAACAAATTTCATCTATAGGAAAAGAAATAGCTACTATAAATCTAGTAAATCAAGAATCCCTACGAGGAATAGTACATAACAAATTAACATTAATGCATATGGGTTTAATAGTAGTGGGACTAAAAGGCTTAACTAGAAAAAAATCTAGGAACTAAAGTATTAATAGTAATATACGATAATAGATGGTCTGACTTAAAGAAATCCATCATAGGATTAACAGAAGTAGATCTGACTAATAATGGAGGGATATTCTATATTAGCCCAGATTTTATGATTAATTTAAGAGAATTCGGAAAGCATATAAAAATAGGAATACAAACTAAAGGCTACGAAGAAATGAGTAGCGGAACTAATCTACTAATGTGTATAGGTTTCATTGGAAAAATTACGTCTAGAAGTAACACAAGGTTTAGACTTAAAGTAGAAGATGTAGTAGAAGTAATGGGAAACAAAGGCATAAAATTAATAAAACCAATAAAAATAAATCTAGAAGAATATGCAGGATTAGAATGGAACCTAGAACAATTTCACAAAAAAAAAGTACTCACACCAGAATCTCATCTAATGTATTCTAATACAAAAGGAGAAACTTCTATAAGTAGTATATTTCTTATAAAAAAACTTTTATAATCAATTTTATATTTAAGAATTTAATTGATGAGTTTAAATTGTTCGATAATTAGGTAATGTGTTAGAACATCAACACCAACATATTAAGTATAATTCTACAAGTGGAATTTAAAGAGGGTGGTGTGTATTACCCTTTCCGAGTTTCCGTCATGGAGTAAAGAGTGTTTTTGATAGACCTTCGGCTCAAGAAAATATTGCAAGTTAGAATTATTTTGTAATTAGTGCTTCCTCCGTTTTAGTTAAGTTGGAATTATTTTGTAATTAGTACTCCTTCCGTTTAAGTTTGTTTGTCTGGTTTTGATTCAACATAAAGTGTAAAAAAGTTAAGACGGTTTTTTAATCTTGTGATCTTACACTAAAGACATGTAAAATGTACCATAATATCCTTTCTTGTACTGTTAAATATGTAAGGTAAAAAATTGAAATTAATAAATTATCAAAAAAACATCTATCTTTTTAAACATGTTAAAAAGAAAAAGACAAATCAAATTATATGTGTTGACAAGAGAGCATATAGCCATGAGAGTTGAACGTGTAAAGCAGTTGAGTAATTTGAAGCAAAAAACACGTGTTTGCAAAGAAAATCAAAATCGTATATCTTCTTAATAAATTATTAAAGTAAGAAGAGGGGGTGGGGGAATAAATTATCTTGTAATATATCTCAAAACACGCGTTCACACATAATTAACAGATTTAATGATCATCGTTTATAATACTCATCGTTCATTATTTTATAAATTTTCATTTTAATTTGTTACTTTTGATATATTTTCAAAAAGTAAAGATTTTTTATATTTTATTTTTAGTATTAATTATTTATTTCTCAAATTATAGTTTAATATCTAATACTCATTAACTATTAATTAATAGGGATAATGTGAGAAAATAATCATAACAAGTTTTTTAATCCGTATATCGAAGCTAAATATAACAAGTAAAATTAGACGAAGGATGTAATATTCTGAACATAATATTATCATTTAAAAGTATATAGCTGCAAATAGTAGTACTTATTAACAGAATATTAAAGAGACGATTATGTAGATTTTTGATAGAATTTATTACTAGCTTAATCCGTTGAAGTTATTTTTATTTATTCATTTTGATAGATAATTTATTTATTTTCATTCAAAAATCGCACGTTTATTGATGAAAAGTTATTTATTATTATATTCTAACTAACTTAATAACGTAAAAAAATTTATACTATCATATAATTTATATTATATATATAAATAAAAGCTAAACTATAATTTACCAAGTAAATATATATATTTTGTATTCGAGTAATAATACATTAATTTACATAATCTCAAAAATTTGATGCAAGAGTAGATATAGAGTTCACATTATATTTCTATTATATAGAAGCATGATAACGACCGGACGACCAAGGGTAAAAGAGTCTTTTACTATTAAATAGTATCTACCTATCCACCATCCACACTCTAAAGAGGAATTTTCTAGAAAGGTAAGCCCAAGGACAATCAAGGGTAAATGAGTCTTTTACTACTAAACATGATGGGTCCCACTTTATTTCTTCCTTGAAAATTTAACATTTTGAAATTTAATTACTTCATTTATTATATTTTAGCTACAAAATATAGTAGAAAGAAATTAAATTTTCTAAAAAGATTTAGTTGATTCTTAAAATTCTATCATTGTCACATGAATTTAAATAAATAGAATAAAATGTATAATTAAAAATTACATAAGAAATACTATAAATTACAATAATTAGCAACTAAAAATATTTTTAAATCATATTGGAAATTTGGTTGGCTAATTAAAATAAAAGAAGTATCATATATTATTTGAAAATGGCGTCAAAAGTTCTAGAATTCACAATAAATTAACAACTGAAAATATTTATGATTATTCATGTGAATTAGAACATGAATAACATATATTATTTAAAAATGATGCGCAAAAAGTACTATAAGTCACAACAAACTAATAACCTCAAATATACATAAAAAATACTATAAATTACAATAATTAGGAACTTAAAAAATCTCTCTCAACCAATAAAAAATATTAATAACCCACATAATTTGCATAAGAAATTCCAAATTAATTTATTCTTTCTGTAAATTTAAATTTTTAAAATCGTTCTCCCCATTAATTAGAGTCTCACTCTTCTCTTAAGCCAGTGGATATGTTCAAAAATGATACATCTCTTTTACATGAAAGTGAATAAATTATAATTACATTTAGCTCTTAATAATTATATATCAAGTATAATATTTGGTGGAAATCAAATAACCGAACAATCACTCCGAGACTTGAGCCTTCCCTTTTTGTTGAGCTTCCCAATCAATGCAATCTATTCAAGTACATATTCATAATAAGATTTTGAAACTAACAACACTCACATTACTATGTGTTTAGCCTTAACCTAAAAATTCGCTAGGCTTAATAATCAAGTTCGTAACTCTTGATGTCAATTAACATTTCACTATCATATATTTCCAAGTTTCAAGTCTTGGGTTAAGTCCTATAAGTAATACTATACATATATAGATACATGTATCCATCAAAAAGTTGTACTCTTTAATTAATTTAAGTGGAGCCCACCAACTTTATCATGTCGGCTGACCAATACAATTGTGTATTTCTTTATTTTATATAATTAATTTTTCGTTGATTACATATTTTAAAAATTCTTGTACAGAGTTGAGTGTATTTTCTTTGACTATATACTTCCTCTATTTAATAATATTTGTCTATTATTGACTTTGCACACTTCTTAAAAAACTATAAATAGAAGAGTAATTTTACTATATCACTCTTTGAATATACTCCCTTTGTTTCTTTTTATATGTCATTCCTTTCTATAAATAGTTGGACCATAATATTTGTCATTTTATAAAATCAATTCATAAATTATCATATTCTTCTCATTATATCATTGATAGAGTAGTTAATTATTCTTGAAAATATATACTTTGACTAACCTAGGAAATCTATAAGTAATTAATATTCATTGGAGTACTTCATACATTAACTTCTTTTTCCATTCACTATTTTAAAAAATCTAATTTTGAAAAAGAAATATCAGCAAACAAATTAATATGATTGAAGGGTAGAATAGTAATTGCCAGGGTATTATCATTTTTTGTTTTAAATTAAATTAAAAAAACAAAAAGGAATAATAGAAAGAGAAGGCCATGTGTACTTCTATCATGAAAAGCACAAAAAATATCACAAGTGGCCATACTATCTAAACATGATGGGACCCATTTTTAATTCAATTTATATTACATTAATACCTTTACTTTTTGCACTAAAATAAATATAAAAAGAAACAAACAAGATTAAATTGTTAATTATTGTAATTTGTAGTACCTTTTACATAATTTTTAAATTATTCTTTTTACTTCTCATGTCCCAATTTATGTGGTATTAATATAATTTCGAAAGTTAGCCAATTTTGTTCATGTCTTTTAAATTTCGAATTTATTAATTATTGTGATTTCTATACTTTTTACGTCATTGAAGAGAAATAATAAACATATTGTGTGTGAAATATGTGGCATCAAGCGGCATCTTCGCACAGATAAAGGGGCCTACATCGGATAGAATGAAATGTGAGGTCCAGGATTATCAACACACTTTCTCAACCGTAAGGGAATACAATTTCTTAGGTGTAGTTGAAGTTTCTTTTGTTAAAAGCAACAGTTTGTTTCATGAATCTAGAAAGCCATATCACAAATTCATTACAAGTTGAAGGAGAAATTCATAAATAGCTAACCACAGTCTTAAACCTCAAGGATATCATTGTATCAAGTTGTTCCTAAGAATAGATGACTACATTAATTAAAAAAATAAGTTGACAGTCTTTTCGATCTCAGTTTGTCAGTAATTAAAAAGCATACATAAAGATAGTTTATTTAGAAAAAGTTGAACCTTGTTCTCTCTGATTCAATGGCAATGATTAAGAATAATTTTTTGATCGTCAGATTAGAACAGAGGATGGTAGTAATATGGCAAAGCCTTGACGCCAATGAGCTCTTCAACCTTCTTCGTTGGTCGGTTCTTCGTTGCTTTCTTTATTGATCCTCTTCCTCGTGACTTTAATTTCTCCAATTTTGAGTCTCGCGAGTATGAAACACTTCAATAATCCACATATTTAGGTAATACACAGAGGTAAGTTACTTGTTACAAAATTTTGGATATAATTTATTTTAAGGATTGTTTACAAGCTTTATTTGTGTGTATTATATGGTATAGAATATTTTCTAATGTGTTTTCCTATATAAGTATAGGAAGGTTTGTTGGATGATCGAATAATCAACAATTAGAAACTATAGAGAAAATACAAATGAAAAATGACTTCGTTTTATGTTATCTATATTTAAAAAAATGATTTCATCTTTAAAATATTATCTCACTGACAAAGGAAAAGAGAGAAATTAACATGGATGCATTTTTAAGAATATAATGCAGTAACCCATGAACCAACTTTATTCATACTTCTAAACTTAATTTAAGTTTGTCATTATTATGTTTAAGGGGGGTAACAATTATTAAAACTTTTGGTACATTTTAGAGACTCCAATCTAGAGATGCCCTTTGATGTGAGACTCATACTTCCACAAATATGACACAATTTTTTATTTCACGAGTTAGTAGTAAGGTCTGCTTACATTTTATCCATTCTCATTCACAGGGTATTTTGTTGGCCTCCTCTTCTTTTGTGTACTGATATTTTGTCATTATTTAATTCAAGAAGTAAAATTGTTGGTGTGCTCAAATGCACATGTCCAATCAAATACATGTATTGATAGTATAGGTGCAAATGATCTTTACTTCTTAAGCAGTTTCTTGCCTATTTCTTTTTTCATCAAATTGAATTTTTAATTATAAGAAAAATTGTATATCTTGATTCATTTTTATGATGGGAGTTGCATATTTCTAAGAAGCACTGAGTTCATGAAAATATAATTTGGTTACTTTAGAGGTGATATTTCAATTAATTTAATTTAATTACTTCAGAGTTAATATATGAATTGTCGTAGTAGTAGTATTTGTAGCTATATCACATCTATGTAAGTAAATAAATCAACAGACTCCGCGCTAAAATACGAAAGTTGCTTTAAAAAAAAATTATTGAAAAAACTTTAGTATGAATGAGACATAATTGACCTCAAATAATTTGAGATTGTAGTTGATCAATTTTGGTGTATATCTATTAGTAACTGATTTATAAATAGTTATATGAAAATGTAATTAGTACTCCCATATGTATAATGTTCAATTTATAAATAGTTAATATACAAATGTAATTAGTACTCCCATATGTATAATGTTCAATTTATAAATAGTTATATACAAATGTAATTAGTATTCCCATATGTATAATTTTTTATATAAGATATAATTCAATCTAACAAACAAATTAACATTGAATCCTAATAAATTTGTGTCATTATAGTAAAAACTAAATAAATTAAATATTAGACTTGAGTGTTTTACAACTTAAAAAATGAATCTACCCATCCTTAATACCAATTATACTTAAAAATATTATTGGGTTAATTTAATTTAATATTTTTTATTCAGTATTCAATATTCATATTGGAGTTCGATTAATTCTAATGTGCGCCAAAATAGGGCACATTCGGATATAGTGGTCCCTACTAAGAAATTTTTTCATATCCAAAACTCAAAATTAAGATATTTAATTAAGGAAGGAGCAACTCAATACAATGATGCACTATATTCTTTGATGGTTATTTTAATATTTTTTATACTAATTTTTTACCATAATCAATATTAATTAATATTGACCAGAATGCTATAAAAGTGCCTTTTAATATTTGTTAAATAACGATTAATAATCAATTATATTGGGCCCGTATCACGGGCCTTAAGAATCTAGTTATATAGAAGTGTGAAGCCAACCAAACGACCAAGGGTATTTTGGTAATTTTCCACTATACCAATCTCTATATAATAGACACATGTATCCATAAAAAAGTTGTACTCTTTAATTAATTTATTTAAGTGGAGCCCACCAACTTTAGCATGTTGGTTGACCAATACTATTGTGTATTTCTTTGTTTTAATAAATTTTTTGTTGATTACATATTTTAAAAATAAAAATAAAGTAGTACTACATATTAAAGTAATTAACAATTTAGTATACTTAAAAATAGTAAAAACTACATAAAAGGAACTCATATCACAATAATTAACAATTATTTGACACTTTAAATTCTATCAATACCATATAAATTAGGCTAAAAAGAGTAACATATAATATTTAAATATATTTAAAAATAACATAAGTAATACTATACATTACAATAATTAACAACATAAATATTTAAAACTTATATAAAAAATTAATTGACTCTCTAAATTATATTGGTACCACACAAAATGGATTTTATGATAAGCATATATTGTTTGAAATTGACGAAAAAGAAACTATAAATTACAATAATTAACAAAAAAAATCACTCGACTCCAAAAAATCTATCAATTAATGCCACATAAAATGGGACATGGGAAATAACATATATTATTTAAAAATTAAGTTCAAAATGTACTATAAAAATACAATAATTAACAACTTAATATATTAAAGAGACATATAAAAAATGGTCAATTTTTAAGTCATATTCTTCTATATCATAAAATTATTTTATATATATATATATATATATATATTATTATATAGAAAGATGAAGACGACCGGACGACCAAGGGCAATTTCGAAAATCTAATATATATATAGAATAGAAAGGTGAAGACAACCGGACGACCAAGGGCAATTTCGAAAGTCTAATATGATTGAAGGGTAGAATAGTAATTGCCAGGGTATTATCAATTTTTGTTTTAAATTAAATTTAAAAAAAAATTGGAATAGTAGAAAGAGAAAGCCACGTGTACTTCTATCATGAAAAGCACAAAAAATATCACAAGTGACCGTACTATCTAAACATGATGGGACCCATTTTTAATTCAATTCAATTTATATTACATTATTAACACCTTTACTTCTTGCACTAAAATAAATATAAAAAGAAATAAACATGATTTAAAATGTATTAGATGAAAATTAAAATATTTTAATTAGGGAGCATAAAAATAAAAATTAATAAATAAAATGGATAGATAAATTAAATGAAATTAAAGTAAACTAAGACTCTCACTAAATTTTAAAATAAATAGTTTTAAAATTTTGCTAATCAAGCATTGAAGAGAAATAATAAGTATTCTTCGTATTCAATCTACGTACATTGATGAAAAGAATATTCTGATAGTAAAATAATTTAAATTTTAAGATTAAGCAGATTAAAATTTAATTAATTATAGTAGATTGTTTACTTTATTTACTTAATATTGCTATTTTTTTTTCTTAAATAAGAAGTTAAGAATCAAAACACATGAAAATCAATACATTAATTAGAAAAGTAAATAAATATAAGTAGATTAATATTTAGAAAGAGATGACAAAAAAAGCAAATGCCTAATAGTAATAGCAATTTCAAAAATCGAAATCTAATATAATTGAAGGGCAGAATAGTAATTATGCATGATGATATTTTAGCAAACCACAATACTTTTTCTTACCATTCCAGATTGTTCTAGAACTTTTTCCTCCACTTCCAGATTATTTATTATTAACAATTGCTAAGGCCTTAGAGCTAAAATGATGGGCCATCTCCTTTAAATCTCTTCTTCTCCTAATCGTTCAAAGCTTATGGGTTACGAGTTAAATCAACTATACTGTTGAAAATTCTAATTTGAAACACACGACATATTAGAGGAAGAGAGCTGATAAAGCATAAGCGGCAAATATTTATGAAATTTATCCATGTTAAGTGAAGAGCAATATGATACAATTTTGGTTGTTCAAATCCTTGATTTTAGCTTATTATATGCTTATGTATTTTCTCTTTTGCTAATATTGGTGTCCAGGTATAACTGTGTAGTTTCGTGGCAGAAGAGAATTATGGATAAGCCCTCTTTTCTTTAGTCCGAGGAGAATTGCGGATCATTTTCTAAGGTTTATCGTCTCTAACAATGAATTTCAAGGATATATAACTGACTATTTATACTTATAGTTCAATTCTAAAGAAAATATGTCTAATTGGATCATTATTAAATAAACTCTCCGTGCTATTGATGGTTTATAAAGCGATAAAAAATGTGAAATTCCAATTTATCAATTTGCTTACCTTAACTAAATGATAATCTATAACACCTTTGATATTAAAATTCATATCTCTATAGTTTGCTAATTTTGTGCTCAAATAGTTGCAATTAATTCATTTCATAAAGGAAAATTACAAAAGAATAGGACATGTAATTCAAGAACCTAATTTCGATAATTATGATGCAATTAAAGAGCCATGAAAGTGCAGGAATACCCACTTCAATAAACCCTCATGAAGACTTCTCATCCGTGAAAATTGATGGAACAAATAAATAAATAATCAATGAGAAATAGAATCCAAGAGCTCCTCTGGAAAAAAAATCATGACTGACTTTCAAAAAGTTGAACATTATTCTCTCTGGTTCAGTGGCAATAATTAAGAATAATTTTTCGATCGACAGATTAGAATAAAATATATATTCTATTTTTTGGTCTTTTGCAGTCATGTCATCTAGCTCTCTTACATTCTCTATGATCCAGGCTCACTCCAATCAGTGTTGATTTGATTTTTGAAGTTCTTGCCTAATAATATCAATAGGTGTAGATATATGTGTTGTATAGATGTAATCTCTATTACTGTATTGATCATTTGAAGGAAATTTTGTCACATTTGATGCAAGAGGAGGAAACAGTTGATTGAGAGATGTCATAAAAGGTTTTCAACGGGAAGTGTGTGACAGGTCCACTTGAGTTTAGTTCCAGCGAAAACAATGATAATTGTGTTAGACATTGTATTTGATAGTATCGACTTTCTTCAATGAAGAAAAGAGTTCACAACAGAGGATGGTAGTAATATGGCAAAGCCTTGACGCCAATGAGCTCTTCAACCTTTTTCGTTGGTCGGTTCTTCACTGCTTTCTTTATTGATCCTCTTCCTCGTGACTTTAATTTCTCCAATTTTGAGTCTCGCGAGTATGAAACACTTCAATAATCCACATATTTAGGTAATACACAGAGGTAAGTTACTTGTTACAAAATTTTGGATATAATTTATTTTAAGGATTATTTACAAGCTTTATTTGTGTGTATTATATGGTATAGAATATTTTCTAATGTGTCTTTCTATATAAGTATAGGAAGGTTTGTTGGATGATCGAATAGCCAACAATTAGAAACTATAAAGAAAATACAAATGAAGTCAACTGCTGCGCCTCAATGCATTTCGGGGAGAACCAGCTAGCTCTGGGCGAGTTCCTTTCTTGTCTTGCCCAAAAACTTTCTTTATTCTCATTGGAGAAAGACTCTCCCGCGGGATTGTTTCAAAAGAGAAAGGGAATGAGTCTGAAAAGACAGATCGAGAAGGGTTGCGAGCTCAAACGAATAGAGTTCAAGCCGAAAGTGTTTCAAAATAGAAAGAGAAAGGCTGGAACGAAGTAGCTCGCCTAAAAGGAGGGGAACGAAGCACTCGGCTGAGATTGTTGGAAAAGAGAAGCAGGGCCCGAGGCACTTGCTAACGAGCAGGCGGGACAAGACTGACTTGAAAAGACGCTCTACTTGAAAGGCAATGGGTTTGAGGGTACTAACTACTTCGCCGTTCTTTCCCAACTAAAATTGAAAGGGCTGTATCACATCGAGATGTCGATTCGTTTTCCGCCCCCAATGAGATGGGGAATTTTTCACCCCCTATTTAGACTTTTGGGCCTGACTTCGTTTTATGTTATCTATATTTAAAAAAATTATTTCATCTTTAAAATATTATCTCATTGACAAAGAAAAAGAGGGAAATTAACATGGATGCATTTTTAAGAATATAATGCAGTAACCCATGAACCAACTTTATTCATACTTCTAAACTTAATTGAAGTTTGTCATTGTTATGTTTAAGGGGTAACAATTATTAAAACTTTTGGTACATTTTAGAGACTCCAATCTAAAGATGCCCTTTGATGTGAGACTCATACTTCCACAAATATGACACAATTTTTTATTTCACGAGTTAGTAGTAATGTCTGCTTACATTTTATCCTTCTTATTCACGGGGGTATTTTGTTGGCCTCCTCTTCTTTCGAAGAATCTGGAGGAATTGAATTCATGTGTACTGATATTTTGTCATTATTTAATTCAAGAAGTGAAACTGTTGGTGTGCTCAAATGCACATGTTCAATCAAATACATGTATTGATAGTATAGGTGCAAATGAGCTTTACTTCTTAAACAGTTTCTTGCCTATTTCTTTTTCCATCAAATTGAATTTTTAATTATAAGAAAAATTGTATATCTTGATTCATTTTTATGATGGGAGTTGCATATTTCTGAGAATTTCTTTTCGGAGAAGCACTGAGTTCATGAAAATATAATTTGGTTACTTTAGAGGTGATATTTCAATTAATTTAATTTAATTATTTCAGAGTTAATATATGAATTGTCGTAGTAGTAGTATTTGTAGCTATATCACATCTATATAAGTAAATAAATCAACAGACTCCGCGCTAAAATACGAAAGTTGCTTCAAAAAAAAAAATTATTGAAAAAACTTTAGTATGAATGAGACATAATTGACCTCAAATAATTTGAGATTGTATTTGATCAATTTTAGTGTATATCTATTAGTAACTGATTTATAAATAGTTATATGAAAATGTAATTAGTACTCCCATATGTATAATGTTCAATTTATAAATAGTTAATATACAAATGTAATTAGTATTCCCATATGTATAATGTTCAATTTATAAATAGTTATACACAAATGTAATTAGTATTCCCATATGTATAATGTTCATCTACGTAAATATTTCACTTTAAAAACAACATTCAATAGAATGACATTCACAAAATATATAGATAACACGTTTGACTGCTATATTATTTATTTTATATAATGGTATTTATATGCGATTGTCTCATTTATATTAATCAATTTTAGATCACGAATAAGACCACACGTTGGGCCCGTGCTTAGCACGGGCAATACTTATCTAGTTTCTTTAGATAGAGGGTTGTCATAGTTTTAGCTTAAACTCAATTATTATTTTAAAAGTTTTATTAAATAAATGTAAATTATTAATTTCGAATCTATCAACTTAAAAATGTTAATTTCTTAACGTTTTCAGCTTAGATAAATCTAAAAAAGCGTGTGAAACATCCTTTAAAAAAATAAAAATCCAATTCAACTATCTAAAATAATATTAACAAGTACATACATATAAGTACATACATATCTTCTACGTGATTTCCACTTTCTTTGATTTCACTTTCTCTTTCCTAAAGGGTGCAATTAAGTCATGCTATTCATACAGCCGCCACTTTTGACTATTCATAAATACCATTTTTCCACAACCTTATATATGTATAGTGTATATATATATATATATATACACACCAAAACCCCTCAGTGCCTCATCAAACTCATCAACTATATTGTTCTATATCCAAAAAAAAAAAAATCAAAGAAACAAACTAAGTCAAGAATCCAAGTGAAAATAGTTGTTACATTCAAGTTAATTAGTACTTATGAAAGCAGAAGGTTATTTTTTGTCACTCAAGATGCTAAACAAGAACAATAATGAAAAAATCAGCGCGCCTAAACGTGTTAGCAATGTTGGTGGTTCTCAAGATGAAAATAATTGTAGTACTAAGACATCATCGTTGAGGTTGAGATTCAAGAATTCGTGTTTGAGGAAGAAAAAGAGAATATACAAATTGCGCAAATGGTTCATTGACTCAATTTTATTCAAGATTGTCTCTCTCTTTGAAGCAATTGTTATGGTTTCTACCTTAGCTTTCTTCTTATTCTCTTATGGTTTTCGTATTTGATTCTTATTTATATTTTTTATAAATATTCTCTGTAAACCAAGGGTTCATTATTATTGGACAAAAGTTGATATCTAATGGGGTGTAACGTTCATTTGATTTTGTTAATTTAGTTTTCTTTATTGATATTCTCATGTTTATACACTAGGATTCCCATTTTGCCGTTTAGTTTTTCGATTTAGACATTTTCAATAAAATACATAATTCAATAAATAAGTAAATAACTTATATATAATGAGATTTTAACATCAAAATATGAGATTTTGATTGTTAAATGGTAAGATTTTCAAGAACTCAAATTCTTAGCTTAAATGGAGATTTTGAATTGTTTTTGAGTCCCTTTTCAAAATAATTTTCACCAATGAGTTTCTAAAGCTTTGAGTATTGCTTTCAAGTATTAAATTTCGGATTCAAACTTTCCTTTTGAAATTGGGTTTGAGTGAGTTGACCCATTATGCTAAGCAATTGATGTGGGTATTGTTGTTTCCGGAAAGCGATTGTGAATACTTGCTTGTATATTGATTGATTTAAGACAAGTGATCTACTAAACTTTGTATTCTAGTAGAATTCGTGTATTTCCTTTGTTGTTTGTGTATTGGGAATAATGGGGATGGGGTGAAGGGTTAATTGTCCACTTGATAAATCTTAATGGATAAAAAGGATTGAAATTGAAAAGGTTATGTGATGAACAAGATGATGTGAATTGCCTTGTTGTGACCCTTATTGATTGATTGATGAAATGCTTGATAGCATGAATGTGGACTTGATGTGCATGAATTATTATCTCTTCCATGTGGTGTGATATTGCGTGTGTGCATTGATTGTTGAACACTGTAATGTGGCATGTGATGTTTATGATGTTGAGCATTGCCGGCGAGTGCTATTATTCCTAGGTCATTTCCGGCAAGTGTTGTGATACCAAAGTCATTTCCGGCTAGAGGATTGATATAAAACCGATGGAAAATGGTTCCGGCAAGAGATATGGTGTCGATGGGAAATAGTTCCGGTGAGGGATTGGTTATTGTGACTTGAGGCATTTGATGCTTATGTGTGACATGCTTGTTAATTGTGATTGATACACTTGTTGCGTGTGATTGATCTACTTGATTCGTTTGATTGTTGAATTGTGACTAATAAACTGTAATTATTGAGCCTTGGGAGTTGTGCATTGTAGAACTGCTAGGTTGGGCTGATTTCTGTGAAAGTTATAGTATGAGAAGGTTCGATTGGAGTGTAAGGGATATTCAATTTCTAGGTAGATGCCTTGTTTATTAGGTTGCACTCCTTGCTTCTATACTTGTGTAGGTTTCGAGCCCGGTTTAGCATGATCGTCCTTCTTCTCTTACTTTTTGAGGCATATCAAAGGACAATCGAAAGGTAACTGTTTGTCATCTCGACGGGCCCTCTTTTCCTTTTCTTTAAGCTTTGTTCTAATTGAGAATCAAAGACTGAGACTTGTACTTATTTCTTAATTTCACACTTTATGTATTTAGTGGTTTGTACACGTGACAACCAGATTTTGAGGGTTTTAATAGAAAAATAAGTTTTTCTGTTTTATCTTGTTCTTGTTTTATTATTTTCCGCATTTCTTTCATTTTCGTTGGGTTGAGACTAACTTGTTTTGGTGGGAATATACAAGTGTCCTCACGTCTATTTTTGGGTTGTGACATCATCATAGAGTAGTTCCTAAAATCATGATTCATACATGTGTGAGAAAACTATTGACCGATCAAGATTTCTTAATATGTGAGAAAACATTTCACAATTCGCATATGTGAGAAAACCTTTCATCGATGCTTTTCTTAAAGGCAACCTTAATTCATAAAACTTAAGCATATAACATGAGAGTTGAGTAATTTGAAGGAAAAAAATGTGTTTGCAACAAAAGTAAAATTTCATATCTTCTCAATAAATTAAATTAAGAAAAGGAATAAAGAAGAGGAAAACTCTAATCGATCAAAGGATCGGAGGAAGATCGAAAATGGCAGAAACTGTAAATGAATTCAAAATGCAAAAAAAAAAATGAACAGCTAGAGGAAAAATGAGCTCACGAAATGGATTTGATGCGGAGCAAAACTTACAAGCAATCTCCTGTGCTCTGATACCATGTGAAAAATAGCAACTCAGACTGTGAAGTAAATGAAGAATTCCATTAATGCAAGCTAAGCTCATATGGAGAGAACTGAAACTGGAAAGGAGAATTGCATGAAGCTGTAAAATTTTATTGAAAATGAATTAAGGAACTAAGCATTACAATGTGATCATTTATATACAATCAATGATTTGGGAATTCTAGAAGATTCTAATCCTAACTGCATAAAAGAATTCTATCAACCAAACTGATGCCTAACTAACTGCAATATAACTAACTTTCTTAACATTAATTATAACTAATTCGACTGTGTATTCTCATCAAATAGCTTATCCGCTCCACGCGTGGCCAATTTTCCAGAAGCCACTGTATTTATGACTTTCTTGGTTTCTTTTCAACTAGCGCGGAGCGGACCTGGTAGCATAGCCGCTCCACACACAGTCTATTCTTGCACCCTCAAGTTCTTCTTCATTTTCTAAGTTCTTTTAGCTGAATGACTATTGAATGCGTTCTTTGTCATTTCGATGAGCTTCTACTCAGATTTCAAAGCTCCATTACAAATCTATTTTCGCTCCAAACTTATTAATTAGCTTTGACATAAATCTACTATACAAAGAAACACACTTAATAAGCATATAACGATTTTAATAATGGTCAAGTGATGGTAAAAAAAACACATATATATGAGGTCTTCATAACAATTAAATATATGCATTTTTAGCCTAATATTAGTAGATTTTACACGATCTTGAAATATTAACATTTCTCACAAAAGTGATACTTGATCACATACTTTATTATATTCTTGTCGATGGTATATATTTGTCTGCGTGTTCCAAAAGTAAGAAAAAATATGTACTCTTTCATCTACTTTTGATTGTCATGTTGAGCTTTTTAAAAGTTAATTTGACTAAATTTTAAAGTTAAATTAAATTACATTAATTCGATATTTAAAACAAAAAATTTTGATATTCAAAAACTATACAAAAAATACTATAAATTGCGATTTTTTGTATATCAATATGATTTAAAAATATATAATAAAATGTTAGTCAAAGTTCTTATAGTTTGACTCTAAAAAAGAAAATCATAACAATTAAAAGTGGACGGAGATAGTAAATGATACACTTCTTTGAGAAGAATGTCGATTAATATAGCATGTATTTGGCAAGATATATACCATGCATCACAAAAATAATTATTCTCAAAATTCTATCACTTTCTTTTTCCTATTAATTTTTTTTCAAACTTTACTTCTGGCTACTCCATCAACTCAATTTCGTTGCGTAAGTGAGGATGCCAGTCATCATAGTCTGAACTTGAAATCTTTCGTAGGCTCATCTCGTCGATTGGCATTCCGATCCTGATCATTCATACATAGTCGGCGCTTTTAGTCATAGGCTATCGCCCATTCCTGATAGCCGCAGCTCTGCCCGTTCCCTATTCCATTAAAGAATGAATGGGAATTGATCTGACAACAGCTGGGCAAAATCCATCTCTATGTTCGCTGCTCCATTAATGCCACTTCATTTCATAGGGATAGTGCTAGCCTTGAGATTCTTCAATCTCTACTGGAATAAAGGTGCATGCATTAATTATACGTTCTCATTGCAAGGAAACTGCTTTAATTTTTATTTTATTTTTTGAAAAATAAAAAACTTATCAAATTTACATATTTAGTTGGTGAGTTCAAATTATTTAATAAGGTAAATTTAAAAGGTAAATGTGTTAGAACAACAATAATATTGTCAACATATTCGGTGTATTTCTATAAATAGGATATTCTGAAGATGATGTCATGTATGTTGACCTTACAAGTTATACCTTTCATTATAAGGTAAAGAGTCTAATTTTGATAGACTCTTAGCTCAAGAAAATATTAAGTATTAGTCAAGATTGTTTTGTAAATAATACTCCCTTTGTTTTAATTTTATAATTTGTTATGTTTGATTTTGATTTGAGACACAATTTTTATTAAAAAATTAAATCTTATAGTTTTAAACTAAAAACATATAGAATATACCAAAATGTCCTTTTTTCTGGTTGTCTTAAGTATTATCACGCAATAACGCAATGTTTAAAGTATTTTTGTTAAATAAATCATGATTTTAATAATATGCATTAATATGAAAGAAAAAATATATATAAATAAGGACAATTTTTTCAAGTCATAATTGATTTATATTTATTTTAAATAGATTCAAAGAAAGTTAAAAAAAAAATAAAGAAGGTGTAATATCGAAAATCACATGGGAAGTGAATATTATACGACAAATCTGGAAGAAAGATCTCTGAAACTATCCTTTTAAAAAGGTTAAAACGATAGATTAATGACAAAGTTCATCATTAATTTCATTTCTTTTAGTTGTTCACAGATCCCCAAATTCGTAGCAAGCAGCAACAACAACATCAACAACAACAACAACAACAGTAATTTAATACACAAAATATTTTATGTTCATATAAGATCTGAAAAAGAACCATATCACACGTTCGCTGTAAGCTTACGTTATATTTTCTATTATATAGAAAGGTGAAGACGACTAACGACCAAGGGCAAATTAGTAATTGTGTTATTATGCAAGGGTAAAAATTACGGTCTAGAAGCAGGCAACACTTGGTCAACATGCCTGCTTCTTTATAAGGCTATTTTAGGTACTCAATAATTATAATGCCTCATAAATATTGTATCAAGTTGCTTTAGAAGCATACATATTTATATTTTTCCAATAAAACCAGCTTGTTTGGGCCTAATTACACATTCACCCAACGAAAGCATGCAGCTTTTCTTACCGTGGGTCCCCATTGCCACATAATTGACATACCTTGGTTTTCTTTTCCATTTAAAACCTTAAAATAGCAAGTTTAAATATATTAAATAAATAATTTTTATTTTGTCTAGATAATAAATCTCAAGTTTCAATTTGTCTAATTTTAACTTCATAAAACTTAAAAAGTAAATAATATTTTTAACTTTGTGATCTTAAGTTAAAATAAAAATGTATCAAAATATTTTTTAATTTTGTGATCTTAAAATTATATACAAAATTAAAATTAAAGAATAAAAAAATAATATTTAATTTTTATATTTAGTGTGACCTTAAAATCACGTGAAAAGTTAAAATTAAAAATAAATAATAATAAAAAGAGAGATGTTTTATATGTTTAAATCATTTAACTTTTCATGTGAACGATTTGAAATATTAATTACTCTATTAAGGAGTAATATTTTCTCTACAAAACATAATAGAGGTAAAAATAGTGACCTGGAGATATAATATACTATTTTTTTTTAACTGCTTCTAACTTAGGGCATTTATATAATTTTTTATTTTAATTTTTTTTACTCTTTTGGATATTTAAAAATTACGTGATTATTTTAATAAATCATGATAATTAAATAATTAAAATATTTAAATTATAAAACACATAAAGAATTCAATTGTCTCTCAAAATTATATCGGTGCTACATAAATAGGACAGAAGAAATAACATATATTATTTGAAAATGACGTAAAAATATGATAAATCACAATAATTAACAATTTGAAATATTTGGAAGATATATAAAAATACGGTTAATCTTGAAATTCTATTTGTGCAATGTAAATTGGGACATAAGAAGTAATTATTTGAAAATTATGTAAAAAATTCTATAAATCATTATAATTAAAAACTTAAAGTATTTAAAACCCATATAAAAATTTGGATAATTCTTTAAATTCCAACTATATCACATAAATTAAAATCGAAGGAGTAACATATATTGGGTATAACTATCATTGTAACTATCTTGTTAGCTTTCAACCAAAAGCTAACAAGATTTTGTAGTTACATATTTATTATTTAGTTAAATAATAAATATGTCATTTCTATATATATATTTTTATTACTATATATAATAAGTGGGAATATCTACTACTTTGCACATGACAAGTGTTACATGTGCTTAGATAGCGTTGTACATTCTTCTTTTATGGTTGTATCTTTAAAATTTATATTATTGGACAATTTAACACCATTAATCACAATAATTAATAACTTAAAACATATTTAAAAAAAATATGAAAATTTGGATGACTCTCCAAATTTTATTTGTGTCACATAAATTGAGACAACAAAAATAACATATATTGGGTCCATTTTAATTTATTTGTCTTTTTTTTTGTGTTTTTTATATTTAAAAATTACGTATAAATACTATAAATCATGATAATTGATAACATAAAATATGTTTTGAAAAAAATACAAAAAATTCCACTGATTCTTCAAGTGATTCTATCGTAAAAATACTATAAATCATGATAATTGACAACATCAAATATTTCAAAAATAAATACATATAAAAAAATTCGATTGATTCTTGAAATTAATCTATCATTACAAATTATAAATCGTGATAATTGACAACTTACAATATTTATTAAAAAACACACAAAAAAAGAAATTTACTGATTCTTAAAATTAATCTATCAATGTCACATAAAATGAGACAAAAGTAGTAATATGTATTATTTAATGTGAAATTATTGAAAACTACGTAAAATGTATTGTAAATCTTAACAATTAACAACATTTGATTGACTCTTGAAATTTTATCTATGCTGCATACATTGAGACAAACAGAGTAATATATATTAAGTATTTAAAATTACGTACAACCTTATTGCTTTTTGTAGGCTTCGAATTATCATGGTCATTTTTTAGGTTGATACAAGTTTTGTACATTTTCTATTTAATTTTTTTTTAATATTATAAATCGCAATAATTAATAATTTAAAATATTTAAAAAAATATATTAAAAATTGAGTTGGTTTTGGGAATTTTATTTATACTATATAAAATGGGACAAAGGAAGCAACATATATCATTTACAAATGACTTAAAAAGCATTAAAATTTACAATAATTACCAAATTAAAATATCTAAAAGCTATATAATAAAATAGGTTTACTCTCAGAATTCTATTAGGCTCACATATATTTGGACAGAAAAAACAACACATATCATTTTAAAATTATCAAAATAGTATTATAAATAATAATGATTAACAACTTAAAATATCTAAAAGACATTTTAAAAGGGTTAATTTTGTAATTTTATCCATATCACATAAATTAGGACAAAGTGACCAGTAATGTAGGTTATTTGAAAGTTACATAAAAATATTATAAATCACAATAATTAATAACTTAAAACATTTTTTTTTAAATATGAAAATTTGGATGACTCTCCAAATTTTATTTGTGTCACATAAATTGAGACAACAAAAATAACATATGTTGGGTCCATTTTAATTTATTTGTCTTACTTTTTTGTGTTTTTTATTTTTAAAAATTGCGTAAAAATACTATAAATCATGATAATTGACAACATAAAATATGTTTTCAAAAAAATACAAAAAATTCCACTGATTCTTGAAGTGAATCTATCCTAAAAATACTATAAATCATGATAATTGACAGCATAAAATATTTCAAAAATGTTATATGTGGGTAGTCTTATTATGCCTTAAATTTAGTGTCAAAGAAAGTACAGATTTGTAATAAAAAAACTTATTCATTTATCCACTCAAACAATCACTTCAAAAATAACTCTGTTATTAGCCCCAAAACATACCATTTATGAAGAGGAGGATGACCAAGGGTAAATTCATAAATAATTAAAATGTACAACTTAATAGCAATTGTACTTCGTGCATGGGAAGTACTGAAATTCCAAAAAAACCACCCATATTCTAGCATATTCTTGAGGCCACATGGCTATCCACACATTGGAAGAGTAAAACAAAGTAATCACATGGACTTCTATAAATGTAGGGCCCATTATTGTCTTCAAAAGTTTTCTTACTTTTTTTATTTAATATACTAATAAGTTAATAACATTCAAAAATCATAGAGTACCTTTTTTCTTTTTCTTAAAGTAGTGTAACATCCAATCTACTCAATTATTGTATTTTGTTATTCCTTCTCAAATTCATAAATAATTTATATTCATCATATTTACGGACAACAATTAATTTCATATAAAAGGCTAAGTTCACACACAAGAGGAAAGTCCTCATTAATAGATTACCTAATCATAACCGTCCACGTGGCTTTCCTTTTCATTATTGGAAACTCAAATACACCTATGGGTCCCACATATTATTCTAACCCTACATAATGCATTAAAAATATCATATTATAATCCCATTCACTCATTCCTCTTTGTCCTCTTTCATTAATTTACTACAATATCCGTATTAATATATTTATCTGATTTTAACTTGATATAAAATTCTAAAAAAATATTATTTATAAAAGCCACAATGCAACTATCATTCTAACTATCTTGTTAGCTTTCAACCAAAAGCTAACAAGATTTTTTGTTACATATTTATTATTTAGTTAAATAATAAATATGTCATTGTATGAGCTATTTATTACTCATTCCTTTTGAATTTGTTAATCTGATTTTGATCTGACACATAATTTACGAAAGTAAATTAGATTTTGAGAAAAAACATTAAGTGATACTTGAAGTTGTCCCAGATTCAAAAAGACACCTTAACTTTGCGTGTGTCCTATTATCCCACAAAACATTCAAAATCACAATAAATACACATTTTTTACACAATATTTCCACTTTGGGCAAAAATATCCTTCAAATGTGCAATTTCTTAAAAACAAAAAGTCGGACCCATTATTGATATATTGAAGGATGCTTTGGTAATTTCCTATGATGAATTCGTTTTGTTTGTTTCTTTTAAATTTATTTTACTATACTAAATAATTGTATAAAATATTATGAATCACGATAATTAATTACTTAAATATTTAAAAGATATAAATATATATAAAAGATTTGATTGACTCTTCAAATTTTACCGGTGACACATAAATTGGGACAAATGAAATAATATATATTATTTGAAAATTTCTTAGAAAGTACTATAAATTACAGTAATTAACAGCTAAAAATATTTCAAAGACAAAAAAAAAGATTGAATCTCAAATTTTTTTTACTACTACATAATTGAGAAAGAAGAAACAACCTCTATTATTTGAAAATGGCGTAAAAGTATTACAAATCATACAAGGTGAAGACGACCAGGACGACCAAGGGCACTTTTGTCATTTTATCAAAATTATCAGCTTAAAACAGTTGTACTTTCTGCTTCAAAATTATTGAATTTCTCAAATACCCAACCAAGTTGCTATAATTATGATGGACACGTGTACTTCCTATCATGAAAAGCACAAAAAATATCACAAGTGGTCGTACTATCTAAACATGATGGGACCCATTTTTAATTCAATTTATACTTATTACATTAACACCTTTACTTTTTGCACTAAAATAAATATAAAAAGAAACAAAAATATTTAAAATGTATTAAATGAATAAAAATAAAAATATTTTAATTAGGGACCATAAAAATTAATAAATAAAATGGATAGATAAATTAAATGAAATTAAAGTAAACTAAGAGTCTCACTAAATTTTAAAATAAATAATTTTAAAATTTTGTGAATCAGGCATTGAAGAGAAATAATAAGTATTCTTCGTTTTCAATTTACGTACATTGATGAAAAGAATATATTGATAGTAAAATAATTTAAATTTTAAGATTAAGTAGATGAAAATTTAATTAATTATAGTGGATTGTTTACTTTATTTACTTAATATTGCTATTCTTTTTTCTCAAATAAGAAGTTAAGAATCAAAACACATGAAAATCAATACATTAATTAGAGAAGTAAATAAATTTAAGTAGATTAATATTTAGAAAGAGATGTCAAAAATAGCAAATGCCTAATAGTAATTTCAAAAATTATGAATAAATTTCGGAATAAGATAAAAAAAATTGGGCAAGGAAATCAATATGATATGTAATGATATATGTATCAAAATATCATGTTAATTTAATATTTAATTCTAGATAGATTTTTTTATAAAAAAAAAAAGAAGAGAAAATGCATTTATGTTTTGAGATTGTTTGCAAATTTTTCACTAAACTGATAAAAATAACAAAAATACTTATTCCTGCTAAAAAAAAAAACTTATTCTGCATGAAAAAAAGAGAATCAAAAATATATATTGTATCATGCTAAGAAAATTATGTTCATTAAGATAAATTATACATATACTGAACTTCATGCGATAATGAAACATGCTACTTAGTTTGAGTTTTTATGTGTGTGATAAATAAAAAATATTAATCTCTCTGTTTCAATTTGTTTGTTCTATTTTGACTTGGAATGAAGTTTAAGAAATTAAGAAAGATTTTTTAATCTTGTGGTTTTAAATTTAAAATGTGTAAAATATAGTAAATGTCTTTTAATCTTGTAATCTTAAATATGTTATGTGGAGTTGGAACTAAGAAAAGAAAAGGAACATTACTTTTTAATAGATTATAAAGAAAAATATGACTGATTAATTGAAATGAATAGGATAGATTTCAAGATGATAATACATAAGGATTCATGATTTTTATATAAGATATAATTCAATCTAACAGACAAATTAACATTGAATCCTAATAAATTTGTGTCATTATAGTAAAAACTAAATAAATTAAATATTAGACTTGAGTGTTTTACAACTTAAAAAATGAATCTACCCATCCTTAATACCAATTATACTTAAAATTATTATTGGGTTAATTTAATTTAATATTTTTTATTCAGTATTCAATATTAATATTAGAGTTCGATTAATTCTAATGTGCGCCGAAATAGGGCACATTCAGATATAGTGGTCCCTACTAAGAATTTTTTTCATATCCAAAACTCAAAATTAAGATATTTAATTAAGGAAGGAGCAACTCAATGCAATGATGCACTATATTCTTTGATGGTTATTTTAATATTTTTTATACTAATTTTTTTTACCAGAATCAATATTAATTAATATTGACTAGAATGCTATAAAAGTGCCTTTTAATATTTGTTAAATAACGATTAATAATCGATTATATTGGGCCCGTATCACGGGCCTTAAGAATCTAGTTAAGCATAAAAATTGAGGACAACTAATTAAATAGAATCATATACTAGTAGACAACCAGTAAATATTTAATAATTGAATAAAATAACAAATAATGTCCAACGCAGAGCTTTATTCAAGGGTTGACAATGTGATAATTGGATAAGCTGTCACTCTCAAGACACAATTTTTGCATAGTTGGAAAGACTAATTACAGGTCTACAATACTTTATTATGACTAATTTTATAATTAAAAATAATATAAGAAAAATAATATTATATAACAACACGTAATATATTTATTAGGCTGATATCAAGCTGATAAAATGACAAAAACATCCTTTTTGCTTGAGTGTAAATTTAAAAAGAGTGAACATTCGCATAGAGCCACTCAAAAATATCCTAATTACGTTTCATAACTATAGGTTGCTAATTACAATTTGTAGCTATATGTTATAGGGAGGAGAATGGCAAGCGAGATAGGGAGAGGGAGGAGAGAGGCGAGCGAGAGAGGGCAGAGAATGGGAGAGAGGTGAATTGTATATGTATATCGGTTAAAAAATTGTATATTATACATATGTATTTGTATATTCTAGTCAGCGAGATTGGGAGAGGGAGGAGAGAGGCAAGCGAGAGAGGACAATAATTTGTATAATTCACATGTTTTTGTATAATTGAGTAATATATTGTCTGAAATTATACAGATATGATAAAACTCAAAATAACGAATTGATACAAACATAAACATACGAACTTTAAACAGTTATAAAAAATATATTATACAAATTACATTATATATATTATATTATACAAAATTCAAAAACTACACGTTTATACAAACTTTAAAAAGTTATACACAAAAAGATTGAATATATATGATGACAAAACTGAAAAACCAAAGGAAATCATCGTCATATACAAATACAAACTATCGTATACAAATACAAATCAAACAAATAATTGTTAGTTGTGAATTATACAAATGTGTGAATTATACATATACAAACGTGGCAAATTATACAAACTCGAGGTTAGCCCACGTAATTAATAGTTAATGTCGCAGGTGATAATTATAGCAAACTATAAATATAATAAATAATTAAATAATATATATTTGCTTAACCGCGTAATTTTCTCTAAAATTAACCCTATCATTAGTAACTCAAATAAATAAATTCATTAGTCAGACTAGTTGAATAATTCAGCACAAATAGTAAATATCTATTCCACTTCCGTGCCAAGTGTGAAAGTTAATTATTTTTTCCTTTCAGTCGCAATCTTTAGTAGTTAAAATTAAAAAAAATGGCCAAATGCCCCCTAATCTATATTCGAATTTTCAACTACACATTTCAATTTTACGGAGGTCCTATTACCGCCTTGAACTTTTTAAAATTGAAATTTCTATCTCCCTAAACGCTTACATAGCAAAGTGAGTGTATTTCACTCTCTTTGAGAGAGTGAAGACGAAAAAAAAATATTAAAATATTATTTCTAATATATTTTTCATAAATAAATGTATATTTATTTATTATTCCGTTTTTTCCTAATTATTTTTATCTCTTTTAATTTGTTTTCTTCTTCATAGCAACTTGATACAACATATATGGCAAGCATCAAATTTCATCACCATTTTGAAATCATCGCCAACACTACGTCAATCATACACCACAAATCGTATTAGCAATTTCACCCACCAATTTCCACAATCAAGAATTATGTACCAAAAGTATTTCAAATCAAAGCAAAATTAAGCTTGACTAAGGATACCCAATTGTTTTTCTTCGATAAACTTTGAATATTAAGAAATTATTTCATCCTATATTCAATACTCAACAGACCCATAGAAATCTTCCTCAACTAATTTTAATAGCTAGTCATTTTTCTACAAATCTAAAAATAATGTAACACCCGTTCTTCATCTTCTTCGACATATTGCTTTGAAAATTTGATTTAAAATCACCTAAATTCTTCTCAAAATCGCCTATAAATTCTGAATATAAGCTTTTCTCGACATTTTGATTCCTTTGATATATTACCCACTCAAAATGGAGCTCGTTTGTGGCAAATCAAATTTCGAACTCAAGCTTTTGAACTATCTTTAATGGAGGTTTCAAGTTGGTGCTTCACATTTTAAACTATGAGCTTTAGTTTTCAGCCATACAGAACTCTTCCAACCATCAACGAAAGCAGCTCCCAAATCGAAGAATATAGATCCAATAATTTCATATGGAAGCTCATCGATTTCCATGGAGTTTCGGCTATTCTCAAATCTAAAAATCTTAACCATGAACTCAGTCAAACTCATCATGTTTAGCTTCAAATAATTACCAACCATCTATGTTATCAACAAGTTTCAAATTTGAAAATCCAAAATACATCCATAAAATTTGGCATTGTGACCTTTAACTAGACTATAAATCAGAAAGGAAAAAGAATAAAAAAAAAAAATTTAATAAAATTTCCACCTGTCAGTGCGTGGGTTTCACCGGCCAACATAAATGTGATTGTGACGATTTAGGAGTGTAATAATATCAAACTTAAATAGATCAAGGGGGTAATAGGATCCCCGTAAAGTTAAAGTGTTTAGTTGGAAATCCGAATATAGGTTAAGGGGCATTTGACCATTTTCTCGTTAAAATTAATATATAAAATATCATTTTAAACATGTTCCTTGACTAAATTATTTAGAATTAATTTAATTTAATTAATCACAATTTTTGTAAGAACAGTATATAATTTTAGTCCACTTCTTTTATCTCTTTTCTTTTTCCTCTTTTTTGAACCTTTACATGCTCTTTTTATGATACTGCTTGGAATATTGGGAGTGAGTGCTACTCCAATTCATAGTGGAAAAAGATATTATGATTCTTCAATCTCTACTCGCACTAAGTTTCTATCTTTCTCTTAGGAATAAAGGTGCATAAACACTAGAATTAAAAAAAAATATTACGATAATTAGTTAGCAATAATAATATGAGTATTTATAATTAATATTCTATGTAAATATTGTTAAAGATTTTAATGACTCTGAAAGCAATGTCATTGATTCAATTGGCGCTAAAAAAAACTTATTATATATATATAAAATGAAATATTTGTGTTAATCATTGATTCAAAAGGTATGCAAAAATTAAAATAGATAAATAAAAATGAACGAAAAGATTATAAATTGTAGATAGATATAGAGTGTGTTTGGTATGAAGGAAAATGTTTTCCTGGGAAACAAGTAGATTTTTGACTTATTTTCTCATGTTTGGTTGGTGAGTAGAAAATATTATCGAAAAATATGTTTTACTGTTTAATTTATGAATGAATTTTTTTTTTTTTGAGAAAATATCTTTTATTTTTACTAGAGAGTAGAAAATAATTTTTGAAATTGATTTTTTTTTTTTAAAAAAAACTTAATTTTTTTTGGAGGGGGTGGTGGCTGGTAGGGGGCTGATTGGGGGGGGTGGCCGGTAGGCGTGGTGTGGGGTGAAAATAAAATTTTGAAATTGGAAATATTTTTTAAAAGCAAATTTTTTTTTTGGGGGAGGTGTGGGGGGGGGCCGAGGGTAGGGTAGTAGGGTGAAAAATAAAAATTTGAAATTGAAAATATTTTTTAAAAACAAACTTTAAATTATTTTTTTTGGGGGAGGGATTCTGGTAGGGGGGGCTGGCGGGGGGTCGAGGGTAGGGTGGTGGGGTGAAAAATAAAAATTTGAAATTGAAAATATTTTTTAAAAACAAACTTTAAACTATTTTTTTGGGGGGGGGGTGGTGGTAGGGGTGGGGGTGAAAAATAAAAATTTAAAATCGGAAATATTTTTTAAAAACAAACTTTAAATTTATTTTTTCAACAAAAAAATTATAATATGAAGTTGGAGGAGAGTTTTAGAAAATGTTTTCCGTTATTTTTGAATGAAAGTCATTTTTCTTAAATTTGAGAAAAATAAGTTTATTTGGAAAACATTTTACCCAACCAAGTAGAATTTTGACTTATTTTCTCATGTTTGGTTGGTGAGTAGAAAATATTTTTTAGTGTTTAATTTATGAATGAAAAATATTTTTGAGAAAATATCTTTTATTTTTACTAGAGAGTAGAAAATAATTATTGAAATTGAAAATATTTTTTTAAAAAAACTTATTTTTTTTTTGGAGGGGGTGGGTGGCTAGTAGGGGCCTGATTGGGGGGGGGGGGTAGCGGGTAAGCGTGATGTGGGGTGAAAATATTTTTTGAAAGCAAACTTTAAAATTATTTTTTTTGTGGGAGGGGGGGGGGGGTCGACGGTAGTGTGGTGGGGGGAAAAAATAAAATTTTGAAATTGAAAAATATTTTTAAAAACAAACTTGAAATTGGAAATATATTTTTGAAAAACAAACTTTAAATTTATTTTTTTTCAACAAAAAAATTGTAATATGAAGTTGGAGGAGAGTTTTGGAAAATGTTTTCCTTGATTTTTGAATATAAGTCATTTTCTTAAATTTGAGGAAAATGAATTGATTTGGAAAATATTTTCCAAAATATTTTACCCAACCAAATATAAAAAAATTGAAAAATATTATCCGAAAAATGTTTGCCTTCATACCAAACACACCCATAGAATCGACAAATTTTTTTCAATAGACCCTAGTCAAATAAGAATAATTTTAAACAGACATATTAACGGCCTCGTGAATGCTTAAAATCATTCACATTTATCATATAGTAATAATTAATTAAATTCTGCCATAGACACCAAATATTATCTTTTCTATTTGGGCAACGACTAGAAGATTAATATCATTAATTTACACAATCTCAAAATATCGATGCAACTGTGGGGGTGATATAGAGTTAACAGTATAGGTTTTGCAGATCATCACTAATTTTATGTTCAAGCCAGATACTAATTATTTAAAATATCTATTTACTATATATATAAATTGCTAAATTAAAAAATATTATTCTCTTGGAAGCATATTTAAATTAAAGCACTCTTACTTAAATATCATAGTAAATATTTAATATTGGATTACATAGAGAGAATAAATTTGGAAGAAAACAATTAATAAATCCTTAATCACATGAAATATCATTTATTTTAGATCAGAATAAATAGGTATAAGCATTACTCAATATGAACAGGAAGAGTAATATTGTAGTGACTGGAGAGGCGAGATTAGAGCTTTAACTTTATGAGTTCTAAAATTTATTATGACGATTTTAAGTAGTAATAATTGGATTAGTTCTAAATTTAATATTTCTACATATATAATAAATTTACTATCACAAATATACTATTTAAGAAAAATCTACTGAGTTGGACTAAACCAAAGAAAGGGGTGTGAAACCTTGAAAGATGGGAAGCACACTACAACAATAAAGGCTTTTAGCGGCAATTAATATACACTTTAGCGGCAATACAAATTGCCACTAAAGCTTTTACCGGCGTTTAATTAATTGCCATTGGATCCAATGTCGCTAAAGGCTTTAGCGGCAATTATAAAGAGTGCCGGTAAAGATACCAACTATTGCCACTAAAAGGTCTCAACTTTAACGGCATTTATTTAGCGGCAATAACAATTGCCACTAAAACCACCTTGACTTACATCTTGCATTGCCATTAATGACGCACCTTATTAGCAATAAAATTAACCACAAATTGGAAAATATTAATAGTAAAAAATATTGTTCTTCATTAAAATCATAATTAACAAAAAAACATTAAATATGTAATTCTTCTTTCACTCACAACTTTCAGTAGATGACACTTTGCTTTCTCCTTATAAACATCAGGAATTGCATTATAAAACCTTCCTTTTAGACACTCGAACATTGCACGTTCATGATTTAATTCCCTCTTCTCTGCATGAATTCGTACCACTTAAACTCACTTGATAAATGAAATTGAATGCGCTTTTTTCTTTTTCTGGATAATCCATACCTTGAGGAACTGATTCGAGGACTTTGATGCTCGATGTCAGAGATTTTCTGTTCTATAGTTGACGAGAAATGTTGGTCGCCAAATCGTACATCCATATCGACAGTGCATCCAGCTTTGAAATCCAATCCTCGTAGTTGAATTCTTTTAGATGAGCAGAAACTTTATATTACTCGCTTTGACGGGGAAAACAAATAAGCTCAACTCACCAGACGTGTTTTTTAACCTACTTGTTGCATGCCAATTTCTCCCTGCACAAAAATTAAAATGTTGGCTTACCTCGATTTCACCTCGTGGTGTAAATTACAAATGGGATCTACAACACCCGATTTACATATTTGGTCTATGGCTGAGACGACCAAAAATTTGTTAACAATACAAACTCTAGTAAGAGCACCACGATCAATTGATGGTTAGAATAAATCAAACACACACGAATATGAGGAAAACAATCAGATAACAAATCACAACAACCTTGTTAATAAAACTTCATTGCACGAGGTTTAAATCTCATGTTGCCCAGAAAACACATTTTTTTATGTATGCGATAGTAGTGCGTTGCTTAATCACAATTCGGCACTGAAATGCAACATACGTACGGCCAACACACTCCTTTACTTAACACTTAAATTCATCCATACTGATATAAAAGCACTCATGACGCATTGAAGAAAGAAATTTCAGTGAAACAATTTATCAAACATCTAACAAAATGCATATCACAAATGTTCAAAGATAGAAGACATGAAAAACTATAAAAATCTGAAACCATCAAAAGTGATGATAAGTGTAAAGGAGAGAAGGACGAAACACCTCTTGCCGGCGAGCGAAATCATCAAAAGTGTTGGTATTAAGCCTATTCTGTATTGATCTCTTTGTAATTGTCTCCACCCGATAAACATACATTGTATGCTCCAATGGCCACCCACACTCGACTCTTAGCACAAAACCCTAATTATATTTCATTTACAGACCCAAATTGAAGGAAATTGAGAACTGAAAATAGCTAGGGCAGAGATTTGGGGGAGATAATCGGTTGAGAGAGAAGCAGAGAGCATTGAGGAAGAGGGAATAGTTTAATTTTTTTCTAAAAGGATTTGAACTTAAAAGTAATTGCCACTTGAAAGTACTTTTATCTTTTACCTGCAAAAGTTTAATTGCCGCAATAGGTGACTTTAGAATATAAATTAGTGGCATTTAATTAATTGCCACTAAAAGTCTATTTTGGTGTAGTGGCACCCGCTTCAATTCAACGGTCTAAATAATATTGGCAATTACGTACATATCTTTAATTAATTTCTCAAATTTCAAATGAAACATCATTTATTTTAACAATTACGTATGTATCTTTTTTGTAATTTTCAATAAATTTCTTGGATTTTACGTGAAACATTATTTATTTTAGATGAGAATAAAAAGATAAAAACAAGATTTGGCTACTTGTTCCTAAGTGGATCTATTCCACAGGGCGCAACAACGCACGGTTCTCCTGCCATTTTGACCCACACATTATTTATAACGCGCAATTCATTCAAACTTTACATTTTCCTTTTATGATACATCTTGAATATTTAGGAGTGATAGTGCTAGTCCATTTTGTAGTGGGAAAGTATAATGATGCCCAGTCTTAAGATTCTTCAATCTTCATCGAAACAAAAGTAAGATTTGGAGAGAGTGGTGTATATGCTGAATTTACACCTTTCATATTATGGGGTAAAAGCATTATTTTCATAGACCCTTGACTCAAGAATATATTGTCAGTCATATTTTGTAAATAGTACTTCCTTTGTTTTATTTTTGATTTAACACAGAGTTAAAAAAAAATAGATAAAAGTTTTGAATCTTATAGTCTTAAATTAAAGATATATAGAATGTATCAAATTAAAATGCCCTTTAATCTTACAATCTTAAATATGTGGTGAAAAGTTGAAATTAATGAATTACCAAAAAACAAAGGAACATTTCTTTTAAACAAATTAAAAAAATATGTAGTAGTAAATTTTGACAAGAGAGCACATATGCATATATATCATATACCATGAGAGTAGAACATCATCAAAAGATGTGGTGCAGTGGATGAGGTTGCTCCTCTTTTAATTAAAGGTCTCAACTGGAGCCTTGAATATGACAAAAATCTTGTTTAGGGAGCGCTCCCCCCCTCCCCCCGAATGAGGTCTTACACAACGCTAATCTGTAATAGTTGGATTCCAATGCAGCTATCAACACCGAATAGAAAACCAAAAAAAGCACAGTATAAATTCAGAATAGTCAAACTCTAATACAAATATAGAATATCAATAATGTATAATGCAATCAGGTACACCGAATAGGAAAACACAAAAAGAAAATACAGTATAAATTTAGAATAGTGTAATGCTGGTATCGGACACGGATAACGTATAAAGCGATTAAGTGTGAAACTTGAAAGGGGGAGGAAGCTTCTACCTAGCTATCTTCTACGAAGTTTCCAATTTCTTGAATTTAACTACCTCTCTCCTAACTGGACTTTTTCTACAAGGCTCAATTAAAAAAAATCATGTTCACACTTCTAGCCCCCACTTTTGACTAATCATATATAAAAATACCTTTATCCCACAACCTTATATTATATATATAGGCATTACCAAAACCCCTCATTGGCTCACCAAACTCATCTTCTATTATCCTTTCCCAACAAAAAAAAATAAAAATCCAAGAAACAAACAAAGTCAAGAATCCAATATTTGACTTGAGTACTAATTCATACGACGTTCGATTCAATCTCAACGTTTAAACTAATAGTCTAAATTCTTGTTACGTTCAAGTTATTCAGATATGAAAGAGAGTGGTTATTTGACGTCATTCAAGAGGTTGAACAAGAATAAAAATGGCGCATCTAAAAGTCTTAGCAATGGTGGTGATTCTCAAGGGGAAATAACAACGAGTAATGATGATAATAATAATTCTACGAATTATAAGGCAACCTCATTGAGGCGGAGATTCAAGAATTTGTGTTCGCGGAAGAAGAGGAGTCTATACAAATTGCGTCATCATTGGTTCGTTGAATTTTTTTTATTCAAGATTGCCTCTCTTTTGGAAGCAATTGCTATGGTTGCTACCTTAGTTTTCTTCTTCTTCCGTTATGGTTTTCATTTTTGATTCTTTTATAAGTATATATTTTCTTTGTAAATCAAGAGTTCATTAATATTGGATAAAAGTTGATATCTAATGGGGTGTAAGGTTCATTTGATTTATTTATTTTTATTTTATCATATTCTCAATGTTGTGAAAATATGAGGTATAAGAATTTAAGCTGTACTAATTTGCATTTCTAACTTGGAATTTTTCTTTTGTTGTTATGTACTTCTTTCGTTTCATTTTATTTGGTCTTATATTAAAATAAAATAAAATCGAGACAAGGTGGAACTGAACTATGTAATAGACAAGATGAGGAATGTCAGACTGAGATTATTTGGACATTTGAAGTGGAGATGCATAAATGTCCCCAATGAGGCATGAGATTATTTGGGTAGGAAAGGCATTGTCATAAACCCCCTTAAACTCGTTGCATCGACTAGTAATTCGCCCTGCCTCGCATCAATATAGAAAAAAATTATTTCATCACACCCCGCATTCGCCCTGCCTAAAACCTGTCCCACCATTCATAGACTAAAACCCGCACCTTACACACCTGCACATGTCTGTAGGAAATATAGAAGGAGAATACTATCTTTAGAGAATGCTCAAGTTTTATATAGGCTATTTAAGGCCACTTGAGATGATTACAATCATCAACTACATCTCTATTTTTACTACTAATAATGTAAATCAAAGGTCTTGCACAAATAACTAGACACATGTATCACAATTTACTAGATACATGTATTACAAAATTCTAAAAGACTTCTTGGAAACTAAGAGACAATTTTGGAAGACTAAACATTAATGTGGATGCATTAATTCCAACACTACTGCCCCTTAATGCATTTGCTTGACAACTCCAATGCGTTCTCGAAGATAGCAAAAATTTTCTCTAGGAAGTGCTTTGTGAAGATGTCAGCAAGTTGTTCTCCTGTCTGGCAATAATGCAACTGAATTTCGCTTTTCTCTTGTGCTTCTCGGATAAAATGATACTTGATGGAAATATGCTTTGATCTTTCATGGTTGACTGAATTTTTGGCAATTGCAATTGCTGATTTGTTATCGCAATACAAAACAGTCCCTCTTTTTTGTTTTTCACCAGTGTCTTCAATATTCTCCTAAGCCAAATAGCTTGAGAAGTAGCCTTAGCTGCTGAGACATATTCTGCTTCGGCAGTGGATTGAGCAACAACACTTTGCTTTTTTGATAACCAAGAGCAAATACTTGATCCAAATAAGAAAGCATAACCAGAAGTACTCTTCGTGCCATCTATACTTCCATCCCAACCACTATCAGAATAACCAATTAAGTTCAAATTTTCACCAAATTTGTACATTATCCCATAATCCATTGTTCCTTGCAAGTAGTGTAGAACACGCTTTGCAGCTCCAAAATGCACTTGGATTGGCTCTTGCATGAATCTGGATAATAAACTAGCAGCAAACATAATGTCAGGTCTTGTTGAAGTAAGATATAGCAGGGTTCCAATCAAGCTCCTATAAAGTGACCTATTAACTTTCTTTTCTCCATCATATTTTCCGAACTTCTCATTTGCTACTAATGGTATGGCCACAGACCTACAATCCATCATTTTGAATTTTTGAAGAATATTTTTAGTATACTTCTTTTGAGAAATAAAAATTCCTTCTTTCACTTGAGAAACTTCGATGCCCAAGAAATAGTTTAGCAACTCAAGATCACTCATTTCATAGGCTTGCATCATATCTTGCTTGAATTTTTGCGTCATCTTCACATCATTGTAAAGAGCAAATCATCCACATAGAGACAAACAATGATAATGCTGTCATGTTCTTTCTTCACATACAAAGTGGCTTCGCTTTTACTTCAAGGATCGTAAACAGTAGACAAACAACAACAAACTACAAATTCAATTCTTCCCAGTCAACATCAGACAAACAACAACAAACTACAGATTCAATCTTTCCCAATCAAACAAGAGGAAAACTCTAATCGATCAAAGGATCAGAGGAAGATCGAAAATGGCATAAATAGTAAATGAATTCAGAATGCAGGAAAAAAAATGAACAGCTAGAGGAAAAATGAGCTCACGGAGTGGATTTAATGTAGAGCAAAACTTGCGAGTAATCTCCTGTGCTCTGATACCATGTGAAAAACAACAACTCAGACTGTGAAGTAAATGAAGAACTCCATTAATGCACGCTAAGCTCACATGGAGAGAACTGAAACTGGAAAGGAGAATTTCATAAAGCTGTAATTGAAAATAAATTAAGGAACTAAGCATTACAATGTGATCCTTTATACATAATCAATGATTTGGGAATTCTAGAAGATTCTAATCCTAACTGCATAGCAGAATTCTAACAACCAAACTGATGCCTAACTAACTGCAATATAACTAACGTTCTTAACATTAATTATAACTAATTCGACTGTGTATTCTCATCAGATAGCATATTCGCTCCACGCATGATCAATTTTCCAGAAGCCACTGTATTATGACTTTCTTGGTTTCTTTTCAACTAGCGCGGAGCGAGCCTGGTAGCATAGCCGCTCCACACACAGTCTATTCTTGCACCCTCAAGTTCTTCTTCATTTTCTAAGTTCTTTTAGCTGAATGGCTATTGTATTCGTTCTTTGTCATTTCAATGGGCTTCTACTCAGATTTTAAAGCCCCATTACAAATCTATTTTCGCTCCAAACTTATTAATTAGCTTTGACATAAATCTACTATACAAAGAAACACACTTAATAAGCATATAACGATTTTAATAATGGTCAAGTGATGGTAAAAAAAACACATATATATGAGGTCTTCGTAACAGTTAAATATTTGCATTAATTTTTAGCCTAATATTAGTAGATTTTACACGATCTTGAAATAGTAACATTTCTCACAAAAGTGATACTTGATCACATACTTTATTATATTCTTGTCGATGGTATATATTTGTCTGCGTGTTCCAAAAGTAAGAAAAGTTATGTACTCTTTTCATCTACTTTTGATTGTCATGTTGAACTTTTCAAAAGTTAATTTGATTAAATTTTAAAGTTAAATTAAATTACATTAATTCGATATTTTAAACAAAAAAATTTGATATTCAGAATCGATACGAAAAATACTATAAATTGCGATTTTTTATATATCAATATGATTAAAAAATATATAGTAAAATGTTAGTCAAAGTTCTTATAGTTTGACTCTAAAAAAGAAAATCATAACAATTAAAAGTGGACGGAGATGGTAAATGATACACTTCTTTGAGAAGAATGTCGATTAATATAGCATGTATCTGGCAAGATATATACCATGCATCACAAAAAGAATTATTCTCAAACTTCTTTCTATCACTTTCTTTTTCCTATTGATTTTTTTTCAAACTTTACATGCTCCTTTAATGCCACTTCATTTCATAGGGATAGTGCTAGCCTTGAGATTCTTCAATCTCTACTGGAATAAAGGTGCATGCATTAATTATACGTTCTCATTGCAAGGAAACTGCTTTAATTTTTATATTAGTTTTTGAAAAATAATAAACTTATCAATTTTACATATTTAATTGGTGAGTTCAAATTATTTAATAAGGTAAATGTGTTAGAACAACAATAATATTGTCAACATATTCGGTGTATTTCTATAAATAGGATATTCTGAAGTTGATGTCGTGTATGCTGACCTTCCAAGTTATACTTTTCATTATAAGGTAAAGAGTCTAATTTTGATCGACTCTTAGCTTAAGAAAATATTAAGTATTAGTCAAGATTGTTTTGTAAATAATACTCCCATTGTTTTAATTTTATAATTTTGTTATGTTTGATTTTGATTTGAGACACAATTTTTATTAAAAAAATAAATAAGACTTTAAATCTTATAGTTTTAAACTAAAAACATATAGAATATATCCAAAATCATGTCCTTTTATCTTGTTGTCTTAAGTATTATCAAGCAATAACACAATTTTTAAAGTATTTTTGTTAAATAAATCATGATTTTAATAATATGCATTAATATGAAAGAAAAAAAATATAGATATAAGGACAAATTTGTCAAGTCATAATTGATTTATATTTATTTTACATAGATTCAAAGAATGTTAAAAAAAATAAAGAAGGTGTAATATCGTAAACCACATGAGAAGTGAAAAAAAAGATCTCTAAAACTATCCTTTTAAAAAAGTTAATACGATAGATTAGTGACAAAGTTCATCATTAATTTCATTTCTTTTAGTTGTTCACAGATCCCCAAATTTGTAGTAAGCTACTACAACAACAAGAACAGTAGTTGAATACACAAAATATTTTATGTTCATATAAGATCTGAAAAAGAACCATATCACACGTTTGCTGTAAGCTTACGTTATATTAAACGTAAAACTTGAGGACAACTAATTATATAGAATCATATACTAGTAGACAACCAGTAAATATTTAATAATTGAATAAAATAACAAATAATGTCCAACGCAGAGCTTTATTCAAGGGTTGACAATGCGATAATTGGATAAGCTGCGACTCTCAAGACACAATATTTGCATAGTTGGAAGACTAATTACAGGTCTACCAAACTTTATTATGACTAATTTTATAATTAAAAATAATATAAGAAAAATATTATTATATAACAACACGTAATATATTTATTAGGTTGATATCAAGCTGATAAAATGACAAAAACATCCTTTTTGCTTGAGTGTAAATTTAAAATGAGTGAACTTTCGCATATAGCCACTCAAAAATATTCTAATTACGCTTCATAGCTATAGTTTGCTAATTACAATTTGTAGCTACATGTTATAGGGAGGAGAGTGGCGAGTGAGACGAAGAGGGAGGAGAGAGGCGAGCGAGAGAGGGCAGAGAATGGGAGAGAGGTGAATTGTATATGTATATCGGTTAGAAAATTGTATATTATACATATGTATTTGTATATTCTGGTCAGCGAGATTGGGAGAGGGAGGAGAAAGGCGAGCGAGAGAGGACAATAATTTGTATAATTCGCATCTTGTTTGTATAATTCACATGTTTTTGTATAATTGAGTAATATAATGATTGAAATTATACAAATATGGTAAAACTCGAAATAACGAATTGATACAAACATAAACATATGAACTTTAAGTAGTTATAAAAAATATATTATACAAATTATATTATACAAAATCCAAAAACTATACGTTTATACAAACTTTAAAAAGTTATACACAAAAAGATTGAATATATATGATGACAAAACTGAAAAACCAAAGGAAATCATCGTCATAAACAAATACAAACTACCGTATACAATTACAAATCAAACAAAGAATTGTTAGTTGTGAATTATACAAATGTGCGAATTATACATATATAAACGTGACTAATTATACAAACTTGAGGTCAAATCATGTAATTAATGGTTAATGTTAGTTGTGAGTGGTAATTATAGCAAACTATAAATATGGTGAATAATTAAATAATATATATTTGCTTAACCGCGTAATCTTTCCTAAAATTAACCCTATCATTAGTAACTCAAATAAATAAATAAATTAGTCAGACTAGTTGAATAATTCAACACAAATAGTAAATATCTATACCACTTCCGTGCCAAGTGTGAAAGTTAATTATTTTTTTCTTTCAGTCGCAATCTTTAGTAGTTAAAATTAGAGAAAATGGTCAAATGCCTCCATAACCTATATTCGGATTTTCAACTACATACTTCAATTTTACGAAGGTCCTATTATTCCCTTAAACTTTTTAAAATTGAAATTTCTATCTCCCTAAACGCTTACTTGGCAAAGTGAATGTATTTCACTCTCTTTGAGAGAGTGAAGACGAAAAACAAATATTAAAATATTATTTCTAATATATTTTTCATAAATAAATGTATATTTATTTATTATTCCTTTTTTCCCTAATTGTTTTTATCTATTTTAATTTTTTTTCTTTTTCATAGCAACTTGATACAACATATATGGCAAGCATCAAATTTCATCACCATTTTGAAATCATCACCAACACTATGTCAATCATACACCACAAATCGTATTAACAATTTCACCCACTAATTTCCACAATCAAGAATTATGTACCAAAAATATTTCAAATCAAAACAAAATTAAGCTTGAATAAGGATACCCAATTGTTTTTCTTCGATAAACTTTGACTATTAAGAAATTATTTCATCCTATATTCAATACTCAACAGACCCATAGAAATTTTCCTCAACTGATTTTAATAATTGGTCATTTTTCTACAAATTTTAAAAAAATGTAACACCCGTTCTTCATCTTCTTCAGCATATTGCTCTGAAATTTGATATAAAATCACCTAAATTCTTCTCAAAATCGCCCATAAATTCTGAATATAAGCTTTTTGACATTTCGATTCCTTTAATAGATTACCCACTCAAAATGGAGCTCGTTTGTGGCAAATCAAATTTCGAACTCAAGCTTTTAAACTATCTTTAATGGAGGTTTCAAGTTGGTGCTTCACATTTTAAACTATGAGCTTCAGTTTTCAGCCATACAAAACTCTTCCAACCATCAATGAAAGCAGCTCCCACATCAAGAATATAGATCCAATAATTTCATATGGAAGCTCATCGATTTCCATGGAGTTTCGGCTATTCTTCAAATCGAAAAATCTTAGCCATGAACTCAGACAAACTCATCATGTTTAGCTTCAAATAATTACCAACCATCTATGTTATCAACAAGTTTCAAATTTGAAGATCCAAAATACATCCATAAATTTTGGCATTGTGACCTTTAACTAGACAATAAATCAGAAAGGAAAAAGAATAAAAAAAAAGTTTTAAATAAAATTTTCACCTATCAGCGCGTGGGTTTCACCGGCCAGCATAAATGTGATTGTGACGTTTTAGGGGTGTAATAATATCAAACTTAAATAGTTCAAGAAGGTGATATGATCCCCGTAAAGTTAAAGTGTGTAGTTGGAAATCCGAATATAGATTAGGGGGACATTTGACCATTTTCTCGTTAAAATTAATATATAAAATATCATCTTAAACATGTTCCTTGACTAAATTATTTAGAAGTAATTTAATTTTATTAATAATTAATCACAATTTTTGTAAGAACAATATTTAATTTTATTCCACTTCTTTAATCTCTTTTCTTTTTCCTCTTTTTTGAACCTTTACATGCTCTTTTTATGATACTGCTTGGAATATTGGGAGTGAGTGCTACTCCAATTCATAGTGGAAATAGATATTATGATTCTTCAATTTCTACTCGCACTATGCTTCTATCTTTCTCTTAGGAATAAAGGTGCATAAACACTAGAATAAATTAAAAAAATTTACGATAATTAATTAGCAATAATAATATGAGTATTTATAATTAATATTCGATGTAAATATTGTTAAAGATTTTAATGACTTTGAAAGCAATGTCATTGATTCAATTGGTGCTAAAAAAAAAACTTATTCTCTTATATATATAATGAAATCTTTGCATTAATCATTGATTCAAAAGGTATGCAAAAATTAAAATAGATAAATAAAAATGAACAAAAAGAATATAAAATATAGATAGATATAGGGTGTGTTTGGTATGAAGGAAAATGTTTTCCTGGAAAACAAGTAGATTTTTGACTTATTTTCTCATGTTTGGTTAGTGAGTAGAAAATATTATCGAAAAATATTTTTTAGTGTTTAATTTATGAATGCAAAATATTTTTGAGAAAATATCTTTTATTTTTACTAGAGAGTAGAAAATAATTATTGAAATTGAATAGGGGGGGGGGGTCGAGGTTAAGGTGGTGGGGTGAAAAATAAAAATTTGAAATTGAAAATATTTTTAAAAAACAAACTTTAAACTATTTTTTTGGGGGGGGAGGGGGGGCTGATAGGCTGATAGGGGTGCTGGCGAGGTGGGGGTGAAAAATAAAAATTTAAAAGTGGAAATATTTTTTAAAAACAAACTTTAAATTTATATTTTCAACAAAAAAATTATACTATGAAATTGGAGGAGAGTTTTGGAAAATGTTTACTTGATTTTTGAATGAAAGTCATTTTCCTTAAATTTGAGGAAAATGAGTTGATTTGGAAAATATTTTACCCAACCAAACATGAGAAAATTGAAAAATATTTTCCAAAAAATGTTTTCCTTCATACCAAACACACCCATAGAGTCGACAAATTTTTTTCCATAGACCCTAGTCAAATAAGAATAATTTTAATTAACAGACATATTAACGGCCTCGTGAAATGCTTAAAATCATCCACATTTATCATATAGTAATAATTAGTTTAATTCGATGACCAAAAAAAAATTAGTTTAATTCTGCCATAGACACCAAATATTATCTTTTCTATTTGGGCAACAAATAGAAGATTAATATAATTAATTTACACAATCTCAAAATATCGATGCAACTGTGGGGGTGATGTAGAGTTAACAGTATAGGTTTTGCAGATCATCACTAATTTTATGTTCAAGCCAGATACTAATTATTTAAAATATCTATTTACTATATATATATATATATATATAAATTACTAAATTAAAAATATTATTCTCTTGGATGCATATATAAATTAAAGCACTCTTACTTAAGTATCATAGTAAATATTTAATATTGCATTACATAAAGAGGATAAATTTGGAAGAAAACAACTAAATATCATTTATTTTAGATCAGAATAAATAGGTATAAGCATTACTCAATATGAACAGGAAGAGTAATATTGTAGTGATTGGAGAGGCGAGATTAGAGCTTTAACTTTATGAGTTCTAAAATTTATTATGACGATTTTAAGTAGTAATAATCGGATTAGTTCTAAATTTAATATTTCTACATATATAATAAATTTACTATCACAAATATACTATTTAAGCAAAATCTACTGAGTTGGACTAAACCAAAGAAAGGGTGTGAAACCCTAAAAAAGGGGGAAGCATCCGCTTCAATTCAACAGTCTAAATAATATTGGCAATTACGTACATATCTTTAATTAATTTCTCAAATTTCACATGAAACATCATTTATTTTAACAATTACTTATGTATCTTTTTTGTAATTTTCAATAAATTTCTTGGATTTTATGTGAAAGATCATTTATTTTAGAGGGAAGTGCTAAATGATCAGAAAATTTGGCTAGAAAATTTAAACACTTTAATATTTTTTTTATTTTAAAACAAATTAATCTTTTTTCCATTTTTTAGTTAAAATGTATGTAAGTTAAAAGGGTAAAAATGTTTAAAAATTTGAAATAACATAGAAAATCTATTATTCTAACCAAATTTTCTGGCCATTTTTTTTTTCTTATTTTAGATGAGAATAAAAAGATAAAAACAAGATTTGGCTACTTGTTCCTAAGTGGACCTATTCTACAAGGCGCAACAACGCACGGTTCTCCTGCCATTTTGACCCACACATTATTTATAACGCGCAATTCATTCAAACTTTACATTTTCCTTTTATGATACATCTTGAATATTTAGGAGTGATAGTGCTAGTCCATTTTGTAGTGGAAAAGTATAGTGATGCGGATGACCAATCTTAAGATTCTTCAATCTTCATCGAAACAAAAGTAAGATTTGGAGAGAGTGGTGTATATGTTGAATTTACACCTTTCATATTATGGGGTATAAAGATTACTTTCATAGATCCTCGACTGAAGAATATATTGTCAGTCAAGATTATTTTGTAAATAGTACTTCCTTTGTTTTACTTTTGATTTAACACAGAGTTAAAAAAATAGATAAAAGTTTTGAATCTTGTAGTCTTAAATTAAAGATATGTAGAATGTACCAAATTAAAATGCCCTTTAATCTTACAATATTAAATATGTAGTGAAAAGTTGAAATTAATGAATTACCAAAAAAGAAAGGAACATTTCTTTTAAACAAATTAAAAAAATACGTAGTAGTATATTTTGACAAGAGAGCATATATGCATATATACCATATACCATGAGAGTAAAACATTATAAAAAAATGTGGTGCAGTGAATGAGTTTGCTCCTCTTTTAATTAAAGGTCTCAATTGGAGCCTTGAATATGACAAAAATCTTGTTTAGGGAGCACTCTCCCCTTGCTCCCCCTCCCCCCGAATGAGGTCTTACACAACGCTAATCCGTAATAGTCGGATTCCAATGCAGCTATCGAACACCGAATAGAAAACCAAAGAAAGCATAGTATAAATCCAGAATAGTCAACCTCTAATGCAAATATCAAATATCAGTAATGTATAATGCAATCAGGTACACGGAATAGGAAACCACAGAAAGTAAATACAATATAAATTTAGAATAGTCAAACTGTAATGCAGGTATCAAAGCCATTAAGTGTGTAGCTTGAAAGGAGAAGGAAGCTTCTACCTAGCTATCTTCTACGAAGTTTCCAATTTCTTGAATTTAACAACCTCTTTCCTAACTGGACTTTTTCTACAAGGCTCAATTAAAAATCATGTTCACACACTTCTAGCCCCCACTTTGACTAATCATATATAAAAATACCTTTATTCCACAACCTTATATTATATATATAGGCATTACCAAAACCCCTCATTGGCTCACCAAACTCATCTTCTATTATCCTCTCCCAAAAAAAATAAAAATCCAAGAAACAAACAAAGTCAAGAATCCAATATTTGACTTGAGTACTAATTCATACGACGTTCGATTCAATCTCAACGTTTAAACAAATAGTCTAAATTCTTGTTAAGTTCAAGTTATTCAGATATGAAAGAGAGTGGTTATTTGATGTCATTCAAGAGGTTGAACAAGAATAAAAATGGCGCATCTAAAAGTCTTAGCAATGGTGGTGATTCTCAAGGGGAAATAACAACGAGTAATGATGATAATAATAATTCTACGAATTATAAGGCAACCTCATTGAGGCGGAGATTCAAGAATTTGTGTTCGCGGAAGAAGAGTCTATACAAATTGCGTCATCATCGGTTCGTTGAATTTTTTTTATTCAAGATTGCCTCTCTTTTGGAAGCAATTGCTATGGTTGCTACCTTAGTTTTCTTCTTCTTCCGTTATGGTTTTCATTTTTGATTCTTTTATATATATTTTCTTTGTAAATCAAGAGTTCATTAATATTGGATAAAAGTTGATATCTAATGGGGTGTAAGGTTCACTTGATTTATTTATTTTTATTTTATCATATTCTCAAATGTTGTGAATATGTGAGGTATAAAAATTTAAGTTGTACTAATTTTCATTTCTAACTTGGAATTTTTCTTTTGTTGTTGTGTACTTCTTTCGTTTCATTTTATTTGGTCTTATATTAAAATAAAGGGAAAAGGCTCAAATATGCCATCGAACTTTCAGAAAAGGCATATTTATGTCATCCGTTAAAAGTTTGGCTCATCTATGCCATTACCGTTTAAGAAAAGGCTCATTCATGCCATTATTTTTTAACGGTGGTTTTGCAAAACCATTTTTTACACGTGGCCAATTATAATTTGGCCACGTCATTACTTTTTTCAGAATTTTGATTTTTTATTATTAAAAAAATAATGACGTGGCCGAATTATAATTGGCCACGTGTAAAAAATGGTTTTGCAAAAAAATTTTGTTCAGAATTTTAATTTTTTATTATAAAAATAATAATGACGTGGCCGAATTATAATTGGCCACGTGTAAAAAATGGTTTTGCCAAATGACCGTTAAAAAATAATGGCATGAATGAGCCTTTTCTTAAACGGTAATGGCATAGATGAGCCAAATTTTTAACGGATGGCATAAATGAGCCTTTTCTGAAAGTTCGATGGCATATTTGAGCCTTTTCCCTAAAATAAAATAAAATCAGGACAAGGTGGAACTGAACTATGTAATAGACAAGATGAGGAATGTCAGACTGAGATTATTTGGACATTTGAAGTGGAGATGCATAAATGTCCCCAATGAGGCATGAGATTATTCGGGTAGGAAAGGCATTGTCATAGACCCCCTTAAACTCGTTGCATAAACCAGTAATTCGCCCTGCCTAAAACCTGTCCCACCATTCATAGACTAAAACCCGCACCTTACATACCTACACATGTCTGTAGGAAATATAGAAGGAGAATACTATCTTTAGAGAATGCTCAAGTTTTATATAGGCTACTTAAGACCACTTGAGATGATTACAATCATCAACTACATCTCTATTTTTACTACTAATAATGTAAATCAAAGGTCTTGCACAAATAACTAGACACATGTATCACAATTTACTAGATACATGTATTACGAAATTCTAAAAGACTTCTTGAAAAACTAAGAGACAATTTTGGAAGACTAAACATTAATGTGGATGCATTAATTCCAACACTACTCCCCCTTAATGCATTTGTTTGACAACTCCAATGCGTTCTCGAAGATAGCAAAAATTTTCTCTAGGAAGTGATTTGTGAAGATGTCAGCAAGTTGTTCTCCTGTCTGGCAATAATGCAACTGAATTTCGCCTTTCTCTTGTGCTTCTCGGATAAAATGATACTTGATGGAAATATGCTTTGATCTTTCATGGTTGACTAGATTTTTGGCAATTGCAATTGCTGATTTGTCATCGGAATACAAAACAGTCCCTCTTTTTTTGTTTTTCACTAGTGTCTTCAAATATTCTCCTAAGCCAAATAGTTTGAGAAGTAGCCTTAGCTGCTGAGACATATTCTGCTTCGGCAGTAGATTGAGCAACAACACTTTGCTTTTTTGATAACCAAGAACAAATACTTGATCCAAATAAGAAAGCATAACCAGAAGTACTCTTCGTGTCATCTATACTTCCATCCCAATCACTATCAGAATAACCAATTAAGTTCAAATTTCCACCAAATTTGTACATTATCCCTTAATCCATTGTTCCTTGCAAGTAGTGTAGAACACCCTTTGCAGCTCCAAAATGCACTTGGCTTGGCTCTTGCATGAATCTGGATAATAAACTAGCAGCAAACATAATGCCAGGTCTTGTTGAAGTAAGATATAGTAGGGTTCCAATCAAGCTCCTATAAAGTGAGCTATTAACTTTCTTTTCTCCATCATATTTTCTGAACTTCTCATGTGCTGCTAATGGTATGGCCACAGACCTACAATCCATCATTTTGAATTTTTGAAGAATATTTTTAGTATACTTCAAGTTGAAATAGTTTCCATTTCTTTTGTGCAGCAACAACAATTACGGTTCTAATTGTCTCAAGACGAGCAAATAGAGAGAAAGTTTCATAAAAATCAATACTTGGTTTTTGGGTGAAGCCTCTAGCAACCAACCTTTCTTTGTGTTTTTGAATATCTCCTTCCTGATTGAGTTTGATTTTGTAAATCCATTTTAGACTTACGACTTCTCGTTCTTTGGGTATAGATACAGGCTCCCAAGTATTATTTTTTTCAATCATTCGAATGTCTTTTGCCATGGCTTTCTTTCAAACATCATGCTTTATTGCCTCCTAATAATTTTCTGGCTCAACACTGGCAAAGTTACATCTCTGATAAATGCCAGTCAACATTTTTGTTCCTCTTGGAGGTGGTTCTTCATCATCTGAATCTGAAATTTCTTCCTCTTCAGTGACATCTTCCTCTTCCTCATCCTTTTCTTAATTTGACACATTTAAAGATATGATAGAAGTATTCTCTATCTTTTTATCCTTCCAATTCCATGCTGTTTTTTCATTAAAAATGACATCTCTACTAACAACAAGTTTGTTAGTTTTGACATCAAGAAGACCATAGCCTTTTGTCACATCACTATAACCAAGAAATATACATCTTTGACTTTTTTCATCCAATTTTGTTCTTTTCTCAGCAGGTATATGAGCATAGCAAATACACTCGAAAATTTTAAAATGACTTACAAAAGGTTTCATTCCACTCCAAGCTTCAACTGGTGTCTTGTCCTTCAATGCCTTTGTCGGGCACCTGTTGAGGATGTACACTGCTGTAGGTACTGCTTCTGCCCAAAAATATTTTGGCATCCCTTTCTCATTCATCAAAGTTTTGGCCATTTCAACAATTATTCTATTTCTTCTTTCAGATACACCATTTTGTTGAGGAGTGTACCCTGCTGTAAATTGCTTTTGAATGCCTTCATTTTTGCAGTATTCTTCAAATTCTCGACTTGTGTATTCACCTCCTCTATCAATGCAAATGGTTTTGATGCTGCAACCTTTTTGCTTCTCAACAAGGGCTTTAAATTTCTTGAATGTAGCAAATGCTTCTGACTTTTCTTTCAAGAAATAAATCCAAGTCATTCTTGAAAAATCATCAATAAAGATTAGAAAGTACCTTTGACTTTCAAGAGATGGAGTCTTCATTGGTCCGCAAATGTTAGTATAGATTAGTTCCAAAAGTACACTTGCTCCCAAGACATCCCTTTTGGAAAAGACTTTCTATGTTGCTTTCCCATTATACAACTTTCACATGGATCCACCTCCATATGTATCTCAGGAAAGCGCTACACCATGTCTTTTTGCTTAAGAAGCTTCAAACCATGAAAATTCAAGTGACAAAATCTTCTGTGCCAAAGTCATGACTCATCTACAACTTGATTTTTTAATGCATTGTAATGAAATTGCAAAGGAAAGTTTCTTTTTATCATCTTTACTTCAACAATGACTTGATTTGACTCAATTTTATCATAAATCTTGCAACAATTATCTCTAGACACAAGAGAATAGCCATTTTCCATGAGTTGACCAACACTAAGACAATTTTCTTCCAAGTCGAAAACATAAAGAGCATCATGAATTTGCTTACCGCTCCCTTTTATGTTGATCGAAATGGTACATTTACCTTTTGCATCAACTAAGGCTCCATTTCCCATTCTCACTTTAGTAGTGATACTATTATTAATTGAGAGGAAAGCCTTTTCATCTCCAGTCATGTGATTGCTACAGCCACTATCAATATGCCATTCATTGCTTTTTGTTGAAGTATCAGATTTAGAAGCAAAGAAAAGGTTTTCTTCCCTTTCTTCCTCTCGTTTTTCACAAAAAATTGCTTGCTCCCGTTTCTTGTGCCAGCAATCCTTCGCAATGTGGCCAAACTTTTTACAAAAGTTACATTGGGCTTGCCTTTGTGCCAATATTTTTCTGCAGTGTGATTAGTCTTTTTGTAAACTTTACAAAAACGACTAGAACTTTCTCACTTTTTTGTTCAATCTTCTTTGAAGAACCATCATGATCCTGCTTCTTTTTTGGATTGTAATTCTTCTTTTGTTGATTTTTTGAGAATTTTTGAGGATTCTCATTTGTTCTGGACTGGAAAGCCGTCTCTTTGGGTTGATTTTCATGAAAAAATCTTCGCTTCTCGTGTGCACGAAATGATTCAACTAGCTCTTTGATGGAAAGCTTGGAAAGATCTTTCGTCCCCTCAGTGATAACAACAATGTACTCAAACTTTTCTGTGACACTAATTAGAATCTTTTCCACAAATTGTTGGTCAGAAATTGTATCACCATGATTTCTCATTTCATTAACAATATTCATGACTCTTGTGCAACATTCATCTATTTTTTCAGATTCTATCATCTTCAAATTTTGAAACTCTCTTCTAAGAGTTTGAAGATTTATAGTGCGTACATTTTCGTCACCATACACCTCAGTTTTCAGAGACTCCCAAGCTTGTTTTGTAGTCTCACAAGTAGCAATTTTTGCAAAATATGCTCTTGAGACTCCCATTTGGATTTTGCTTAAGGCTTTTGCATCTTGACGATACTTAGCCTCAAGATTTTTCATCTCTACTGCTGTAAGTTTACCATCATTTTCTGGCTCTTCAAAGACATTGCAACAATAGTTCACCAAAACTTTAGCTTTCAAACTTGTTCTTATTTCTATCTTCCAGTATTCAAAATCAGTTCTATCAAAAAATGGAGTAAGAACAACTGAAGAATCAACATCTTCATTTGTTTTGGATGCCATATTTTTTCTTCACCTAACCCCAAATTAAGAACGAAAACTTGCTATTGATACCAATTTGTAGTAAATGTAGAAGGAGAATATTATCTTTAGAGAATGCTCAAGTTTTATATAGGCTATTTAAGGCCACTTGAGATGATTACAATCATCAACTACATCTCTATTGATACTACTAATAATGTAAATCAAAGGTCTTACATAAATAACTAGATACATGTATCACAATTTACTAGATACATGTATTACGAAATTCTAAAAGGCTTCTTGAAAAACTAAGAGACAATTTTGCGAGACTAAACATTAATGTGGATGCATTAATTCCAACAATGTCCTGTTTCCATCCCTAGATATATGGTTAAGATTGATATTCGAAAGGCCATTGATTCAATTGTTTGAGACTTTTTGAGGTCGGTATTACTGGAGTTTAGTTTCCCTTAGACATACAACTAGTTATGTTTTGTGTTTCTGTCATGATCCAAAAATGGATGTGATGACACTCATCTTATCCCACCAATTAGACAAGTCAACCTAAATTCAAATATAACAATAATATGTGGAATACAATGTCAACTTAATTAAACCCCCAAGTGCACAAACCTCTAACGTATTAAACTAGAATTGAACGAAAACATAAGTCTCAAATGATGTTGTCTCTAAAATAGAACAAGATCATATATAGGAGTAAAAAGGTCCGTTGAGACAACAAACAACTACCTCACAAATCTCCACATGAAGCCTCGGAAAAGAAGAGAATAAAGAGTATCACAAAGATTCGAGCTAGTAACCTACAAAAATGTAGAAACAAGGGGTGAGTACCAAACCACACGGTACTCAACAAGTAAACTTCTAAACACAAGCTAAGGGAATAGAATACAAGTACTTCTTACACCCCAACCAAACCTCCACCACTACAACCTGGATAAAAATCAGTCCAACCTAATAATTTTCAATTTACATAGCACACATCTCAACAACAACACTCTAACAATTACATATCCTCAACAACAAGCTCAATGTTCATCAATCACAAGTTCCACAGAATGGCGCTCACAAGATCAACAACGCAAGATCAAGTTCAACAATAATAAAAATGTGCAAGACAATGAAATGCAATGTCAAGTATAGTGATAAATGTCTAATCTAATGATACACACCCGTTGTCTCTCAGTTCGGGACCCATGATGGACATATCTGTCCATGCATTCATCGCGGCGTGCGACACAACCCTCGATAATAAAATTCGTCGCAGCGTGTGACACGTTTCTCGATAATAGAATCTGTCGCGGCATGCGACATGTCCCTTGAAAGATAGTATCTGTAGCGGTGCGCGACACGTTCCTCGAAATGGTACATCCTCTTTAATTTCTTATTCTTACTCAATCCGCATAACACTTATCACAACCATGTCTCAGAACCAATGCAAAAGACATGTTCACACCATGTCTGAAGGTAACAAAGTCATGTGTTTTGTCTACTTCACGATGTATGAAATGATGGTTGTTGCACTCACTCCAAACTACCACATTGCTCCAGTGTATGAAATGATGCATGTTGCAAGGAAGATCCAATTGACTTGTAATACAAACATATGACTAGTTTTCATAGCTTTTAAAACTTATGGATATAAATCATATTTTTTCTAAAAAAATAAAATATGTTTTTCAAATACTATGGCCAAACACACGGTAAAATTTCACTCATATTTTCTCCCAAATAATATTTGAAAATCTAAGGTCAAACGATAGTTAAGTCAAAGTGCAGTGCAGTAAAATACTAAAAGAAAGCTACGGTAACTTTTCTCTTCTTTTATTTGAATTATTTATTCAACAGATAGTACTACTACTCCATTTCATAGTGGAAAAAATATAATGATGCCCGACCTTGAGATTCTTCAGTCTTCTACTGGAATAAAGGTGCATGCATGACCGTCTCATCATAAGGAATCTACTTTGATTAGTATATTTCTTATAAAAAAAACTTTTATAATCAATTTTTTATTTAAGAATTTAATTGATGAGTTTAAATTGTTCGATAATTAGGTAAATGTGTTAGAACATCAACACCAACATATTAATTATAATTCTACAAGTAGGATTTAAAGAGGGTGGTGTGTGCGTACACAAACTTTACCCTTTTCGAGTTTCCGTCATGGAGTAAAGAGTGTTTTCGATAGACCTTCGACTCAAGAAAATATTGCAAGTTAGAATTATTTTGTAATTAGTACTTCCCCTGTTTTAGTTAAGTTAGAATTATTTTGTAATTATTATTCCCTCTGTTTTAGTTTATTTGTCTGGTTTTGATTCAACATGATAGTTTAAAAAAGTAAAGACGGTTTTTGAATCTTGTGATCTTACACTAAAGACATGTAAAATGAACCATAATGCCCTTTCTTGTGCTGTTAAATATGTTAGGTAAAAAGTTGAAATTAATAAATTGTGAAAAAAACATATATCTTTTTAAAAATACGAAAAAGAAAAAGACAAATCAAATTATATGTGTTGACAAGAGAGCATATAGCATGAGAGTTGAACGTGTAAAGCAGTTGGGTAATTTGAAGCAAAAAACACGTGTTTGCAAAGAAAATCAAAATCGTATATCTTCTTAATAAATTATTAAAGTAAGAAAAGGGGGTGGGGGAATAAATTATCTTGTAATATATCTCAAAACTTGCGTTCAGACTAATTAACACATTTAATGATCATAGTTTATAATTCTCATCGTCCATTATTTTATAAATTTTTATTTTAATTTGTCACTTTTGATATATTTTCAAAAAGTAAATCTTTTTTATATTTTATTTTTAGTATTAATTATTTATTAATTTCTCAAACTATTTTTTAATATCTAATACTAATTAACTATTAATTAATAGGGATAATGTGAGAAAATAATCATTTTTATGTAGATTTTTGATATAATTTATTACAAGGTTAATCCGTTGAAGTTATTTTTATTTATGCATTCTGATAGATAATTTATTTTATTTTCATTCACAAATAGCACGTTTATTGCTGAAAAGTTATTTATTATTATATTCTAAGTAACTTAATAACGTAAAAAATTTATACTATCATATAATTTATATTATATATATAAATTAAAGTTAAGCTCTAATATACCAAGTAAATATATATATTTTGTATTCGAGTAATAATACATTAATTTACATAATCTCAAAAATTTGATGCAAGAGTAGATATAGAGTTCACATTTTATTTCTTTAGATAGAGGATTGTCATAGTTTTAGCTGAAACTCAATTATTATTTTAAAAGTGTTATTAAATAAGTATAAATTATAAATTTCGAATCTACCAACTTAAAAATGTTAATCCCTTAACGTTTTCAGCTTAGATAAATCTAAAAAAGCGTGTGAAACGTCCTTTAAAAAAAATCCAATTCAACGATCTAAAATAATATTAACAAGTACATACATATCTTCTACGTGATTTCTACTTTCTTTGATTTCACAATCTCTTTCCTAAAGGGTGCAATTAAGTCATGCTATTCATACAGCCCCCCACTTTTGACTATTCATAAATACCTTTTTTCCACAACCTTATATATAGGTACACCAAAACCCCCTCCATTGCCTCATCAAACTCATCAACTATATTGTTCTATACCCAAAAAAATAATAATCAAAGAAACAAACTAAGTCAAGAATCCAAGTTACATTCAAGTTAATTAGATATGAAAGCAGAAGGCTATTTGTTGTCACTCAAGATGCTAAACAAGAATAATAATGAAAATATCAGCGCGCCTAAACGTGTTAGCAATGTTGGTGGTTCTCAAGATGAAAATAATTGTAGTACTAAGACATCATCGTTGAGGTTGAGATTCAAGAATTCGTGTTTGAGGAAGAAAAGGAGAATATACAAATTGCGCAATTGGTTCATTAACTCAATTTTATTCAAGATTGCCTCTCTCTTTGAAGCAATTGTTATTGTTTCTACCTTAGCTTTCTTCTTATTCTCTTATGGTTTTCGTATTTGATTCGTATTTATATTTTTATATATATTCTCTGTAAACCAATGGTTCATTATTATTGGACAAAAGTTGATATCTAACCCGTAAGGTTCATTTGATTTATTAATTTAGTTTTCTTTATTGATATTCTCATGTTTATACACTAGGATTCCCATTTTGCCGTTTAGTTTTTCGATTTAGATATTTTCAATAAAATACATAATTCAATAAATAAGTAAATAACATATATAATGAGATTTTAACATCAAAATATGAGATTTTTATTGGTAAATGGTAAGATTTTCAAGAACTCAAATTCTTAGCTTAAATGGAGATTTTGAACTGTTTTTGAGTCCCTTTTCAAAATAATTTTCACCAATGAGTTTCTAAAGTTTTGAGTATTGCTTTCAAGTATTAAATTTCGGATTCAAACTTTCCTTTTGAAATTAGGTTTGACTGAGTTGACCCATTGTGCTAAGCAATTGATGTGGTGGGTATTATTGTTTCCGAAAAGTGATTGTGGATACTCGCTTGTATATTGATTGATTTAAGACAAGCGATCTCCTAAACCTTGTATTCTAGTAGAATTCGTGTATTCCCTTTGTTGTTTGTGTATTGGGAATAATGGGGATGGGGTGAAAGGTTAATTGTCCACTTGATAAATCTTAATGGATAGAAAGGGTTGAAATTGAAAAGGTTATGTGATGAAAAATATGATGTGAATTGCCTTGTTGTGACCCTTATTGATTGATTGATGAAATGCTTGATAGCATAAATGTGGACTTGATTTGCATGAGTTATTGCCTCTTCCATGTGGTGTGATATTGCGTGTGTGCATTGATTGTTGAACACTGTGATGTGGCATGTGATGTTTATGATGCCGAGGTCATCGCCGGCGAGTGCTATTATTCCTAGGTCATTTCCGGCTAGAGGATTGATATAAAACCGATGGAAAATGGTTTCGGCTAAAGATATGGTGCCGATAGGAAATAGTTTCGGTGAGGGATTGGTTATTGTGACTTGAGGCATTTGATGCTTATGTGTGACTTGCTTGTTAATTGTGATTGATACACTTGTTGCGTGTGATTGATCTACTTGATTCGTTTGATTGTTGAATTGTGACTATTGAACTGTAATTATTGAGCCTTGTGAGTTGTGCATTGTAGAATTGCTAGGTTGGGCTGATTTATGTGAAAGTTGTAGGTAGATGCCTTGTTTATTAGGTTGCACTCCTTATTTCTACACTTGTGTAGGTTCCGAGTCCGGTTTAGCGTGATCGTCCTTCTTCTCTTACCTTTTTAGGCTTATCAAAGGACTATCGAGAGTAACTTTTGTCATCCCGACGGGCCCTCTTTTCCTTTTATTTAAGCTTTGTTCTAATTGAGAATCAAAGATTGAGACTTGTACTTACTTCTTAATTTCACACTTTATGTATTTAGTGGTTTGTACACGTGACAATCCAATTTTGAGGGTTTTAATTGAAAAAATAAGTTTTTCTGTTTAATCTTGTTCTTGCTTTATTATTTTCTGCATTTCTTTCATTTTCGTTGGGTTGAGACTAACTTGTCTTGGTGGGAATATACAAGTGTCCTCGCGTCTATTTTTTGGTCGTGACATCATCATAGAGTAGTTCCTTAAATCATGATTCATACATGTGTGAGAAAACTAATGACCAATCAAGATTTCTTAATATGTGAGAAAACATTTCACAATTCATGCATATGTGAGAAAATCTTTCATCGATGCTTTTCTTAAAGGCAACCTTAATTCATAAAACTTAAGCATATAGCATGAGAGTTGAGTAATTTGAAGGAAAAAAATGTGTTTGCAACAAAAGTAAAATTTCATATCTTCTCAATAAATTAAATTAAGAAAAAGGAATAAAGAAGAATAAATTATAGTGTTGACACTATACATCTCAACTTAGGTTAGCACATAATTAACACATTTAATCATCGTTTATAATGTTTTGAACATGTTATTATCATTTCAAAGTATATAGCCGCCAATAGTACTTATTATTATTATTATCAACAAATTAAAGAGAGGGTCTCCATAGGCAGATTTTTGATAGAATTTATTACTAGCTAATATCCCCAAGTTATTTTTATTGATTAATTTATTACATAAGATAAATTTATTTTATTTTCAAAATAAAAATCTCACTTTTTATGAAAATTACTTATAACTATATTCTAGATAACTTGATGATATAATAAGTTTTTTTAATATATATATATAAATTAATCTATGATATTACAAGTAAATATATTTTTTTTCTATTTGAGCAACAAATAGAATAAAGATATATTAATTTACACAATCTCAAAATTTTGATGTGAGGGCAGATATGGTAAAGTTGATAATATAGGATATAACATTAGTTTTTGTTGGGAAAGGCAAGACACTATCAAAGAATGCTCGGCAGGATAGCAGCGGAAAAATATCAAAGTCTAAATTTTTCCTTACAATTTGAATCAATAGAAGAAAAACTAAATCTATCAATAGGAAGTATCGACAACAAGTATATCAACCAAACAAAAACAATAAGATAAGAATAAATCAATCACACAAGACACAAAGATTTACATGAAAAACTCTTCGATGTAAGGAGTAAAAAATCACAGGACCAAAAGATCCACTATAACCACCAAGAGTTACAATATTGTTCTCCAAAATTGGCCACAAAAGAAGTGCCAAATAACGAGCAACAACGAAATAAGATTGCACCAAAACTAGATAATTAAAGAAGAGAATCCACTAAAAAAGAGCTATTATTCACACCCCAAAATCAAAAGCTACAGATAACTAAATCTAATCTCCACCGTTGAAATACAAGAATTATATAGTGAGAACTCCCGGTTCAAATTTGTGTACGATCCAACGGTTAACGAAGTGAAGAACTCTGTTTAAAGTGGACTGCCTGTGCAGAAAATTCCTTGAAGCAAAAACATGATTTTTTTCTCTCTCAATCTATAAAACAACTCTCTCTTGACTTTCTTCTCTCATCTGTCTCAAAATAATACCTAAATAAGTCTTATATATGCCACATAATATTGGTATTATGGGTTAAAGTGGCTGGTCTAAATAAGACTTTTATTTATCCACACCGGAAAGAAAAAAGATCCTAAATCCAACAATTCTCCGCTTCACAACTATGTGGAGGAGACCGCCATCCTGGCGATCAAGCAACATTCTTTAAACTTCCCTCTTAGCAAAACTTTAGTCTTCGTGTCAGACCCATTTTCATCTGTATGAATCTTTTCAAGCTCAAGCAACTCAGAATCCAACACATCTCGAATCCAATGGTACCTTACATCAAAGTGTTTAGACCGACCATGAAACATAGAATATGAATAACTCTTTGACTGTCACAATAAAGCACATACCTCTCTTGAGCACAACTAAGTTTCCCAAAAATCTCTTCATCTAGATCAACCCTTTGCAAGCTTCTATAAAAGCAATAAGCTCGGCTTCTGCAGATAAATCAAAGCATTTTTGCAACCTAGATTGCCAAGACACAACTTCCCCTACAAAAGTAATCAAGTAGTCTGAAGTAAACTCATGAGTATCAACATTATCAACCATACCAGAATAAGTGTAACCACAAATAATAGTATTCCCAATACCAAAACACAAACTAGAAGTGCCACAAAGATATCTCATAACCCACTTCACTGCATTCTAATGTTTTCTTCCCAAATTAGAGAGAAAACGGCTAACAACAACAACAACGTAAGCAATATTCGCTCTTGTACAAATCATCGCATCCATCAAACTACCAAAAACTGAAGCATAAGAAACTTTCTTCAGATCTTCCTTCTCATCATAACTAGAATGGCATTGCTGCTTCGTGCTCAATTTGAAGTGCATAGCTAAAGGTGCATTGACAACCTTAGCTTTGTCGATGTTGAATCTGCGAAGTACTTTTTAAATGTACTTCTCTTGTGATAACCACAACTTCTTGTCCTCTCTGTCACAGACAATCTGCATACCAAGAATCTGCCTTGCTGGTCCCAAGTCTTTCATAGTAAAAGACTTACTCAACTCTTGCTTTAACTTCTGAATCTTGCAAGTATTATGACCAACAACAAGCATGCCATCAACATAAAGCAATACAATAATAAAGTCACCACCAAAGAATTTTTGCACAAAAACACAATGGTCTGAAGAAGTCTTCTTGAAGCCCTACTGACTCATAAAAGAACCAAATTTTCTATACCATTTTCTAAGAGCTTGTTTCAGACCATACAAGTTCTTTTTCAATTTGCAAACATAATTCTTTTTACCCTTTACTTCAAAACCTTCTGGCTGCTCCATATAACTTTTTTCATTCAAGTCATCATGGAAAAAAGCAGTTTTAACATCCATTTGCTCAACCTCTAAATCTAGACTTGCAGCCAAGCCTAGATTCACACAAATGGATGACATCTTCACAATTAGAGAGAACATCTCATCAAAATCAACTCCCATTTTCTGGTTAAATCCCTTCAGAACTAATTTAGATTTGTACCGTAGAATTGGAATACCTTCTTCATGTTTTACCCAGAAAATCCACATGTTTTTACAGCCTTTTGATATTTAGGTAACATAACCAAATTGAAGGTATGATTATCATATAAGGATTTAATTTCATCTTCCATTGCATTAAACCACCTTTCATTTTATTCACTTTACATGGCCTCATCAAGACTCTTATCTTTTCCCCCCATCAGTCAATAGTACATACTCATTGGGAGAATAACGAGATGAAAAAATTCTCTCTCTCTAGCAGGTCGTCTGAGAGAAATCTCCGGATCATCAATAATTGGTTCTGGGTCAACAACATCATCTACCACTGGAGAATCAACAACATCATACTGGTAATTTTGAACATGATCACCATCTTCATTAACAACTTGACTTTCATCATTATGAACAGTTTCTTCAGTGCAATAGTCAAAGGAACTGGAGCAACATCAACTAGGCTCTTAGTGCTCTGAGAATCAACTTTCTCGGCTTTGTCAAGATCTTCAATTGTTTGGTCTTCAAAGAACACAACATCACGACTTCTAACAAGTTTTTTCTCAACTAGCCAAATTCATCTTGATCATAACCAAGGTACATTGCCTAGTTTTGACATCCAACTTTGACATCTCATCCTTAGGAACATGCATAAAGGTTTTACACCTAAAAACTTTAGGATGATCATAAGAGACATTCTTACCAGATCAAACTCGTCAGGGACATGACCATTCAAAGCAAGAGTAAGAGATAAATTGATAACATAGGTAGAAATATTAAGTGCTTCCATCCAAAAGGAATTTGGTTGTTTAGCATCTGAAAGCATACATTTAACCCTCTCAAATAGAGTTTTGTTCATCCTCTTTGCTAAACCATTTAGCTAAGAAATATTTGAAGGATTTTTCTAATGCCAACTACCCTGCTTACTACAATATCTATCAAAAGAATCAATATACTCATCATCATTATCAGAACGGATGCGTTTTAATTTCTTTCCTGTTTGTCTCTCAACCAAGGCCTGAAAACTCTTAAACGCATCAAGGACTTGACCCTTGGACTTCAAAGAGAATACCTAGAGTTTGCGAGAATGATCATCCATAAAAGTCACAAAGTAAAGTGCACCACCATGATATGATACTTTTCCTTAAAAGAACCACACAAAATAAAATTTACCAACTCCAGCAAATCAAGCTTCCTTGAAGGCGTGTTACTCTGAAAAGAAACTCTTTTTTGTTTACCGGCTAAGCAATGAACACATTTGTTCAACTTTTCTTGTTTCACTCTAGAAAGCAAATTCTTCTTAGTCAATTTTTTCATTCCCTTCTTGTTCATATGACTCAGTCTTCTATGCCATGACTATGATGAAGTATCATTCTCCACCAAATTTATTGAGCCTATAAAAATGGAGCCCTGGAATACGAACAAGTTAGACAACTTGTCACCACAAGCCACAACCATCGAATCTCTAGTAAGCTTCCACTGGCCAGCACCAAGGGTATAAACATAACTCTCATCATCAAGGTATCCCTCAGAAATCAAATTCAAGCGAACATCTAGAGGATGTTATAATATTATTGAAGACTAGTTTGGATCTATTGTTACTTTTCAAACAAACAGTCGTAATGCCAAGAGCTGCAACCTCATGATTATTGTCCATTTTCAGCATGCCACAATTACCTGGAGTATAAGAAGAAAATAATTTCTTCTTTGGCGTGATATTAAAAGTGGCACCAGAATTCACAAACCAGCTAAACTCATCACGAACAAGATTGATGAAATTTTCATCACAAAAAATAAGAAGATCATCATTAGCAGCAAAAACAACACAATTTTCATTATCGCCTTCTTTCTTTTATTCTCTCTCCCTATTTGTTTGTATTAGCTATGGAATACCTCTGTAGACTTGTTCAGGGATTGCAAGAAGATGTAATGTTTAAGTTTCATCCTAGATGTCAAAGCAAAAAATTATCCAGCTTGGTTTTGCTGATGACCTTTGTTGTTTTGTAAAGGGGATGTGGATTCAGTCGATAGGTTATTTAGCAAGTTTAATACTTTTTCTCGAGCGTGTGGACTTGTAGCAAATTCTACTAAAAGTTCTATCTATTTTGGTGGAGTGTCGGAAGAGATACACTAGCAGATCCTAAGGATATTGGGTTTTGAAAAAGGTACCCTCCCATTTAGATATCTTGGGGTGCCCTTGAGTTCAAAGAGGCTGTCAGCTGTACAGTGTGAGCCACTTATTGAAAAAGTGTTGGGGCGAGTAAGTTCCTAGAATGCTAAATTCCTCTCATACGTTGGAAGGACTCAATTGGTAAAAAGTGTGTTGTTTGCCATCCAAACTTTCTGGGCGAGAGTGTTTATACTACCTAAGAAAATACTATAGTTTATTCAAGTTATATGTAGGAGGTTCCTATGGACAGGGTCGACTGAGATGTCCAGGAAAGCTTTGGTGGCATGGGAGCAAGTTTGCTCACCTATGGTGGCGGGGGAGGGGGTTAAACTTGATTAATATAGAGGTCTAGAACAAAGCAGCTGTCTGCAAACTACTATGGGAACTTTTCCAATCTAAAGAAAAACTATGGGTTGTATGGGTGCATACATACTATGTCAAAAGGAGAGATATATGGCAGCTGGAACCTAAGGTGTCCTCATGGATGATTCAAAAAGCTTTTAAAGCCAAGAGATATATAGAAATTGTCGGGATCAATGTAAACAGATTTTAAGGGAATGTGTAAATTTTCTATCAAGAAGATGTATAAGATGCTGCTAGGAGTACTCCCTAAAGTTAGTTGGAGAAAATTGGTTTGCAATAACATGGGATGCCCTAAGTGGAAATTTATCCTTTGGCTAGCTTTAAAAGGGAAGCTACAAACGCGAGAGAGAATTGGACAATGGATGATGATTAATGAGGTGTGTCCATTATGCAGAAGTGGTGGGGAATCCCTGCAACACCTATTCTTTAGTTGTCTAGTGGCTGGCAAAATATGGCGATCCTTACAACAATGGCAGGGCATTACAAGATCGAATCAAGGATGGCTGGAGAAAGTACAGTGGGCTCAGCGACACTGCAAAGGGAAAAGAAAAGGAGCAAGTGTCTATAAAATGGTACTAGCTGCTGCTGTGTACCAGGTTTAGCAAGAAATGAACATCAGAATTTTTCAACATTCCACAAGGTCCCAACATGCAATCATCAAACAGATTGTACAAGAGGTGTTTCATAGAGCTAATAGGATGCCTGAGTTAGTTAATCACATGAGGAAACTGGAGGTTTTTTTTTTCTTTTTGAATTGTAAATTTTCACTTGGTAAATAATAATATTGTTAGTTGCAAAAAAAAAACATTCTTATATTTAGACTTTGACTTACCTCTACTTTTATATCTGCATTCTAACCTCTGAACTTGCTTCTTCCCTGTCTTCAGTAACCAAAACATCGAAGTGTGAAGTAGAAGAAGATAAGCCTTGAGGTCTTCTTCTCTTCTCTTCATTTAAGACATCATTCTTAGCATATTCTATAGTTACAACACCACTAGGAGCATAATTAGTCAAAGAAATTCAAAGAGTTTTCCAATAGTCTGGCAAAGTGTTAAGAAGTCAAAGTCTATGTATCTCTTCATTGAACTTTTCATTCATTCCGGACAACTAGTCAAGAACACCTTGAAAATTATTAATATGATCAGAAATATGAGTGTCCTCTTTATACCTGATGTTCATTAATTGTTTAAATAGAAATAACTTATTGTTGTCAGTCTTTGAAGCATAGAGTGTCTCAAGCTTGTCCCAAAATCTTCTAGCATGTGTCTTATTCACAATGTGATTACTAATATTATCTTCAACCCATTGTCTGATATATCCACAAACATGTAAGTGCTCAAATTCTTTTTCCCGATCCATCATGGATTGAGGCTTATTAGAAACAAACACAGGTAAATGCATCTTTTTAACAAATAGAAAATCTTTCATCTTGCCTTTTCAAGTATGATAGTTTCTACCATTCAAACAAACAATCTTACTCATATTTTTCTCCACTGTTCAAATCGATAATCAACAATAACCTTATGCTATGATAACACTTTGTTGGAAAAGGAAATGCACTAACAAAGAATGCCAAATAATATGGCAACAGAAAAATACCCAAGTCTAAACTTTTCCTTTAACTTTGAATCAAGAGAAGACAAACTAGATCAAGCAGTACGAAGAATCGACATCAAGTATATCAACCAAACAACAACAACAACAAGATAAGAATAAACAAACACACAAGACACAAAAATTTACATGGAAAACCCTTAAATGTGAAGAATAAAAACCAAATGACCAAAAGCTCCACTATAATAACCAAGAGTTACAATATTTTTCTCCAAAATTAGCCACAAAATAAGTGTCAAACAATGAGTATCAACAAAACAAGATTGCACCAAAACTAGAGAATTAAAGGAGAGAATTCACCAAAAAATGAGCTACTATTCATACCAAAAAATCCAAATCTAAAGACAACCAGATCCGATCTCCACCGTTGAAATGCAAGAACCATATGTTGAAAACTCCCAGTTTAAATTTGAGCACGATCCAATGGTTAACGAAGCAATAAACTGTGTTTAAGGTAGACAACTTGAGCAGAAAATTTCTTGAAACAAAAACGAGATTTTTCTCTCTTTCTTTCAATCTCTAAATGCCTCTCTTTTTATTTCTCTCTCTTGTGTGTCTGAAAATAAAACCTAAATAAGCCGTATATATGCCACATAATATTAAGCTGATGGGCTAAAGTGGATTGGTCCATATAAGACTTTTATTTATTCACATTGGAAGGAAAAAATCCTAAACCCACCGTTTTAACTCAAACTCACTATTTATTTTAAATTTTATTCAACATATATAAATTTTCAATTTCAAATGATCATATCAATTAACTTAGAGAATGCTATTTTCTCTCGTTCATAACTTCATATTGAATTGTGCTTTTAATTTAATCAAACCCCTTTAAAAATCTACTATTTTCTAAAAATTAAAAGTGTATCTTGGTTTAAATATAAAAAATCACTTATCTAAATAAGGATAATAAAAAAGAAATAATTAATTCCTTTTTAGTTATGTGAAACACTATTTATTTTGAACTAAAATAGAAAAATAAAATTATCATTTAATTAGACTAGGAGGGAGTAAAATAAACATCTAATCTTGTATTAGGCAAACATTATTCATACGCTTCCTTGGAGTAGCATCCATCCTCCTACTTTTTTATTTTTGACTTTTCCATAAAAATACCTTTATTCCAATCTTATATATCTATATTTACCAAAATCCCTCATTGACTAATCAGACTTTCTTATTTCAAGAAAGAATGAATTTTGAGGATTCACATCACATTAGATTTAATCTTGATCAAATAGTTGAAATTCATTTCAAGAAATAATTGATATTTGAGGATTCACACCACGTTAGATTTAATCTCAAAAGTTGATCAAATCTATTCTCGAGACTCCATTTAGACTTGCCTTGTACACACGTGAGACATATGAACCTTGGGCTCTAATATCATTTGTCACGATAAAAAATGGACGTGATGACACTCGTCTTATCCCACCGAGACAAGTCAGCCTAACACCTAAAAATACTATACAAAATGTAGAAAGTAAGCTATCAATAGCATAAGTGTGGAAAATTTAGACAAAATACATAACTACCACCAAAATCTGGTTGTCACGCGTATAAGCCACTAATGTATAAAAGCACTTGAATAGAACAAAGAATAAAATAAGGTTTAAGAGGACCCACCGGGATGACAAGCAGCTATCTTGCAATGTGTCCTCAAAAGCCTCAGAAGAAATGTCACACAAGTTCAGGTCTGAATCTACACAAGTGTAAAAGCAATGAGTGAGTACCAATTAACACGGTACTCAACAAGCAATCCAATAACACGAGGTAAAACTAGCCTAGAATACAATACTCATTTCATCCCAACCGAACCTCCTCAACTAGAACCTACATAGAAATCAGTTCAACCTAACAATTTACAATATACAACCCATATGGCTCAACAATCACAATTCAACATTAACAGTTCAACAATCACTAGTATCACATTAATCAATCACAAGTATCAAGTTGGAATTTATGGGGAATACCCATAGTCCATGCATTCGCTAACAATGACCTTGGCATAATAGAACCCACACAGTAATGACTTCGACATCAATAACATTCTTAAAAAATGACCTCGATATTAATAACACTCACCAGAAATGACCTCGGCCTAATAACCTCGCATCTCATCATAATGTCCAGAATCAATGTGAATGAGCATACTCACACAATATTGAAGAGATGATAAACTCAAGCAATTCAAGTTCACAATAATATTATCAAAGCATTTCACCAATCACGAGTTCAATGTTCACACCAAGACAATTCATAATACACAATACATCATTAACAACACATTACCTTTTTCATTAAACTGCATTTATATCAATAAAGCTAATCAAATGAGTAATTTAACCCATCACCTCACTTCCATTGCTTCCCAACACACACAATGAAGGAAAATACAAGTTTCTATAAGTTTTAACTATGTTTAGAGGTCTTGTCTTAATCAATCAAAAGTCACTCCAGGACTTGAGCTTTTCCCCTCCGAACAATATCTAAAGCCACACAATCTAATCAAATAAGTAATCACAATGAGATTTTGAAACTAATAACACACATATCAAGCACTTTAAAAAATGGGTCAATTCGACTCAAAAAATAAATTCCAAAAATTAGGTTTGAAATTGAAAATCATTACTTAAATACATTACCTGAAACATTTGAAACTCATTGGTGAAATCCATTTTGAAAATAAAGGTGTATTCAACTCAAAATCACCAATTTACTTCAACACCCAGTTACTCTTGAAAACCTTTTCATTTTTCCAATCAAAAATCTCTATTTTTTTAAATGTTAAAACCACAAATGATAATGAAGAATTGAAGACTTAGGGTTACAATCACCTACCCAAAAGATTTAGTACGATAAGTCTCCTCAAAATCACCTTCAACTGTTCTTCAAAATTCAAAATGGAGAAATCCCAAAAAAGCAAACTAAAAGGCTCCCATTTCTCGCTTTTGCAAACTCAGGGTCACTTACACAATCATCGCGATCCTAGTTCACAAAAACGAACTCTAAAAAGTTGGCTAGTAATCACTTTCGCGAGTCGACCTTCACTAAAGCGAAGGTCGCGAAAGCGACAACCACTCGCAAACGCGAAGGTCTAGGGGGCCTGACCCCTTGCGAATGTGACTAGTATATCACGGAAGCAATGTTTGCGAAAGTGAACAATCTCTCGTTAACGTGAGGCACACATGATAATAGAAAATTCATCCAACTCTCAAAATTCCTAAATGATCCTTAGAATTCGTTCAGAACCCATATACAAAATTAAATATGTAACTCGATGACACTCAATGTTTCAAATATAATGGAACTATTGAAATACGAATCTGAGATCTCTTAGATCCGAATCTCATGTAAGTCACAATAAACTAACACAACACCTAAAATTGACAAACTAGCTCGGGACCTCTTAAAATTCAATCAAGATCTCTACCTACGACTAGAATCATCTCCCGAATTTAGTGGAATTGTTGAAAATTCGATCCGGGCATCCAAACACCAAATGTTAACAAAGCCAACCTAAAGGCTAAATTCTCACCAATTTTCAAGTTAGGACCTCAAATCCAGGAAAAGACTCCGAATGTAACACTCCGAAAACTAGTAGGCTAAACTAGAGCTTAACATGAGGGTTAGAGTAGTAAATGTAACTCCTCGTACTTAAAAATAATGGGTTTCGTGTTAGGACGTCAAGGTACGACCCCCAAGGACTAACCATGGGTCCTTGAGGAAGACCCTAGAAAAGTTACCTGGACAGTGACCTACGAAGGGGACCTACACCACGTAGGTCAACCCAAACCCATGGGTGAGGGGGCCGTAGGTCAGGCCCTAAAAATCAAGTCCCACAACCCAACCCACGCTTCACCATCACGGGCCGTAGGTCCAACCACGGTCCGTCAGTGGTGGGTCGTGAATGGTCACCTAGAAGCTGATTTAGAGGGTTAAGTTTTGGCACTTTGGGGTTTTCCAGGTTTAATTAATACTAAGTGAGGTTGTTTTTGCCTATTTTAGAACACCTATATAAGGATTTAAGCTCACTAAATTTACTCATCTTCATCATTACTCCAAAATCCCAAATGAAAACCAACTTTTCCCCAAATATTCTCTCTCTAGAACTTCAAAGAAAAAGAAGAAGGAGGTTGGAGCTAGGGTTCAAGGAGCAAGGTTTTCTTCTCAAATTCATTAGATTTCATTGCTAAGGTATGGTAGTTCTTCATACATGGATATAATTCATCCATGGAGCCCTTTCAAAACCTCAATTTCAAAGATGGAAATTCCCCAAAAGCTAGGGTTTTACTCCAAGTCATGGGTTCCTTTAAAAAATGATTATAATGATTTAATTACTTATACTATGATTGAATTTATGATTTATTATGGTTTTTATGTTGAAATCTCCAAGAATCCATGAAATCCCCCATATTACTCAATTATGATCTTGTGATGTGGGTTTGTTGATGAAAGAAGAGTATTATGAGATTTTACATGTAGTGATTTGATTACTTGAATTATGATTATATCCATGTCTAATGTAGTGAAATTTAGATGTGTTGATTGAATATGATCATTAATCCTTGAAGGGTAAAGTATGAGAATTATGTATAATTATGAGATTTATGTATATGCTTTAAGAACACTTTGAGAGTAAAGTGATTATGATTATGATCTAGTTGTTGTGTTGTTGAAAGGTTATCCTCATATACACACTTGCGTATGAATATGATATGATGTGAGAGGTTTTCTCACAATATGATGATTCTAAGGTTGAAAGACTATGCTCACCTATTGAATCTAGGAGCTATCTTATGAGTTATGTTGGATTGAGTGTCAAGACATTCTTCCATGAATATGAATTTAAGTCAAGACTTAATATGAATTCCGTGGGAAATAATGCTCAGCACAAGTGGATATTGATATGAGATGGGAACCCTCACAATAGTAGAGACCGGGTTTCTAGGAATAATCTCTTGGGATGGAAGCCTCACGATAGTAGAGGTTGGGTTTCTAGTAGCAATCCCCTTATCCTATAAACTATGTGCCTTCATAGGTCTTTAGATAGTGGATCCACCTAAGCTAAGAGTATGGTTCTACCTTAGGCAAGTAGGACAACCCCTTTCCGGTGTGGGGTAGACACCTGATTCCATGTTAAACTCACATGGTCTATGTCGGTTAAGGTTTATACCACTATGATAGTATAAACAATAATATGAATTATGAACTATAGCTACTCAAGAAGCTTTACTTAGTATGGGTGAAATTATGGGATCTTATTCATTCATTACACAAGTATGCTTTGAGGGTATTTATGATATGTTCATCTTATGATATGATGATCTATGAGTTGATTATGCTTATGACTTAAGCTTTTTTCACTATCTTCAAAATGATGTTTTAACATAGTAAATTGCATGCATTCAACTAAAATGTCCCTTTTAGCATTATTTCAATGTTTTTATGCATGACTATCATACTTAGTGCCATTTTGTACTAACCCATGCTTTTTCTACATTTTCCCCAAGTGTAGGGTCTGGTTCTCAATGTGGTCATCATTATGGCTAAAGCGTGGATTTGCTTATTCTCCTAGCTTGTTGGTGATTCCTCATGATTTGAGGACTGATGTTATCTTTGTAGTTCTTTTCTTGTATTTCCTTTACGGTCAATGTTGTATGGGTTGTGACCCTATTTCTTTCAAGTATTGTAATAGATGGCTATATTGAGACAAGTCTAGACTTCAGCTTTCCTTTATGAAAAATTTTGGACTTGAAATGCGATGTTACTCTTTATTGTTCTATTCTTATGTTATGATACGCTAAGAGGCTTGTATGAGGCTTCTTGGAGTTTTGCACACCGTGTTACATCTAGGGGGTACTTTTGGGTCATGACAAACTTGGTATCAGAGTACAGGGTTTAGATTGATTTTAGGATGATGTATCATAAGCCACGTCTAGTAGAGTCTTGTTCATGAGTGTGAAGCGCGCCACATTTATGAATGTGAGGTTACTAGATGATTAGGAAACTACACTTCTTTCATTACTCTTAAGTCGTGCAATAGAGTTTAACTCTATAAAGTCCATCTCTTAATCCTTCTCTTAAAATGAATACACGAAGGGCTAATGCTAGAAGAATAGAGAGTGACAATGTGAATGAAGAAGCTCCTCAAGCTAATCAAGCTCCGATTTATCCTTCGGCTATGTCGAATGTGGAGGTTAGGTCGGATTTTCAAATGTTGGCCCAAGCTTTGACGACTCAAGCTCAAGTTGTGACAACTCAAGCCAACAGAGAAGTTGTAGCTCTGGTGAATCCTAATGTGAGTTCAGAGGCTTCAAGAGTGAGGGATTTTTCAAGAATGAACCCCCCGAATTGCATGGCTCCAAAGTGGAGGAGGATCCTCAAGAATTTGTAAAAGAGGTTTATAAAGTACTTGCTATTATGGGGGTGACTTCGGTAGAGAAAGCAGAGTTGGTTGGTTACCAATTGAAAAGTGTTGCTCAAGTGTGGTATAATCAAATGAGGAGAAATAGGCCGGTAGGAACAGGTCCCATAGAGTGGGAGGTGTTTAAATTGGCGTTTCTTGATAGGTTCTTTCCTCGAGAGTTGAGGGAAGCTAAGGTGGAAGAGTTTATTAACCTTCGTCAAGGAAGCATGAGTGTGAAAGAGTATGCACTTAAGTTCACTCAATTGTCCAAGTATGCTCCAACTATTGTGGCGAATTCGAGGGATAAGATGAATAGGTTTTTGACGGGTGTGTCTAGGTTGGTAGTAAAAGAATATCGTTCAGTAATGCTTCATTATGATATGGATATCTCATGTCTTATGGTGTATTCTCAACAAATAGAGGAAGAGAAACTTAAGAAAAAGAATAGAGAAGTGAAAAGAACTAGGACCAGGGATGGGAACTTCTCCAATGCTTAGTCTGATAGACAAGGTCGACCAAGGTTCAAACAAAGGTTTTCCAACCAAGGCTCCTCTAGTTCTCCAAGGGTCAACAAGGATAGGGTTTCCAACGCTAAACCTCAAGGAGGTAATAGTGGTGGTTCTTATGTGGCTAGGCCTAATTATGCGAAATATGGAAGAAAACATGATGGTAAGTGCCTAGTTGGCTCGGACAGTTTCTATAGTTGTAGAAAGAGTATCCACAAGATGAGAGATTTCCCGATGCTCATGGCCAAAAGAAGAGAAGGCAATCAAACTCCTCCAATCGGTTCAAACTCCAATGCCCTAAAGCAAAACCGTTTTTACGCTCTTCAACCCCGAGACCAAAAGAGCTCACGGATGTTGTGACCGGTATGTTAAAAGTCTTTCTTATTGATGTGTATGCCTTGTTAGATCTCGGTGCTACTTTGTCCTTTGTGACACCTTATGTCGCCATAAAGTTTGATATATTTCCGAAGCGTTAGTGAAACCTTTTGGGTTTCTACCCTGATTGGTGACTCAGTGGTGGCTAAGAGGGTGTATAGAAGGTGTCTCATTTGCTTGTCCCATAGAGTTACTTTGGTGTATTTCGTAGAGTTAGACATTTTAGAATTTGATGTGATTTTGGGTATGGATTGGTTGCATGCATGTTATGCCTCTATCGATTGTAGAACTCGGGTGGTTAGATTACAATTTCCAAATGAGCTTGTCTAAGAGTGGGAGGGAGGAAATTCTATGCCTAGAGGTCAATTTATCTCTTGTCTTAAATCTTGGAAGATGATCTTCAAAGGATGTATTTACCATATTGTTAGGGTGAGGGATGTTGAATTTGAAACCCCTTCTCTAGAGTCGGTTTCGGTAGTGAATGAGTTACCGAAAGTTTTTCTCGATGATTTACTCGGTTTCCTCCTGATCGGGAAATAAATTTTGGTATTGACCTTTTACCAGATACACAACCTATCTCTATTCCTTCTTATAAAATCGCTTTGGTCGAGTTGAAAGAGCAACTAAAAGATTTATTTAATATGGGCTTTATTCGATCGAGTATCTCTGCATGGGGTGCTTCGATGTTGTCTTTTAGAAAGAAGGATGTGTCTCTTAGAATGTGCATCGAATATCGTCAATTGAATAAAGTTACCATTAAGAACAAGTATCATCTTATGAGAATTGATAACTTGTTTGATCAATTTCAAGGGGCTAGTTATTTCTCAAAAATTGACCTTCGTTCGGGGTATCACCAGTTGAGGGTGAGAGGGGTTGATATTCCCAAGATGGCTTTCAGAACTCGATATGGACATTATGAATTCCTTGTGATTTCATTTGGCTGAACTAATGCTCCTGCGACATTTATGGACCTAATGAATAGAGTATTTAGGTAATACCTAGACATGTTTGTAATTGTGTTTATCGATGATATTTTGATCTATTCAAAGAGTGAGAATGATCATGAGAACCATTTGAGAATTGTGTTGCAAGTTCTTAAGGACCACAAACATTTTGCAAAGTTTAGCAAGTGTGAATTTTGGTTGAGATCCGTAGCTTTCCTTGGTCATATTTGTCAAGCAAAGGTATTGAGGTAGTTCCTAAGAAGATGGATGAGGTCAAGAGTTGGCCTAGAGCTCTAACTCCTTCATATATTAGAAGCTTTTAGGGTTTTTCTGGTTACTATAGAAGGTTTGTTGAGGAATTTTCTTCCATTGCTTCTCTTTTGATAGCTTTGACTTAAAAGAAAGCTAAGTTTGTGTGGTCGGAAGGTTGTGAGAAAACTTTCCAAGTGTTGAAAGATAGTCTTACTTCTGCTTCGGTGTTAACCTTACTAGAAGGTACAAATGGTTTCGTGGTATATTGTGATGCCTTTAGAGTATGGTTGGGATGGGTGCTCATGCAAAGCGGTAAAATGATTGCCTATGCTTCAAGGCAACTTGAAGTCCATGAAAAGAATTATCCGACCCATGATCTTGAATTAGCGGCGGTTGTGTTTGCCTTAAAAATATGGAGGCATTATTTGTATGGGGTCTATGTGGATGTTTTCGCCGATCACAAGATTCTTCAATATGTATTTAGTCAAAAGGACTTAAATCTTCGACAAAGAAGGTGGCTAGAACTCTTGAAGAATTATGATATGAGTGTCCTTTATCACCCTGACAAAGCCAATGTGGTAGAAGATGCACTTAGTAGATTGTCCACGGGTAGTGTGGCTCATGTAGACGATGAAAAGAAAGAATTGGTTCATGATGTGCATAGGTTGGCTCGACTAGGTGTTCAACTAGTGGATTCCACCAAGGGTGGTGTCATGGTCCATAATGGTTCCAAATCGTCCTTTGTAATAGATGTGAAGTCTAAGAAAGACCTTGATCCTATATTAGTTGAGTTGAAAGAGTCGGTACTTAAGAAGTCCGTTGAGTTTTTCTCCCAAGGGGCAGATGGGGTGCTTAGGTACCAAGGTCAGTTATGTGTTCCGAATTTTGATGGTTTGAGGGAACAAATTTTACAAGAAGCTCATAGTTCTCGGTATTTTATTCATGTGGGAGCCACCAAGATGTATTGTGATCTACGAAAAGTCTATTGGTGGAATGGGATGAAGAAAGATATTGCGGGATTTGTAGCCAAATGTCCTAATTGTCAATAAGTTAAGGTTGAGCATCAAAGGCCGGGAGGCTTGTCCCAAGATATAAGTATTCCCACTTGGAAGTGGGAAGATGTAAATATGGACTTTATTGTGGGTTTGTCTTGTACCCGAAGGAAACATGATTCTATTTGGGTCATTATAGATCGGATGACAAAATCAGCCCATTTCATTCCCGTCAAGGTTTCCTTTTCGGTGGAAGACTATGCCAAGTTGTATATAAGGAAGATAGTGACGTTGCATCGAGTTTCTCTATCTATTATTTCCCATTGGGGTACCCAATTTACTTCTCACTTTTAAAGTCATTCCAAAAAGGTCTTGGCCCGAAGGTGAAGCTTAGCACAACTTTTCACCGCCAAACGCATGGACAAGCGGAAAACACCATTCATGTAACACTCCGTATCCAAAAATAGACCAACCAACAGATTTTCAGAAGTTTCAGGTGCAACCCACGGACCGTAGGGTGACCTACGGTCTGTCTTGATGGTCCGTGGTTCACCACCTGCAGCCCCTCCCAGAAAAGGCCCAAAAAATTATTCTAAGTCCATACCTACGCAAGAGCCTATAGACCGTAGGCCAGACTAGGGTCCGTGGTCTAGGGCCGTAGTTCAAACCCTCAGACAAAAGTTTTTAAGGCATGACCCATAGCCGAACCCACGGACAGTAGGTCAGGCCACAGACCGTAGTCCTAGTCCGTGGAACGAGGCCCCAGAATCTAGTCCCAGAACCCCATCGATGGTTGACCAGCATGGACCGTTGGTCCATCCATGATCCGTCGGTGGCCTCGATAACTTTTAAGTCAGGGTTCATTTGGTCTTTTCCCTATCTGTTGGACCCCTAAACTACGTCGTTTAACCCCTAAACTACACAGTTTTGGTCAGTTTTAGCCTAGTAAACTAATTAGAACCTAACCTAATCAATCATTCATCAAAAATTCATCAAACTTAGAGCAAAATAGAGGAGAAAGTTGAGCAGCCCTAGTTCAAGAATGCAAGGAGTGTTCATTACTTCCAACCTCGAAATCAAAAGATTTCTCGGTGAATTTTATCACCAGGTAAGTGGGATTTCACTAGTGGTTTCCTTTCACCCATTAGGTCCCTAGAATTCAATCAGATTCTTGATTCCCTTCATATTATCTAGACCTAGGGTTTCTAGAATTTCAGAAGATTATTATGAATTACTATAATGTACCTAATTAGATTATTATGATATTAGTATTATTTTTCGTAAATTCTTTCATAAGTTCAGAACCCTAGCTATGTAGTTCTTTTAGTTCATGAATTACACATGCTAGGTTAGTTTTCTCAGTTATACATGCCTCAGATTTGAATGTTTCATTATTAGTACATTAATGTTGCTTTTTTAGTTAGCATGTCAGTATTTTGAGCTATCCAGTATTACATAAATTCACTCATAAACTGTTAATTACATAATCAATTGGGAGTAGCTTAATACCGAGTGGACTAGGGTCAGTCACCCTCAAGTCCCAGAACTTCGTGCCCCCATAGGTTATAAGTCCTCTCTGTGGGCATCAATTTTGTGATCACGTCAGTCATGCCTCTATATCTCCGATAGGGTATATTTGGTCCTCTCGATGGGTCGTATACATCGGAATCCACATTTAGCTCATGTGGTTTTATGTCGGTTATTAGTAGCTCCCTTATAGTCAGACTCTATTGCATTGACCATGTTATTAGTTACAGTCAGATTTTAGTCTCAACATGTTATAAACTTGGTCATTGCATTCAGTTAGTTCATGTTTAGTATTTTCAGTATAGAATCATGCTTATCTTATTTCATTGCTCAATTATATGCTTTGTTCAGTTATGTTTATTGTTCAGCTTTACTCTATCTTGCATTCTCAATACCTTTCAAGTACTAACGCATACGCTGCGCTATATCTTCTTATGATGTAGGGTCAAGTCCTCAACTTTCAGATCACGTATAGATCGATTCCTGATCTTTAGCTCAGCAGTATCAGTAGTGAGTCCTCATTCTCTGAGGGCGACATACATATTTCTTTTTATTTTTAGTCCTTAGTTTCGGTTTTGTTAGATTTAGCTAGGGCATGTCCCATCATTTCTAGTTAATTAGAGGCTTATTTTCAGACATAGTTAGATTCAGCATTAGCATTTGAGTTTGACCTTTTAGTTGTTGTTTAACTCTCAGTTTTTTATATATTTAGATAGTTTATGGGTTTTCCCCATCATTTTAGTTTTATGATGATTTAAGCTTCCGCACAATACTTTCTTAATTCAGTTATCTTTAAGTATGCTTATGATATGCCAGTAGGGTTAGCTTGGAGTCACTCGCGATCCTAGGTTCTGTGTTTGCGTCTTGGGGGTAGCTTTGGGGCGTGACAAACTTGGAATCAAAGCACTAGGTTTAAGTGTCCTAGGATGTCTGAAAAGCCACACTAAGTAGAGTCCTTTTCATGGGTGTGAAGTGCACCATATCTAATGAGTGGGAGGCTACAATGTGTTCTAGGAAAACTTCACTTTCTTGATATTCTTATCGTGCGTGGGTATGATCTACCTTCTAATCCATCGTTATGCATTTCAGATCATGCCTCATCGTAGAGATTACGGAAGGAACGCTAATGCACGTAATGTTAACGCAACTTTTCCAGTCCCAGAGTTCCAAAACGTCATTCAGCTTTTAGCTTAGAGTGTAACCAACCAGAACAACCAACATGTTCAGGTTCCTGCAAATACTAGTAGTGGATCAGTGGCGGCTAGGGTCCATGACTTTGTTAGGATGAATCCACCAAAATTTCTAGGATCGCAAGTTGGTGAGGATCCCCAAAACTTCATAAATGAGGTCAAGAAGATCTTTGGAGTAATGCAAGTGATTGGAAATGATAGGGTGGAGTTGGCATCCTACCAACTCAAGGATGTAGCTCACATATGGTTCACGTAGAGGAAAGAAAAGAAAGATACGGATGCAGTTCCTATCACTTGGGAGTGTTTTAGTGAGACCTTACTGGTAAGGTTTTTCCCAAGAGAGTTGAGGGAGGCAAGAGCTCAAGAGTTCATAAATTTGAGGCAAGGTAACATGATAGTCGAAGAGTACGGGCTCAAGTTCACCCAACTCTCCAGGTATGATCCTCACATGGTTGCCTATTCCAGGGCTCAAATGAATAAGTTTCTGTGTGGAGTATCCGACTTGGCAAAAACTAAGTGTCGCAATGCTATGTTACTGGAGAATGTGAACATCTCTAGGTTCATGACTCATGCTCAACAAGTTGAGGGAGATAAACTTAGGGAACATGCTAAGGATAATAAGAAGGCTAGGACATGCAATTATGAGTATTCTCAACAGAAATTGGGTGGTGGAAATCGCTCGTAGTTTCAGCAAAATTCTTTAGCTCCAGCACATTCATGAGATAGTGTTCCATCTTTTAGGTTTCGACAGGATCAGAAAGATAGGGTAATAGGCTCTAAGTCCCAGGGGAGTATTTTAGGCATCAAAACCTACCCAACTTGTCCAAAGTGTGGTAAGAACCATCTGGGCAAGTGTCTTACAGGAAATTAATGATGCTTTAGGTGTGGTCAGTCTAGTCACAGGTTGAGAGACTGTCATTATTCTAAATAAGGTCAAGGAGGCAACAATGGTAGGGCTCAGTCTACATCTTAAGCAGTACCAGCAGGTCACCCGACTCAGCAAGGTAAGGTATAGGTGGCAGACAATGCCAAAACAGGTTGTATGCTCTTCAGGCTCACCAGGATTAGTAAGATTCTCCTGAAGTAGTCACTGGTACGTTACGAGTCTTTAACTTAGATGTTTATGCTTTGTTAGATCCATAGCCTACTCTTTCTTCTGTAACTCCTTATATAGCAGTCAACTTCAATGTTAGTCCAAAAACTCTTTCAGAACCCTTCTCAGTCTCTACTCCAGTCGGTGACCCAATTATAGCTAGATGGGTATATAGAAATTGCCCTGGCACAGTCTCTCATAAAGTCACCTCAGCGGATCTTGTAGAGTTAGAAACGGTAGCCTTTGATGTCATTCTTGGCATGGATTAGTTACATTCTTGTTATGCCTCAGTCGATTGTAAAACTAGGATCGTTCGTTTTCAATTTCCAGACAAACTAGTAGCTCAGTGCTTATAGGTCGATTCATTTCTTACCTTAAGGCCAGAAAGATAATCTCTAAAAGTTATCTCTATCATCTATTTCGGGTTAAGGATTCAAGCTCTGAAACCTCAACTCTTGAGTCAGTTCCTGTAGTTAATGAGTTTCCTGAAGTGTTTCCAAAAGATCTTCTCGGAGTTCCTCCCAAAGGGAAATCGACTTTGGAGTTGAACTCCTTCCAGATACCCAACCTCTTTCTATTCCTTCTTATAGAATGGCTCCAGCTGAGCTTAAGGAATTGAAAGAGCAGTTGAAAGAACTTTTAGATAAGGGTTTCATCAGACCTAGTATTTCCCTGTGGCACTAGTATTTTTTATGAAAAAGAAAGACGGTTCTCTCAAGATGTGCATTGACTATCGGAAGTTGAACAAGGTCACGATAAAAAATAAGTATCTTATCCCCTAGATTGATGACCTATTTGACCAACTTCAGGGTGCTAGTCATTTCTCAAAGATAGACCTCAGATCCAATTATCATCAGCTCAGAGTCAGAGATAGTGACATTCCGAAAATAGCCTTCAAAACTCGGTATGGTCATTATGAATTTGTAGTTATGTCATTTGGATTAGCCAATGCTCCTTCAACTTTCATGGATTTGATGAACAGAGTGTTCAAGCAGTATTTGGACTTGTTTATTATCATCTTTATTGATGATATCCTCATTTACACTAGGAATGAGAAAGAACATACGACTCATTTGAGGGTTGTCCTGCAAACTCTCAAAGATCGTTAGTTATTCGCTAAGTTTAGCAAATGTGAGTGTTGGTTGCAATTTGTTGCTTTCCTTGGGCATATTGTGTCTAGCGAAGGGATCTGAGTGGATTCTCAGAAAATAAAAGCAGTGAAACAATGGCCCAGACCTACCTCTCCTATAGATATAAGAAGTTTCTTGGGTTTGGCTGGCTATTACAAAAGGTTTGTAGAAGGATTTTCATCCATAGCTTCTCCATTGACTAAGTTAACTCAGAAAAAGGTTATGTTCCAATGGTCAAATAATTGTGAGAATAGCTTCTCAGAACTGAAAACTATCTTAACTACAGCTCCTATTTTGACTCTACCAGAGAGTTTAGACGGTTATCTGATCTATTGTGATGCATCTAGAGTCGGCCTAGGTTGCGTGTTGATGCAACGAGGTAAGTTTATAGCTTATGCTTCTAGACAACTCAAGGTGCATGAGAAGAACTATCCAACTCATGACCTCGAGCTTGCAGCAGTGGTATTTGCACTTAAGATTTGGAGACATCACTTGTATGGTGTTCACGTAGATGTGTTCACAGACCATAAGAGCCTTCAGTATGTGTTCATCCAGAAAAAGTTGAATCTTCGCCAGAGGAGATGGCTTGAGTTCTAGAAAGATTATGATATGAATGTGCTTTACCATCCTGGTAAGGCCAATGTAGTAGCAGATGCTTTTAGTAGACTATTTATAGGTAGTGTTAGCACATATTGAGGAAGAAAGGAAAGAACTAGCAAAAGATGTTCACAGGCTTGCTTGCTTGGGAGTTTGTCTTATAAGCATATCAGATGGTGGTGTAACAGTACAGAATGGGTCAGATTCTTCATTGGTAGCGGAGGTTAAGGAAAAGTAAAATAATGAACCTATATTGCTTCAACTAAAGTGTCATGCCCCAAACTTGAGGGGCGCAACTGGCTCTTAATGCCAAAACTCAGGCTCGAGTTGACCCTGCTGAACTATTTGCTACTAGCGTATGGCAGCCACTCGCAATCAAGAAAACAAATAAGTATATCTCGGCTTAAAACTAAGCCCTCAACTGGTAAGGCCCCTGTCAACTGATCTATAAAGGAAACAACTACTCCCAGAAGAGCATATAAATAAATAGCCAACTAGTACAAAAGTCCTAATTGGGCCGTCGAGTAAACCAACAAACTAGGCTAGTATGTCCATAACATAGCTATACAGCCCACACACTAGTCTGCAAGCCTAAGAGTAGTAAAGATTGGCGGAATAGGGCCCCAGCCTACCCATAAATATATATACAACAAAAGGTAAACAAACCTCCCAACTCTGGAAGCTCCGGAGGAAAGGGGCTAGCCAATCAGATAGAAGTTAATCCTACTACTAAGGAATCATCTAAAAAGTATGACCTTTTTTACCCACAATGGCTACATGGTTTATGGAGACTTGAGTTATTATGAACTCGTCCTCATATCGGTGCTCAATACTACTCCCAAAATATACTCGGCTCATCTGTTTAAAAATAAAACTCTTTCTATGGTTTGAGATAATTACTCAAAAACTAGCTCAAAGGCTCTCTTAGAAATTGGTGTTTCCTCTCTTGTTTAAATGTGAAAACATTTACTCTTTTAGAAATACATAGTCCTGGTATACTTTTTTAAAGAAAAGAACTTTGATCTTCACTATTTATTCAACTCAAAACTCAAGTCTTAAAATAAAGTTAAAAAGTTTGCAAAAGACTTTTGAAATGACTCTAAGAACTCTCTAGACTTGGCTCTTAACTTTCCTTGAATTTGAATTTATGGATTCAAGGATTGTGATTTGTGATAGGAAGGATCTCATGATGTTTAGGAGTGTTTTTAGATAGTTAAACGTGAGAAACGATCAAGAAATCCCTATTTGGAAGCAAGTCCGCGATGCAGAGATGCATTTAATTATTTGATCGTGAAATAAATTTTGAGGCAGAATGGTCTGTGACTACTTCACGATGCGGAGAAAATTTTGTCAATCCTGAGGAACAGGTCCGCAACGCTAACCTGGTACCCAGATATGCCCGACTTGTTCCTTCTTCATTTTCTAACAGCAATTCGCCTAAATTCGATTCTTTTTCTCAATTCCTCTTTAGATTCAGATACCCAACACATGTACAAAAGAATCTAACTCAAAAAAACTCTAACAATCAACCTTAAACTCTCAAGAACTCCTCAATCTCATCCCAAATTCGAGAACAAAAGCAATTCAAGAATACAACTCAAGAACATCAAAGTCTAAATCTTTTAGAACGAAATCATACTGAAATAAACATGTTTGGCACATGGGTGAACGAACCCAACGCTATGTGAACTCACATACCTCGTAGGATTGAATCCTTGGCGAAAACCACAACCAAAATCGCAAGAACTTGACGAATCTTTGAACTTTTCTTCTCCTTTGTCCTCTTGAGTTCTTTCTCAAAAAACCCTAGCGTGATTTGGTAAGGCGTAAACTGATCTAATTCTGTTTAGACCCCAATTAAACTTCTAAAAACGAAATAAATTAATTGGGCATGGAAAAGACCGAAATACCCCTTTAAAATCCGGTTTTGACTTTCATTATCTAGACAACCCAACTTCAAATCGGCATATATCCTTCATACAAACTCGAAATAAAGCAAACTCGGAGGCGTTGGAAAGATAATTCAAAGATATTTCCTACGGTATCTTGTAGCACACCTAACTCATCTTGAGCTAGGAGTTATCGCCACTTGAAGTTGACCCAAACTAAAGCTTAACATAACTTTAACAAATTTTTTCCAGATTTTTCATTCTTTCCAAAAATAACTCTTTCTAATTCTAGCTCTTTCACTTAGCGAGGTGTTACAATCATGAACATAATTTGGTATTGTGTACGGATACATATCCTTCTAAATTAGGACAACCGTAGAAGATACATGCAACACTTGATACATGATAAATGATACATTTGGTAGAACTTTTGTAGTATCAATTCTAGTTAAGGATATCTATCAACACTAATATTTGAATACGATACATTGTGAATGATAAAAAATTTGATGCATCATAATGTGGAAACGAAGAGATTATACATTAGTTTAAGAAACAGAATCAACTAGATACATTAAAAATCTGAACCCATATGCATTAGAAAGGATGAACAACAAAGGATCGAAAAAATCAACAATTTAATCTGCTGAAAGCAAAAAAAAAAAAATGATGAAGAAATCTTCCTACACTTTCATCATTGAGGGAGTGAAAATATGGAGAGATTAAGGGAGTGACAATAGGAAGAGAAACGTGTACTTGCGTGTTGATGCTTTATGTATTCGGAACATTGGGGTTTGGGAGGAAAAAGATGGATTTTGGAAATATTTTGGAATGGTAGGAATAATGGAAATTGTGGAAAATAAAAGTGTGTATATAGGTAATTTTTCTGAAAAAATTAGTATTTGAGCCAAGTTCTAATATTTGAAAATTTTTAAAAATAAAAAATCGCCCTAAACTTTTATATTTTATCAAAAAAACACCCATCACTTATTAGTTCCAACTAATATCTATCTACCAAATTACTCCTTTAATAACTAATAAATATTCCTCTCTATTATCTATATATAGAACGTGGCTAAGAGAAATTTTTTTGTTTTAAATGGATTATAATTCATCCTGAATTAGTGACAAGTTTGAGTATGCGATTAATATATAGCTCTTGCCATATTGTTGATTGTTATCATTATAAGGTTATTTTTTAACAAAACATATTCATCATAAAATGGAAATTCAACCTTAAAGATATTTTAAATGATTTTTAGAACTTATTGATACAAATCATATTTTTTGAAATGATCAAATATTTCTTCTGAAATTTATGGACAAACATTGTATCAACAATAATGATACTTGATCATATAATTTATGATTGGGAAAAGGGTTTGATATACCCCTCAACTAGGGCTGGCAAGGGGACGGGGATGGGGACTGGGGGACGGGACGGGACGGGGGACGCGGCTGGGGGATTTGGCCGGGACCAGGATTGGGGGGACAAAACTAAGTCCCATCCCATCCCACTATATATACGGGATGGGACGGGTTTTGGGGGGACGGAACGGGACGGGACTGGACGGGACGGGATGGGACGGGACGGAACGGGACGGGACTGGACGGGACGGGACGGAACGGGACGGGACGGGGGATTTTTTATTTTTTATATACTTATTTATCTTGAATGAATAACATCTTAATAATATTATAATATTTTGCTAAGTCTTAATCATTCAAATTTATTAATATCACGAAATAAAAATAAATACATTTAACGATTAAAGCTTAAATTACTATTGTAATATATAATATTAATTATTAAGTGCAAGTAAATATGATCTTAGATATCTTTACACAATTAATTTAAAAAAATCATTTAAATTAAACATTAAGACACAATTAATTAATAACTTTAATACTATCCACACAATTAATAAGTTCTATAATTTCTCATACCAATCTTAAGGAATATTATAAAGGAAAAAGTGGAGACTAATCACTAATATAAGACAGAGAGAGTAGGAACTAAAAAGAACATTTCTAATGAGTCAAAAATTAGATTTTTTTTCAATAACATTTTTAGCTAATAAATAATGCTTAAGTTTCAAAATTCAAAATTCAAATTTCAATTTCAAACTTCAAACTTCAAACTTCAAATTTCAAATTTCAAATTTCAAATTCAACTTTCAAATTTCAAACTTCAATTTTCAATTTTCAATTTTCAAATTTCAAATTTGAGAAGTTCAAATTTGTATTTTAAATATTTTAAAGTAATTTAAACTTGAAATTTTGATTTTTAAATTAAGTATTTTAAAGTTAGTTTAGTATATATGTAAATATGTATGAATAATTGAATATATTAAAATTAAAATACAAGACAATAGTTATATAAAAAAGGCTTAATAAAGCCTTCAAATTTTTTCAATAAAATATAATTGCAACTTAGAACTTAGAAGTTACAATTTACAAATATTAGTGGAGTAACTAATTTACGCAGCCACCTTCTAGGAAGTGTTCTGTTTCAATAAGTTCTCATATGTAAAACTAATATTTGTTACAAATATTAGATGAGTAACTAATTTACGCAGCCACCTTCTAGGAAGGGTTCTGTTTCAATTAGTTCTCGGATGTAATCTAATATTTGTATTCTTCTTTAAAATTTAATTCTAATTGTCGCATCATATCGACGGTAACATCCTCCGGTGTTGACAAACTTGCTTGAAACTCTTGTGACTCTAATTCATCATCACTAGATCCAATTACCACATTAATCCAAGCTTCTTGTTTGGAACTTAACTTTGGCAAATTATAATTTCTCCTCTCGGCGTTGACCCAGTCTCTAAATAAAACTGATATTTCCAAACTGTCTTCCGCCAATGAATGTCTATGACCGCCAAGTTGAAACCTTGCCGCACTAAAAGCAGCCTCTGATGCAACTGATGAAGCTTCAATAGCTAGAACATCACGAACCATTTTGCTCAAAATTGGAAATGCAACGCTCCGCCTCCTCCACCATGCTAATAATTCTTCATTGCCATCTTCGTCTTCCCTTTGTTTCTAAAGATTGATTAAGATATTCTTCAAAATCATCACGGTTAGTAGAATTAAGACCAAGAAAATCTCGCATATAACTTGAAATTCGAGCTTTACTCTGAGGATTAGAAGTTTGACCAACTTCTTGAGCATTTCCTGTAGTTCTATATTTTTCATATAAAATTTTTGCTTCTACTTTTATGCTACACTTACACATTTCACAAGTTGAATTTATTTTCGGTAAATTTTCTAAGGTATCATAAAAAGTGTCAACAAGTCCCTGCACACCTTGTAATTTATAGTCAGGATGAAGTAAAGTAGCAATTAAAAAAATTTGAGGAATAGGAAAAAAATATTTTTAAAATTTTTCAATCATACCTTCAATTGCAACTCTAAATTTTTCAATTATTTTGTATTTAGAAAATTGAATTGAAATAGTACAAATATTTATTAATACTAATGAAATAGTAGGATAATAAATTCCAGAAAAATGGTTGTAGCATTATAAAAAAGTCTTAAAAATTCTAATAGTTCATTAGTTTCTTCACAAATTCTGTCTAATGGGTCAGCATTATGAGCATTAAACACCATTTGTATGGGTCCTCTATATTCGTAAGCAACTAAAAACATTTCGTAAAAAGAATTCCACCTTGTTTTAATATGTCTTGGATTTTTTCTTGGTGGCAAATCACAGAGTACACAACGCTCATTAAATTCCCTAATTCTAGCAGCTCTATTAGCATAAAAAATCCAGGCAACAACATATTCAATTTTCATACAACCACATTCAAATAATGAAATACCATCTTGTACAACTAAATTTAATGCATGTGCAACACATCTAACATGAAAAGAATTAACATCATTTGGACATAGTCTAGTTTTTAACATACTAGCAGCGTTTACATTATTAGATGTATTATCTAATGCGACAGACATTACTTTATCTATAAGCATGTAATAATCTATAACACTCAAAATATTTAAAGCTAAATATGCACCAGTTTTTTTCTCTATACATTCTTTATAACTTAAGATTCTTTTTTGCAAATTCCAGTTATGATCAATCCAATGTGCTGTAACAGTTAAATAATCACGTCCATTAACACTACGATCCATGTCCGAAGTTATAGACACTCTACAATCTAATATGCTAAATAAACAATGAAGATATTGACAATGTTTACCTTGATATACAAAAACCTCAGATTTAACAGTATTTCTTGAAAAACCTCTATAATTAGGATTATAAGTTTGTTGAATATATTCAATAAAATTGGGATGTGAAGGAAAACTATAAGGTAAACCACAAACAGAAATCATTTTAGCTAAATTTTCGCGATCTCTTTCCTTATTATATTTACGTTGTGTTAGTGACCACCGGGGTTAAAAGGATCTAATGTTCCTTGAACCATGTTAGAAGCCCCTACCAATTCATTAACATTAATATCAAAATCATTAACTTGAATTCCTTTTTTTTCTATCGGCTAATGATTTAGCTTCTTTATATTGAATAGGCACACAAGATAACAAATGTCCCCCGTCCCACCTTGACCTCCACCTTGTTTATGTTTAAAAGGTTGCTTACATTTATTACAAATAGCAATAGAATTTTCCTTGTCTAAAGTCATAAATTGCCACACAACAGAAGTTTTAGGGCATTGATACTTCACCTTCTCCCTCGTAGGAGGTATAAGGGGTGGGCGTCCAGAATTTTGCTCCGTTGAATTTGTAGTTTCATTTGGAACATTTGTCATCGGACTAGTAGATGTATCTTCTAATTCATCTTCTCCCGAACTAACTTCTACTTCTTCGCCTGAATTTTCATCAAGATAAGAATTAATATCACCATAAATTTGTTGTAAAAGTTCACGATCGAGTTGAGCATTTGAATCAATATCATAAGAAGTATCATCAACATAAGTAGAATCATTTGTATTAAATCTAACTCTAGAAATACAACCACATTTACTCTTATTTTTTTCCTTACTACTTTTTTTAGTAAAATTAAATAATCTACTAATGCCACTTGGTTCTTTCTCTTTTCCTTTACCGATATTTTTTTTGTTAGAACTCATATTTAATTATATGTAAAGTATAATATAAAAATAATAATAACACAAAAATTAATGACGAAAAATAAAATATAAATATTATGAAACGAATGTACCAAACGTCTGCGTTAATAGCAGACGTTATAACCGATTCTTGAAGCTTGTAGTTTGTTGTAACTTGTAATTTGGAACTCCAATTTTTTATAGCAAATATGAGAATTATATATATTATGATATATAATATGAAAACTTATTATTGAAATATATGTATTATGATATAATATGAGACTTAAATGGAATAAAAGATTGAGACTTGAGAGATATAAAAAATAGATGAGAGAATATATGATTTTGTAAGAAATAATAAAGGATAGAGGGGTATTTATAATATTAAAAGTGGGTTAAAGTGTATTTATGATAACTTGAGGGTTTAAAGTAAAGTATTAAAAGTAGGGGTGGTAGGGGGTGTTGGGGAAGGGAAAAAACTTGAAATAAATCCGTTGGGGGGCCACTAGCCGTTGCCCAACGGATATAAATTTAAAAAAAAAAAATATATATATATATATTTATATAGGGGATCTCGCGAACCAGCTGGTTCATTCGGGCCGGGTCGACCGGTCCCAGAGGGTGAACCGGCCCCTGACCGGTCCCCTATCCCGCATCCCCTCAAACCCCCGAAATCTTACAGGATCGGGTCCGGCGAGCCGGTTCTCGAATCGATCGCGGGCCGATCCGGTCCCCCTGCCAGTCTTACCCTCAACTTTGCCATTTGGAGCTGATATACTCCTTGTTATGAAAGTGACTCATATATACTTTTATTGTTATACAAATGACTCACATATACCCTTTTCCTCTAACGGAAATGAAAAAATTAACTTTGATTTAATTTTTTAATTATTTTTTGGAAAAAAATATAATCCATATAGGGTATATTTGATCCTCCCCACATGTATTTTTTTTTTTACTTTTTTGTTTCAACGACTAATTTATATTTATTATGTCGATGGTCAAATATATTTATTTTTCACTAATTTTCTTGTAAACCTTATTATAGATGCCCATTTTATTTTATTTTACAACTACAAAAACTTAATTACAATATAGCTAAAAAAAATATTTTTAAATTTTTTCTTTACACTAAAGAATGAATGAAAAAAAAAGAATAAGAAACTCTAATAATGATAATCAAAGAAGTCAAAAAATAATTTTTGAATAAAAAAAATTAAAATATACCTTGAACTTTGCTAGAAGGATCATATATATATCCCTACATGAAGTTTTTTAAAATTTAAAGTCAAAAAAATAAAATTAAAACTATTTTTTTCACTTCCAATAGATGAAGGGTAATGTAAGCTCCTTTTGTAATAGTAAGCAGGGGCGGATCTATATGTATGTGTGGGGTGCCACGGCACCCAGTGATCCCGGTTAAAATTTCGTATTTATATGTGTATATGTTTAAGAAATCGTTATAAATAAAAGTTGCCACCCATTGAACGAATTGGTGATTGGTGCCGTTGCCAAAAGACACAGATCCCTGCACCCGCAATGCGGGTCCAATTCTCACTCTCAACATTATATTTTGGATGTTTGTATGAACTGAAGGCTTTCTAAGCTCTTTTTTTTTCTTTTTTTTTCCTGTTTTTTCTTATCTTTTTTTTTTCCGATTGGTTCTTATTTATTTGGTACTATTCTTTATTACATGATTTAAATTGACTCATTTTTCCTGTGATTAATTAGTTCTTAACTTTTTTTATCTTCTCTGTCACTAATTATTGATCTCTTGATATGAATATTATGTGTTTATTCTTTATTAATTAATGAGTATTGTATTATGAAAGTCACATAAATATTACTATGAATATATTTAAATTGTTTTTATTAAAACATAAGTTTTAAAAAATGATGAATATTATTATGTTTGAGTTCTTTTAATTTTAAGGTTATTCCGATCTTCACGTTCTTGATAAGTAAGATGGTTGGGTTGAAACCAATTTTAATTTTTTTTCTCTACTATATATATGCAACAACACATAAAAACAATGAAATACGAATATATTAAGTTAACACAATTAGATGGTTTATACAAATTTGAATTTCTAATGTGGAAAATCTTGTTTTCCTCAAAGTTTTAGAGAATGCCTCTAAATCCAAAAAAAAAAACTGAATTGTTTAGTTATCTCTAATCTCAGAATAACTAAAAGAAAATATTACTAACATGCACGTTTAATCAATTTGTTTTATAAAAATCAAAAAAGATAAATAATCCAAATTGTAACCCAAAATTAAAGAAACCGATCCGTTTATCTTACTTGGGTGATGTGGCACCCACGACCTCTAAATCCTAGATCCACCTCTGACAGTAAGGGTATATGTGAGTCATTTGTATAATGATAAGGGTATATATGAGTTACTTTCATAACGAGGAGTAAATGACAAAGTTAAGGAATATATCAGACCCTTTTCTCTTTATTATACTAGTATACGTACCCGGGCGTTGCGCGAATATTTAAAAATATAATAATTTTTAAATTTAGAAAATAACTAATACAAATTATTAGTGAGTAACAAAAGTACATGTGTAATCATATATAATGTTTTAGTTTTATATATATACGCTTCATGCTAACACAATTTTACCATAATTTATATCAAATTTGTTTTTTGGCAGTTTTATTTGACAAAATTTAACATAATTATTTATCAAATAAAAATTATGTTTTTCTGGAGGTAGTCTTTTTTTTAAAAAAGAAAATCAAACTGAAAAAATTGTTAATTATTTTGATGAGACGTGTGGATTTATTTGCAAAAATATGTATTTATAGTATTTTAAATTTATCCTTTTTTAAGAAATGATAATTTGAAAATCATTCTATTACTAACATGTGTTTTTTTTTTTTTTTTTTTACAAAATAGAGATTTGAAATATTTAAAGTCATTTTTATATATAATACATGAATTCACAAACCTTTTAATCATGGCATGAGTCTGATCTCTGCCTAAATAATTATACACCAATACAAATATAAAACTTAATACTATGTACAATTTAAAAAGATAGATAAATAAAGACAAATAATAATACAAATTACAAATTAGTAGTATAATTTTGAGAATTTATATAAAATTATATATATAAATGATATGCATCAACTCAATGTTAACATTTTTTTCCTTTGAATATTGTGCTATTCATGACGAAGATAGTACGTTTGAAAAGAAAATTGCTTCATTAATGTGAGAAACTGAAAAAATATGATAGTGCGGAGAAAAGGAAATGGGAAAGTGGGAATAGTAGGTGGTTTATAAAACTGATTCTTTGTTTTATTTATTTTTTACTTAATACATATGCTCAAATAAAATGTTTTCTGTAATAATATATTAGGTAAGGATAAAATTAAAAAGTTATAACCATTTGTAACCACTTCATCTTATAATACTCTTCTCAATTTTGAATTATTATTTTATTAAAAAATAAAACTTATGCATTATTTTTAGTAAAACTAATTAAATTATCAATTCAAATGTTAAAAATTCTATCAAAGACTTTTAAAAAATTATAATTATATATTTATCTTTTAAAACTAATTAAATTATTATATTGTGTAAGTTTTCTATGACTTAAAAAATAATCCATATATAGGCCAGGCCACACGTAAGCAGTGGGAGATTTATTATTATTATTATTATTATTGTTGTTGTTGTTGTTGATAAAATTAAAAAGGTTATAACCATTTGTAACCACTTCATCTTATAACACTCTTCTCAATTTTGAATTATTATTTTATTAAAAAATAAAACTTATGCATTATTTTTAGTAAAACTAATTAAATTATCAATTCAAATGTTAAAAATTCTAACAAAGACTTTTAAAAAATTATAATTATATATTTATCTTTTAAAACTAATTAAATTATTATATTGTTGTAAGTTTTCTATGACTTAAAAAATAATCCATATATAGGCCAGGCCACAGGTAGGCAGTGGGAGAATTATTATTGTTGTTGTTGTTGATAAAATTAAAAATTTATAACCATTTGTAACCACTTCATCTTATAACACTCTTCTCAATTTTGAATTATTATTTTAGTAAAAAATAAAACTTATGCGTTATTTTTAGTAAAACTAATTAAATTATCAATTCAAATGTTAAAAATTCTATCAAAGACTTTTAAAAAATTATAATTATATATTTATATTTTAAAACTAATTAAATTATTATATTGTTGTAAGTTTTCTATGACTTAAAAAATAATCCATATATAGGCCAGGCCACACGTAGGCAGTGGGAGAATTATTATTATTGTTGTTGTTGTTGTTGATAAAATTTAAAAGTTATAACCATTTGTAACCACTTCATCTTATAACACTCTTCTCAATTTTGAATTATTATGTTATTAAAAAATAAAAATTATGCATTATTTTTAGTAAAACTAATTAAATTATCAATTCAAATGTTAAAAATTCTATCAAAGACTTTTAAAAAATTATAATTATATATTTATCTTTTAAAACTAATTAAATTATTATATTATTGTAAGTTTTCTATGACTTAAAAAACAATCCATATATAGGCCAGAATTGTTGTTGTTGTTGTTGTTGTTAGTATTATTATTATTGTTGGTATTATTATTATTATTATTATTATTATTATTATTATTATTATTATTATTATTATTATTATTATTATAGAATGGGTGGATATCTCTCCAAAGATCATAAATTTACAAGAAAATAATATATTTTTTGAAGGAATGTCACTAATGTATTTCTTCATAGAATTCTCTATTCCATGGATCTTAAAATGGTCAATAGAAGTTAATACTAATTCTGATGGTTTTCCATGTTTGCAAAGAACTTTTTATACAAAGTTCTGGAGTAAATTATTACAGAAAAATCAAGAAGGACATTTACATGGATAGGAAATCCTTGATTTAATAAATGTAAAAATAAGTGGTTATTATAATTCGGCCACAAACGATTCAATATTCAAAGTTCATCTGACAAGGTTTTGCTTTTGTAGGAATATTATTCTCATCAAAGGCATCTTCATATGGAAGGCTTACTACATGTTTTTTTCCTGTTCCAGAAAGCATTAGGATGATCTCCACATATGTCAAGAGAGAATTGATTAGCCAAAATATTATTTTTTTCCTATAATTTAGGATTTTGTAAAATATTATCAATTTCAATACCATTGATTTCTTGCTTTATAAAATTGGCTTGATTGTTTTTTGAAATCAATAACTTTCCAGTTAGATCATTTATCATTCTAGTAAATGGTTTTGTTACAAACTCGAGTATAAAAGGTTTGTTATTCCAAGTTTCTATAAGTTTATCATTATCCCAATGAGTAAGTGAAAAAATATCATTTATGAAAGGGACACCCAAATTAATTTGATTGGTAATATTTTTTACTAAAACAAAGCTTTGAGGAACACAATTTTTTCCTTTACAAATAAAAATTTTGGGTAATTTAAATTCGATGTTCATTTTGCTACCATTAGCAGAACGAAGACTATGAGTAGTTTTATGAAAATATCTTGAAGGTATAAGTCCTTCTTGAATACAGTTTAAATCGGCTGCATTATCAATGAGGGCAATAAATTAGCATTAGTTTCTACCGTCTTTGCCCAATTCGGATTGACCAAAGTTAAACAGGGAAGGTTTTTAACCTTTTCCTTAATCCTCTTGACTGCTTCAGTATGATCATCTGACAGAAGCAGCCACACCACATATATCAAATGGGTACTTTTGAGAAATTAGATCTCAAACAAGTGGTCAAAACCACAGAAGAAACGATTACTATTGATAGTGATAATCAAACTTTTAGATTATTATGTGATAATGATTTGGCCCCTTATAGGGATATTTATCGATTTAGTACAGGTGGCTTTCAAGCCTCTTACTTTGCGAGGTCTACCAGAAAGCTTTATAGCAGCTTTACGAGATGGTAGAAATCATAACTGGAAAAAGTTTCTTATAGGGACAATTCAAACTAGTCTTGCTTATGGACCAGTTTATTTCAATGCTTATCCTAATTTACAAATATCTTTACAAGATGATAATTCTTTAAGTGCTCTTATGTTAAATGTCAAACTTCATGGTTATGATTATATGCCTGGCACTGAAGTTGTTTGTATTTGTTATAGAATATATTATAAACTTTTGCATACTTTGAATCCTATGTGCAAAGTAATTGATTTTAAAAACGAAACTATTCTTATAGAAACTAATTTTGATAAATCTAAGGTAGTCACTAGAAGACCTATCAAGTGGAAGAAATTGATTTTCCACAAGAGTGGATTATTGAAAACGCTATTCAACCCCGAAATAATATTAATACGGATGTTTCTGAAATTGAGCAGTTGTATGATGGAACTGTGAAAATTAAATTTTCAGAACCGGCTAACATGCTTATTGATAATCGTAGCATGTCTTCTAGGATTACTAGATCAAATTCATCTTATATTTCTCCTGTGGATTATGTTGTGCAAATTCCTTCTAGGGCATCTACCTCTCAAATTAGAGAAACTTATAGATGCGATAATATAAAAATTGATAACGATAATATTGCTAGACCTGTTCCCAGACCTAGTTTAGATTTAGATATAACTATATCTGAAATGAATTTTCCAGATGGATTAACTACTTAAAAATCTGTTTATGATGTCTGACAAGCAAATTGATTTTAGCCCAGGTTCCCGGCAAGAGCAAAAATTGCTAAAGATTTTCAGCGGAAAAAGTGGAAACTATTTAGAAAATGGGTTTTCAAGAGAAATTCAAAGGTGGAGTACAACCAATAAATGTTGAAAACTTCTCAGAAGGAGAACCTAGTTGTGTTAATAACACATTTTCTGATTTCTATTATCCTAGACCTACTCCACAAGATGTTTTGTTAGAAGAACATGAACACATTATAACTAATAGTTATAGTGGTAAAGAAATCTATGAATGGAATATTGATGGTTATACCGACTGACAGATTTATACAACTATCCATAGAATGCTTATGTACAGTACTATCTGTAAAGCTAATACAAATAGTGATAAAACTATTGCGAATATGATAACTGCTGATTTTACTGGCCAATTAAAAGGTTGGTGGGACAATTATCTCAACCAAGATCAAAGGGATAAAGTCATGTTGGCAGTAAAACAAGAAGGAGATAATGTTACCCAGAATGCAGTTTATACACTAGTTCTAAACATTATAGAACATTTCTGAGGAAGATGGTCGGATAATAGTGAGACTATTAGGACTTTACTACAAAATTTAAGGTGTAAGACTCTTACATCATTCAGATTTTATAAAGATGTATCCTTGTGTAGAGTAATGGAATTACCAGAGTGTAATAGCGCTCATTGGAAGTCCAAGTTTATTGATGGACTGCCAAGTCTATTTGTTGAAAGAGTTCGAAAAGCAATTAAAGGAGATAATCCTAGTATCAATTATGATAATTTTACTGATGGAAAACTTATAAGTTCTTGTGTACAGGAAGGACTTTCCCTGTGCAATGAAATTAAGCTAAATCAGCAGATTAAGCGTCATCACTTAAATGAAAGAAAGCAATTAGGGGAATTTTGCGAACAATTCGCATTTGATGTTCCTAAACAAAAGTCTAAAGATAAAGAGTATATTCCTAAGAAGAAGAAAAAGTCTTCCATAAAAGATTATGAAAAATGGAAGAAAAAGAGAATCAATCAAAAGTACCCATTTGATATATGATTCTAGGCGATATCTTCGGAATAGTCCACTTATTAAGTAGATCCAGGAGTTGAGGTATATCATATTCTTTTTTTCTACTGTTTTTAGCAGTAGACTTCTTCTTTATGATATTCATTTTTAACAAGTTGTGTTGAACTATAACACTAATAATTACTATAAGTCCCTGACTCTGATACCATATTTTTGACGGATCACACAATTAGACTGTTAGGATCCTTTACTAACATAGTTTTATCCTGGCAACAGTATATAAAAGCCCCTACTATTCGGGTCCGCCCTCTACATAGGTAATCCAACGGATTCCTTTGGCGACCTTTCATAAACTGGTCTGGTTAAACTATATCTAACCTTAGTCTAACTATTTAATTTGTCTACATAATAGAAACAATGTCATCTTTTAGTAAACTAGTATGTTATGGTTCAACACAGACAGTTTAGCCCAACATGGGGCTCATGAACATAAAGAAAATCAAAATAATAGAGAGAATAGTACCTTGAGACGATATCTTCAAAATCAAATTGCAAATTTTATTTAAACTTTGAAAACTGAGAAAATATTACAAGGAGTTTTTTTTTTTTTAGAGAGAAAGAGAGAGGGGGTTCTAAAACCTACCTCTAACTAAACACACTTCCTTCCTTATATAATGGTGGAAGGAATCTTAAAAAGACTAAAAGATAAAAGAAAATTTGGCCCATACCTTTACAATAGCCATTCACACAATAAAGAGGCCAACACACTCAAATGGCCTTCTATTTACATAAAGTATTTTGGCCTCATTTTTTGTGGCCGACAACTTTATCAAATTAGCTTTTAATTTTTTTGGCTTCTTATAACCACTAAATATTATCCTGCCAGCTGCTATACTTTTTCTTTTCCTTTGCCAGCTGCACCTGCACTAGAATATTCTTCTATTTTGCCTTTGGTAATTTTGTAGGATAGCTTCAATGTCAATTTCTTCATCACTATCCACATTTTTTCCTTCGCCAGCTAAACAGGCTTCTTCATTTCCATCATTGGTATGAGTGGTTGATGCCATGGAAGTATCATCTCTGAGTTCAACCTCAAGATTTTTCATTAAATCTTTTTTTACTTCCTCCATATAAAGAGCTATCGCTTCCAACTTCAAGATTACTCCCTTCTTCATTTGAAGTTTTCTAGTAATTTTTTTGAATGGACTAAAATCATCCATTGCTGGTGAATCGTTTATGGCCGAATTATAGTAACCACTTATTTTTACATTTATTAAATCAAGGATTTCTTGTCCATGTAAATGGCCTTCTTGATTTTCCTCTAATAATTTACTCCAGAACTTTGTATAAAAAGTTCTTTGCAAACATGGAAAACCATCAGAAGTAGTATCAACTTCTATTGACCATTTTAAGATCCATGGAATAGAGAATTCTATGAAGAAATACATTAGTGACATTCCTTCAAAAAATATATTATTTTCTTGTAAATTTATGATCTTTGGAGAGATATCCACCCATTCTAAATATATATTTTTTATAAGATTCTGGTAGGATCTTCATTGAGGGACCATATAAAGTCCACCGTCTACAAAACCAATTAGGAATGTTTCATTCAAATATATTAGAACATATCTTGATAAACCATGAATACTTCCTATTAGCATTCTCATATAAAAGTGCTTTATTAAACCAATCAATATAGTCCCAATAATTATATTTTACTGCGACCTTCTGCTCAGGATGGATATAATCCATTTCTTTTAAAGGGCTTAATCCCTATTCTTCTGGTGCTAATACCTTCTTTATGATGAATTTAGAAAAGTTATAAACTTTCTTTGTATTGGCTAGGTAAAAATGTTAAATTCACAAGACTCAACAGCTGAGAGTATAATCTCATAATGCATTCTATACTTGTATGCCGTAGTAGTATAACTTACCGTATCCAGATATCTGGACATTAACTACCAAGGTTCATCTTTCCAGTAGAAGTTGTCACGACCCGAGAGCATCCCCAAGTCGTAACATGCATATTCGACCTCTCGGAGGTCGCATACAACCCCTTAGCATTCATCACATTAGATATGTAAAAATAGTACGGAATTTAAAAACTCTTTAAATAAAATCCCATAAGACTCAAGGTCACTTTTAAAAACATTATTCAAAAGTACACAAGCGGAATACTAAGTCTCTTAGCCATCTTAGACATAAACATGAAAACATACTAGGGACACGGCCCTTTACAATCAAAAGAAGTCTATTAAGTCTATTACAAGAACCTTATCATAAAACTAGAATAGAAAAGTCTTGTCCTCGACATATAAGGAAATACCACAAGATCTTGGAAGAACTTCAAGTTCCAAGCTTACTATAGAACCCGCTCACTTTCCGTAACCTACACTTGTAGAAAATAGAGAAATATGGAATTAGCACAATTAAGTACTAAGTATGATGACCATGCAAGAAAACGTGCACCACGGACATTTACAAGGAATAAAAAAATGCTTTTAAGACCTTCTTTAACAAACCTTTACAACCACAAGCATAAACCCACATTTCAAGTCACCATTCACAAATAAGACCATATTCACATCACTTACAACTCAATTAACACAAACGTATAATACTTAAACAAGATAGCAAAGTAATTCCTTCCTTACCATCTAAGTCTCTATCTCAAGTCACCCTAGGCCACACTTAAGTGAATAATGAAGTGACCGCCCATACAACCTCTTCATATACACCTAAGTGTTCCTAAGAGTTACCATAGACAAAGTTTTTTTTTTCTTTTTTTTTCCATTACATTATAACATACTAAGTCAACATTCTTTATAAAACCATTTAAGAGACACACAAGCATATAGGGGACAATCACATAATAGCCTTGAGGCTTAGGGAACTCACTTTAGCATCATTTAAGCCTACTCGTGCCATGTGTAGATAGCATCCCATACTACTACCTACACGTTGTAGAACCTATCCAATACTAGTGTGCACATCCCTTATGATGGAAATAGGTCTTAACCGACATAGACCACACTAGCAAGGTATGGAATCCGGAGTCTATCCTACTCCGTGGAGGTTGTTCTACTTGCCAAGGGTAGAACTAAAAGCAATCCCATGTTGGCACATGGTTTAAGAGATGTCCAAGGATGTTCATTGTGTCTAATCTCATGCTCAACTAGGCCACCATCCTAACCACATCCACTTGGTGCTTAGCCTTGGTTTCCATAGAGTATTCAATCACATATGTACTAGAGAGGGTTCCTTTTCTAGTTCAACCAACTCATATTACCTCTTCCCAAGAAAGGCCCCATTTCTTAGTCATAGCCAATCTAGGTTCATAGAGATAGCTCATTTGACTTTCTTAGATAAGGATTCTCATGCCATTCTGGCTCCATCCATCTCTAAGTCTATCATTTCACTCAAGAAGGGAACATCACCCTAAGGCCCATCCTTCAAGGTTATACATTTACTTAGGAAAAACTAGACTCATGAAAAGGCACTATGCTTAAGTCTACCAATTCAAGTCTAGGCCTAGAATTCCTCTTTTAGCATTTATAGGAAGAGCTCCATTACTAAGTCATAGCCCAACCAAACATTCATATATAAAAATCAAGCTTTCATGACACAAGACAAGATACTAAAGTCTAGCATATGAGCTACAACATCATCTTACAAAGACTCATCATAGTCCATCATCACCACATATCATCATTTCAAGAGAAACATGTTTTCTCATTAGCATACTAACACTTTATACAATATCACATTAATACCATTAGAACATCTTCACATAATAGCTTCACACAAACTTTACATATAGCTTCATATGTGTATAATAATACAACCCTATAATAGCACTCATATAATACCCTTCATGGCCTCAATTTACAATAATACGATATTCCTACATTATACAACAACTTCACCAATGCCTTCATGACTACAATTCACAATAATACCACACAAGAATACGATATAACACTTCCACCAAAGGTGGATTCAACCTACCAACAACAATCAATTCAATAAAGAGAGTTCAAGCTTTCTTACCATAATCCAAAGCCATAGCCAAAATCACCAATATTTCACCCATAAGACTTACCACCCTTATTAACAATTAATCATGAATAAACATTAAACAACTCAAGAGATATCAATACAATTCACTTTACACCTAATTCCATCAACTTTGAATTTATAGAAAAAGACCCACTTCATAAGCAAATTTAGGAGTTTAGGGAAAATCATGGGTTTTTCAAGGAATTCCATATGAAATCATCTTAAAAACATTAATTCATCAATATAATGGCTTAGAAAAGGTTTTGCCAATGAACCCATGCTTAGATTAGAATTTGAGATTTTTGTTCTTTGAAATATTTTTTTTTGAAACTCTTTTGATTGGACTCCTTGAAAGAAAGATTGATCAAGGATCAAGGGTCACCATACCTCTAAGTTGAAAACCCACAAAAATTGAAGAAGAAAGAACTCGAAATCTTCAACCCTAGCTCCAACTTGACCTTGACCTTCAATGGTTTCTAGAGAGAACCCTTTTTTTTTTAAAGATGAAATAGAACAATACCTTTTTTTTTTAAGTTTTAATACCATAAATAGTTATTAGAAATAAAATAAAATATACCCACTTCTTAATTTAACTAACATTAATATTTACGAAAACGTCCCTTGCCTACATGGACCTACCAAATAAAACTAAGGCAGAGTCCAATTTTTATTTTGGAAAAAACTTTCATAACTCCAATTTATGCTTAAACTTTAAAAATTCATGCGTTAGGCTCTAGTTTCATCTATCTATTTTTAGGGTCGCTACAGAAGTATAACTTCTTTCTTATCATTCAAATCAAATATTTCTATATTCTCATCATCTGTAAGAATAGTAGAATAGGATGGCATATTATTTTCCCCTTCTTTTTTGGATTTCATAAAATCCAAAAATTCTTTATACATGGGGTGGTTAGTATCAATCCCACTGGTTCCACTAGAACTCGATGATCCACTAATATTAGCAGTCATTAGCTGCTTATTTCCATGTTGGATAAGGATATTACCTCTTCCTCTTCTTGACGTGTTATGTCCTCTTCCCCTTTATGGAGGGGGCCATGATGGTCTCATCCTACAAAAAAGCATAATCGTTCATTAATGCAAATATTCTCTAGTAAGAAAATCTGGAAGACTATTATCTTCACCCTTTTTATATTGTATCTCAAAATCAAAAGGAGCTAATAATGCTTGCCATCTTGCAAACATCTGTTTAGACACATTATGTTTACAATCTTTATTAAACATGAATTTAGCTGCTTGGCAATCAGTTTTTATTAAAAACTTCTGATTATAAAGGTCGCCCTGGAATTTAAGAACACATTTCACTATAGCTAAGATTTCTTTAGCTACAATGGCATAATTTTTCTGGGCTGTATTCCATTTTCCAGAATAAAATTGAATAATATAATATCTTTTATTATCAGGACAATATTAGGTCAAAACACCACCATATCCTATATCTGAAGCATCAGTTTCTACCATCTTTGCCCAATTCGAATTGGCCAAAGTTAAACAGGGTAGGTTTTTAATCTTTTCCTTAATCCTTTTGACTGCTTCAGTATGATCATCTAACCATGCCTTAGGATTATTTTTTAACCTGTCATATAAAACAATTGTATCTTTTGTTAAATCCTTTACAAAAGGAGCAATATAGTTAAGACTCTCAAGAAATCTCTGCAACTGAGTCTTGTTAGTAATAACATCAGGAAATTTAAAAGCAAATTCAATATTTCTGTTAATAGGACTAATGTTTCCTTTTTCAATATTATAACCAAGAAACCTGACATTTGTTTTGAACAGAGCCATCTTAGGTTGAGATAAAACTAACCCATTTTGAATAATTATTCTTTTAAACAATTCCAAGTGTTTAAAATGAGTTTCTATATTTTTAGAAAATACAAGGATATCATCTATATAAACTATTACAAAATTACTATAAGGAATAAATATATCATTCATTATTTTATGAAATTCTGATAGAGCATTTTTTTAATCAAAAGGCATAACATTCCACTCAAATTGCCCCATCGGTACATTAAAAGAGGTTTTAAACCTGTCTGACTCAGCTATCTGAATCTGCCAATAATCTGATTTCAGATCAAATTTAGAGAATATAATAGCATCATAAACTCTATCTAATAAATCCTTTTTATTAGGAATCGGATACCTTATCCATCTTTGTGCTTTATTAAGAGGTTTATAATGTATTACCAATCGAGGTGCTCCTTTTTCTTGTTCTGCATGTTTATTAACATAGAACGCCGTACAAGACCATGGTGATTTGGATTGCCTTATAAGGCCTTTTTGCAATAAAGACCTAATTTCTTTTTTGCATAATTCTAAATATTCAGAGTTCATCTGACAGGGTCGTGCTTTTGTAGGAATATTATTCTCATCAAAGTCAATCTTCATATGGAAGGCTTACTACATGCTTTATTAGGCCTCAAACAAGTGGTCAAAACCACAAAAGAAACGATTACTATTGATAGTGATAATCAGACTTTTAGATTATTATGTGATAATGATTTGACCCCTTATAGGGATATTTATCAATTTATGCATATCGGTTTAGTACAGGTGGCTTTCAAGCCCCTTACTTTGCGAGGTCTACCGAAAGCTTTATAGCAGCTTTACAAGATGGTAGAAATCATAACTGGAAAAAGTCTCTTATAGGGACAATTCAAACTAGTCTTGCTTATGGACCAGTTTATTTCAATGCTTATCCTAATTTACAAATATCTTTACAAGATGACAATTCTTTAAGTGCTCTTATGTTAAATGTCAAACTTCATGGTTATGATTATATGTCTGGCACTGAAGTTGTTTGTATTTGTTATAGAATATATTATAAACTTTTGCATACTTTGAATCCTATGTGCAAAGTAATTGATTTTAAAAACTAAGCTATTCTTATAGAAACTAATTATGATAAATCTAAGGTAGTCACTAGAAGACCTATCAAGTGGGAAGAAATTGATTTTCCACAAGAGTGGGTTATTGAAAACGCTACCCAACCCCGAAATAATATTAATACGAATGTTTCTGAAATTGAGCAATTGAATGATGGAACTGTAAAAATTAAATTTTCAGAACCAGCTAACATGTTATTATTATTATTATTATTATTATTATTATTATTATTATTATTATTATTATTATTATTATTATTATTATTATTATTATTATTATTGTGATGAAGTTTATAACCTCTTGAATGATTAAACATATAACCTCTTGAATGATTAAAACTAAATGTTATGTTTGCAGGATGGATCCTCCTTGGATAACCAAGGCTAGAGGAAAAGGCAGTTATACTCGCGGAAGGGGAAGATCATCCCCATCCCCAAGTTCATCAAGATCATCATACGGTTCTTCATCATCTAGTACTCCAATTATACAAAAGGGAGGAATGAGTTTATATAACTTAAACTCTAGAGCACAAGAAAAAGCTTCATCATCAATACATCTGGAAGATATTTCAGAAAGTGATCCATTATATGCTAAACTATAAGAGTTTCTAACTCAAAAGTAAGGTGATTCTTTTGTTTCAATTGCCAAAGAAGAAGTTGATGATATCAAAATATATGAAAACGCAGAAAAAAGAGAAATGATGTTTCTCTGAGAAAACTCTGACATACAGAGAAGAGAAGAACCTTGGAAGATATTCCAGAGGTATTTAGTTAATGGGCTTTATTTCCCGGGTGAGTCATACAAAACCCCGAAATATTATGAGACTCTGCTAATAAGCGCAGGTGTTGAATTTCAATATTTTTCAGGATATAATACAAGTGAGAATGTTTATAACTTCTCTAAAATGATTATAAAACACATCATTCATATTGAAGATTGGGGTATTTCCTCAATGACTGAAAGACAATTCAATCTAAACAAAGTCATGGTAAGTTTTACCTATTGGGATTATATTCAGGCATTTAATAAAGTTCTCTGTTATAACAATGAGAGGCATAAACATACTTGATTTATAAAAGTATGTGCCAAGATATTTGCTAATTCGATACCGAATTGGTTTTTAAACTGGTGGTCATACCATGGGCCAATAATAAAAATATTGCCCGAGCCATTTCTCAAGTTATACAAAGAATGGGTCAAGGTTTCCCCAAATCTCAACAAGTTATATCATCAAGAACATATTTGTTATTTTCAACAAATTGAACAGATATATTTTTTTATAGAATTCTCTGTTCCATGGATTCATAAATGGGTTCCGAAAGTAGATTTCACTGAGGAACAAATCCCTTACCTATACAAAACTTATTATAATAATTTTTGGGACAAGTTGATGAAGAAAGATCCTCAAACAAAGTATATATATGGACAAAAACTGTTGGATCTAATAATGAAAATCATACACGATTATAAATCAATTCCTAATAAAGGAATTATGACTGATGACTCAACCTCCGTAAAACATATGGCTAGAAAAATTTCTAATCGTAATGAAGGAGAACAAAATGAAATGATTATGAATTATCTAGAAAGAGTTAAGAAGAAGATTCTTCTAAATATAAGTCATTACGCAAAATCAAATTCATCAATGCGTAGTGAAACAAGTAAAGATATGCACGAAGCCCAACCATATGAAGAGGAAAGTCCAATGGATGCACTGAAGAAAGCCGAAAATTTGTTGGCAAAATTAAAGGACAAAGTATAAAGCTTAGGCGCGTCGGTAGCGGGCCCATGCTACTGTAGCAACACTGTTCACCAACAGTAAATACACTGTTATCAGGACCCAGATAGGGGCCCAGCATCCTGTACAAAGATGCTTTCTTTTTCTATAAATAGATTTGTTTTTTCTTTAATTGAGAGCATGTTTTAGAAACCCTCTCTCCTTTTTTCTACTTTCTCTCTCCCCACTTGTAAAATATTTTCAAGTATTGTAAGCTTACCGGACTTTGGCTGGAGAAATAAAGAGTGGTGTTTAATATAAGGTACTTCCTTTTATTTTCAACTTTAAATTATTATCTCTGAGTTAAGTCGTGACTATGTCCGGCTAAAAAATTATATCTATGCCGGATAACTAACTTCTCTTTTATATAAACCATGAACGATCTAAGCTTTATTTAAATATAGAAGAATTTTAGTATGGCTTCTCGACTTGGTTCTGAGATAGAGGTACAGTCGGATCTAGTACTACTTTTATTGGCTTTGTCTTTATGACTCCGTCTGATGAGCCGTGGTTTTTAGCCCGAAATTGAGTTTGATAAGTAGGGCACTTGATACCCGATTAGAACTATCAGACACATAGGCTCAATAAAAGTATGTATTAGCTTCTTGACAGGCCCTTTGCTTGGGTAAAATAATAAAATCATGCAGTCTGAGAAACTATGTTAAAATTCTTGTGTATTTCGATTCTTATGGTGTTGGATTACCTCTAAGGATATTGACTTGCTTGATCTATGACTGGGCGGACCACCGCCAGGTCAGTGATCATGTATCGTTGGTATCATTATTATTATTATTATTATTATAATTATTATTATTATTATTATTATTATTATTATTATTATTATTATAATAGTAATATAAGAAAAATATGAAGAAAATTAAACAAATTATATCCGGAATATAAACAACTTAATTTCACAAAAATTGATAACGAAAAATTAAATCAATTAATAGATAATATATCTAAAGTAGAATATAAATATATTCAATATTTAAAATTACAATGAATAATGAGAATAACAAATATAGACAAAAACTTAATGAAATAATTATAGCAAAAAGACAAGAATTAGTACATAAGCAAAATAGGCTTAACAATAATATATTTGCAAGAATTTGTCACAAATCTATAATGGCACAAAGAAAGACTATTTTATATCTAGAAATAAAAATAAATAACTTAGAATATATACTTCAACACAATCTATAAATGAATAAGGAAGAATACGCAATAGATGAAAAAACATACGAAAACTATGACGGATTAAAAATAAAAATAATATTTTCTAATCTAGGAAGAAGATATAAGAAAATAGGTGACAATCTAAGTTTAATGTTAGAAAAAGAAATGGTAAAACTAGAAGATAGTTTAACTGCTATGATAAGAATAACAAAAGAAAATGAAGAAACAGATAGAAAAACGGAAATTGAAAGAATAAAACAACAAGCAAAAAATGCAGTACAACAATTAGAAGAAGTAAAAAATACCAAAATAGTAGAGCTAGAAAAAGAGCTAGCAATATTAAAAGAAATGTATGAAATAAAATAAAAAGAAACAGAACAAAAAACAAAATTAACAAATGAGATAATTAAATTTAAAGAAAAATTGCAACTAGAAGATGAATTAGAAGAAAATAACCAAGATAATCTACCCGAAATAAGAGTTGATGAAATAAACGACGATGATCTAGAACAACATTCGGAAACAAGCGAAACATATACAGAACTTTTAGCAAACATAGATAATACAAAGAATTTAGAAATAAATACAGGAGACACAGACATGGATGAAAACCCTAGCACATTAGGAGTAAAAAACCAAAAAAAATTAAATCCAAAATATTATAGTAAAAACTATGAACAATATGATAGAAAAAAAAATATGGATAAAAGATTAAATAAAAAGTGGACACCTAAACCAATAACTGAACGACATGATTTCTTAGATTTAGACTGTGTAGCAGATATAAATAAAACAATTCAATTATGGATAGGATATATATCAAAACAATTAATAGATAACAAAATAGTAATAGCAGAGACACCATGATATATAGAAAGAACGCTTACAGGAACAGTAAAATTATGGCTACAAAATTTATCAGATGAAAGCTTAAAAACTCTAAGAAGTAATAATAAAAAATTTAATGGCGAATTAGCTACTACAACTATGTAAATATAAAGTAGCTATAAGAAATGAATTTAGTAGTATAACAACAGAGGTAGAAGAACAAAATAAAGAAAAAATCATAAATCGGAATCTAATGACAAAACTAGCAATATGTAATATGTGTTATATAGATGAATATACATGTGCATTTAGAGAATACTATTATAAAGGAACATATAACACAGAAGAAAGTAAAGAAATAAGAAAATTATATTTTACAAAATTACCAGAACCTTTTAGTTCAAAAATAATAAAAAGTTGGAATGAAGCAAAATTAACAGATACCTTAGGAGCTAGAATGAAATTCTTGCAACGATGGTTTATGGAACTATGTGAAAAACATAAAGAAGAAATAAAAATGGAAAAAATATTAGTAAAAAACTTGGCTATGTTGCAAAAATAAAACAACACCTCAATTTGGTTGTACGGATAGGTATTATAAAAATAAAAAGAAATATAATAAAAATACGAGATCAAAATATAAATATAAAAAATCGAGAAGAAGATACTATGTAAAAAACTACAAAACCAAAAGACCATATAGACCCAAAAGAAAACTAACGGAATGTACTTGTTATAATTGTGGAAAATTAGGACATATAGCTAGAGATTGTAAATTACTGAAGAATCCAAAGAAAAAACAAATATCAGAAATAATAATAGACAATGAAAAATATACAAAAATAGAATATGTAGATTATGAATTAGAAACTGAAGATAGCATATATGAATTATCAGAAAAAGAAATAGATGAAATGGAAAATAATTCATTAACAGAATCAGATAATGAACACTATATAAATGATTGAACCAGATATACAAATAATAACTAAAGAAAAATATCAAGATGAAGAATCGGCAGAACAAAAAATAATATTTGACAATAATATATTTGAACAAATAAAAGGAAAAGAATTAGACCTAAGTGTAGCAAAAATATTCGAAATACCAACAATAAGAAACTGGTTTAAACGACAAAAAGAAGAATATTATGTAGTAAGCCAAAGAGAACATATCATAGATTGCAAATACATCAAAGGAAAGGCTAAAATATCAATAATAAACAAACGAATAATAAATAAAGAAATACAAGATATTAAGGCTAAAAATCCAATTAAATACGTACATTTAGGAGGAACGAAAATATTAATAAAAGCATGTTTTAGAGAAGGAATAGATACATCCATAGAAATATACTTAGCAGATGATAGGATCATACAACCTATAGAAAAAAGTATAATAAACGCAATAAAAGATAATCTCATATACCAAAAATTTAAATTTATAATAAGTGCTAACTACTCAATAGCAGTAAATGACAGAAATATAGATAAATCATTTGTATTATATTGAAAAATATAAGGAATAGAACTAGCCCCAGGAAGTAAAATATTTACAGCTAGATGTAAAAATTTATATGTTTTAACAACAAAACATAAAATAAGAGCAAAAAACAAAATAAACAAAATAAAAATAGAAGATCCCTTTGAAATAATAGTTACGGTTATAAATAAGAATGATTATAGTTATAATGAGATTGAAGTAGAAGAAGATTTAGAAATAGTAAAAGAAAGACTAAGCACATCAAAAAAAATAAACTGTGAAATACCACAAATATCATCAAAAATGAATACCTCAAGAAGAATAGATAAAACTTCACAAAAATCAACAGAAGAAAAAAGAAAACCACATAATTACTACATAACGAAAATAATGGAACAACAAAAATATTTAATATTAATAAATACAGGACTAGAAGAAAACTATATTGCAAGAGAATTAGTGACGGAAGATGAAATAATAACTACTGAACAATCATGCCCTGGACTACCAAAAGCATTAACATATACCGAATAAACTACGAAAAAGGAAATAATCTTTGGAGGAATACCAATAATAACAAAGTTTAAAGTATACCAAGGAGATGAAAATATCACTTTAGGAATAAAATGACTAGAACAAGTAAAATCATATAATCTAAAAGATAAACAATTGACAATAAATTATGAATAAAAAAGTAATAATAAAAATATGAAAATACTTATACTTGCAAAAATAATAATAGAAGGCTATTACAACAGATATTATACACCAATGATAGATACGGGAGCAGAAGCTAATATATGTAAATACAATTGTTTACCAGAAGATAAGTGAGAAAAATTAAAAACACCGATTGTAGTAATAGGATTTAATAATGAAGGAAGCATGATCACATATAAGGCAAAAAATATAAAAATACAAATATGGGATAAGATATTAACTATAGAGGAAATATATAACTTTGAATTGACTACAAAAGATATGTTATTAGGGATGCCATTTTTAGAAAAAGTATACCCACATATAATAACAAAAATACACTGTTGGTTCACAACACCGTGTAAACAAAAAATAGGAGCAAAAAGAGTAAATAATAAAAAACGAAAAACAACAGAATGGATAAAAGGAAGCGAAAAAATTACACAAAAATTAGAAAATATAAAAGAAGAAGACCCTAAAATAGAATTAATTATATTCTCCATAGATAAAGTAAAGATAATTCAAGATAAGTTAGAATTATTATATAGTGAGGATCCTTTACAAGGATGGGAGAAACATAAAACAAAAGTAAAAATTGAGCTAATTGATAATATTAGTATAATAACCCAAAAATCATTAAAGTATAATTTTAATGATTTAACCGAATTTAAGATACATATAAATGAATTACTAGAAAAAGGATATATACAAGAAAGCAATAGTAAGCACACAAGCCCTGCATTCATCGTAAATAAACATAGTGAACAAAAAAGAGGAAAAAGTAGAATGGTTATTGATTATAGAAATTTAAATGCAAAAACTAAAACATATAACTATCCGATACCAAATAAAATACTAAAGATAAGGCAAATACAATGATATAATTATTTTAGCAAATTTGATTGTAAATCAGGATTTTATCACTTAAAACTAGAAGAAGAATCTAAAAAACTAACAGCATTTACTGTACCGCAAGGATTCTATGAATGGAATGTATTACCATTTGGATATAAAAATGCACTAGGTAGATACCAACACTTTATGGATAACTATTTTAAACAATTAGAAAATTATGTAATATATATTGATGATATATTACTATATTCTAAAAACCAAGATGAACATATAGGATTATTAGAAAAATTCATACATATTATAGAATATTCAAGCATAAGCCTAAGTAAAAAGAAAGCAGACATAATGAAAAGCCAAATAGAATTCCTAGGAATACAAATAGATAAAAATGGAATAAAAATGCAAACGCATATAGTACAAAAAATAATTAACTCAAAAGAACAGCTAGATACGAAAAAGAAATTACAATCATTCTAGAACTAGTAAACCAAGTAAGAGAATATATACCAAAATTAGCAAAAAATTTAAAACCATTACAACAAAAATTAAAGAAAGATGTAGAATACCAGTTTGATAAGAACGACCAAACACAAATACAAAAAATAAAATTATTATGTAAGAACCTACCCAAGCTATATTTTCCGGATGAAAATAAAAAATTTACCTATATAGTAGAATCAGACGCCAGTGAAAAAAGTTATGGAGGAGTATTAAAATATAGGTATGGAGAAGAAAAAATAGAACATCATTGTAGGTATTATTCAGGAACATATACTAATGCAGAAATAAAGTGAGAAATAAATAGGAAAGAATTATATTCGGTATATAAATGTTTATTATCATTTGAACCATATATTGTATATAACGAATTTATTATAAAAACAGATAATACACAAGTAAAATGGTGGCTAACAAGAAAAATACAAGACTCGGTAACGACAAAAGAAATAAGGAGATTAGTATTAAATATATTAAATTTTACATTTACAATTAAAGTGATAAAAATTGATAAGAATGTTATTGCAAATTACCTATCACAACAAAGTTACTCAGATTGAGACTAAGGAAGAAGATACAATTGAAAAGATACTCAAAGCCATTACTACACTTTGTACAAAAGTGGATAGTATGGACAACGAGATACAAAAGCTAAAGACTAATGAAGATAATCTGAAGTCTAAAGCTAGTCAGCAGCATGACTATAAAAATGTGGAGCTACATCGATCGGAAGACGGAAAAAAACCCAGAGCTAAAAGGAGACGATGGGAAACTCCTTAAAACCCATAATGTTTGTTTAAATACAATTTGCAGGTACAAGCAAACAAGTTAGCGATAAACAACATAAAAATGCAAACTTAAACCAGCTATTCGAAAAATCATTTACCCAAAGGACACCTAGACATATGTCCATAGAACCACAAACATCTACATACGCAGATAGTTTGCAAAACCAAAATGAGAAAAAGACATATAACTACATTACACGAATCTATATCGAAAATATACACAAAATCCAAACTTATTTAAACCGCAACCCCATATCAACTACAAAAGAACCAAACCAAGATTATTTGACACGAAAGTTACAAGGATATAACAAGTTAATTGCACAGCCAAAAACTAACGCTAATTTAGTAAGAACATCTTACAACTACGGACTGTTAAATACCGTATACACATACGACGGAGAAAAAGTTAGTGGAATACCGGAGCTACACAAAGCATTTGTCACATACAAAAGAGTTACAAAAGGAAATTTATTTTATATAAAATTCTATACAGCACCAGTGGAGATATTATACGAGAAAATAAAACCTCCAATACAGGTTATCAAGATAAGACTAACTAAATACATGATTATACCCGAGGACATCGGACAACAAGAAGAGATATGCAAAATGGAGATACCAAGTTTTTATGCTAACAAAAGAATACTTGGTATATCATCTATCATACAGGAGCTAGCAAATAATTATTTAAACGGAAACACTATATGGAGCTACTATACAAGAGATCAATTAATGATTTATTCCAATTCAAGGGAGCTAAGGAAAGTAGATATGGATGAAGTCCAGAGATAGATTTTATCATTACTTAAGCCAGAAGAACGACCTACAACACGAGCACTAAAAGTAGAATTTATTTCGACAGAGTTATTAACAAGATATTGCAAGCTAATTGGTCACAAATATCCTGATCATATATGTTCGAAATGCAACAAAGAAGATAATATAATCCCACACGTCCAGCTGGAATAAGACGGAAGATGATGAGGAGATAAAGATAAAGATAAAAGAAGATAAATATGAAGGTAAAAGAAAACACAAAAACGTGCTTAGCCACACAAAGCCAAAAGTAGATATGTAAAAGTCTTGAAATATATAGTAGTTACATTATTAGGTACAAGTTAGTCAACATATGCATGTGCATTATTAAAGATATGTTGACAAGTGTAAAGTATGGTAGGTAGTATGAAGACAAGTGTGTATATATTATTAATATGTCGTAAATAGGATAGTGATAGACAAAATAAGAACTATTCATGAATAGTAGTCATGAATAGTAGTAAACAAATGTAAAAAACGTATTAGAGTGTGTATGTCTATATATAGACGAAGTGGTAAAACTTTAAAAGGCAGGCAACGCCTAAATAAAATTCCTTTTTCAAAAAACACTTCTCTCCAGATAAATATTTAAAATACTAATGAAAAAATCTGAAATCCAATCAGATATTTCAGATAGCATTGACTAAGCAAGAGGCAAAGGTATATTGTTCAATAAATATGCAGAACTAATTTCATATATTCCTGAATATCATATATATGATTGAATAAATTTATGTTAGTTATTATGTATTAGAATTATTTGAATCATGATTTCTAGTTTATTAGCACACTGGAAACAGGGAGAAAACTTCTAGACTATGCCATCCTAATGTTGAAACCGGTAGGCGAGGAAAGCCGTTTAGGGGAGTAAACAAAGTTGAGGCGCTGATAAGAAGGAAGTATCCGCTAAAGTACGATGCTAGTAGTGAAAGAAAAACATGATAAAGATAATCTAGTTCATAATGATCAAATATGAATTTAATCAATTATAAATATGATAGGAAGAAATAATTTGAAATAAAAAACCTGCATGATAAAGAACATGACTACATACCTGCATGATAAAATGATAAAAAACTATGAAACCTTAGTCTTATATATACTTAAAGATATAAAAATAATTGAATTAAGAAGAATTATATGGGAAAAAATATTTAATGATAACGAATCAGAAGATATATTAAACCAACAATGGTATGAAATAGACCTACATAATTTAGACTACGAAAAAATAGAATTGTACGATTTAAAAATAAATTCAAATTAAAATGAACTACGAATATTTACGATATTGGACAGAATCTATGGAAGATATAAAACTATTAGAACAATTAATGGAAGAAAATTTATATATGTACCAAGAAACCCAAGATATGTTATATCTAGAATATATCATAAATAATATTAAAGAAATATTCAGATTAAAACAACTATCGGAAGCATATTACAATAAATATTATTACATTTTATTATGAATTCAACACCGAAAAATTATAATAAAATCTCTAAAATAAATTACTCACCTACCATACTACCACCTACCACACTACCACTTTCATGAAACCCTCAACTACCAGTTTCGCACCGAAAAATGGTATTATTATTATTATTATTATTATTATTAGTAGTAGTAGTAGTAGTAGTATTAGTATTACTATTATTATTAGTATTACTATTATTATTACTATTAATATTATTATTACTATTACTATTATTATTATTCTCCCCCTTATAATAAAAATGGATGATCAAAAATGTTAAAAATAAATAAATTTTAAATTTTAAATTAATTCTTTTCAAAATTAATTAATTTACCTAAGAATATATACTATCCATAATTGAACAACCTTCTTATATGTTGCATATTTTATGTCCTTGAACCTTTAATTTTTTAAAGTGATATCCATTTTTATTTTTTTAATTATTTAAGATTAAAATAGAATATTATTTTTTGGCGGAATGGCCCAAGAGTCCCTTGCACTTGACTCGATTTGTAAGTTGGATCCCTATACTTACGACTTTGCCAACTAAACCCTTAAACTCATTCAAACACAATATTTTAGACCCCTTTCTCATTCGATGGGTGTGCATGTAGTACACTCATTTTACACATGAAATACCACGTCATTTTTTTTATGACACATCATTATCATTATTATTTTTCTAATGACACATCAGAAATTAACTATTTAAAAAGAAATAATATTTTTTTAAAAATGCATCTCTCTGTCTCAGTCACTCACTCACTATACTCATTTTACCCCCTTCCCACTTCATCTTCTTTGTTCCCACCTTTTACCATTTTCTTCCCAAAAATAAAAACTACAATTTTCATCTTTCTTCATAGTTCACACTTAAAAATTTCTTCAATCACAAAATGTGATAGATTATAATTAGTTCTTGCACATGCTTTAGGGTTCTATTTATTTTGATTTGATAAAAAGAGATATCAAGAAAACTTCAAATTGAAAAAAATATGTGTACATGTTAATTCAAGTAATAGATCTTAAAGAATTAAGTTTATAAAAATGGTGAATAATATATTTTCTTGCAAAAACTTTTTTTAATTTTTTATTTAATGATTTTATTGTGATAATGTGTACGTCAAAGAAGAAGAAGAAGAGAAAAGGAGTAGGGGCGGGGTAGGATGGGGATGGGGGCTGAGGTTGAAGAAGAAGAAGAGAAAAAGGGTGGAGTTGGGTGGGGGCTAAAGAAGAAGAGAAGGGGTGGGGTAGGGGTGGGGTGGAGTGAAGAAGGAGGTTTTCAATATTTAAAAAGAAAAATTATTATTATTGTTTTGTCTTATAATTTTGATAATTTTAAAATAAAATATTGTATTCACTTGCTTCAAAATGCGTGGGGTCATGTATTTTTCCAACTAAGTTATTTCAGTACCACATAAGCTCAGACAATGATTAGAGGGGTTTAAAAAATAGAATTTCATTGAGTTTAAGGGTTCGTTTGGCAAAGTGATGAGTAGAAGGGTTCAACTGACAAACGAAGCCAAGTACAGGAGCCTCCCAGGTCATTCTGCCTTAATTTTTTAGTGTTTATTATTTTGAGTGGAGATAAATGAATTATTATGTGCCTATGATTTAGGAGAAGTGATTCTACACTTCTAGGAGTATTTAATTACTATTTTTTCTTAAAACGTAGCTATAAATCAATTACCTCAATTTTTGAAATTCATCATAAAATTAGTGCTCAGAAATTTAAAACTGATCTCAATAATTTTAAAAATCAATTGTAATAACTTTTAGAGATAAATTAATTAATTTAATTGTTATAGGAGGAAAAAGTTAATTTTGTAATTGCTATTAATAATGGGTAAAAAAAGTGATTTACTCTATTGTAGTAAATCATTTAGTGAGTATAGAAATAAAATTTAAATTATATTGTATTGAATATTTTATGTAAAACATTGTTAATAGTATTCATATAGATTATCAAAAATGTAAAATTAGAAAATAAAATCTCATTAAATATACAATAACTATCAACTTAAAGATATTAAGAAGCATGAGATCTTTACCACATTATGATATATTTTCCATTAATAAAATAAAATAAATACATAGATTTGGTTAGCTTAAAGATGAACTTTTGGTAAATAACTTTTTTTTTATATTGAGTCTTTATCTAATAATATCAATTGCATCAACAACAAAATAAACAATAATTTTATAAGATATTATTATATTATCAAATGAATGCTACACTTTCAGTATGTGTAGATAATAACTTTGACAATATTTCAAAAATAAGAATAAAATTCAGATTCAAATTCAAGAAATTTACACACTAATCAACCTGCAAAAAAAAAAGTTACAATCATTAAAAATAATTAATAAAAATAGAAAAAAGAATCAACAAAAATTAACGATTTACAATAATTATTGATAATAGATTTTAATGCTTAAAAAGTTGCAATAGATAAAACACATACACAAATCTCATGATAGTGTTAGTCCTATATATGAAGTTTATTATAGTGATTTTTGTCTCAACAACTTCGAAGTCACATTAAAAGAAGGAGCAAAATTAAATCGTCAAAAGAAAAACGAAAAAACGATATTAACTTTAAGTAGTATTTTTCAACATTTCAAGGATAAAGAATAATATCAATTCAACTATATAATTAAAACGACAGATTAATTAAAAATACTTTAAATTACTTCTAGTGATTCGGAATACCATAATCATATAACACGAATATTCAACTTTTATTGTATCTTCAATAGTTCATGGACAAAATAATTACGTAAAGCTATAATTTATTGAATGCATTAAATAATAATTATTTTTTATGTGTCAAGCTGTATTAACTATACAAAAATCTTCATATTATCTCACATCTTATATAAACAAATAATTAGAAGAGAATATTCATAAAATTGCATATTTCCCACAACATACAAACGTAGAAATAAAATAACCGGCAAAATTCAATTTCTATTCATGCGAAATTTGATCACATTGGAATACTTTATATACTTTTATAAATAAAAAAAAGTTAAGGAAGAAACGTATTCACCAATAGATAGAACAACTAACATGAATTAAAGAGACATTTACAATAAAAAAAAATTAACCTGAATTATTTGCTACCCATCTGAAACATTAATAAGTAAAATTCATGGAGTTTCATCGTTCATCTCTTTTTCTGCCATTTGAAAATTTTGAATATTAGCATGTCCTATGAGATATGAAGAGAATTGTGCTTTAAATAGATAACTGAGAAGTTTAAACTCCTACAAAATAGTGAGGAAGTTAAAACTATTTTCAGAACTGCAACTTTTATCTCTAAAACCGTTTAATATTTAATTTTTAAATTCAAGTCTTTTAATTATTTTAAAAAACGTGTGTAGGTGTGTTTATGAGTTAGTGGAGATTTTTTTTTTTAGTTGAGAGATGGTTTAAAAAATATGTTACAACTCTATTTTTTTATTACTTCAATTTTTTTAATCAGTAAATATAGAATATATATATATATATATATATATATATATATATATATATATATATATATATATTATAAGTTGTATTTTAAAAAAAAAAAATTCATTTTAAAATGCAAATAAGAAAAAAAACAGTTACCATGTTTAAGATAATTTTTAAAATGTTTTAAAATTTTGTGTATCAATAAAAAATGGTTTTGCAGTTACATTTCCCTTATTTTAAAAATTATTTTAAAATTATATAGATTTAATTCATTTTAGATATTTAAAAAATACGCTTTTTGTGGTGCTAACATGTGGGCGCTATCACCTCTCATATTATATATAGATAGATAGATACGTGCTTTGTCGATCGTATAAATGCAAGGCGTCCGTCATGCATGACAAAAGTATTATCCTCAAACATGTTTTTGTATCTTTCTTTTGTGGGAAATTGTATTACATTCAAACATGAAAACGGTAGCGAGTTTGAATTTTATAAGGAATAAACAAATTCAATTTATTATTGTTTTTCAAAAAAGAGAATAAATCAACCGTTTGTAACGTACATGATTTAAAAACTGTTTTAAAATTTTATTTAGTTTTTAAATTGTTTTTTATTATTTAATATATATAGAAATTAAATTATTATTAATTATTTAATATAATTAAAAATTTTGTGATGCCGACATGTGGCACTATTTCCTCTCCTATTATATATAATAGATACGTGCTTTGTCAATCGTATAAATCCAAGGCGTCATGCATGACAAAAGAATTATCCTCAAACATGTTTTTGTATCTTTCTTTTTCCTCTTTTTTCAATCTTTACATGCTCTTTTTATGGTACACTTTGAATATTGGGAGTGACAGTGACACTACATGCATTACGTTCCCATTACAAGGAAACTTCTCTGATTTTATTTCTATTTTTTACAAAAAAAAAAAAAAAAAACGTAATTAATGAACATTTTATAATTTAATTGGTGAGTTCAAATTGTTCGATAATAAAGTAAATGCATTAGAACAATAACAATAATAACATATTTAGTATAGTCTCACAAGTAAGATATGGAGAGGGTGGTGTGTATGTATACTTATCCAATGGGATAAAAAGACCGTGTTAGGTGGATCCTCGGCTCAAGAAAATATTGTGAGTTAAGATTATTTTTTAAATAGTATCCTTTGTGTTAAGCTATTTGTCTAATTTACTTGACACAAAGTTTAAGAAAGTTAAATAGATTTTTGAATTTTTATCTTAAACTAAAAATACATATAAAATGTACTAAAATGCCCTTTAATATACTCAATATTACAAATCTCACTTTGTATGAAAAGTTATTTACAAAAATATATTTTTGGTAACTTGATGATGTAATTTTTTTTATATACTATCATTATATGTAGGGAAAATCACCCCACACCTTTAAAAAATGTATATATGTAGGGAAAAGGATTAGATCTACCCCTCAATTTTGTCATTTAGAGCTGATATATTCTTCGTCATGATGACTCATATATACCTCTAGCTATTGTTACACAAATGACTCACATATACCTTTTACTCCAACAAAAGTGAAAAAATATTAATTTTAAATTAATTTTTATTAATTTCTTATTAAAAAAATCCATGTAGGGGTATATTTGATTCTTCTCACACTTTTTTTTTACTTTCTAAATTCAGTGGCTAATTTAAATTTATTATTTTGATGGTCAAATTTTCTTCCACTTATTTTCTTGTAAAATTTATTATAGATGTCTCAATTTATGTTACGGATATAAAAAAAACTAAATTACAATATGGCCGTAAAAAGGTAGTTTTAATTTTTTTTTTCTCCTTTTTCATTCACACTTTTTTTACACTAAAAATGAAAGAAAAAATGAAATAAGAATAAGAAATTCAAATAATAATAATCAAAGAAGTCAAAAAAATAATTTATGTGTGCAAATCAAATACATAAATATTTTAAATATTAAAAGTCAAAAACAATAATTTAAAATTATTATTTATCACTTTTGTAGCGGTAAGGGTATGTGTGAGTCAATTTTGTAATGGTAAATGTATATATGAGCCACTTTTATAGCGAGAGCTATATCAGCTCTAAATGACAAAGTTAACGGTATACTAGACGATTTTACCTTAAATGTAATTAGTTACACTCTATTATAACAAATAAATATATATCTTTATATTTGAGCAACAAATAGAATAATAATATTTTAATTTACATAATCTAAACAAAATTGGTGCGAGGGCAAATATAAATTATTAATTTTGAAACTATTAAATTTTTAATATTACTCTCCAATATGTATTAAGTGATGTTTTTAGCTTAAACCGATTCAGGAGAGAAGGTGTGAAACCTAAAAGGAGGAGGAAGACTTCCACTTCAATTCAACGTTCTAAAATAATAATATTGACTAGTACTTGCACACATCTTCTACGTAATTTCCCAAATTAAGGTGAACATATTCTGCACTTAAGGGTGTGTTTGGTATGAAGGAAAATGTTTTCCATGGAAAATGTTTTCCTAGAAAATGTTTTCCTGGAAAACAAGTTGATTTTTGACTTATTTTCTCATGTTTGGTTGGTGAATAGAAAATATTTTTCGGAAAAGATTTTTAGTGTTTGATTTATGAATGAAAAATATTTTTGAGAAATATCTTTTATTTTTACTAGAGTAGAAAATAATTTTTGAAATTGAAAATAGTTTTTAAAAACAAACTTAAATTTTTTTGGGGGGTGGGGGGTGGGTGAAGGGGGGTTGAGGTAGGGGTGAAAAATTGAAATTTTGAAATTGAAAATATTTTTTAAAAACAAGCTTAATTTTTTTTGTAGGGGAGTGGGTGGGAGGCTGGTAGGGAGTGGGTGGGGAGTCGAGGGTTGGGGTGAAAAAATAAAATTTTGAAGTTGAGAATCTATTTTAAAAACAAAATTAATTTTTTTTGGGGGGGGGGGGGGGGGGTGGGGGTAGGGGGGGGGTGGGGGGGGGGGGACTGAGTAGGGGTGAAAAAAATGAAATTTTGAAATTGAAAATATTTTTGAAAAACAAATTTAAATTTTTTTTTTTGGGGGTTGGGGGGGGGGGGGGGGCCGAGGGTAGGGGTGAAAAAATGAAATTTTAAAATTGAAAATATTTTTTTAAAAACAAACTTGAATTTTTTTTTTTTTTTGCGGAGGGGGTGGGGGGCTGGTAGGGGGTGGGTGCGTGGGTGGGGGTTCTAGGGGTGAAAAAATAAAATTTTAAAATTGAAAATATTTTTAAAAAACAAACTTAATTTTTTTGTGGGGAGCGGGGGGCTGGTGGGGGTGGGTGGGTGGGTGGGGGTCAAGGGTATGATGAAAAATTGAAATTTTGAATTTGAGAATATTTTTAAAAACAAACTTAATTTTTTTGGGGGGGGGCGGGGGCGGGAGTAGTGGTGGGGTGGGTGGGGGGCGGGGTAGTAGTGGGGTGGGGGGCCGAGGGTAGGGTGAAAAAATGAAATTTTGAATTTGTAAATATTTTTAAAAATAAACTCAATTTTTTTTTTGGGGGAGGGGGTGGGTGATCGAGGATCGGGATGAAAAATAAAAATTTGAAGTTGAAAATATTTTTTAAAAACGAACTTAATTTTTTTCTTTTGAAGGGGGTTGGGGGCTTATAGGGGTTGATGGGGGGTGAGGGTAGTGTGTGGGGGTAAAAAAATAGGGGTGAGGGTGGGGTAAAAAAATTGAATTTAAAAACAAGCTTTAATTTTATTTTATTTTTTGGGGGGTGGTTTGAGGGTAGGGACAAAATAAATTAATTTTTTCAACAAAAAAATTATTGTAATTTGAAGTTGGAAGAGAGTTTTGGAAAATGTTTTCCTTAAGTTTAGAAGGGAAGTCATTTTCCTTAAATTTGAGGAAAATGAGTTGATTTGGAAAACATTTTCCAAAACATTTAGCCCAACCAAACATGAGAAAATTGGTTCATACCAAACACACCCTAAGTCATGCTATTCACACTTGCTTCTACACTACACCCCTCACATTTTGATTTTTCATAAATACCTTGATTATTTCACAATCTTATTTATATATATATATATAGATATACCAAAACCCCTCATTGTCTCATCAAACCCATCATCTATTATTCTATCCCCAAAAATATATCACAAACAAATTAGTCAAGAATTATATTGATTTGAGTATTCATATATACAACGTCAGATTTAATCTCAAAGGTCAATTAAATATTTAATTGTTGATGCATTCAAGTTATTTTGATATGAAAGTGGGCAATTACTTATTCTCAAACAAGAATAATGATGGGAATAGTGATGATGATAATAATTCTAGGAATTATAAGGCATCATCATTGAGGTTGAGATTCAAAAATTCGTGTTTGAGGAAGAAGAAGAGAATATACAAATTGCGTAATTGTCTCATTGACTCAATTTTATTCAAGATTGTCTCTCTCTTTGAAGCAATTGTTATTGTTTCTACCTTAGCTTTCTTCTTATTCTCTTATGGTTTTCGTATTTGATATATTCTCTGTAAACCAAGGGTTCATTATTATTGGACAAAAGTTGATATCTAATGGGGGTGTAAGGTTCATTTGATTTATTAATTTAGTTTTCTTTATTGATATTCTCGTGTTTATACACTAGGATTCCCATTTTGCCGTTCAGTTTTTCGATTTCGACGTTTTCTTTATTGTTCATGACTCAATAAAATACATAATTCAATAAATAAGTAAACAACTTATATATAATAAATTCGAGGTATGAATCCAAGGACAACTTTAGTTAAATTAGTCCTTGCATCTATCCCGACCTATGCCATGCAATGCAACTTACTACCCAAATAAACTTGTAAGCAAATAGATCGAATACAAAGAAATTTTCTCTGAGGATCAACTTCGGAAAAAAGGAAACTCCATTTGGCAAATTGGGATCTTGTGACTACACCTATTAAAGAGGGTGGACTAGGAATTCAAAAAACAAGCGAAATTTTTTTTTCTCTCCTAGCCAGCCTAAATTGGAGACTTCTTAACGACTCGGACCAACTATGGGATAATGTTATAAAAAAAATATAATAAGAGGAGAAGATGTAATATGATGAAATACTACCCCTACGACTCAACTATTTGGAAAACTCTTAGTAAAACCTTTTCATTATTCCACAAGGGACTATCATGGAATGTGGGAAATGGGAATAAAATTAAGATATGGGATGACAACTGGATTGAAACCTCATACTCTTTGCGCAAAATAATCGAAGGCCCTCTAAATAAAAATGACTACATCGCATTTGTATCACAACTCATCATTAATAATAACTGGAACTTATCAAAATTGTCCTTCGAGATTCCTAGAACAATAAGAGAGGCAATCCAAAATACCTACATCCAAACCTCTACCCAAAAAAGTGATAATTACTATCGAAATAGAAGCAACAATGGAAACTTTAGCACTAAAGGGGCTTACGATATTTATATATCAGAAAATTGTAATCCTGGTATCAATAAGAACATCAACCACAACTGGGTATGGAAAACCTTAGTTATAAACAAAGTGAAATTTTTTCTTTGGTTGTTAACTTTAGAAAAGCTTCCTACAGCTTTAGCTTTGTACAATAGGAACATAATAAGAAATAAAACATGCTACTCTTGTACAAATGAAGAAGAAAATGTAACTCATATTTTATGGAGTGTCCAGATGCAAAACATAAATGGAATAAGTATGGCATTATCATCACTGGACCAAACTTCCACAAAGAAATTCAAAAATTATGCTCATCAAGGCAGTATACTTCATTAGAAAACTCGCAGATAGTGCCCACGGCTTGCCTAGTCCTGATAACTCTTTGGAATATCTGGAAGAATATAAAAAATAAGCTCTTTAAAAATCAAAACATTAGTAAACTGCCCAGTATACTCAAAATATCTCGTTCCAGGCAATAGAGTACTACCATTTAGTTCACTCCCAACCAAAAAAACTCCCTCAATTTATGACCCCTGTGGGCTGTGGCATGGCACCGGCCACTTGAAGGAATGCTTAAACTAAATACTGACGGTTCCTTTGATCAAAACTCAAAAATGGGTGGAACCGGTGGAGTTATAAGGGAATGACTTGAATTAACTCAAAGATCTTTAGTTCTTTTTGGAACTCAATGTGCTATATCTAGTGACCTTAACACTTAAGAAAATTCAAATTTCTCGGTAAAATCTTACTCACAACGAAGAATGGTTCGTGTCTTAGCTCAAAAAATTTCTAAGGTTTTACAAGTGCATTCAACTAAAAATGAGAAACTTAAGGACCAAATAACAGCTATCCTAGACTAAGGATCCGTTTGGCCATAGATTTCCCAAGTAAAATTTGGGGGAAAAAATTGGCAAATAGTGTTTGTCCATACAGTTTGCCATTATTTGACAAATATTTTTGGCAAATAACCCAAATTCTCAAATACTAGAAAAAACTAGGACCCGTTTGGCCATAGATTTCGCAAGTAATATTTGGAGGAAAATTTGGCAAAAAGTGTTTGTCCATATAATTTGCCATTATTTGGCAAATAGCTCAAATTCCCAAATACTAGAAAAAATTAGTATTGGGGCCAAATCTCATTATTTGGGATCTTTTAAAAATTTAAATTCTACACCAAACTTTCATCTTTCGCAAAAACACCCTCTATATTAATTGTTTGCGTTGTATTACATAATCTTTTTACGTAAATACCAAAGTAGTGATGGAATATTCAGTGAATATGAAAGTGATGATATGGTTTTTGAAGAAAATGAACAATCGGCTCAGGGTAACAAAGTCATTTGCTTTAATTTGTCTACTTCACGATGTATGAAATGATGCTTGTTGCACTCACTTTGAACTACCATATTGCTCTAGTGTCATGTACACTACTTGTTATTTGTTGCAACGAAGATTCAATTGACTTGTAATACAAACCTATGGTTAGTTTTGATAGTTTTTTCAAATTTATGAGTATAAATTATATTTCCTAAGAAAGTGAAATATGTTTCCCAAATACTATGGCCAAACACTTTCTGAAATTTCACCCAAATTTTAACACAAATAATATATGCCAAAAATATTTGGAGATCTATGGCCAAACGCTAGCCTAGTATTTGTGTCAAATCTCATTATTTGAGATCTTTTTAAAATTTATATTCTACACTGAACTTTATCTTTTACAAACACACCCGCTATAGTAGTTGTTTGTGTTGTATTACATAATTTTTTACGTGAACACCAAAGTAGTGATGAAATATTCAATGAATATGAAAGTGATGACATAGTTGTTGATGAAAATAATGAACAATCGGCTCACATGTGCTTTGTCTACTTCACGATGTATGAAAATGATGCTTGTTGCACTCACTCCAAACTATCACATTGCTCATGTGTCATCGACACTATTTGTTATTTGTTGCAAAGAAGATTAAAATGACTTGTAATACAAACTTATGGGTAGCTTTGATAGTTTTTAAAACTTACGAGTATAAATCATATTTTTTCTAAAAAAATAAAATATGTTTCCCAAATACTATGACAAAACACATGGTGAAATTTAACCCAAATATTTGCCAAAAATATTTGAAAATCTATAACTACTAAAAGAAAGTTATTGTAACTTTTCTCTTCTTTTATTTGAATTATTTATTCAACAGATAGTACTGCTACTCCATTTCATAGTGAAAAAATATAATGATCCCCGACCTTGCGATTCTTCAATCTTCTACTGGAATAAAGGTGCATGCATGACCTTCTCATTATAAGGAATCTACTTTGATTAGTATATTTCTTTTAAAAAAACTTTTATAATCAATTTTATATTTAAGAATCTAATTGATGAGTTTAAATTGTTAGATAATAAGGTAAATGTGTTAGAACATCAACACCAACATATTAAGTGTAATTCTACAAGTAAGATTTGAAGAGGGTGGTGTGTACGTACACAAACTTTATCCTTTCCGAGTTTCCGTCATGGAGTAAAGAGATTGTTTTTGATAGACCTTCAAACTCAAGAAAATATTGCAAGTTAGAATTATTTTGTAATTAGTTCTCCCTCCGGTTCAGAGGCGTATCCAGGATTTTGAGATGATGGGTGCACTATTACAAAAAGGTGGATCTAAGATATAAATTTGATCGATTTAACATTTAGGTTCTTATCACTAAAAATAATTAAAATTTTAAAATTATAGGTCCAAAGTTATTTTTACCTATCCAAACCACTTAGAGAGACATTGCCCAATTTTAAAAAGAAAAATAAAACAAGATAACTAAAAGATTCAAATTTCTAACCTCACTTTGAGAGGTGCACCCAACATAATCGCACGGTATAATACTTCAAGTGTGGGTTCACATATCTATATTTAAATATTTTAAAAAAAATATAACACTACTATATATGATTTCAGGAGGGGAGAATGGGTTCACGTGAACCTGGTGACCCCCTCCTGGATACGCCTCTGCTCCGGTTTAGTTTGTTTGTCTGGTTTTGATTCAACATGAAGTTTAAAAAAGTAAAGACGGTTTTGGAATCTTGTGGAGTTGTGGTCTTACACTAAAGACATGTAAAATGTACCAAAATGTCCTTTCTTGTGTTGTTAAATATGTTAGATAAAAAATTGAATTTAATAAATTGTCAAAAACAAAAACATATATCTTTTCAAACATATTAAAAACAAAAAAAACAGATCAAATTATGTGTTGATCGACAAGAGAGCATATAGCATGAGAGTTGAACGTATAAAACAGTTGGGTAATTTGAAGCAAAAAACATGTGTTTGCAAAGAAGATCAAAATCGTATATTTTCTTCTTAATAAATTATTAAAGTAAGAAGAGGGTTGGGGGCAAAGGGGGGGAGTATTATCTTATAATATACCTCAAAACTTACGTTCACACATAATTAACACATTTAATGATCATCGTTTATAATACTCATCGTCCTTATTTTATAAATTCTGATTTTAATTTGTCACTTTTGATATATTTTTAAAAAGTAAATCTTTTTATATTTAATTTTAAGAATTAATTAGTTATTTCTAAAACTATTTTTCAATATCTAATCCTAATTAACTATTAATTAATAGGGATAATGTAATAAATAATCATACCAATTTTATTTTTTAGTTTGTGTATCAAAGCTAAACATAACAAGTAAAATTAAACGAATGGAGTAATATTCTGAACATAATATTATCATTTCAAAGTATATAGCCGCAAGTAGTAGTACTTATTAACAGAATATTAAAGAGACGATCTCCATATATATGTAGATTTTTGATAAAATTTACGGAGAAGGGCCTAAAATGCCCCTCAATTATCATTTCAAAGTATATAGCTGCAAGTAGTAGTACTTATTAACAGAACATTAAAGAGGTGATCTATAACGATCCGAACTATCGTTAATTAGGAAAAACAAAAATTCGGGGAAATTACTGGGTCACCGCGCCGCCAGGGCGGGCTAGATGCTGCTAGCGCGACGGCGCCACGGCGGGGTAAGCTAGCACTAGAGCGGGATAGGCAAGACAGAATGTAAATAACGCAAAATCTTATTTTCTCCTTCTTCCTAGAATACCTAATTTAGATGTAAACCCCCCCCCCCCCCCCCCCCCCCGCAAAAAAAGTTGCTCTAAGCTTGGGAAGGAATGAGAAGGAGATTTCTAGCGTAAGGAGGTCAAGGGATTGCAGATTTCCAACCAAGATCACCGTCATGTAGTCCGAAAACAAGAATCGCAGCCATAATTTTGTGCAGCTGCTTGGCCCCCAGGTAGGTTAGGTTTTATTAATTGAGTAGTATAAAATTGTGCCCACTGCATAGTATAATGATAATCAATGGTTGGATTCATGCGTAGGCCTTCGTGCACCTAACAAAAGATGATTAAATCATAGGAAGAAGCCTTAGATGATGCATTAGGGCAGAATTGGCTGAGTTGTTATTTAAGTGATATATGTCAAGGTATACTTCTAGGTGATAGTTGTGATTTCATGTTGTGTGATGTATGTTCGTTCTTGCTTCATTATAATACGTGTATGTATGCGAATGTTGCATTATTGATCACACTAGTTGTAATGAGATAGATGAATGATGAATGTCATGAATCATGACTTGATTGTATGATTATGAGAATATACTTGTGATTGTGATTGTGGCTTGTTGAATGGATCAAATGTTGCATTCTGACACACTAACTTGGATCGGTTGCCACGTTTCGACATAATTATGAGATCGGTTGTCACGTTCCGATAAAATCATTGGATCAGGTACCACGTTCCAGTATGCTAACAGTTTGGGTTTGGGTCCCATGAGAGGACCAATGACTTGACATAATTGTATATCTTGAAATGGTAAAGTTGTAGGTAGTTCATAAGTGATATTTGATGTTGTTTCCCCGAAATTGTAAATGATTATGATGACTTATTTATGTTTGTTCTACTATGTTGATTTAACAGTTATGTATCTCGTTGTTGAATGAAACTGGAAGGGCCAAGGGTTCAAAAGTGTTAATGTTGAGAGATAAATGTTGTCCATATGTTGCAAGGATGAGAAGTTGAGGTAGTGTACGTGATGTAAATACTTAGGTGGATTTCACCTTGGAGAAAAGGGTTCATTTTTAGTAGTTAGAAAGCTTGATATAAGGTACCATGTGGCAAAGGTTGGGTAATATAAAAGAGGAAGTAAGGGTATGTAGTGGGTGGTTAGTCGGAATGCTTGTAGTTGTATTCGTGGTCTCTTCTATGCGTTAGAATGGTTAGGATATGATCAAGAACATAGTAAGTAGGTTGAATGAGGAGGTGGTTAGTAGTAAGGGTACTGGGGTATTTTCGAGGTATTCAAGAGAGGGTAAAGGTGGAGAAGCAAGTGGTTTATTGCATGTTCTTGCTAGTTGATTACTTATGTTATGCGGTGGCGTCAGGTTGACCGATGATGCCTACCAGTACGTGTGGTTTGTACTGATACTACTCTTGCTATGCCTTTTGGTATAGTCTGGATGCAGGTCGGTGATGTTTCATTAAGTGAAGACGAAGAAATCTCCAGTAGCTTCTATTTTTCCTTCTGCATGGTGGGAGTTGTGTCTTTTATCTATTATGTCCAGTTTGTAGTCTTAGTAGTTCTTGTACCTGTTTAGACTAGATCTTTGGGGGTGTTAATTACTTTGTAAGTTTAAACCGAAATTGTTCTAAAAAGTTCTTATATATAAAACCTTGTTATTTTTCCCTTCATTTATCTCCGTTTTCTTTAATCTTCTGCATGTTTTAACTACTGGGATATGAGGGTTCTCCTACTTAGGTGTTAATGTAGGTGCCCGTAAGGCCTGATGGGTTGGATCGTGACAAATTGGTATCAGAGCCCAAGTTACTGGTCTCCCAGTACATGAGCAAAATGTGGACTAGACTTTTGCGGATTGGTGTGTTGACGTCCATATCTAATCTTCAGGAAGCTATAAAGCATTATAGAAAGTTGTTCCATTTATTCTCTCTTTTCGTGCTAAGTGTCGCTTATGGTATGAGTTAAGTCCAATTGGAATCTCTCGATTCCAATTGGTATCTCCTAATTTCAATTGGTATCTCAACAAAATGAACCAAACATCGTAGTCACGACTGAAGGAACACAAGCAAGGTAAATTGGAACTGAGAAGGTTCTAATTGGTATCTAGTGCTAGGGGCAGTGTAATTGAATGGATGATCAGAAATGGTCATCCATGGAGTGAACTAACTAATAATTTAGACTAGTTTGTGAATTGTATCTTGGAAATTGTGAATGTGTGCTCCTTGTTGTTTGAATTAACTATGAATGTGAAGTTAAAATTGTTGAATGTGATGACATGAATAAGTACAATAAATGTGTGCCTGAATCTGGATATGTGCAATGTGCTAGCTGAATTGTTGAAATTATACAAGTTGTAACAGTTTGAGTATTGTGAAGCTTGTTGTAGAAAGAAGGTCCTAACTGAGTTCGATGCAATGGCCCAGATAAATTCCGAGGTGATTGAAAGAAAGATCTGGATGTGTCTTGCGCTTGGGTAATAACCGTGTGAGTGTCTGGGTATATCCTGGGGATGTATGGGTTGTGATATTGAATTAACAAGAACAAGTTGGATCATGTATCGTTGGATTGACTCAGAGTAGACAATGATTATCCTAAAATTGCTAGTAAAGCTGAGAGCCTTTGTGAAAGTTAGAAAAGAGAAAAACCCCAGAAAAAATTATTCCTGGGTTCTGGTTTCGTCTGAGCCGCTGGGGCGGGATTATTCTCGTCAGGGCTAGACCACCAGAGCGGAATTTCTCCCGCCAGGGCAGGACGGGGCGAGGCAGAACCTCAACCTACTTTCTCTATTTTCCCAAGTTACCCAAATGAACCCTAAAAGGTACCCGGGCTAACCCCTTCAATTCTATCAGTGTTCAACAACCGACAATAGATTATAAAACTTAGAAATTTAGTATGTACTGCGGAAGACAACAAAAAAGCAGCATCCATGTGCTACAAAACATAAGGAAAGACAAAAGATAAAAGGAAGTCTTGTTCTAAAATGCAAGCCCCAAAAAGGGGCGAAGAAACAATCTGGGACTCTAGGACTGGGGCACCAGGCCTGTCGCGGCCTCACCCAAGCAAGATAAATGTTGGAAATCCCCCTTCCGACTACGAGAATATCCTATCCGGGGGCGACGCAAGTGAGCATGATCTTTACTGTCTTCCATATTTGGACGAGCAGACGATCCCTCTACAGAACCTTTTTTCTCTCTTGACGCAGCTCGCGATAGAGCATCTCAAGCTCAGGGCGGTGCTAGGGGGTTCGGAGTGTCGTCAGCATTCGGGCACCCTAATCTTTTTCGAACAGCTGCCAAGTACTCCTCTATCTATGCACCTGAAAGTGGGGGCAAGGATCGGGAGGGACGACTGCCTTCGCCTTCCTCGTCGTCCGACTCCACAGCCGTCTAACTGCTGCTGGCCCTGTCCGTCCTCCTCATTTTGCTCCAAGAAGTAGATCCATGTCTAACCAAAAGAGGGTGAAATTGGGGATCCATGGGAAGTACCTCGTCAGTGTCGAGAAGCGGCACTCCCGCCCGCTTGCACAGCGCACTGATAATGCTAAGAAGAACACCTTCTTATTACCCCGATAGAACATTTTCCACTCTGAGATAATCTATGCCCCCACGTCTAGCTTAATACCCTGGAGAGCTCATGCCATTACCAAATCCCGGGGAGTGTCACGTCGGTGTGGTTGCCCGATTGGCAGATCCTCCTAGTAACCAAATGTAGCCACCTCTTAGCATTTGGTGACTAGTCCGCGCTAGTGATGCCCTCTGCAGTAGCCTAGTAGATCAGATTCCGGTGCGCAGGCTCGATCAGAGTGTCTCTCAACCAGCCCAGGTCCATCTTTCTTAGCTTGGCCTCGTACTCCGCGTTCGAGTAACTCTAACGCCTCATTGATAGCAGTGGTGTTCAAGGGGATGTCCATTCCCCAAATACGGATGAAGGGGAGAGGGTCGTCTTTGCAAGTTTAAACTGGAATTGTTCTAAAAAGTTCTTAGTTATAAAACCTTGTTTTTTTCCCTTCTTTTATCTCCGATTTCTTTAATCTTCTGCATGTTTTAACTATTGGGATATGAGGGTTCTCCTACTTAGGTGTTAGTAGGTATCTGCACGGCTCGGTGGGTTGGGTCGTGACATGATCTCCATATATATGTAGATTTTTTGATAAAATTTACGGAGAAGAGCCTAAAATACCCCTCAATTATCATTTCGAAGTATATAGCCGCAAGTAGTAGTACTTATAACAGAATATTAAAGAGACAATCTCCATATATATGTAGAGTTTTGATCAAATTTACGGAGAAGGGCCTAAAATACCCCTCAATTATTTCATTTGGTACAAAATTACCCTCCATCCACCTTTCGGCCTTAAAATACCTCTGACGTCCATCTTAGTTTTAATAGCTCCCTTAAAGTAAAATTATTAAATATTTACTTATTATGTTACTTAATGTGTTGGTCCAAATTTAAACCCTTCTCAAATAAATAACAAAATCATATTTTTAAATATTTATTTTTTTATGAAACCACATATGATTCATATTTTGACTCGATACACTTGATAATAATATTGAAAATAATAATTAATTTCATTATATCTTCCTATTGATCTATTTAATATCAACCCCCAATTTATTATAACGTAACTCAACTCAAAAATGGGATCCAACTAAAATTCATACTCACCATTGACTAATTGTCCATCTAAAAATAAATATTATTTTTATTAATATAAAATTTTCTATCAATTATCCAAATGTCTTGTTCATTTTCTCTTTTATTCATTTTTTTAAATCTATTATTCTTAATTAGGATATCCGGGAATCAAATTTGAAATGAACTCACATGTTTATATTCTTTTAATTTGTAGTATTGTTATGGTGGGGTGAGAGTGGGGATAAGAGAAATAATTATTTTTATTCTTTTATATTGATTTTTGGGTACACACAAAAGAAACATGCAATATTCGAACATATTTGCTTAATTAAGTCATCTTTTATTAAACTAATTATTTCTATATGAATGCATTTCCTCCTTTTTTTCTCTCTTGTTTGTAATAAATTGAAAAAAGTAAAATTTAAAATGGTGGACAAGATGCAAATTGAAAAAAAAGAAAGAGGAAGAGATAAAAAGTGGAGGGGGGGGGGGGGGGAGGGGGAGGGGAGGAGGGTTGAGAGTAGATGCCTAACTTTTTTTAATTTTAATTTATTATGAATTCAAAATCAAGTCAATCATGTGAGCTTATATATTAAGTAATTTCAAATTATTTTAACGAAAAATGGCCTAAAATGTCCTTAAACTATGAGATTTGGTACAATATTTCCCTCCATCCATCTTATGAATATGATTCGTTAGACTAAGGGTATTTTTGAGTCAAAAGGTTGACGTCAGAAGTATTTGGGGGCCCAAATGTGGATGAAGGGTAGTTTTAAGCTTTATACCAATTTAAATAGTTGAGGGACATTTTAGGCCCTTCTCTGGAGAATTTATTACTAACTTTGAAGTTATTTTTATTTATTCATTGTGATAGACAATTTATTTTATTTTCAATCACAAATCTCACGTTTTTTTAATGAAAAGTTATTTATTGTTATATTCTAAGTAACTTAATAATGTAAAAAGTTTTATAATATATATATATATATATATAAAGAAAAGTTAAACTCTAATATACCAAGTAAATATATATCTTTTTCTATTGGAGTCATAAGAATATATTAATTTACATAATCTCAAAATTTTGATGCAAGAAGATATAGAGTTGACATTATATTTCTTTAGATTAAAAAAAAACTGAGGGTTTGAGTCTATCAACTTAAATATGTTACTCCCTTAAGTTATATTAAATGATCAATGATGTTTGTAAGTTAGATAAATAAATTTGAAAAAACACGTGTGAAACATCCTTTAAAAAAAAGAGAAGAAACATCCAATTCTAACGGTTTAAAATAAATATTAACAAGTACATACATATCTTCTACGTGATTTCCAATTTATTTGATTTCACACTTTCCTCTGCATCCAGCCCTCCTACTTTTGACTATTCATAAATACTACTTCCTCCGTCTCAATTTTTGTAATTTACTTTTCTTTTTAGTTAATTCAAAAAAGAATGACACATTTCTATATTAAGTAACAATTTTAACTATAAAATATCTATTTTACCCTTAATGAAATGATTTACAGTCACATAAATTTCTATCATTCATTTTGGATCCAAGTTTTAAAAATCTTCCTCTCTTTCTTAAACTCTCTGTCGAGTCAAACTAACTCACATAAAATGAAACGGAGGGAGTACCTTTTTTCTATATACAAACGGTACAAAATAGATCCAATATATGTAGTATATATAGGTACACAAAAACCCCCTAAATTGCCTCATCAAACTCATCATCTATAGTGTTCTATATCCAAAAAAAAATACTCAAAGAAACAAACTAAGTCAAGAATCAAAGTGAAAATAGTTGTTACATTCAAGTTATTTAGATATGAAAGCAGAAGGTTATTTGTTGTCACTCAAGATGCTAAACAAGAACAATAATGGAAATATTAGCGCGCCTAAACGTGTTAGCAATGCTGGTGGTAGGGGTGTACAAAACCGAATTGAAAACCGAACCAAATCGCAAATCGAGTTAACCCGGAAAAAAAAAACCTGACTTGTGATTTGGTTTGACTTGGTTTGGTTTTGGAAGAAAAACCAAATTATATTTGAGTTGGTTTGGTTTTAACTAAAAAAACCAACCCGACATTATACATATAGTTTTAAAATTTTATTTTATACATAAAAATATTTACTTTGATATAATTTTTAAATATTTCTTATACTTTTTCATAGTTTTTATCTTTTAATATATTATTTCAAGTTTGAAACTTAGAATTATGAATGGGCCAATAAAAATTATAGTCCACAGACATTGTTAATTATAATAAAACTTAAATCAAAATCAAATTAATACTAACGCAAAAAGAAAATCAATTCAACACTAAGAATTACAATAATATTGAATATTTGTTCTTTAGTTTTACATTGGTTTAGACAATTAAAATACATAATCTAATTTTAATTTCCTTTAATATTTAGTCATGTAACTAATACTTATTAAACTTAATTTTAGCATGATTTAGTACTTTTAAATTATGATCATTTTCATTATAACTTGTCATTTTCATTATAACTTGTTAATTTGCAATATTTGTTTTATGCGATTTCATTATTATTATTTTTGTTGGATATTTTAGTGTCATTAATCATATCATATGTGTTATATTTTTAAGAAACATCTTAGATAGTTGTATTTTGGTGGGACTAATGAAATATTTGAAGTACTAGTAAATTATATGTTTGTATGAATACTTTACCAAAAAAACCCGAAACAACCCGAAAAACCGAAAAAATCCGAAATAACCCGAAGTTGAAAAACCCGAATTTTATTGGTTTGGTTTGGTTTATAAATTTAAAAATCCGACACAAATAATTTGGTTTGATATTTGAAAAATCCGAACTAACCGGCCATGTACACCCCTAGTTGGTGGTTCTCAACATGAGAATAATTGTAGTACTAAGACATCATCGTTGAGGTTGAGATTCAAGAATTCGTGTTTGAGGAAGAACAAAAGAATATAGAAATTGTGCAAATGGTTCATTGACTCAATTTTATTCAAGATTGTCTCTCTATTTGAAGCAATTGTTATGGTTTCTACCTTAGCTTTCTTCTTATTCTCTTATGGTTTTCGTATTTGATTCTTATTTTTATATATATATTCTCTGTAAACCAATGGTTCATAATTATTGGACAAAAGTTGATATGTAATGGGGTGTAAGGTTTCATTTGTTTTATTAATTTAGCTCTCTTTATTGATATTTCTCGTGTTTATATAAACTAGGATTCCCATTTTGGCGTTTAGTTTTTCGATTTAGACATTTTGTTTATTGTTCATGACTCAATAAATACACAATTCAATAAATAAGTAAATAACTTATATATAATGACATTTTGATTGGTAAATGGTAAGGTTTTTCAAGAACTCAAGTTCGTAGCTTGAATGAAGATTTTGAACTGTTTTTGAGTCATTTTTCAAAATGATTATTTTCACCAATGGGTTCCTAAAGCTTTGAGTATTGCTTTCAAGTATTAAATTTCGAATTCAAACCTTCCTTTTGAAATTGAGTTTGAGTGAATTGACCCATTGTTCTAAGCAATTGATGTTGATATTGTTGTTTTCGGAAAGTGATTGTGAATATATACTTGCTTGTATATAGATTGTGTGGCTTTGGAAGTGATTCGGAAGGGAAGACTCAACTATACCTCTAGCTATTGTTATACAAATGACTCACATATACCCTTTACCTCTAACAGAAGTCAAAAATATTAATTTTTATTTTTTTTAAAATTAAAAAAAAAATCCATGTAGCACTACAACAAAAACAACTTTTACAGAGGCGTATCCAAAGGGGGTGCCGTGGGTTCACGTGAACCCATGCTCCCCTCTCTAGATCATATATAGTAGTGTTAGATTTTTAAAAAAATATTTAAATATAAATGTGTGAACCCATGTTCAAAGTATCATATAATAATACGATGATGATTGAGTGCACCTCTCTAAGTGAGGATAGAAATTTAAATCTTATATCTATTTTGTCTATTTGAGTAACACCTCTCCAAGTGGTTGTCAGTTACACTTTTGACGTTTCAACTAATTTTGCTTTTATTTTTTTCCTTTAACCTTTAAAAAAAAATTACATTGAAAATTCCTAAAAAATTTAGCACGGTAATTTTTTTATATAATTAAATCAAATGTGTATATTATAATTCAAAATTAGTAATATTATATATATTGGACCTATAATTTTTAAAATTTAAAGGTTCATATTAAGAACCTAAAAGTCAAATCGTTCAAATTTATATTTAGGATACATTTTTTCGTAATCGTGTACCCATCTAGCTGAAATCCTGGATACGCCTCTGAAAGTGTCGCTAAAGGTTTTATGGACATATACAAAGAGTGCTAATTACGGCTAAAAATACATATTTAGCAGCAATTGAGCTATTGTTGTTAATTAATTGCCACGAAAAATCATTTTTGATGTAGTGTAGGGTATATTTAAACCTTCTCACACATTTCTTTTAACTTTTTTTAATTTAGTGGCTAATTTAAATTTATTATTTTGATGGTCAAATTTTTTTTTCCACTTTTTTTTTTTTGTAAAATTTATTATAGCTGCCCCTATTTATGTTACAGGTATAAAAAACTAAATTACAATATAACCGTAAAAAGGTAGTTTTAATTTATTTTTTCTCTTATTTCATTCACATTTCTTTCTTTTTATTTTTATTTTTATTTTTTTACACTAAAGAATGAAAGAAAAAATGAAATAAGATAAGAAACTCAAATAATAATAATAATAATCAGAGAAGTAGCACCAGAATCCACAAACCAGCTAGACCCATCACGAACAAGATTGACAACATTTTCATCACAAGAAACAAGAAGACCATCCTAAGCAACAACAACAACACGATTTTCATTATCGCCATCTTTCTTTCGTTCTCTCATATCTCGCTTATACCTAAAGCAATATTTTTTGATATGCCAATTCTTGTGGCAATAGTAACATGTAGCATTCTTATATTTAGACTTTGACTTACCTCTACTTTTATCTATGTCATTCTAACCTCTGAACTTGCTTCTCCCCTATCTTCAGTAACCAATACATCGGAGTGTGAAGTAGAAGAAGATGGGCCTTGAGGTCTTCTTCTCATCTCTTCATTCAAGACACCATTCTTAGCATATTCTATAGTTACAACATCACTAGGAGCAAAATTAGTCAAAGAAATTCGAAGAGTTTTCCAAGAGTCTGGCAAAGTACTAAGAAGCCCAAGTCCATGTATCTCTTCATCGAATTTACATTCATTCCGGACAACTAGTTAATAACACCATGAATATTATTAATATGATCAGATATATTAGTGTCCTCTTTATAGCTGATGTTCATCAACATGTTTAAATAGAAATAACTTATTGTCGTCAGTCTTTGAAGCATAGAGTGTCTCGAGCTTGTCCCAAAATTTTCTAGCATGTGTCTTATTCACAATGTGATTTCTAACATTATCTTCAACCCATTGTCCGATATAGCCACAAATCTATAAGTGCTCAAATTCTTATTCCTCATTTATCATGGATTGAGGTTTATTAGAAACAAACACAGGTAAATGCATCTTTTTAACAAATAGAAGATCTTTCATCTTGCCTTTTCAAATATGATAGTTACTATCATTCAAACAAACCATCTTGCTCATATTTATCTCCATCATTCAAATCGATAATCAAGAAACTTTATGTTATGATATCACTTTGTTGGGAAAGGAAAGGCACTAACAAAGAATGCCCGATAAGATAGCAGCGAAAAAATACCCAAGTCTAAACTTTCCCTTTAAATTTGAATCAAGAGAAGACAAACTAAATCAAGCAGTACGAAGAATCGACAAACAAGTATATCAACTAAACAACAACAACAAGATAAGAATAAACCAACACACAAGATACAAAAATTTACATGGAAAACCCTTTGATGTGAAAAATAAAAACCACAGGACCAAAATCTCCATTATAATCACCAAGAGTTACAATATTTTTCTCCAAAATTAGCCACAAAATAAGTGCCAAAAAACGAGCATCAACGAAACAAGATTGCATCAAAACTAAAAAATTAAAGGAGAGAATCACCAAAAACTGAGCTACTATTCATACCAAAATATCCGAATCTAAAGACAATAACCAAATCCGATCTCCACCGTTGAAATAAAAGAACCATATGCTGGAAACTCCCAGTTTAAATTTGAGCACGATCCAAGCAGACAACTTGAGCAGAAAATTTCTTGAAGCAAAAACGAGATTTTTCTCTCTTTCTTTCAATCTCTAAAACGACTCTCTTTTGATTTCTCTCTTGTGTGTCTGAAAATAAGACCTAAATAAGTCGTATATGTACCACATAATATTAAGCTGACTGGCTAAAGTGGGTTGGTCCAAATAAGACTTTTATTTTTCACATAGAAAGGGAAAAAGATCCTAAACCCACAATTTTAACTTAAACTCAATATTTATTTTAAATTTTGTTTAACATATATAAATTTTCAATTTCAAATGATCATATCAATTAACTTAAAGAATGTTATTTTCTCTCATTCATAACTTCATATTGAATTGTGCTTTTAATTTAGCAAACCCCTTTAAAAATCTACTATTTTCTAAAAAGTAAAAAGTGTTTCATGGTTTAAATAAAAAAAATCACTTATCTAAATGAGAATAATCAAAAAGAAATAATTAATTCCTTTTTAGTTATGTGAAACACTATTTATTTTGAACTAAAATAGAAAAATAAAATTATCATTTAATTAGACTAGGAGGGAGTAAAATAAACATCAAATCTTGTATTAGGCACACATTATTCATACGCTTCCTGGGAATAGCATCCATCCTCCTACTTTTTTATGTTTGACTTTTCCATAAAAATACCCTTATTCCGATCTTATATATCTATATATACCAAAACCCCTCATTCACTAACCAAACTTTTCTATTTCAAGAAATAATGAATTTTGAGGATTCACATCACATTAGATTTAATCTCAAAGTTGATCAAATAGTTGAAATTCATTTCAAGAAATAATTGATATTTGAGGATTCACACCACGTTAGATTTAATATCAAAAGTTGATCAAATTTATTCTTGAGACTCTATCTAGACTTGCCTTGTACACATGTGAGACATATGATTCTTGGGCACTGATACCATTTGTCACAATAAAAAATGGACGTGATGACACTTGTTTTATCCCACTGAGACAAGTCAACCTAACACCCAAAAATACGATACAAAATGCAGAAAGTAAGCTATCAATAGCCTAAGTTTGGAAAATTTAGACAAATACATAAATACCACAAAAATCTGGTTGTTACGTGTGTAAACCACTAATGTATAAAAGCACTTGAATAGAACAAAGCATAAAATAAGGAATAAGAGGACCCATTGAGATGACAAGTAGCTACCTCACAATGTGTCCTCAGAAGCCTCAGAGAAAGATGAAGAAGAAAGGTTACACAGGTCTGGCGTCGGAATTTACACAAGTGTAGAAGTAATGAGTGAGTACCAACTGACACGGCACTCAACAAGCAATCCAATAACACAAGGTAAAGCTAGCCTAGTAGACAAGTACTCTTTTTATTCCAATTGAACCTCCTCAACTACAACCTGCATAGAAATCAGTTCAACCTAACAATTTACAGTATACAACCGACACAGCTCAACAATCGCAACTCAACATTAACAGTTCAACTATCACAAGTATCACATCAATCAATCACAAGTATCACATTAACCAATCATAAGTATCAAGTTGGAAAATATGGGGAATACCCATAGTCCATGCACTCGCTGACAATGACATTGGCATCAATAGAACTCACCGGCAATGACCTCCACATCAATAACACTCGCCGGAAATAACCTCCGCCTAATAACCTCGCATCTCATCACAACATCCAGAATCAATGTGAATGAGCATATTCACACAATATTGAAAATATAGATAAACTCAAGCAATTCAAGTTCACAATAATATTATAAAAGTATTTCATCAATCACCAATTCAATGTTCACACCAAGACAATTCATAATACACAATACATCATTAATAACACATTGCATGTTTCATTAAACTCCGTTTATATCGATAAAGCTAATCAAATGAGCATTTTAACCCATCGTGACCTCGATTCTATTGCTTCCCAACACATACAATGAAGGAAAATACAAGTTTCTACAAGTTTTAACAAGGACTTAATCAATCAAAAGTCACTCCAGGATTTGAGCTTTTCCCCTTCAAACAATATCTAAAGCCACACAATCTAATCAAACAAGTAATCACAATGAGATTTTGAAACTAATAACACCCATATCAACCACTTTAAAAAGTAGGTCAATTCGACTCAAAAAATAAATTCCAAAATTTAGGTTTGAAATTGAAAATCATTTCTTAAATACGTTACACAAAACATTTGAAACTCATTGGTGAAAACCATTTCGAAAATGAAGGTGTATTCAATTCAAAATCACCATTTTACTTCAACACCCAGTTAGTCTTGAAAACCTTTTCATTTTGACAATCAAAAATCTCTATTTTTTTTATGTTAAAACCACAAATGATAATGAAGAATTGAAGACTTAGGGTTACAAACACTTACCCAAAAGATTTAGTACGATAAGTCTCCTCAAAATCACCTCCAATTGTTCTCCAAAACTCAAAATGGAGAAAATCCCAAAAGAATCAAATGAAAGGGCTCCCATGTCTCGCTTTTGCAAACCCATGGTCGCTTACGCGATCATCGCAATCCTAGTTCATAAAAGCGAACTCCTAAAAGTTGGCCAGTCATCGCTTTCGTGAGCCGGCCTTCACTAAAGCGACAACCACTCGCGAACACGAAGGTCTAGGGGCCCCGACCCCTTGTGAATGTGACCAGTATCTCGCGGAAGCAAGGTTCGCAAAAGTGAACAACCTCTCGTTAACGTGAGGCACACCAGGTAATAGAAAATCCATTCAACTCTCAAAATTCCTAAATGATCCTCAGAATTCGTTCGGAACCCCATATACACAAACCAAATATATAACTCAACTATACTTAATGTTTTGAATATGTTGGAACTATCGAAATACAAATCTGAGGTCTCCTAGACCTGAATCTCATGTAAGTCACAAGAAACTAACACAACACCTAAAAAGGTCAAACTAGCTCGGGACCTCTTAAAATTCAACCAAGATCTCCCCCTAAGCCTAAAATCATCTCCCGAATTCAACGGAATTGTCGATAATTCGATCCGAGCATCCAAACCTCAAATGTTGACCAAAGTCAACCTAAAGGCTAAATTCTCACCAATTTTCAAGTTAGGACCTCAAATACAGGAAACAAATCCGAATCTTAAGCCAGCAACCCTCTTTGACCAATTTCACATTTCGGGATTGATGAAATCGCTGAAATTTCATTCCAATGCTCGAAACTCTAAAAGACACCAAAAACCACTTTTTAACAACTTTAGTCTTTCAAAATTCAAAAACATTCTCAACATGCAACTTTTTACTCGAAATCTATTTCAAAATCCAATTTGAAGACTCAGGGGTAATATTGGGAAGGGTAAAATGGTTATTTTATGAAAATTTCTAAAAATGATTAACCAGATCATTACAAAATTACTATTGTACTGATCTTTATGGAGTACATGATTTTCAAAGAAAACTATATTTCCTGATTCATTTTTTTGTTGTTGGTTTAACTCTGTACATGTTGTTTCTTTTGGAGGGAAAATTTTTCATCATGCATATAATCAAAGCGCATAACCGATGATGATTAGACAATAATCGCTAAAACACTGTTTCTAGATTAATTTTTTTAAAAAAATCTTTCATCAACATGCAAAGTCTATAGATTTGTGATTAAATAATTTTTTGTTTTTATATCAATCTTGTATTATTGTAAGTATTTTAATGGGAGCTTTAGAAGATATAATGTGGAAATTGAAAATTCATATATTTTTTATGAGGATTGTATTGCTACAAAATATGCAAATTAGGGCTAGAAAAGGCGATATATCATTTTTTTAGTCTAAGAAATATCATTATCTTCTCTCCCCCTTTTTTGTTGGTCTTTTTCCTATTATTCTTATATATTTGTATAATATTTGAAGTATTTGTTGATCACAATTATTGTATATTGCAATAATTTATATTTATATATAATAATATAGTTAAGGAAATAGAAAGTGGTATGAGATCTCTCTTTAGCCAAGAAATACAATCGTAATATTTTTTGACTTTTTCTCTATTTATTTTATTTATGTGCTATATAGAAAAAGTAGCACTCATTTTAACTCTTTTAATTGTATTAAATATATGCAATGATAAGAAACTAAAATAATCATTTTTAAAAAAAAAAAAATTAATGTAAAAATTAGTGGTCTTTATTTTCATTATTTCCACAACTTTGTATTATTATAGCCCCTTAAAATTAATAGACGTAGTCATGATATTATTTGGTATTCAATATAGTAGTTCTATAAATAGATACATTTTAATACTTATTAGAAATTATCACATCAGCCTTTTAAGTTTTTATGTTTCTAGTACATACTTTTTATATTCATATTTTAATTTGACTTGAATAATAAAATAAAGGTTATTGAATGGTGATGTGCTTGTGTTTATGAATGTTGACAAGAGCTCGAAAAATTGTGTATTGATTTCGTATTGTTTCTTCTAATTTTTAATGATTCAGATTGTAGAAAATTTCTCTTTATTTTATATTTTATATGAATTTTTTTTATTGTCGTCAGTATATAATTTCTTTTGGTTAAAAAAAAGTAACTTATAACTTTTTTGGGAGTCATCTAATTCGAGATTTTCCTTTATCAATCAATTAAAATTTCTCTAATATTTATATTATATTTAATAAAATTATTGACGTCTTATCATCTTTATGATTGCACAAAATTAGAACAAATTCACTAGTTAATAAATAATCCAACAATGGGTAATGAAACAACACCACAATCAATTTAACCCAAACATGAGAATGACCAGAAAAATCAGAAAATGTACAAAGTCAACCGTAAGTTCGTAACAAAGCAAAAAGAGTTCATTTGAGGATAAAAATATCTGAAATTTGCACCCCAGTTCTAAAATATTATTCACTAAAAGGCTTAATTTGGGATCAACTAAAATATTATATAGATAATTTAAAATTATATTTTTTATAAAGTTATGGGGTTAATACACTACTAAAAAAATAGTGAATACCAACCTACAAATACCGACCTCCGGAGGTCGGTATTCCTTGAAATACCGACCTAAAACCAACATCCCAACTTAGGTTGGAAAAAGCTTGGTCGCTATTAAATACCAACCTCTGGAGGTCGGTATTTACTGACCTCTCGAGGTCAGTTTTTATTTTATGTCGGAAAATTCATATATTATTATTTCCGACTTCCTGAGGTCAGAATTGGAATACCGACATCCGGAGGTCGGTATTTTTATTTTTGTAATGCTGAAATTTTGACCTCTGGAGGTCGGTATTTTTATTTTTGTAATGTTGAAATTCTGACCTCCGGAGGTCGGTATTTTTATTTTTGTATTTTTAAAATTCCAACCTCCAGAGGTCGGTAATTTTATTTTTGTAATGTTGATATTCTGACCTCCAGAGGTCGGTATTTTTATTTCTATATTTTTAAAATTCCGACCTCCGGAGGTCAGTATTTTTATTTTTGTATTTTTAAAATTTCGACCTCCGCAGGTCGATATTTTTATTTTTGTAAGGTTGAAATTTCGACCTCCGGAGGTCGGTATTTTTATTTTTGTAATGTTGAAATTTTGACCTCCGGAGGTCGGTATTTTTATTTTTGTAATGTTGAAATTCCGACCTCTGGAGGTCGATATTTTATTTTTGTAATGTTGAAATGCCGACCTCCGGAGGTCGGTATTTTTATTTTTTAATTTTTGAAATTTTGACCTCCAAAGGTCGGTTTTCTGCTATAAAACAGGCAGCAAATTGCTGCAATTTTTAGTTGTCCACCTGCATATTTATACCAAAACAACCCAAAGCCAAATAAACTTCATCCAACCAAAACAACACAATATTTTCAACATATACATTAAACTATTTCAAAATAAACTTCATCCAACTTCAAAATAAACTAAAATACGATCAAATTAAACAATTCCAAAAATATAGAAGTCTAAAATGTTAAATAGATACAACTACTCCTAATCACTCTCACTCTCCTTGTCAGACGTACCATTCTCATCACCCTCACTTTCCTTATCAGACTTATCATTCTCATCATTACTGGCTGGACATGGAGAAAGAATATTTCCTGATTCAAAAAGAAAAGTTAGTTGGGCCTGAAGCGCTGCATACCTCTTGTTCTCTACCTCCTTTGCTGCCGCAATCTCCTCCTCTCTCTTCCTCTCTTTTTCTTCTCTCTTTCGGCTACAGTAGCAAGCTCGATATTGAGATAAGCTATCTTACTCTCCATTGTAGTTATTGTCTCTTTATCCCCACCATCAAAGCTTGAGGATGATGAACCACAATACCAAGATTGTTTCTATTATACGTCCAACTACGATCAGGATCCATCTACACAAACAATAATGATAATTTTAATTCCAACAACTAAATTCACCAACTAAACCAGTTTATTTATTTTAACTTATTCAAACAACTTAACAACTTTTTCACTTTAACTAGTTTAGTTTTGACTTCATTCCGACAACTAAATTCACTAACTAACCCACAACATTTATTTTAACTTATTCAAACAACTTAACAACTTTTTCACTTTAACTAGTTTAGTTTTGACTTAATTCCGACAACTAAATTCACTAACTAACCCACAACATTTATTTTAACTTATTCAAACAACTTAACAACTTTTTCACTTTAACTAGTTTAGTTTTGACTTCATTCCGACAACTAAATTCACTAACTAACCCACAACATTTAATTAAGATTCATATATGAAAGATAAAAAACACACATCTAATTAAGATACTCCACATAAACTATAATAGTTGTACACCTCTCTTTTAGTTTGTGAAGGCTGAAATAAAGTTCACAGAATTTCAATTATTTCTGACATCAATGAACCATTCTTTACTGAGAAGTTTGAAAACGACTTTCATCAAATATATTAATGTGTGAAGGAAAGAAGACCTCCACACTTGAAAGCACATAGTAGATCATACTATAAGAAAACAGAAACACTCAAATGCTATTAGCTTCCAATAACACGATATAACAAATGGGTTAGAGATGTCACACACTTGCATCATTCAGTTACAACCAAAAAAAAAAATTGATTCTTGTGCCCACCAAGCTTGGCCTGATGAAAAAAGTCTGCAGCAATAGGGATATAGATGCATTTTTAACTTCATTCCTTTGAGCTCATCGTCTACTCGTCTTGTTTACACATCATAAATTAAAATGAGAGTTTTCAATATATACTTACATAAATTCATCTCCACACTTGAGTATTTGAATGCTAATTGGTTTCATGAGAAACGAAATAAATTATTTTGCCTCTTTATTTTCTCATGCTTTTTTTCCTTAAGTACCTCAGTTGAGAAAATGAGACGCATAAGAGAAGCTGTTAATTTTAAAAACATATAGAGAAAGTTGCATATTAGCTTATCTAACTCTACATTGGAGGTATAATATTTTTACTGGATAGTCATGCAAACATTACAAGGAAAAGACCAGGACACACTTCAAGCTCCTAAGAAGATTTCTTTTCGAGATGTGAACAGGCAAGGATATGTGTGCACCGGTGCTCACGATGCAGTAAAAGTGGTATATTTCATATGATTCTCATATTACATAAAGCACTCAACAAATTCTAGAATCAAATAGAAAAGAGAGAACTTGAAATGCAGAAATAAATCGACATGACTTCATATGCTTAGATCTAATTGATAAAAATGTTGATATACAATGGATGAGATTGCACAATTTATCAGAATGAAAAAGTAATAAAAACGAAGTATTACCTTATACGTCTCTACTTATTTGATCCACACAAGTATTAGAGGTGAAGAGCTAACATATAATCCATTCGAGTATGAAATGCGAGATAGTATTATTATATACGTTCGATCTAATTGAATGGATGTTAAGTGTAGTGATCACCTCCTAATTATGATGACATGTAAACGATACCTTATCGGAGTATGAAATATGTTGATTAATTATATACTCCTCGAGTATAATAAATCAAGTCTTATATACTAGTGGTTTAGATATGAAATACATTATCAATTAAAGAAATACCGAGGATCAATTCAAGGAGATTTATATATTAAATTTGATATTGATAAACTTTTGTTGATCAATAAAATTAAATTTATATAATTAGGAGTTATATAATTTAAATTTATAAAATTAACTTGATCGATAAATTAAATTTATTAAATTAAACTTTTGTTGATGTGTAGTTAAATTATATATATATATATATATATATATATATATATATATATATATATATATATTTTGATATTGATAAACTTTTGTTGATCAATAAAATTAAATTTATATAATTAGGAGTTATATAATTAAATTTATAAAATTAACTTGATCGATAAATTAAATTTATTAAATTAAACATTTGTTGATGTGTAGTTAAATTGTGTATATATATATATATATATAATTTAACTACACATCAACAAAATTTTAATTTAATAAATATCTAATGCTCGAGTAGTTTAACAAATCAAGTCTTATATACTAGTGGTTTAGATATAAAATACATTATCAATTTAAAAAATACCGATGATCAATTCAAGGAGATTTATCTACTAAATTTGATATTTATAAACTTTTGTTGATCAATAAAATTAAATTTATACAATTAGGAGTTATATAATTTAAATTAATAAAATTAACTTGATCGATAAATTAAATTTGTTAAATTATACTTCTGTTGATGTGTAGTTAAATTTTATATATATATATATATATATATATATATATATATATATATATATATATATATATATGTTTAATTAATAAAATCAACCTCAAGAGCTGAGTTTATATTAAAATAAATTAATAAATACCGACCTAAAGAGGTCGGTATATTTAAATTATTATTTTATTTAAATAATATCGACTTCACGATGTCGGTAAAATTAAATAGTATGTAATTAAAATACCGACCTCATGAGGTCGGTATTTTTATTTCATCTAATTATTTTTAAAAGCGACATCCGGAGGTCTGTTTGTGGAAACCAAATTCCAACCTCTGGAGGTCGGATTTTTTCCCAGAAAAATGAATTACAATAAAAACCTACCTCTTGATGTCGGTATTAAATTACTTTTTCTCAATAGGTTTTGTGTAAAATAAAAAATAAAAAAAATTATAATACCGACTTTCGTATGTCGGTAAAATTAAATAGTAAAAATAAATTAATATAAAATACCGACCTCATGAGGTCGATATTTTTTATATTTAATTGAGAAAATAATACCGACATCAAGAGGTCGGTTTTTATTGTAATTCATTAAAAATTTCGACCTCTTGAGGTCGGAATTTTTTCTCAATTAAATATTTCATAATACCGACTTCCGAATGTCGGTAAAAATTAAATAGTATGTAATTAAAATACCGACCTCATGAGGTCGGTATTTTTATTTTTACTATTAATTAAAGCGACATCCGGAGATCGGTATTTTTATTTCATCTAATTACTTTTAAAAGCGACATCCGGAGGTAGGTTTGTGGTTTGCGGGTAAACCAAATTCCGACCTCAAGAGGTCGGAATTTTTCCCAGAAAATGAATTACAATAAAAATAAAATTATATATATATATATATATATATATATATATATTTATATTTTGATATTGATAAACTTTTGTTGATCAATAAAATTAAATTTATATAATTAGGAGTTATATAATTAAATCTATAAAATTGACTTGATTGATAAATTAAATTTATTAAATTAAACTTCAGTTGATGTGTAGTTAAATTATATATATATATATATATATATATATATATATATATATATATATATATAGAGAGAGAGAGAGAGAGAGAGAGAGATGTATATATATATATATATATACATATACATATACATATACATATACATATACATATACATATACATACATATATATATATATATATATATATATATATATATATATATATATATATATATATAAATTTATTAAATTAAACTTCTGTTGATGTGTAGTTAAATTATATATATGTATTGTGCTAAGTTTGTTTTCATAAATGTGTAAAGGTCAGTCGGGGTTTCCGAAAGGGAAACCTCTCTCCGTCTATATCATGTAAGTCCTTTATGTTTTTCCTGTAATTTTCCCTCAAATTATGTAAATTATGTTTGTTACTCTGTTTGTATTTAAGTTATGTTACTATGTTTGTATTTAAGTTATGTTAAAAAATACCCTTAGTAAATGGTTAGACTTTTAACTTCTTGATAACAACGATGGATTAATCTGTAAATTCCTAGGATGTTTCAAAGGCCTTAAAAAGTCCGCAGAATTCCTAGGACATCTCATTAACTGTTTTCTTCCCAAAAACTTCTTGCTCTGATACCAAATAAATAAGTAAATAAATAAGTAAGTCTTAGAAATATATATTCGTGAATGAGTAGTTACAAATTTGACACAGGTTTTAAACAGATTTTTTTAAACAACAATTTTACAAAAATTACAAAGTTACAGAAATTACATAATTTAAGCAGATTTGACAGATGTTTAAGCAGAAAAAGCAAATATTTGTAAATCCTACTCAGTACTTCCTCTCTCATTTAGTGTCATATCGTGTTTATCTTATATATTTATCCTGTTTTTCCCTTCTTTTTTTTTAATACTACCCCGTTCATCTCTTTCTTTTAACTTAGATTCTTAATAACAGCTTCTTTAACCTCACCCCGGAGATGGCCAACAAGATGTCCTGGGAATTCTGCGAACTTTTCAAGGCCTTTGAAACATCCTAGGAATTTCTGAGATTAATCCATCGTTGTTATCAAGAAGTTAAAAGTCTAACCATTTACTAAGGGTAGTTTTTAACATAACTTAAATACAAACATAGTAACATAACTTAAATACAAACAGAGTAACAAACATAATTTACATAATGTGAGGGAAAATTACAGGAAAAACATAAAGGACTTACATGATATAGACAGAGAGAGTTTCCCTTTCGAGAACCCCGATTGACCTTTACACACTTAGGAAAACAAACTTAGCACAAAAAATATTACAAGAGATTATTTTAGGGACATTTGGAGTGGATAGTGGAGAGTATGTTTAGGAACATTGGCTAGGGAAAGGGAATATGTTGTGTATGTTTTCTTTCTTTTGGATTTTCTTTTCTTGCTTCTTCTGAGTGAGGATTAGTGTCTTTTTATAGGGGTTTGGAGATAAGAGTGTAAAAACGTGGACAAAGACTAATGGCCAAACGTGGCCGACGCACTAAGATAGTGAGATAGAAAGTAGTGGCCTAAACTTGGTCGACGCTTTTGAAAATAAGATCAAATAATGCATGCCGGGTACACATTGGGCCCCATCGTCACATGTAATATTTTCACTTATTGACACAAACTTTGACGCATGCTTATCAGTTTTTTCCTCTTTTGGAAGATAATGATAAAGTAAGCACTCACACTACAAATGTGGGTATACCCACATGACATACTTTTAGTCCTACTATTTTTATTGTTGTTGCCTTTCTTATTTTGTCTTGTTCTTCTTTGTCTTTATGTATCCAGGTTGTGAAGAGCTATGGAATCAAAACTCATTCCTGAATCATCATCTTCATTAGGATCTTGAGCATCTTGATAATATTCATGTTCGCCATAGTCTTCTTCTCCGAAACTTAGAGATCTGGCTACATTATTATTTCCCGAACTATCTCTTCTTAAGCTTGTATTAATTCTGTTTCGTTATATATTTATATGTTCCATATCTGGTACCAATCTATCTCCATTTGGGTCTGGATTCAGAACTAGATTTGGAATTACATGTTTATCTTGTCCCTGTGGCTGAAAAAACTTTTCTAATGTCTTTTTTATTATGCTTTCTATTTTTTCATTCTTCTTCTTTTTATGAAGCATATTTTTCTTTATTGTTGTCTCTATCTGAGTAAATGATCTGGGTAACCTTCGTCTTGATGAAGAACAACCTTCATCTTCATTTTTTAGCAAAATGACAGCCATAAACGGGTTTGAGATGTCTTTACCGGCTACCATTTGAACCGGACTAGCTGTATCTCTATCCGATACAGTGGATCTTTTTGCATTCGTTGGGGAATGCACGCTCGGCTCATCCATTTTATCTTGAGATGGACAACTCAGTTCTGAAGTCTGAGTACTGGTGTGAACCTGTTGAATGGTTCCCTTGCCTTTAAGTGATTGTACTTGCTCCATTAGTTTAGCATTTTCTTGGAGTAAAGCTTCTACCTTTGCATTCAGTCTCTTGAAGGCTTCGGTCATCGAAGAACAGTGGTCGCATAAAATTATTTTATTTGTGTCTTTTTGGATATTGTATTGTGGGGTTTTTTGAGGATTTTGTCTAAGGGCTGGAGAGATGTAGTAATTTGGACCAAGTATCCCTCTTGCATAATTTAATGCTTCATTAAAATCATTGAAACCTTTAAAAAAAAGGAGTTTTAACTCCATTTATAGAGTCTACTACTTCTATCCAAGTTTGGAAAATGCCATTAGTTTTTTCATGTATGACTACATAATCTTTAAATTTGTTCTCTCTACTTCTGTCAGTAAAATATTGACATAATGCATTTAAAGAGGCTATAAAATATTTATTATCTTTTTTGTTATATGCCATCCATAAATTATCTGCTAAACATTTCTGAGGTTTGTCTAACACACATTCTGGTAGTTCTCTAAAAGATAAGTTAGAATTTGGGTAACATATTAAATTATGCTTACCAAAATACATACGATCCATTGTGTCTATTGATGTTGTCTAAGGTCGAAACTTCATATTACTTATTAAAGTTTGGGCGTATATGTCTGAACCTGAGGCTACTCCTTTTCCTTTGTCTGTAGAACCGGTTGGTCTCATGCTGAAAACAGATGTATACTTATGTTATTTTTATATTTAGCCTTTCCTTTTTCTCTATATTTTTTACTCTGATAAGCACAAATTTTTTCTTCTATCTTATCACTATATTTATTTGGTCTAGCTTTTAACACAGCTTCCCATCCTTGAAAACTACCATCTGCTTCTATTATTAAATAATCTGTTTCTAATGTTATACTTAATTCGGGAATATTTTGCACTCCTTCTTTGATTAGCTTCACTAATTTTATATCTTCTGTATTGAAATGTTTTTGTCCTTTGCTACCTGTTTTTGAGTATAATGGTCCTGCTAATTTTCTCAAGTCTTTAATAAAGTTTCTTGCATAATTTACCAATCCTAGAAATTTTTGTAAATCTTTTGTATTATCTAATTTATCAGGTATATCTAATACTTTTGTCGATATATGTGGTTGCAATTTAATTTTTCCTTCGCCTAATGTTACTCCTAAAAAATTTATATGGTTCTTACATAATTCCATTTTCTTCTTACTTACTATTATGCCATTTTTAACAAATAATTAAAACACTGTCTGTAGATGTCCTAAATGTTCTTTAATGTCTTTACTAAATACTAAGATATCGTCTACATATACTAAGACGAATCTTTTATAGTCTCCAAATATACTATCCATTTTTCTTTGAAATATTGGCGGGGAGTTTTTAACCCAAATGGTATAGCAAATCATTCAAAATGTCCTTCGGGGCAAGTGAATGTTGTCCATTCTATGCTTTCCTCATGCATTTTTACTTGCCAATATCCTGATTTACAATCAAATTTATTAAATACCCTTTTTCCTTGAATTCAATTGATTAATTCGTTTGTATCTGGTAATTTATATGCATATGTTCTAGTGTTATCATTAAGTCTTTTATAATTAATTATCATTCTTGCTTTACCTCGCACTATCTCACTATGATTTCTTACCATGAATGCTGCTGACGTATGTTTAGAAGTAGATCTTCTTATTACTCCTAAATTTAGTAATTCTTTTATTTGTATACCAAAATCTTCTAAGTCTTGATTAGTTGCTTCAATAGCAGTTGTTTTTATTATGTATTCAGTGTTTATGATATTTAGTTTACATACTACTTTATTATTTTCCCAATATTTTAAAGGTTTTTTTCCTATTATTTCCATTTCATCTAATATTTTAACTATATTATCCAAGTCTTTAAGACTTCTAATTGTTCCTATCCTATCTATTCCTGTTTGGAAATTATAGAATTCATTTTCTACTTCTATTAAAGTATAATTTTTTCTCTTATATCATATTCTTCTTCTTCTTCATAGTGTTCCTTATTATCTTTACAACATTGATTTTTATTTTTGCAGTCTTTACAACATGTCTGTACGCTGTCGTTTTCGGGAGTATTTGGAGCTATATTAGCTTGTCTTCCTTTTGTTTCAAATTTCATGGTTTGTACTGGTGTATATGTTAGATGTTTAAAGAATATTACCCCATCTCTTGTGATTAATGTTCCTCCATTATTTTGTATCATAAATTTTAATCCTAATACGAAATCTACATTTATGTTAAGATTTCTTACCCATATCCTATCAATTGTATACATTGATTTATAAAATTCATTACATGTATTAATAAAACTTACATGTGTTTTTCCTATATAATGTTGGTATGTATTATATGTTCCATCCATTTGCATTGCAGCAATAGGCTTATCTAAGGTTTTTATTAATTTTTGTGGTAAAATCTTTTTATTTATTATACTACCTGTACATCCTGTGTCTACCAATGCTAACGTTTCTAACTCAATATCTTGTATTTTGAGTATGGTTAGCACTTTAATTGTAGTGAATTTTTTGTCTTCGTTACATATTAAATTCTCGTAATGATTTACCATAGTTTCTATATTCATTAATTCTGCTTCTTGGTCAGATATTTGACACATCCCCCATTCTTCTGTTTTTTGTACTGATTTGGTGATATTTTCTTAAATTTTTTATTTTCCTTTTTCTAATAATATCACCTTTTGTTCTAATTCATTTAGTCTACTTTCTAATGTTAGCATTCGTAAATTTATTGTATCATTACTTAGATCTCTATTTTCACGTCCTTCTTTTTAATAGATTTTCTATGCATGTGATACATCCTTCCACATAGCAAAACTTACATTTTGCCCTCTTTTCTTTGCTTGGATACCATTTACATAGAATACATTGGTTGCTATCTATTCCTTTATTTCTTTCAAACTCATGAGTACATTCTTGTGAAATATTCATCATGGTACTCATTTGTAATTTGTTTAAGTCTATATTGTTTAATTCTAAACCTATTTCATTTATTAGTTCTTCATTGGCTGAATCGGATTCATCCGACCCGTGTTGTTTCTGCTATTTCTACACTTACTATTGAATATATGCTTTCATTATCAGACATGTATTCATCAACATTAATTAAAGTTTCTTGAAAATCTTCTATTAATTGCGAGTTTCTTGTTGTACTGTTATTTCTTTTAGTACATACATTTGCTAAATGTTCTATACTTCTACATGTGAAACATTCTAGCTTATTTTTATAATTCCTATCATTTCTATATTTTCTAACATGTCTATCTTTATTTAAATATGGCTTCCTGGCTGAAGACATTCTCAAATAATATCGTTTATTATTATTATATTGCTAGTTATAGTAAGGTCTACACTTTTTGTATCTTCTTTTTGATTTACTTTGCTCTTTATCATAGCTTTGGATTGTATACATAACATTTTTACAAAAATCCATTTCATTCTATTTTAGTTGTTTTTGTAGTTGTATATTTGTACATTTCTCTGTTAAAATTGCCATTATATGTTGCACTTTGTGTCCTATAGACCATTTTCCTTTTGGATTTTGTACTACACCGTCTTCTTTATACCATCTTTCTTCTATTTCTCGGCCTAAAGCTCCTGGTAATTTATTAAGTAACTTCTTTCCTAATTCGTCATCAAAAGAATTTCCACTAATTGTGCAGTAATAATAATAATCCTTTAAAAAGTTCTTTATGTGAAACCAACTTGTAATACTTAATTGTTCTAGGCTTATTAGCGCATTTCTTTGTAGTACTACTAAACCACTATTTGGGTCCTCTCCTGTAATTAAACTATGTATTTTATTTGTAAAATTATATGGGTTTGCACCCATATTTACCAACGCTTGGAATTCTTGTGGGAAGTTTGATTTATATGCTTTCCATAAGGCTTTTGCAGATTCTCCTAGAAAAGTTTTCATATATTTATACATAGTTTCTGCGTCTTCATCTTGGTATGTTTTTATATAGTCTGCTACTACTATTCCTTTCCATAAGTCTATGACTGCATTCCACATTTGAGGATCATGTGCTGCTATGCTTAATATTTTTCCTTTACTTCCTCCTTCTTGTAGTCTAATGGGTTCTTCTATAGGCATCCTTCTACCCATTGGTCCTACATTTTCAGTTACTGTGTCTGGATTTACCCTAAAGACTCGTCGTCTTGGTATATTTCCTGTACTTGTATCTATTGTATGTGGTTGGGCAGTTCGTTAGAATGGACTAGCACTTGAACTAGTGGATTCCATAAGTTCTTTTTGGCTTATTATAGAATTTCTTTCTATTTCATCTTCGCTATCATATAGATTTTCTAGTATCTTTTTGAGGTTTTCAAATTTTTCTTGGTTTTCATACTCTTCTCTATATCCGAGATTATATGTTCTAAATTTGCATGTTTTAAAATGTTTTTCTACTTCGATTATACCCATACTTCCTGTCTTACTTCCTTTACATTTAAAGGTTATATCATTATTGTTATTATATCTTCTTTTAGCCTCTTGTAAGGCTTCATCTACTTCATATCCTTCTTGTATTATTTCTACATTCATAAACTCCTTTTTTTCTTCTAATTCTTCCAATTCTAATTCTTCCTCTAAGTTATTTTGATTAGAGTAATTATAGTTGGCGGAGTAGCAGTACTATCTGTTGAATAAATAATTCGAATAAAAGAAGAGAAAAGTTACCGTAGCTTTCTTTTAGTATTCTACTGTACTTTGACTTAGCTATCGTTTCACCATAGATTTTTAAAATATTTTTGGCAAATATTATTTGGGTGAAATTTTATCATGTATTTGGCCATAGTATTTGGGAAACATATTTTATTTTTTTAGAAAAAATATGATTTATACCCATAAGTTTTAAAAACTATGAAAACTAGCCATAAGTTTGTATTACAAGTCAATTGGATCTTCTTTGCAACATATAACAAATAGTGTCATGACACTGGAGCAATGTGGTAGTTTGGAGTTAGTGCAACAATCATCATTCCATACATAATAAAGTAGACAAAACACATGACTTTGTTACCTTGAGACATGGTGTGAACGTGTCTTTTGCATTGGTTCTGAGAGATGGTTGTGATAAGTGTTATGTGGATTGAGTAAGAATAAGAAATTAAAGAGGATGTACCATTTCGAGGGACGTGTCATGCGCCGCAACGTATACTATCTTTCAAGGGACGTGTCACACACCGTGATGGATTCTATTATCGAGAAACGTGTCGCGCGCCACGACAAATTTTATTATCGAGGGTCGTGTCGCACGCTGCGATGAATGCATGGACAGATATGTGCCTCATGGGTCTTGGACTGAGAGACAACGGGTGTGTATCATTAGATCAGACATGCAACACTAAATTTGACATTGCATTTCATTGTCTTGCAGATCTTTATTATTGGTGAACTTGATCTTGTGAGTGCCTTTCTATGGAACTAGTGATTGATGAACATTGAGCTTGTTGTTGAGGATATGTAATTGTTAGAGTGTTGTTGTTGAGATGTGTGCTATATAAATTGTGAACTATTAGGTTGGACTGATTTTTATGTAGGTTGTAGTGATGGAGGTTCGGTTGGGGTGTAAGGAGTATTTGTATTCTATTTCCTTAGCTTGTGTTTAGAAGTTTACTTGTTGAGTACCATGTGGTTTGGTACTCACCACTTGCTTCTACATTTTTGTAGGTTACTAGCCCGGATCTTTGTGATACTCTCTATTCTCTTCTTTTCCGAGGCTTCATGTGGAGATTTGTGAGGTAGTTGTTTGTCGTCTCAGCGGACCATCTTACTTCTATATATGATCTTGTTCTATTTTAGAGACAACATCATTTGAGACTTATGTTTTCTTTCAATTCTAGTGTAATACATTAGAGGCTTGTGCACTTGGGGGTTTAATTAAGTTGACATTGTATTTCACATATTATCGTTATATTTGAATTTAGGCTGACTTGTCTAATTGGTGGGATAAGATGAGTGTCATCACATCCATTTTTGGATCGTAACAGAAACACAAATCATAACTAGTTGTATGTGTGAGGGAAACTAAACTCCAGTAACACCAACCTCAAAAAGTCTCAAACAATTGAATCAAAGGCCTTTCGAATACCAATCTTAACCATATATCTAGGGATGGCAACAACACATTGTTGGATTTAATGCATCCACATTAATGTTTAGTCTTTCAAAATTGTCTCTTAGTTTTTCAAGAAGTCTTTTAGAATTTTGTAATACATGTATCTAGTAAATTGTGATACATGTATCTAGTTATTTGTGCAAGACCTTTGATTTACATTATTAGTAGTATAAATAGAGATGTAGTTGATGATTGCAATCATCGCAAGTGACCTTAATTAAGTAGCCTATATAAAACTTGAGCATTCTCTAAAGATAGTATTCTCCTTCTATATTTCCTACAGATTGGTATCAAGAGCAAGTTTTCATTCTTAATCTAGGGTTAGGTGAAGAAAAAATATGGCATCCAAAACAAATGAAGGTGTTGATTCTTCAGTTGTTCTTACTCCATTTTTTTATGTAACTGATTATGAATACTGGAAGATAAGAATGAGAACACATTTGAAAGCTAAAGGTTTGTGGACTATTGTTGCAAATGGCTTTGAAGAACCAGAAAATGATGATGAACTTATAGCAGCAGAGATGAAAAGTCTTGAGGCTAAGTATCATCAAGATGCAAAAGCCTTAAGCAAAATCCAAATGGGAGTCTCAAGAGCATATTTTACAAAAATTGCTACTTGTTAGACTACAAAACAAGTTGGAAACTAAGGTGTATGGTGACGAAAAGGTATGCACTATAAATCTTCAAACTCTTAGAAAAGAGTTTCAAAATCTGAAGATGATAGATTTGAAAAAATAGATGAATATTGCACAAGAGTCATGAATATTGTTAATGAAATGAGAAATCATGGTGATACAATTTCTGACCAACATGCTGTGGAAAAGATTCTAATTAGTGTCACAGAAAAGTATGAGTACATTGTTGCTATCATTGAGGAGACGAAAAATCTTTCCAAGCTTTCCATCAAAGAGCTAGTTGGATCATTTCGTGCACACGAGAAGCGAAGATTTTTTCATGAAGATCAACCCATAGAGACGGCTTTCCAGTCCAGAACAAATGAGAATCCTCAAAAATTCTCAAAAAATCAACAAAAGAAATATTACAATCCAAAAAAGAAGCATGATCATGATGGTTCTTCAAAGAAGGTTGAAGAAAAAGGTGAGAAAAGTTCTAGTCATTTTTGTAAAGTTTGCAAAAAGACTATTCACACTGCAGAAAAATGTTGGCACAAAGGCAAGCCCCAAAGTAACTTTTGTGAAAAACAGGAGGAAGAAAGCGAAGAAAACCTACTCTTTGCTTCTATATCTGATACTTAAACAAAAAGCAATGAATGGTATGTTGATAGTGGTTGTAGCAATCACATGACTGGAGATGAAAAGGCTTTCCTCTCAATTAATAATAGCATCACTACTAAAGTGAGAATGGGGAATGGAGCCTTAGTTGATGCAAGGTAAATGTACCATTTTGATCAACATAAAAGGAAGCGTTTAGCAAATTAATGTGTTCTTTATGTTCCTGACTTGGAAAAAAATTTGCTTAGTGTTGGTCAACTCATGAAAAATGGTTCTCTTGTGTTTAGAGATAATTGTTGCAAGATTTATGATAAAATTGAGTCAAATCAAGTCATTGTTGAAGTAAAGATGATAAAAAGAAACTTTCCTTTGCAATTTCATTACAATGCATTAAAAAATCAAGTTGTAGATGATTCATGGCTTTGGCACAGAAGATTTTGTCACTTGAATTTTCATGATTTAAAGTTTCTCAAGAAAAAAGACATGGTGCAAGGCCTTCCTGAGATACATATAGAGGTGGATCCATGTGAAAGTTGTATAATGGGAAAGCAACAGAGAAAGTCTTTTTCAAAAGGGATGTCTTGGAGAGCAAGTGTACTTTTGGAACTAATCCATACCGACATTTGCGGACCAATGAAGACCCCATCTCTTGGAAGTCAAAGGTACTTTCTAATCTTTATTGATGATTTTTTAAGAATGACTTGGGTTTATTTCTTGAAAGAAAAGTCAGAAGCATTTGCTACATTCAAGAAATTTAAAGCCCTTGTTGAGAAGCAAAAAGGTTGCAGCATCAAAACCATTCGCAGTGATATAGGAGGTGAATACACAAGTCGAGAATTTGAACAATACTGCAAAAATGAAGGCAGTCAGAAGCAACTTACAGCAGGTTACACTCCTCAACAAAATGGTGTATCTGAAAGAAGAAATATAACAATTGTTGAAATGGCCAAAACTTTGATGAATGAAAAAGGGTTGCCAAAATATTTTGGGCAGAAGCAGTACATACAACGGTGTACATCCTCAACAGGTGCCCGACAAAGGCATTGAAGGACAAGACACCAATTGAAGCTTGAAGTGGAATGAAACCTTCTGTAAGTCATTTTAAAATTTTCGGGTGTATTTGTTATGCTCATATACCTGCTGAGAAAAGAACAAAATTGGATGAAAAAAAGTCAAAGATGTATATTTCTTAGTTATAGTGATGTGGCAAAAGGTTATAGGCTTCTTGATGTCAAAACTAACAAACTTGTTGTTAGTAGAGATGTCATTTTTAATGAAAAACAACATGGAATTGGAAGGATAAAAGGATAGAGAATACTTCTATCATATCTTTAGATGTGTCAAATCAAGAAAATGATGAGGAAGAGGAAGATGTCCCTGAAGAGGAAGAAAATCTAGATTCAGATGATGAAGAACCACCTCCAAGATGAACAAAAATGATGAGTGACATTTATTAGAGATGTAACTTTGCCAGTGTTGAGCCAGAAAATTATTAGGAGGCAATAAAGCATGATGTTTGAAAGAAATCCATGGCAGAAGAAATTCGAATGATTGAAAAAAAAATACTTGGGAGCTTGTGGTTATACCCAAAGAAAGAGAAGTTGTAAGTCTAAAATGAATTTACAAAATCAAACTCAATCAGGAAGGAGATATTCAGAAGCACAAAGCAAGGTTGGTTGCTAGAGGCTTCACCCAAAAACCAGGTATTGATTTTTATGAAACTTTCTCTCCAGTTGCTTGTCTTGAGACAATTAGAACCATAATTGTTGTTGCTACACAAAACAAATGGAAAATATTTCAACTTGATGTCAAATCTGTATTTCTTAATGGAAAACTTGATCAAGAGATTTATGTTGAGCAACCTGGATGATTTTTTGTTCAAGGGTGAAAAGAGAAGGTGTGTAGGCTAAAAAAAAGCTCTTTATGGGCTGAAGCAAGCTCCAAGAGCCTAGTACAATGAAGTTGGTACATACTTTCTGAAAAATAATTTTTCAGAGAAGTAAAAGCGAAGCCACTTTGTATGTGAAGAAAGAACATGACAACATTATGATTGTTTGTCTCTATGTGAATGATTTGCTCTTTAGAGGAAATGATGTGAAGATGATGCAAAAATTCAAGCAAGATATGATGCAAGCCTATGAAATGAGTGATCTTGGGTTGCTAAATTATTTCTTGGGCATCGAAGTTTATTCTTCAAAAATTCAAAATGATGGATTGCATGTATGTGGCCATACCATTAGCAGCAAATGAGAAGTTCAGAAAAGATGATGGAGAAAAGAAAGCTAATAGCTCACTTTATAGGAGCTTGGTTGGAAGCCTGCTATATCTTACTTTAAAGAGGACTCCCCATTCATTAGATAGAGAAGATCACCAAGATTTCACGATTCGTTGCCGAATTTATTCCAATTCCAAGAGCTTGGATTGAATCGCTATTGATATACCTATTCAATCCGAGCTCTATTATTGAGAATGCTCATTCAATGAGCATTCTCAATATTATGCCTTGAAGAGGACTCGAACCTCTACGCTCTTTAGCACGAGATTTTGAGTCTTGTGTGTCTATCATTTCACCACCAAGACCTGACATTATGTTTGTTGCTAGTTTATTATCCATATTCATGAAAGAACCAAGCCAAGTTCATTTTGGAGCTGCAAAGAGTGTTCTACGCTACTTGCAAGGAGCAATGGATTATGGGATAATGTACAAATTTGGTGGAAACTTGAACTTAATTGGTTATTCTGATAGTAATTGGGCTGGAAGTATAGATGACATGAAGAGTACTTCTAGTTATTTTTTCGTATTTGGTTCAAGTATTTGTTCTTGGTTATCAAAAAAGCAAAGTGTTGTTGCTCAATCCACTGTCGAAGCAGAATATGTCTCAGCAGCTAAGGCTACTTCTCAAGCTATTTGGCTTAGGAGAATATTTGAATACATTGGTGAAAAACAAAAAAGAGGGACTGTTTGTATTGCGATAACAAATCAGCAATTGCAATTGCCAAAAATCCAGTCATCCATAAAAGATCAAAGCATATTTCCATCAAATATCATTTTATCCGAGAAGCACAAGAGAAAGGCGAAATTTAGTTGCATTATTGCCAGACAGGAAAACAACTTGCTGACATCTTCACCAAAGCACTTCATAGAGAAAAAATTTGCTATCTTTGAGAACACATTGGAGTTGTCAAGCAAATGCATTAAGGGGAGTGTTGGAATTAATGCATCCACATTAATGTTTAGTTTACCAAAATTGTCTCTTAGTTTTTCAAGAAGTCTTCTAGAATTTTGTAATACATGTATCTAGTTATTTGTGCAAGACCTTTGATTTAAATTATTAGTAGTATAAATAGAGATGTAGTTGATGATTGTAATCATCTCAAGTGGCCTTAAGTAGCCTATATAAAATTTGAGCATTCTCTAAAGATAGTATTCTCCTTCTATATTTCCTACCGACATGTGCAGGTGTGTAAGGTGCGGGTTTTAGTCTATGAATGGTGGGACAGGTTTTAGGCAGGGCGAATGCAGGGTGTGATGAAATAATTTTTCTCTATACTGATGCGGGGAAGGGCGGATAACTGGTCTATGCAACGAGTTTAAGGGGGTCTATGACAATGCCTTTCCTACTCAAATAATTACATGCCTCATTGGGGACATTTATGCATCTCCACTTCAAATGTCCAAATAATCTCAGTCTGACATTTCTCATCTTGTCTATTATGTATTTCAGTTCCACCTTGTCCCAATTTTTATTTTTTTTAATATAAGAACAAATAAAATGAAACGAAAAGAGTACATAACAACAAAAGAAAAATTCCAAGTTAGAAATGCAAATTAGTACAGCTTAAATTCTTATACCTCACATTTTCACAACATTGAGAATATGATAAAATAAAAATAAATAAATCAAATGAACCTTACACCCCATTAGATATCAACTTTTATCCAATATTAATGAACTCTTGATTTACAAAGAAAATATATACTTATAAAAGAATCAAAAATGAAAACCATAACGGAAGAAGAAGAAAACTGAGGTAGCAACCATAGCAATTGCTTCCAAAAGAGAGGCAATCTTGAATAAAAAAAAATTCAACGAACCGATGATGACGCAATTTGTATAGACTCTTCTTCTTCCGCGAACACAAATTCTTGAATCTCCGCCTCAATGAGGTTGCCTTATAATTCGTAGAATTATTATTATCATCATTACTCGTTGTTATTTCCCCTTGAGAATCACCACCATTGCTAAGACTTTTAGATGCGCCATTTTTATTCTTGTTCAACCTCTTGAATGACATCAAATAACCACTCGCTTTCATATCTGAATAACTTGAACGTAACAAGAATTTAGACTATTAGTTTAAACGTTGAGATTGAATCGAACGTCGTATGAATTAGTACTCAAGTCAAATATTGGATTCTTGACTTTGTTTGTTTCTTGGATTTTTATTTTTTTTTTGTTGGGAAAGGATAATAGAAGATGAGTTTGGTGAGCCAATGAGGGGTTTTGGTTGCCTATATATATAATATAAGGTTGTGGGATAAAGGTATTTTTATATATGATTAGTCAAAAGTGGGGGCTAGAAGTGTGAGCATGATTTTTTTTAATTGAGCCTTGTAGAAAAAGTCCAGTTAGGAGAGAGGTAGTTAAATTCAAGAAATTGGAAACTTCGTAGAAGATAGCTAGGTAGAAGCTTCCTCCCCCTTTCAAGTTTCACACTTAATCGCTTTATACGTTATTCATGTCCGATACCAGCATTACACTATTCTAAATTTATACTGTACTTTCTTTTTGTGGTTTCCTATTCGGTGTACCTGATTGCATTATACATTATTGATATTCGATATTTGCATTAGAGTTTGACTATTCTAGATTTATACTGTGCTTTTATTGGTTTCCTATTCGATGATCGATAGTTGCATTGGAATCCAACTATTACAGATTAGCGTTGTGTAAGACCTCATTCGGGGGGAGGGGGGGAGCGCTCCCTAAACAAGATTTTTGTCATATTCAAGGCTCCAATTGAGACCTTTAATTAAAAGAGGAGCAACATCATCCATTGCACCACATCTTTTGATGATGTTCTACTCTCATGGTATATGATATATATGCATATGTGCTCTCTTGTCAAAATTTACTACTACATATTTTTTTAATTTGTTTAAAAGAAATGTTCCTTTGTTTTTTGGTAATTCATTAATTTCAACTTTTCACCACATATTTAAGATTGCAAGATTAAAGGGCATTTTAATTTGATACATTCAACATATCTTTAGTTTAAGACTATAAGATTCAAAACTTTTATCTAATTTTTTTAACTCTGTGTTAAATCAAAAGGAAAACAAAGGGAGTACTATTTACAAAATATGACTGACAATATATTCTTGAGTCAAGGGTCTGTTTTTACCCCATAATATGAAAGGTGTAAATTCAGCATATACACCACTCTCTCCAAATCTTACTTTTGTTTCGATGAAGATTGAAGAATCTTAAGATTGGGCATCACTATACTTTTCCACTACAAAATGGACTAGCACTATCACTCCTAAATATTCAAGATGTATCATAAAAGGAAACTGTAAAGTTTGAATGAATTGCGCGTTATAAATAATGTGTGGGTCAAAATGGCAGGAGAATCGTGCGTTGTTGCGCCTTGTAGAATAGATACACTTAGGAACAAGTAGCCAAATCTTGTTTTTTATCTTTTTATTCTCATCTAAAATAAATGACATTTCACGTAAAATCCAAGAAATTTATTAAAAATTACAAAAAAGATACATACGTAATTGATAAAATAAATGATGTTTCGTGTTAAATTTGAGAAATTAATTAAAGATATGTACGTAATTGCCAATATTATTTAGACCGTTGAATTGAAGCGGGTTCCCATCTTTCAGGGTTTCACACCCCTTTCTTTGGTTTAGTCCAACTCAGTAAATTTTGCTTAAATAGTATATTTGTGATAGTCAATTTATTATATATGTAGAAATATTAAATTTAGAACTAATCCAATTATTACTACTTAAAATCGTCATAATAAATTTTAGAACTCATAAAATTAAAGTTCTAGTATCCTCTCCAGTCACTACAATACTCTTCCTGTTCATATTGAGTAATGCTTATACCTATTTATTCTGATCTAAAATAAATGATATTTCATGTGATTAAGGATTTATTAATTGTTTTCTTCCAAATTTATCCTCTCTATGTAATCCAATATTAAATATGTACTATGATATTTAAGTAAGAGTGCTTTAATTTATATATGCATCCAAGAGAATAATATTTTTTAATTTAGTAATTTACATATATAGTAAATAGATATTTTAAATAATTAGTATCTGGCTTGAACATAAAATTAGTGATGATCTGCAAAACCTATACTGTTAACTCTATATCACCCCCACAGTTGCATCGATATTTTGAGATTGTGTAAATTAATGATATTAATCTTCTAGTCGTTGCCCAAATAGAAAAGATAATATTTGGTGTCTATGGCAGAATTTAATTAATTATTACTATATGATAAATGTGAATGATTTTAAGCATTCACGAGGCCGTTAATATGTCTGTTTAAAATTATTCTTATTTGACTAGGGTCTATTGAAAAAAATTTGTCGACTCTATGGGTGTGTTTGGTATGAAGGCAAACATTTTTCGGATAATATTTTTTAATTTTTTAATGTTTGGTTGGGTAAAATATGTTGGAAAATGTTTTCCAAATCAATTCATTTTCCTCAAATTTAAGAAAATGACTTATATTCAAAAATCAAGGAAAACATTTTCTAAAACTCTCCTCCAACTTCATATTACAATTTTTTTGTTGAAAAAAATAAATTTAAAGTTTGTTTTTAAAAATATATTTCCAATTTCAAGTTTGTTTTTAAAAATATTTTTCAATTTCAAAATTTTATTTTTTCACCCCACCATCCTACCGTCGACACCCCCCCCCCTCCCCCCCCACAATTTTTTTTTTTTTAAAGTTTGCTTTCCAAAAATATTTTCACCCCACACCACGCTTACCCGCAACCCCCCCCCCCCAATCTGCCCCCTACTAGCCACCCACCCCCTCCAAAAAAAAAATTAAGTTTTTTTAAAAAAATATTTTCAATTTCAATAATTATTTTCTACTCTCTAGTAAAAATAAAAGATATTTTCTCAAAAATATTTTTCATTCATAAATTAAACACTAAAAATTATTTTTTGAAAAATATTTTCTACTTACCAACCAAACATGAGAAAATAAGTCAAAAATCTACTTGATTGGGTAAAATGTTTTCCAAATAAACTCATTTTCCTCAAATTTAAGAAAAATGACTTTCATTCAAAAATAAAGGAAAACATTTTCTAAAACTCTCCTCCAACTTCATATTATAATTTTTTTGTTGAAAAAATAAATTTAAAGTTTGTTTTTAAAAAATATTTCCAATTTCCAATTTTTATTTTTCACCCCCACCCAGCCAGCACCCCTACCACCACCCCCCCCCCAAAAAAAATAGTTTAAAGTTTATTTTTAAAAAATATTTTCAATTTCAAATTTTTATTTTTCACCCCACCACCCTACCCTCGACTCCCCGCCAGCCCACCCACCAGAATCCCTCCCCCAAAAAAAATAATTTAAAGTTTGATTTTAAAAAATATTTTCAATTTCAAATTTTTATTTTTCACCCTACTACCCTACCCTCGACCCCCCCCCCTTCCTCCCCCCCAAAAAAAATTTGCTTTTAAAAAAATTTCCAATTTCAAAATTTTATTTTCACCCCACACCACGCCTACCAGCAACCCCCCCTATCGGCCCCTACCAGCCACCACCTCCCTCCAAAAAAAATTAAGTTTTTTTTTTTTAAAAAAAACAATTTCAAAAATTATTTTCTACTCTCTAGTAAAAATAAAAGATATTTTCTCAAAAATATTTTTCATTCATAAATCAAACAGTAAAACATATTTTTCGATAATATTTTCTACTCACCAACCAAACATGAGAAAATAAGTCAAAAATCTACTTGTTTCCCAGGAAAACATTTTCCTTCATACCAAACACACCCTATATATATCTACATTTTATAATCTTTTCGTTCATTTTTATTTATCTATTTTAATTTTTGCATACCTTTTGAATCAATGATTAATACAAATATTTCATTATATATATATATAATAAGTTTTTTTTAGCGCCAATTGAATCAATGACATTGCTTTCAGAGTCATTAAAGTCTTTAACAACATTTACATAGAATATTAATTATAAATACTCATATTATTATTGCTAACTAATTATCGTAATATTTTTTTTTAATTCTAGTGTTTATGCACCTTTATTCCTAAGAGAAAGATAGAAGCATAGTGCGAGTAGAGATTGAAGAGTCATAATATCTTTTTCACTATGAATTGGAGAAGCACTCACTCCCAATATTCCAAGCAGTATCATAAAAAGAGCATGTAAAGGTTCAAAAAAGAGGAAAAAGAAAAGAGATAAAAGAAGTGGACTAAAATTATATATTGTTCTTACAAAAATTGTGATTAATAAAATTAAATTACTTCTAAATAATTTAGTCAAGGAACATGTTTAAGATGATATTTTATATATTAATTTTAACAAGAAAATGGTCAAATGCCCCTTAACCTATATTCAGATTTCCAACTAAACACTTTAACTTTACGGGGATCCTATTACCCCCTTGAACTATTTAAGTTTGATATTATTACACTCCTAAATCGTCACAACCACATTTATGTTGGCCGGTGAAACCCACGCGCTGACAAGTGGAAATTTTATTAAATTTTTTTTTTTATTCTTTTTCCTTTCTGATTTATAGTCTAGTTAAAGGTCACAATGCCAAATTTTATGGATGTATTTTGAATTTTCAAATTTGAAACTTGTTGATAACATAGATGGTTGGTAATTATTTGAAACTAAACATGATGAGTTCGACTGAGTTCATGGCTAAGATTTTTAGATTTGAAGAATAGCCGAAACTCCATGGAAATCATGAGCTTCCATATGAAATTATTGGATCTATATTGTTTGATTTGGGAGCTGCTTTCGTTGATGGTTGGAAGAGTTCTATATGGCTGAAAACTGAAGCTCATAGTTTAAAATGTGAAGCACCAACTTGAAACCTCCATTAAAGATAGTTCAAAAGCTTGAGTTCGAAATTTGATTTGCCACAAACGAGCTCCATTTTGAGTGGGTAATATATCAAAGGAATCAAAATGTCGAGAAAAGCTTATATATTCAGAATTTATGGGCGATTTTGAGAAGAATTTAGGTGATTTTAAATCAAATTTTCAGAGCAATATGCCGAAGAAGATGAAGAACGGGTGTTACATTATTTTTAGATTTGTAGAAAAATGACCAGCTATTAAAATTAGTTGAGGAAGATTTCTATGGGTCTATTGAGTATTGAATATAGGATGAAATAATTTCTTAATATTCAAAGTTTATCAAAGAAAAACAATTGGGTATCCTTAGTCAAGCTTAATTTTGCTTTGATTTGAAATACTTTTGGTACATAATTCTTGATTGTGGAAATTGGTGGGTGAAATTGCTAATATGATTTGTGGTGTATGATTGACGTAGTGTTGGAGATGATTTCAAAATGGTGATGAAATTTGATGCTTGCCATATATGTTGTATCAAGTTGCTATGAAGAAGAAAACAAATTAAAAGAGATAAAAATAATTAGGAAAAAACGGAATAATAAATAAATATACATATATTTATGAAAAATATATTAGAAATAATATTTTAATATTTGTTTTTCGTCTTCACTCTCTCAAAGAGAGTGAAATACACTCACTTTGCCAAGTAAGAGTTTAGGGAGATAGAAATTTCAATTTTAAAAAGTTCAAGGGGGTGATAGGACCTCCGTAAAATTGAAGTGTGTAGTTAAAAATTCAAATATAGATTAGGGGGCATTTGGCCATTTTTTTCTAATTTTAACTACTAAAGATTGCGACTGAAAGGAAAAAATAATTAACTGTCACACTTGGCACGGAAGTGGAATAGATATTTACTATTTGTGCTGAATTATTCAACTAGTCTGACTAATTTATTTATTTATTTGAGTTACTAATGATAGGGTTAATTTTAGAGAAAAATACGCGGTTAAGCAAATATATATTATTTAATTATTTATCATATTTATAGTTTGTTATAATTAGCACTCGCGACATTAACCATTAATTATGTGGGCTAACCTCGAGTTTGTATAATTAGCCACATTTGTATATTATAATTCACACATTTGTATAATTCACAACTAACAATTATTTGTTTGATTTGTATTTGTATACGGTAGTTTGTAATGTATATGACGATGATTTCCTTTGGTTTTTCAGTTTTTTCATCATATATATTCAATCTTTTTGTGTATAACTTTTTAAAGTTTGTATAAACGTGTAGTTTTTGAATTTTGTATAATATAATTTATATAATGTAATTTGTATAATATATTTTTTATAACTGTTTAAAGTTCATATGTTTATGTTTGTATCAATTCGTTATTTTGAGTTTTATCATATCAGTATAATTTCAGACAATATATTACTCAATTATACAAAAACATGTGAATTATACAAATTATTGTCCTCTCTCGCTTGCCTCTCTCCTCCCTCTCCCAATCTCGCTGACTAGAATATACAAATACATATGTATAATATACAATTTTCTAACCGATATACATATACAATTCACCTCTCTCCCACTCTCTCGCTCGCCTCTCTCCTCCCTCTCCCTGTCTCGCTTGCCACTCTCCTCCCTATAACATGTAGCTACAAATTGTAATCAGCAACCTATAGCTATGAAACATAATTAGGATATTTTTGAGTGGCTATATGCGAAAGTTCACTCATTTTAAATTTACACTCAAGCAAAAAGGATGTTTTTGTCGTTTTATCAGCTTGATATCAACCTAATAAATATATTACGTGTTGTTATATAATATTATTTTTAATTATAAAATTAGTCATAATAAAGTATGGTAGACCTGTAATTAGTCTTTCCAACTATGCAAAACCTGTGTCTTGAGAGTGACAGCTTATCCAATTATCGCATTGTCAACCCTTGAATAAAGGTCTGCGTTGGACATTATATGTTATTTTATTCAATTATTAAATATTTACTGGTTGTCTACTTGTATATGACTCTATTTAATTAGTTGTCCTCAATTTTTATGTTTAATATAACGTAAGCTTACAGCGAACGTGTGATATGGTTCTTTTTCAGATCTTATATGAACATAAAATATTGTGTATTAAACTACTGTTGTTATTATTGTTGATGTTGTTGTAGCTGCTTACTATGAATTTGGGGATCTGTAAACAACTAAAGCAAATGAAATTAATGATGAACTTTGTCATTAATCTATCGTATTAATTTTTTTAAAAGGATAGTTTCAGAGATTTTCTTCAAGTTTTGTCGTATAATATTCACTTTCCATGTGATTTACGATATTACACCTTCTTTTATTTTTTTTAACTTTCTTTGAATCTATTTAAAATAAATATAAATTAATTATGACTTGACAAATTTGTCCTTATTTATATATATTTTTTCTTTCATATTAATGCATATTATTAAAATCATGATTTATTTAACAAAAATACTTTAAAAATTGTGTTATTGCGTGATAATACTTAAGACAACCAGATAAAAGGACATTTTGGTATATTCTATATGTTTTTAGTTTAAAACTATAAGATTTAATTTTTTAATAAAAATTGTGTCTCAAATCAAAATCAAACATAACAAATTATAAAATTAAAACAAAGGGAGTATTATTTACAAAACAATCTTGACTAATACTTAATATTTTCTTGAGCTAAGAATCGATCAAAATTAGACTCTTTACCTTATAATGAAAGGTATAACTTGTAAGGTCAACATACATGACATCATCTTCAGAATATCCTATTTATATAAATACATTGAATATGTTGACAATATTATTGTTGTTCTAACACATTTACCTTTTAAATTTCCCTTATTAAATAATTTGAACTCACCAATTAAATATGTAAAATTGATAAGTTTTTTATTTTTCAAAAAATAAAATAAAAATTAAAGCAGTTTCCTTGCAATGAGAACGTATAATTAATGCATGCACCTTTATTCCAGTAGAGATTGAAGAATCTCAAGGCCAGCACTATCCCTATGAAATGAAGTGGCATTAAAGGAGCATGTAAAGTTTGAAAAAAAAAATTAATAGGCAAAAGAAAGTGATAGAATTTTGAGAATAATTCTTTTTGTGAAGCATGGTATATATCTTGCCAGATACATGCTTTATTAATCGACATTCTTCTCAAAGAAGTGTATCGTTTACTATCTCCATCCATTTTTAAATGTTATGATTTTCTTTTTTAGAGTCAAACTATAAGAACTTTGACTAACATTTTATTATATATTTTTTAATCATATTGATATACAAAAAATAGCAATTTATAGTATTTTCCGAATAGTTTCTGAATATCAAATTAATGTAATTTAATTTAACTTTAAAATTTAGTCAAATTAACATTTAAAAAGCTCAACATGACAATCAAAAGTAGATGAAAAGAGTACATATTTTTTCTTACTTTTGGAACACGCAGACAAATATATACCATCGACAAGAATATAATCAAGTATGTGATCAAGTATCACTTTTGTGAGAAATGTTAATATTTCAAAATCGTGTAAAATCTACTAATATTAGGCTAAAAATGCATATATTTAATTGTTACGAAGACCTGATATATATATGTGTTTTTTTACCATCACTTGACCATTATTAAAATCGTTATATGCTTATTAAGTGTGTTTCTTTGTATAGTAGATTTATGTCAAAACTAATTAATAAGTTTGGCGCGAATATAGATTTGTAATGGAGCTTTGAAATCTGAGTAGAAGCCCATTGAAATGACAAAGAACACATTCAATAGTCATTCAACTAAAAGAACTTAGAAAATGAAGAAGAACTTGAGGGTGCAGGAATAGACTATGCGTGGAGCGGTTATGCTACCAGGCCCGCTCCGCGCTAGTTGAAAAGAAACCAAGAAAGTCATAAATACAGTGGCTTCTAGAAAATTGGCCACACGTGGAGCGAATATGCTATTTGATGAGAATACACAGTCGAATTAGTTATAATTAATGTTAAGAAAGTTATTTTGCAATTAGTTAGGCATCAGTTTGGTTGTTAGAATTCTTTTATGCAGTTAGGATTAGAATCTTCTAGAATTCCCAAATCATTGATTGTATAAAAATGATCACATTGTAATGCTTAGTTCCTTAATTCATTTTCAATAAAATTTTATAGCTTCATGCAATTCTCCTTTCCAGTTTCAGTTCTCTCCATATGAGCTTAGCTTGCATTAATGGAGTTCTTCATTTACTTCACAGTCTGAGTTGCTATTTTTCATATGGTATCAGAGCACAGGAGATTGCTCGCAAGTTTTGCTCCGCATCAAATCCATTTCGTGAGCTCATTTTTCCTCTAGCTGTTCATTTTTTTTCTACATTTTGAATTCCTTTACTGTTTTTGCCATTTTTTATCTTCCTCCGATCCTTTGATCCATTAGAGTTTTCCTCTTGTTTGATTGGGAAAGATTGGATCCGTAGTTTGTTGTTATTTGTCTGTTATTGACTGAGAAAAATTAGATTTGTAGTTTGTTGTTGTTTGTCTGCTGTTTACGATCCTTGAAATACCACCATGGTCGACATACAAGCTAATACTACTTCAAGTTCTTCACATCTTCCAGTTGATTCTACATCAGTTCGAATGGATTTCTCTAGCCCTTTCTATCTGCACCCGTCGGAGAGTTCTGGATCCTCTTTGTTACCTGCTATGTTTGATGGTAGTGGTTATAGATCATGGAGAAAAGCTGTCCTTAGAGCCTTATCAGGGAAAGGCAAGACATGATTCATCAATTGAGCATTGGTGCGACTGGATCCTACTGATCCCAGTTTTCTACGGTGGGAAAGGTGTGATGACGTGGTAACATCTTGGATCATGAACTCATTGTCCCCTGATTTACGTGACAGCCTGCAGTATGTGAACAATGCAAAGGAACTTTGGGCAGAGTTGGAAGAAAGGTATGACCAAATGAATGGATACAAGTTGTATCAGCTACAAAAGGAGATAAATGACCTCGTCCAAGGTGCATTAGATATTACTGGCTATTACACGAAAATGAAGAAGTTGTGGGAAGAGATGAACACTATTGATATTAGTTCCCATTGTACATATGTGTGCACTTGTGGTGGTAAGACCAAGTTGCACAAAGCTGAATAGGACAGGAGACTAATACATTTTTAATGGGGCTACACGAGATGTATACAATCATTAGAGGAAATATTCTCATGATGAGCACACTTCCCAGCATGGCACAAGCCTTTGTCATTCTATCCCAAGAGGAAAAACAAAGAAAGATGAAGCCTTACAACCACACAGTGTTGGATTCCACCTCACTGAATGCATATGTCCAATCTAACAATGGTACATGACTAAAAAATCCCAGGACTAATTACAATTCCACTAGGGAAGGTGGAAATGGGCCTAGTAATCACAACAACAACAACAACAACACTATGTTTAGAGGCAGTTCTAGCACTAATAGGTCCTTACTATTCAGTGACTACTGTAAAAGATCAGGACACACAAAGGACAGGTGCTACAAACTTCATGGATACCCATCCAACTCAAGGTTTCCAAAGGGAAAAAGTTCAGGTTCTGCGGGAAATGTATGTGCTTCTGAGATGAGTAAGGACCAGAGTGAGGAAGATCCTGAATTGTAGAGGCAAATGCCATTGAATGTCTAAGAACCAATATGAACAATTGCTTAATCTCTTGGGAACTCTACAAGTTGGAAATTGAGGCACTAACTCAGATAATTCTGACAACATGATGAATTGAGCTATGAACTTGGCAGGTATACTTGCTTGCTACTCTTCTATAAATGAAATAGGTGATCTATCTTATAGGTGTGTTAAATTAGTTGCTGACTCTTGGATCATAGATTCGGGAGCATCTCATCGTATGACTTACAATAAAACCACACTCACAAACATCAAACCACTCCCATATCCTTTCTTAATTTCTCTACCTAATGGTTACAAAGTTAAAGTGACTGAAATTGGTGATGTTAGTCTAAGTTCAACACTGACTCTTAAAAAAGTATTATTTGTACCAAGTTTCAAGTTTAATTTAATCTCAGTTCACTGTTTGGCATTACAACTTCATGGTGTAGTTAGTTTTAACAGTGTTTCTTGTTTGCTGCAAGACCCTTCTCTGAAGAGCCCTCTGGAACTTGGTAGAGCCAAGAATGGTATATACTTCCTATGTCCCAAATGTCACAATTGTTGCCCATCTCCTGCTGAGATCAACTCATCTTATGTGAAATGCCATCTTGTTCCTTCTGTACTCAATATTAACAAGGATTTTGATCCTAATAAATGTTCTGTAAAACATTCTGATTCTATCAATAAAAATGGTTGTTCTACTGTCAGTTCTCTTGTTTGTCCTACTGATAATTGTTCTTCTTTTGCTATTACTTTCAATCACACTCATGATGATGAACTCTTATGACATGCTAGACTAGAACATGTACCTTTTGTGAAAATGAAAAATATTTCCACCATACCTGTCAATTTTTCTCTCAAACAACCTTCAATTGTACTATATGCCCAATGGCTAGGCAGACCAGACTTTCATTCCCTGAAAGTACCACCACCACTACTAAGGTGTTTGATTTGCTACACATTGATCTATGGGACCATACCACACTCCCACCCATGATGGTTACCATTATTTCCTAACCATGGTGGATGACTGTAGTAGGTCCACCTGGACACAATTGCTCAGATGCAAAAGTAATGCCCTGCAAACTATCAAAGCTTTTACATCCTTCATAGAAAATCAATTCCAAACTAAGTTGAAAGCCATAAGATCTGGCAATGGTTTAGAGTTCATATCAGCAGAAGTTATCTGTTTCTTTCAAACAAAAGGAATAATACACCAAAAATCTTGTCCCTACACACCTCAACAAAATGGTGTGGTAGAAAGGAAACACAAGTATCTCCTTGAAACAACAATGACACTTCTCTTTCAATCACAGTTGCCTATGAGGTACTGGGGAGAATGTGTTTTGACAGCCACATATCTCATCAATAGATTACCTACTCAACTACTCCATAACAAGACCCCATATGAGCTATTATATCACAAACAACCCACTTATTTCGACCTTGAGAGTTTTGGTTGCCTCTGCTTTCCTACTGTTTTAAAGACTCACAAGGATAAATTTAAACCTAGAACTATGTCCCACATTTTTGTTGGATATCCTTTCAACACAAAAGGATACAAAGTCCTAAATTTGGCTACCAAAAGAGTTCACATATCTAGAGATGTTGTTTTACATGAAAAGGTTTTCCCTTTTGTCATTGCTCCTGATGGTTCTAATTTCAATTCAATTTTAAAATTGCTTGTTCATTCTACTAATTCAACTTGTGTACCTGGTCCAATAAATACTTAGGTTGATGATGATTTGTTGAACAATGTTACATCACATGAGGTCACTAATAATTTGGTAACCACAAATACACATGAGCACACACCTTCACCTGCAGCCTCAATTGAACATACCAGTGCAGAAAATCCCACTACTCCAAGTATTCATGTGACCAATGATGATGAACCAGCACCTAGAAGAACAACTAGGACCATTCACACCCCTAACTACCTATATGACTACACTTATAGACTACCCAATCTACATTTTTCCACACATGCACATAACACCTCTGCTCCACATCACTCTCTCACCTCATTTTTGTCTCACCATGACCATGTTTGTTTCACCACTTTTTGTTCTAATAATCAACAGTTGGTAAATACCATCTCACTTGATTATGAACCTAATTCATATGAAGAAGCTGTGTTGTATCTTGCCTGGCAACAAGCCATGACACAAGAATTTGAAGACTTGTATGCAAATGACACTTGGCACCTGGTCCCATTACCTAGAGGGGAAAATGTTATTGGCTGTAAATAGGTGTACAAAGTCAAACATAAGGCAGATGGTAGTGTGGAAAGTTTCAAGGCTAGATTGGTAGTAAAAGGGTACACACAGTAGGCTGGAGTAGACTATATTGAAATATTTTCACCTGTGGTTAAAATGACTATTGTTAGGACACTTATTTCCTTGGCTGTTAAGAAGTGTTGGAGTATGTACCAACTAGATGTCAACAATGCCTTTTTACATGGTGACTTAAATGAAGAAGTGTACATGACACCTCTACAAGGTCTTGAAGTAGGTTGCAATACCATGATGTGTAAATTGAAAAAGTCCTTATATGGATTGAAACAAGTCAGCAGGCCAGCAGTCTTCACTCAAAAAGATACAAACACTCAGATAGTGACTATTCACTGTTTTGTAGGAGAAAAGACAACTCCTTGGTTTTTGTTGCAATTTATGTAGATGACATAATCCTCACTGGCACTGATGTAAGTAAGATAAACTCCCTAAAGGCTTTCCTTCATGACCAATTCAAGATAAAGGATTTAGGGAAACTACAATACTTCTTAGGGCTAGAAATACTGTACAGGCATGATGGTGCTCTTATTTCACAGAGAAAGTTTACTTCTGATCTTTTAAAAGAGTTTGTTGTCTTGAATTGCAAAGCCACTACTTCACCACTTGATTACACTGAAAAGTTGAAGGCTACAGATGGAAAGCTACTGTCAGATCCTACTTACTGCAGAAAGTTAGTTGGCAAACTAAATTTTCTCCCAAACACAAGGATGGACATAGCCTACAGTGTACAACACCTCAGCCAATTCATGCAAACACCTAGAGAACCACACTTGAAAGTAGCTTACCATGTTCTCAGATATTTGAAGCAAGACCCTACACTGGGAATTTTCATCTCAAACAAGTCTGACCTCACTGTCAGTGCTTATTGTGATTCAGATTGGGCATCTTGCCCTAATTCAAGGAAGTCTGTCAGTGGGTACCTGGTCCTTATGGGGGATAGTCCTATTAGCTGGAAGTCCAAGAAGCAAGCCACTGTGTCTTTATCCTCTACACAAGCTGAATATAGAGCTATGAGACAAGTGGTAGGAGAGTTAGTGTGGATGGAAAGACTACTTGATGAGTTGAGTGCTCATTGCCTATACATGTTCACTGTGACAGTCACGCAGCAGTACACATTGTCAAGAATCCAGTTTTTCATGAAAGGACAAAGTACATTAAAATTGATTGTCACTTTGTTAGGAGTAAACTTCAACAAGGCTTGATCACACTTCACCACATATCCACTGATTCACAGTTGGCAAATATCTTCACCAAAGCCTTGACTGGGGTCAAACATACTACACTCTTGAGCAAGTTGTCTGTTCTCACCTCCAACTTGAGGGGGGCTGATGAGAATACACGGTCGAATTAGTTATAATTAATGTTAAGAAAGTTAGTTATATTGCAGTTAGTTAGGCATCAGTTTGGTTGTTAGAATTTTGTTATGCAGTTAGGATTAGAAGCTTCTAGAATTCCCAAATCATTGATTGTATATAAAGGATCACATTGTAATGCTTAGTTCTTTAATTCATTTTCAATAAAATTTTACAGCTTCATGCAATTCTCCTTTCCAGTTTCAGTTCTCTCCATGTGAGCTTAGCTTGCATTAATGGAGTTCTTCATTTACTTTACAGAGTTGTTGTTTTTCACATGGCCCGCTTAGTGTACGACTAAAAATATGCCTGGTCGAATTTATTTTGGCTAAGGGCTATTTTTGTCCACACATTCCTTAAATATGGGCGGTATAATTAATGTATTAACCTAGATATTATGGGGTTACACAACTTTTGGGAGGAAGAATAAGGAGAAGAACCGACACATTGGAATTCGTCTTAGAGTTTCATTCTCTTCTACTCTTTTACTTGTTCGTTATGCAAATCTATGCTAAGTTCTTAAACTCTATTATGAGTACTTAGATTATTTTCTAGAGTTTTGATTGAACCTTTTGTTGGATGAATTCTTGTTACATTTTTATATAATTGAGTCGTTCTTTTATCTCTATTTGTTCAACTACGTAATGATTGTAACTGGTTAGCAATTAACGGTGTCTTTATATCTTGTTTTTCTTGGAGAGATTATGATATTAAGTTTTAGTTGAACAATGTCACTACGAAGCATTAAAAGATCAAGACTGAGATTTAAAAGTGGAGGTTAGAAATAACAAAGCTTTGACGAAATTTAAGTAAATAGATTAATCAATTCGCTAAGGTTCATTCAAGAAATTAACACTAGGAAATTACTACACTTGATCGAGCAATATTTATAGTGAAAGAAGATTCATGATTGATATGAATTAGTTAGGTGATATCATATCAAACGTAGCGAGAATTAAGGAATCCGACAATTAGAGAAATCATAACTCTAGGCGTCCTTAATCTTGAAGTCAACCTATATTATTTTTAGTTGATATTTTTTATTGCTTTAATATTTGTTAGAATAAGAATCTTTCATTTAAAATTAAATACTTGTTCAAATTTATTTTCTTAGTGATATTTAATAATTATAACTAAATTTTAATTCTCTTGAGATTCGACTCCGGACTTAGAATCCACATTATATTTACAGTGACCACGTATCTTTTTTAGGACGGGTTTTGGACATGGTCATCTATCAATCATGTTGAATTCTTCAACTAATCTAACTAATTAATTTATTTGAGTTACCTAAATTAATTTTACTCATGGGTATCTTTCGATTTCCTACTCGCCTATATTAAACTTAATCTCAATCTTGTATGCCTGCTATGGAATGAGGATTAATAAGAAGACATTCACAATGTTTGTGTAATGATATATTAAGCAAGGCAAATAGGTAATCCTATCAAACCGCTAATCACAAGTCCTTGTGGATCACGTATGTTTGCATGTGCATTTGAATGTGACAAGTTTTTAACGTTACTGACGACAGAGACTTAGTAATTAACTCTTTTAAGAAGTTAATTGTTATTATTTCTTTATTTAACTATTAACAATTCTATCTTGTTTCATTTGTTGTTGTTTAAGGTAATAATTAATCTACACATCACATTTTCATAACATTGAGAATATGATAAAGAAAACTAAATAAATACTTAAATCAAATGAACCTTAGCTTACACCCCATTTGATATCAACTTTTGTCCAATATTAATAAACCCTAATATTCAAAAGTATTATCAAATATGAAAACCATAACATAAGAAGAAGAAAGCTAAGGTGGAAACCAATGTAATTGCTTCAAAAATAGAGACAATCTTGAATAAAAATGAGTCAACAAACCAATGGTGCAATTTGTATAGACTCTTCTTGAATCTCCACCTCAATGATGATGTTTTAGTACTACAATTATTTTCATCTCTTCTTATTATCTCCCCTTGAGAAGCACTAGCATTGCTAAGACTTTTAGATGCACCAATACTGTTTCCATTATTGTTCTTGTTCAACCTCTTGAACGATAACAAGTAGCCGTTCACTTTCATGTCTAAATAATTTGAACGCAACAAGAATTCAGATTATAACGATAATTTTCACAAATTTAAGATATTTGATTGCTCTTTGAAATTGAATCTGACGTCGTATGAATTCTCAAATCAATTGGTTTCTTGACTTGGTTTGTTTCTTGTTTTTTTTTTTTTTTTGAGATAATAATAGATGATGAATTTGATGAGCTAATGAGGGGTTTTGGTAACTATATATATAAGGTTGTGGAATAAAGGTATTTATGAAAAGTCAAAAGTTGGGGGGTTGGAGTCTAGAAGAAAGTGTATGAATAACTTCACGTGATTGTATGTTAATAAATAATCGTGCATTTATCTTTTTATTCTCATCTAATACTACGAACAAATAGCCAAATCTTCTAGTTCATATTAACTGATGCTTTTATCTTTTTATTCTTATCTAAAATAAATGATGTTTCACGTGAAATTTAAAAAAATAATTAGGAATTACGTAAAAGATGTGTATGTACTTGTCAATATTATTTTAGATTGTCGAATTGAAGCAAACACTTCCCTCTTCTTTTAGGGTTTACACCCTTCTTTTGAACTTAATCGAACACAATAATTTTTTCTTTGTATTTATGATAATAAATTAATTAATTATGTAGGAATATTAAGTTTATTACTAACCCAACCATTATTACTTGACCTAATTATCTTAAATTTCAAAATTCATAAAGTTGAAATTCTACTTTTGCCTCTACGATCACTACGAGGCCTTTTATACCTTTTTATTATGATCTAAAATAAATAGTGTTTCATATGATTAAAATGGTATTGATTATTTCTTCCAAATTTTTTCTTATTTAGATTTTATGTAATTAAGAGTTTATATTTAAGTAAAAGTGTTTTAGTACAAACAGGAATTTACTTTCTAAAAATAAGTTGGTTTTTAAGGAGTATATCGAACTAAAAGCATCACTTAATACATATGGACCGAAAAGAATAACATTTCATGTTAATTATTTTAAATTAATAATTTTTATATATTGATAAAAATAGATTTTAAGATAAATATTATGCTTGAGCCTAAACTGTTGATGATAACCTATAGTATCAACTATATTAGCCCCACACTTGCATCGATATTTTGAGATTGTGTAAATTAATGATATTAGTCTTCTATTTGTTGGTCAAATGGAAAAGATAATAAATTTGCTAACTAATCAGAGTTTTTAACTAATTATTACTCCCTTCGTCCCATTTTACGTGGCAATATTTGACCGAGCACGGAGTTTAAGAAATAAATGAAGACTTTGAAATGTTTACTAAATTGCCCTTTAAAAAGTAGACTCACTTTTCTCTTTCCTCATAAATGTATTGGAGTATTATTTTAAGATTAAGTGGGACCAACAAGGGTAAAAGAGGAATTGTGCCTTTAAATACTTACCTTATTAAGAAGTGTGACATTCTTTTTGGGATTGACCAAAAAGGAAATGGTGCCACATAAAATGGGACGGAGGAAGTACTATTTAATAAATGTGAATGATTTTAAGCAAATATACAACGTTGTTAACAGGTATGTTTAAGATCATTCACATTTCAGTGAGGTTCATGAAATTTTTTTCTGGACTTCATCTACATTTTTTGTTTTTTCTGTTCATTTTTATTTGTTTACTTTGAATTTTACATACTTTTTGAATCAATGATTAATATGAGTATTTCAATACTATTTTATATATATTCAACTTGTATGTTATATGCTCGATTTCCAAAATATACTATCTACAAAACAATTTTGATTGAAAATATTTTCTAGAAGTTCTATTGAAAATAATTTTTTTATTCTATGAAGACAGAGATAACGTCCGTACACACATCACCTTTCTCAATCCTATATATATTGATTATGTTGTTATTACTATAACATATTTGTATTTTGAATTTACTTTATTATCGAACAATTTTAAAACTCACCAATTAAATTCTAGAAAGTAAAAATTGATTAATTTGATCATATAAGTTTTTTAAAAAAAAATTGAAGTAGATTCTTTTACCAATAATTGACTTGATATCTTTCAAAATTGTTAAAGCTTTTAGCGACATTAATTATATAAAGTTTTGATTCTAAATACTCATACAAAAAAAAAATTATATTATTATCGCTAAATAATTACCACATAATCATTTAGTTGTTGCAGTGTGCATACACCTTTATTCCCAAGAGCAAGATAAAACTCCCAAGTCCCAATATTCAAGCTGTACCATAAAAGGAGCATGTAAAGTTTGAAAGAAAAAAAGGAAAAAGAAAGAGATAAAAAGATTCTTCTATAGTCGACAATTTTTCATAAAAGTATATCACTTACATGATTGTTGTTAGTTGTTACTCTCACAACATATAAATAAAATATACACGATTCCAAGTAATAAAGTGATAAGATTAAATATTGAGAATTTGTGATTAACTACTTATAAAATTTCCCTTATCTAGTCAAGAAACATGTTTAAGATGATATTTTATACTATCGGTAAATTTGTAACTACTAAAGATTCCATGGGATATCTACCTGTTGTGTTTGAATTTTTCAACTAATTTGACTAATTAATTTATTTGAGTTAGTACTCGATATATATGGTTAACTTTATTCTATTGGAACATGGTTTACTTTATCATACTCCCTCTGTCCATTTTTAATTGTCATGTTACGCTTTTCGAAAATCAAATGGACTAATTTTCCAAGCTAAATTAGATTACATTAATTCGATATTTTAAGAAAAAAATAGATATTAAAAAACTATATAAAAAGTACTATAAGTTGCAATTTTTTACATATCAATATGATGAAAAATGCATCGTAAAATAGTAATCAAAGTTTCTATAATTTGACTCTAAAAAAGGAAACTACGACGATTAAAAATGGACAAAGAAAATAGTTCTCAAGAAAAGGTAAAATTCATAGACAAAAAATATTTTTGTTTATTGCGTGATATAAATGTCAAATTCTGCTTTTAAATAAAGTTAGAATTACTAGGAAATATAGATGCCGCTCCTTACTTTGTAAATGACAAAGGACTTGCTTAATATAAAATACAAATCCTTACGTAGAGGAACTTTCGCAAATAGTCATTATAATAAATTTAAGTATGCTTCATAGCTATAATTTGCATATTTACTGATTGTAGCTACAGTTTAAGCAGTCTCGTTTATATAATTCGCGAATTTGTATAATTCGCAGGTTTATATAATTCACGATACATTTGTATAATCTGTTATTTTTGTATAAACCCGAAATAATGAATTTATACAACTGCAAACATCAGAAATGTAAACAGTTATACAAACTTTATTATACAAATTCTGCATTATACAAAAGTTATACAAATTATATTGTACAAATTCCGAATTATACAAAAATGTGAATTATACAAAACAAAAAAGCTAAGCAGCGTAATTATAGCTAAAAGTAGGTCACAAATTGTAATTAAGGCAAAGTATAGCTATGTTAAGTATTAATTAGTATATATTTGCTTGTACGCGTAATTTTCCCTTATAATATATATAAAAGGAAAAAGTACCTAAATACACATTTTGTTTTATTATAATCTCTAAAATTTCCTACAATTTAAAAAAATTCAAAAATCCCCTCTCAAATATATTACTCTCCTCTCTCGCTATACATTCTAATCCCTTCTCTGATAAATCTCTCCTATCTAGTCTAAAGCAATCAAACAAGTTGTGGAACATTGCATCATCCAGATAGGTGACAGGGTGTTGTTAAAAGCACAGGTCATCAACCAATAAAATAAAATAAAAAGAACACAAAGTAAACAAAAAAAAAAAAAAGTAAAATAAGCAAAATTAGTTCGTTAATCTTAAAGCCTACAACTTTATATGAGTTGGTCAATCTTCCAAAATAATTTGTTCAGATCCAGTCTTTATTTATATGAGAAAATGACAGAAATGGTCCCTTCTGTTTGAGGTCATAGATTCAAAATATATTTTTTAAAATTTCTCAAAGATTAATACTTTTTATTTCTGCTAGATATATATATATATATATATCGAACTTTGTTTGTTAAATTTAACAAGAATAGTAAAAAAAAATTGATCTTAAATATCAAGAAAATCTCATCAAATTTTTAAAGGGAAAAGAACACGTGTCCCCAAAAAAGAAAACTATTTATAAATGGTTGTTTACTGCTGATACCATCAAAGTATATATGTACTCTGGTCGTATCAAAGAGGAAGAAGGGTGTTTCAGTGAAAACATTACTCAATTACTGCTTGATACCATCAGAGTATATATATACTCCGATAATATCAAGGATGAAGAAACAGTGGTTCAATGAATAGAACAAGGGACAGTCGAATAAATAGTTTGAGTCGTGGATCCAATCAAAGTAAATATTTTGGGTTGAGTCCAATTTAAATAAATAATTTGCCTAATGAGTCCAATATGTGTAGTTATCAGCTCCCACCAATTTCTTCTTCTTCATGATTTCCCGCAAATCTAACAAATCAAGTTTGATAAAAATTTGATTAGAACTAAAAGTATTTAACTTTTCTTGAAGTTAAAAGATCCAAATTGTGAGATTATTTTAAAGTTACCCACGAGCAACAAAGACATTTTTTGTCATTTTCTCATCTTGATATCAACCTAATAAATATATATTAGGTGTGATATTACATAAGCTTATTCTTCTTATATTGTTTATAGTTATATAATCACTGATAGTGAATTATTGCAGATCTGTTATTTTTTCCATGTGCAAAAATCTTTGTTCTACAAGACTTTGATACCGATCCAATTATCGTATTGTCAACCCTTTTGTCTTAAGTAGCTTTGAATAATCTATGAGTTGGACATAAATTATTTGCTGTTTTATTCAACTATCAAGTGTTTATTGGTTGTCTACTAGTATATGATTCTACTTAATTAGTTGTCCTAAACTTTTATGTTTAATAATGTAAGCTTACCACCAAGTTGTTGTGTGGTCATTTTCCGATCTTACAGACACAGAATGCTTTTGTGTATCAACTTCTTATATGTGAACCACTAAAAAAAAAAGAAATTGATGATAAATTTCATCGCTAATCTATCGTTCAGTTACTTCTAGATATATTCAAAAACATTTCAATAATATGTTGCAAATTCGTTGCTAGATAAAATTGATACATGTCTGAGCAAAATGTCACATTCTAAATAGCATCTTTGTTGGTGAAGATTCAATTTCCACCTTACAATTTCTTACCCCGTCAATCGAAGCAAGAGATAATATACCTTGATATTATTGAGCATCCTTTGATTTGAAGCATTGTTCCATCTCAATTGAAAAGGCAACAACATCTCAATGTAGGATACTTGTCCGAGCAAAATATCACATTGTATTTACTAAAGACTATATAATTATTGTAGTTTGGTGAATGATCCAGCTAAAATGTTTTGACAGATGAGCTTTTTCTTTTCGAGAATTCACAAGTTTTAAAATGACAGAGGGTGTTTTTGGTATAAAGGGGAAAATGTTTTTCTTATAAACCAAGTGAATTTCTAACTTATTTTTTCATATTTGGTTGGTGAATAGAAAATATTTTTAATGTTTGGTTGGTGAATGGAAATATCTTTTATTTTTGGCTTGAGACTAGAAAATATTCTTTAGAAAAATAATTTTACCCGACCCTCAAACCCAAACTAGGACAAGACACCGATCACCATGCCAAAATTCAATCCTGAGATCTAACCCATGACCTGCCTAGACTTTCGACTCAGGAAATTATTTTTCAAAAACAATTTTTTTAAGGAAAAAAAATTGACGGAGAGAAGGGGGGTGCAGAGGGTCAGGGTGTGGGGTGGAGTAAGAGGTAAAAAAAAAACTTAAAATTTGAAATATTTTTCTAAAATAATTTTTAATTTTTTTGTTTGGTGGAGCGGGATGGGGGGAGGCAGATTTGAGGGTAGGAGGCTGAGGGTTGATTTGAGGATAGGGGTAAAAATATATTTGAAACTTAAAAAATAAGAAAACTTAAAAATTTTAATTTTTTGTTTTGCCAGGGAGGTCAGGTTCGGGGTATGGGGTAGGGTAAGAAAAAATATTGAAGGATGAAGTAAATTTTCGAAAAATGTTTTTCTTAACTTTTGAAGGAAAGTCATTTTCCTTAATAAATGAGTTGATTTGAAAAACATTTAAACCTGAAAAAAATTGAAAAACAATATCCAGAAAATATTTTCCTTCGTACCAAACATATGTATATTCCTGTAAAGGATAGTACAACTATAAAATATGAAATATCAATAACAAATAAAATAAAATAAATGGAGAAGGAGGTTACTAATAATAAAACATACAAAAATTGTACGTATATCTCGAACAGCTTTAAATTTTGAACAAAGTTGTTCGATATATGAATAAGGTGAGATATTCCAAGATTAAGTTTATAATTAATTTATTTTTTATTTGGTATTGTTAAATTATTCACAAGTCATGACTGGTTAATAAGATTTATCTATGTTGTAAAACAAAATGTTCTTTAAGTTTGCAGTTCCAATTATGATCAAACCAAATCAAAACTAACCACCCCATAAAATTTACTGGAAGACTTGTACAATTACTCACTATAAAGCTCAAGCCTCGAGCAGCAATATTCGAATCATACTCTTAAATACTCGAAGCATCAAACTATGGGTGGGGAGGGGAGTGGAGAGAGAAGGGAAATTCAACGATATACAGAACTTGCCCCCGGAAAAAAGTATCACTATATAAGTTTGATATAAAAGACAACTATGCTTGCGCGAAGCAATGCAAGATACCAATTTGGATGAAATTAATACCTCACTGAAAGAACACTATCCTTCATTGCCCTGTTCATCATGATCAGGCTGATCATGGCCTGAACCGTAGTTCATCCATGGTAACATAGACTCGAGCAAGACAGCAATTGCATTTCGATCTGTCAGATCTTGGAGACGGTGGTTTGCAGGCTGTGCATCATTTGGCACTTCTCCCCTCGGGTCAACCATGAAATTTTGCAAGTTATCAGGAGGCAAAGTCGGAACTGAATCAGAGAAATCTGATACCAGCAAGTGAGAATACCTGGTAATAGTAGAAAGACAAATTTTAAGCCCCACATGCATGAAAGGTATGTGTAGACAGTTAATGAGTACTGAACTGAAGAAATACTGCAACATGGGGAATACAAGCAACACCAAAAAAAAAGTTTCATTGATGAGAAGGGCAGGGTGATAGGTAGTACTCACTCATTTTTCTCAGATGAAAACGCTTCTTTTCTCACACATGTCCAGTCTCTGGCATAAGTCCCATCATTCTGCAGTGTCTCAATCACCAAAAGTGCCGCATCCCTAAGAAACTTCTGGAGGTCAGGAAGCCTCCATATAATGTAGCTCCTTTCGACATATATATTGATCAAGTGGTCTAAGGAGGGTGTCCCTGTTTGATCAGAGCTAAAGAAATTGTGCTTGATTATGCTAGTCCAGGCCTTATCCTTTAAAGGTACCTTCGACACCAACTTTTTCAAGACTGAAGGATGTAGCATCAATGCCTGCTTCATAAGATCTGCTGAAGAAGCTTTTAAATCTTCAGCCTTCATCTCTTTAGCATGTTCATCATTTTCGACATAGTATCGGCACACAGCAAGAGAATAGGAGAAATTTGGAAATAACCACAAAGAATTATCACTCTTATATTGCTCAGAGAACTGTTCAAGCCATGTATACTCCTCTGCTCTTAAAGAATAGTAGTCAATGCAGAACAAGACACCCATTGGATCGTCTGGATCTAGTAGAAGCAACAATTTGCAGAGCTCAAGGGCAGACCGATGGCAACCACGTCTATCCATGTTTTTCATGTGGGAGAAAAGCACAGAGAACAACGGTTTGTTGATTTCACAACTAAACTTAAGTTGACAGTTGCCCATTAAAGGAGTGAACATTGGATGCCAAGCACATTCCAATGCATACAGACATCTTGCAGTACAATCAGCCGACATTTGCTGTTCACCACTGAATTTGTAATATTCAGCTAATGTAATAAGTGAATCAACATGATACGGATGATGCAACAGAATGTTCACAATACCATTAAAATCATGAACTGCCTTAGCACTTTCAAATGCTTTCTGGGCTTGGCTATAGGATGATGTATGTACATACCTAGGAACACAATATGAATCCAGTTAGTTTACACTTTTACACAATAAAACAAACTTCTGTTAAACATAACATCCATCTTCCAAGACAAGAAGCAGTATCATCAAATGAAATAAAGATATAGGGCTGAAGCTTCAACCCTTAAAGTTTTTAGTTTCATGGGTCAAAGTAAGTTGAGCAATTTAGACTGAATAAAACAATAATCAAAAAACTTAATTAATCATAACGCGAAGGAACCAAGATGCTGAAATCCATTTATTTCAATCGGCCACTCATATATAGGCTCTCTTTCCAGTTGTTGGAATATACTAAAAGCAAAAAATGGCGAGCTTTCATGCAGTACACAGTTTTGCACGAGTTAAAGCCATTCAGTAATCTGTAGGCAGGATATTATTTTGAGAGCATGAAAATATATTTTAAAAAATAATAAGGTAGGATAATACATTAAAATCTATTTCAAGAACAGTATTTCAGATGATAAGATAAATAGAAACACTAGGCATGTAGCTCAAATTAGTACTCACGTTGTTTTAATAGTCTTTAAAGCTTCAACTTATAAGTTGTTGATGTCAAAATCAATTCCACTACAGTTGATTGGTGGATGCTATAGGATCATGAAGTTCCAAACTTGCAACAATTTTCTATTAGAGTTCCAACGTAAACTTGTAGCTCATTCGGATGCGAAAGAATTTGGAGTGTGTATGAACATATGAGAAGCTATATTACATTATTACAAAAGTAAATTGTATCTCGATTATCCTAAGTACTCCTATTAATTACTTTCTACAACTTATGTGCAGATTAATACTAAAAAGAGGAATATGCTCGCAATACCATTCCAATTTGTTTGGATAATATTGATGAAGCAAATGAATGGTTAACTAGAGCCCCTCAACATCATAAAGAAGGAGAAGTGTATGAAGGAGAAGATCTCACTTATTTACCATGTTGCTATGGCAAGTGGTGTTAAGGAGAATTTTCAAGGTTCAGGGGGGAGTACTTTAAGGAGCGAGGGAAGAGTAGCTACAAGTTCAAAAACCCTAGTTGATGAAGCCTATGATGATGACCAATATAATAACATGATGACACTTGAAAAGTTTGGAGTTCTTGTTGAAGAATAGGATGTTATAGTTTGGAGTTCTTGTTGAAGAATAGGATGTTGCTTCATGAGGATTATTGAATTTCTAGTTCTACATCTATTATTTATTTTAATTTAAGAGCTGAGAGATTTGCTAAATATGTTATTTCTATTGAGTTCTTGGCTATTCATCTATCAAAATTAAATATTTTAAATTTTTGTATTAAATTGCACTTCAGTTGAAAAAAACATGTACTCCCCCTGTCCCTAATTACTTGTCCACTTTTGAATTGGCACACATATTAAGAAAGCAATTAATGACATAGTGAGTTTACCATTTTACCCTTATTAATTATGATTAGTTATTTAATTGAGGGTATAATAGGTAAAAAAAATTGTTCTTTCTTGATTTGTCAAAATGGACAAATAATTAGGGACAACTATAAAAGGAAAAGTGGACAAGTAATTAGAGACAGAGGGAGTATTTCTCTTCATGCTTCTCGATTCGAGGAAGCGAGCCCTTGTTGCCTTTTTTCACTTCTCTCTTAAAAAATTACAGAACTGTTTAAAATTTGTTAACCCAACCCGATACCGATAAACCAATACAATTTTGTCAATCTGATTTATCAACTAAACCAGTTTTTGCACACCCCTAGTTGATACCAGTATTATTATTATTATTACTCTCCTACTATCTTATGCTTCAATTTTATCACTATATATTGTTTCCTTTTGCTTCAATTATCGTACTATTTGTTGTTGCTACTATTTCTTATCTCCATCATTTTCACTATTTTATCTATTATATTTCCTTTCCAACTGATTTTGATATGCTTTACTTGATTCGAGATTCTATCGGAAATAATCCCTCTAACTTCACAAGGCAGGAGTAAGTTGCGTACAGACTACCCTCTCCAGACCCCACTTGTGAAATTGCATTGCACATGTTGTTGTTGGTATTCAATTTAAACCCCTTTTCATTTGATGTTCAATGGAGGCAAGGTCATAACTATTCTGCTAGCTTATACTAAGAAATGCATAATCAGACTCAGAAAAACTCAGAATGGCAGCATATAAATGCAAAGAGATCAGATTTATGGAAGTTATAGACAAAGAAAAAAAGTAAATAATGATATATGCATTAACATACATTTAGATTATGCAGCTTTGATTTCTTACATAAAATTATTGTGATTGTTTAGGAAATACAAATAGACTAAGCTACTCCATTATGCAAATTATTTGCATAAGATTTTGTGGTGGAATTTACTATAGAAGACAACATCCATTTTTTTGTTTTTGCCTTGCTTTTTATTTTGCCCATCTTCTAAAAAAAGTTGCATCCATTTTTTAAGATAAGACAAAATATCAACCAAAAGAAAATTACAAGGAACACAGGTAGCAAGTCAACTTTAAAGGTTAACATATTTCCTAGAATTTGCTAAACTAATACTACTTAATATGTTATCATAAACCATCCAGAGACAAATTACAAAAAGAACATGTTGTTAATGGTGAAAACTTATAGTTTTCTTTACTCTAAAATATGGTCTACATGTTTCTAATAGTGTTTTATCTAGCACAATAATTTGGAAGTCCAAGGCTATGCCTCATCCTGCATTAATACCCTTATTCCACTAGCAAAAGCATATAAAATTGACATGTCAATACTATCAAGAAAAGTAATGACATTTACCTAAAATCAGATATCCCATCTCTGGTTTCCACAAGTTCCATCGACAGTGATCCATCCCACTTTGGCCAATGTTCTAAAGGACAAACAAGAATAGTCTTTCGATGGTTCTGGCTCCCACGTCTTCCACCTCTTGACTGTCTAGAACTTCCAGTTTGATGACCATTTTCGAATGAATTCACCACTTTAGAACCAAATATCCTTCGAAGTTCATTTTCTGCATTAAGAAATTTTGGGTCCACTTGTAAGACAGAAGATGTACACTGCTTGACCACTTTTCCTCTGCCATTTAAATTTCTCAGATTATATTTTCCAGTATCAGGAGCAACATGCTCCAGATGAGAAGAATCGTCTTCAATTGATAACTGTTCTAATGACTCATTCCAAGAGTTCCCTTTATCCTTAGCTCCTGGTTGTGACTTCTCCTTGTTTTTCTTCTTTTTCTTTTTCTTAAATTTGCTATCTGACAACACAAATGCTTCAGGAGTGGTTTTTTTGGTGGACGATTGCTTCTTATTGCTGTTCTCAATTGAGGATCCGTCAGTGATATCTGCATTGTTTTCCTGCAGCATAAATCCATCATTAGGCACAACTACTGTCAACTAAGTATAACTGCACAGGGATTTATTTATTTATTTGCAAGCAATTTTCATGTAAAAAAGGTCATTTTACAGATTACAAAGTCAACTTAAAATGTTTGTACGGCAAAAAATTAAATGAATTTAGTGAAGGGAAACCATAGCACTAGCGTTTCAGCAGAAAAAGAAGCTACATATTAATGTTCTAAAGAGAGCAAAGGAATTTCAAAGCCAAGGGGAATCCTTCTTTTCAAGAAAATGAAGAGGTTGGCACCTCGTTCCCGTGCCAGAGAACGCAACCAAGAAGAATTCATGAAGCAAAAAAAAAATTAGGAAGAGAATTCAAAAAGGCTAGCTTCTTTCTATAATTTTGATAGATTTGATTTTTAAATAGTCAAACTGGGATGGGAGCAGAGTTTGGAAAACTAGGGTTACTAAAATTAAGAGCATACCCAGTTGTACCAAATCTATAGTCCTTATGTCTACAGTGAAGACCAGACGATTATTATCTCCACTCCGTGCCTACACATAACACCAACTTACCATGGTATCCCCCCCTCAATTTATGCACCCTAAACCACACACCAAAAGTAAGAACAGTTACACATCTCACAGAGCGAGCAGCGAAAGAATGGCATGATGCAGAAGGATGCAACATCCACTCTAGTTGAATTCTTAATCAAGCAAAACATACATCTTCAAATCTGATTTCTCTTCTGGGAATATAAATATCAGTTTCATGTAATGCCAAGAAACAGCTCTTCACCAATAATAAAAATGGCAATCACAGTAACAAAAAAATAAAAATGGCAATCAATGCATATGACGAAAGCTATTAGAATAGAATAGGAAAACACAATCCTACACAAACTAGGAATAGTTTATAGTCTCCTATTTGGTAAGGAATTGTATTATATAGTGTCTATAAATAGGGTTCTCTACGTAATTATTACAACAACAATTCAATAATATTCTTTCCTTATATTTCTCACATGGTATCAGAGCATTGGTGAGAAAAAAGAAAAGAAAAGAAGAAGTTAGAATCCGGTGACTGTCAACGGCTAGTTTGCATTGTTGTCTCATTTTACAAGTGTAGTGCGACAACCCACACCACCATGAGGTGCGAAACACTCAGGCGAGCAAACCCTAATGAGCTCCTCTGAGTTTCCCCGAGTCACGCGCCCTCACGTGCCGCCAGGAGTTCCAGGGTCGCGTCACTATGCGCATCACGCGCTGGCGTGTGCGACACTTTCCGGCCAGTTTTTTTGACCAATTTTTTTTTCATTGAGGTCGTCTCTCCATTCCGAGGCACCATTCTGATGCAGACTGTATATTTATTTTCTTATTCTGACCAATTTTGAGCAATCAGACCTAATTTTCGGCGACTGCACCCTTTTTTTTTTTTTTCCAGATTCTGACCAGCCTTTTTTTTTTTTCCCTCTCTCTAAATTCATAATATGTCTTTAGGGATTGATATTTTTGGCTCCAAGAATATAAGTAGTTCAAGTGTATGATCACTTCAGAACCATTAATGGGAAGCTCAAACTATTTAGCCTGGGCTTCCTCAGTTGAGTTATGGTGCAAGGGGCAAGGCGTTCATGATCACTTAACCAACAATACTTGTGTGGTAGATGAAAAGGCAAAGGCTAGTGAGACAGATAATAACGTCAAAGCACAATGGGAGAAGGTTGATGCTCAATTATGTAGTCTCCTATGGCGATCTATCGATTCCAAGTTGATGCCCTTGTTTCGCTCATCCCAAACATGTTATTCAGTTTGGGAAAAGGCTCGTGCTTTATATACTAATGATATATCTCGATTCTATGATGTGATATCTAGAATGACTAGCTTAAAGAAACAAGAATCCGATATGTCTACTTACTTGGGTCAGGTACAATCAGTCATGGAGGAATTTGACACGTTGATGCCAATCACTACAAATGTGGACAAACAACAAGAACACAGACAGACGTTGTTTCTAGTTCTTACACTTGCTGGACTCTATACTGACCATGATTCAGTGCGTGATCAGATTTTAGCTAGTCTTACAATTCCTACAATTGATGAATTATTCTCTCGTCTAATTCATATTGCCGCGCCTCCCAGCCACAAAGTAGTTTCATCACTGACCTTTGATTCCTCTGCTCTCGCATCTCAAACCATAGAAAAACGAGTATATCAATCTGTGGAGAATCGACGAGGAGGAGGTCGTCTTAGAAAACCTCGATCCAAGTGTAGTTATTGTCATAAGTCTGGACACACTCGTGACATATGCCATAATTTGCATGGTCCACCACCCAGTTATGATCCTGCTACTCTAAAGGAATATAATGAGTTCCTTCGTAATCGTGCAAGTAAGCATACATCTTCACAAGAAGCATTTGTTGCTCCGCTTGATCAACCATCCCATAATGCTCATATTGCTCAATCAGAATATGATGAGTTCCTTCAATATCGAGCAAGTAAGAAAACGTCTCCACAAGTAGCTTCGGTTGTTCAACATGATGTTGCTGTTGCGGGTAATTCTTTTGCCTGTGTTTCACAATCTAATACTCATGGATCATGAGTCATGGACTCGGGCGCATCTGATCATGTTTCTGGTAACAAATCACTTTTGTCAGATATTGTTTATTCACAATCTCTTCCTGCTATTACTTTGGCCAATGGGATACAAACAAAAAGGGTTGGAAAAGCCACACCCTTATCTTCTATCACTCTAGATTCTATTCTTTATGTCCCTGGTTCCCCTTTTAATCTGGCATTTGTTAGTCGTTTGACACGTGCCCTACATTGTGGCATAACCTTTTTTGATGATTTTTTTCTCATGCAGGACCGCAGTACGGGACAGACGATTGGCACAGGACATGAATCACAAGGCCTTTACTATCTTACCTCTTCAAATTCCTTCCCAGCATGCTCTGTTACAGATCCTCCGGACCTCGTTCACAAACGTTTGGGACATCCGAGTCTATCTAAACTGCAACAGATGGTGCCTAGTTTATCTAGTTTGTCCAAATTAGATTGTGAGTCGTGTCAACTTGGGAAACACAGTCGTGCCACATTTCACATGGTACTGAGGGTCGTTCAGAGTCTATTTTTTCATTAGTTCATTCTAATGTTTGGGGTCCTAGTAGAGTCAGTTCCACCTTAGGATTTCGTTATTTTGTTAGTTTCATTGATGATTATTCGAGATGTACTTGGATTTTCTTAATGAAAGATCGTTCTGAGTTATTTTCTATATTCAAAGGTTTCTCTGTTGAAATAAAAAAATCAGTTTGGTGTTTCTATTCGTACTTTTCGTAGTGATAATGCCTTAGAATACTTATCATCCCAGTTTCAGGAGTTCATGTCTCACCAAGGAATTATTCACCAAACATCTTGTCCATACACTCCTCAACAAAATATACTATATCCACAGTCATATCTCTATTCTATCCCTCCTCGTGTATTTGGGAGCACATGCTTTGTTCATAACTTAGCCCCAGGAAAGATAAATTAGCCCCTCGTGGTCTTAAATGTGTCTTTCTTGGTTACTCTCGAGTTCAAAAAGGGTATCGTTATTATTCACATGATCTCCGTCGATATTTTATGTCTGTCGATGTAACATTCTTTGAATCTCAACCTTACTACACATCTTCTGATCATCTTGATATCTCTGAGGTCTTACCCATACCTCAGGTCTTACCTGTACCGACTTTTGAGGGACCTACGATATCTTCTCCATCCCCAGTTATAGTGCCACCACTCCTAACTTATCATCGACGTCCACGTCCAGCAATAGTCTCAAATGATTCATGTCATGTGCCGAACCCTGCTCCCACTGTGGCCTTGCCCCCTGCTAGCCAATCGATTGCACTTCAAAAAGGTATACAATCTACTCGAAATACTAATCCCCATAATACTTTCTTGAGTTATCATCGTTTATCTTCACCCCATTATGCCTTTGTATCATCTTTGTCCTCTATTTCCATCCCTAAGATTACAGGAGAAACACTTTCTCATTCTGGATGGAGGCAGGCTATGATTGATGAGATGTCTAATTTACATTCGAGTGGTACTTGGGAGCTTGTCTCCCTTCCTACAGATAAGTCTATTGTTGGTTGTCGTTGGGTTTATGCGGTCAAAATTGGTCCAGATGGTCAAGTCGATCGGCTTAAGGCTCATCTTATTGCCAAAGGGTATACTCAGATATTTGGGCTAGATTATAGTGATACTTTCGCTCCTGTGGCCAAAATAGCATCAGTCCGTCTTTTTCTATCTATGGCTGTCATTCGTCATTGGCCTCTTCATCAGTTGAACATTAAGAATGCTTTTCTGCATGGTGATCTTGAGGAAGAAGTCTATATGGAGCAACCACCTGGTTTTGTTGCTCAGTGGGAGTCTAGAAGCCTTGTATGTCGATTGCGTCGATCACTATATGGTCTAAAACAGTCTCCTCGAGATTGGTTTGGAAAGTTCAGCACAGTAACTCAGAAGTTTGGCATGACTCGTAGTGGCGCTGATCACTTTGTGTTTTATCGGCATTCAGCACCAAATTTGTGTATTTATTTGGTTGTTTACGTTGATGATATCGTTATCACAGGCAATGATCAAGTTGGTATCGCTAATTTGAAGCAGTATCTCTTTCAACATTTCCAAACTAAAGACCTTGGCAGATTGAAGTATTTTCTTGGTATTGAGGTTGCTCAGTCTAGATCAAGTATTGTTATTTCTCAACGCAAATATGCTTTAGACATTCTTGAGGAGACAGGAATGATGGGATGTAAACCCATTGACACTTCTATGGATCCGAATGTTAAACTCCTTCCAGGACAGGGGGAGTAACTCAATAATCCTGAAAGGTATAGACGGTTGGTTGGAAAGTTGAATTACCTCACTGTGACTAGACCGGACATCTCTTTTCCTATGAGTGTTGTAAGTCAGTTTATGACTTCTCCTTGTGATAGTCATTGGGATGCAGTTGTTCGTATTCTGCAATATATAAAGTCAGCTCATGGTAAAGGACTACTCTTCGAGGATCAAGGCCATGAGCATATCAACAGATATACAGACGCTGATTGGGCAGGATCACCCTTTGATAGACGTTCTACATCCAGATATTGTGTTTTAGTTGAAGGTAATTTGGTATCATGGAAGAGTAAGAAACAAAGTGTGGTTGCTCGATCCAGTCTGCGAAGCTGCAATATCGAGCAATGGCTGTAGCAACTTGTGAGCTAGTTTGGATCAAACAGTTGCTTGGAGAACTGAAGTTTGGAGAAACCGGTCATATGGAACTTGTGTGTGATAATCAAGTGGCCCTTCATATTGCATCAAATCCAGTGTTTCATGAGAGAACTAAGCACATTGAGATTGATAATCACTTTGTAAGAGAAAAGATACTCTCAGGAGATATTGTTACCAAATTTGTGAAGTCAAATGATCAACTTGCAGATATCTTCACCAAGTCTCTTACCGGTCCTCGTATTAAATACATTTGTAACAAGCTAGGTACATATAATTTGTATGCACCAGCTTGAGAGGGAGTGTTAGAATAGAATAGGAAAACACAATCCTACACAAACTGGGAATAGTTTATAGTCTCCTATTTGGTAAGGAATTGTATTATATAGTGTATAAATAGAATTCTCTATGTAATTATTACAACAACAATTCAATAATATTCTTTCCTTATATTTCTCACAAAAGCAACATGTTTTCACTTCTCATCAAAAAACAAAAACATGTACTGAGGTCCTGAGCCATCTCAAAATGAAGAAAAAGATCATAACTCACTCCCCACATGGACATCAACAATTGGCTAATCTAAGTCCTTTGGTTGGCACATGAAAAACATATTCTTCACTAGAATTGCCAATGCAAATCGGTATCATATTTGTATCACCTACTGTTTGGGATAGAAAGAACAAAAAAGTCATCTGAGATTTAGAATGAAGAGTTCCATGAGTAATTGTTCACTGGGAAAAAACAGTAGCCCTCAGTTGTACTACTGAAGAAGATAACATTTGGCTAGAAAGGACTTCCACTGAAGAGAGGTACTGAAGAGAAGTAATTGAAGTTACCTATCCTTGTGCTGGAGATAAATCTCCATCCATAACAGATGTTCATTGTATTGTACATTTGTCATCTGCCATGAAGAGATCTAGTGGACTGGAGCCAAACTTACGGACTTCACACCAATAAATTTTATTGGTCGTAGTTCACTAAATTATAACAAAGCTCATTTATTTATTTTTATCAAGTAAGAGGTTTCGTTGATGATAAAAAGAAAAACTTGATATATACAAGTAATATACCAAGAAGAGGAGAAACCTACAAAATATGGTTCTCCCCAAAAGGCACCCAATTCCATACAAACAGGAATTGCACGGGTGCTCCAAAAGAAAATAAGCGACCAGAGACTACTCCTCAATTGAGGAAAGCTTATCTTCACTCCTTCAAAAGCTCTCTTATTCCGCTCTTTCCAAATGACCCACGTCAAAGCAAGAGGAGTAACATCCCAAGCCTTGTGCCTTCTTCCCCTAGCTACACTCTTCCAGTTGAGCATCAACTCCTTAATCGTTCTTGGCACAACCCAAGAAACTCCAAACCATCTAAAGATATCTAGTAAAGTATTTAAGACCCCTAAAAATATATATAATCGTGGTGGCTTGCACGCACATCAACTAATTTCACAGGATATCTCACCTCCTACCAGCAACAACTCTGTTGCTACAATTGTACAAGTAACTCTGTCCACCAAAGCTAAGGATAGATGAAAGAAAATCACCTAGTGAGAAAAAAAAATTGATTTTTTTTTTTTTGAAAATGAGTCATCCTGATTTTCAATCCACTTTATTGATCGTTAGCCCACACCTTTCGGTGCTAAATTTCATGGGAAAGTATGAAGGTCGGGGATTATGTTATAAGGTGAGTAGGTAGCCGAGTGTGGTCTCCCATTAGGTGGGAGAGGTAAGGGGCTTTCCTTGTATCCGCTTCTTCTTATTAGTAGTACTATTTAGTAATCATGTAATTTCTTATTCTTCTATGTGTTTCCACCATCTATTGCTTCATTTCGTTTTGTATTTTAAAATTTTGTTGTCATTTTTTATTTTATTATTTTTGAAACTGGTAACTTATTTTGTTGTCATTTTTTTCTTGCAATCCTTGTATGACTAACTTCCCTTCTAAGTCCATTGGAAACATCCTATCTACCCCACAAAAGTAGGGATAAGGTTTGTACACATCTTACTTTTCTCAGATCCCACTTGTTGGATTACACTGCATACATTGTTGTTGTTGTAAATAAAACATAAATGAACTCAAACTCAATGATCTACATTTTCTTATGTACGACATGGATTTATCCTTTTTACTTATTCAACAAAAGTGTAGAAGGAGGAAAGAGCAGAGTAGTGAGATTACTTGGTTTTGATGACAAGGGAGCAATGAAAAAAGAATGAAAAAGAACCCTTCGGGGTGGCCCTGTTGGAGGTCTCAAGTTCGTCGAAACCCCTTTGCTAGCGAAAGCAAGGGGTTTGCCTTCTGGGTCGAGCTCGTCGCACCGGGCTTGCCTAGTGCGGGTTACCTCTCTTATGTAGTTTGCAAGATATATTTTATTGTACAATTGATGCGGAACGAAGGCGCTTTTTAACCTGTGCGCACCCAAAGGGTAGCGGCTGCGGGTTTTCCTTGTCATAAAAAAAAAGGATGAAAAAGCACGAAAGCCATTTGAACCGGAGAAATAATTAAAGGATAAATTGAGCAAGTATTTCCTTTTGAATACCTTTTTTGAGGAATAGGGATGGAAACAAACAAAGAAGTCATCCTTAAACATCAAGTTGGAGACAAAAGATATGTTTGCGTAATGCATGCTACACAACTCAAATTATACACAATTCTCCATCAAACTTGACCATCAAGACATCACGGTAGTCTCTACATCAACAATAACATACCTAGTGTAATCCCACAAGTAGGGGACTGTGGAGGGTGACATGTACGCAGACCTAGCCTCTACATCATGGTAGTTTCTATTCCACCAAATATACAAGTGAAACTAAAAAGTTCTTTTAAAGCTTTCTACACCATTCTCAGTACATGCAAAGATGCTTAATATGTCATAGTTGACGCTTGACATTAAATCCAACATTCAATTGTAACTTGTCACTTTCAAGGTGTTTGACATTCATCTCAATGTCCCTAAATTTTAATCCCATCCTACAGTATGCCAAGACATAAAGCAAAAGCTTATCTTCATGTCAAGACATTTACATAAGCCACACCACTTCATCTAAAGCCCAACTTTTTTTTTTTTGAAACTGGTAAGGTTGTATTCTTCAGCATTAAGGGCATGCTGGCCACCACCAAAAAGTGTCAATTACAAACTTCCTATCAAATCTACAATCTGGTCTGTATCTACTATACACAATTGTTTACACCAAAAAATCTTCAACACGTTTGATGTACGTTCGGCATTGTCCAATTGATTTGAGATGCTAAGGAACAAATTCCAGATTTGAGCAAAGTGTAATTACAAAGTGCAAGAAGAGGTGGCTGTTAGTTTCACTTGTCAAATTGCATAAAAAACACCTAGGGACCAGCTGTCTACCCTTCTTCGAAGTACTTCTTGTGTTAAACAAGCTCTCTTTATCACTAGCCAAGTGAAGCATTTCACTTTTGTAGGAATATCCCCCTTCCAAAAATAGTTCCAGAGGTGTGTTGGTCTCCCTGCCATCACCTGGAGACCTCTTCTGTAAGCACTGTTGACTGAGAAGAGGCCATCTTTGCTGTGCTTCCACAACATCCTCGTCTCGTGGCATTTGCATTGATGGTCACTCCGCCTAGCATCCCTAATATCTCAGCTACCCTTTCCACCTCCCAATCATTGAGAAGTCTTCTAAAAACTAGATCCCAGCCCTGTTCAGTCCAGCAATCGCCAACATTGGCATCTGGATTTCCACAAATTTGAAAGAGATCTGGAAAGAGGTCTCTAGAGGGGATTGGTCTATCCAAACATCCTTCCAAAATTTTGTTTTAGCGCCACTTCCCACCTTGATATATAAATTTGTCTCCATTTGTGACCACAAGTTTCTAATTGATCTCCATGCACCCACACCATAAGGTTTCATTTGTGATCTCTGTACACCAAGGGTTTAACTCACCATATTTTGCTATGATCACCTCTTTCCAGGAGGGAATTTCTCTCTTGAGTGTATCTCCACAACCATTTCTTCAATAGGCTCTCATTCTCGTAGTTTCAAGTTCTTAATTCCCAGCCCCCTCTCTGTCTTTGCTAAGTAGAGCGGTTTCCCAGTTTACTAAGCTATAGCCTTTTCCATCCTTGTTGCCTTGCCATAAGAATTTTCTCCTTAGCTTATCATTTTCCACCACTTTTCCCGGGATTGGAAATAGAGACATCACATAAGTGGGCGAGAGAATCAAGAACAGAGTTTATTAAGATCAATCGTCCTCCAAGTGAAAGATATTGAGCCTTCCATCCAGAGAGCTTCTTTTCAGTTTTCTCCAAAATACCATCCCATATTTCTAAGGCTTTGTGATTGTTACCCAATGGCATGCCTAGATAGGTGGTAGGCAGCTTCCCAACACTACACCCTAGTATGCCTGCCATCTCTTTTATCTGAGGTACCTCATTCACAGGGAAGAGACTACTTTTTCCCCAGTTCACTTTCAATCCAGACTGCTTGAAAAAGTACCAATATCACTCTAATGTAGCTTATCTGTTCTTCTACAGGATCACAAAGGATGATGGTATCATCTCGCGTAGAGCATATGACCAATTTCTCTTTCTTCCGCCCCCTCTCGCCTCCCACTTTGAAGCCTTTGATCCATCTATTTTGTGTAGCAATCCTCATCATAGCATTAAATCCCTCCATTGCTAGGATGAACAGGAAAGGGGAGAGAGGATCACCCTGTCTCAGCCCCCTTTCTGATTCAAAAAAACCCACAGGTTCTCCGTTCACAAGCACAGAGAATTTAACAGTTTTGATGCATGTCTCAATCCACTTCAGCCATTTGTCCCCAAAGCCCATCTGGCTAAGGATATTTAAGAGAAAAGACCAATTTACATGGTCAAAAGCCTTTTGGATATCCAGTTTGCACATTAAGCCCGGGCTTCCCTCCTTTATTCTCGGGAGTCAATGCATTCACTAACTATGAAAAGCATCCATGATTTGTCTCCCCTTCACAAAAGCCATCGATGTTTGTTGATCGGTTTATCCAACACTTGCTTCAATCTTTCATTAATGACCTAGCAATGAGTTTGTAGACACCCCCTACTAAGCTGATTGGTCTAAAATCCTTCAAATTGGAGGCTCCCGCTTTCTTTGGAATTAAAGCAATAAAAGTTGCATTAAAACTCTTTTCAAAAACTTGATTGGAGTGAAAAAACTGAATAGTTTTGATAATATCTTCCTTCAATAGGGTCCAAAAAGTTTGGAAAAACATCATTGGGAATCCGTCAGGGCCAGGTGCTTTCTCTTTTGCACACATGTTTAAGCTTCCCAAAATTTCCTCCTCCTCAAAGGGTCTTTGACCCACACTGCTCTTCTCCGAAATTCTTGAAACATCTAATATTCTTTGATCGGTCTCCACCCTTCGTCTCTTTGTAGAGGTTTTTATAGAATTCCTTGGCGCTGCTTCTTTAATCCTGATTTGATCCTTGGTGATTTCACCCTCCACCTCCAGCTGTTCCATTGAGTTGAACCTTTTATGAGAGGTTGCAATCCTGTGAAAAAATTTAGTATTTTTGTCCCCTTGTTTTAGCCATTGGATTCTAGATCTCTGTTTCCAAGCTATCTCTTCTTGCTGTGCCACTTCTTCAAATCCCATCCCCAAGTGAGCGTTCTGTATCATCTCGTCGTCAGTGAGTGGCCTTTGTTCCTGAATTGTTTCCCAGCTTGAGATTTGGCTCAGGATATCTTCCTTCCTTTGCTTCCAATTTCCCTTATTGGTTTTGCTCCATTCTTTAAGCTTTGCTTTCAGCATCTTTAATTTTTCAGCCAGAATATATCCTGGTCTTCCATTCACATTGAAGGATTCCCACCACTCTCTAACTTTTTCTTTGAAACCTTCAACTTCTAGCCACCATGTTTCAAATTTAAAATATGATTTTCTCCACCCTTCATCACCACAAGACAACATGATTGGGTTATGGTCAGAAGCAATCTTTGGAAGACTGCATTGATTTATCTGAGTGAAATTTTCTCCCCATTCTGCACAATGGAGAAATCTGTCGATCCTGGAGGCACAATTATGATCCTCCCCCCTTCTCCAAGTGAAAGATCCTCCAAATAAAGGAGGGTCTACCATCTCTAGTTCTTCAATGCAAGCTGAGAATTCTGTCATGGCACCATTTTGCCTGTTGCAGTTTGTTCTTTCTGTAGCAAACCTGGTGACATTGAAGTCACCACAGACAACCCATGGTCCATTAATGCTAGTTTTCATCTCGTAGAAGTTCTTGCCGAGCACTCTTCGATCACCGTATCACATGATCCGCATAGACTGCAGTAATACACCAATAGAAGTCATCATGTATTCCAGAGAATTTCCCAGTTAAACTTTGACTCCCAACCAAAAATAATTCCCCCCTCCAACCTCTCTTGTCCCATAAAATCATGATTCCACCACTACTACCCCGGGGCCTCTTTCATTAGTACCCCCGCCCATCTATTATTCCGGATGCTTTGTAGAATGTTGTCAATTTGTCCATTCAATTTAGTCTCAACCAAAACTATTATATCGGCCCCCATTGCCGGCAGTAGCTTTCTCACAAGCTCCCTCTTGTTCTCCCCGTTTAAACCCCTTACATTCCAAGAGAGGATTTTTACTCTCATTTTTGTTTCGAGATAGAGTCCTCCCATTTGATCTCGGTTCACCATCTTTGAAGTTCACATCAAAAATTAAATTTCTAACTTCTTTTGGAATTGAGTTGATTGTAATGTTGCTCTTTTGACCCTCTCCGTCATCTTTTCCTTCCCGTTCGCTGGTCAAGTTTCATCAACAAGGCGTATGCTTCTTTTTGGCATCCTTTGAGGTCAATTCCAAAGTGCTGGCTCAAACTGATCATGTTAGCTTGGACCCATTCATTGGCCGTAGCTTCAACATCTCTTTCTTGATTGCTGCTATCAATTTGGATTGGTACCGGTTCTGAATCTGCATACATGGCGACCATTGCATCAGAGAAATCTATCTCCTCCCTCGTTCTCGTTGTTTGCTTTCGTGATCTTACGTATAGCCAAATTATCTCCCTTTAAATTTTTGTTTGTGTTTCTTGCCATTCTTCTTTCCCCTCCCTCGCCTCGCTAAAGGGATCCCTCTCTTGTCAAACTCAATTTCTCTAGCTCCATCGAAATTCACAAAGTTTCGATTCTCTGGCAGATTCTTTTCCATAATCGCTTCAATAAAAGGCTCTGTAAAGTTGAGAATTTCGGGGCCCGATTTAAAGGCCGCACGAAGGGATGTCTTTGGGCTTCAAAGGAATTTCATTGGGCTTTCCTTTAGTGAGCCCATTTGAGAGGCCATCAGCAATTAAATCATGGGCCCCACTTATATTCTCTCTACGCATGTAATTTCTAGGGCACACCCATTGGTCCTGTGAATTCAAAAATTTCACGTGTCCAGCCACGTGATTTCTGTCAGCTGAATTTCCCCCTTTCTCGTATATATCGAGTTTCGATGTCCTGCTCCATCTCGCCGGTCTCCCATTTTTGTGTAAAGCTTCGACCGTTGGGCCAAGATGTTTGACGATCCGAATCCGGTTCAATCTCCACCTCTCTAGACGGCGAAGCCTCTTGCTTTTTCCAGGTATAGTGCCGGTGAATCTCGCACCATATCGGAAGGGAGTAGATGAGGTCACCGTCCGCCACTTCAATAGATGTCGGAATCTTTTCTTTCGGTCCCCTGACTCTAATCCTTGCCCATCGAAGGTGGTTTTTCAGCTCGGTTTCTTCTTCATTCTCAAGCCATCCACCACATGCATCCCCAATCTCTTTCATCATCTTTGAGTTCCATAAATGCAATGGAAGACCCAGCACTCTGATCCAAAACCATTCAAACCTGAAGGTTTCCGGCAGTGCACATGTGGTCGGCGACCACCACTCAAGGTTCAGGTTCTGCCCATGGCTCCGACATTCCCTCATGAGGATTTGTACGGCGTCTCTTCTTGTCCGGAACACGATCAGAAATAGGAACCCGTTCAAATCGTACACCCTGAAGGTTGAGGACTCCCTTCCAAGTTTGATTTGCCCATCTCCTCACGTCGTTACGAGTAGGGGCTTCATCTCCATGGAAAAACCTTCCTACCAAGCATCTGCGGAGCAAAGTATTCTCCTCCCCGAAGACAATTCTTCATCGGAGCTTTAGCTTGGATCTCGTTGGATCCATTTGTTGTTTGTGACGACTCCTTTGTAATTTCCATTTCCGGTGAAAGGTTTGCTTATAAAGGCCCCAGTTTGTGGTGTTCACCGCCTTTGTACGAGAAATTAAATTAATGAAGCTTTCAATTTTTTTCTGCAATTTTCTCCCATCCCTCATTAAAAGTGTTTTCAGGAATAATAATGATAGTTCTTCTATGACCATTGACTGATATGAGTGACATAAATCTTCCATATTTATTGAACTTTTGAGAGCAATAAATGTATGTTGAGACATCCCTACATCTCCACGATTTAAAACTATTTCCCCTGTTAACCGAGGCTTCACAGAATCTCTTGCAAAGCCATAAAAGGGCATCCTTGCTAAGGACCATATTCCTCACTGAGAGTCTAGTGGTCTCCACCCATTCGTACCATTCTCCTGTCGCCGATGTGGATGTGATATCATACGCCTTACCCCCATTCGAAAAGCAATGTTGTTTTCCATCTTGGAGGAAAGAAAAGATGGAGGAAGTGGGTCTAAGAAAAAAGAAGGGACAGCTCCGGTGGTGAAGGACCACCGGAGAGGAGTTTAGACACCCTGAAGGGGCTTCTAAAAATAAATATTGGACTCTGTGCCTGAGAGCTTTTTTTATAAGTTCTTCCTCTCTAAAGCCCAACTTAAGGTATCAGGAAAAAACTAATGCATATGCACCAATTTAGAATTGTCAACTGATCACTTTAAGGCTATTCTCTATTGTTCCCATATGAATCCTACCGACATAATTGACCCTATAATCAAGGTTGGACTGTCTCTAAATTTTTGTACATACATACATATAGACTATGCTCGAAATTGCACTGACTACTAATATGATGAATTAGCATCTACATTCACACACTTATTTCGATACTAGCAGTTACTTTTGTTTGATGTAGTAAAAAAAAGTGGCACTAGGGCAAAGGCAATAGTCGGAAGCAATTCAATTAAATATCAAGAAAGGAATTATGGTGGCGAATAAAAATCAATAGATTGTGAAAAGAGTTCTATGAAACAAATCAAGAATGGAACTTACAAGGCTCACAAATCAAAACCTTTTTTATCCTAAAACTCATACACAAACCCCGTCAACAACTTCATGTTATACATATGCTCTTATATATCCATCTTCCTGACTTCAATAGGAATTTTATACCCAAAACAACTAACTATTAAGTACCATGAATTGTCAAACAACCTTTTTAGGTTATTCCTTGTTCTTTACATGTTCATATTCCTTATTTGAATTGCAATCTTAAGCATCATGGGATGGCCCATCAAATTCATTTCAACATATAGAATTCAGGAAGTTATTCACATCCCTTTGTTTCTACCCTAATTTCATTGACTTCTCACTAACAAGATTCGAAGTCTAAAACTTACGTATCTCATACGAGAGGGAAAGGCCCAAGGGTATGGAGAGTGGCCCCCTTAGCAAACATGTGGGTTATTTTGGAAAGAGAGAAATAGGAGGGATTTTGAAGGAGTGGAGCAAGCTTTTTAAAATTTGCGAAGTAGTTTTTTGTCTCTAGTTTCCTTTGGGTGTACTTCGAGGTCCCTATGTGTTTACAGGATTAAACCTCTTTTGCTGAGAACCATATTATGGCGTAGATACTCTTTTTGGTATATGGCTTGGCTTGTAGGAGAGGTTACCACAATTGTTAATAACATTCAAAAAAATTACATATTGCCCTACTTAACCATAAATCTAGGGTTGGGTTATATTTACTCGCACACTAATTCTTGGCACTTGCAACTTTATATTTGTGGTTAACACGGTCACAAAAAATGGGTATATTCTTTTTTTGGTCGAAAGTAACATTTTAATTCAACCAAGCGTGTAATTACAAAACTGTAGTTCTTTAAACTCCAGAACTAATCCTCAAAGCTTACCTCTTCCTATACTAGGCTAGATTACAAAATTATATGGGTAGGATAACTACTCAATGGGCCCAATATGTCTGCATCTCAAACAGGACGCTCTCTATGAGTTGTAATCTTCCACTGTATGATGGGAGTTTTGTTGTCCAATTCTTGATTTTCGTTATCATCTTTTCTATAATAGGCATGCACTGCTGAATAACTAGCTTCTTGGAAGAGAGGGGTACCCCCAAATGTTGATAAGGCATTTCCCCTTTTGAGAATAGCATATCACTGATGATTTGATCCTTGAAGCTCCGAGAAACTCCTACCAGATATAGTGAACTTTTTTCTAGATTTTCTTGTAGTCCAGATACTTGAGAGAAGTGTTGAAAAGCTTGTATCATTAGCTGTATAGATTTTTTATCGACTCAGCAACACATTAAAAGATCATCAGCAAAACAGATACACACTATTTGAAGTCTCTCACACCTGGGATAATAGATGAAGTTTGGGTTGTGTCTAAGTTGCTTCAAGGATCTGTTCAAGTACACCATGGCTAGGACAAAGAGTTAGGGCAACACTAGGCCACCCGCCCGTTTGGATTGGCTTAAAAAAAAGTAGCTTTTAAGTCAAAAATAAAAAGTCAAACTTAAATGACTTAAGTCAAAAAATAAAAAGTAGGGGGAGGCCTACTTTTGGTTTTAAACTTATTTTAAGTTATTTTTAACTTTGCCAAACACTTCCTAATTTATTTTAAGTCATTTTTGACTTATTTTAAGTTATTTTTCATATTTACCAAACACTTTTAGAAGTAAAAAACTGACTTAAAAGTAGGTTTGACCAACTTTTAAACCAATCAAACACCCTCTTAGTCCCTTTTTGCTTGGAACTTAGGAGCCATCCCACCATTGATAATCAATGTATACTGGACAATAGTTACACATTCCATTATCTATTTCACAAATTTACCAGGGAAGCCAAATTCAATCAACACCATTCTCAGAAATCCCGAGTCCACAGAGTCATAAGCTTTCCTTATATCCACTTTTACATACATCTTGGAGAGACTCCCTTTCTACAGTAACCTTTGACTAGTTCATGAGCTATAATCACATTGTCAAGTATACTCCTCCCCTCAATAAATGTAGATCGTGAGGACCCTACCAGATAATCTACCACTATTTTGAGTCTGGAGGTAAGGACCCTAGCTATCAATTTATAGACAGTCGTACAACATGCTATGGGTCAGAACTCTTTAACATAAGTGGGGTTTGGTACTTTGGGAACGAGAGTCACTGTGGTACAATTCAGACAACAATTTTCCATTTTCAAAGGATTGCTTATAGCACCTCCTCACCTATTGTCCCCAGGATGTTTTAAAGAATTCAGCTAGAAACCAATCAATGCCTGGGGCTTTGTCCAAGGGTAGCTTTTTAAGGGCTAATAATACCTCCTCCCTGGTGATCTCCTTCATTAGTTTCATTTGTTGATCTTGTGTAAGGCATGGTCCATCTCCGGCAATGTTGATATCGAGACTGGCCATTTCAGCTGCTTGTATTCCCAACAGGTTCTTGAAGAACAGTAGGAACTCTTGTTGTATCTGTGTCGGTTCAGTTAGTAGGTCCCCAGCTTCAGTGCTAATACTGGCCACCTTGTTTCTAGCTTGTCTTGCCTTCATGAACGCATGAAAAACTGTGTTTGAATCTCCATTGGATATCCAAGGATCTCTAGATCTCTGTCATAACACCCTTTACTTGAATAATTGACCATTCTTAAAGTTTTACTAACAATGTTCTCTCCTTGCTAATTAGCTCAAGGTTGAATAGATCATTCTGTAATTGTGCCTAAGCTATTGCAAGTTGGTTGTGCAATGTTTCAACCTTCCTGTCCAGCTGAGTCATTTCCCTGTTCATGTCTGGCTTGTTGTTCAATTAACTTCAATTTACTCCAGACACTATACATGGTGTGACCATTTATGGATTGGTTCCAGCTATTTTGCACTATCTCCTTGAAGTCCTTTTTATGCAATAGCTCATTATATAATCTGAATGGCCTTGGTAATATTTGTAGAGTGACCTCAGAGTAGATCACAATCGGAAATGCGTATATTCATCTATTCATCTTCTTTACCTAAATAGGGTTCTTATATATCAGAAACAACTAATGTGAATACACCATTTAGAATTGTCAAACAACATTTTAAGGGCATAACCATTCTAATATATTCATCTTCCTCACTTGAATCACAATCTTAAGCAACTTAATTCCATCTTCATGGAGTGGCGCTCCGAATACATTTTTCAACACACATAATTCAGGAATCCAATCACATCCATTTGCTCACTTAGTTTGTTCACATCTAGATAACAAATTCGAAGTGGTCTATAGCTTAATGCCTTAACCATATATCTAAGGTTGGATTCTGTTCATCGCAAACTTTTTCTTGGTGCTTTCAGCTTTATATTTGTGATATATGTGGTCACAAAACAAGGGAGAAAAAGGAAGGAATAGTCACTTGAAGCAATTCTATAAAATCAATCAAGAATAGAATTGCATGGCTGATCAAATCAAAAGCCCTTTTTTTTCTAAAGCTAATCCACAAACTTCAGAAGCATCTTCAGGTTATACCATGCTCTTGTTTATTCACCCTCCTTACTGAAAAGGAATCTTATACATCAAAAACTACTAATGTGTATACACCAATTAGAATTGTCAAACAACCTTTTAAGGGTAAATACCCAATTCTCACACATTCATTCTCTCTCTGTTTTTTTTTTTTAATAATGTTGGTTGTTCACATCACCTGTTACCCTCCTACCAACATATGTATTGGATAACTCTATCCTTGGGCAGAAGAAAAAAAACACCTAGAATTTTTTTTCGTATGCTAGGATTTAACCTGATCTCCAAGGTTTTCAGCCACTTCATCATCCGCCAGGCCCTGGCTGCTACTCGAATTGAATCCGAATTTCAAGCAGTTGCCCCAGTCTTCACTGAACTGGAACACCCCTTTGCAGTCATCTCCCAACACAGATTTCACGAATTTGTTCAATTTGATTAAAGCTGTTCGCTTTACACCTTTTCAAGTATTCATGTTCCATCATATTCCAAGAACGACATTTGAACTGATCTGTAGTTAACTTACTACCTTAATCTACCCTAAAATTATCAGGGTTTTGTTCATTCGCAAACTGAAATCAATTTTCTAGGAAATAAAATCAAACAATATGATTTAACCAAAATGACATAACTATCAAATAAAAAACTTCTTTTTTTCGATAGTAACAACACAAACCTGGTCAACACCACCATCATCATCATCTTCGTCGCCAAGCAGATCGAAGGGATTACGGAAAGTACCGGAAGAAGGAGGAGGAGATACAGATTCATCTTCGCTATTGATTAGTTGTTGAGTCTCAGGTGGCTCTTGTTCCTTCAAGATTTTCTTCATCAAACGAACCGACATTTTTTCAAGATTTATCAAGTTTCCCCAAATTCAATCTTTGTTTCTCCTTTATTCTTCTTCTGTGTTTTAGCTGCCGAACAATTCCACCCTTCAATCTAATCCAAGGTTTAAATACAGATACTAATGCCAATTTTTTATTTTTTATTTTTTATTTTTTTTTATAAAAGAATTGATGCAAGTCGGCTAGTTTTTTTTTTTTTCTTTTAAAAATCATTTTTCAACTTAATTTTTATTTTTTTTGGGTTGTTATTGTTTTTCAAATTCTTGAAAATTCTAAAATTCAGGTGAAGTTAAATTTCGAATTTTGTTGCCAAACTTGTTTTGTGGAATTGACACTGAAAATAGGTGAAAAATATTGTCAAATGCTTCCTTGGACGAACATTCGATATATGATTCAATATTTCTAAAGTAGATATTATACACTGAATTTTTAAAGTTCATTTGATACATAAATAAATTTTAATAGGATATATTTTGATATGAAAATTCAATAATTACGTATTAAAAAAAGATATTGTAACAAAATATGTCCATAAGGGAAAAGGCATAGAATTCATCGTAAATTTGTCCCCAAAAATCAAATAAATTAAATACTCAAATTATTATGGCAATTTATTACATACATAATCTTGTTTAAGGTAATATTAATATTATCTTGGAAGTTGACATGGCAAATAAAGTGTCTTCACTTACTTTTAAGTGTGTAAGAAGAAGAAAAAAAATACTCCCTCCGTCTCATTTTATGTAACACCATTTTCTTTTTGGTTAGTTCAGAAAAGAATGTCACATTTCCTTGTATGGTAAGTATTTAAATGCACAATTCCTCTTTTACCCTTGTTGGTCCCACTTAATCTTAAAGATAGTACTCCAATACATTTATGAGGAAAGAGAAAAGTAAGTCTACTTTTTAATATGACTGTTTTTGAAGGGACAATTTAGTAAACATTTCAAAGTCTTCATTTATTTCTTAAACTCCGTGCCTGGTCAAATGTAGCCACATAAAATGGGACGAAGGGAGTAATAAAATTATAAACCTGACACTATTTTATTGATCATTATATAATTAAATATTTTTAGTATAAAATAATTTTTAATATATTAATTATGCTAATTCTCTTTCTTATTTTTTAATAAGTTATGGGCTCCACTTTTTCGTGAAACTTCATTTATTATTCTTCTTTTTGTGTTCTTTTTCATCAATTCATTATCATGATCGATTATTTTCAGCAAATTCATCTGAGAATCTACTTGAAGAAAATCATTCGAAAAATCATGAGGTATATGATGACTTTGATTGAAAATATTATGATATATATGCATAAAAATTATGATTATTTTCTTAAAACTTATCGAAAATTCATCTAGAAAAATGATTACTTCTCTTTGTTTTCTCATTTTGTCGTAGAAACATCTCAACCATCACAATATCATTTCAGTCTCAAGTCATCAATAATATATTTGATTACTCATTACACACAAAGTATATCAATTAACTTATTGAGTGGCATCCATAATTATCAAAAAAAGTTTGAAGAATTTTAATAATTTTACAGATCTAGAAGTATTCGTTTGCTTTACCAACACTAATGATATAATCATCGTCTATCAACACTCCACAACCAACATCTTTATAATTCATAATTATCTTACTATTCCTTGTTCTTCTCTTCAGATTTCTCTTTTCTCCTTCAATTTGATTTATTAATGATGGAACAAAGAAAAAAGTGATTTAAAAGAGAGAGAGATAAGTTGCGGTAGAAGAGGAAGAATCCAAGAGGAGAAAAAGTGTTTTGGTGAAGAAGATCTCTACTCGGGTGGATGGGAGGGAGGAGGGCAGAGAGGGATTCTATGACTTTTTCATGTTCATAATTGATTTAATATTTGACATGTTAATTTTTAAAGAAATCTCATGTATAGGTTAGATCTCCACTTTCAAGCCATAACATTATAATTTTGGTGTCATAGATCAATTAAGGCATCCAAATGACTCATTGATGTTACTCATATATATGGTAAATAATTCATTAGAGGTGAAAGTTTGATATTTCTAAAATTTAATTTTGATAATTCGATAATCGATAATTAAAAATAGACATTAAATACTCTTTTGAAAATCGTTCTATATACAATACAATTTAATGGTATTTCTGTGTATGAGAGCATAGTAATGAAAAAGGCAATAGTCAAAATATGATTCATTTTGACTAAGCGCCCCAATCAACTTCTGATACAATAATTCAATTTTCACTGCCTGACATTAAAAATTGAACCTATATATTGTGTAGAAATTTGTGATGTTTCATTGAATATTAAATTTTAACAATAAAGAAATATTAATTTTTATAATGTTAAATGTAATATAATATTTTTGTTATTATAAGCACATATCATCAAGAAAAAATAGAAAATTTAAAATAATAGTATTTTTAAAATATATAAAATATCATTTAAATTAAAAAATGGCCACATAAATAAATTTTAAAAAGAGGACATAATAATTACAATTAACAATAACGATAGATTGATAGATAAAAATAATTAAAATTTACCAATCACACCAATAACTATGAAAAATAAGAATAGCCTTTTCTGTAAAGCAAGATACAGATGCTGGAATGTTAGTTATCTTATTTCAGAATATTTAAGATGAATTTTCTCTTTTTTATCATTTCTCTTTTTACTATTATTTTATTTTTAAATTATCATCCCAATTTTTCATTTTTATATAAAAAAAGTACCCATTATTTTATCCACCAACCAAATTTTAAAAATACCAACTACAGACATGCAAGAAATGATCCCTCGTCTTTTTAGGTAGCTAATAAAAAATTAAATGTTTGACGAGAAGAAATTGTTCCCTCAATACGAAATATTTTATTAAAGAATATTTATTTACTAGATTTATTTAATTTATTCACTAATAAATCTTTGTAATATGCTATTTATACATAGCAAGTATGTTGAATAGTGAAAATTGTAGTTATTGGTTATGTTATAAGAAACGAAAACATGACTGCTTGTGGTTATTTTCAATGTTTAATTGTAATGTTATTTACTTTTGTATTATAGTTGAGTTGTAAAAGTTATGTTGGTTAATTTTGCTACTTTTTAGAAATTGAGGATCGATATAAACTATATTTATAAAATAGCATATCCAATTTTTATTTTATTTTTTAAATAATCAAATACTATGGTCATCACCATTTTTATGGAATGAGAAACAACAGACACTAAGATAATTTATATGATTGTTTGGTATGACGGTAATTTTTTCGTCTGGCAATCCTACTGCGACATTTAAGACATTTATATTGATCATGAACAAGAACAATATTGTTGTTGAGTGATAGTTGCTATAATTGTAGTTTCTTCCATGGTATATCTTACTTCTCTCTTTCTTTTTCCTCCAAATATCCTTTTGAAATATCAAAATGTAAAAGCATGATTTGGAGAAATTATTAAGGAAAATTAAAACTTTTTGGCAAGTGTTTAATAAATTCCTTAAATTATAGAGATAATATATAACATTTTTTCTCTAGTTATTGGTATAATTTGATTTCAATCCTTTTAATTAATATATGATTCATTACACTTAATCTTAAATTAACCATAAAACATAATTATTTTTGTCCCTTTTACGTACAAACATGTTATTAGATCTAGGTTTTAGAACTATATTACTAGTAAATTTGACGTAACAACACAATTTTAACATAATATAGGTAACATTGGTTTTATATAATTGCAAATATTTATCCAAGAAAGATGTAGAAAAACTTGTTGAAAGCGTTTGAATAAATAGAAAAAGTATAGGTTTATGTCATCGACGATCCCTTAAACTTGTTTGCATAATTCACTTAGTCACCTCAACGAGGACTAGTACTTATTAAACACCTAAAATATTTAAAATATATACCTATTAAGCATAAAATGCAGATGTGGCAAAAAATATGGATCTCACGAATATTAAGCGCGTGACTAGATCCAAATAACATATTTTTTATTTTTCTTATTAAAAAACTTGTACCTTTTTTTCTTTTATTGACATTTGGCATTGAATAATAACTATTTTTTGTATTTAAAAAAAATTCTTAACCATCAAAAGAAAGTCATTTAGTCAGTCTTCTTCCCCATTTTTTTTTGTTCATACTTTTGCACTTCTTTTCTCCATCTTCATCCTCCATTTTCAGTTCTCAATCTTCTGTATTTTTTTTTCATTCATTATATTAAAAAATTTTGAATCTACTGGGCAAAATTTGTAAGAAGAAAGAAGATTTCAATTTGGAGTTAAAAAGTTGACCGACGTCCGTCAATTCCTATTTTCAATCATTTCGATCAAACATCACCACTCAAATTAAAATGTAAACCCATTGAATTTATTAAAATGATATTCGAGAATTATATATAATTTACTTGAGTACTCTCAATTTCTCTTCGCTATCGTTCAAGGACATCGATTTATTTTCAACAAATATCTTAATAGTCGTTCCGCTAAGCTATACATACGTCACAACTTATTTCACTATTTATATTTATCTTAATACCATAGTTTATAATAAGGAAAAAATGAATCTTGTCGGAGGAGTCGATAACATGGGTGATAGTCGTGAGCCAGGGAAAGAAGAAGAAAGACCAAAGGGTTAATCTTTTAGTTGATTAACATTTTGAATTATTAATTGTTGAAAATTATTTTTTTTCAATTTTTTAAATTAAAATTTATTTTTAATGATTAGATTGGACCCACATACCACATGTCGTAGTTCTATTTGTGACTTTTCAAGACACAACGTGTGAATTACACACACATTATTTTTTTAGCTAGTTGCCATTTTGTGTTCAATACATACATATTTATTAATATTAGAGTGTCTAATAGGTACTAGTCCTAGTTAAGGTGTTTAAATGAATAATGCGGACAACTTTAAATAGCCGTAGATGAAAATGTACCATATATTTTTTCTGTGAAGGGTTTTGGAAAGGATTTTCAAACTTAAATAAGAATTCTTCTTTTTTTCCTCTCTTTGCTTTGTTGAATGATTAAACTTTTCCATGATTGCTATAAATTTATAAAATAAAAATAAAAAGACAAACAAGAGGGATAAAGTTCTTGTAGGAGGTTTTAATTAAATCTTTTATACTATCTTAAAGATTTTTACTATTTTTAATTATTTAACCTTATAAAGAATATAAAAGGAATATATCTCAATTTAGATACACAAACTTGTAATTTCTCTTATTTGTAGCAACACCAAATATAATTATGCCATAATCCTAGGGATTTAAAAGGGTATTACAATCTTTTTTATGTAATGCTGATGAACTAATTGATTTGATAATGCGGTACATTTTATGATTAGAATACCCTTTAGCTTAAAGTTTACGAAATGCTGACCTTTTGGGAATCTCATAAAGATTATGACCTGGATCCGATCGATTCATTTTTGAATCTCTATACATGCAATTTCCTTGACATAGAGGACATTCTCATATTCTTTCGTACATAAGTATTTGGTATTTTGAGAATATAGTCTTTGTTTGACCTATTGTTTGGATGTTTAGTTGTTCTCTACTGTAGGTGTGTATTATGTGTGCATAAGTATATATTTAAACTTGCATAAAGTTGAACAAGTAGACACAGATTTTGCTCGCTTTCCAATGTGTAAACTTATTGTCAATTTACACACTACTTTTGCTTGCTTTCCAATTAGTTGACTTTTCTTTTGGTAGCCTTTTGATTTTACTGTAATACACTTTGATACAACCTCATTTAAATTTTCATTCTATCGTGACAATCTACCTTGCAGCTTAAAGTTTACGAGTGCATAGTATGAATCGTAGAAATTTACGGTTCGTAGTCTGTGCTCGTAGACTCCAGGTATGTTTATGAAATTTTGCTAGGTGTAGAGTCAAACGATGAATGCCTTCTACAAATCGTAGTAAAACATATGGTCCATAGATGGGCTTTCGTCGAACCTAAAAACTTAATTTAAAGACTCGACCCGCGACCCTTTTTAATAAAACCCTTTTAAAATTCATCCCCCATTTACCTTCACCCTCCAACTATTGCAAACCGTTTTCCCTTCCATTTTCCCCATATTAAAACTCCATTGATCTATCATCATCTCCAATTCTCATTCCTCCTTTCTTCTCCAAAGTCAAACTCCCCTACGACATCCAAATCCTTCCGAATTGTGCAATGGTCGTGGTCAGTCGAAATCAAAAGCAAAGAAGTAGAACCACTCATTAACGCATAAAGGTATGGATCTGTGATTACCAATGTTTGTTGAAATTTAGGTTGTAACTTTACTTAGGGTTGAAATTTTGTATGAACTATTGTGATAAAATCAAACCTAGGTATGATTTTTTTGTGGGTTGTGATGCTCCCCCCCTTATGAACATTCGCCCGCGAATGGATCTAGACAATTCCTTGGTTGTGTTTTCTTTTTTCTCATAGGACTTTATTTGCAAGTCTATATTTTTTACAGTCGCAAACCTGAAGTCAAATTCTAAATTTTTTAACTACTAACCTTTGCATAGCTATCTTGAAGAAGACATATAAATTGCACCTTCAAGCTACTTAAAATCTAATTAAGTCGTTGTGAAGAAATAATTGCCAATTATCGAAATGTGACTCACCTTAAGTCGTAAACAGTTGGGGGTACTCCTTCCTCATTTCCTCTTCCGCTTCCCAAGTAATTTCCTTGACGTTGTTATTTCTTCGTAACACTTTCACAAAAGCTACATCTTTAGTTTGAAGCTTTCTTACTTGCCGATCTAAAATTACTATTGGTACCTTTGCATAAGATAAATCTTCAGCAATACAAATATTTTCAATGGGCTTAATACGTGAAGGATCTCCAATGCACTTCTGCAACATATAACATGAAATACATGATGGACTGCTTCCAATTCTGAAGGCAAATCAAGCTCGTATGCCACTATAACGATCTTTAGAATAATATTATTCGATCCAACATACCTAGGACTGAACTTTCCTTTCTTTTCGAATCACATGATGCCCTTCATAGGAGATACTTTCAGGAAAACCCAATCTTCGACATCAAACTCTAAGTTTCATTAGCGAACATCTGCATAAAACTTATGCTGACACTGTGCTATATGAAGGCGATCTCTAATAAGCTTAACCTTTTTAATCGCCTATTGGACTAGATTGGGACCTAGCAAATCTGCTTCCCGGAGCTCAAACCAACCGATTGAGGACCTACACTTCCACCCATATAGTGCTTCGTAAGGGGCCATCTGAATACTAGCTTGAAAACTGTTATTATAAGCGAACTCGATAAGAGGTATATGTTGATCCCAACTTCCTTTAAAATCCAGCACATAAGCATGTAACATATCCTCAACCGTCTGACTAGTACGTTCTACTTGTCCATCAGTTTGTGGATGAAGAGTGGTGCTAAGGTTTACCTAAGTGCCTAGACCCTTCTGAAACGATCTCCAAAAATATGATGTAAATTGAGCTCCTCGATCTGAGATAATAGATAATGGAACTCCATGAAGGCAAACAATCTCCTGAATGTAAAGCTTGGCATAATCTTTAGCTAAATATTTCGTCCTAACTGGCAAGAAATAAGCAGATTTTGTCAGCCTATCGATAATTACACAAATGGAATCAAACCTTCGTGGAGTGCGAGGAAAACTAATGATGAAGTCCATATTTATCATATCCCATTTCCATAATGGAAGCTCAATATACTGGGTTAGGCCTCCAAGCCTCTGATGCTCTACTTTAACTTGTTGGCAGTTGGGACATTCAGCTACGATCTCCGCTATATATTTTTTGATGCCCTTCCACAAATAGATCTACCAAAGGTCCTGATACATCTTCGTTACTCCAGGGTGAGCTGCATATCTAGAACAATGGGCCTTTGAAAGAATCTTTGTACGGAGCTATCCAACTGCCGGTACGCATAAGCAACCCTGGTATCTAAGGGCTCCATCTCCAGTTAGCTTAAATAAATGTTGTTGCTTCTGTGGAATCTTTTCCCTCAATTTCCTAAGCTTAGGATCTTCATGTTGCCGCCTTTTCAGTTCAGTCACAAAGGAAAATTCTACCATATTCTTAACGACAACACCTTCGCCTCCCGTATTTACCAAACGTACTTGCAAATTAACTAGCTGGCATAGGTCTTTTGTAATTCCAGCCTTATCAACTTCAACATGACTTAGACTACCCATGGGCTTCCGACTGAGCGCATCAGCAACAACATTAGCTTTGCCGGGATGATATAAAATGTCAACATCGTAGTACTTTAACAATTCTAGCCATCTCCTTTGTCGTAGGTTCAACTTCTTGTGCTTAAGTAAGTATTGAAGGCTCTGGTGATCGGTGAAAATATCTATATGAACCCCGTATAGATAATGTCGCCAAATTTTTAGGGCAAAGACAACTGCAACCAACTCAAGATTGTGTATTGGATAATTCTGATCATGCTTCCACAACTGTCTAGAGGTGTATGCAATAACCTTACCATGTTGCATAAGAACACAACCTAGGATAATTCTTGAGGCATCACAATAAACAACATACCCCTCAATATCATTTGGAAGAGTTATGATAGGTGTGGTCGTAAGACTTTTTCTTTAGTTCTTGAAAGCTCTGTTTGTATTCCTCGGTCCACTGAAACTTAGTTTCCTTATGTGTCAATTTTGTCAGTGGTACAAAGATAGAAGAGAATCCCTCCACAAACCTTCGATAATACCCTGCCAAGCCTAAAAAGTTGCGAACCTCCGTTGGATTCAAGGGCCTCGACCAAGTCATCACTGCTTCAATATTTTTTCCATCAACCTTAATACCCTCACTTGTAATAACATGATCAAGAAAAACTACTGAAGTAAGCCAAAAACACATTTAGAGAATTTAGCATATAACCTGCAATCTTGGAGAGTATGCAATACAACTCACAAGTGGTCTGCATGCTTAGCTTTCGACCGTGAATATATAAGAATGTCATCAATAAACACAATCACAAATTCATCCAAGAATGGTTAGAAGGCCCGATTCATAAGATCCATAAAGGCTGCTATGGCATTTGTAAGCCCGAAAGACATGACAAGGAATTCAAAATGGCCATACCTCATCCTAAACGTTATTTTTAGGATATCAACTTCCCTGACTTGAAGCTGATGGTAACTAGACCGCAAGTTAATCTTGGAAAAACATTTGGCACCTTGTAACTGGTCGAATAAGTCATCAATCCGTGGAAGAGGATATTTATTCTTTATAGTGACTTTATTTAGTTGTCTATAGTCAATATACATCCATAAGGATCCATATTTATTTCGAACAAAGAGCACTGGGGCACCCCATGGGGAAGTACTTTGCCTGATAAAGCCTTTATCGAGCAAGTCCTTCAGTTATTCCTTCAATTCTCTTAGCTCTGCAGGTGCCAATTTATAGGAAGGAATCAATATAGGCTGCATATTAGGAAGCAAGTTTATAGAGAAATCAATTTCCATTTATGGGGGAATTCCTGGAAGATCATCAGGGAATACCATTGGAAATTCATTCACGATAGGAATTGACTAAAGAGTCATAGGCTCCTTATCAGTATCCTATAGATGAACCATATGGTATATACAAACTTTAGCAATAAAATTTCTAGCACTAAGGTATGAAATATACTTACCCTTAGGTGTGGCTGCATTGACCTTCCTCTCAAGGACTGACTCACTTGGAAAGTAAAATTTGACTATCTTTGCACGACAATCAATATTAGCATAGCAAGTTGCCAACCAATCCATACCTATGATAACATCAAAATATAGCATAATCAACTCAACTAAATCAGAGGGGGTTGGATGATCATTAATTAATATCGTGCAACCTCGATAGACACGACTAGCTAAAATAGAGCCACCAACCAGTGTAGAAACCTCAACTGGTTGTGGCAACAATTCAGATTTCATGCCAATCTTTCTAGAAATAAATGGAATAATATATGAATATGTAGATCTATGGTCTATCAATGCGTAAACTGCTTGAGCAGATATCGTCAATATACCTGTAACAACATTAGGGGATGCCTCTGAATCCTGTCATCCTATGAGTGCATAAAAGCGGTTTTGGCCACTGCTCGGACCTGTATCTCCTTCACCTCTCCCTCTATCATAACCTAGAGTGGGATATGGTCCTGGTCATGGTGCACAGACTGAGGGTGAAGATGTTGTTGTGGATCCCTAAAGGCTGAGCTATATCACCTCTGTTCAACCTCAAGCACCGACTAATAAAATGTCATGTCTGCCTATAATGATAATATGAAACTGAATCATGTCTACATTGCCCAGTGTGTGGTTTACCATACTGTGTACATAAAGGAGTGGGATGTTTTATTTGTACGAAACGATCATGTTGACGACCCTCAAGCTAGCCTGAGCTATGACCTGGTCCTGACTGACTATAACGATCAAATCGCGGTCCCTGTACCTATGGTGAGACACTACCCGTTGGTCGAGGTGGATTTCGATGGAGTGGGGGCCTAAAATCACCAGGTGGATCCCTATAAGACCCCATAGTATGGGTCCTCTTACTCTACTCCCTATCCCTATGGGTATCACAAATTCGTTTAAAAAGGTCCTCTATAGTCTAAGCGAAAGCCTGTATGCGGGAAATATCTACATCATCCGATAGGGATGCTACCCTACAATCCCTGATCAGATGATCTGCCAAACCATCAACATAATAATGAAATCTGACTCTCATAGTACGTACAATATTTGGTGCATATCTTGCCAAAGAATTAAACCTGTGGCTATAATTCCTCACACTCATGGTTCCTTGCTTTAGATTGATAAATTGGTCAAGACGGGCCTATCAAACTTCCTGTGGAAAATAGTGGGCAAGGAAGGCCTCAAAAAGTCCTCCCACTCTGTTGGCGGAGCATTAGGTCCTCTAGATATCTCCCAGGCCTCATACCAAAGGATGGCTACATCACGTAGCTAAAAAGATGCCAACTCCACTGCCTTTGTGACGGAGGCATGCATCACCCTTAATACTCTTTATATATGGTCTATAAAGTCCTGGGGATCTTTAGTAGGACTAGATCCTGTAAATAACAGAGGGGGCAAATGAAGAAACTCTCGTACCTTCGAACTTTCTGGCCGGTCTCTCTGAGTATCTATTCCTGACTCCAGTTGTTTCTCATAAATAGAAACCATCCTACTCAACATCTAAACTGCCTCCCTCATCCTCTGCTCCCAGTCTCTGGTGGAGGAACAATAGGTACTGGAGGTCCTGTGTCCCTAGCTTCCTCAAGTACCAATGGAATTGGTGAGGTTGGGGGTACTGCATCTCTTCGGGCTTCAACAGGTGTCGAGGAGGCTGGTACTAGGGGTACTAGAGATTCACCCTATGCCTCTAAGGAAAATCTATCCCTTTGACCCAGTGGGGAACGACTAGTACCTTCCTTGGATCCATATCTATCTCTCGATTTGCCATATCCATAGTGAGTGTAGCCTATTAGATAAGAAACATAAAGCACAATTTAGATTTCAAATGTTCTTATACATTTGCACTATAGCACCATCTATTAGTTTAATGAAATGTAACCATTCTTACATAAACAAGACTCTACTAGACACACTTGTGGAGACCTCGAGATACGACCTGCTCTGATACCAAGTTTCTCACACCCCTAAATAGGGGGAGTAATTGACACTCAATACCCTGTAAGATCGAGTTACCTACTAAAACATACTAGCAAACCAAAGTAAGAGACAAAAAAATTGGACAGCACAACCTCTAAAAAGTGAAGACTGGATCTTGAAGGTCATGACCTGATGAGAATAAACCATACAAATAATGGTAGACAAGCCTAAAAAAAATAAAGATGTACTATCTAGCCGACGAGGCCACAACCGAAGACATACCTACCTACACACATATATATACATGCCAAGACTATGGGTTGGAGATTGAAACATACAAAAGAAAACCCAGAATATTGTGTCCATAATAGCCTTTATAAGTGATATAAGCACTTTTGGGACAAGGCCCCAACTATACCCAAATTGTACGACAAAAGTAAACATCCTCTGATTGCCCCAGGATAAATGGAGCTTACCAACTCACAACTGAACCTGAATCCTAGTGGGTGGGTCGATTAGAGTCCCTATCTGTAGCTGCTCACACGAAACAAAAAACAACGTCCCAAGCAAAGGGACGTCAATACGAATAAAAATGTACTAGTATGTAAAGAAGAAAGTAGAATTATAAATATTTACTGTAAAAGGGTAATAGAGATACCAGTTGAATTTGAAACTCAAATAATCTCCATGGCTGGCGTTTGACCCCATACTATTTAAATATACATGGTATGCTCGTATAATTGTATGTCGTGAATGCATATATATAGATGCAAATGCATGACATACCCAACAAATGCTAGCAATGGTGGTGCTTCCCAGTAGCTAACCAACATCATATATGCCAACCTATGGCCATCGGTGTCTCATACGTATAAATATAGGCAATAGGTCTCATACCTCTCGATTATAGCTCGGGAGTAGAATGCATAGCATGTCATGGATTTATAACCCCTATATGTTACTGTTGTCACATTACCAATCTTGACCCGTTTGTAGTCTTGTTCTCATAACCTCATAATTACTTTCGTATAACATGTAACCATTCATGGAATCTTATATGTTCTTCCAAATAAGCTTGAAAAGTTAACTCAAATTTTAGGAAGATAACATAACCTTGTAGATATTCATAACAAGTTTGAGGTGATTTACTTAGTTCCTAACTTGGTTCCTAGATAATTTATAAAAGAAGTATTTCAAAAACCAAGTGTTCTAATAGTTTAAACATTTAAGTTATATTAGAGAGTTTTGAAAATCGTGAGTTTCTTTAAAGATTTTTCATAATAACTTTAGTGGGAAAAGAGGGCGGTTACAAGTAATAAGGGTATCCCGTGATATTTTAAGTCACATCACCTAAAGAAGAACAATAATTCATATATGCAGACATATAATCAAGGAAATCGATAAAATGACATGTAGATGTCGAATACTCTATTTATTCGAACAAGTGGACTATCAAAATAATAGAATCATGAAAATAATTCAGCTAAGATCTCAATGCCTTTCACTGAAGGACTTTCTAGCAATAGAATAGCAAAATATCACATTCGGTGTTTTAGGAATTTCCCAGGAGTGGTGCTAAAATGAGGGCTGAAGCTTAGCCTTTATATACCTTTCCAATGAACGCTCAAATGGCCGTAGCTTCTTCACAGAAGTTGTTCCTTATGTCCTAAGCTTCACAAAAACTATATATACAAAGCTGGTACACACCTATAAACAGTTCATAATTGATCTTAAATCGACAGATTTGCCATATGGCCCCAACTTGACGAAACTTCTGTAGAACTTCATAAAAACAATCATAAAAGAGTCTTGAGATGATTACCTTAGTTAACCAAGTGTAAACCTTGAACAAACACCAATAACTACAAATTTATATCTCCAAAAACTAGCTCCAAATGCAGCTAATAGAAGGGGAAAATGATTGCCACGTGTAGAAATCACGTTTCTAGGCACGGGGCAACCTTTAATGGTAGAAATCGTCAAAAACTAACCTTCATCATGCAAGAACTTTATTAGAACCATCTCTTAAGCTTTATTTCTTGTTAGGGAGTGAAAAGAATTGTTTTTGTGGCTTTAAATGTTGAGTAAGCCGACATACCACATTATTGACCCGACCCGAATTTTTCCCAAGCAGTCCGCAGTAAAACCTGCATAACTTTTTACTCCGATGTTGGTTGGATACGGGGTTTTGTGCATTGCAAACTAGACACGTAGGCCTTCGATTTGATGGGTCATTGGCCTTTTAACTCTTTATATATTAGGAGAAAGCATCCAAGATATTCAACCTAAAGTTAAGAAAATATTATTAGAGAAATTTCGATAACTTTTGCCGACCTTAGTTTCGCTAATTTTCTTGACTTCAAAACTTAACATATGACCCTTATGCTATTATAATACCTCATAACACACTATTCTTAGCATGTTGTACACTCTTAGGCATATCCACAAGGTATGTGACAATTTAAACCTTTCAAATGGGCAAAGTTCTACCCGAGCCATTTCTTTAATCATGAACTTTGTTTGAGGGGTCCCTCTGACCTAAAACTTTAGTTTAGTTCCTTTATATTGCCACCTATTTGCAATTTTAACCTCCAATGTATGATACAAAGTCATAAACACCTCATATAACCATGCCATTCTACACATATGTTATGCAAGAATAGAGAAAAAGTACCGGATCTTACAACAATGATGTGTTAAATACTTGTTTAGAGATAGGTTGGGTTGTTAATCGGAACAAAATTTGAATCTGGGTGTAAAATTAGTACACTCGTCTAACATTTTGTGACCTACGAGGGTCTCTTACAGATCGTATAAATTTCTACGATCCGTATTTTCCTCTTGTGGAAAGACTTGAATGATTAGTGTTTCCATATTGCACATATGTTTGTATGTATTATATCTTGGAGTCATAGGATCTTCTACAGTTCGTAGATAGGCATCGTACACTAATATATGTAAGGATATAATTTGAAAATCACAGGGCCTATCTACGATTCGTACAAATGCTTACGGCTCATAGATTAGTCTCGTAGTCCTAAAAGGCACAAACAAGTATCCTAAGTTAGGAACTAAGGGTTGACCTACGGTTTGTAGAAATATTGACAGTCCGTACTGTCAAACCATAGTTCCAACTTCAGAAGCTTAAAAATTGACTTCCTTTCCTACTATTGGGTCTTACGATCCGTAGAAACTTCTACGGTCCGTAGGAACCCAATCGTAAGACCAAAACAATATGATTCCTGCACATTTTGTTTGGGTTTCTTGGTTTTATTTTCAATTTTCTTGTTTTCTTTTAGTCTTTCTATGGTATTATCAAGTCTTCCAAATGCATTATGCCGACAAAAGGTACTTTATGGAAAGGGGGAAAGTCCATCGCACCTTCTTCCTGGGATCGAACTACTTCCATATATCAATTGTGAGACAAAACCACAGATGATGAAGAAAGTGGTTGTGAATACAATTCGAACGTGAAAAAGGACTCACCTAGGGTACCTCAGACCACCAGAAATTTGTCTTGGAAACTAGAGACGATCCCAAACCTGATTGATGTGGATGTACCCCCACAAGGGTCAGTTCCTCAGTATGAAGAAGGAGTTGCAACCTATAGCTTGGAGGCTACTTCACAAGGAGGGTCGACATCTAGCTTACAGTCCGAATCCAACTCTGGATTGCAATTCGATTCTGAGTCTAATTATGGCGCATCCTAGTCTAGAGAGGCATATGATACACCAATCACTAGACTTTCTGAGCCGGTATGAGTTGATGGTAAGCGACATCCGTGGTGTGTCTGGGGTATGTTCGATATTTATTCTGAGGCCATCTGCCAAAATTCTTAGAACAAGAATATCAACCTATTAAGGAGGAGCGACGGGTTATTATTGAGAGTATTCACACTGTCCTAGCCATACATGAATTATTCAAAGGGCATAGGTGTGACTGGACGATTGACTCGTAGGGAATGTATAATGCTATCATGATTCGGGAGTTTTATGCCTCCAATGCGGCTATAGTGAAAAATGCCTTACCTCCGAAGGCCAAGAGTCGGATCAGTCCCACTCCTGACCATATTAGTACATGACATTCTCGTTTATTTATCATAACACACAGTTCGTTGTTTTATTTACGAGCCATCACATGAGCAGCCTATCACTACGGTTGAGTTCGATTACCAGATGTAGTTAGTCCGGAGTTGATCAGCCATGAGGGATACGACTAAAAAAAAGACTTGTTAAGATGGGTAGTCTGATATATAGCTGAGAAGGGTGTTGACACCGAGTAGTTTCGTGATTGCTTGACCGCTATAAAGAAGACTTCACTTAATTTTGCTGTGAAATTCTACTGGTCCATTGTCCGTGCCAGACTATTTCCTACAATGGCGAACAATCATTTGACATTGGACCGGCTGTGATGGTTGCATGCTTGATGGATGGTCATGAGATTGACTTTACCTGCAATCTTGATAACTAAGATCCACGAGAGAGCTTTTTGGAAGTTTACTACCCTTCCGTTCCCATGCCTGATCGTCCAGCTGTGTAGAGAGGTTATTGTCCCGCTGATTTAGGGTGATGCTTTGAGTGAGATTACCAAGACTGTGGACGTCAGTCTGATTTGCAATGAGGACAACTTGGGTGCACCGAGACGCGACATCCACTTTGATATGCCGGCTATGAGTGAGGCACCCACCCAGGTGTAGCCCGATGATGGAGATACTACTGAGCCTTCTGTGACTGCTTCTCTATCTACTTCCGCCCCAACTAATAGCACACCACGTGCTTTCACTACATCGAGTATCTCTACTTTTCCCATAGGTAGACTTCTGCGGCTAGAGACTCAGATGGATCAGCTGCTGCTGCACCTTCGGCCCTGGATGCAGACAATTGTTGAGGAGTCGGACATGAGGATGAAAGTTGTGGTTAATGTAACAACCCAAATTTTTTTATGCTAAGGCCCGAACCATTCTTTATTTGCATGTAAAATTTAATCAGGTGATTCTTAAATTAATCATATGTGTAAAGGTCATTTATTTTGTGTCCTAATGGATTTGGTTATGACTTAAGATCACAAGAACCCCCTAACACTAAGTTGAGTTGAAAGCTTCATTATCGATTAAGTTTTGACATAAGATTCTACTTCGGTAAACTTCAAACGATAATATCTCCCAGCACATAATGAATTATGTGGCCTATGACCTACCAAATTAAAGTTCTTTGAGTCCTCTTTCCAACGCTACCAAGTTTGCCTCATTTCATGTTCGGAGTACAAAGTTATAGCTGTTTTACTAGAAACTTCCATATTAGAGTTTTCTAAGTTTGTGAATGATGGCTCCAACCGACGAGCTGTAAGTTGAACGACGACCCATCCAGTCAAGTCATTTGTAGAGTATTGAGAGTCAACTTTTGGGACCCAAATCCTACAGATCCAACCGATGAGTCGTAAGAATTACTACTGGCTATCATTTGGAACCCATAAATGGACTTTTGAGCCTTAAAAGTTCAATATCAATTCCACGGATGGGATCTACGGTCCGTAGATCAAACCACGAACCATGGATAATCTTGTGGATAGTTTTTGTCAACTTTTAAAAAGGGGTAGTTCAGTATCCCTCCCTTGTAAGCATAAACCACAACCCTCTTTCACCAAATTAAGGGTCTAAATAGTGTTAAAATATTATCTTACTTTCTTTAACACTTCAAAGACTTAGAGCAAGGATTCAAGACAAGAAAAGATAGGGTTTTCAAGAGTTCTTCAAATTTCATCTATTTTGCCTAAACTTTGTTCTTCCCGGTCTGTAAGGTTATCATAGTGTTGTACTAGTTCGTCCTCACACCCTAAATCTACTTTCAAATCAACAAAAGAGTAATATAGGGTTCTATCCTTAGATTTTAGTATTCGTGAGATGAGTTGATATTGAGTTTAGAATTATTGAGTTGTTGATTATTGAATTCCTATTCCTTATCATTGAATTGTCCTACAATATGAACTGTGATTGTTGAATTGATTGTTCATAACAATTTTTCAGCATGAACCCTATTTTGAGTATTCTTTGAATTCTTATTGAAAATCTTTTAAAACAAAACATTATTGTTTGAGTTGAGTTTTGAGGAAGTAATGAAAAGTTGTGAAAGAGTATAAAAGAACGAAGTATTTCCTAAATGTTCATTTTTACATGAAGAAGAAGATGTAGACTTTTTGAGAAAAGTTAAAAGTGGTTTTAGAAAGATTAAGTACAGGGCAATTACTTCTTAAAGACCCCCCCCCCCCTTTTGAGTAATTATCTCAACCCGTAATATATTTTTACATTAAGTAAAAAGAAGCCTTGTTTTCTAAATTAACTATGAGTTCTAAAGACAGTTTAGAGTAGTTACCTCTTTTAAGAGGATAGTTATAGCAATTATCTCAAACCAGAGAAAAAGTAATGTTTTTATACATTTGAGCAGCAATATGTATATAGGGAGTAGTATTGAGCACCGATATGAGGGAGAGTTCAGACAACTCATAACCCCCGTAAACCATGTCTTGCCAACATGGGTACAAGATCATACTTTTTAGATGAATCCTTAGTGACTTCAGGCAGAGCTTAGTGGATCCACTTAGTTGAGGTATTCTATATCCTGACATGATATAGGACAGTTCTTGCAGTGTGGACAAGATGGTGTATCATCAGTTAGCTCATAGTGATGTTGTTAGTAAGAGAAACTCCTAATAGAGTTAAAGTGTATTTTTAAATATTACACATTATGTTAAAGTTCATAGAATGAGAAAGTATTTTGTAAAGTTAAATGGTTTCATTCCTTTACTTCCTTACATTCAATTGAGTTTATGTTATACCTATTGCAGTCCTTCCTTTTAGTTATTTTGCTTCAACTATATAACATACTCGTGCATTCAATATACTGATGTCATTCGAACTGCATTTTTTATGATGCATATATAGGTGTTCAGGATCATCAAAAGGTGTTTCTTTGAGATCACTTTGCGCTACAAACAGTTTTGGTGAGCCTCTTTGCTTTTCGGAGGATTTCACAATTTACTTTCATGTTATTGTTGAGTTGTCATGGGTTTTGTCCCGACTTCTATTTTAGTAGAGGCTTTATAAATAGTTAGAGTTGAAGAGTATTTTAATATTTCTTTTTTGTTTAAGATGCTTTGAGATTGTATTGCAAAGTATTATTATTATTATTATTATTATTATTATTATTATTATTATTATTATTATTATTATTATTATTATTATTATTATTATTATTGCAATTAAGTATTTTCAGACAGTTTGAGTTAAGTATTTGCTTGAGTTTGAGTTTTCTAAATTCTATTTCTAAGCTTGTTATCGCTTGAGTAAATCTTCCGCTAAGTAGTCAGCCAGGCCAAGGGTTCGCTTAGGGACAAGAAATGGTTCTCGAGTGCTGGCCATGTCTAGGGTGTAGGCTTGGGGTGTGATAGTTATAGAGAAGACTGAGGCAACATAGAGGAGGATTGATGCCTTCGAGTTTCGAATGTTAGCTCGACCCCTTACTACACCAAGTGTAGATCATTCCAGATTTATTTGGCTAGACTCCATGCTGATGTTGATGCTTTGGCTACTATAACTTTTTCTACACCTAATCCTTCACCTACGGAGGCCGGAGATGAGGTTTTTATGGCATTATTTAGTGATGTAGACCCCCCTCGTACAGCTGGAAAGTGCTCACAAACTGAGGTTGGTATTGATAAGGATGTTGAGTAGCATGCACGAAAGAGAGAGCATCATGAAATTGAGGCGGCTCTACGATAGTCTAGAGTTGATAAAGATTTGAGATTGGAGAGACTATGAAGCAGGCAACCAGAGCATCGACTACGGAGGGAACTAGTGATAGAGATCCTTAGATTATTTCAAAGGACATTATTTATGGCATCCCACAGACTAATACACATATGCACATTTTTGCACCGGGGTCCCCACAATTAGACCCATATGCCTCTGTCTAGTTCTTTGGCGCTTAGGTACCACATTTTTTTCTTCACCCTCGAATCTTTATTTTTTTGTGCATTGGGGACATTACACATTCTTTTTTGTGGGGGTGGGGTGAATCTGTTAAAAGTGTGAAGGGTGAAGTTTGAATAAACATAAGACTCTAACTATGCCTTGGGGTTTTCTTACATGTGTTCTTTTTCCTCAAGGACTATTTAATTTCTGTTGAATCGGCATGTTAGGATGTCAATTGTAAAAGTAGACTAGATACAAAAGCATAATGATAGTAATGAAATTGATATCCCTCCAAATTTTTGTGTTTGTGTTGTATCTGTGTGATTGATAAATCAATTGTGTAGGATCTTTTTATGACAAGATAGGAATCGATAGGATAGCATGACTTAAATTGAAGCATTAACTAGATACACTGATAATTTGATAGTGAAATGATGTGCCATGTGTGTGTGAGATTATTTGCTCATTTGTACAATATATGCCAATCTAGAACTTTCCCCGTTAGTCTTGCTAAGATGATTTAACTGTTAATTAGGAAAGGATCATAGGCCACTATTGAAACTAACTCGACTAAGCCTAAAAACAACCAACCAAATTAAAATGCTCCCTTCAATCCAAGTAGATCCTAAAATAAACCATTTTTTCGATTTAACCAATTCACCTTTCCCGTGATAATTGTTAACTTTTGTTTTAGCCCTGATCTCTCTTTGGACATTGTGCACCTCAACTCAGGCTAAAAGCCTAAGTAGAAGGTGACTACTATAGAGGAAAACAAGAAAAGATAAGGGGTATGAAAAGAGTTATGTATTGAGAAAAGAGAAGAAAACAAGATGGTGTGGCAGACTAAAGAAAATAAAAAGGTAAAAGAATGAAATTTTAAAGAAAAGTTTGAAATGAAAAACAAAAGCAAGTTAAAAGTCACACCCAAGTTTTAATGAAAAATGAGGAGAAAAGAAAATTAAGGAGAAACTCGAATTTGTTGTAGAAGAGGAAAATAGCCAATGTAATGTCAAGGAGGGAAAAAAAGTCACTTAAAACCTAAATACACCACACCTAACCCTAAGCCTACATTATAAGCTAAGAAAGTCCTATGGTGATCCTAATCTAACGGTTTGAGAGTCTAAGTATAGAAAATAAGGGCAAACCTATGGTATTGTGCATGTATTTAATTGAATTCAATTGTGAGAGTGAGCGTATATTGGGTCTGTGGAATTGAACTATATATCAATATTTGTGTGAACAAAGGGATTTTTTCATGGTAAGGGAACATTTTACAATGTCAAAAAGTTGGTATCTTGGTGATTATTATTTATGTATGTAAGTATATCTATTAGGTATGTCTATGTCATGAATTGATCTACATGTGATGACTTGTTTGAACGCAAAAATTGCAGTGTGTTAAAAAAAATGAAATGGAGGATAGATGGTTGAAGATACTGCCATGTGATTGCTGGAGTTCTAGGTTACTGTTTGCATTGTGTCATTTTGTGTTAGTAGTGGCACTCAAGGATAAACAACAATTTTAAGTTGAGGGTGTTGATGTACCACAGATTTATGGTACGTATAATGCTTTAAACTTGGAGTTTTGCATGTGTCTTAAGTATTTGTTAGTAGATTTGGTAGTTTTTTACTTGTATTTTGCAGGAAAATAGGTTTTGGGCAAGTCGAGATGAGAGAAAGGTGAAACATCAGTTTTAGAGTTTTATCGACTCATCCTACGAGCCATAGGAATGTGTCATAGACTGAAGCAGTGAAAGCTAAGTATAAAACGACGAGACCATACTATGAGCTGTAGGAACTTCTACGAGTCGTAGGTATGATTCATAGGAAAGATAGAGATTTTGAGCTCCAGTACTTGAACTACGAAAGAGTAAGACAGGTCATGCAAAGTTCTACGGGTCGTAGAACATACCTGTAGAAAAGTCCAGAAGTTAGAAGTAAAGGTGCTGTTTGACAGAAGGTCTCAACAAATCGTAGGAATTCCTATGATTTATAGGACCAAATCATGGAAGTGACTGTCGAAGCCAAAATTTTCTATGTTTCCTTTGTTGACTTTGTTTAGGATTAAATGTATATAAATGGTCATTTTATTCTCGTTTGTTTTACAGTTAGACAATTTGATATTTAGTTTTTGGTTTTGAGAATTATTTTGGTGAACATTTTTTCCATTTAATTCTTGAAGTATCGGTTTGATACAATCTTTTGTTCGTTAATTCAAGATTCCAGAGTTTATCTACTCTTATTGTCAGTTCATGATTTGTTTTAACAAACTTATTGTGAATTGTGATTACTCAAACATGAGTAGCTAAATCTACAACTAGGTTTGTGGGAATCATGAGTAATTAATAATTTAGACCTAATAATTAGTCATTCTTGAATAATATTTATGCATGTATTGTTGATCTCTTCACTTTGATTGCATTTTAACGGTGCACAATGTTTCAACCTGCCTTATTCCTACTTTTTCGACCAAGAAGTAACAAATAGAAAAAAATATTAAACAAAGAAGATTGAGTGAGTTAATGCATTATCTAATAACTTGAACCATATCTGTGAAGGCTAATCTGGGTCAAGGGTAAGGGTTAGTAAAGCACACACTCGTAGATCGATCAAGTTGCTTGGTGAAATTCCTTATTTGGACGACCAATCAATTTGGAGATACATAACTTACCAACCTTGTATGTTAAAAACTAGATAGGATTACTACTAGAAGGTTTACTGCGTTAAAGACTTGTGGGTAACACATACACCCTAGTTTCATCTTCTTTTGACTTAACAAAACATTTGATCATGTTTACTTGGTTACTTATTATTCAACTAAATCAATATATCTTTTTTTTTTACAAAACCGCTATTTTACAGAAATAATCTTACTAAAAGTACAATCTACTGTTAATTAGCCTAAGTCTTGACCTCATTCCTCGTGGTATCAACCCTAACCTCTGTTAGGTTCTTTATTTGACCAACGACCGCTTATACTTCTTTAGGAAGGTGTAATTTGGGCGTATCAAGTTATTTGATACTCACTCATTGCTTCTACTTTTGTGTAGGCTACGAGCCCGAATCCGTGTGATTATCCTTTTTCTCTACTTTGTTTGAGGTTTTTCTGTGGATACTTGAGAGGTAGTTGCTTGTCATTTCAGTGGGACCACTTGTTCCATATTGTGTTCTTGTTCTACTCTAGAAACAAACATTTGAGACTTGCAATTTCTTTCAATTTAGTTGTAATACTTTAGTGGTTTGTTGTAACACCCCAAAAATTTCTAAGCTAACGCCTGGACCATTTTTATTTACATGTAAGGTTGTATCAGATGATTCTTAAATTGCTCATATGTGTAAAGTTCAATTCCTTAGTGTGGGAATGAATTTGGATATGAATTGAGGTCATTAGAATCTCCTAGCACAAAGTCGAGTTGAAAGCTTTCTTACCGAGTAAGTTTTGATGTAAGATTTTAGTTAGGTCAACTTCAAACAATCATATCTTCTAGCACGTAATGAACTAGGTGGACATACCTACCAAATTGAAGGTCTTTCATTCCTCTTTCTAATGCCACCAAGTTTGCATCTTTTCGAGTTTGGAGTAAAAAGTTATGGTCCTTTTACCAGAGACTACCGCCAAAAAGTTTCCTGAGTTAGTTCCTACGACTTTTTTTTACGGGCCGTCAAAATTTCAATGACTCTACTGTCAAGTTGTCACGTCAGAGAATCTAATTTTTGGGAGTCCAATTCCTACGAATCCATTCTATGGGCCGAAGGAACTCTGATAGGCCATAGTTTGGACCCGTAGAATGGACTTTTGAGCCTAAATTTTTTATAAAGTCAACATATTGGATCTACGGTTCGTAGAAACTTCTATGGGTTGTAGATTGGACCTGTAGAATGAAAATTTGAGCATTAAAGTTCAATATAAATTTCACGGATGGGACCTACAATCTATCAGTTTTAAGAGGGGTAGTTTAATCTTTTCTCAATCCTTCTAAGACTAAACCCTAACTTTTTTACACCTAGTTAAGGGTTTAGAAAGTGTTAATTAGTTATTTTGTGTTCATTAACACTTCAAGTCTTTAGAGCAAGGTTCTAAGAGGAGAAAAAGCTAGGGTTTTGAGTGTTCTCTGAACTTCGTTGATTTTGCCAAAAACTTTGTTCTTCCAGATATATAAGGCTATCATAGTGTTGGACTAGTTCTTCCTTACACCCTACATCTATTTTATATAAGTAAACGAGTAATCTAGGGTTATATCCTTATATGAGTTTGATGTTGAGTTCTGAGTTCTTAAATTTTTAATTTTAAGTTTCTATTCCTAATTATTGAGTTGTTGTATATTGTGCATTGAGATTTTTGAGTTGATTTTTCATGTCTATTTTTCAGCATGAACCCTGTCCCTGAGTATTCATTGAGTTCTTACTGAGGATCTTTCAAATAAACATAATCGTTTTAAATTGATATTTTGAGAAAGAAAAGAGGAGTTTTGAGAAAGAATTTTTTACATGATTTGAGTAGGAGTATAAGGGAACTAAGTATTCCCAAATGTAACACCTTTTACATTGACAAATGAGAAACCTTGTTTTCTAAATGAATAATGAGTTTAGAGATACTTCATATATTACCTCTTTTAAGAGGATATTTTGAGCAATTACCCAAAACCAGAGAAAGGGTATGTTTTATACATTTGAGTATGAGTATACTTTATTGGGTGTAGTATTGAGCACTAATATGGGGACGAGTTTTGACAACTCAACATCCTCATAAACCATGTCGCCAATATGGGTAAAAAGGGTCATACTTTTTAGATGATTCCGTATTGCTTAGTGGATCCACGTAGTTGAGAGGTTTTATAACCCGACATGGTATAGGACAGTTCTGGAAGCATGGGTGAGATGTTGTATCATCACGTAGCTCATAGTGATGGTTATCGGTTAGAGAATCTCCCAATTAGAGTTAAAATGTATTTTTATATATTACTTACTATGTTGAGTTCAGAGATAAGTATTTGTAAAGTTATAAATGATTTAACTTTTTATATCTTTAGATTCAACTTGAGTATATTTTATCTCTTGTAGTCCCCTCTATCAGTTATTTTCTTCGGCTATATTACATACTCGTACATTCCATGATCTGATGTCATTCTACCTTCATCTTTTTATGATTCAGATACAGGTTCTCGAGATCATCAATAGGCGCTTCGTTGAGATCACTTTGCACTTCAGATAGCTTTTGGTGAGCCTCATTGCATTCTGTAGGACTTCACATTTACTTTCAATTTAGTATCTTTGAGATGCCGTGGTTATTGTCCCAACACCTATCTTACTATGTCACGACCCAGATTGTCATGATTGGCACCCACACTAACCCTCCGGTGGGAGAACCATTAATACTAATTAGCTAACCAAAGAACTAAACAACTTAATCAAAACTAAGGCATTTAAAGATACGGAAGCAAGTTTAAATGCAAGAGTCAAGTAGAGTTCCCATAAACTCCGAAAGATCTAACAAAACATTGCGGAAATTATTCCCTAGAACCTGAAAGTCAATGTACCAAAACTTTAACAAAGAACCATAGTCTAAAGAAATTGGTACAACTCAAACTAAACAGGAGAATTATCTAAAGAACTAGTCTAAGTCCGAAGAAATGGACTATACAAAAGGAGAACTCAAGGCAGCTCGGAAGAATGGGCTCACCCTTGAATTTGATGGTGATCATTGATCTTCTAAACGAGGTATGTCAATAGCCGCTTAAGGATGCCCTGTACTCAACAAAGAAAGAGCAAGTGTAGTATCAGTACACAACCATAGTGTACTGGTAAGATCACGCGGCTATCCCACTAAGTGTAATATAAGCAAGTAATTACAACATTATAAACATGCATACACCGAACATATACAATATCATTTCAAGATTAATGCACAATTCCATATTCTCAACAGTAAGTGTATGCATAACAAGTCATTGGTCCTCTCACGGAACACATACCCAAACAGTTAGTGTATCGGTACGTGGTACCTGATCCTAGTTAATGTGTCGCACGTGACGCCCGATCCCATGTGTGCACCAAAACATGTACCCGATCCAAGTTAGTGTGTCGAAACATAACACCCGATCCATTCAACACGCCACAATCACAATCACAATAACAATTTACATTCTCATAATCATACAATCAAGTCATGATTCATGGCATACAATTATTTAATCATCCTCATTTACTATTAGCGTGCTCAATAATGCAATATTCGTATACATACATGCATTATAATGAAAAAAGTACAAACATATATCACACAACATGAAATCACAATCATCACTTACCTCGAACAAAGCTTGAATCCCCTAAGAAACTTGATTTTCCCCTTTTTGGATTCTTTTCGCTTGTTCTTGGTCTACAACTAATCAATATAATGCTAGGATCAATAAACAAGACTTAATTTCTCAAATATAATCAGTACTATCAACCTTAGATCAAACCCATGATACCATTATCCAAATTAGGGCTTTTTCCACCATAATTCCCAGATAAAAACTTTCCCCCAACAATAATTACCTAACAAACTACGTTCTACGAAATGAAAAACAGATTCGGGAAGTAAAAACCTTATCTTTAGCTTCAAGAATGGTGAAAAACTGTCAAGAAGTCACCTTGGTTCATTTCCTAACTTTCAAGAACAAAAATTGCAGAATAAAGACGTTTTGGGGTTTATTTCCGACTTAAGTTGTGACTGTCCCACTATGGCGGCCCCTATCTCGCCACAGTGACCCCGCCCTGGAGGGAGTAATCCCGCCTTGGCGGCTTGCACAAAAATAGTGAGCTAATTTAATAGTTTCAAACTCCCATTTCACAACACACCTTCGTCCCATGACACTTTGAAAATACCTGTTCACGCTAAGATCAGTTTCGGGAGTTCTACTCGTCCGAATTTGATTTCGTAAAATCGTACATGTTCCTTATCATCTTAGCTATCTACTCATGTGATCAATTTCATAATTAGATCTCTAATTCGTTACCAGATTTCCCTAGACCTCACTGACTCCAATTTCGTCCAAAACTATACTAGGTTAAGAAATTCCAAGTTACTACCAAAAAGTTTTATGACCCCAATTCTTTCTTCATTGGCTTTTCCCTAATGAATGAATCAAGTCGTTATAATAGATACCAATTTATCTATCACTCGTCCCTGAGCGATCAACTAGGAAAGACTAGATAATGTAAGGGTAGAGTAGTATTTGAATCGTCGAATTACTGGAATTGCAACCGGTTCTTCCTCATACTAAAGATCTTTTTTTAACAAAACTGAGTCTCACTTTATGATGTAATCCTTGTCCCCAAGATACTTCTTCAACATGTACACATGAAATACTTGATAAACTCCAGATAAGTTTGGAGGTAAAGCCAATCTACAGGCCACTGTCCCTACACAGTCAAGAATCTCAAATGGCCCCATGTATCGAGGACTAAGCTTGCCCTTCTTGCCAAATTTCATCACCAAATCAACCCCCAAAAGTTTCACATTTTCAGCCTCAAACCAACCAATTGAATACCTACACATCCTCCCATAGCCTCAATGAAGTCATTACAATACTCGAGTGATAACTATTGTTATATGTAAACTTAACTAACAACAAAGCTATTCCCAATAACCACCAAAGTTGATCGTACTCGTGTCTACCACATGTTATCAAGGACCTCAACACAATCATCAGGACGAATCCTTTCTCACATAAGTATGATAAAATTCCAAATCAATACTCGCTATAATTAGAAGCGAACCTGAACCAACCAACACACACTCATACTACCCAAACAATCATAGTTCTTATCACCATCTCCATCTCACAACATAAATTTCCATAAGCTTAAGTTATAAAAAATTGATCTTTAGACATCAGATACTCATCGAGGGATATGTCAAAGCATACAAACCCTCCAACAACACTATCAAAATGCTAGATTTAGTAATTGTAGATTACTTCTTACGAACAGTAGAATTGGACCCAATGATCCCCACGTTCAACCACACATAATCGATACATGACCTCGATGAATAGACAAATATTAAGATTGTCAGACAACCATAGATATGCATGGCTACTCTTCTATAAATTCTCATAAGCAAGGTGGTACATGTAGAACCACTGAAATACTTTTCTAACTCCAAGACAACACCAATATGTCATTTGAAATAACCAAGTCTTCCCAATCATCCCACTCAACCAAGAGAGCATCGCAGGATCAGTACACCTAATCCACCACTAGGGATCCACCCACAAAAGTGAAAACACACGTGAGCATAGCTAGTGAATCATACTCACAATCATCATGAACACTCTGACCATTTACCTTACTCTAAACCAACACTTTTAAAATGAAAACCTTTCTTAGATACTTTAACAATCAAAAGTAATAAACTTTGTGACTCAAATCTGTGTAAGTCCTTTTAAATGCTCAATATCTGATGCAATTGACCATTTCTCACCTTACAAATTCATACCTTGACAAAATATACCACCATGAATGCAGACTTAGAATGAAAAATTTGAAATGTAAATTTAACTGTATAACACAATCCACTTATCTATCAACATTAGCTTATACCTTAAAGATTTTTATGAATTCATGGATCTTCGCTTATCATTGATTTCATCTCCATCGATCTTACAATATCTTTCGCTAACAATTCAATCGTACTCATTACTAAACTCAAAGACAAAACAAAGCACTTATCATCACACTCGAACTAGTGCCTGTACACTCCTTTCTCAAGTCTTTTACAATAGTTTTCAACTAATCTGACAGACTTGTGAAACTATTACCACAGCCACAATAAAGCGAATAAAATCATGATCTCTGAACCCAATTATCTACCCCTCTGAAGATATCTCTTTAGCTTTTGCAATTAAATAAAATATTCTTGCTCTCGCCTCTCTTTAAAGGTTGTACTACATCCCACTACATTTCCTTTAATTATAACTCTAGCTCTTTAAAATTCTATTTGAGTGGTGTCCCACCATCTCTTATAAAATTCCATACAACCACGTTATTCACCAAATATTAGAAAACCACAACCTTAGATACTCGCAAGTCGTAATTACTATAAAAATATTCGCTTAACCAACAATTTTATTATATAGTTGCATCTCGTCACAATCCATCACAAACTTTTATTATCATTACGCTCAGTCAACCTTAACTATCACTATGAAATCAACCTTTTCATCAACATGACACCTCAAAATCAAGTATACTCATCAAATTCAAAGGACCAACCCAATTCTTATACGCACTTTCTTACTAAAATCTTCAATTTCCTTCACCCAAGTATACTCAATGAAATTTTCTTTATCCATAAGCTTGTCATTCCGATATTGATCCACTCATTTATGGCTTAGGATAAAATCACTAGTCCTCATACTAACATCTTCTTTCTTAACAAACAAGAAAGGAGCACCCCACAGGGAAGCAATATGATGGATGAAACCTTTATCAAGAAGCTCCTGATTTGAGCCTTAAGCTCTCTCAATTCTACCAGAGCCACGTGATAAGAAGGAATAGGGATGGGGCAAGTGCCAATTTCCAAGTCAATGCATAATCTATATCTCGATCCGGAGGCATACCAGGCGAGTCAGTAGAAAACACTTCTCTAAATTCTGACACCATAGAAATAGACTCAATAGAGGGAGACTCAACCTCAATATCCCGAATATGATCTAAATAAGCCAAATAACCCTGCCCTACCAGTTTCCAAGCCTACGCGAAAGATATGATCTTAACTGGCTTAGGATTGTACATCTCTTCCCAGTCTAACCTTTCCCTAACCGGGATCTCTAGAGTTACCGACATAGTATTACAATTATGCCTGGTATAATAGGGGTACAACCAAGTCATACCTAAGATTATATCAAGTTAGTCATATCCAGCATAACCAAATCAACTTAAGTCTGAAAATCCATAATCACACAGGACAAACACGATACATATGGGTGACTATGACAAACTCTCCAACTGGGGTGGAAACATGGATGGGGGCATCAAGTACATCACAAACCACATTAAATCCCAAGGCAAACTGAACGGACACATATGAACAAGTGGAACCCGGATTCAAACAAACAGTAGCCATTCGGTCACATATAAGAATAGTAAATGTGATCACTGTATCTGACACCTCAACCTCGATATTGTATGGAAAGGCATAAAATTGAGCCTTGTCATCTCGATAGGAAACTTCCTTGCTTGGCTGCACTGTTCTTCTATCTGCATTACCATTTCCCCGGCCTTGCTGATTTCCTCTTCATATGCCCTGGTTCTCCATAATTGTAACAAACTTAATAACTTAACTAAGTAAGCATTATTACTATTGTAGTAGTCGTATCATGAATCTCTTTGATATAGAATCTATCCAGGAAATCATACTATAGCTTCTAACCTCAATTGGCATAATTTAATTTCATCATTCGCTAATCAACCCATACATGTTATGACAACCATACTAAATGCATTTTCCAAAGTAATGGTGTTCATTATCTAGTCGTCCCTTATCAAACTTCTTGAATCGTATCACCTATAAACTTGAATCTACAAAACTGACCTTAATCCCTTCACAAACAATGATAGTAGCTAGAGAGCCCCACAAAACTCTTAATTTTAGTCACTGAACTAGGTCAGACCCAATTCCTGACTGTTTCAATCTTTTGGGGATCTATCATTACCCCTTCCCTTGAAACTACATGCCCCAAAAGGGCAATTAAAGTCAACCAAAATTCACACTTGAAAATTTCGCATACAACTTTTGTTTTCCCAAGAACACCCAGAATAATATGAAGATAATCGGCATGCTCTTCCTCACTTTTAGAATAAACCAAAATGTCATCAATAAATACTATAACAAACAAATCAAGAAATGGTTTGAACACACCATTTATCAAACTCACGATAGCTGTAGACACATTTATCAACCCAAAAGACAAAGCTAGAAACTCATAGTGCCCATAGCGAGTCTGATGAGTTCAAGATTTGGACTCATTTAGGGCTTTATTTTTATAGGTTTAGTGTCCTCAAATGCTTATTTTGTGCCAATAACTAATGTAAAATCCTTGATTTTCAGGATTATGGATTAAGGAACAAAGCAAGGACAGTAAGTTGCAAAAAGGAACAAAGCCAACTAAAAGTAGGAAGAAAAGAGTACTTGGTAATGGTCAAGTCCATTTGGTGAGTTGCCGAGTGGCCATTTGATAGCCTAAAGTTCTAGTGTGCCAAACCCTGAATGAAAGAACTAAGTTGGCGAGAGAAAGGATCACGCGGCATATTGCCGAGTGGCTTTGCGATGCAGTGTTAGATCGCCCAAAGTTACAAACTTGAAGGATTCTAAAGGCCAAGGAAGAAAGGTGATGGAATTAACCAAAGGGCGGATCGCCGAGTGGATTGGTGAGCCCGACTTACTTCGCCGAGTGGCTCTTAGAAACACATTTTTGGCGACTATAAATAAATTTTAAAATATAATCTGGGAATCATTATTCATTCTCAATAGTTCCTGTGTTCATAATTTTCTAAATTTTGAACTGTGAGACAAGTTTTCCTCCGCTTTGAAGAATTTATGTTTTTCAGTTTTAAGAAATTGAAAGTGGGTCTTTGAGATTCTTCGATTTGGACCTTTGTAAAGATGAAATCAATCTTACCCAGTTGATGAAAACTCAATTTGGTAACGATTTTTATCTTTTTATGAAGTATAGCTAAAACCCCAATTCTTAGGGTGTGATTATGATTATGGGCTGATTTAGTTTATGGGTATTGCTAATTGTTAGTTTAAATGTTTTTTAGAAGTGAGTTCAATCATTAATTGTAGTTTAATTTAAGAATTGTAGTTGTAAATGCAGTTCTACCCTTGTGTTTTTGGCTTACTCGAGAGAGAAGTTTTAAAACTAAGATTATTGAATGATGGTCTGTGGGTATTAGGTTGTCATGGTTCAGGTCGAGAGACTGAATCCTAAACCCTTTTCCACTCATTCAGCTCGAGAGAGTAAATGGACTAAGGTGTAGGTTGGTCTTATTTTGCATGTTTGTCGATGTTCTAGAGAAATCGACTTGATTCGGGGTAAATTGTTCGAGAGAAAGTTTACCACCTCTATAGTCTAGCTTACTCACTAATATCTAACTATTTTCTAATAATGGCAATTACCCATTTGTCTATAATAGCCTATGATCGAATCACATCCCAAGAACCCGTCTCATTATTGTTATTTCGTATTATTTCCTATTGTTTGTAGTTGATAATTTCAAACCAAAACCCCCCCATTTAACATTCGTGTCACCCCCTGATTTGAATGTTGTCTTTATTCAAAAACTTTTATTCCTATGACTTATTTTAGCATACTCATACTTTACTATTGAATCTTAAACACGTACCACTCCCTATGGGATTCGACCCCAACTCATTTAGTTGGGTTTTATATTGACTAGCGATCGTTGACACTTAGAATTGAATGAAGTGTCCTTGAAACATTAATCAAAATGGCGCCGCTACCGGAGAGTGGTGTTGGTTAAGATTCTTTGGTAACATTGAATTTTTTTTGTTTTTAGTTATAGTTGAATCTACTTATTTTTAGTTTTGGTTTGTGTGTTGCTATTTTAAACAGAGGAAATAAGTGTCAACGGAAGCAATGGTAGCCAAGTGGGCTACCAAGATGACATCGGCAACCTCAACGATGTAAATGAGTTGAATGTTAATGACCCTCATCTAATGGGTGGAATTGGTGCCATTCTTTTACCTTCGACTGAAGGGAACATTGTGTTCCACATTACAAGCACCATGTTGCAGCTCTTGCAATTGAAATGATTGTTTGGTGGGTTGGCTCTTAAGGATCCACATGAGCATATAAGAAACTTTGTTGATGTCTGCGAGCCGTTCTCCTTCAAGAACATATCCCAAGAGTTGGTACTTTTGAGGTTGTTCCCATTTTCTTTAATGGGAGAAGCATGTAAGTGGTTGGCTGAATTCCCAAGAGACTCCATCACTTCATGGGAAGAGCTTGTCACCGCATTTCAAGTGTATTTTTCCCTCCTTCGAAGATGATGACACTTCGGGACACCATCCAAAGCTTCAACCATTAGGAGGGTGAGCCAATTCATGAGACTTGGCTAAGATTCAAGAAGTTGGTAATGCAATGCCCAACTCATGGTTTGCCCGACAACGTTTTGCTGCAATATTTTTATCGAAGCCTTGATACGGTGAACAAGGATGAAGCTGACCAACTTTCTCCGGGAGGTTTGGTGCAAAAACCTTACATTATAGCAGCCCAGCTTTTGGATGGTATGACCACATTTAATTAGGCTTGGTACACCCGCGAAGATCAGGTCTCCCATCTCACTTTTAAATTGACCAAGGAGTAGCTTGAGAAAGATCAAGAGAGGGACCAAAACATGGCAAAAATCATGACCTAACTTGACATTTTTTCCAAAACTGTCATGGGAGCTGGTGCTAGAAATGTCAATGCTATGGGTGTTGAGTGTGTAAACCCTGATGAGGCCAAGTTTGAAGAGTTGTACAACGAAGATGTGAACTTCCTAGCCAACCAAGGCGGTGGTTATCGTGCAAACTACCCAAAGCAGGGTGGTAACCTAAGTTGAAATAGGGATGAAGGTTGGAGAGACCGTGATAGAGAGTGGAGGGATCATAATCCTGTTTGGAAGGAAAGAGATGGGGAGAAGGATATGTATGTTCCTCCCCACGAGCGTCAAAAGCCCAAAGAGTCTGAGGGTGGCCGTTCTGAGGATATGCTCTCTCGTATTCTCAACAAGGTTGAGGGGTTCGATAAAATTTTGAAAGAAATGAAGGAAGATGTACCAACTCTTAGCTAGACGGTTACTTCTCATTCCATCTCTATCAAACAGTTGGAGACCCAAATGGGTCAGATTTTGTCTCATTTAAAGCCGATACAACAAGGGGGGTTTCCTAGTGACACTATGGCAAACCCCAAAATTGAGGTTTGATCTAGGACTTGCGTCGTGCCATGACGTTAACTAAGGCACTGCTTGGAAGGCAACCCAAGTTTTTATTCCTTTTTTTTTGTTTTTGGAATAATCGTGTGTTAATTGTACAAGTGAAAAAGTGGAATGTGTTTGAAAAGTGCAGATTAGCGAGCAAAATATCCAATCGGCGACTCGCCAAATAAGTCGGAGAGCCCGACCTGGACCATCGTTGGGCTAAAAAATTTATGAAAATGGAGTCTGTAAAATTCGATGGGCCCATGGACAAGTCGGTGGATCGCCGAACTGGTTGGTGAGCTTGACCTTGTCCGCTGTTTGGACCCCCACATTAACTGGAGGTTTTGTAAAATTCGGTGAGGTAAGTAACCACTCGATGTATCGCCGAGTGGTTTGGTGAGGTTGACTAATATCGCCGAATGGGCTAGAACTGGACAGTTTCTGAAAGGCCAAAGGTTTAAAATTTCAAACTCTTTCACATTCCCTCACTTTTTAGCTTCACAAGATCATACCCACACGCTATAATTCCTATTTTCCCCACATTTGCTCGCTTTATTGTCGTTGATCTATGTTCGGAGTTAGATACTTTGCCACCTAGCTTTTCAAATCATATACTTGGCATTAAAGGTTGGTTTTTCAAACCCCGAACACATATTTAGCGGTGATTAACGTATCAAGACACTTCATCCAATACTAAGTGTCAACGATCGTTCAATAGTAATATAACCCAACTAAGTGAGTTAGAGTCGAGTCCGAAAGGAGTAGTTTTTCCTTTAAATTTGAAGGTGAAGTTGTGACAACAATCTCTTCAAAGAAACACTTGTTACGCCTTTATGGTTTGAGTTTCAATTGTCAAATTTCTCTCCAATTTCACGAATCAACACGAAATAAACAAATAGTAAAGTAGAACTTGGGGAATTAACCGCCAATTGTTGAATTTTACTTTAGAGAGTAAATATTGATGCTCACAATAGGGTAATTTGTTGTGGGTAGGTCAGGCCTATAAAAGATAACTTTCTTTCGAATAATTACCTTTTCTATGCTGAATTCTCTCGAACTTCAACACAAATCGAAAGATTCCTAACCCTTTGTCCTCATCAAATTCGCTCTCTCGAGCTAGATACAAAGGATAGATTTCGTATTTCACACTCTCGAGCTGAAATCCTGGTAACCCACTACTAAGGATGCTAAGGATGCTAAGTTTGCTACCTTGGTTCTGTGCCTCTCTCCCTCAAGCAAGCTCAAAAAACTAAACTTGTTACTCTAAATATGCAAAACAACTTCAAAATGCAACAGCAACTCAGACCCACTTCAAATTAACCCCATTGTTTGCAATTCAACAATACCAACTTCGCAAAACTCAACAATTGTCTTCATATTCAGAACTCCAAGAAAAGAGTTTTAGCCACTCATATCGAAAATAGGAAAAATCAACATCCATCCTCACTCCCATAATTGAGTACAAAATGAGAATTATATGAGGAAATCAACTAAAAATCTTCTCTATTACAAAATCTCTAAGAAAATCTTGCTAAAATCACTAGGAAAAACGTTTGGTAGTGTTTTCTCTCTAAGTAATTTCTTCCATATGTTTCTGAATGAATTTTCTCTCTCTAGCCAGAACTAATTTTAAACAAGTCTAATGTGTCACTGTTTAAGATCACTCGGTGAGGTAAGTCGGGTGTCGCCATCAGATTAGCGACTTGTCGATTGTTCTTCATCTCGCCTTCATTTTTTTCTTGGTCTGGCTACTGTAACTTTAGGCAATCCAGGTCGGGATCACCGAATAACTCCACGATGTGCCTTTTTTCCTTCTATATCTCCCATCAGCACTTGCTTGAATCTTTTTCAGCACTTTTGGCGACCTGATTGTCCTTCGCCGAATAGATTGGCGACACACCGAATAGATTGGCAACACGCTGAATGGAATTGCTGCTCGCTGAATTCACCCCTATTTTAGCTCTAGCATTTTGTAATTTTAGGAGGTATATTGGCAATTTGGCGATTCGCCGAATGACATCGGCAATCATCAGGTCTTCTTTTCTTTATTCCTTTAACTTGCTTTGTTCCTTTCTTCTTCAATTGTGTCCATGCATCGTTGCTAAATCCAAATACCTGAAATTCAAGGATTTACATCATTCATTGGCACAAAACATGCATTTGAGGATACTAAATCTATTAAAATAAATCCCTAAATGAGTCCAAATCGTGGACTCATCAACACCCCCAACTTAATCTTTTGCTAGTCCTCAAGTAAAACTCAAGTTCAACGTTTCAAAAAGGAATGTCTCAAACAGTGCTACACTAAATGCAATTATGAATGCACACAAAAAGACTCAATTTACTCATGTAAGGATCAATTGTCCACTAAAAGATTCAAGTTATGACTTACCACTACCAAAGATTCTCAAGTTCGCAATACTTGCTTCAAATGCAAGTTCAAGCCCAACAAAGGAACTCAAATGCCCTCACACAAAGAATGATTCCATATTCACACATAATGGTTCCCAATTTAAAGCTCTAGAACCAAATGCAACGCTTACACTCACAAAGATGAACACAATGCATGATTTCACCCATAGGGTTGTTCGTATTTTCCAATCAACACTTGCTACAGCTTACTCAAGATCAAAAAGGTCTTTTCAAGGCTTGTGATGGGGCTGAGTGCAAAGGTATGGTCCTTTAGGCTCAATAGCTATATTCCTCATGAAATGTGGTGTGAACAACACTTCCTTTCCTTTTCTTCACCATTTTCATTCGTGCTCACAAGTCATCCCATTATTCACTTTCCATGGACTATTGGAAACCCCATTTTCTTTGTATTTTCACAACTTTATTCCCCAACTTTTTCATTCTTTTTCTCTCCTTTTTTTTTTATGAAGGAGTTCCATTTTTCTTAAAACCATGGGTCAAAGGGGACTTTCTTTCACTTCTTGATTTAACTTTTCTTTTCACTACACCCCTAACTTATTTGGCCTAAGTTGGCTATTCAAACAAACCACAAATCAAAAGGATTATAGGTAATGGATTAAGAAAGGTCACAATGTTATCAAGTTTCTTCTAAGAAAAGGTTAAGGCTCAAATGGTGTTCAAAAGGGGTTCACACACTCACAAGGTAGGCCACAAAAGAGGTATAATATCAAATTGTTTCACACGGACTAAGAGATTGCCTTACTTAGTCAACCAGACCAACGGGGCAAATTCTAGGTGTCATCACACATGGTTCACGGTAAGCTCATCACACAAGGCATATACACCAATGTCAAAACAATACTCCACACTTTCACTAGTGTGTAATGCTTATCATATGAGACCCAATTCGATACTTGGCTAGTCACAACGAGAGAGTTCACATATTGTCTATGCAATTTCATTTGGCCTCATCGTAGCCGTATATTTATTTTTGTTCGATTATGAGCACTATTCGAGTCATCCATATTGATCAAAACTGATACTCAAATTTGCAAGAGAACAACCACATTCACAAACAGGAGATGTGTCATAAAGAGGAGGAGGTTCGTTAAGGACACTGGCCAATTTCCATCCCCCTAAAAGCATTCAACATTGTCCTCAAAGTGGGTAGAGAATGGGCATTACCGCAAATAAAACAACATAAGAATAATAAAGAAAGACTAACAAGAAATGAAAACATTCTAGTATGTAAAAAAGTAGAGTAGGGTAACGACGAATCTTCACTAAATGCCCAGTTGGCGAGAGGGTAAACCAGTCGCCGAATGCTTTGGAAATGTGCCTAATGTTTTTTAGATCATTATTAGTTCCAGTGGACTGCAATCCTAGAGAAGGGCAGATCGGCGAAAATATAAGAGGTCACCGAACAGTTCAGCGACTCATAGAATGGACTCAAATTATTGCCGAACGATCCTTGAGGGACGTAATCAACGTCGAAGGAAAAAGGGCGAGGACAGTAGGGTCGCCTAAGCACATCGGCGACTCGCCAATAGCACGTTTGTCTCTCTAATGATCCAGCTCCTGCAAAATCAACACACACATTATTTAAAAACCCTAACACTTGGGTTGCCTCCCAAGAAGAACCTTATTTAACGTCGCAAAATTATGTGGAAATGCTCTCAGGTATCTTCCAGATACACCACCTCAATCAAAGAGATCTCCTGACACTCTCCAAAGTATAACTTTAAGCGTTGCCCATTCATCTTAAATGCAGGTCCTTCTTGACCCTCAACTTCTATGGCACCATTGGTCAATACTCTTTTCACTCTAAATGGTCCTGACCATTTGGACTAGAGTTTTTCGGGAAAGAGTCTAAGTCGGAAGTTGTATAGTAACACCCAATCTCCCATCTTGAACTCTCTGTTACGTATCTTTACATCATGCCACTTCTTCATCCTTTCCTTGTAGAGAGCTGAACTTTCATAAGCTTTAAACCTGAATTCGTCCAACTTGTTTAACTGCTCTACTCTCTCTTTTTAGGTTTTTGTCAAGTCCAAATTCAGAGCTTTCAATGCCGACATTGCTTTGTGTTCTATCTCGAATAGTAGATGTCAAGACTTCCCAAAAACTAACTGATACGGAGACATACCGATTAGAGTTTTATATGTGGTGAGATACGCCCATAGTGTGTCATCAAACTTTTGAGACCAATCAAGCCTATTAGCATTCAGTGTCTTAGCCAAGATGCTCTTGATCTCCCGGTTTGACACTTCAACTTGACCGCTTGTTTGGGGATGATATGGAGTCGCTACCTTATGTTTCATCCCATACTTACTCAATGCAGCTAAGAACCATTTATTACAAAAGTGGGATCCACCATCACTAATAATAGCTAGAGGAGTACCGAATCTAGCAAAGTTGTAGCGTTTCAGAAATTGAACCACACTTTTCCCTTGATTGTTTGGAAGTGCAACAGCTTTCACCCATTTAGAAACATAATCTACTGCCACAAACATATACTTATTACCAAAGTAACTCACAAATGGGCCAATGAAATTGATTCCCCATACATCAAATAGCTCAACTTCTAAAATGGGAGTAAGGGGTAACTCGTGTCTTTTAGACACTCCACCTTGCTTCTGACAGTGAGCGCATTTTTTTACAAATTCATGCGCATCCTTGTAAAGGGATGGCCAGTAATATCCACTTTAGAGAACTTTAACGGCTGTACGCACACCGCTATGATGGTCCTTAACCGGTAAAGCATGACAAACATGGAGAATTTCTACCACCTCTTCTTTCGGAACACACCGTCTAATGATATGATCTACACACTCTCGAAACAAGTATGGTTCATCCCAAAAGTACTTTTTAACGTGAACATGAACCTCTTTTTTTGGTAAAAGTTTAGCTCATCCGACATTAATCCGCACACTATGTAATTGGAGAAATTTGCATACCATGGAGTTTGTTTGAGAGTTATTGCAAACACTTGTTCATCGGGGAAGGAATCGTCTATGTCAACCTCAGGCTCGTCATTCTGCTTGCCCTCTAACCTTGATAAGTGGTCAGCCACCTAATTTTCGCAACCTTTTCTATCTTTAACCTCAAAGTCAAATTCTTGCAATAGTAGCACCCACCTTATCAACCTCGGTTTTGCATCCTTCTTTGCCATTAGGTAACAGAGTGCGGCATGATCAATGTGAGCAATTACTTTAGTGCCTAACAAGTATGCCCAAAATTTCTCAAATGCATAGACTACCGCAAACAACTCTTGTTCAGTAATGGTATAGTTATGTTGAGCACTGTTTAGAGTCTTGCTTGCGTAATAAATTGGATGAAAAAGTTTGTTGCATTTTTGCCCCAATACAACACCCAATGCCGTTCCACTTGCATCACACATTACTTTGAAATATTCTGACCAATCAGGACTAATAATGACCGGGGTAGATACTATTTTTTTCTTCAAGCACTGGAAAGCCACCATAAAAGCATCATCAAATTAGAATTTCACCTCTTTTTCTAAGAGTTTGTATAAAGAAAGTGCAATCTTTGAGAAGTCTTTGATGAACCTTCGATAGAAACTGACATATCCTAAGAAACTACAAACCTCCTTTACCGAAATTGGTGATTTCTCAATCACTTCAATATTTGCTTTATCAAGTACTATTCCTTTTTAACCATGAAGTGACACTTTTCCCAGTTGAGGACCAAGTTCGTCTCCACACATATTTAGAGAACTTGTCCTAAGTGTTCTAACCACGTCTCAAAAGTATTACCCACAACTAAGAAGTCATCCATAATACCTCCATTGAATCTTCTACCATGTCGGCAAAAATCGATAGCATGCAACGTTCGAAGGTTGTCGGGGCATTACATAATTTGAATGGCATCCTTTTAAAGGAAAGTCCATAAGGGCATGTGAAGGTGGTTTTCTCTTGGTCTTCCGGCGCAATAGAGATTTGGTTGTAATCAGAATACCCATCCAAAAAGCAATACCAACCTCTTTTCGAGAGTCGATCAAGCATTTGATCTATGAAGGGCATGGGGAGGTGATCTTTTTCAGTCCATGAGTTCAACTTCCGGTAATCTATGCATACCCTCCATTCGGTCACCGGCTTCATACACAAGTTGCCCTTCTCATTTGGGACCACTGTGATACCCCATGTTTTTTTGCACTAATTGCATCAGGCTCACCCATTTGCTATCAACAATAAGGTAGATCACACCTGCGTCTAACCACTTTATTATCTCCCTTTTCACTACTTCTTGCATTGGTGGGTTCAATCTCCATTGATGTTCAACACTTAGTTTACACTCACTATCAAGCTGAATTTTGTGAGTACATATACCGGGAGGAATGCCCACTATATCAGCTATGGTCCAACATATAGCTTTGATATGCTTTCATAACACATCAAGAATAGATTTCACCTGCCATTCAAGCAAGTCAGCTACAATAATCACCGGTTGAGTGTTATTTACCCCCAAGAAAACATACTAGAGATGGGAGGAAGTGCTTTTAATTCCAGATGTGGTGGTTCTTCTGTTGATGGCTTTGCGAGAGGACTCTCTCTATTTTTCAAATCAATGTCCAATTTCAATAGAGTCTTTGAATACCCTCCCAAGCCTGAAAGAGTAGATACTACCTCGTCATAACGTTGAATTTCAAATTCATCATACTTAGCAAGCACGGCTTCAAGAGGTTCGCTCATGCACATCAAATGGCTCACACTAGCCACTACCTCATCGATAACATCAACGGTAGACACCACATGAATATCACTTGGGTGTTTCATTTACTTACAAACATTGAAGGTTACTTCATCTTCGTTCACCTGAAACTTCAACTCTCCGCTTTCAACATCCACCTGGTTGCTAAGAATGGTTTTCCCAAAATAATGGGAATTTTAGCATCTATTTCACAATCAAGAATGATAAAATCGGTCAGGAAAATGAACCGATCAACCTTCACCAAGATGTCATAAAGTATCCCCATGGGTTGTTTGATTAAACGGTCAGCCATTAAGAGCCTCATTGTGGTTGCTTTTGGTTCACCCAACCCAAGTTATGTTGTATATCGCATAGGGCATCAAGTTGATGCTTGCCCCTAAATCGCATCAAGTTGATGCTTGCCCCTAAATCGCATAAAGCTTTAGCGAATTGGAGGATGCCAATGGTGCAAGGGATTATGAATTCCTGGGGATCCTCTCTCTTTTTGATCAACTCCTTTGTCATAGTTGCACTACAACAATGGGAAACTTCAATTGTCTCAAAATCCAAGCTCATTTTCTTTGTGTCTAACTCTATCATGAACTTGGCATATTTTGATATTTCTAACAATGCCTCTACAAGGGGGAGATTAATTGACAATGTATTAAACATCGATAAGAACTTCTTGAACTTCTAATCTTCATTCTTCTTCTTCACACGTTCAGGAAATGGGGGAGGTATTTTGGGCACAGGTTGCATGACTTTTGGAATTTGAACGTCTTGTTCCACTCCTTTTTTTGTTCTTTGGCAATGTTTTTATGGCTAAGTAACTCTTGTTCCTTAATGCCTTTATCTTCTTCATGCTTTTGAGCATTTGCATTTCCCATCACATTACCTATTACCACTTTTTCGCTATGAGTAACTACAGCCAACCTTCTAGCATCATTTTCCATCGTTATCTGTGGTTTCAATTGAGCTGATACTAAACTCAATTGCCCTTCAAGTATCTTGATGGCATCGGCATGAGAGTTCACTTTACTGTAAAATGATGAAAAATCATATTTCATCCCTTTCAACAAATCATCCGAACCTTCAACTTTATCAAGTATGCGTGACAACAAGTCATTCACTCGGGGACTACTTGCACTCCCTTTTAATTTTGGGCTTTCGCTCGAGTGAGTATGGTTATCATCATGATCATCTTCCATTCTCCAATAATCATTTTGCTCAGCCCAATCTTGATAGGATCTCCTTTGTTCTTCTCCCTTGTGATAGTTCCAACCTTGATTTCCGCCTCACTGTAGATGGCATGGGTGGAAACCCTCCTCATATCTCTTGAAGCTCCAACCTTGATTCTCCTATGGCCTTGACTAACTGGAAGAAGAACCCTCCTCAACTCTAAACACTCTACAAGTCCCCTTCATGTGCTCTTGTAGAACTTCCATTTGGGTCAACATCTTCTTGATGTTTTCATCACTCTCTCTCTCTCCTTATCAAGTTGTTCTTGCGTTAGTCTAAAACAAAATGGAGAGACTTGATCCTCTTAGGTGTACCACGCTTGGTTTATTCTAGTGATGTCATCAAGAAAAAACGAAGCTACCTTAAATGATTGTAACATTATTCCACCTCGTACCAATTGATGAGTCACCACTTTATTAACCGAATCAAGACTTTGGTAAAAGAATTAAAGTAACAAATCGTTTGGTAACCCATGAGTTGGGCATTTAAGTAGGAGTTTCTTAAACCTCACCCATGTTTCATGGATGGGTTCTCCCTCCCGTCACTTGAAACCTTGAATTTCTTCTCTACGTTTCATCATCCTTGATAGAGGAAAGAAACTTGTGTTAAATGCTATAATCAGCTCCTCCCATGATGTGATGGAATTGTTTGGTAACTCGGCTAACCACTTATTAGTTTCTCCCGTTAAGGACAGTGGGAATAACCACATCCGAATTGATTCTTGTGACACATTTTTGAATGAAAAAAGGTTGCAAACCTCTGTAAAATTTCTCACGTGCTCATGCGGGTCTTCGTGATCTAGCCCTCTATATAGTCCCCTCATTTGGAGTAAGTGAAGAGTGGTGCCAGTGACTTCAAACATCGCATTCTTGAGGGATGCAAATTGCACCTATTCCACCTGATTGAGCTAGGTTGTAGACACTATTGATATCGTCTATACCATCTCGATAACCTGCTTGGCTATCATTCATCTCTTCGTCACTCATGTTCACTGCTACGTAATCCAACCAACTCTTACGCAAAGCAGCCAAAGTTAATTCAACTACAACCAACAAATTTGAGAGTAGCAAATCTTCAATCAAAGAATTCTAAGTAACGCTACTCTCCGGCAACGACGCCATTTTGATTAACGTATTAAGACACTTCATCCAATACTAAGTGTCAACGATCATTCAATAGTAATATAACATAACTAAGTGAGTTGGAGTCGAGTCCCAAGGGAGTAGTTTTTCCTTCAAACTCAAAGGTGAAGTTGCGACAACAATCTCTTCAAAGAAACACTTGTTACGCCTTTATAGTTTGAGTTTCAATTGTCAAATTTCACTCCAATTTCACGAATCAACACAATATAAGGTAACTTTTTTTCTAACAATTACCTTTTCTATGCTGAATTCTCTCGAACTTTAACACAAATCAAAAGATGTCCACCCCTTTGTCCTCATCAAATCCACTCGCTCGAGCTGGATACAAAGGATAGATTTTGTATTTCACCCTCTCGAGCTGAAATCCCGGTAACCCACTACTAAGGGTGCTAAGTTTGCTACCTTGGTTCTGTGCCTCTCTCTCGAGCAAGCTCACAACACTAAACTTGTTACACTAAATATGCAAAACAACTTCAAAACACAGCAACAACTCAGACCCACTTCAAACTAACCCCATTATTTACAATTCAACAATACCCACTTAGCAAAACTCAACAATTGGCTTCATAGTCAAAACCCCAAGAGAAGGATTTTAGCCACTCATATCAAAAATAGAAAAATCAACATCCATCCTCACTCCTATAGTTGAGTACAAAATAAGAATTATTTGAGAAAATCAACTAAAAATCTTCTCTATTACAAAATTTCTAAGAAAATCTTGCTAAAATCACTAGGAAAAGCCTTTGGTAGAGTTTTCTCTCTAAGTAATTTCTTCCTCACATTTCTGAATGAATTTTATCTCTCTAGCTAGAACTAATATCAAACAAGTCTGATGTGTCACTGTTTAAGATTACTCGACGAGGTAAGTCGGGTGTCGTCGATAGATCGGTGACTCGCAAATTGTTCTTTATCTCGCCTTTATTTTTTCTTGGTCTGGCTACTATAACTTTAGGCGATCCAAGTCGAGATCGCTGAATAACTCTGCGATACCCCCTTTTTCTTTCTATCTCTCATATCAGCAGTTGCTTGAATCTTCTTCAGCACTTTTGGTGACCTGATTGTCCTTCGCCAAATAGATCGGCGACATGTCAAATGGAATTACTGCTCGCTGAATTCACCCCCATTTTAGCTCTAGCATTCTATAATTTAGGTGGCATTTTGGCAATTTGGTGATTCGCCGAATGACATCGATGATCATCAGGTCTTCATTTCTTCATTCCTTTAGCTGCTTTGTTCCTTTCTTGCTCAATAGTGACCATGCATCATTCCTAAATCCAAAGACCTTAAATTCAAGGATTTACACCATTCATTGGCACAAAACATACATTTGAGGACATCAAGTGATTTTACTCATTTACAATTGTTTTGATCTTATTGATGTGTGTTGGGCCTCTCTGAATTCATATTTGTGTGCTTGCCTACCTTTTTTTAAATTCGATATCCTGCATTAATTGCCTAAGTTGTTGATTTCTCAAAATTTTGTGCTTTAAAATTGATTTGAATTTTTGGGTTATGCTTAAATCTTGTTAGGTCTAGTCGAGTGAAGTTTGAGTAACCCATAATTGTGTTAAATGACGTACTTTGCCCGATGATGGAATGTAAGTCATCAAATGGACAAATTTGGCCAAAACAGGGAAAGTCTGAGCACCCCGGTGGCATGGGTCGAAGCTTGATTCAATGAGTGCATGGTTTGATTTTGTTTTCGGGGCTGCGAGGTTTATTTTGGAAGTCGGCATGTTGGGAAGTTTGGCGAGCTGGGTTGAGCTCGCCAAACCACTCACCGATTCCTAAACCCCCCTTGATCACCTTTAATTTAATATTTTTTTTATGTTTTTGGTTCTGTAACTTTCGGTGAGAAGTGTGAGTTTGCCGAGTGCACTTGGTGACTCATCGAAGGTCCTCTTTGATCATGGTTTCTGCACCCCTAACCCCTTAAATGTACTATAATTTTCGATGGGCCAGTCGTTGCTCGTCGAATGTTGTCGGCGATTCACCAAAAGGCCCCTCCCATCGACGACATGGAAGTTTTCTAAAAAAAATTGAGCCAATCCTTTTGGCAAGCCCGATCTAGCTCACCTAAGTGATTCGGTGATTCACCGATCGGTTTGGCGAGTCTGTCTGCAATGTGATTTCTGTGATTTTTCTTGAGATGTTTCTAACTTTCCATGATTTTTTGCAACTATGGATAAACCAAAAGTGGCAAGTAGAGACATGCCGCCCTGCAAAAGGACCAAGAGAATCAAAATTAATGAGGACGACAATGCATCCAAGGAAAAGGCTACCAAACTTCCTACCACAGGTGGGAAAAGACATGGGAAAGGCAAGGCACTGACTCCTGCGTCATTGCAGGTCAGCTCCGATAGTGACAAAATTTATGCCACTCACCTCACCACTTCTAAGAGTGAGGGTGAGCACCAGGACTATCAGGCTGCAACTTCTAAGCCTGAAGATGAGTACTATCAGCCTAGAGAGCGGAGATGCGATCCAAGAGGTTGAATGATTCATCTAGGATCAGGACTCCCCAGGCCACCACTACTCCTTCTGCTCTAGCACATGTTGTGGTTCCTGCACCATTTGCACAGGGTCGTCTTCCCCGGTCTATGAACAGACTGAAGACTGAGGGATTGAGGACCATTTAAAGGAAAAGAGGCTATCTATTGACGGGGTAATAGACAGACTTAGAGATTATGAGTTGCTTTAGGTCTCACAAGTTTCAGATCTTCACTAGACGACGTGGCCCTTATATTTCAAATTGGATCCAGGAATTCTACACTGCCTACGGAGCGCTAGTGCCACAAAGGAAGAAGCTTCCCACTAAATTCAAGTCGGTTGACTACGTAATTGTCAGGGGAAAGAAGGTGCTATGTGACAGTACTAACATAAATGTTGTCTTGGAATACACCAATAACATTGCAGACAACTACCAATACAGGATCAAGACTAAGTCCTTGGAGAATATGAAAAGCTAGTTGGATCTTCTCATATCTGATGGTACTCCTAGGTGGTTGGAGGCTAGAACTCTGATAGAAAAGAATGACTTTAATATAGAAGTGTGGTACTGGTTTGGCTTTATTAGCAGCACTATCATGCCATCCCAGAATGAATCCATCCTCCGACACACGAAGGTGACTTGTCTTGGATCGATCATTGCGTGAAAGCACATAAATTTGGGTATGATCATTGAGCAGGAGATGGCCATGAGGGCTAAGCAGCGATAAACTTCTCTCCCTTTTCTAGTATTGATCACTGAATTATGCAGACGAGCTTGGGTGCCTCGAGATGAGAATGAGGATGTGGAAGTGATTCCTACCTCCTGTACCGACATCCAGAGGATTGAGGTGTAGTACTTGAAAGACGAGGCTGAGAAGAAGAAGGTAACCTCGGTGGACTTTTCCCCAGTTATTGATACTCAGACACTACATGCAGAGGCAGTATTGCCTACTCTGGCCCCTGGGCCTTTAGGTACATCTAGTGTTGCCCCTTTTGTTACTCCTAGTTCCTCCACTGCTCCCTTGCCTCCTAGATCCGATACTGTTGTTGCTGCCCAACCCCCGCTCACCCAGGCCACATTATTATGGATAGGGTAGCTAGCCCATTCTATTAATAGTCACACCTCCAAGCTTGAGGCCACCATTCCTGGCATGATCAAGAGGGCCCTTGTGGATGTTGTGACACCCCTGAGGTGACTATTGATACCTTTATGATGTGGATAGCGGTGTGTGAGTAAGACCAAGGGGCCACTAATGAGGTGACGGCCCTAAAGGCCACGATTGCTGAGCTGAGGAAGGATGTGAACCAGCTGAATTCTATGAATATGTCCATGATATTCGAGACCATGTAGATCCACGATATGCTTACTAATACAGATGTCCCTTTAGCTACCACCGAAGATGAGGTTTGAGTTGGGGAGGTAGATGTTGTAAAGTCTGAGGCTAAGACCGATGAAAAACATCTTGGTATTGATGAAGAGCCTTCTTATGAGGGCCTTATAGAATTTAAGGAGGCCATGGTAGATTCAGTTGTGCAAATATGTTTGATAGACACACCCATGGCTGACCTTAGTGGTGTTAGCAGTGCTGATGTGACACCGGGCATTGATGCCCCAACAGATGGAGAGACTGTGTAGACAGGACTTTTCTTTGCCTCCCTTTCTGTCATTTTTATTCACTTTTGGATATTTTTGTTGCATTTGAGGACAAATTACTTTTTATTTGTGTTGGGGTGAGGCATTTCCATACCTACCTCTGGTGATTATTATTTTTTTATATATTGGGCTTTTGTGTTTGAATTTATTTTGACACTGTGTTGTGGATGTTTGAGCTTGCGGCTCCTTGTTTGAAATGCAAATGGTTTTTGACCCTTCTGAAAAATTTGCCATTTCTTGATTGTGTTTAATTGTGGCTGTTTTTGTGCAAATTTGAGTGTCGGTCATAATCAATACCGATGACTTGAATAGTTCTCTTAATCGAACAAAAATGAATGTGCGGCTACGATGAGGTCAAATGAAGTTGCATAGATAATATGTGAACTTTTTGCATCTCGTTGTGACTAGCCGGTTATCGAATGAGTCTCTTGTGATGAACATTGCACCTAGCGAAACTGTGGAGTCTTGTTTGATATTGGTGCCAATGCCTTACGTAATGAGCTTATCGTGAACCTTGTGTGATGACACCTAGAATTTACCCCATTTGTTCGGTTGACTAAGTGATGTAAGCTCTTGAAATGATCTTTAAAATAAATTAAAGAGTGAAACAACTTGACATTATACCTATTTTGTGGCCTACCTTGTGATTGTGTGAACCTTGCTTGAATTCGATGACGATCACTGATCTTCTAAACGAGATCTATTAGTAGCTGCTTGACGATGCCTTGTACTCAACAAAGAAAAAGCAAGTGCAGTATCAATAAACGACCATAATGTACTGATAGGATCACGCAGCTATCCCACTAAGTGCAATATAAGTAAGTAATTACAACATCATAAACATGCATACACCGAACATATACAATATCAATATCATTTCAAGATCAATGCACAATTCCATATTCTCAACAATAAGTATATGCATAACAAGTCATTGGTCTTCTCAAGAAACCCATACCCAAACAGTTGGTGTACCGCTATGTGGTACCCGATCCAAGTTAGTGCGTGACACCCGATCCCATGTATGCGCCAGAACGTGGCACCTGATCCAAGTTATTGTGTCAGAACGTAACACCCGATCCATTCAACAAGCCACAATCACAATGACAATGTACATTGTCATAATCATACAATCAAGTCATGATTCACGGCATACAATTATTTAATCATCCTCATTTACGATTAGTGTGATCAATAATGCAACATTCACATACATATATGCATTATAATGAAGCAAGTACAAACATATATCACACAACATGAAATCACAACCATCACCAACCTCGAACAAAGCTTGAATCCCCTAAGAAACTTGATTCTTCCCTTTTCGAATTCTTTCCATTTGTTCTTGGTCTACAAACAATCAATATAATGCTAGGATCAATAAACAAGACTTAATTACTCAGAATATAATCAGTAATATCAACCTTAGATCAAACCCATGATCCCAATATCCAAATTTGGGCTTTTCCCACCATAATTCCCACATGAAAACCTTCCCCCAACAATAATTACCCAAGAAACTATGTTCTGCGGATCAAAAAATGGATTCGGGGAGTAAAACCCTTACCTTTAGCTTCAAGAATGGTGAAAAACTATCAAGAACTCACCCTAGTTTGTCTCTTAACTTTCAAGAACGAAAATTGCAGAATAAAGATGTTTTGGGATTTATTTCTGACTTAAGTCGCGATTGTCCCGATATGGCGGCCCCCATCCCGCCACAGTGATCCCGCCCTGGCGGGAATAATCCCTCCTTGGCGGCTTGCATAGAAACAATGAGCTAATTTTAGAGTTTCAAACTCCTATTTCACAACACACCTTCGTCCCATGACACTTTGAAAATACCCATTCACACTAAGATCAGTTTTGGGAGTTCTACTCGTCCAAATTTGATTTCATAAAATTGTATGGGTTCCTTATCGTCTTAGATATCTACTCATGCGATCAAATTCATAAATAGATCTCTCATTCGTTACCAGATTTTCCTAGACCTCACTGACTCCGATTTCATCCAAAACTGGACTAGGTTAGAAAATACCAAGTTACTACCAAAAAGTTTTCTGACCCCAATTCTTTCCCCATTGGCTTATTCCTAACGACGAAATCAGGTCATTACATACTATTAGAGGCTTCATAGATAGTTAGATTTGAGATGTCCTCGGAGTTTTTGTTAAACTATTTTACAATTGTTATGTTTATTACATTGATTATTTTTATACGTTTGAGTTGAGTATTGACTTTGGGTTTAAATGATCAAATTTTATTTTAAGCTGCATATTGCTTGAGTAAGTCTTCCACTAAAGAGTTAGAAAAGTCAAGGGTCCACTGGGGATTAACAATGGTTCTTGAGTGTTGTCAACGCCCTGGGTGTAGGCTCGGGGCGTGACACTTGTACACGTGACACTCAAGTTTTGAGGATATTTATGAGTTGACTAAGTTATCTGCATTTATGTTGTTGATATTTTAATTTCTACATTTCTATCATTATTATTTCTGAGTTTTAGCCGGACTTGTCTTGGTAGGATAAGACGAGTGTCCTATTTTTGGGTCGTGTCACATTCCATGTACTGATGTCTCTCAATGTTGCATCATTTATAATGCAGATACAGGTGCTTGAATCATCAACATGTGCTTCATTGAGTTCACTACCTCGCCAGCCTTTGGTGAGACCTCCTTGCTTTCGAAGGACTCCATTCATTATGTTTATTAATAGTAGTAGTAGTAGGTCAATTAGTAACTTTGAGGAAGTTGTGGGTCTTGTCTCGGCACCTAACTTTATTTTAGTAGAGGCTTCATGGACAAAGTTAGAGAGATAGTTCAGTATTTTCTTTAAGATGTTTTGAACATTTTCATTCCCTATATTTAGTATTTTCAAACAGTGCATGAGATGTAGCTTAGTGTTTTCAAATGCTCATTGTTAAAGTTTCCACATGTATGTGTGTAGACTTCCGCTATGTAGTCAGTAACGCCAAGGGTTTGTTAGGGATCAACAGTGGTTTCCGAGTGTCGGTCATGCCTAAGGTGTAGAATTAGGGCGTGACAATGTGAATATATGATGGTCACGTAGGAAAATCGCAAAAAAAAGTTACTTCAAGTGTTTTTTTTATCAGTATCTCTTAATTTGGTTTTAAAAATTATAAATTAATTCTTTTAATTGTTCGTGTGGAGTGCCCAATGACACTATTTTTAAATAAAAAGGAGTATACCCGCACTGTCAGATAATAGTTGGGATGTGTTTCAATAAATAGTTGGTAATAATTCATGTAAGAAACACAAACACATGATAGTTCAAATATGAAACTCGCAAAAAAAGTGATACTTAATTCAAGTGTATGTTTTACTATTATTTCTTATATATCGTGTAATTTTTAACAAAAAGATTCAAATGAACTCCTTGCACCATTGTGGCACCGTCATGTATCCTATCAATAATTTATTTGATTGTTTGTCTTTTAAACCTTAAAAAGTATCAGATTTGAAGTCAAAAACACATCTAAAGTATCCCATTTTTTGAGTTTCATACCTGAATTATCAGATGTGCAAATTAACTTCAACTATCATCAACTATTTTTTAAAACACATCTTAACTATCATGTGTGCGAGTTTTCTACCAAATGACATATTTTCTTTTAGGTTCATCGCATAAAAATGTCGCCTTTTCATAATTGAAAATAATTTAACTTTAAAATGATTGTTTTTACCATTAATGAAACAATTTATAGCTATAGAAATAGTCAAAAATATTTTAAACCAAAAATGATGACCAAAAATTTGAGACAGAGAGTAATAACTAAGTTAACATATTTTTGGTTGGATAATACCCTTTTAAATCCCTAGGATTATGGCTTAATTATATTTGGTGTTGCTACAAATAAGAGGAACCACAAGTTTGTGAATCTAAATTAATATACATTCTTTTTATTCTTTGGAAGGTTAACTAATCAAAAATAGTAAAAGCATAAAAATACTTTAAAAGATTTAAAACCTCCTACAAGAACTCTATCCCTCTTGTTTGATTTTTTTAATTAATTATATAGCAATCATGGAAAAGTTTGATCATTCAACAAAGCAAGGAGAGAGAGAAAAAAAAAGAAGAAAAATTTAGTGGAATTTGAAAAATCCTTCCCAAAAACCCTTCACAGGAAAAATATAAGGTATATTTTCTCTATTTTACTTGGACGCTTTTAACGAAATTTTCTACATTTTTCTTGAATAAACATTCATAAAATTAATGTTACCTATATTATATTTAAATTGTGTTGTTACATCAAATTTAATAGTAATATAGTTCTAAAATCCAAATCTAACATATATTTTACATAATGGGGACGAAAAAACTTATCATGTTATAGTTAATTTAAGGTCAAATGTAATGAATTGCATATTAATTAAAAGGATCAAAATGAAATTATACCAAAAACTAAGGAATGAAAAGTGTTATATATTATCTCTATATTAAGAGAATTATTAAACACCAGCCAACAAGTTTTAATTTCTTTAATAATTTTTCCTAATATTTCTTTTATTTTTTGATATTTTAGGAGGAAAAAGGAGCATACACCATGGAAGAATATAAAATAATAGCAACTATCACCTTGAGAACAATATTGTTCTTGATCATGATTAATTTAAATGTCTCAAATGTTGCAACAGGATTACCAGGTGAAAAAATTGTTGTCATAACTAACAACCATACAAATTACCTTAGTGTTCGTTGCTTTTCCTTCGATGATGATGGTGAAGTTAAGCACCTCAATACTATGGGCAGCTTCAACATCACTGTTAAAATAAAAAAAATCCTCCCCACTTCAACAATGTTCAATTGCTCCACAAACATGGGAACAGTCGTGGCATTTAATTCCCACTATGAGTGTGTTAGCCATTCGGGGCCTTGTGAATGGAGATTTGATGAGAACTTCACGTATCGCCATAGTCCCAAGGAGAAAGAGTGGGTTGCTCGTGAGTACAATCCAAATTATGAGTCACTTACTAGAGAAGGAGTCATCAAAGGGTATTATGTTAACTAAATGGAATTATAAATATCTATTATTACTGAAGATTCAGATAGTTGACTCCAACTTGGTAGGACTATCAAAATGCTTTGTTAGAAAATAGTAGTATGAAATGTAATTTCGAAAAGTAGAATATTTTGTATGAGATCTTAGAAAAATATTTCAAGCTGAGGTCCTTACATAGATACTCAAAAGCTTCGTAGATAGTTATAGTTTTCTTCCTCCTCATATCTCAAAGACTACTCAAATAGTGATTTGGTAAGCGAGCTATGTTGTGTATGGTAATAGTTGTATAACAATATGTACTCGTCAAGTTACGTATTAATGAATTTAGGTTATGTGTATATTTGATGGCATCAAGATACATTTTATTGACTTTAATTCAAATAATGAATCTTTTACTAGAGGAGTCATCAAATGGAATTATGTAAACTAAACCGTAATAACACATTTCAAACAATGAAGATTCAAATATAAAATGACAATCATGAGAACGTGACAAGGGATTTTTTGGCGATCAAAGCAAAAAAAAAAGAACTTTCACAAAAGTAAGTATGAGTCATGTGATTCTATCTAAACATACAAAATTAAAAGAAGTGTTCTCGTACGCCTATAATATCCGTTTATCCTCCAGTTAAGACTCACTAGCACATTATATTCGTACATGGCAAATTCTAATGGTTAAGTAGTTCTTAGGATACACATAAATTGTAATCACCTGGAAGGTCATTTTTATAAATTTTTATAAAATTACCATTTTACCCCTCCTGATATTGACCCTGAGTCTTTTATGTTTGAGTTAGATATTGGTTTTGGACTTTGAGTAAAGAGTTTTGATTTATGTAAGTTTTTGATTTCAAAAGGCTAAAGTTATTACAAAAGGTTTTAGGTGTCTTTTGGAGTTTCAAGTGCTGGAATGAAATTCCATCGTTTCCATTGGTTTCGGAATGTGTAAATTGATCTGAGAGAGTTGTCGGTTTCAAATTTGGAGTCTTTTTGAGGATTTGAAGTCCTAAGTTGGAACTTTGTGAAATTCTAGCCTATTAATTGACTTTGGTCAACATTCGAGGTTTGCATGCTAGGATCGGAAATTCGAGAGTTCCATTATATTCAGGGGATGATTTTAGACCTAGGTGGGCTCTTGCTTGAATTTTTAGAGGTCTCGAGCTTGATTTAGCCTTTTACACGTTATGTTCGTTTCTTGTGACTTTCACGAGTTTCGGGTCAAGGAGAATTCAGATTCGTGTTTCGATGGTTCAATTGAATCTAAAATGTTGAGTTTAGTCAAATTTCGTATGTGGTTTTTGTGTACAGGATTCAAGTCATATCTCGAGGGTTCATTCGATAATTTGAACTTGGTTGCTTTTCTGGTACTGGTGCACCTCATTTTCGTGAGGCCCGGCTCGCTTCTGTGATGGCCGTATTAGTGAAGTTCGAATCACTTAAGTGAAGGCTCCCTCTTTTACGGGATTCTCTTTAGTGCTCAGGTGGCTGCTTTTCTGATGTTCACGAAAGCGAATCAATGTTCGCAAAAGCGAAATTAGAGACCCTTTTATTTGAAAATTTTGGGGTTTTACCATTTTTCATTTTGGAAAACCCTTGGAGGAAATTTTAAAGTGATTTTTTATGGTGAATCATTTGGGTAAGCATTTGTAACTCTGAAACTTCATTTTCTTTTTATCATTCATGGATTTTAACATCAAAACTTGAGATTTTGATTGGCAAATGGCAAGGTTTTCCAAGAACTTGAGTTCTAAAGTAAAATGGTGATTGCAAACTTATTTTAATTTCTTTGTCAAAATGGTTTTCACCAATGAGTTCAAAATGCCTTGGTAACATTTTCAAGTAAAAATTTTCGAATTCAAACCTCATTTTCAGAATTGGGTGTTTGAGTTGATTTGACCCATTCTTCAAAAGGTATGAATTAGGAGTAGTTATTTTTGGAATTTTATTGTCATTACTTTATTAAACTACATTATGTGGCTTTGGATATTGTTCAAAAGGGTAAGACTTGATTCTTGGATTGACTTTGATTGAATTGAGGCAATTGATTTCTAAACTTTACTTGTAGAATTCTTGTATTTTTCTTCATTGTGTGTGTTGGGGAGTAATGGGAATTAGGTGATGGGTTCATTTATTCCACTTGATTGATCTTAATAAATAGGAAGGGGATTTAATGATAAAATAAGGTGTTGATCATAATCATTTGTGAATTGCTTTGTTGTGGACCCAAATTTGTTGATTGTTGAAAAGCCTTGATAGGGTTGTTGTGGCCTTGAATTGCGTGAATCAATGTCTCTTCCTTATGGTATGAAATTGCTTATTTGTATTGATTGTTGTGCACACGATGAGACATGTTATGTTTATGTCAAAGGGAAATGGTTCAGAAAATTGATATGATATTGTGCGAAGGGAAATGGTTCCGGCTAGTGATATTGTGCCAAAGGGAAATGGTTTCGGCAAGTGATATGATATAAAGTCGGAGGAAAATAATTTCGGCTAGTAATATGCTATAAAGCCGAAGGAAATAGTTCCGGCTAGTGATATTGTGCCAAAGGGAAATGGTTCTGGCAAGTGATATGATATGAAGCCAAAGAGAAATGGTTCCGGCTAGTGATATGATATAAAGCCGAAGAAAAATAGTTTCGGCTAGTGAAATTGTGTCGAAGGGAAATAATTTTGGCATGTGATATGATATAATGCCGAAGGTAAATGGTTCTGGCCAGTGATATGATATTGTGTCAATAGAAAATAATTTTGGCTAGTGATATTGTGCTGCTGGAAAACCAATTTTGGCATATGGTCTACTATAACCCAAATTGAATCATGTTGTCGCCAGGTGCGATGTAACCCAACAATGAAGTCCATATTCAAATCTTTCCACTTCCAAGGAATGCTAATATCTTGAGATTATTCTACCGACTTTTGATGCTCAACTTTTACTTGTTGACAATTAGGAATTAACCATAAATTCCGCAATATCCTTATTCATCCCATTCCACCAATAGACCTCCCGCAAATCACGGTACATCTTGGTGGCTCCAGGGTGAATGGAATATCTAGAACTATGGGCTTCTAACAAGATCTGCTCTCTCAAGTCATCTACATTAGGAACACACAAATGACCTTGATATCAAAGCACACCATCTCTCCCTTGAGAGAAAGCCTCTACGAACTTTTAAGCACCACTTTCTTCAACTCAACCAAAGTCAAATCAAGACCTTGCTTGGCTTTAACATCTGCCACAAAAAGGGATTTTGAACTGTTCTGAACCATAACACTACCTTTGGTAGAATCAACTAACCAAACACCCAACCGGGCCAATCTATAAACATCTCAAACTAATTCCTTCTTATCATCCTCAATATAAGCAACACTACCCATAGATAACCGACTAAGAGCATCCGCCACCACATTCATTTTATCGGGTTGATAGGGAACACTCATGTCATAATCCTTTAATCACTCAAGACACCTTCTTTGATGAAGACTTAGATATTTCTGTTTGAACACATATTGCAAACTCTTGTGGTCAGTAAAAACATCTACATGAACACCATACAAGTAATGCCTCCAAATCTTTAAGGCAAACACAACCGCCACTAGTTCAACATCATGGGTAGGATAATTTTTCTCATGAATCTTAAGTTGCCTTGAGGCATAGGCAATAACTTTCCCATTTTGCATAAGGGCACATCTTAACCCAATTCGTGAAACATCACAGTAAACAACAAAACCATCAAATCCTTCTGGTAAAGTCAACACCGGAGCGAAAGTAAGTCTATCTTTTAATGCTTGGAAATTCTTCTCGCATGCTTCCGACCATATGAACTTAGCCTTTTTTGAGTCAATACCATCAATGGAGAGGCAATTGAAGATATTCCTTCCACAAACCATCTATAGTAACCGTCTAAACCCAAGAAACTTCTAGCATTTGAAGGGGATAGAGGTCTAGGCCAAGTTTTAACTGCATCTATTTTCTTAGGATCTACCTCAATACCCTTACCGAAAACAATGTGAAGCTGTGGACCTTAACCAAAACTCGCATTTTCTAAACTTTGCAAAGAGTTGTTGGTCCTTGAGGTACTGAAACACAATCCTCAAATAATCAGTATGCTCATCTTCACTCCTTGAATAGATCAATATATCATCTATGAACACAGTCACAAACATATTGAGGTCTTGTCTAAACACCCTATTCATCAAATCCATAAATGTCGTCGGAGCATTATTCAAACCAAACGACATTACCAAAAACTCATAATGATCATATCGAGTTCAGAAAGCCATTTTTAGAATGTCATCTTCCTTTACCCTCAATTGGTGATAACCCGACCAAAGGTCAATCTTAGAGAAGTAACTTGCTCCTTGTAGTTGATCAAGCAAATTATCTATCCTTGGAAGGGGATACTTGTTCTTAACGGTAACCCTGTTCAATTGTCGGTAGTCAATACGCATATGAAGCGAACTATATTTATTTCAAACAAATAAAATTGGAGGACCCCATGGAGAGATGCTTGGTTGGATGAAACACTTATCCAACAAATCTTTCATTTGCTCCTTTAATTCCTTAAGTTCCACTGGATCCATACGATAAAGAGGAATAGGGATAGGTTTCTTATATGGGAGAATGTCAATATTGAAGTCTATTTCCTTTTCGGGAGGAACACTGGGTAAATCATCGAGAAATACTTCTGAAAACTCGTTAACAACGGGGACCGACTCAAAAGTGGGGGTTTCGAAATCCATATCCCTAACCCCAACAATATGGTATATGCAACCTTTAGAAATCATATTTCTAGCTTTAAGACAAGAAACAAATTGACCCTTAGGTATAGAGTTTTCCCCTTTCCACTCTAGGATGGGTTCAATTGGAGATTGAAACTTGACTACTCGAGTTCTACAATCAATAAAAGCATAACATTAATGCATTCAATACATACCAATGATAACATCAAAATATATCATATCAAGCTCTACAAGATCAACGTAAGTGTCTCTATGGGACAAGGAGACGACACTTTATATAGACCCTCTTAGCCATAATAGAATAACCAACTGGGGTAGAGACAGAAAAAGGATCTAACAACACATCGAAAAGAATACCAAATCTCATGGCCACATATGGCATCAGAAAAGACAACGTACCACTGGGGTCAAGTAAAACATAAACATCAAGTTGGAAGACTTTCAACATATCGGTTACCGCATTGGTAGAACTCTTTTGCTCATGACGAGTTTGAAGTGCATATAATCAGTTTTGCTTTAGAGAATTTGAACACAAACCACTAGGTAGATATTGCTTATCTTCTCTTCCTTTAGCCGTAAGCGATGGACAATCCCTTATTTTATGACCACTTTTACCACAACCGTAGAAACCATCCATGTCGGCTAAGCACTTACCCTCATGTTTCCTTCCACACCTAGCACAAATAGACAATGAAGATCCACTACCATTCCCTCCTTGAGGCTTAGGGTTAGACACCATATCTTTGTTGAACTTAGGAGGAGCATTGCAGGAACCTTAACCGGAAAACCTTTGTCGAAATTTTGAACGACCGTGTCCATCAGACTTTCAATATGAGAAGTTACCATCACCTGCTCTTGCCTTCTTTGTCTCCCTAGATCTTCCCCTAAGTTTCTCCTCTTCAATTTGTTGAGCACGAACCATAAGATGAGAAATGTCCATATCATTGATAAGCATGCCAGTACGACATTTCTTAACCACTATTTTGGACACACCTGAAACAAACTTACTCATTCTTTCCCTAGCATCGACAATCATAGTAGAAGCTTCGTTGATGCCACTATTTTGGATACACCTGAAACAAACTTACTCATTCTTTCCCTAGCGTCAACAATCATAGTAGAAGCTTCATTGATGCCACTTGCAGGATTTCACCTTTACCTTAGAGTTAGTAGTTTTGAGATGTCATGGTTCTTGTCTCAATATCTTTCTGTAATAGTAGAGGCTTCATAGATAGACAAAGTTGAGTAGTTTCAGTATGTATCTTATTTGAGTTGTTTTTAGAACTCTGAGTTCATCTATTGGGTATTGTTATTTTAAAGTTGAGTATTTAATTTTATTGAATTTATTTCAGTTATAAGCTTTTATATGCTTGAGTTAGTCTTCCGCTTATAGTCGGTCAGGATGATGGTTTACTTGGGGACCAACAATGGTTCTCGAGTACTGGCTACGTCCAGGGTGTAGACTCGGGTCATGACACGTAACATGGAATGTAGGACCCCGAGAGGCCCAACATAGGCCACTTAGCATATATCATACAAGATAATATAAAATTAAGAGATTTTAAAAGACAATTTCAAAAAATACGAGTTTATAAAACGTTGAGGAAGTCTAACATAGTATCAAAGCCATCTAGTAAACCAAAAGTGATCGGGACGTAACCCATACATCACATACAATACTGAAAAGAAGTAAAGACAATATGAAATAAAGGCTCGGTCCTCAAAACATGAGGACTAACCAATCTTCAACTCTATTATAGTTTACTCTAGCCACGGGGATGCGAACCTGAAGCGTCGGACCCTACATTTTAATAATAATGTAGGCAAGAGTATGCATTAGTACAAGAATGTACCCAGTATGATAGCAATGCATAAAAGTATGAAATCATGCTTGACCTTTTCATGACATGCAATGATCAATCTAAATCATAAAGGTAAAAGGATTAGAAAACACAAGTCATAAAACATGGTCAATACAAGCTAACATATTTAAAACATTCATGAGATACTTTTACAAGTAACCTTAGTTCATTATTGTGGGAGATTTAACTTTAACCAACATTAAGACCATGTGAGCTATTAACATGGAATCTGGTATCTACCCCACATAGAAAAAGGTATCCTACTTGCCAAGGTAAGACCATGAACTTCTAGCTTATGTTGATCCACTAGCTAATGTATATTTAAGAAAATCATCCTATGGGGGCACATATGTATGGGATAAGGAAATTTCTACTAGAAATCCGGACTCAAGCTACAAAAGTGCTTCCATCTCAACATCCTCTCGGTGCTAAGTGTAAATCCCACATAATAGTCATTAATCTTAACTTGTCTCATTATCCATGCAAAGGCACAATTAAGTAACCAATCCAAGCTAAACTCATATTATCATCCAAGGAAAGTTATAATTAAGCAACAAATCCAAGCTAGAGACATCATTAAAATAACTCCTAAATCTTGATTCAAAGCTTAGTTGAAAAACCTTTCAACTCTAAGAATCTTTTATGTGAGAAAACCCTTTCATAATCATGTTTCATGTGTATGTGAGAAATCTTTTCACAATAACAAGAATCATATTGATACTTCCCTCTCAAAGCATCCTTAAAATATTTACATCATTTTCATAAAGAACATGCATATCTTCATAAACTCATCTTTCATGATTCAAAAGCTTCATCATATGATCAATTCTAGAAAACATGAATTTCACATGGGTACATAAGGATTCAACTTGGAAACATGCAATTTCTTTAATTCATGGATAAAAAGACATAAATCAATCAATAATATCATAATTGAAAAGAACCCATGTCAATTGAATAAAACCCTAACTCAATTGGGGGAATCTAACTTTATAAAATTGGAGAATTTAGGAACCCTATGGAGGAAAGGACTCCATAGGTAAATACTATCTGAAATCTATGGTGAAATTGGAGACTTGACTTGAAACCCTAGCCTTCTTCTTCAATTTTTAGAGAGAGAAATATTTGGGAGGATGAACTTTGTCAATCTTTTGGAATTTTGAGAGAATGAATTGAATTGAGTGATTTTGGGGGTAAAATCATTATATAGGGCTTTGGTAGAAGGTAAAAGACATAGTTTTGATTAAAACAATTAGGAAAGACCCAAAAGCCCCTGACTTTAAAGCTGACAAAATGAATTTAAAGAGGCCTAAACAGCCCGTCTAACGGGTCATGAAGAAACTTTGTCTGACAGAGCTTTACTATTTTGGGCATAACAGTTTGCTCCGAGCTTGGAATCAGGCGAACTTGGTGGCATTCGAAAGAGGACTCAATTATATTTAATTTGATAGGTCATAGGGCACCTAATTCATTTTATTCTAAAAGATATGATCGTTTGAAGTTGATCCTAAACTCTGATAAACCCCTTTCACGGATGACTTCACGGTCCGTGTAAAGCTTCACGGGCCATTTAGACGTTTGTGGTCCTTAACCACTGACTAAGGGAGAACCCCCTCTGATTTGACCCATCTGGCGACCCCTTTGATGACCCGTCAACATCACCACAAACCGTCTGGGCATCCGTCAAGGTGAAGCCTACTTGGGGCAGGTTCTGGAAGACCTCACGATCAGCCAAACAGATCGTGGTCCCTTACACGGCCCATCTAGGGCTCCATGGAAGGTTTCATGGTCAACTTTTGGGTTCTTGACCAACCCACTTAACCCTTTTATTGCCTTTATCTAATCTGAGGTGTTATATGTGTCTTCCTTTTACAATGAGTCTCTGAATCAACAAAATCTAAAAAATTATAGAATCCCAATAAGAAATCAAGAATAGTGACACCTATATTGATAGTTTTGGAAATCAGGTCCAAGTCAACTCAAAAAGTTAACTACGATGGTTAAGGGTAAATCTGGATTTTTCTTATAAATCATGATACCCAAAGCTTTTGGAACTCACAGGTGAAAATCAATTCGAAAAAGAGTTGAAATCAAGATTTAAAATCCCATTTTTTTCTAAAATCCAAGTTTCTTGAGAAACCCACAATGTTTGGAGTCAAAATCAATGATTAAATGTTAAAATCGTCAAATAAGTAATGGGTAATGAAGGTTTCGAGTCAAAATCGCTTACCCAATTAATGAATCTTGAAATAACCTAAATCATGCTATTAGGGTTCAAATATGGTGAAATGGAGAAGAAATCTCGACTTTTGGAATGTCATTAACTGCCATGTTTTTACTTTTCGCAAATGTGAACCCTACCCAGTGAATGTGGGAGGTACTCTGCAAAAGTGAATGTCTACACCCAGATACTCCGTGATCCCGATCAAAACCCCGCGAACGCGGAGGCCACACCAGCATACCATTTGCGAATGTGAAGGACAGATCACAAGGCCCTTTGAGAACATGGATAGGATCCACAAACGCTAAGAAGACAATAGACATCAGCAATTACAACAAAACCCCTAGGCACAAAGTTCGTCGAAAGAACCCTCGGGATGTTCAAAATCCCGTACACATAAATCATATATGCTACTCAACTAAACTCGACGTTTTGAGCTTAATGGAACCATCAAAATATGGATTCGAGGTCACCTTGACCCGAAACCCATCAAAGTCGCAATAACTAACTTTCACTCAAAAAAATACTAAACTGCTCTCGGAGCCTTTGAAAATTCAGTCAAGACCTCACCTAGGCCTAAAGTCATCCTACGAACCCAAGGAAATCATTGGATGTCACGACCCGGGAGCACCCCCTAGTCGTAATCGGCGTACTCGACCTCGACGAGGTCTAATACAAGCCTCTTAGCATTCATTCATCACATAGACACTAAAACCATAAGGAATTAAAAACTTTCTTTACCAAGAAAACATTTCATAAAAAAAAAATATAGCAAGCGGAAGACTTTCTAGACTTTATACATGATGTCTCAAAACCATCTAATACTTTAGAGTACAAAATTCGGGACTAATCCCATACACAACTTAAACAATACTAAAAAGACATAAAAAAACATATTGGGTATTGTTCTCGAATATATGAGGACTCACCAAGTCTTCTTCTTTAACACTTAGAAACCTATCAAATAGCCATGACATGTCATCATCTCCAAATCCCTACACTTTAGTCCAAAAAGGGAAAGAAAGGGGTTAGCACAATTAAGTACTAAGTATGGAGACCATGCAAAAACATGCCAAAAAGGACATTTTCAAGGAAGTAAAATGCTTTCATATCATTTGATAAAACCTTTCCTTTACAAGTATAAGAGACATAATACAAGTCAACATTAACATATAAGACCATAGCCAACCATACATATACTCAACATATGTCCATATACAACCCATCCTTAACTTTAAAAGAACACATGTCATTTCATTACCATAAGACCTCTACCTAATATAACCTTAAGACACACTTGAGTGAGACAAGAAGTGACCGCCCATACAACCTCTTCAAGCACACTTAAGTGTTCCCCAAGATTACCTTAGATAAGGACACAATCGAAATGCAAGAGCTAGTTCCATAGGCATAATAAATAACAATATGAGGATGCATAATCAAAGTAAAGTCAAAACATGTTTAAATAAATCTATACTAATAGTAGATATCATATGTGTGTGCACAATCCAACCAATCTATAACCCCAACTTAGGATGGGGGATGTCGTTCACACCCGAACACCCTAGTGGCAAGGTATAAACCCCTCACATGATTGATGTTGGTCACACACCAAGCATCCTAGGTGGTGAGGTATAAACCCCTCACATGGTTGATGGAATGCCATACATCTCATAACTCAAGCCTTAAAGCATCAATTCATCAATTCTCCATAATTGGACATTTTGTCAAACACCTTGAAGGCATGTAATGGGGTCAAAGAGCATGGAAAATAGGGTAGTAATTATGTAGCAAAACCAATGAACAACCTGCAACAACGCCTTTTAACACCCATAAGACCACATGAAAAATCTCCACATCAATTCCAAGTTTATATTCAAGTTCTAGAGTCACAACATGCTCAAAACAATCACTTTTCATGCTAGAATTCACTGTGCAGGAAATTTATACAAGGAACAAAAATAATTTATGAATCTCAACTTAAACCATGAATTAGTGAGTAGAATAGAGTCTAGGCACTATGGGTGGAAGGACCCATGAGTTCAACACCACATACCTTGAGTTTTTATGAAGGTCTTGAGAGTGTCTTCAATGGAAGCTTGGAACTTGGAGCAAGAATCTCTTCAATCTTGAGGAAGGTTTTGGATTAGGGTTTTTGAGAGAAAAAGTGTCTAAGTATGGGAGAGGTATTTTGGGAAATATTTTAGAGGTGAGAATTGAATTAATGCTATATAGGAAATAAAATATGCCCTTGGAAAAATGGGTCCAACACTTAGAAAAAAAATGAGGCGGATGAACAGTAAATTTGCTCTCTGGAAATTGCATTTCCTGCACGAACAGATTTTACGAAAATAGGCATAACTTCTTTGTCCGAACTCCAAATGAGGTGAAATGAAATGCGTTGGGTAGCTAACTCAAAGGGCTTTCCATGGATATGTTATGGGCTACCCAATTATTTGTGTGCTAGGAGATATGACCCTCCAAAGTAGACCCTCGAAAAAAGCTTCACTTGGAAATTTCGGATTTTGATACAGTTGCTCTAAAATTTGGGTTAGACCCATTTCCCACTCAATTTGACCCCCTAAACAAGAATATGAAGTCGGATTTTCGAAAAACAAAATGAATTTTTAGATATAGCTAAAACAAGTTTTTGGTAACTTCCGAAGCACATTTTTTTGGAACTTTTTGGGTTGTTTCAACAAGATCACATAAAACTCATTCATATCATACCTTCACATAAAACTTTACATATAGCTTCATATAGGACTTTACATATAGCCTCATTTATATATAATAACATAACAATACAACAATACTCATACAATGCCCTTCGTGGCCACAATCATAATTCTAAAGCAACAAGCAACACTTCCACCAAAAGTGGATCAAACCAATAAATAACAATTATATCAATACTAAGAGATTAAGCCATCTCACCATTCTCCAAAGCCATAACCAACATTACTCAATTCCCTAATAATTCAACATTATTCATAAAGTAGGTCAACTTACCATCCTTTCCAAGCCACAATCACCATCCTTAATTCTCCATAATATCACAATAGAATAACATAGATAATAGTAGAATTTAACTATACAATACAAGCTAAACATAATCCCATAATCAATATAAGGACCGATTCACTATTTGCCCATTCAAGGCTCAAATCTCATATCCTTCAATTCAACATCAATTCTTCACAATTGAACATATATAATACCATATATGAACAGCCCATACCATACTAAACACAATTTTATAATCATCTACTTAAAATCAATACACCCACTTTATGGTGATATTTAGAGAATTTGAGAAAACATGGGTTCATGAAGATTTCTTTCTTAAAAACCATTAATAATCATTAATAACAATATAAATCATTATTTAAAACCTTTATATGCAAGAACCCATGCTAGAATCGAAATTAGGACTTTAGGATTTTTGAAGAACTTTGAAAATACTTTGAATTGGCTCTTTGATTGAAAAAGGAATCAAAGATAAAGAGTCCCCATACCTTAATATTGAGAAAGCCCACGAAAATTGATGAAAGAAGCCTCCAATTTGAAACCCTAGTTCTTCACCCTTCTTCTTCCTTGAACTTGAAAGAAATATATGAAAGGAGATGGGTTTCTTTTTAATTCTAAGAGGAGTGACTTAAATGAAAGGAATTAAGTCATAAAAAGGTCTTATAGTTGCTAAGAAAGGAATAAAATAGCATAGGGTCAATTTTGGAAAAGGACTAAGGACCCATAAGTCTTAACTTAAAATTTCTGCCCCTTCCCGCCTTGGTTCGCCCTTTTCTTCAGCCTGACAGTGCTTCAATATTTCGGGCATAACTTTTTACTCCAAGGTCGGAATTGGGCAAACTCGATGGCGTTGGAAAGAGGACTCAAAGACCTTTAATTGGATAGGTAAAGGTCCACCTAATTCATTTTGAGCTAAAAGATATGACCATCTAAAGTTGATCCTTACAACTCACTAGTTCAAATGACTAGTTTTCGGACGTCACGGTCATTTCTCATCATTTCATCAAGTTCTCAACTCCAAACTCACATGTGAGGCTCTAGTTTCACTAGTTCATTTTTAGGATCGTTACATTGGAAATCCAATTCGAACATCCAAATTCTGAATGTTGACCAAAGTCAACCCTTGCCCTAATTATACTTAAACGTCCAACGCAAGCGCTCAAATCCATGACATAACTCTGAAATTGAAAATGACAACACTCCTAGACCAGATTCCACATTTTTTGAGTTGATGGAACTAACGAAATTCCATATTCGTAGCTCCGGTTGTTGACTAAACCCACTTAATTCAACTTATAAGTTTCCAAAACATCCAAAAAATCACTATTTGTTTTATTAAATTTCAAAACTAATCCCAAGAATTGATCAGATATGACTCGGAGAAACTATTAGGAGGGGTAAAATGATAATTTTCTAAAAAATTCCAAAAATGACCTTTAGTGTCATTACATCCAACTTCTTCAATTCTTCATAAAACCTCAAATTTTGGCCACATCAGTAACTTATATGTTTTAAAAAACAAAAATTCTAAAATCATTTGTGGGGTTAAAAAAGCCCACTCGTATTATAAAAGTTATTCAAAAAGTAATGAAAATCAGTCCCAAAATTTTGAAAATATGCTTTGATTCGGGTTTTTATTGTTGTTTTTTATACTAGATCTTTGTTCCATAGTGTAGTTTATGTCCAAAATTTCAAGTGATTTGGAGTTGTGGAGAAAATTCAACCATTAAATGATGTTGAAGTTTTGAAACTTTGAAGAAAATTCAAGTGGGACTTGTTAATTTAGGTTGAATTTGAACTCAAAAGATATTGAGCTTTGGTATCTAGTTTGGAGGAAAACTACTCTTGGAATTTGAGGAAATTTCGTGATGATTTGAAGAAGTTGGAAATTTGAGAGTTCTTGCTGTTTCTCATGTTTTCTTGAGGAAGAAGAAGCAAAAAATTATATATTTGATCCAAAATTCCTATTGAAAAGTGTTAAAAGTTGTTTGGGGTCTTGTTGAGGTAAAAATTAATTTTGCAAATCCGGAGTTAAAAATAATGGCATGGATGAGAATTTTTTAACGAATAGCATAAATGAGCCTTTTCTCAAAATTCGATGACATATTTGAGTTTTCTTCCTTTAAAGTACATAACCTAATTTTAATTTTTTTTTAATGTTTAATCATGTATTAATACTTATTGGACTTATTTTATCATGATTTAGTACTTTAAAATTATGGTCATTTTCATTATGACTAATTAATTTGCAATATTTATTTCATACGATTTCATTATTATTTTTTTGTTGAATATTTTAGTGTCATCAATTATCTCATATTTTGTATTATTTTCTTAAGAAACACCTTAGATAGTTGTATTTTGGTAGGACTAAAGAAATATTTGGAGCACAAGTTAATTATTTGTTTATATGAATGCTTTACCGAAAAAACCTAAAAAAAACTCGAAAACTACAGAAACCCAAAAAAATCTGGAAACCCCCGAAAAACCCTATGGTTGAAAAGCTCAAGTTTTTATCAGTTTGGTTTGGTTTATAAATTTAAAAATTCAACACAAATGGTTTAGTTTGATATTTTGAAAATCCGAACCATTCCGGTCATGTACACCCTAATCATGAGTACTTGAAAAGGGGATTTTTGTTCTAAACCAAAAAAAAACTCTCACAAGAGTAAGTGTGGGTTTTGTTTAAATGCACAAAGTAAAAAAGAGTGTTCTTGTATGCTTATGATATTCTTTTATCCTTCACTTGAGACTCATCAACACATTGTGTTTGTACAAAACAAATCATAATGGTAGAGTAGCCCCTAGGATATGCATAAAAGAAGCATTTGTTATTTGTTCAAATATATTATTATCAAATATTATTTTTTGTTCTGCCGATTCTTCATCTTGATATTTTTCTTTAGTTATTATTTGTATATCTGTCTCAGTCATTTATATAGTGTTCATTATCTGATTCTATTAATGAATTATTTTCCATTTAAATGCATTTCGTTTTCTAATAATTCATATATGCTATCTTCACAGTCTAATTCATAATCTACATATTCTATTTGTGTATATTTTTCATTGTCTATTATTATTTCTGATATTTGTTTTTTCTTTGGATTTTTAGGTAATTTACAATCTCTAGCTATATGTCCTAATTTTCCATAATTATAACAAGTACATTCCGTTAGTTTTCTTTTTGATCTATATGGTCTTTTGGTTTTGTAGTTTTTTACATAGTATCTTCTTCTTGGTTTTTTTATATTTATATTTTGATCTTTATTTTTTATTATATTTCTTTCTATTTTTATAATGCCTATCCGTACAACTAAATTGAGGTGTTGTTTTATTTTTGCAACATACCAAGTTTTTTACTAATATTTTTTCCATTTTTATTTCTTCTTTATGTTTTTCACGTAGTTCCATAAACCATCGTTGCAAGAATTTCATTCTAGCTCCTAAGGTATCTGTTAATTCTGCTTCATTCCAACTTTTTATTATTTTTGAATTAAAAAGTTCTGGTAATTTTGTAAAATATAATTTTCTTATTTCTTTACTTTCTTCTGTGCTATATGTTCCTTTATAATAGTATTCTTTAAATGCACATATATATTCATCTATGTAACACATATTGCATATTGCTAATTTTGTCATTAGATTCTGATTTATGATTTTTTTTCTTTATTTTGTTCTTCTACCTCTGTTGTCATACTACTAAATTCATTTCTTATAGCTACTTCGTATTTATATAATATTTCCTTAGTTGTAGTAGTTAATTCGCCATTAGATTTTTTATTACTTCTTAAAGTTGTTAAACTTTCATCTGATAAATTTTGTAGCCATAATTTTACTGTTCCTATAAACGTTCTTTCTATATATCCTGGTGTCTCTATTATTGCTATTTTTTTTATCTATTAATTGTTTTGATATATATCCTATCCATAATTGGATTGTTTTATTTATATCTGCTGCACAGTCTAAATCTAAAAAATCACGTCGTTCAGTTATTGGTTTAGGTGTTCATTTTTTATTTAATCTTTTATCCCATATAATTTTTTCTCTATCATATTGTTCATAATTTTTATTATAATATTTTGGATTTAAATCTTTTGGATTATTTACTCCTGATGTGCTAGGTTTTTCATCTATGTCTACGTCTCCTATATTTATTTCTAAATTCTTTGTATTATCTATGTTTGCTAAAAGCTCCGTATATGTTTCGCTTGTTTTCGAATGTTGTTCTAGATCATCGTCGTTTATTTCATCAATTCTTATTTTGAGTAGATTATCTTGGTTATTTTCTTTTTTTTCTTCTAATTCATCTTCTAGTTGCAATTTTTTTAAAAATTTAATTATCTCATTTGTTAATTTTTTTTTGTTTCATTTCATACATTTCTTTTAACATTGCCAGCTCTTTCTAGTTCTATTATTTTAGTATATTTTACTTCTTCTAATTGTTATACTTCCTTTTTTGCTTGTTGTTTTATTTTTTCTATTTCCGTATTTCTATCTATTGCTTCATTTTCTTTTGTTATTCTTATCATAACAGTTAAACTATCTTCTAGTTTTACCGTTTCTTTTTCTAACATTAAACTTATATTGTCACCTATTTTCTTGTATCTTTTTATTTCTTCTTTATGTTTTTCACATAGTTCCATAAACCATCGTTTCAAGAATTTCATTCTAGCTCCTAAGGTATCTGTTAATTCTGCTTCATTCCAACTTTTTATTATTTTTGAATTAAAAAGTTCTGGTAATTTTGTAAAATATAATTTTCTTATTTCTTTAGTTTCTTCTATGCTATATGTTCCTTTATAAGAAGAAAATAACCAAGATAATCTACCCGAAATAAGAATTGATGAAATAAACGACGATGATCTAGAACAATATTCGGAAACAAGCAAAACATATACGGAGATTTTAGCAAACATAGATAATACAAAGAATTTAGAAATAAATACAGGAGACGTAGACATAGATAAAAAACCTAGCACATCAGGAGTAAATAATCCAAAAGATTTAAATCCAAAATATTATAATAAAAACTATGAACAATATGATAGAGAAAAAATTATATGGGATAAAAGATTAAATAAAAAATGGACACCTAAACCAATAACTGAACGACGTGATTTCTTAGATTTAGACTGTGTAGCAGATATAAATAAAACAATTCAATTATGGATAGGATATATATCAAAACAATTAATAGATAATAAAATAGTAATAACGGAGACACCAGGATATATAGAAAGAATGTTTATACGAACAGTAAAATTATGGCTACAAAATTTATCAGATGACAGTTTAAAAACTCTAAGAAGTAATAAAAAATCTAATGGCGAATTAGCTACTACAACTATGGAAATATTATATAAATACGAAGTAGCTATAAGAAATGAGTTTAGTAGTATGACAACAGAGGTAGAAGAACAAAATAAAGAAAAAAATCATAAATCAAAATCTAATGACAAAATTAGCAATATGCAATATATGTTACATAGATGAATATATATGTGCATTTAGAGAATACTATTATAAAGAAACATATAGCACAGAAGAAAGTAAAGAAATAAGAAAATTATATTTTATAAAATTACCAGAACCTTTTAATTCAAAAATAATAAAAAGTTGGAATGAAGCAGAATTAGCAGATACCTTAGGAGCTAGAATGAAATTCTTGCAACAATGATTTATGGAACTATGTGAAAAACATAAAGAAGAAATAAAAATGGAAAAACTATTAGTAAAAGACTTGACATATTGCAAAAATAAAACAGCACCTCAATTTGGTTGTACGGATAGGTATTATAAAAACAGAAAAAAATATAATAAAAAATACAGATCAAAATATAAATATAAAAAACCAAGAAGAAGATACTATGTAAAAAACTACAAAACCAAAAGACCATATAGACCAAAAAGAAAACTAACGGAATGTACTTGTTAAAATTGTGGAAAATTAGGACATTTAGCTAGAGATTGTAAATTACCTAAAGATCCAAAGAAAAAACAAATATCAAAAATAATAATAGACAATGAAAAATATACACAAATAGAATACGTAGATTATGAATTAGAAAGTGAAGATAGCATATATGAATTATTAGAAAACGAAACAGACGAAATGGAAAATAATTCATTAATAGAATCAGATAATGAACACTATATAAATGACTGAGATAGATATACAAATAATAACTAAAGAAAAATATCAAGATGAAGAATCGGCAGAACAAAAATTAATATTTGATAATAATATATTTGAACAAATAAAAGGAAAAGAATTAGATCTAAGCGTACCAAAAATATTCAAAATACCAACAATAAGAAACTGGTTTAAACGACAAAAAGAAGAATATTATGTAGTAAGTCAAAGAGAACATATCATAGATTGCAAATACACCAAAGGAAAGGCTAAAATACCAATAATAAACAAACGAATAATAAATAAAGAAATAGAAGATATTAAGGCTAAAAATTCAATTAAATATGTACATTTAGGATGAACGAAAATATTAATAAAAGCATGTTTTAGAGAAGGAATATATACACCCATAGAAATATACTTAGCAGATGATAGGATCATACAACCTATAGAAAAAAGTATAATAAGTGCAGTAAAAGGTAACCTCATATACCAAAAATTTAAATTTATAATAAGTGTTAACTACTCAGTAGTAATAAATGACAAAAATATAAATAAATCATTAGTATTATATTGAAAAATATCAGGAATAGAACTAGCTCCGGGAAGTAAAATATTTACAGTTAGATGTAAAAACTTATATGTTCTAACAACAAAACATAAAATAACAACAAAAAATAAAATAGATAAAATAAAAATAGAAGATCCCTTTGAAAGAATAGTTACAATCATAGATAATAATGATTATAGTTATAATGAAATTGATATAGAAAAAGATTTAGAAATAGTAAAAGAAAGACTAAGTACTTCGAAAAGAATAAACAATGAGATACCCCAAAATCATAAAAAATAAGTACCTCAAGAAGAATAGATAAAACCCCACAAAAATCAATGAAAGAAGAAATAAAACCACATCATTACTACATAACGAGAGTAATGGAACAACGAAAATATTTGATATTAATAAATGCAGGACAAGAAGAAAGCTACATTACAAGAGAATTAGTGACGGAAGATGAAATAATAACTACTGAACAATCATGCCCCGAACTACCAAAAACATTAATATATACCGAAGAAACTACGGAAAAGGAAATAATCATTGGAGGAATACCAATAATAATAAAATTTAAAGTATATCAAGGAGATGAAAATATCACTTTAGGAATAAAATGGCTAGAACAAATAAAACCATATAATCTAGAAGACAAACAGTTGGCAATAAATTATGAAAATAAAAGAGTAATAATAAAAAGAAATTTAGTATGATAAAAATATGAAAATATATATACTTGCAAAGATAATAATAGAAGGATATTACAACAGATATTATACACCAATATAGACACAGGAGCATAAGCTAATATATGTAAATACAATTGTTTACCAGAAGATAAATGGAAAAAATTAAAAACATCGATAGTAGTAATAGGATTTAATAATGAAGGAAGCATGATCACATATAAGGCAAAAAAATATAAAAATACAAATATGGGATAAGATATTAACTATAGAAGAAATATATAACTTTGAATTAACTACAAAAGATATGCTATTAGAAATGTCGTTTTTAGAAAAACTATACCCACATATAATAACAAAAACACATTGGTGGTTCACAACACCGTGTAAACAAAAATAGGAGCAAAGAGAGTAAATAACAAAAAATGAAAAACGACAGAATGGATAAAAGGAAGTGAAAAAATTACACAAAAATTAAAAAATATAAAAGAAGAAGACCCTAAGATAGAATTAATTATATTCTCTATAGATAAATTAAAAATAATCCAAGATAAGTTAGAATTATTATATAGTGAAGATCCTTTACAAGGATGGGAAAAACATAAAACAAAAATAAAAATTGAGCTAATCGATAATAATAGTATAATAACCCAAAAATCATTAAAATATAATTTTAATGATTTAACAGAATTTAAGATACATATAAGTGAATTACTAGAAAAATGGTACATACAAGAAAGCAATAACAAGCATACAAGCCCAACATTTATAGTAAATAAACACAGTGAACAAAAACGAGGAAAAAGTAGAATGACTATTGATTATAGAAATTTAAATGCAAAAACTAAAACATATAATTACCCAATATCAAATACGATATTAAAAATAAGGCAACTACAAGGATATAATTACTTTAGTAAATTTGACTGCAAATCAGGATTTTACCACTTAAAATTAGAAGAAGAATCTAAAAAACTTACAACATTTACAGTACCACAAAGATTTTATGAATGGAATGTATTACCGTTTGGATATAAAAATGCCCAGGTAGATATCAACATTTTATGGATAACTACTTTAAACAACTAGAAAATTGTGTAGTATATATTGATGAAATATTACTATATTCTAAAACCCAAGATGAACACATAAGATTATTAGAAAAATTCATATATATTATAGAATATTCAGGCATAAGCCTAAGTAAAAAGAAAGCAGACATAATGAAAAGCCAAATAGAATTCCTAGGAATACAAATAGATAAAAATGGAATAAAAATGCAAACGCATATAGTACAAAAAATAATTAACTCAAATGAATAACTAGATACGAAAAAGAAATTACAATCATTTCTAGGACTAGTAAACCAAGTAAGAGAATATATACCAAAATTAGCAGAGAATTTAATACCATTACAATAAAAATTAAAGAAAGATGTAAAATACCAGTTTGATAAGAAAGACCAAATACAAATACCAAAAATAAAATTATTATGTAAGAACCTACCTAAACTATATTTTCCGAATGAAAACAAAAAATTTACCTATATAGTAGAATCAGACGCCAGTGAAAAAAGTTATGGAGGAATCTTAAAATACGAGTATGATGGGGAAAAAATAGAACAGCATTGTAGATATTATTTAGGAACATTTACTAATACAGAAATAAAATGGGAAATAAACAGGAAAGAATTATATTAAGTATATAAGTGTTTATTATCATTTGAATCATATATCGTATATAACAAATTTATTATAAGGACAGATAACACACAAGTAAAATGGTGGCTAACAAGAAAAATACAAGATTCAGTAACGAAAAAAGAAATAAGAAGATTGGTATTAAATATATTAAATTTTACATTTACTATTGAAGTAATGAAAACTGATAAGAATATTATTGCAGATTACTTATCAAGACAAAGCTACTCAGACTGAGAAAGAAAATACAATTGAAGCTATACTCAAAGTCATTACTACACTTTGTATAAAAGTGGATAGTATGGATAATGAGATACAAAAGCTAAAGACTGATGAAGATAATCTGAAGTCTAAAGCTAGCCAGCAGCATGACTATAAAAATGCGGAGCTACGTCGATCGAAAGACAGAAAAAACCCAGAGCTAAAAGGAGACGATGGGAAACTCCTTAAAACCCATAACATTTGTTTAAATACAGTTGTAGGTACAAGCAAACGAGTTAGTGAAAAACAAAGGAATTCAAACTTAAACCAGCTATTCAAAAAGCCATTCACCCCGAGGCTAACACCAAAAAACATATTAACTATAGAACCCCAAACTTCTACATATGCGGATAGCCTACACCATGACAAAAGAACATATAACCATATTACGCGAACCTATATAGAAAATATATACAAAATTCAAACATTTTTAAATCTTAACGCCATATCTACTACAACCCAATAACCCAACCAAGATTATTTAACCCAAAAATTACAAGGTTATAATAAACTGATTGCACAATCGAAAACTAACACCAACTTAGTAAGGACATGTTACAACTATGGACTATTAAATACAGTATACACATATGACGGAGAGGAACTAAGTGGAATACCAGAACTACATAAGGCATTTTTACATATAAGAGAGTTACTAAGGGAAATTTATTCTATGTAAAATTTTATTCGGCAACAACAGAGATATTATACGAGGAAATAAAACCTTCGATACAAGTGGTAAAGATAGGACTAACAAAAGATATGATAATACCGGAAGATATCGAACAGCAACCAAAGATACAAAAAAGTGAGATACCCATTTTTTATGCCAATAAGAGAATAATTGGTATATCAACCATTATACAAGAGCTAGCAAATAATTATTTAAATGGAAACGCTATATGGAGCTACTATGCAAGAGATCAGTTAATGATATATTCAAATTCAAGAGAATTAAGAAGAGCAGATATGGACGAAGTGCAGCGATGGATCTTATCATTATTAAAGCTAGAAGAATGACCTACAACAAGAGCTTTGAAGACAGGATTTATTTCAAAATAATTATTAACCAGATATTGTAAATTAATTGGACACAAATATCCTGACCACATATGTACAAAATATAACGAAGAAGATAATATAATCCCAGATGTACAGCTGAAATGATCAAATAAGATAAAGACAGAAGAAGATAAGAAGGAGAAAATAAGAAGAAGATGGACACATGTGTGCAAAAGAAAGTCATAGAAATGAGATAAGATAGAAAGAAGAAAACAAAGAAGGTATGCAGAAGATGACAAGTGTACAAAATATGTAAAAAGTCATAAAGTAGGTGCACATTATTGTCCTTATTATTATTATTATTATTATTATTATAGTAGGTGTACATTATTGTCTTTATGATTATTATAATAGGAATAGATTATTGTAAGTAGGGGAGTACGTAAAAATTCCTTTCTATAAAAGGAAGGTATGTGTAAATGAAAAGGAAGGCAATGCCTAACATAATAAAAGCTTTCATAAAAAACCACTCTCTCAAGATACTAAATACATAAAAGTTAATGGATAAATCTGAAATCCAATCAGATATTTCAGATAGCATGGCTAAGCAAGAAGCAAAGGTATATTGTTCAAAAATATGCGAGAACTAATTTCATATATTCCCCGAATACCATATATATGATTGAGTAAATTTATGTTAGTTATTATGTATTAGAATTATTTGAATCATGATTTCTAGTTTATTAGCACACTTTGGAAACAGGGAGAAAACTTCTATACTATGCCGTCCTAATGTTGAAACCGGTAGGCAAGGAAAACCGTTTAGGGGAGTAAACAAAGTTGAGGCGCTGATAAGAAGGAAGTATCTGCTAAAGTACGATGCTAGTAGTGACAGGAAAACATGATAAACAGATAATCTAGTTTATAATAATCTAATACGAATTTAATCAATTATGAATATGATAGGAAGGAATAGTTTGAAATAAAAAACATGCATGATAAAGAACATGACTACATACATGCACGATGGAATGATAAAAAACTATGAAACTTTAATCTTATATATACTTAAAGGTATAGAAATAATTGAATTAAGAAGAATAATATGGGATAAAATATTTAATGATAACGAATCAGAAGATATATTAAATCAACAATGGTATGAAATAAACCTACATGATTTAGACTCCGAAAGAATAGAATGGTATGATTTAGAAATAAATTAAGATTAAAATGAACTACGAATATTTACAATATTGGATAGAATCTATGGAAGATATAAAACTATTAGAAAAATTAATGAAGGAAAATTTATATATGTACCAAAGAACCCAAGTTATGTTATCTCTAGAATATATCATAAATAATATTAGTGAAATACTCAGATTAAAACAACTATCAGAAGAATATTACAATAAATATTATTACATTTTACCATGAATTCCGCAACCCCAAAAAACAATATTAAAGAAATATTAAGATTAAGACACTTAGCAAAAGAATATTATAATAAAATCTTTAAAATAAATTACTCACCTACCACACTACCACTTACCACACTACCACTTCCATGAGTAGGTCAATAGTGGAAGAAATTGGGTTAGAAAACTTTTTGGGTAGTGACTTAAAAAATTCTAGGCCAGTCTCAGATGAAATATGAGCGAGGTGAGGGCTAGGGAAATCTGGGAATGGGTTGGGGGATATGCCTAGGCTTGGTTTATGTTTTCTAATAGCTAAGACATTAAAAAATTCATAGGGCATTTTGGAATCGAATTAGGGTAAGTAAAACTTCCAGAATCAATTTTGGCGTGAATAGATTGGTATAGGCTGTTAAGGTAGAAGGTATATTACGAAACGGGGGATTTTTGGGAGGTTTCAAGTCTCTTATTCCATGAAAGTCGCTATAGCACGCAGTATGTTGCTATAGTAGGATGCATGTGTAGGCGCTATAGAGATGGAAGCCTCTATAGTGGGTCGGGCTGCTATAGCGTGGTAAGTCAAGGCTTTATGTATAAAAAAGTCTCAAAACCTCTTATTTTCTGCAACTTCATTCTTGAGAGAAGGGAAGGCAATTTAGGGTAGTTTGCACTTGTTTTCCCACCAAGTTCTTCAGTAAAGGTGAATCTTAGACCTTAGAATCAAGGGTATTACTCTTGGGAGAGGGTTTTGACTTATTTTAATGGTGTTATGGACCCTTGTTGGGTAGAATGATCATGAATTGGTCTGGGGTTATTAGGATTTGGTTATGGGTATCGTTAGGCTATTATTGATTGATTATTGTATTTTCATTATTGTTTAGACAAAAAACAAGCCAAGGCACTTCAAAAATGGAAAACTCGGGTTCTTTAAGGTTTTTAATGATTCGAGGTAGTTTATGGTTTGTTGTTTTCCAAAGATTGTAATATGTGCATGTTAACTGCTTTATATTGCTATTGTGCAATGCATATGGGGGAAATTGGAATGTTAATGTGAAATGATCTTGTTTAGTTATCTCGTGCAACAAACATGTTTATTTACTTGCAATTTCAAGTGGGTTGATCAAGGTGATAGTGATTGTGCATGTTGTTTGTGATTGATGGTTGGCTCGGGTACCACGCTGATACAGGAATAAGAACGGTTGGCTTGGGTACCACATCTGATATGGATATTAACACTACTTGGCTCGGGTACCGCGCATGTACACTAAGGGGTCGTTTGGTGTGACGGATAAAAATAAATAGTGATGGAATAAGAAAATAGTGATGGGACAAAGTTTTTGTATCTTGTTTGGTTGCCATGTTTGGGATAAATTATCCCATCATTATTTCAGAGTGATGGGATAAGTTATCCCATATACATGGTGGGATAAGTTATTCCAGGATATCTTGTTCCCAACAAAACAACCCCTAACAGTTTGTGTATGGGTTCTATAAGAGGACCAAGTATTGATACGCCCAAATTTACACCACAATTAAGAAACATAAAGCGGTCGTCGTCAAATATAGAATCCAACTAGTTTGGGGTTCAATCTAACATGGGATAAGGCGAGAACTAAGTCGTATGCAGTTATCTACTTCTAGTTACTTATTTCTGAAAAAAATGAGAAATATGGAAATTTTGGATTTTGGTTTAAGATTCACTTTTCGACTAGTAACAATTAACAATATCACTTAATTTAGAATCAATCAGAGAGAATTACCCAAGATTATGTTCACCAAGACTGTATGACTATTTTCGGGTTAATTTTATAACTCAACTTGCGTTGTTAGTATATCATTTTATCAAACTTATGTTACATATACTTGTTTCTCAACAAATTTAATTAATGTATATCACTTTTATTTTTTTGAACTAAAAGTGTTCACCGTCATTTCGACAGATAGATACTTAAGTTGGTTAATCTTGTTACAACAATAACCATTAGATGAGTCCAGATCCTCAAATTTTTGTTATTAACTCTTTTTCCAAGTTTTAGCATTTTTACTCAAACAAGCTTAACTTCAGGCAAGTTCTAATAATGTTTGCAAACATTAAAAGTCAATTAAGATGAAAGAGATAATAAGGTATACATATACAACACATGAGTCATTCCGCAAAAACCTTATTTTTAGGTCAAGTCGTCATGGATTTCACAACCCTTGATTGTGGGTTTTATCCACTCATGATAATTGAAACAAGGTATAGAATTGCATTCACAAGAGTTAAACACAATCAACACTTTGATTTCAATATACCAATGTAATTCTTGTTCAAATTTCATTCAAGCGGTATTGTTTTCTTCTCTAAAACAAAGATAATAAAATAAAACCCTAAAAATACTTTATATAGTTCCAGGAAATTTGAAATTTGAAAATAAAAAGCAGAAATCTCGAGACTCGTCTGAAGCTGCGTTGTGCAGACATTGTGCCAATGATTTGGTGTTCTAGGAAAACGTCATGAGAGTTAACAATTGCTTAGAAATTAACGACCACCTATGTTGACTGTGATATAATTAGTTGTATCATACTTTGTTGTTTCCAGTGTGCAAAATGCTTACATATACTAAGCATTTGTTGTAAACTCGTGATCTATCCTTTTTGAGTGCCAACGTTGTGCCAATCTATTCATTAACAAATCTTGTATAAATCTCTTAAGATTACTTAGCAAGAGAGATGGCTGCTTATGCTGCTATAACTTCTCTGATGGGAACAATGCACCTTCTTTCACAATCCAGGAGGGTAACAAATGAAGTAGAAGATGAAGTTGAATCACAAGTATTGCTGATTATGGAGAAGAATGAACATATTCGAACAGAGGCAAAAGCGAGGCTTCTTATGATCTTGCAACAAACTATACCACACATTGATTATGTGAAGGAAGATCTCAGCAAGCAGAGGAAGAATAACAAGCTGCAAGCTGGAAATGGTTCGATTGGTGGTTCTTGTTCACCACGATCGGATGTTTCAACCATTGAGAACAACGTTGTGGGGTACAACATTGAACAAGAGCTCATGCTGCGTCAACTTACCGGACACTCGTCTCAAATGGAAGTCATCTCTATTGTTGGGATGGGTGGGATAGGCAAGTCAACTTTCGCCAAAAGAATGTTTTCTGATTTCTCAATTGTGAGCTTCTTCGAGATCATCAATGGGTTTCAGTTCATTATTCAGATTATGGAATACTGGAGTCCAATATTCTTGAATTATGAGTAGACTATTTCAAACCACTTAGAGTATTAAACTTGTAAAGTGTTTCTGGGTTGCATCCTTCTTGTTGCACAAAAGAAATATTCCAAGGGATTAAGAAAGTGAAACAATTGGGAATTTGTAACTTACATTTGAGGTTTACTAGTGATCCCAAATGCCTAGATAATCTAATATATTTACATGAGCTCAAGGCACTAAGTATTGTATCATACTCGTTACCTCGTGGGCTTCCATGTCCGGCTTCCTTCCCGTCAAATCTCAAGAAGTTGACACTCTGCAAAACCTTTCTACTGTGGGAGAACATGGCGATTATTAGAAAGTTGTCTAAACTCGAGGTACTCCAATTGAAGGCTCGGGCCTTTGAATGTACTGAAGATGTTGGAGAAACAGTCTGGGAAGTCACAGATATTCTTCCTTCTTGAGTGGTTAGATCTTGAATATTGGAGAGCTACCGATGATTATTGAAAGCATAACTATCAGAAATTGCCACAAGTTGAAAGAGATTCCACAAGTACTTGAGCTAATTGAGTTACGGGGATGTTTTTCTTCCCTCGTGACTTTTGCTACGAAGTACCAAGAAAATCATGAGGATTTGGGAAACAACATACTTAAAGTTGATGCCTTTGACACAATAAGAGGTAATAAGTAGAACGATTCTTCAACATCCACTATATGTTTTACTAGTAATTGACCTGATGACTTTGGTTGAAAATTTTACGTACATAACTACAGTATATCGTTTGATTGTAATACGATAGGTAAAACTGAATGTTTCATATGTATAGGCTCTGTGAAATCTGTTGGAAATGAAGACACTTTTGAAAGAGTGGCATGCCAATTGTTCCAAAGAAACCAAAAATATGCCCTTACATCTATGAAAAGCGTAACATGATCAGACAGGACATGACATAGTTTCAGTTTACTGAGGATTTGACCTTAAATGAAAAGATGTGGGAAGTTATTGATTAGGGTAGAAGGTTAGTAGGTAGTGGAGTGTTCTTTTGCTTCCCGAAGGGTTTAGGCTTAGTGGTGTGTGTTTGTCGTAGTATTAGTTTAATTCTTGTAGTGTGTTGCTATTGCATTCTATTACCGTGTGTTTTTTTATGATGTTTTGGTTATTGCATTATTTTGTTCTTGTTAATGTTTTCTTCCATATTGGCTGCTTCACTGTCATTTTCCTATTTTATACAAACTTTGATTTGTTACGGAGGCAGAGAGACTGTTTCATTTCAGCTTTGCCATGAGTTGCTTACAAATTGCGATTAGAACACCTGTCTTGCATCTATTAATTTGATGTGAACACAAGTGCACTAAAAAAATAAAAATTGTTGCCTTCTCTGGCAGGACCTTGATTGGGCTATGCTTACAGAAAAATTGAAGTCCAAATGTCATGATTCCATATGAATACATGGATATCACCCTTGATTCCGCTCTTCCTTCCTAGACATTGGAGTTTCACTTGTTTTTGCCCTTCCATTCAGAGGAAGATAAAAGAGGAGGACAAAAAGGTTGGATTGTAACTCACTTGGTAATGACTAATGAGTTTTCTTCAGTCATCCTAAATAAAATAGCTTTAGGGATGTGCTTGCTTTTAATATATACATAACCATCAGTAGATTAAAAAAAAATACTATTGCCATATATATATATATATGTACACATATATTTAAGAACAAATACAGAGAAAGTATTCCTCTTAGTCAAAAAGATCTTGATAAGTCTCACACCAATACCTTCTGTTAGAGATTGAATCAAGATTGTAACTCGAACTAATTGGGAGCACGATCATCATGTGTTTTTCTCCAGCACAGAGAGTGCTGGTGTCAAATAGTTGTTTGCTTTGTCAGGCAAATGTGCAACCTGCAATTTTTATAGGAAACTGAATGAGAAACAGCAATGAAGTAAAAATTTAGCTACTAGTGCTGCCAAAAGCAATTCATCCAGAAAGTGAAGGAAATGGCTGTACAATAGCTCACCTTTGATCATTCAATTGATAAAATTTGTTAAGTAATGGACTTACCAACTCGTACAACTCCTTCCCAGGCTCAGCGACATATTCATAACATACCTAGTCAGAGAATAGAGTCAATTAGTTAATTTGTCAAACTCTGCCATCAAAACAAGTAGAGTATTACTCACATCAAAGCTCTTGTTCCTGGCTGTCGAATCATGCAATGCCTTCACACAAATGTCAGCCACATCAGCACAACTGATTCCCTGCATTTACCGCTATGAAGGTGAGCTCAATTGGAAGTGAAGCAAGACTCTCATGAGAACAGTAGATCTCTTACCTGAGAGATACGATTTCCTTGATCAAATATGAGCGCACGTTGCCCACCTGGTTCTTCCTGCAGAAAGTAATCATTAGAAAATCTTCAGATTTTGCTAAAATCTAATATTTTGGGTGGTAGGTCTCTTATTATTTCCAACAATATGTGAATCAATTTATGGTACAGCTGCTAAATCATGCTTCCTTTAGGCATTTGATTAGTGGAAAACCACATTATTGCAGCTGCTAAGCAGAACTTTCCATAGAAATACATCTGTTCTGTGCCACCACTGCCGATAACTAATTCCATCCTCCTCTGACTAAATTTAACCACTTAAAAGGTTCCCTTCTTATAAATCCACTTAAGTCCTTACCGCCCAACATATGGTTCCAAGGATAGTCCATTTGCATCTAATTTAACATCCAGCTAACTTTAGAGCATTGTTCTTAAGCATAATTAACACTTGTTCTGACAAATATGGTGGGGGGGGGGGGGGGACACACACGTGTTTCTCTCCCGCTCAAAGTCCAAATACAACCTATCACAAAGCATGCTGATTTACAATTATATTTGCCTATAGGAATACCTAATTCTAAGCAAAGCAAAAGCTGACTCGAATTGAACTTATTGCTCGAGGTCAGTCCTAAAGTAAACCAGAAGTTAACTATACTCAATATTTCCAGCTGAAAGACCAACATATGAGCAATGGAATGGAAAACATATTTACCATCAAGGGTCCTGGGCGAATTATTGTGTATCCAAGGCCGGACCTTCTTAATGAATCTTCACCAGCCTACAAAAATTAAAATAAGCAGGGATTCAGTTTTAATCCAAGAAGAATACGTGAAGGAAGAGTCTGAAGAAGAGCTTACCCTCTTGGCTCGCAAAACTTGCTCCCGTCTGGTAGGCTCTATTCCTGACCCCGTGCATGATACCAAGACAAAGTCAGTTTCTTGTCCAGTCTGCAAAATTTACAATAATCTGGCAATAAGTATATTATCCAACATAACTCTTTTATCAAACTATTTTCAACCAAATCATCATTTTAAAGATGACTGATGAAAAGAAGTAATAGCATCGACCATAAACACGACTATTTTCTGTATAAGTTTTCACTTTTTTTCTGAACAGCACAGAGATCTATAAGTTGCATTCGACCAAAAGACGCCTAAAATTTGCAGTCAGTATTTCAATACACAAACGCCTAAAACCATGCTGATTTACAACCTATCACAATCTGCCTATCTAATGAAACCAGTCATAAGAAAAACACTGATTGGTCTTTCAGTTAGAATTGGAGTGAATAGGTTTTGTTTGATGTTCATTGATTTGGCACAGTTGTGGTCTTAAGATTCAAATAGAAAAAGAGTAGAACTGTACATTACATTTATGCTGACATTAAGAGGAAAAACAAAAAGCACCCATAGGAACAATAAATATAACCATATGAACAAGAAAGCTGCCTTTATCTTCCAAATCACATATTAGATTCTACTAGACTTGAGTCATCTTTCTCTAGGACTTACCAATGACACTAGTCTCAGAAACACAGCACATCATGAAACATGTATAAGCTATAAAGAAAAAGTAATCAATTTTCATGTGAAGGAGGGTTGCAGGAATTGAACTCTTCCTTTCTTGCTTACTCTATCAATCTACCTATGTCTTATGCTATCCTTTGCATCAACTGTATGCAATGGTTCAGCAGGACCTTAAGTTGAGAAGAATGAACATTGGGCCTAATTCAACCCCGAAATCTAGCTCATTAATTGAGGATTGATCAAAAATATATAAGGAGATAACGAGTACTCACACAACCAATTTAGGACATTCTAACCACATTCTTGGATAAAATTACTTGCATTTAGTTTTATCAAAGAACTAGCACATTTTACAGGTTGAACCAAATCGAAGGAACTCCAAACTTTTGCGGCCAACAGATGTTAATATATATAAAATAAATCTGAAAGTAGAAAGGAGTTCTACTAGGAGCACTCTAGACTATAATTATGAAGATTCTAAAACAATTACCACTCAAACTCCTGACTTCTCATAGATTATGACTATTATATGCAGATCACAAGCAAAAACTTGAAGAAACAAAAGTCTCACATAATGCTGTTGCACAAACAGTCAACTGAACTTACAGGCAAAGCCTTAATATATTCCATAATTAGCTGAAAGCTTCTCAGATCTTGGTTTGTCCCCGTAGGTCCTTCAATTGGCCTCTGTAGCAATTAGCAAATGACCATGTCAAGTATCAGCAACTAGCACAGAAAAACAGTTGTATTCTACTTTGAAATGTTTCAAGGATTCATGTCATATTCTATAACAGGGATTTTGCAGGTAGGACTATTAATTTTGTTATGAGTCTTGGATCTTCTAGTGGAAATAGCTCTTCTTTCATAGCATAATTGGTCAAATACTTCAAATAAGAAAATAGTTTGTTTACTTTGTGGCTGGTGGAGGTTTGGGTGGGGGGTTGAAAGCAGAAAGAAACAATCTGCCGACAGATGGTCCATTCTTCGCCAGTATATAGTGGAAATGAAGTAGTTGAGTTGTAAGGTAATAAGTTTAGTTCGTATAGATAGGAGAAAAACGAGGAAATATGAAGTGCAAACACTAACAATAAAACAGTATGTTTCCCACATATGCAAAAAAGAATTAAGAAAGTGACTCCTCAATTATCGGTGTGTATTCGCCAAGCTTGGTCCACTCAATCTATTATTTCATTTCAAGATTTTGCTCCTGAATCTGTACTTAAATAATGTGGACTGGGCGCAAGTGTATGAGCAATTGATTTGTATATAAATCAACTTTTGGCGTTCCAAAAATATGGTAACTCAAGTATAACAGTAGAAGAAATAGTTTTAAAGTTTTAAAGAAGTGAAATGGCAACAATGAGGAAGGGAATGCTTCGGTCGAAGGAAGACCTGTCTTCTAGGCTCAAAGCGTATGGTCAAGGTATGCACAAGGAATGGATCCAATGGGGGATCATCTGACTTCACCGGCCGAAATGAAGAAATTGGAACTCTCACCTGTGAAAACAAGTGCATATGCAAAGACATTAAATAAAACTATGAAGTATCTAATAGTATTCAGAATGGAGGCATTACTTGATCAATAATTTTCCTTCACGTTGTAAATCCAAACTCACCCTGCAAAATCCTGCTTTTGTGCTAATTCTGGAAAAATACAATTTGCTTTGTGTTGTATCTGCTGAAGGACCAGCTTCAAGAATTACAACATAAGATCTTCCATTTCCACCAACAGAGAATACTAGACCCTCATACCTAAGTATAAAAAAGTCAATAGTGACACAAGTATATGGAGTGAGGATAAATCAACAACTGGAAAAATAGCATCATGTATGAGCAAAGAATAAAAGGAAAAATTGAAATTTACAGTAAATACCTGTCAAGAGTGTAACCCAAAGGGAGTGAGAGTTTTCGTGACAAGTCAACATAGCCTCCTCTTGTGAAGACATACCCTTACATGAGCCAAAAGAAGGAACACTTAGAAACAGGGACCAAAATATTGCATCTTTGAAATTCAGTATTTCACAACTATCCTTAGACTTGTCTTACTTAGCACCATAAGTGGGACTACAGGTCCCTAAATATGTTCACAAACAACGTGTACATGCTTTCAAGACCTGGGATCAACTTCCGCGGTTACCTGAAAAAACAGCCTCTCCGCTTTCAGTAAACTCAAACTTGGCATCCATTCCTCCATCATACTTAGAAACAACCACATCCTGGAAATATGTCCCCTGACGGACTTCCCACCCGTTCAATGAATCTTCAGACTTGAATTTTGCAATTAAAAGCTTGCTTTTGCTACTCTTTCCAGCTCGTTGCTGTGCTAGTTTATTGTTGTAGTCCTACATGTTTTGAAACAGAATGCATACAGATTACACACTGATCAGATCAACAAGGGACAGTATTTGGAAATGCACAGATAAGAGTTGCCTGAGATGGTAGTCCTATATATTTTCTTAAATGCAGGAATTTAAAGCATTTCTGAAAAATGTTTTTACTAATGGCCCAGTTAACTAAGAAACAAACAATTATCACCTCTAACGAAGAAAAGCTGCTATCTAAAATTTAAACTCTTGTCATAATACAAATGTTGTTCTTCTTGCTGAAAGTTAAAAATTGTAATACATAATTTAGCACCAAGTTCTTTATTAGATTTGATTAATTCAATATGGATATTAATATTACCAGATATAAATATACTTAGTTAAGATGTGTGAAATCAACTATAGTATATGATGAGTTGCCCTTTTCTGATATCACGTTGATACTCCAATAATAGCTTCTTGCCTAAATTTTGTCAAATTAAAGGACAAATATCTTATTTGGTGGCAGCCTACCTATCCACCGGATCGAAATAAATATTGCAATACAAAAAAATTCGCATCTTATGACAAGAAACTATGTTAACCAACTGATGATTGAGTAGTGCTAGCAGTATTTGTACAAGCATCTTATGCAGCATTTTGAGAGGAAGATTTTGTCATCCAAACTACTGTCAGACATCAAACCCAACCCTTGGGCTTTCTGTTTCTTTATTCCTTTTCCATTCCCACTAATTGGTGTAACCTTGCCACTGATGTACCAAAACAAGATAGTGGGAGAAAACAAATACCTGCAAGGCTTTGGTGAGATTGTAAACCCCTTGATGATCAACTCTGATGAGATCCCCAGTGATTGAAGACCGAGCAGTGGCACAATAGATGATTTTGTTGCAACTTTGCACTGCATTTTTAAGACTGGAAGGATCACCAACATCGCCTGTCACTAGCTCCACAGACCTTGGTAGCATGTCAACCACTTCCGGTTCAGCTTTCCTTACTAGAGCCTGTGCAGGAATGTAAGACAAATTGTAAGTGATGAGTAGCATCTCAGTTGGATATCAAGTAAATATATTCAACCAAAGAAAAAAGAAATATATAGTTAATGGGAAGGCAGCACTCAAACTCTCAGAGCTTGATTTAGGATTCAAACATTGTCGATTCCTTATATATATTTACAACTAACACTACATCTTAATCCCAAACTAGTTAGGGTCAGCGATACGAGTTATCTATATTCTCATCTATATTCTTTCCAATCCATTTGACCCTTTTCGCTAACTGTTCCAATATTCTCCGAAACTAGAGATTCTCTAAATCTCACACATATCCCTAAGCTGCCATACAATCTCTTTCAAAATTTAAAAGCTCGTGTCAAATAGTAGACAAAATATAAGTGTTTCAACTCTCAATTTGAAACCTTATAATAAAACTTTCTATGCGCACACAAATGCAACAACGACAATTACAAAACTACACAACATTCTCAAACTTTATAATAGAACTTTCTATATGCACAAAAATGCAACAACGACGACAATAACAAAACTACACAACATTCTCAAACAAGTTGGGGCCAACGACATAAATGCTCACTAATCATGTTTTAGCATACTACATAAACAGATACTCAAACTTGGCCCCAGCAAGCAAGCACTCTAACTTTGAGAGTGCACATCTAGACACCTCAAATGGCAACTAAACACTCCAGCTCCTCCTCACTATGCCTCATGGAGACCACGTGACACATAAATTTTGGAGGTGTTCAAATGATCATTTTGTATGTTAAAGAGTGTTCAACTAACACAATGTGGAGATAAGTTGAGGTGTCTAAATGTGCACTCTCAAAGTTAGAGTGCTTATTTAAGTTTGAATGTCCGTTTATGTATAATCCAGAATCCACAATATATGCAATTACTAAAGAAAACGGAAATTAAAGTAGAGCAACAGGCAAAAAGTAATCGAGAAATGGACCTTGACAGTGTAACCCCTAAGCATGAGTTTGCGCACAACAATTCTACCAACACGACTAGTGGCACCAACAACAAGCACAGTAGTATTCTGAGCACCAGGAATAGCGAATTCACACATGGGTCCACCTTCTCTAATAAGCAAAGTACTCTCATCATCAGAACGAATTGTTCTCGAAATTTGCCCTAATCCTGAAAACTTTCGCCACACTTCATCAAACACTTGACGTGAACGCCTTCCTAATCCCACTGGATTTACATCGTCCAATCTCTTTATAACAGAAACTGACGAAGATTGTAACTCTTGCACCTGCTCCCGCTCCTTCTCCTCCACCATTTCCTGTACTTTTTGCTCTTTATTGTCAATCACTACCTTCTTTTTCTTCCTCTTATTTTTCTTCTCATTATCAGTTTCCGGATTCGAAGAAGAAGTTGCTCTTGTAACAAAAGAAGTGGTGGAGTATTTGCAGTTTGTTGTTGTTGTAGTAGAACTTCTTATTGAATTGGGTTTTCGCCATATTGGATTATTATTGGTAAATGCTACATGAGTGAATGTTGCAGCACTCATTTGGAAAGAATGAAGAATAGAACTCTGGCTGACTGCAAATTTTTTTTAAATTTTTTTTGATTAAATTGAATTGTCAGAAATCAGAATAGAATTTTTGTGTTTTGAAATTAATAATAATAATTCAGAAAGATGATATCCAAGTCATAATTGATGGTGACAGTGTAAAATTTGCTCCACACAAATGTGAATGTGAATAAAAGATTGATCTGATCTACCTGCCGCGGAAAAAAAATGTTGAAGCTGGTTGTGCCACGTAGAGATACTCCTTTCCTTAGATTCTTAATATGGCCGGGAGTTTTTTTTTTTTTTGGAAGCTATTTTTTTTATAAAAAAAAAAAATGGTATTTCAAAGAAGTCTATTTTTGTTTTTTTTTTTTAATCACACTGACTAATAAAAATGTAGTAGATAATTTTTTATCCTTAAATCTCATTTTATCAATTAAAATAGAATAAATTTATATACTTTTTAACGGATAATATAAAAATCATATAATAAGATCATAATAAATATATCATTAATTTTTATTTATATAATGATAAAAATCAATTATAATAAAATAAAAAACAAAAAAAATTCAAATTGAAAAGGGATAAGCCTTTGATAATTTAAAAAAAATAATTATTAGAAAAAGAATGTGTTAAAAAGAACATAGTGTTATACAATAATATATTGTAGATGTCAACTACATCAAGAAGTTACTACATTACTTCCTTCCATTATGAAGATAACCTCCACCTTTATGATCTTTATTCTTGCAACATTTCACCCCCATTACCTCCTCCATTATATTCATGTTTAATGTCATGTTTATGACTAACCTTTTGTATACCTCTATGTTACACTAAATAGAGGCATAAGGGTTTATATCGTATACACTTAAAGATTTGGTGAACACTTGAAAAGAAAGAAAGTTATTTTATATTGTTCCTCTTGTCTTATATTTTTCTTGTCTTCATATTTATATTGTTCTGTTGTTCTTAAGTTTTACAATACGTTATCAGCACGAGTTGCTCATTTTCCGTCAAGAATCATAGTAGGTATTTCTTGATTTTTATGAATTATCCTAGTAATTCTTTGGCTACAAGGTATACTTCATATCCTATATATTGTACTAACAAAGCTTGTTTTGTGGTTATTTTAAAATGATTAGTAAATTATGATAACTTCATAACAATATTAAGAGAGACTATTAAAATGTTTTGATTTATTTTAACTTGGTACTTTTATATGGTTTCAACATGTTGTTCTAATTAATTAATTTTGTTCATTTTTCTTCTATTTTAAGTCGAATTAAGATTATATCTATGGTATTCAATTTTTATTATTTTGGTAATGCATTTAGTTTATTAAGACATTGATTGAGGGTAAGACGGTGAATTCAAGTTTCACCGCACCAAATGGATAAGACATCGGGTCATAAGTTCCGGTGCACCAATTGATATGAATCTCATTGATCTATGAGCGAAGACATCTTTATATGGGTAAGACATTGGGTTTAAGTCCTAATGCACCGTAGTGATGATATGATGATGACAAACACAATATAATACATTTTTTTTACTAAAAGTCATGAAATTTGTCCAATTAATTTTCTCCATTCTCTTATGTGAATGTGGTAGCAGGACATAATGTGTCTGAAAATGACAAGTGGTTAAATGTATGAATATGAGTATGGTAAAATGTTAATGGTCATCATTGTGGTAATTAAAAGAATAAAAGAAAGAACATTATGGGTTCTTAAAATGGTACTTCAAATGTGAAGGTAATTTTTGGCCATCAAAGTGGTATGAAAAGTTATTGGGTAAATTATTGTTTGTGCAACCCAATTTAAAAGTTTTGTAAATCCTCCATCAAAATAAAGAAATACAAAGTGGTGGTACAGTTAATACTTTTAAAGTGCTGTTGAGGTGGGTCAAATAAATTTGATAATGTCAAAGTATGACTAATAAAAACTTATGGAGCAGAGGTGTATCTAAGGGGGGGTCACCGGGTTCACGTGAACTCATGGTCCCCTCCCGAGATCATATGTAGTAGTGTTATATTTTTAAAAAAATATTGAAATATAGATGTGTGAACCCATACTTGAAGTATCACATAACGCAATTATGACTGGGTGGACCTCTCTCCGCGAGGTTAGAAATTTGAATTTTATATTTATCTTTTTTTTCTCCTAAAATTAGATAACACTTCTCTAAGTGGTAATTGCTATATATATATATATATATATATATATATATATATATATATATATATATATGAATTAATTTTAGACCTATAATTTTAAAATTTTAACGGTTTTCAGTAGTAAAAATCTAAATGTCGAATCGATCAAATTTATATCATAGATTAACCTTTTTATAACAGTGCACTCATCATTTCAAAATCCTGGATACGCCTCTGTTATGGAGCATGTACAAATGGTTATGGCAATTTCTTGAAGAGAATGTGACTTGTGTTAGTATGGATAAGGACATGTTCATGTATTGTTGGATAAATGTCACATCTCACCTCTACGGGAGGTTTGAGAGATTGAAATTTTTTTTTGACATAAATGATCATTTTTATTCATATACTTTGAGTACTACACAAATATTGTGGTATGTTTTATTATAAACTATTGGAGGACAAAAGAAAGAAATAATTATTTTCTATAAAAGTTGTGGTCATGACCAAAATAAATGTTGTTGTGTGGCAACACAAATCTGTCATTGGTTGTCAAGAAATAAGCCTTGCATGTAATAATTTAAACCATGACAATAATAATAATTTCTCCTTGAAGGAGATGGTCACCATAAGAATGGTGTTATGAAATTTCTGGCAGTACACAAAATTAATTGAGAATTTTAGAAGGTTTAATTTGTTACTGTACATAAAATGAAATAGTTCATACTATTGAGGTTGTAGTAAGTCTCAAAAGAAACTTTGTAAGTTTCGGAGGAGTTGAAAAGAAAAAAATTATTATATTGAGACTGTAAATTATTGAAAGATTAAATATCTTCAGATTAGTACAATCAAAGCGGTTTATGAATATTTACATAAAAGGTTACTCGCCATTATCTTATTTGTTGTATAAAATATGGGCATGATGAAGATATTACATGCAAAAGTAAACTAGAAGTTTACTAGAATAAATATCAGTTGGCATAACCGGCTGGCCATTCCGATTCAAATGCGATGCAAAAGAAATTGAGAATTGAAGTGACTATATGTTTGAAGAAATAAAAGAATCTTCAAGAATTCTCCTGTGTTGCTTGTTCTCATGATAAAATGATCAATGTACCAACTAAGGTTGGGATTGTATCCCCAGAAATTCTATGGAGCATACAGAAAGGTAAATATGGACCCATTCACCTGCCATGTGGACCGGTTACTATTATAATTTAATAGATGCATCTATGGTATGTGACATGGTCACATGTGCATTTGTATCAACTTACAAATTGGTTTTTGTAAGGTTGTTTGCTCGAATTGTTAAATTAAGAGCACAGTTTCAAACTATAAAATTATGTTGATAACATTGGTTGGTTTAGCAAAATTGTATGCCTCCAATTATAGCTAGACCATTGATTATGAGAACAAATCTCTCAAATAAAATTTGAAATGAGATGAGTTTATTTAACATGTACGCACCAAGACAACAAGGTTCTCTCATCACAATTGGTTCAGGGTCGGGAACAAAATAATTTCCATCTAAAATTTTTATGTGTGCACATATGATTTTATTGCTCCACCACACACAAAGATGGATCCCCAAGTGAGGTTGGGGGTAAATATTAAATTTTCTAACATTAGGAGGAGATATGATTAGCAGTTGAAAATTATATGTGGGGTGAATTATCTAGATCCTCGTTTAAAAAACTGTGAACTTGAAGTTCAAGAGATAATTCATTTGCAAAATGTTGCAAATAATTTGCCAGATGTATTTGCTAACCGAATATTTTAATTAAGCTGCAAATGCTTCACTAAATAGTCCTTGAAGGATAGAGTATATGGTACATCAAAAGCGTGATAGAGTAATTTAAACTCCTTGAGGAAGGAGAGGAGCAAATTATCAAAAAGGTCATCATAATGAGGTAAGTGCTTTGAAAGCACTACAACATAACACTTCATAAAACCTTGGCAAAGGTTCAGGTACCTGAAATAATAAAAAATGAAGAGATCTCAATAAGTTATGTTGTATTGAAATCGAGTCAAATGACAGTTGATGGTATCTTTGATATGAAGTAGCATTCAATGCTATTAATGGTTATGAGGATCTTAAATTTGAATCTGTCATATAGTGTGGAGAGATAAATGATTTGCCAAATAAAATGCACTATTCAAGTATATATTTTGTTTCACTTAGAAAAGTGATGTTTTTGATCTTACAGTTCACAGATCAAAATATAATATCAGTGTGGTACAAATAAATCATTGTGCAAAAGTATAATCGTAAGATATAAAGTGCGGTTTGAGCCTCAGGGCATAAAGGGTTTTCGCAAAAATTCTGACATTATTAAATAGAGATATATTCTCCAGTGGTGGATGCAATGAGACTTGTTTCAGTCTGGCAATAGATGAAATACTTTAATATGTACAATGAATGATTATTATGTTAACTAGACAATGACGATTATATGAAAATCCTTGAATGATTTAAAAGGTCTTAAAGCAATTCCATTGAGTACTTAATGGTTTTGAGACTGCTTAACATAGAGAAAGAATCTTTTTGATCTCATGAAAATGATTTCAAATGTCAAGTATTAGTGCAATTGTTGCACTTACAGATTGTTGGTTATGCAAATGCTAGAAGATTATTTGATATACATAACAAAAGTTATGTGAAAGGATTGTCATATTAGCATTCAAGTTATGAAAAAGAAAGTAACAAAGCAAGTGACTCAACACATAGAAGATGTGTGATTTTCTTTGAGAAGAAAAGACGAGCTTCAATAAAATTGAAATGAACAATCTCTGAGTCAGAAATGATTTGATTATGTAGATGTAGAATATTTATTTGATTTGTATAAAGCTCGATCACAAATGGACTATTTATTTAAATATGGAGCCACAACAATATTTGGGTTTTCAAAAAATCAAACATTAGTAACCATTTCTTCAAATCATGCAGAAATAATATTGATCTATGAAGTAAGTCGGGAGTGTGTTTGGTTGAAATTGTGATCTATCATATTCAAAAAAATATGTGATTTTCTTTTGAAATGGATATTCCAACCACCATATACGAAAATAATATATAGCTCCATTGAAGGGAGGATACAATCACAGGAGATCGAACAAAACATATTTCACCAAAAGTCTTTTTCACACATGATCTTCAACAAAATAGTAAGATAGACATTCAAAGACTCATTCAAGTGATAATCTCGTAAACTTATTCACTAAGGATTGCCACCATCAATATTTGAGAAGTTGTGATATACGATTGAAATGCCTCCTCTCCGAGATATCAAGTAAAGTTTTTATCAGGGGGAGAAAAATAAGCATTGTACTCTTTTCCTTAACCATAGTTTTATCCCAATTGAATTTTTCTGGTAAGGTTTTTAATGAGGCAACATTCAAAGCATATTAAAAGATATGTGTACTCTTTTTCCTTCACTGGAATTTTTTTCCCACAGGGTTTTTTCCTAGTAAGGTTTTAACGAGGCATATCATCTATGGACATCTAACGGGAGTGTAATAAAATAATATATTGTGGATGTCCACTACACCAAGAAGTTACTACATTACTTCCTTCCCTTATGAAGATAACCTCCACCATTATGATCATTATTCTTGTAACCTTTCACCTCCATAACCTCCTCCATTATATTCATGTTTAATGTCATGTTTATGACTAACATTTTGTATGCCTCTATGTTACACTATAAATAGAGGCACAAGGGTTCATATTGTATACACTTGAAGATTTGGTGAACACTTGAAAGAAAGAAAGTTATCTTATATTGTTCCTCGTCTTATATTCTTCTTGTCTTCATCTTTATATTGTTCTTTCGTTCTTAAGTTTTACAACAAATAGATAACATATTTATTTGGAAAAGGGGCATTTTTTTACCCATTAAGTAACAAGAAGGACATTTTTGGTTCATAGTATTGACGTAAGGGTATTTTTAGACTAAATTATAAACATAGGGCATTAATTCATTTCACATAGTTTAAGGGCATCTCTTTTACCCTTTTCCATTTAAAATGTAATTAGTTCCTAAATAAGTATCAATTAAGAAAATCAAGAAAGAATTAATTATTTTTTCAACTTTACCATTTGTATTAATTATTCTAGAATTAAGAAAAACGTAAATAGATAGAGATTAAAGAATTAATAAAAAGTATATTATTCAAATTACACTTTTTATTATTTTTTCTTTAGGGTCGTACAAAATCATATTATAGCAATTATAAAGGAACGAAAGGAGAAACTACTAAATGTTGAAAGATATTTTTAGGTGTCGAAATTGATTTTACAAATAAAGTAATTTGTGTTTGAATAAAAGTGTTAAGAATATATATATTTTGATAGCCGTTAAAATGATTAAAATTTTCTTAAAGTTATTTATGAAAATAATATAGATTTAAAAGTACTTTTATTTTTACATTAAAAGAAGGGACGAATGATGAAAATGAGATGGAAAGAGAGTTGGGAATTTTGTTTGACACAAGATATATGGACAATTATATAAAAAAAATATTTGATTAAACAAAAGATACTTATAAATTGAAAAATCATAAATTAAATATGATCATTTTATGGCTTTTAAGTACTTCTGATATTTATCAAATGAATAAATAAGTTGAAAAGTATTTAGAATTTGATTTAACCGGCTTATAAATTTAGTCAAACATCTTTCATAATTATTTTTAAAGAAAATACATAATTACCTCATGGAATTTATACCTCTTTTTTTTTTTAAGTAGACACCTTAAGTTTCCTATTATTCCACGAAACCATCCAAAAGCACAATAAATACATCATTTTTTCACCATCAGTGCTCTCAATCCAAGAGCGTGTGCCACACCTCCAATCCATTTAACAAAGGCCGGGTTTTATCTTAACCCATTCATTTTTTAACCCATAACCCAAATCCTAAGAAACTTCCAACCCATTTCACTTTCACCTACCCGCGTCTCTTTCTTCGACCGATCAAAACCCTAAGAAACTTCATGAGGCGAAGCTAGTTGGTAACATTGCTGGTTGAAATTTGTTGAATAGTGGTGTCGGAACAAAGAAGTGAAGGCTCATAGGTTAGTTATTTGAAAAATCTTTGAAAAAAAGTTTATTTTACATTGTAAGTGAATTTTGTAGTGATTCATATATTTTGAAAATGAGTTTTATTGAAAATTCAGAAATTCGAAGGTTGTTGATGAATTAATGTAGTACTCATCTTGCGAAGTGAATCAAAGTTAGAGAGATATTGCAATCCTTACTCGCCATGACACTATAGCAAGCTTCAATGGCTGTCAATGATGTTTGAATTAATTTTGGGGAAGATGGGTTTTTAAAAAATTAAATAAAGAATTCAATTTACAATGCCACATGGCTGCTTTATATTGGTTTGGGGTTGTTTTTTAAAATACTCACACGCCCCGAAAACGTGAAAACACAGCAGATGCGAAAGCGGATCAAAATGCGATATTTAGTCTGGTCGAAAATAGTTTAAAGGGGTAATAGGACTTCCGCAAACTTTAAGTGTCTACTTCAAAATAAGGTCTAAGTTCAATAGGGACTTTATGTATTTTCTCTTATTTATATGGAAAAACTATCTAATTTTACAAACATTTCTATCATATTCATTAATCTTCCCTTTAGTTTGAAATAATTGCATATAATCTCATTAGTTGGTAATTTCATATCAAATATACGTAGATACATGTTTGCTATCAGATACACTGAAATAGGAGAGAGGCGAGAGAGAGAAGGAGAGAAGGAGAGAAATGAGCGAGATAGAATGGAAGCAAGTAAGATAGTTTATGTATCCTAGATACACGTGAATCACACTAGACACATGTGGATACCAAATATATTGTGATATACAAATATATAGGGGGAGAAATGGGTGAGAGAGTCAAATACATATGAATCCACTTGAATATAGTATATTTGGAACAAATTACACATAATTTTGACCTAATGCATATGAGCTACATGTATTTGGCGCGTCCAAATACATGTAGTCAAAGTCCAAATTCTGACAAAATTTGTAATATTAGAAACTCGCATGAAGAGAAGTAATTTGCTCATAAACTAGTGGAATTTGTGTTGTTTGTCTCATTTATATTTATTAAGATAAGAAAGTTCAGGGGAATTTTTTTTGAAAGAAGAGTCTTTAAAAACCTTTTTGAGGATTAAAAAAAGACTTTTAAAAAAAAATCCAAGTTTTTTGTTGCAATTTTTCAAAAACATGTTGCAAAAATCAGTACAAACGAGTAAGGAAATAATTAGTGGTCAAAACATTAGTAACAATATAGCCCTTGTTCACACCAAAGAGTACTTTAGTTTCCTCCTTAGGATTTGGATAATGTGAGATAAGGCCAAATATTTTTTTAGTGGTCTGAAATCCTCCTACAACTAATATTCCTTGTTGTCACAAGGGAGTTCTTCGGTTTTTTCCCCTTATTAGGATTTGGATAATGTGAAATAAGAAGAGCTAGATGACATCTAAGAAGCTATATAAGTGGCGGAGGTCATGGGATGAGATGGAGAATTGAAGAATTTTTTTTAGTGTAAAACATGTCAATTTTCATAAATTGGAAGATTTTCACAAAAAGGATATTTTTGGGTTGTTATTTAAATATTGTTCCTAGTTTTGATATTGGTGTGAAAATGACCTTTTTAACTTTAATGCGAAACTAAAATACCCTTAAGTTTGAGCGATAGAAATGGTATAAAAAATGATAACATATGCGTCATTCAAATTCTTATTAAATCAATATAACATCATGCTATATTCAATTTAATTGTCCAAATAGATTTTCGTAAATCATATTGAATTGTCATGATTTCAGAGCTACAAGCAAATAAAAAGAACAAATACATTTCAAAATTGGGACACTCAAATGATGACAGATCAATATACCACTCTTGCTATATTCATGTCGATTACTCACAAATCATATTTGATTGTTATGACTTCAAAATTACAAACAGAGAAGTACGTGTCATGCAAGTCATGTCAGACATGTTTAACTTCATGGTATATTTATTCAGCCTAGTTATATGTAACACCCCGTATGCTAGAAAGATCAAAATGCAAATTTTCAGAAGTTGTAGGTGCCACCAATGAAGCCCACCTACGGACCGAAGGTTGACCCACGGACCGTAGGTGGGATCCGTGGTTGGCCATGCTAGGACCTATGGACCGTAGGTGGGACCGTGGTCCAAGGCCGTGGTTCAAGACTCCCAAAAGCCATTTTCTGAAGCCAGTCAACGACTGACCAGGACAGACCATAGGTCAGTCGACGGTCCGTCAATTGGCCCCGACAATTTTAAGTCAGGGATCATTTGGTCTTTTCTCCTATGCGTTGGACACCTAAACTACGTCGTTTAACCCCTAAACTACATTGTTTTGGTCAGTTTTAGTCTAGTAACTTAATCAGACTATACCCTAAGCGATTCTTTCACCAAAAGTTTAGAAATCCTAGAGCAAAAGAGGAGAAATAGTCGACCAAGCTCTCTCCAAGAACGCATCAAGTTTCCCTTAGTTCCAGCCCATAAATCAAAATATTTCTCCGTGGAATTCGTCACTAGGTATGTGGGATTTCACTAGTGGGTTCCTTTCACCCATTAGGTCCCTAAAAATCAGTCAGATCCTTGATTACCTTCATTATGTTTAGACTTAGGGTTTCTAGAACTCTAGATTATTGTTGTGATTTAGCTGTTAGATTAATCCTAATCAAAATATTATGTTTTCGTAACTATGTTGCTTAATCATTGCATGAATTCAGAACCCTAGTTATGTAGATTCGTTTAGTTCATGAATTACACTTGCTAGGTCAGTTTATACAGATATACATGCAGCAGTTTTCAAATGTTTCATTATCAGTACTTAATGTTGCATTTTCAGTTAGCATGTCAGAATCTCGAGCTATCTAGTTTATTTCAGTATGTTGTATTTTATACACTCTATTGGGATTAGGCTTAATACCGAGGTGGACTAGGGTATGTCACCCAACTACGTTCCCCCATAGGTTAAGTCCCCTCTATGGGCATCATATTTAGTGATCACGCCAGTCATGCCTTTATACCCTTGGCAAGGTATATTGGATCCTCTCAATGGGGCGTATACATCGGACTCCACGTTTAGCTTACATGATTTTATATCGGTTATTAGTAGCTCCCATGATCAAATTCTAGTGCATTGATCAGGTTTCAGTTATATTTCAATATTCAACTTCAGCATGTTATGTCTATGGTCATTGCATTCAGTTTAGTTCATGTTCAATATGTTCAGTATATTCTTCATGTTCATCGTATATCATTGATCAGTATACTTTATTTAGTTATATATATATATATATCATCTTTATCCTATCCTACATGCATAGTACCTTTCAAGTACTGAAGCATACTCTGCGTTACATATTCTCGTGATGTAGGTTCAGGTCCTCAACATTCAGATCACGTGTAGATCAGTTCTTAATCCATATTCATTAGTATCAGTGGTGAGTCCTCATTCTTTGAGGACAATTGACATGTTTTCTATTCAATATTTCATTTTTAGTTTCATTTTTGCTAGAGTTAGTTAGGGACATGTCCCAGCATCTCTAGTCAGTTAGAGGCTTATTTCAGACATAGTTAGATTCAGTTTTAGTTTGGAGTTTGATCTTTCAGTTGTCATTAAACTCACATTTTATATATTAAGATTGTATTGGGTATTTACCATTCCAGTTTATATCATGTTTTAAGCTTCCGCACAATATTTCTCATTTCAAATTTATCTAGTATGCTATGATATGCCAACTCAGGGTTAGCTTGGGGTCACTCATGATCCTAGGTTTCATGTTTACGTCAAGGGGGTAGCCTCGGGGTGTGACAAACTTAGTATCAGAGCATTAGGTTCAAGAGTCTTAGGATGTCTGAAAAGTCGGTCTAAGTAGAGTTCCTTTCATTAGTATGAAATGTGCCACACCTATGAGGGGGAGGCTACGAAGTGCTTTTAGGAAAAAACTTCACTTTCTTGTTATTCTTATCGTGCGTGGATATGATCTCCTTTTTAACTCGACGTTATGTGTTTCATATCATGCCTCATCATAGAGCTTACGCAAGGAATACTAATGCCTGCAACGTTGACGCAGCTCCTCCAGTCCCAAACCATGAGGTTTCGAATGCAGAGTTCTGGAATGTTATTCAGCTTTTGGCTCAGAGTGTAACCAACCAGAACAACCAACAAGTTCCAATTCCTGCAAATGCTAGTGGTGGATCAGTGGAAGCTAGGGTTTGTGATTTTGTTAGAATGAATCCGCTTGAATTTCTAGGGTCACAAGTTGGTGAAGACCCCAGAACTTTATTGATGAGGTCAAGAAGATCTTTGGAGTAATGCAAGTGAATGGAAATGATAGGGTAGAGTTGGCGTCCTACCAGCTCAAGGATGTAGCTCACATTTGGTTCACTCAATGGAAAGAAAATAGGGTGAGAATGTAGTTCCTGTGACTTGGGAGTGTTTTACTGGAGCTTTTCTGGACAGGTTCTTTCCAAGAGAGTTAAGAGAGGCAAGAGCTCAGGAGTTCATGAATTTGAGGCAAGGTTCTATGTCAGTCCAAGAGTACGGACTTAAGTTCACCCAGATATCCAGATATGATCCACATATGGTTGTCGATTCCAGGGCATATATGAGTAAGTTCCTATTTAGGGTATCTAATTTGGTGAAGACAGAGTGCAGAAATGCGATATTGTTAGAGGATATGAATATCTCTAGGCTCATGACTCATGCTCAGTAGGTTGAGAGAGATAAGCTTAGGGAACAGACTAAGGACAGCAAGAAGGCTAGAATAGGTAATTATGAGTACTCTCAGCAGAAATTGGGTGGTGGAAATTGCTCACAGTTTCAACAGAAATCTTCAGCTCCACACCTTCATCAACTAGTGCTCCATCCCCCAAATTTCGACAGGATAAAAAAGGTAGGGCATTAGGCGCTAAGTCTCAAGGGAGTGTTTCAGGTACCAGAACCTACCCAACTTGTCCAAATGGGGTAAGAACCATCCGGGAGAGTGTCTTGCAGGAAAAGATGGATGTTTTGAGTGTAGTCAGACCGGTCACAGGTTAAGAGATTGCCATTTTTTCTAAATAGGGACAAGGAGATAAAGGTAGTAAGGATCAATCTACAGCTTTAACAACACCAATAGGTCGCCCAACTTAGTAGGGTACTTCGTATGGTACAGGTGGTGGTCAATGCCAGAATAGGTTGTATTATCTCCAAGCTTGCCAAGATCAGGAAAATTCTCCTAATGTGGTTACTGGTATGTTGCGGTCTTTCATTTAGATGCCTATGCTTTGTTTGATCTAGGGCTACTCTTTCCTTTGTAACTCCCTATATAACAGTCTACTTCGGTGTCAGTCCAAAAACTCTTTCAGAACCCTTCTCAGTCTCTACTCCAGCTGGTGACCCAGTTATAGCTAGATGGGTATACATAAATTGTCCTGTCACAGTCTCTCAGAAAGTCACCTCAATAGATCTTGTAGAGTTAGAAATGGTAGACTTTGATATCATTCTAGGCATGGATTGGTTACATTCATGTTATGCTTCAGTTGATTGTAGAACTAGGATCGTTCGTTTCCAGTTTCCAAGCGAACCAGTCTTAGAATGGAAGGGTAGTAGCTCAGTGCCTATGGGTAGGTTTATTTCTTACCTTAAGGCCAGAAAGATGATCTCTAAAGGGTATCTCTATCATCTAGTTCGGGTTAAGGATTCAAGCTCCGAAACCCCAACTCTTGAGTCAATTTCGGTAGTAATTGAGTTCCTAAAAGTATTTCCATAAGATTTTCCTGGAGTTCCTCCCGAAAGGGAAATCAACTTCGGAATAGATCTCTTTTCTGATACCCAACCTATCTCTATTCCTCCTTATAGATGGAATGACTCCAGCTGAGATTGAGGAATTGAAGGAGCAACTGAAAGACCTTCTTGATAAGGGCTTCATAAAACCTAGTATTTCCCTATGGGGTGCGCCAGTGTTGTTCGTGAAAAAGAAAGATGGTTCTCTCAGAATGTGCATTGATTATCGGCAGTTAAACAAGTCACAATCAAGAATAAGTACCCTATCCCCAGGATTGATGACTTGTTCTATCAACTTTAGGGTGCTAGTAATTTCTCGAAGATAGACCTCTGATCCGGTTCTCATCAGCAGATTCAAAGATAGTGACATTATGAAAACAACCTTCAGAACTCGGTATGGTCATTATGAAGTTGTAGTTATGTCATTTGAAATAACCAATTCTCATGCAGCTTTAATGGACTTGATGAACAGGGTGTTCAAGCAGTATTTGGACTTGTCCGTTATTGTCTTTATTGATGATATCCTCATTTATTCTAGGAGTGAGGAAGAACATTCGACTCATTTGAGGGTTGTCCTGCAAACTCTCAAAGATCGTCAGTTATTCACTATGTTCAACAAATGTGAGTTTTCGTTACAATCAGTTGCTTTCCTTGGTCATATAATATCTAGCGAAGGGATCCGAGTAGATTCTCAGAAAATAGAAGCAGTGAAATAATGGCCCAGACCCACCTCTCCAACAGATTTTAGAATTTTCTTGGGTTTAGCCGGTTATTATAGAAGGTTCGTGGAAGGATTTTCATCCATAGCTTCTCCATTGACTAAGTTGACTCAGAAAAAGGTTAAGTTTCAGTGGTAAGATGAGTGTGAGAAGAGTTTCCCACAATTGAAACTAGGTTGACTACAAATCCTGTTTTGACTCTACCAAAGGGTTCAGATGGTTATGTGATCTATTGTGATGCATCTAGAGTCGGCCTAGGTTGTGTGTTGATGCAGCAAGGTAAAGTTATAGCTTATGCTTCTAGACAGCTTAAGGTGCATGAAAAGAACTGTCCGACTTATGACCTCGAGCTTATAGCCGTAGTATTTGCCTAAAGATTTGGAGACCTTACTTGTATGGTGTTCACATACCATAAGAGCCTTCAGTATGTGTTCACACAGAAAGAGTTGAATCTTTACCAAAGGAGATAGCTTGAATTCCTCAAGGACTATGAAATGAATGTACTTTACCATCCAGGTACGGCCAATGCAGTAGCTGATGCTCTTAGCAGACTATCTATGGGTAGTGTAGCATATGTTGAGGAAGAAAAGAAGAAATTTGAGAAGGATGTTCACCGGCTTGCTCGCTTAGGAGTTGGCCTTATGAGCAATCAGATGGTAGTGTAACAGTTCAGAATGGGTCAGAATTCTTATTAGTAGCGGAGGTTAATAAAATACAAGACAGTGATCCTATATTGCTTCAACTGAAGGGTGCAGTTCATCAGTAAAAAGTTGAGGTTTTTTCCCAATGGGGAGATGGTATGCTTCGCTACCAGGGTCGTTTATGCGTTCCTAAGGTGGTTGAGTTGAGATAACATATCCTTACAGAAGCCCGTAACTCCAGGTATTCAATTCATCAAGGCGCCACAAAGATGTACCATGACCTATAGAGAGTCTTTTGATGGAATGGCATGAAGAGGGATATAGCAGATTTTGTGGCTAAGTGCCCTAATTATCAACATGTGAAGGTAGAACATCAGAAACCTAGAGGTATGACTCAAGAGATTAACATTCCTACATGGAAATGGGAAGTGATAAACATAGATTTCATCACAGGTTTACCTCATACTTGCCGACATGTGATAGTAGACAGAGTTACTAAGTCTGCTCACTTTTTGGATATTAAGACTACATATTCGGTGGAGGACTATGCCAAGCTTTACATTAGTGAGATAGTCAAGTTTCATGGGTTCCTTTGTCTATCATCTCATATAGAGGTCCTCAGTTTACCTTTCATTTCTGAAAGTCATTTTAGAAAGGTCTCGATACTCAGATTAATCTTAGCACAACATTTCATTCACAGACTGATGGTTAGGCAGAGTGTACCATTCAGACCTTAGAGGACATGTTGAGAGCTTGCGTGATCGACTTCAAGGGTAGTTGGGATGATCACCTTCCCCTTATAGAGTTCGCATACAATAATAGCTGTCATTCCAGTATCCAAATGGCTTCTTATGAGGCATTATATGGGCGTAGATGCAGATCACCAGTTGGTTGGTTTGAAATAGGTGAAGCAGCTTTGATTGGGCTAGATTCGGTTCATGGTGCTATGGAAAAAGTTCAATTCATCGGAGATAGACTTAAGACAGCCCAGAGTCATCAAAAGTCTTACGTAGATGTAAGGAAAAGGGACTTAGAGTTCCAAATTGATGATTCGGTGAAAGTATCACCTATGAAGGGGGTGATGAGATTTGGCAAGAAAGGGAAGCTCAGTCCTAGATATGTAGGCCCTTACAGGATCTTGAGAAGGGTTGGAAAAGTGACTTATGAGTTAGAGTTGCTAGCAGAACTAGCAGCGGTACATCCGGTCTTTCACATTTCATTGTTGAAGAAGTGTGTGGGTGATCTAGTATCTATAGTACCTTTAGAAAGTGTGGCTGTGAAGGATAGTCTTACTTATGAAGATGTGCTTGTCGAAATTTTTGATCGTCAAGTTCAAAAATCGAGAAACAAAGAAGTAGCTTCATTTAAGATTTTGTGGCGGAGTCAGTCTGTAGAGGGAGCTACTTGGAAAGCAGAAGCAGCCATGAAGTCCAAATATCTACATTTATTTCCTTCTGATTCCATTCCAGCTTGAGGTAATAGTTCCTCTACGGTGTTTTAGTTACTCTTGGATAAATTCAGTCTTAGTATCATGTTCCTTCGGTTATACTTGCATTTTTAGCGTATTGCATGCTCTTGGAACTTAGTTCAGTCAAATTTCAGTTCTAGTACTTAGTGATAGGGTTTGCAGCTCTTTCCCTCCATATTAAGCTAGTTTAGTTTTCATTCGAGGATGACTGTTCCTAAGAGGGAGATAATGCAACACCATGTATGCTAAAAAGACCAAAATGCAGATTTTTAGAAGTTGCATGTGCCACCAATGGAGGCCACCTACAGACCATAGGTTGAACCACGGACCGTAAATGGGGTTCGTGGTTGTCCACCTCAACTCCCTCCCCAGACCCCCTAAAAATTTTTAGACGGTCGACCCACGCCAACCGTAGGTGGGACCACGGTCCGTGGTTCAAGACCCCTAAAAGCCATTCTTTGAAGCCAGTTGACGACTAATTTAGGACGGACCGTAGGTCAGTCGACGGTCCATCGATCACGTCCGTAGATTGGCCCCAACAATTTTAAGTCAAGGGTCATTTGGTTTTTTCCCCTTTGCGTTGGACACCTAAACTACGTCGTTTTAATCAGTTTTAGTCTAGTAACTTAATCAGACTATAACCTAAGCGATTCTTTCCCCAAAAGTTTAGAAATCTTAGAGCAAAAAAGGAGAAAAAGTCGACCAATCCCTTTCCAAGAATGCAACAAGTTTCCCTCAGTTCCAGCCCTAAAATCGAAAGATTTCTCTGTAGAATTCGTCACCAGGTATGTGGGATTTCACTAGTGGGTTCCTTTCACCCATTAGGTCCCTAGAATTCAGTCAGATCCTTGATTTTCTTCATTATGTTTAGACTTAAGGTTTCTAGAACTTCATATTATTGTTGTGATTTAGCTATTAGATTAATCCTAATCAGAATATTACGTTTTCGTAACTATGTTTCTTAATCATTACATGAAATTCAAAACCCTAGTTGTGTAGATTCGTTTAGTTCATGAATTACACTTGCTAGGTCAGTTTATACAGATATACATGCAGCAATTTTCAAATGTTTCATTATCAGTACTTAATGTTGCATTTTCAGTTAGCATGTCAAAATCTTGAGCTATCCATTTTATTTCAGTATGTTGTATTTTATACATTCTATTGAGAGTAGGCTTAATACTGAGTTGGACTAGGATCAGTCACTCTTATTGTCTCAGAACTACGTTCCCTCGTAGGTTAAGTCCCCTCTGTGGGCATCATATTTAGTGATCATGCCAATCATGCCTTTATACCCCTGGCAAGGTATATTGGATCCTCTCGATAGAGCGTATACATCGGACTCCACGTTTAGCTCACGTAGTTTTATGTTGGTTATTAGTAGCTCCCACAGTCAGATTCTAGTACATTGATCAGGTTCCAGTTATATTTCAATACTCAACTTTAGCATGTTATGTTCTTGGTCATTGCGTTCAGTTTAGTTCATGTTCAGTATATTCTTCATATTCATCATATATCATTAATCAGTATGTTTTATGTATATATATATATATATATATATATATATATATATATATATATATATATATATTGTTCAGTTTTATCCTATCCTGCATGCTCAATACCTTTCAAGTATTGACGCATACTCTACGCTACATCTTCTCGTGATGTAGGTTCCAGTCCTCAGCATTCAGATCACATATAGATCAGTTCCCGATCCGTATTCAGTAGTATCAGTGGTGAGTCATCATTCTTTGAGGATGATTGATATGTTTTATATTCAGTCTTTCATTTTTAGTTTCAGTTTTGCTAGAGTTAGTTGGGGACATGTCCCAGCATCTCTAGTTAGTTAGAGGCTTATTTCAGAAATAGTTAGATTCAGTTTTAGTTTGGAATTTGATCTTTCAATTGTCATTAAACTGATAGTTTATATATTCAGATAGTATTGGGTATTCCCCATTCCAGTTTATCTCATGTTTTAACCTTCCGCACAGTATTTCTCATTTCAAATTTATCTAGTATGCTTTGATATGCCATCTCAGGGTTAGCTTGGGGTCACTCGTGATCCTATGTCCCGTGTTTATGTCAAGGGGGTAGCATCGGGGCGTGACATTATATATCTTGATGAATTACTGACAAATCATTTTAGATCATCTTGATTTCAAGCTAGACGCAAAAAGAGAAGAAACAGTTAATGAAATCAATGAGAGAAAATTTCAAGATTATGAATTAACTAACCATCTTAATTGAGTATCCACTTGAATTGAATAACTGATTAATAGGGTTGATAATGCTTGTAAGATATTATTAGAGTCCTTACTCACCTATTCAAGTTAACATGATGCCTATATTTTTATGGAATTCAAATAAAAAAGAGTGCATTGATAAATTTCATTAAATAATCAAGCCAGACCATTAGGTATATGTCTATTCTAATTGTAAATTCGTAGCTAAATATAAATAATTGTGTATAAATCTTTTAACTAATCTATTTGTATTTTGACGATATGTCCATCTGCATAAATACTTAGCACCCCTTTTCTTTCATGTCATTTTATTTTCTTGAATCACCTAAAAAATATTTTTTCTTTCACATATTAGGTTTGCATTTCATCTAATAGGAATATTGCAAGAACTTCCTCTTCCACTACCTCTTTCTTTGACGCTAATGCATTTTATGAGATGCATATATATAGTGTGTATGTGTGTGTTCAATCATGGGTGTTTATTATCATATTGTTCATTATATAATCTATGGTCATAGTTAAGATTTTATCACCACTTTAATTTACTGATTCTTTTGAACACTTCGATACCCTTAACATGTATGCTAATTTCTCTCGTGAGTCCTCCATAATTTTTGTGATATACAATGTTCTCCCTTATTGACATTGTGATCTAGTTATTAGGGTACGTTGACTTGATCTTTTGAATTAAGTTTTTTCTAACTACAATGGCGTACAAATGATTTTATGTTCATTCTTTATTATAAAAAGAAAGTACTAGGTGTAAGGTATCATCCTGATGAGTGGACCTATTATAATTGATTATAATTCGTTCGAGAAATTCTACCTTTCAATCTATCTTTATGATGTTTGAATTTTTCAAAATTTCGTGGACATGTAGAAGAGAAATGTTATCCTCATTTGAATCAAGACAGGACATTAACTGTCACGAGCCAAAAATGGACATGAAGGGTCTATTCCAATCAACACAAGTCAGCCTCAATCCAACGAAATGAAAGAAAATGCGGAAAACGATAAAACAAGAACAAGATAAAGTAGAAAACTTATTCTTCTATTAAACCTCCCAAAATCTGGTTGTCACGTGTACAAACCACTAAATACATAAATGTGTAATTAAGAAATAAGTACAAGTATGGGTGTCAAATGGGCGGATTGGGTTGAAATTGGAGATATTAAAATGAGTTGAAATAGAAATAGGGTTGGGTCTTGACCCGCCCAAGTTTACTTTGGGCTCAAATGGATTGGGTCTTGACCCGCCTAATTTGACCTGCTTAATTTCAATAATTTTAACATAGTGATATCTAACTTTTATATTCACAATTCGAATTTCAGGTCAAGATTATTTTTTTAAAAGTAACAAATGGATAGATAAATCCTAAAAGATATTAAATAAATAATAATTCATACCTTTAATATAGGAACATATCTTAGTAAATAGTTTTAAAACGGGTTGAAATTGGAGATTGAATTGGGCTCAATTGAGGATTCTCTTAAAATGAGTTAGGCTTGAATGGGTTGAGATTGAACCCAGTTCAAATTATCTTGAGCCCAATCCTTAAAATTATGGGCGGATTACCCATGTTTGGGTTCATTTTTGACACCCCTAAGTACAAGTACCAATCTTTGTTTCTCAAATAGAACAAAGTATAAAGAAAAGGAAAAAGAGGGCCCACCGAAGTGACAAGCAAATACCTCTTCAAATCCTTGAGAAGCCTCAAAATCAAAAGAAGGAGAAAGAGATCACACGGGTCCGGGCTCAGAACCTACACAAGTGTCGAAACAAGGGGTGAGTACCAACAACACGGTACCCAACAAGCAACCTAATAAACACGTCATCTAGCTAGAAATCAAATACCCCTTACTCTCCAACCGCACCTCCTTAAACTACAACCTGCACGAAAATCAGCCCAACCTAATAGTTCTACAATTCACGACTCACAAGGCCCAATATCCGTAGTTCAATAGCCATAAATCAATAATCAAATGAATCAAGTAAGTCAATTTCGATGTCAAGTAGTTCAGTCACACGCAACAAGTACATCAATCACAAGTAACAAGCAAGTCACACATAAGCATCAAATGCATCAAGTCACAATAATCAATCTTTTGTCGAAACCATTCCCCATCAGCTTTATATCAAATTACTAGTTGGAACCATTTCCTATCTGTTTTATATCAAATCACTAGTTGGAACCATTTCCCATAGACTTTATATCAAATCACTAGTCGAACCATTTCCCATCGGCTTTATGTCAATCTTCGGCAATGACTTGACATCATAACAATCACGCATATCATTTCAGTGTCAAACAATCAATGCACACAAGTAATATCACACCACATGGAAGAGACAAAAACATCATACAATTCAAGTCCATAATCATGCTTACAAGCATTTCATCAACCAATCAACAAGGGTCACAATAAGGCAATTCATATCATCATGTTCATCACATAGTCATTTTCATTTCAACCCCTTTTATTCATTTAGATATATTAAGTGGACAATTAAATCATTCACCCCATTCTCATCACTCCCAACACGCAATCAAGGAAGGAAGTATACAAATTCTACTATAATAAAAGGTTTAGGAGATCACTTCCCTTAAATCAATCAACAATCCCTCCAAGAGTTTAGTCTTCCCTTTCCGAATCACTTCCAAAGCCACACAATTTATAACAATCAATTATTCAGAATCACCCATCGAAAACGACAATCTCCACATCATTTATAAAGAGAAATGGGATAATCAACTCAAAACCCAATTTAAAAATAGAGGTTTGAATCTGGAAAATAATACTTGAAAATGATGTTTAAGGCTTTAGGAACTCATTTGTGAAAACCATTTCAAAAAAAAGGGATCAAAACCACTTTAAAGTCACCATTTTAGATCAACACTCAAGTTCTTGAGAAACCATGCCATTTTACAAATCAAATCTCAAAATATGGTATTAGAATCCATAAATGATCAAAGGGTGTCACGACCCAAGGGTACCCCCTAGATGTAACATGGCGTATAGAACCCCAAAGGACTCCATACAAGCCACTTAGTCCTCATAACATAAGCAATAGAACAATAAGAGTAAAAACACATTTCAAGTCTAAAAAGTTTTTAATAAACGAAAGCGGAAGTTTAGACATTGTCTCATCATAGCCATCTATTACAATATAGAATGAAATTGGGCCTAGCCTATACATCATGTTCAAAAGGGAAATACATGTAAAGAAACTACAAAAATGAAACTTTGTCCTCGAAGCATGAGGACTCACCAATCTCAAAATCTCTAGATCAACACTTAGCCACGAAATTGATGACCTTAACTGTTGAACCCTACATTCGGGAAAATATAGGCAAGAGTATGCTTTAGAAAAATGCAGTAAGTATGATAACTATGTATAAAATCATTTAAAACATGTAAAAAGGTCCATTTCATTTCAAAGCATGCACTTTACCAAGTTTAAACATCATAATAGAGATAGTTGAAAAACATAAGTCATAACATCATCCTTAGAACCTTTGAACACTACGAGATACTTCATTAAGCATGTCTTAATTCATTATTAGTCTTGTTGTGGGATATAAGTCTTAACCGACATTGAGACCATGTGAGCTATAATATGACCACCCGATGTTACCCACACCAAAAAGGGTTGTCCTACTTGCCTAAGGTAGAATCATGAACTCTTAGCTTAGGTGGATCCACTAGTTAAATAACCTACGGGGGGCACATAGTTATGTGATACGTAGATTGCTACTAGAAACCTGGACTCAATTTACGTGAAGGCTTCCATCTCATGAGACATACTTGGGAAGCCCGAACTCAACTTACGTGTGAGCTTCCATCTCATTTCAATATCCACTTGGTGTTAAGCATAAATCCCACGGATTACTTATTAAGTCTTAACTTAACTTATATATCATGGAAGGATGTCCTTGACAACCAATCCAAGTTAGTTCATTAGGATTGCTCTTAGATCATGTGTGAGAAAACCTTTCACCGTACATGCCTACATATACATCTTAGATTCAATTAGGTGAGAAAGTCTTTCAACCTTAAAATGTTCATTATGTGAGAAAAGCTTTCACATCATGTTCATATGTGTTCATGAGAATGTCCTTTCAATCAACAACAACAATATCATAACCATTGACACTTTACTCTCAAAGTGTCCTTAAATCATTCACATAGATGTCATAAAAAAAATGCATAATCTCATACTTACTCTTTCAAGGTTCAAAACCTACTTTCAATCCCCACATCTAGAATTCAAACCTTCGATAGGGATTTCATCATAACTTCATGTGAATCTATCACCTCATGCATTAATTCATAAAATTCTTCTTTCGTCAACAAAGACCAACATCATAAGATCACAATTAAGAAATATGAGAATTACATGGGTTCTTGGGGAAACATCATAAAAACCATAGGAAATCATCAATTCATGCTTAATATAACATAATTCAACCATTAGAATCAAGTTTGAAAGGAACCCATGACTTTTGAATCAAACCCTAACAATTGAGGATTTCTAACTTTTTTGAAACTAAGATTTTGAAAGAACTCCATGGATGGAAGATATCCATGGATGAAAGCTATCATACCGTAACAACAAAGCTCAATGCTAAGCTTCAGTGGAGGAATTGAGCCTTGACCTTCATCCTAGCTTGAAACTCCTTCTTCTTCAAGCTACTAGAGAGAGAATTATTTGAGCGATGAACTTTTGGGTTTTCTTTTAGATTCTAGGGAGAATGACTTAATTGGGGAGAAATTTGAGAATAGAATGCATATATACTTTACTAGGTGAGGGGTAAAACGACGTAGTATAGTTTTAAGAAGACTACGAAAAGACATTAAAGACCCCAACTTAAATTCTAGAACTGTTGCACGCTGAGGCTCGTCGAAGGGGACTTGGAGACTCGCCAAGTGAGCCCTTGGCTCGCCGAAATTTCCAGTAGCTCACCCTCCTAGAGCAGATCACTTGGCGAGAGGGAGCCCTCTTGGCGATGCGCCAACCTGAACGGCGAGCACTCACCTGGCTCGCCCAATTTTCCAGCATCTTGGACTCAATGGAATTGTTAAAACATGAATCTGAGGTATCCCTGATCCGGTATTCGTGAAAATAACAAATAAAAACTAACTCACGCCCAAAAAGGAAAAAACAAGTTCAGGACCTTTCAAAAATCAACAAGACCTCACCTTGGCCTAAAATCATTCCCTAAATCCAACGGAACATTCGAAATTCCGATCCAAACGTTTGAACCCTAAATGTTGATCAAATTCAACCCAAAGGCTAAATTTCTACAATTTCACAACCAAGGACCTCAAATCCTCAAAAAGATTCGGAAACTGAAACCGATAACTCTCACAGTTCAGATTCGACATTTCGAGACTGATGGAATTGAAGGAATTCCATTTCAACACTCAAAACTCCAAAAGAACACAAAAACCACGTTCTTAACAACATTAGCCTTTCAACTCAAAACTTACAAAATTCTCAACTTTGACTCAAAGTTCAAAACCAACTTTTTCAAACTCAACATATAAGACCTGGGGTCAATAACGGGAGGGGCAAAATATTCAATTCATAAAACTTTCTAGAAATGACCAACCGGTCATTACATTAACTACTTATCAGCTGAAAATAAAAGTTTTCTAATCCCTAAAAAAATAGTTTTTTTGGTATAAACATATTTTTGTTATAAAGAATGTCTATTATGTGGAATTTTTTGGAGAAAAGTAAGGAATCCTAGTTGGAGACTAAGTCAGTTTTCCCCTATAAATAAAGGGTTTTCCTGCATTGTAATTCAATATATGAGTATACCTCAAACCCTGATATCATTCGAGATGACTAAGAAGTCTTCTTTCTTCTCTCAACTACTTTCTTCTTATTATTTTATACAGTTTCATAATACGTTATCAGCACAAGACTTTACCATCTCGAACAAATACTTTAAAAGGATCAGTATTACTGCGACGGACAAACCACTAGTTTGTTTTCGTTATATAACTAATTAAAAAATGATAATATTGTAGAAGCTATCACATGTCTTTAAATTGCTATGCTACTGCCACTGCAGAATAAAAAATGAAACAAAGCAATACGTGGTGATGATCTGTAAATGATTAAGGTATGTTTTCCAAGTTTCATGAGGTGTTGGTATTAGCAAGTTATGATAAGTGACAATGGAGATGACCAATACAAGTTATATAATTTGAGCTTTCTGCTTATTCTTAATTTAATATTTTTATCAATACTTGCTAAATTACTATGTATACATATAAACATCTAGTAGCTATTTTGTTGCACTTTATTAGCAATTTAGCATGTTATGCTATTAGTTGAAAGTAAGATGATAGATTCACATTCAATTACATCAAGGAGGTAAGACGATGGATTCATGTTCAATCGCACCAAGAGGGTAGGAGGCTAGATTCATGTTCAATTACATCAAGGAAATAAGACGATGGATTCATGTTCAATCGCACCAAGAGGATAAGACGCTAGATTCCTATCCAATTGCACTAAGAGAATAAGACAATGGATTCATGTCCAATCGCACCAAGAGGATAAGACATCAGATTCAAGATTCAAGTCTTGATGCACCTTGATGATAAGATGTTGGGTTTAAGTCTCATCTATTTATGGCCTAAAATGTCTTTATATGGATAAAATGTTGGGTTTGAGTCTCAATGCAGTGTGCACCATATTGATATTATAATGATGACTAAAGCGAATAGCATGTTTTTGATGAAAATTAGTCTTGAAACTTATTTCATTGAAACTGCTTCATTCCCTAAAGTGAATGTGGTAGCAGTGCATAATATGTCTGAAAGAAGACAAGTGATTGAATAATGCAGATAAATATAGAATGAGGTACTAATTTATCATAATTTGATATGCTTAGATGATTCTGTTTCATTCATGAAGAATGAGAACTTTTGATAAATGCTAAAAATATAGATTCATTCTCTGAAGTGAATGAGGTATATGCACACTATACTAGGCATGGAAAAGATCACATTTTTATCGTGGACGTGGTATCACCAAAAATATCTCTGGGCAGACATGTGTTATAGAAAAGTTCTTTGCTTTATCTTTTGGCTTGTATTGGACAAGAATTAGTGCAATTGAGACACATTTCGTAGTAAATCAGAAGCTTACTAATTCCAATACTCGGATTGTTTGGGACTTCTTGGGTCTATAATGATGAGACAAATTATAGAAAATTCAAATGGACATCCTTTAAAGAACCTAAAGATTCTTTTACGTAGTGAATGTAGACATTTATAAATGTCTATTATATGGAATCCTTTGGAGAAAAGTAAGGAATTCTAGTTGGAGCCTAAGAACTTGTTTGAATTGGCTTAAAAGTTGGTCTTTAGCTTTTTGGAGTGTTTGGTAAAGTTAAAAATAATTTAAAATAAATTTTAAATGACTTTAAAAAAAGTTAAAAGTAGGTACTTCCCTACTTTTCATTTTTTAACTTAAAAGTTAATTAAGTTTGACTTTTTAAAAACTACTTTTTTTAAGTTAAGCCAAATAGACTCTAAGTTAGTTTTCCCTTTAAATAAAGGTTATTTCATGTATTGTAATTCAGATCTATGAATATACCTCAAACCCTGGTATCATTCAAGAGGAATAAAAAAAAAAATTCTCTATTCTCCCGATTATTTTCTTCTTATTGTTTTGTATATTTGTTGATAATATATCAGTAATAATTCATAAACAACATGACTCGGATGATATTGGGCCTACCGATAATTTGGTTGTCATATGGATACTATCACTTGGTGACAACTAATTATGTTTTGAATTTCTACCATATAGGCAGACCAAAATAAAAGGTGTCATATACAAAAGTTATAAAATGAAAGAGATGTTAAACATATTGCTCCATCAAGCTTATATTTTCAAGTTGTTTTTCAAATAGAGTAAATAATATATGGTTTGTTTATTGAGTTAATTCACAATAAGTCGTTCGAAGAATTCTTCGGGAAAGCGTTTGTTTATTGAGTTAATTCACACCATTTTATTATTTTATAACCTTAGTATTTTTTAAAAACATTTTATACTCATATATTGAGTATACGCACAACACGGGTATCTTAAACTCGTGTGTATTTTGAGTCGCTGTGTGTATACTTTGTATGACTCATGTATAACACTCTCTCTCTCTCTTTATATATATATATATATATATGCGCTAAAAATTATACCCAATATACATAGGTATATAAACTAAAATAACATGTATTGAACCATGTACATATTCATTGTTATGTGTATACAATGTGTTCAATTTGGTAAACCAAAAAAGTGCATTGGGAATATGTGTTTACATGCTTTGGAAATGCAATGTGAAATTTGAAAAGGTAAAAAAGATTTAGCTTTCCGAAGTTCAATATAAACATATGTTGGCTAGTTTAAGTGTTAAAAAATTATTTGGTTGATCGTAAAAAGTAAAAACTTGCTTTCATGAGTGGTACATTTGCAAAGTTTTTATCATTCTTGGTGATGCGTATTTTTACAATAATAAATTTAGTAAAAATTACATAAATCTCACAGTGTTAAAAGTTAATTACTTTTATTTTTATTATTCTTCAAATTACAAAAATTCTTTAGAATTATAGGATCTCGAATACATCAGGAAACCTGCGGATACATACCTCACAAATTGCAAATAATACATAAGAGACCAGTGGCATATAATTTTTTTGCAAGCAGTGTCACCTTTAACACAACTCACAAATACTATTTTATCTTTTCCAAAGAGTAAAATAAAAAATATATATGTTAACTTTTTCCAGATAAATTTCCATTTTGAAAATAATCTCACTAGAAATAATAGTGCTAAAATATTTTTAAAAATATAAAATAACAAAAGAAGAAAAATAAAAGACAAAAGAAGAAAAGAAAGAAAAAAGAGAAAATATATCACTAAACACCTTAAAAGCTCATGTATTAAAAAAAAAGCAAGTTATCCGAACTTTGAAATCATGTCCCTCACGTGGAGTTGATGCACTTAACCAACTGAGTTGCGCACCCCTATGTATCAAGAGTTACCACTTTATACAATCTTATTTATTAAACTCTAAATTAGTAGAAAATATATTTTTTTGTGATATCTTTTCGGTATATTGATACCATATAGATATCATATAGGATTGAGTTTAATCTCCTCGATCTATGGTACTCCGTTGATATATTGATACCATATCGATATCATATAGGATTGAACTTTTAATCTTCTATGATACTCCCTCAGTACATTGATACCATATCAATATCATATAGGACTGAGCTTAATCCTCTATGATACTCCGTCATTATATTGATACCCTATCAGTATCATATAGGATTGGACACTTTTTTTAAGAAATAAATCAGAAACAAGTAAGAAAAAATTATTAAAGTTACAATCTTATTTATTAAACTCTAAATTAGTAGAAAATATATTTTTATATTTTTTTTCTCTTTTTACAAATTTTTAAAAAATTGTATCTTAATTATGACTCTTTTTAAAACAAAATATTGAAGAATTGAAACATACTTCAATGATACCACAACAATATGTAGATATACATTAATTGTATCATGGATGATTGAGTGATCTCATTGAAGGAGTGAAGCAAACCTCATGAAAACACTGCTCAATTACTCATTGATACCACCAGAGTATATTATACTTTGATGGTATTAAGGAGGAAGAAGTTGTCCTTCAATGAAGATACTGCTTAGTTCTCTTTGATACAATCAGAGTATATTCATATACATTAATATACTCTCACGACTCGAGTCTACACCCTGGACGTGGTCGGCACTCAAGAACCATTGATGGTCCCCAAGCGAACCCTCATCTTGACTGACTACAATCGTAAGACTAACTCAAGCATACAAAGCTTAAAAACTGAATTAAAATAATATAATATAATCAACTCACCATAAATAGACAACTTAAGTCTTTAAAATATTTAACAAAATAAATGAACAGACTTCTGAAACTCTATAGATCTATGAAGCCACTAACTGACAAAGATGGAAGTCGGGATAAGACCCACAACATCCTAACAACTGAAAAGTAAATGAAATCCTCCGAAAGTAAGGAGGCTCACCATAGTTAACTGAAACTGCAAGTGGTATCAACGAAGCGCATGTTGATGATCCTGAATACTTATATCTGCATCATGAAACGATGCAGGCCAAATGACTTAGTACATAGAATGTACGAGCATGCAAGAGGAATTCTAAAGCATAAACATAAGCTTGAACTTAATAAAAAGGAAACATACTTACCTCTTCTCAACTCACTCAACTTAACTCAACTCAAGAATAATATACTCAACTCAAAGATTAGATACTCAACTCAATGATATGATACTCAACTCAAGATTAGATACTCAACTCAACTCAAGATTAGATACTCAACTCAATGATATGATACTCAACTCAAGATAAAGCAACAATAAAGATGCTATATATGGAAAACTTTTAAAACAATAGATAGCAACTCAAAGTATTGAAGAATACAATAATAACTTAGTTTGTATATATAAAAATACAATATAACTCTGTGGGAGTTTCTCTAACCGATAACCATCACTATGAGCTATGTGATGATACATCGTCTAGCCCACGCTGCTAGAACTGTCCTATACCTTGCCAGGTACGAAACCTCTCAACCTAGTGGATCCACTAATCTATGCTAAAAAGCACTAAGGAATCATCTAAAAAGTATGACCCTTTTTACCTACGTTGGCTACATGGTTTATGGAGACTTGAGTTATCTGAACTCGTTCCCATATCGGTGCTCAATACTACTCCCAAAATATACTCAGCTCATATGTTTAAAAACATAACTCTTTCTGTGTTTTGACATTATTACTCAAAAATCTTTCTCTTAAAAGAGATGTTACTTAAACTGCTCAAAACTCTTTCAGAAATCTTAGTTTCCCCATCTTTTAAATGTGAAAACATTTACTCTTGGGAATACTTAGTTCCCATATATTATTTTAAAGAAAATGAACTCAACTCTACTCTTTCTCAACTCAAGTACTCAATTCTTAAAACAAGTTTAGAAAAGTTTGTAAAAAGACTTCTCAAAATAAGGTTCATGCAGAATTATGGATGTGAACTACTCAATTCAAGGTTTTCAATAACCATACATAGAACTCAATACTCGGAAATTGACAACTCAAGAACTTCAATGATACTACTTATTTCAAGAATGCTCAACTTAGAGGGTTCATACAGAAATATGGGCATGAACAACTCAACTCATGGACTTCAGGATACTACTCATCTAAAAAATGTTCAACTCATAGGGTTCATGCAGAATTATGGGCATGAACAACCCAACTCATGGACTCCATGGGTAATATGGAATAGTACTATGATTAGGAATAAAATCTCAAAAGAATTAGGAACTCAATGCTCAAAGACTTAGGACTCGAAGATGCTACTCCTCTCGAAGACACTCAATGTATGGAATTCATATGAAATTTATGAGCATGAACGACCCGACTTAATGGTCTAAAGAACATTATGGAACTCATGCGTACGATTCTTCTCATTCTTATACTTACTTCCTCAAAACTTAGCTTAAATCGATAATTGATCTCAAAGGATTCACAATTGAACTCAAAGACTTTCTTGAACTCTACTCTTAACTCTCTCTTTAATGTGAATTATGAATTCAAGAGTTATGGTTCATGATACGAAGGATATCATGATGATAATGTAGACTCATGAATACACTCTCCTCATTCTCATACTCACTTGCTCAAATCTTGAAACAAGTTGTTAGAATTCGCAAAAGACTCCTCAAAAAGACTCAAAGGGGATTTCTCAAAATGTTTGAAAGAACTTTCAAGACTTAACTCTTAAATTTACCTTGAATTTGAATTATGGATTCAAGGGTTATTCTTTGGAATGTAGTACCTCTCAATGATTTAGCAGGGTTAAGATAGTTGATCACAAGAATGGGCGAAGACCCAAATTAAAGAACACTGGCCCGATGCGGAGATGGAATTAATTTTTTGGTCGCTAAAATATTTTTGAGGCAAAGGACTCTGTATCCTCTCTGCGACGCGGAGAGAGAGTGACCAACTGGATGCTGAAACCTTAAGCGACGCCGCAACGCAGACCTGGGTGCAATTATTTGCCCGATCTTTTCTTCCTCTCCTAAACTTGACTCAACTCACACCTAAAGTAATTTTATCGACCAAGTTCACAAAAATTCACAAACCCATAATGATTTCAATAAAACCCATATAAAATCTATCAAGGAACTCAACTCGTTTGCAAAACTCACACCTCAAGAACTCAACAACATTCAATAATGGCTAAAACTCAAGAACTTAATAATATAATCTGAAAAATGAATTCAAGGATATAATTAAACATGATTGGCATGAGGGCGAACAAACCCAACACTATGAAAGCTTACATACCTGAAAGAACCATCTTCTTGAAGGAAAATCTTGAAAGATGGACCCTAGCCTTAGCGTTTCTTGAATTCCTTAAGCGTAGAATTTTAGAAGTGAATGAGAAGGTTTGATTTATGAAAACTATTTTTTCTACATGTTTAGGGTCATTTAGATGACCTCCTAAGGGTTTTTAGGACCAAAATACCCTTTAAGAAATAAATAAAATGAGCTGGGAGATGGAATAAGTTTTCAGCAGGCAGTGAGGTCTGTTACGGAGCCATCACGGAGCTACTACTAGGTTTGAGTGTCATTTTAACATCTCACAACTAGAAAGAACTAGAAAGAAGTTTAAAATCTGGAAATAATTATTTTTGGAAAGTATAAGGAAATCTGGAAAATTGTAAGTAAGTTGAAGTTGAGTTTTTGGTCAACTTCAGATGGCCATAACTACTAGCTTAGGATGAGTTAGGTGTATTTTTTCAGATATGTTTGGGAAACTCTTGGAATGATCTTTCCAACGCCGCCAAGTTTACGCAAATCCGAGTTCGTATGAGCAAGTTAAGCCCTTTAGAAGTTGGGCTGTTGGATTAAGGAAATGTCCAATCCGAAAATATAAGGGGTATTTTAGTCTTTTCACTGCCCTATTATTTTAATCCTATTTTAGGAGTTTAATATGGGTCAATTCAGAACTTAGTCAGTTTTAGAACTTGGGACTAGGGCTAAGGAGAAAGGAGAAGAGAAAAGAAGAAAGAGAAAATGGCAAATTCATCAAGATCAATCAAGGAACTTGGTGTTTCGCCAAGGATTTACTTCTATCAGGTATGTGAGTCTCTCATAACGTTGGGATCATTCTCCCACGTGCCAAGCATATTTATTCCAGTTTGGAATCGTCCTAAAAGCATTTGAATAATGATGATCTTGATACCTATTCTTGAGTTCATATATTGTTCTTGAATTTGACTGAGTTGGGAAGTTTCTGAGTGAGTTCGTCGCATTATAGGGTCGTTTCGAGTTAGGTTCTTAGGTACAATTGTTGGGTATCTGTATCTAAAAGTTATTTAAGAAAAAGAACCAAATTTGGGTGAATTGGGATTGGAAAACGAAAAAGAAATTTCGTCAGACGAAATTAGAGGGTGGTCGCGTGTCGCGCGCCTAGTGCCCAGATTTAAGCATCTCAGCTTCGTGTTGCGGAGCTGACACGAGGTGTTCTGCCTCAAAAGACGTTTTTGGAACTAAAATTAAATTATGCCTTCACGTCGCGAATCCACCTTCAAATATTATTTTTTGGTCTTTTGTCATATTTAACTATCTAGAATCATTCCTAAACATCATGAAATCTTTCCAGTCCTAAATCTTAATCCTTGAATCCATAATTCAATTCAAGGATCAGTTAAGAGTCAAGTCAAGAGCAGTTAAGGTCAAAGTCAAGAGTCAAGTCAAGATGAGTTCTTAAAGTTTTTCAAAAGTCTTTCACAAATATTTTAACTTTGTTTTAAGACTTAAGCTTCGAGTTCAGTAAGGATGTAAAGTTGAAATTCTTTTCTTCAAAGAAGTATATGGGGAATATGTATTCCCAAAGAGATTTAAAATGTTTTCACATTTAAATAAGATCGGAAACTGAGATTTCCAAAGAGCCTTCGGGCTAGTTTTCAGAAAAAAAGTAATCGCTTTCTAAATGAAGCAAGCAGGGAAACTGAGATTTCCAAGACAGCCTTTGAGCTAAGTTTTTGAGCACTAATCTCAAATTACAGAATAGGTATCTTTTTGAAACGTAAGAGCCAGTATATTTTGGGAGTAGTATTGAGCACCGAATTAGGGACGAGCATTAGTTTAGATAACTCACGTCACCATAGAACCATATAGCCACCATGGGTAGAAAAAGATCATACTCTTTAGATGAATCCTTTTCGAAATAGACTAGTGGATCCATTAGGCAGTTCAGGTTCTATACCTTTGGCCGGGTATAGGATGCGCTGGCAGCGTGAGGTAGATCGATGCATCATCACTTAGCTCCTATGTGATGGTTGTCGGTTAGAGAAACTCCCACAGAAGTTATTGTATTTTTATATACATCAGTTTAATGTATTTTTACATACATTTCAGATTTATGTTGTACCCTTGTACATACACAGAGTTGACATCATGTTTTAAAACAACTTTTCTTTATATTGCACTTGTTTAAACTGCTTTATATTGAAATGAGTTCAGTAAGTATTCATGAGTTGAGAAGAGCCAAGGAAAGTGTTTCTTTCAGATTCCCTTTCAAGCCTATGTTTGTTAGCATTTCAACTCGTATACTCGTACATTCAATGTACTAATGCCAGTTGGCCTGCATCGTCTTATAATGCAGACACAGGTAACTAGGATCGGCATTCCAGCTCACCGTTGATCCAGTGAGCAGTTCAGAGTCAGTCGGTGAGCTTCCTTGCATTCCGGAGGATCTATTTTCATTGCTTTCTAGTTTAGTCCATTAGGATGTTGTGGGGTTTGTCCCAACATCCATCTCAATTGTTTTAGAAGCTTCATAGACAGACAATCAGTTACTTAAATCAATTGTCTTTACTTTTCATTTCTTATGTTAAAGACTTGAGTTTGCATAAATGGCCAGTTGAATGTTCCTTTATAACATTCTAGTTCTTTCATAAATGTTTATGTGATGAGTTAAGTATTCCGCTGAGTTAGTAAGCCAGACAAAGGGTTCGCTTGGGGCAAGCAATGGTCTTCGAGTGCCAGTCCCGCCCAGGGTGTAGGCTCGGGAAGTGACAGTCATAAGTAAATCAGCCATAACCTTTTACTCAAAGCTCAAAATTTAGCAAACTCGCTGGCGTTGGAAAGAGGACTCGAAGGGCTTTAATTTAATATCTTATAGGTCTCCTAACTCATCCTATACTAAAAGCTATGGTCATTCGAAGTTGATCCAAAACTTAAGAAAACTTAGGAATGACTTGAATGAACTCTCTTTAGTTCTTCTTGGAACTCAATGTGCTACATCTAGTGACCTTAACACTTAAGAAATTTAATTCCTTGGTAAAATCTCACTCACTGTGAAGAATGGTTCGAGTCTTAGTTCAAAAGAAATTTAGGGTGTTACATATACTGTGATGGTATCAGAGAGGGAAAAAAGGGTGTGCGTTGATGTCAGCAAGACATCAGTGCGCAGATAAGAATAGATATATGTCATATTAAAATTTAAAAGGGGTATAAAAGTAATGAGGCATTTATGGGTAAATTCTTTACTTTTTTGGAGTATAAGGGTTCTTTCCCGGTAAAAAATCAAGAGATATTTTTTTAATCACGTCATATTCAATTTTTATCGTGTGTTTTCTTTTTTCACTTTGTTTACTAGTAATGGTTAATAATTTGTATTTCTAAGATACTTATAATAATAATAATTTTGCAGAAATTCGTAAGAAATAATTAAGTCTAAAGCATATTTTTAAAAGCAGAAAGTTAAAACTAATAAGAAAATAGAATCCGTAATAAATCATAATCAATATTGGAAGAAGAAAAACGAGTCCACTGAATGCTCAATGTGTCCTTAACAAAATTATTCCCTTCAAGTACCCGAGATTAATGAATATATCCTCCTAAAATAGAACAGTTTTTACTCACAAGTATATTGATACCTAAAATAATGGTATCAACAACTCACTCAATGGGAGCAAAATATACTAGAATTTATTTATGCAGAAGAAGAAGAAATAGTTCAGATTATTCTTAGTCTGAACTCTGAAGTCTAAGGAATCAAAGGTATTTATAGCCATAAGAAAATTTGCAACCTCCCAGAACAGTCACTTAGAAAATGATTGTTGCGGAAAGTTTGCAACCTTCCAGGATAGTTAGTTAAGAAACGACTGTTGTGGAAAGTTTGTGACCTTTCAGAACAGTCACTTAATAAACGACATAAATTTTAGATAAAATTTGGGAAAGAAACTAAGCATGGTCGCACGAATCCAGTTTGAGTTGGCTAATTTAATGATAAAATAATTAAGTAAATAGTTTTAAAAAAATTGGCCAAAAATAATTTCTCAATTAATTTTTTAAGTCAAAGTCAAAGCCAAGCAAGCGACGCTGCAGTGGGTCTCTCTTTCCAACCCTTTTAACAAGTAGAAGTGTTTCCTTATTTAAATACTTGAATTTTCTATCCACCACCAATGAGGAAGAAATGTGTTTTACTAAAGCATAGGAAAATATAAATTTCATATTTCCTTCACTTTCCATTTATTCTTACTATACCAACAATAAATTTAAAATTTATCTTGTCTCTATATTTCTATTGTTTTCATCCTCTATATTTCTTGTCTTATTTTGCTTTAGTTTTACATCACGTTATCAGCACGAATGTTCTACCATTGCAGGATTAAAGCAAAGTAAATAAAAGAAGGTAAAATAATTGTATTTATTTTCTCTCAGAAACAAGGTAAATTATTGTGGAATCTATTTTATTACTTGTGAACAAGGTGAATGATTCATATTATTGTTACTGTGCATTTCTTTTTCCACCTATGACTATATATACTTTCTTTTGTATGTGAAACTTATTTTATATTTTATTTATGACTATGCTCACTGTTTTGGTTATTGCATGAGCTTTTAATTAATTTTGTTTTGTTTGTGAAATATTTTGGGTTCACATAGAAATTGAAAAAGGAGTGGTGTTAGTGAGCAGTTTTATTTTAGTGTAATTGAAACTATTATTTTCTTAGTGTGCAATTGATTCCTTGATTTATAACGGTAATCTACTACCTTAATTATTGTGCCCCAAACATAATATAATATTGCTATATGTAACTCTCTGTTTTGACAAGTTTAAGATATTAGTACATACTTTGTTGAGAATATTTTTATTGTGTTTCTTTTGTTCTATATTTATTTGTGACAATATTTTTTTAAGGCTCAATGGTGAGTCATATTATATTTGTCTTATTATGTCATTGATTCAGGGTAAGATGAAGGATTCAAGCCCAATCACACCAAGAGGGTAATACATCGGGTGAGAGTCCTGGTGCATCATGATAATAAAATGTTGGGTTGGGTCCCAACAAATAATGACCAAAAATGCTTTCTTATGGGTAAGACGTTGGGTTCAAGTCCCAACGTTACATAATGACGATGTAACAATGATTGAGCAAATTGATATGCTCTTGATAAAAGTCATAAATTTTGTCCAATTGATTTGCTCCATTCTTTTATGTGAATGTGGTAGCAGGACATAATGTGTCTAAAGATGACAAGTGGTTAAATGTATGAATATGAGTGTGGTAAAATGTTAATGGTCAATTATGGTAATTAAAAGGAAGAACATTATGGGTTCTTAAGATGGTCCTTCAAATATGAAGGTAAGTTTTGGCCATCAAAGTGATATGAAAAGTTATTGGGCAAATTGAGTTGGTGCAACCCAATTTGAATTTTTTTTAAATCCTCCATCAAAATAAAGAAATACAAAGTGGTAGTACATTTAGTACTTTTAAAGTGATGTTGAGGTGGGTCAAATAAATTTAATAATATCAAAGTATAACTAATAAAAACTTATGGAGCATGTACAAATGGTTATGGTCATTTCTTGAAGAGAATGTAAGTTGTGTTCGTATGGATAAGGACATGTTCATGTATGGTTTGATAAATGCCACATCTCACCTCTGCGGGAGGTTTGAGATATTGAAAAAAAAATTTGACATAAATGGTCATTTTGGTCATGTACTTTGAGTACTACACAAATATTGTGGTATGTTGTATTATGAACCATTGGAGTACAAAAGAAAGAAATAATTATTTTCTATAAAGGTTGTGGTCATGATCAAAATAAATGTTATTGTGTGGCAACACAAATTTGTCATTGATTGTCAAAAAATAAGTCTTGCAGTAATAATTTTAACCATGACAATAATAATAATTTTCTCCTTAAAGGAGATGGTCACCATAAGAATAGTGTTGTGAAATTTGTGGCAGTACACAAAATTAATTGAAAGTTTCTGAAGGACTAATTTGTTACTATCCAGAAAATGAAAAAGTTCATAATATTGAGGTTGTAGTAAGTCTCAAAAGAAACTTTTTAAGTTTCGGAGGAATTGAAAAGAAAAATTGTTATATTGAGACTGTAAATTATTGAAATTTTAAATATCTTCAAATTACTACAATCAAAGCGGGTTATGAATATTTACATAAAAGGTTACCCGTATTTCACTTGTTTGTTGTATAAAGATATGGGCATGATGAATGAATCATATGCAAAAGTAAACTAGAAGTTTACTAGAATAAATATCAGTTGGCATAACCGGTTGACCATTCTGGTTCAAATGTGATGCAAAAGAAATTGAGAATTCACGTGACTATATGTTTGAAGAAATAAAAGATTCTTCAAGAATTCTCTTGTGTTGCTTGTTCTCATGATAAAATGATAATTGTATCAACTAAGGTGCGGAGGTATCCCAAGAAATTATTTGGAACATATAGAAAGGTGAATATGGGCCCGTTCACCTGCCATGTGGTCCGCTTACTATTGTGATTTAATAGATGCATCTATTGTATGGTCACATGTGCATTTGTATCAGCTTACAAATTGGTTTTTGTAAGGTTGTTTGATCGAATTATTAAATTAACAGCACAGTTTCAAACTATAAAATTATGTTGATAATGTTGGTTGGTTTAGCAGAAATTGTATGCCTCCAATTATAGCTAGACCATTGATTATGAGAACAAATCTCTCAAATAAAATTTGGTATAAGACGAGTTTATTTAACATGTATGCATCAAGCTAATAAGGTTCTCCCATCACGATTGGTTCAAGGTCAGGAAATAAATAATTTTCATATAAAAATTTGATGTGTGCACATATGATTTTATTTTTCCACCATGCACAAAGATGGATCCCCTAAAGAGGTTGGGGGTAAATGTTAGATTTCCTAACATTAGGGGGATATATATTTAGCAGTTGAAAATTATGTGTGGGTGAATTATCTAGATCCTCGTTAAAAAAATGTGAACTTGAAGTTCAAGAGATAATTCATTTGCAAAATATTGTAAATAATTTGCCAGATGTATTGTCACACCTCGAGCCTACACCCCGGACGTGGCTGGCACTCGAGAACCATTGTTGGTCACAAGCAAACCCTTGGCCTGACTTACTTACTCAGTGGAAGCCTTAAACTTCAAAATAACCTCAAATAAAGAACTTATGAAAAATCTTAGAATGTCTTTAAAGAAAGCATTCCAACTAGCCAAAATAGCTACTCAAGTCTCATAGCAAAACATCTGAAATACAAAACTAAAAGACTCATAACTAATGGTTTAACTATCTATGAAGCCTCTAAAACAACTGAGATGGATGTTGGGACAAACCACATAACATCCTAATGAACTGATAACAAAACTGAAAGCAATAAAAAGGAGTCCTGCGGAATATAAGCAAGCTCACCAACTGACTCTGGGATGCTCAACTGGATCAACGGTGCGCTAGATGCCGATTCTAGTTACACGTATCTGTATCATAAGACTATGCAGACCAACTAGCATCAGTACATTAAATGTACGAGAATGCGAGTTGGAATGCTAACCACAACATAAGCTTGAAAGAAATTTGAAGAACTTACCTAGCTCAACTTAACTCAACATAACTGACCTCATTTCAATATAGCAGTTTAAAACAAGTGCAATATAAAGAAAAGCTAGTTAAAAACATGATGTCAACTCTGTGTGAATGCAAGGATACAACATAACTCTGAAATATATGTAAAAATACAAATAACTATGTATATAAGGAATACAATAACTTCTGTGAGAGTTTTTCTAATCGGCAACCATCATGTAAGATCTATTGTGATGATACATCATTTTGCCTCACGCTGCCAGGGCCATCCTATACCTTGCCATAATTATAGAACCTGAACTACTAAGTGGATCCACTAGTCTATGCTAAAAAGCACTAAAGGAATCATCTAAAAAAAAAACCCTTTTCTACCCATGGTGGCTATATGGTTTATGGGAGCTGTGAGTTGTCTGAACTCTCCCCCATATCGGTGCTTAAACTACTACTGCCAAAAATATAATATTAGCTCTTATGTTTAAAAACATACTTATTCTGTGATTTGAGATGAGTGCTCAAAAACTTAGCTCAAAGGCTATCTGGGAAATCAAAGTTTCCCCTCTTGCTTCATTTAGAAAGTGATTACTCTTTTCTGAAAACTATCCTGAAGGCTCTTTGGAAATCGACGTTTCCTTTCTTGTTTAAATGTGAAAACATTTTAAACTCTTTGGGAATACATAGTCCCCATATACTTTTGAAGAAATGAACTTCAAGCTTTACTCTTTACTCAACGTGAACTTTAAGTCTTAAAACAAAGTTAAAAGCATTTGCAAAAGACTTCTTGAAAAGACTCTAAGAACTTCCTAGACTTGGCTCTTAACTTTCCTTGAATTTGAAGTTATGGATTCAAAGTTGTAAATCATGTTTCTAGATGATTTCTATATGTTTAGAAGTCATTTAGAGTAGTTAGAATCAATAGGAAGTGTTAATACACTTTAGAAAGGCTTAAACGGACTAAATGCCAAAAACTGGGTGAAAAACAATGATTCGGGCACATCTGGGGTGCGTCGCGCCAGGCGCCAACTTTTAGGGGCTCACTTTCAGTGCGCCTCCCCAGCCTCCTAGCGCTATGGGGGGAGGGGTGACGCGCCTGGCCCTCCTTAGGTGTGTCTGACGAGTTTTTCAACTCATTTTCTGATCCTAAATCATTTTCAATCGATTCCTTTTCTCAATATTTTCTTAGATTCAGATACCTAACACATCTACACTAGAATCTAACTCAAAAAAACTCTTAACATAGCTAAAACGTCTCAAGAAAACCCATCAATCCCATGTAAGTTCAAGAATGAAAACAATTCAAGAAGACAACTCAAAAACATCAAATTCTAACTCTTTTAGGATAAAAATCGCTGAATTAAACATGATTGGTGCGTGGGTGAATGGACCCAACACTATCTAATCTCACATACCTTGTAAGGATGACCCCCGACAAAATCCACAAGCTAATCTCGATGAATCTTGAACGAATCTTGAACGTTCTTCCCCTTTCTCCTCTTTTCTCCTTTCTACAAGACCTAGTGTGAAATTCACTCTTCTAAAATCTGACTTTACCACAATTAAAATCCTAAAAATGAATTAATTAAGTTGGGTAAGGAAAAGATCAAACTACCCTTCCAAAATCTAGATTGGACTTTCCTTATTCGAACATCCTAACTTCTGAAGGGTATAATTTACTCATGTGAACTCGGAATCGTGCACACTTGGTGGCATTGGAAAGATCATTCCAAGATCTTTCCAACCATATCTGGAAATAGACCAAAATCATCATGAGATAGGAGTTATGGCTGTTTGAAGTTGACCAAAACTCAACTTTTCTTAACTTAAACAAATTTCCAGATTTCCATTCTTTCCAAAAATGACTATTTCCAATTATTAGCTTCTTCCTAGTTACTTCAAATTGCGAGATGTTATAATATCTCCACCTTGGGAACATTCGTCCTCGAATGAGATTACTCTTACTAGGCTAATGGTGGTAACATCAAGTTCAAACACCCAACAAGCAAATGCAAACAAACAACATGCTCACTCAAAATTTAAAGTGTACTAAGAAGAAAATTAGTACCTTGGACTGCACTTTCTCAGATTCAAAGATATGTGGATATCTCTTTTTCATATCCTCCTCAGTTTCCCAAGTAGCTTCCTCAACAAATTGGTTCCTCCAAAGGACTTTGATTGATGCAACCTCTTTTGTTCTCAACTTGCGAACTTGGCGATCTAGAATATGAATATGAATCTCCTCGTGAGATAAGCTATCTTTGATCCCAATATTTTTAGTTGGTATGATCAATGAAGGATCGCCCATGCACTTCTTCAACATGGAGATGTAAAATACCGGATGAACTGCTGCTAACTCTTATGGTAGCTCTAACTCATAAGCTACTTTATCAATCCTCATGGATATTCGATAAGTCCAATATACCGGGGGCTAAGCTTCTCCTTCTTACCGAACCTCATAACACCATTCATGGGTGAAACTTTTAGATATACCCAATCATCTACTTCAAACTCAAATGCCTTTCTCCTAACATTAGTGTAGGATTTCTGACGACTCTACGCCGTTTTCAACCTCTCGAGAACCACTTTCACCTTTTCCATAGCTTGATGAACTAGATCTGGTCCTATCAATCCTGCTTCATCAACTTCAAACCATTCAATATGAGATTTGCATCTTCTCCCATAAAGAGCTTCATAAGGAGCCATTTGGATGCTCGAGTGGTAACTATTGTTGTAAGCGATCTCGATGAGAGGTAGGTGATCATCCCAATTACCTTTGAAATCGATCACGCACGCCCTCAACATATCCTCTAAAGTCTGAATAGTGCGCTTTTTCTTGCCCATCTGTCTAAGGATGAAATGCAGTACTTAAGTTCACATTTGAACCCAAGCCTTTTTGGAATGACTTCCAAAACTGTGCAGTAAATTGTGCACCCCTATTTGATATAATCGAAACAGGGACTCCATGAAGCCTTACCACCTCCTGAATATATAACCTGGCATAATCCTCTGCTGAATGGGTAGTTTTCACCGACAAAAAGTAGGCTGATTTGGTCATTCGATCCACAATCACCCAAATAAAACCATGTTGCATGCGAGACCTTGGTAAACCTGTGATGAAGTACATTTTAATCATCTCCCACTTCCATTCCGGAAGTTTTATATTCTGAGTCAAACCACCGGGCCTTTGATGCTCTACTTTAACTTGTTGGCAATTTGGACACTTAGCAACAAATTATGCAATTCCCTTCTTTATACTATTCCACCAATACACCTCTCTCAAGTCATGATACATCTTTGTGTAACCTGGATGAATGGAATATCTGGAGCTATGAGCTTCCTCCATGATCCTCTCTTGGAGTCCATCCACCATTGGTACACACAATCTACCTTGATATCTCAATACACCATCTCCCCCTTGTTCAAAAGCTAATACTTTTTGCTTATGAACATTTGCCTTTAACTCAAGTAAAATGGGATCTTGGTCTTGCTTTTCTGTCACACCCCAACCCTAGGTGAGGTGGACAAGTACCATATGAACACATGTTTTACAAGTCACCTATGATGAGAAAGTAAACTACTAATATGCAGATATATTTACTAATGAGAAGCTTCATATATAATAGATGTTGACTAGCTGAACCGATACATGTGACAAGTGAAACTATGAATTCAGATGATAGCTTTAAAATGTCTACAAAACCTCTACTGGAATCCAAGACTGTACCACTATGAAATACGCATAGTAAAGACTCGGTAAAGCCCTGAATCAACATGGAGCTCACCAACGACCGCTGAGTATCATGTGCTTCTATTGGGGAGATCTACTAGTTGAGTACATGTACCTGCAACATGAAATGCAGCGTGCCTAATAAGGGACGTCAGTACGAAAGAATGTATTGAATATGTAAGGCATAATACAACCATATGTAAAATAAGAGCTCAAGTGAAACCAAATACCAACCACCTTTCCTTATACTTGTGGAATCGTGTATGTTACATTTTTTTCTTTACTTGTCTTTGCATTATAATATTTATAAGACATATGATACAAATGACCAGCTGATCAGCGGTAAAAGAGGATGACCTATGCTAGGCATTTTAACCCTTATGATGTTGTCCTCATAATTCCACAAATTGGGATCGGCCCATGCTAGGCCTTTGCCCCTAGGCTGCCACCCATAATTATACAGATTGCTTCACTTAGATTCTTTAATCCTTGAGATTGTTGTTTTGATGTTCATAACTCTTTTTAGATTGATCTTTTGATGATCATAACTCTTTTGAGATTGTTGTTTTGGTGTTCATAATCATTGTTGAGATTTGGAACTATAGACCAGTAGTAGAAGACATATAAATATGGACATACGATAATAACAATAACAATAACCTGGGAAGCAAATGTGACATGAATGTGTAATACTTAGGAGCTATTATGACTTAGTAAGCATTTTGACATCTCAAATTGAAGCACATAACAAGTGAAGACATTTAGCATTCAGCCAAGAGATTCGAACTCTATATGATAGCCAAATACTCACTAACTAAAATCAAATACAAGGTATACGTGAACGTGGAACCAAGGGAGAATGTGGGCAGATTCAACTTTAGGATGGATACATATTCCAAGTAAGTACATATAAAATGCACAATAGAGCAAGTAGGGATCTTGTAAGGTAACATTATAGTCTAACACAATGGGAGAAATAACCGATAAAGGAAACATATGAACATGTCAAAAGATGACATATATATGGATAATTGAAGCAAGTTGGCATGATATGGGCAGATTGTATATCCAACATATAAACATATGTACCATGTGTAATATGGGATCATTTTGGTTTATATAAGGGAAATACGTGCCAAGGGTACTTTGACGATAAAACAAGTTTAAACCTTACATGCTAATACTTGGTAAAGTAAGCACGTACATTTAGTAACAAACTCATATTAGATTACTCCCTTTATTGCTCTAGGGAGTAGGAACTGCAACTATGGATCAGTCACTACCAAGGACACTTAGAAAGCTTACTTTTTGTAATACAATTGTTGGATTCATGCCAAAGAAATAGGAAATCGAATAGCCTTACATACCTTGCTATACAATTCAATACGTATGACTTAAGCTCCTTCTCTTTAGATTACTAATCTACAATAAAATAAGTTGTAAGACTAGTGTTAGTAGCTAATCAATCAATTTGAGCTACTTGATCTCACCTAAATAGTAACCAAGCAGTAAGCATGCAATTTATCTAGCCAGTGTTTTCTTTCCTTCCCTTTTCCTTTAATCACGTCTATATATTGTAAAACCTTCGTATCAAGTCCTATCCAAAACTCCCTGAAATATTTAAGTCCTTTAACGTCTTTATAACTTTCCGGCACATCCAATCACATCACTTATCATAACATACATAAAACAATCCTTAAACATAATAATGTAATAGAAGCAATATGAATAATAGTTTTTGATCACCAACACTTGAAGAGCTAACATTACTTTTAAAGTGCTCAAACAAGCTCATAACTGAATTTAAAGAGGACTCCCATCCATGGTTGTCCCAACATGCACTAATCACCAGAACATCCACCCCAATATTACACCATGTAAAAGTAACAATTTCCAACTCACTAACACATACCAAGTGTCCTAATTTACTCAAGCATAAGAGGGAGAAAATTGCAGTAGCTTACCTTGCTGGACAAAACTACTTGCTAAGACTTGGATTCTTCAAGGTAAAGGTTGTCCTCCTTAACTTGTCTTAAATTATACATTCCAATAGCTTGAACTCCATTATGTTCAAGAACCCTAATGGTATTTAATGGATGTTGTATGAAGCTAAGAGAGAAGAAAGAAAGCTCTAGAAATTAAAAAATTTTGTCAAGGTAAAAATGGCTGGAAAAGCTGATATCTATCCCTTTTAAAGGGACCTGTTTTGGCCGAATTTCTCACTCATTTTGGGCCATAATTTGTCAAGTAGGTGACTCACCTACTTGGACTTTTCACTTGGGCCTCTTTGGACTTAAGAACATTGGGCCTTGGCTGTCCATTTCCCCTTATTCTTCTAATCAACTTGGGCCAGATTAATTCAAGTAGGTGGTAGTGTACTTGTCCCAATAACATGGTCAAAAAATTCCTAGTAGGTGATGCACCTACTTGGTACTTTGGGTTGGTCAACAAGTCAAAGCAGGTGATGCACCTACTTGTCACCTGCTAGCTTAGTGTAGTCAATCAAGCACCTCAATATTTTATTCCATTTCTAGACTTTAATTCCTTTAATTTCACTTAAAGCTTATATACATTATGTCAATTTAAACTTTAGACTCAAATACCACTTTATGATCTCAAGTTTAAATACTTCCATCGACGTCAACTTTGGGTCGCATCAAAATCTTTGGGCAGTTCTCTTTAAACCTATTCTATTGTCACTAGTCGCATAGGAAACCGAGTCCATTATTATACCACATGGCAATTTATAAGAGTCATATAAATAGAACTAGTACACATAGAATACATGGTGTTACATCCTCCTCCCCTTATGATCATTTGTCCTCAAATAATACGTTAAGCTGATAGTTTGGTAAACCTTGGAATTTCATTTGGAGATTTGTGAGAGTTTCCTTTGTAAATAGGACTATCCCAAATATATAAACTAACCTAAAACACGTACGCATGACGTCTCAATAGATATGGTTCATGAAATTAGAATATGACAAATCAATCCCCTTTCTTGACCATGTAATTCACTGAAGATACACAAGTAGAACTCATACAAATAAGTAATTTAATGTACCTAAACACAAGACATGCAATTGACATATCAAATGAACAAATGTCAGTAGGACTTATGATAATATAATGGGACAACATGATCTCAGATCCTTATGTTGATGTTTAGAATGAGGAGGGGTATTTAGTATCTCTATCATCTTCTATCCCCAAGTATCTTATGTTACATTCTAGTCCTTCCACAATACTTCAATGGAGGTTACACCTTCTGTGCTTAGCTTTCGGGCCTTAACAATCAAGAATTACTATAGTATCTTCCCAATTTTTTTAATATGGAACTGACACATAAAATCATAGGCCTAATCTATCAGGGCTCTACTTTCCCTTCTCTTTTATCTTATGACACTTTTAGATAAGTCTTATAATAATGCATAGTTATTAATATAAACTCTAAAGTTTTATGCCGCACCTTCAGATTAGGCATTATGCTAAGTTATTTATCTATGGTTGTCATAAAATTTACATATATTCCCAACCTTTTCTGGTCAAAATCTTCACTACATAATGATACAAGCAAATGTTTTCCCAAAATGTTCAAAATCAAGTCAATAAACACATAGATGTCAGGTACCTATAAAGTTATATCATGAAGGTCGAAATAGAAAATAAATAGTGAAGCTTGAATGCACCATAAAACATGAACTCTAACAACATGGAAATGTCAGGTACCTATAAAGTTATATCATGATTCATAACGTCTTAAAGTTAGCCTCTTTGAGCTTAACTAGATAGGTCTAGCCATACTAATAGATTTCCTCTTTCTTTTTTATATAACAAGTGAGGGTGCTCTGACTCTTTTCCCATGCAAGATAGCAAATAAGAACAACTAGCATATGATCAATTTTTCCTCTCCCTTAACTAGACTATGATTGACATTTTACTATATGCATATATTAAATGAGCCCTGAAGTAGCTCTATTCAAATTGGTGGAAGTTTATACATGTGAATAATGCTCTACTTCTCTTTTGTACTAATGATGTAGATGAACTAGGTCCATGTATCTTCTATCTAGGTAACATTTCTAGTCCACTCTTGTTTTTCTTGTTGTTATTAGGACCAAATATCAAGACTTGAATCAATACTAAAATGACTTCTCTGTCTAACAAAGGTTCACAAAGTTGTTCCCAGGTGCGCCATTATAACTTGTTAGGATTGAAGAGTTGATACCTTTTTATTGCCTCATACACTTAGCAACCTCTCTTTCATAATCACCTATCTCACTCCTCTATAGCATCCTCATATCATCCCTACTCCTATGTTTAGGGAATTTGACGTATCCCATCTCTTTCTAACGAGAAACTCTACATACATATTAGGCCCGTGTAATTCAAGATTCATTCTCTCATTCTTCCTATCTAACAAGTACCTTTTAATCAAAACTAGTAGCTTCATGTACTTTAATCCCACTATGTACAACCTGACTAATCACAACTTAGGTCTAACTAATCAATTTTTTTCCTTTTGTTAACCTTACCCTTTAGTCGCATACTAATCCTCCATAGTCAAAACATAGATGATAATAGGAACTACCATACATATATCATTTGCAGAAATTGGCACACTTATCCCTATGTTTTATAACCATGAAAAGAACACAAATGTTATGAGTACTCATTTGGGGTTATTGGCATATACCATATAAAAGCCAAATATTCACATATTCAGGATGATATATGGTGAGAATTTGGGCCTTGTTAGCCAATTAGGGGTATCTATAGTAACACTATTGCACTAATACATCCACCTATCAGATTGTGCCACAGCTTTCTTTCGAAAAAACTAGTTCAACAACATCATTTCGAGAACATGCGTAATACTGAAAATTCTATGTACATCATAGACTCTTAACAAGTGTCCTCTATAGGAATAGATCCTATAAATATGGAGGAAATATAGAACTCAAGATTTGGTTACATCCTCCTAGATCTGCTTAGAAATGCTACAGCTCATATATGTAACCAATTATTTTTTTAAGCATATACTATATCTTTCTCAATTGAACCAACGTGATACAAATGGTACAAATGCAACTTTTAGAAGCAAATAACATAAAAGCCTTACATACCATGTGGAGTGAGACGATCGAATAAAATGAGCTCAATCTAGTCTAAATTTGATAACTTAAGATCTTTTTCTGTAGTTGCATGCTAACATTTTAGCTACCGTTAACCTAACCATAGTAAGCATAATATGAATATCATGATCAGGTACAAGTGGAAATTAATTTCTTAACTTTGCTCTATCACACGATTTGGATTATGAAGGAAAGTAACAATTCCTAAATGTCCAAGCAGCCCCCTAATTATAAATGTGGCGCGCAACACATTCATAAGTAAGGCTCTACTAGACATGGCTTTGTAGACTCCCAGGGATGAACTACTCTGATACCACTTTTGTCACTACCAAGGGCACTTAGAAAGCTTACTTTTTGTAATACAATTGTTGGATTCATGCCAAAGTAATAGGAAATCGAATAGCCTTACATACCTTGTTGTACAATTCAATACGTATGACTTAAGCTCATTCTCTTCAAATTACTAAACTACATTAAAATAAGTTGTAAGACTAGTGTTAGTAGCTAATCAATCAATTTGAGCCAATTGATCTCACCCAAATAGTAACCAAGCAGTAAGCATGCAATTTATCTAGCCAGTGTTTTCTTTCCTTCCCTTTCCCTTTAATCGCGTCTATATACTATACAAGCTTCGTATCAAGTCCTCCCTAAAACTCCCTGAAATATTTAAGTCCTTTAACGTCTCCATAACTTTCCCTCACATCCAATCACATCCCTTATCATAACATACATAAAACAATCCTTAAACATAATAATGTAACAGAAGCAATATGAAGCATGGTTTCTGATCACCAACACTTGAAGAGCTACCATTACTTTTAAAGTGCTCAAACAAGCTCATATATGAATTTAAAGAGGACTCCCCTCCATGGTTGTCCCAACATGCACTAATCACCAGAGCATCCACCCTAATATTACGCCATGTAAAAGTAACAATTTCCAACTCACTAACACATACCAAGTGCCCTAATTTACTCAAACACAAGAGGGAGAAAATTGCAGTAGCTTACCTTACTGGACAGAACTACTTGCTAAGACTTGGATTCTTCAAGGTAAAGGTTGCCCTCCTTAACTTGTCTTAAATTATATCTTCCAATAACTTGAACTCCCTAATGTTCAAGAACCCTAATGGTATTTAATGGTTGTTGTATGAAGGTAAGAGAGAGAAGAGAGAAAGCTCTAGAAATTAATTTTTTTTGTCAAAGTAAAAATGGCTGGAAAAAGCTTATATCTATCCCTTTTAAAGGGACCTACTTTGGCCGACTTTATCACTCAATTTGGCCCGTAATTTGTCAAGTAGGTGACTCACCTACTTGGACTTTTCACTTGGGCCTCTTTGGACTTAAGAACATTGGGCCTTGGCTGTCCATTTCCCCTTATTCTTCTAATCAACTTGGGCCAGATTAATTCAAGTAGGTGGTAGTGTACTTGTCCCAATAACATGGTCAAAAAAGTCCTAGTAAGTGATGCACCTACTTGGTACTTTGGGCTGGTCAATAAGTCAAAGCAGGTGATGCACCTACCTGTCACCTGCTAGCTTAGTGTAGTCAATCAAGCACCTCAATATCTTATTCTATTTCTAGACCTTAATTCCTTTAATTTAACTTAAAACTTATATACACTGTCAATTTAAACTTTTGACTCAAATACCACCTTATGATCTCAAGTTTAAATATTTCCATCAACGTCAACTTCAGGTCGCATCAAAATCTATGGGCAGTTCACTTTAAACCTATTCTATTGTCACTAGTCGCATAGGAAACCGAGTCCATAATTATACCACATGGCAATTTATAAGCGTCATATAAATAGAAGTATTATACGTAGAATACAGAGTGTTACATTTTCTTTCACTTCTGACACTAATGATGATTCAGCCCCATTCATCACCATTACTCCTCCTTCTGTGGAATCCATTAGTCGAACTCCTAATCGTGCAAGTCTATGTACATCTTTCACTAACTCTCTCTTTTGTTCCTCAACATGGGCGGTACTACCCATAGACAACCTGCTTAAAGCATCAGCAACCACATTAGCCTTACCTGGGTGATAAAGAATACTTATGTCATAATCCTTGAGTATTTCTAACCACCTCCTTTGTCTGAGATTAAGCTCTTTCTGAGTGAACACATATTGAAGGCTCTTGTGATCAATAAATACATCAGAATGAACACTATACAAATAGTGACGCCATATATTTAAAGCAACTACTACGGCAGCCAACTCTAAGTCATGGGTTGGATAGTTCTTCTCATGAACTTTCAACTGTCTGAAGGCATAAGCTATAACTTTTCCATTTTGCATTAACACACAACCCAAAACAACTCTAGATGCATCACAATACACCACAAAACCTTGAGTACCTTGTGGTAAGGTCAAAACTAGGGTAGTAGTCAACCTCTTTTTCAATTCCTGAAAGCTTTTCTCACAAGTTTCAGACCATTGAAATTTAACTGTCTTCTAAGTTAACTTGATCAAAGGGGATGAAATCGACGAGAACCCCTCTACAAACCTTCTACAATAGCCAGCTAAACCTAAGAAACTTATAATATGAGTTGGAGATGTGGGTCTAGGCCAATTCTACACTACCTAAATTTTTTGAGTATCTACTGTAATTCCCTCTCCATACACAATATGGCCCAAGAATGCCACAGACTCAAGCCAAAACTCACATTTAGATAACTTAGCATATAACTCCTTATCTTTCAAAGTCTGAACAACTATTTTGAGATGACTAGCATGATCTTCTTCATTCCTTGAATAGATTAGTATGTCACCAATGAAGACGATAACAAATATATCTAAATAAGGTTTGAACATTCTATTCATAAGGACCATGAACGTTGCAGGTGCATTGGTTAAACCGAGCGACATGACCAAGAACTGATAATGACCTAATCTGAGGACGATTTTTGAAGAACCCTGAAGCTAATCGAAAAGATCATCAATCCTTGGAAGAGGATACTTGTTCTTGAAGGTAACCTTATTCAACTAATGGTAATCTATACACATCCTAAGGGAACCATCTTTCTTTCTCACAAACAAGACCAGAGCACCCCAAGGTGAGACACTTGGTCGAATAAAGCTCTTATCTAATAGATCCCTTAACTCCTCTTTAAGCTCTTTTAATTCAGCTGGTGCCATTCTATATAGCAGAATAGATATAAGATGCGTATTTGGAAGAAGATCCATACCGAAGTTTATCTCTCTCTCAGGAGGGACTCCGGGAAGATCATTAGGAAAGACTTCTGGAAACTTTTTTACCACTGAAATTGACTGAATAGGAGGTAACTCAACACTTGAGTCATTAACTCGGACTAAGTGATAGATACACCCTTTGGAAACTAACTTCTTTATCTTAAGGTACGAAATGAAACGACCATTAGGCACTACTGAACTGCTTTTACACTCTAAGACTAGCTCATTTGGAAATTTAAACTTGACAACTCGAGTTCTACAATCAACTAAGACATAACAGGCATGAAGCCAGTCCATACCAAGCATGACATCAAAATCTACCAAGTCTAACTCAATTAAATCAGCCATGGTACTCTTGTGATTGATGAAAATGGGACAGTCACTATAAACTCTCTCTGCTAGAATGGACTCACCAACAGGTGTAGAAACACTGAATGGTTCACTAAGTTGCTCAAGAATAACATCACAATTCATAGCAACATATGGAGTTATAAAGGATAAACTCGCTCCTGGATCTAGCAAAGCATAAACAGTAAAGTTAAAGACTTGGATCATACCAGTGACAACATCTGGCGAATCCGCTTTCTCTTGGCGACTATTGATAGCATATAAGCGGTTTGTTCCTCTACTAGTACCGGAAGTAGCCCATCTAGGTACAGCTCAGTCTAGTGGAGCAACTGTAGAAGACTGGGCTCTATTGCCCCCATTACCATTACCTTGCCTGTTCTTTGGACACTCTCGCATAAAATGCATATTCTGACCACACTTCAAACAACTAGTGGAGACCTCACGACAAGTACCTGGTTCTTACCACACTTGGCGTATGCAGGAGGCTTACTACCCCCTTGCGCCACACTACCTTGAGAATAGGCAGGTTTAGCTCTGGAATTCTGACTATTGTACTCACATTTGTTCCTAGGTGCAGGTGCACTAGTAGATGATGGAGCAGGTCCCTTCTGTTTTTATTGGAAAGATGACCAGGTGGCATTACTCTTCTGCTGCCCGGACTTGTTCCCTGTCTTAGCTCGCATGTTCCTAAACTCTTCTCTATCCCTTAGCTTATCTTTCTCAACCTGTTGCACATATACCATTAACCTCAAGATGTCCATGTCCCCAATAAGCATTGTTGCCCTACCTTCCTTACTCGACATACGAGACAGCCCAGTAACAAATAAGCTCATTCTACTCATCATGTCCGCAACCATTTCCGGAGCATAACAAGATAGTTGGGTGAACTTCAACCCATACTCATGAACACTTAGCGACTCATGTTTAAGGGTAAGAAATTCTTGTACCTTAGCCTCTTTTAGTCCTCAAAACAAGCCAAACTCGCAGGTGGTGCATTCTCAGCTCTACCATCTTTTCATTGGTCAAACCAAGTCCTAGCAACATTTTTCAGTTGATATGCAGCTAGTTCAACTCGCTCAGTATCGGCAACATGCATGACCTCAAATACCTTCTTTAACTCTTCAATAAAGTTCTACGGATCCTCAGTAGTACTTCAACCTGTGAAACTTGGAGGGTTCATCTTCGAGAACTCACGAATACTTGCAGTGTCAGCCCCTTCTTGTCAAGCTCCTCTTTGCTACCCAACCTGGTTAGTCACAGCTTGACTCAGCATCCTAATTGCATCTCTAAACTTAGTGTTAGTGACTTCCCCTTTAGGTTGCACTTTAGGTGCATTTGGTAACTCTTGCTCTTCAACATTACATCTAGCAGGGAGACCTCTGACAGCTCTTCGGGGAGCCATGATTATCTGAAAATATGTGCAAGCATAAATTAGAAGGAAACTTTTAGAGATCAAACTTTAACGCACGAAATGAGTGTGAAGGAAATGAGAAATTTTCCTTAATGTTGCAACCTCCTAATTATAGATGTGGCGCGCTTTACACCGATAACTAGGACTCTACAGACACAGCTTCATATACTCCCTAGGACTCTTGAACTTTGGGTTCTGATACCAAGTTTTTCACCCCCCGAGCCTGCACCTTGGACTTGGCTGGCACTCGAGAACCATTGCAGGTCCCAAGTGAACCCCTGGCCTGGCTTACTTACTCAACGGAAGACTTAAACTTCAGAAGTAACCTAAAGTAAAGAACTTATGAAAAATCTTAGAATGTCTTTAAAGAAAGCATTCCAACTAGCCAAAATGGCTACTCAAGTCTCATAGCAAAACATCTGAAATACAAAGCTAAAAGACTTATAACTAACTGTCTGACTATCTATGAAGCCTCTAAAACAACTGAGATGGATGTCGGGACAAACCCCACAACATCCTAATGAAGTGATAATAAAACTGAAAGCAATAAAAAGGAGTCATTCGGAATGCAATGAGGCTCACCAACTGACTTTGGGGTGCTCAACTGGATCAACGGCGCACTGGATGTCGATCCTAGTTATCTTTATCTGCATCATAAGATAATGTAGACCAATTGGTATCAGTACATTAAATGTACGAGTATGTGAGTTGGAATGTTAAACACAACATAAGCTTGAATGGAATCTAAAGAACTTACCTAGCTTAACTCAACTCAACATAAATGAACTCATTTCAATATAAATCAGTTTAAAACAAGTGCAATATAAAGAAAAGCTATTTAAAAACATCGTGTCAACTCTGTGTGTATACAAGGATACAACATAACTCTGAAATATCTGTAAAAATACAAATAAATATGTATATAAGAATAAAATAACTTCTGTGGGAGTTTCTCCAACCAACAACCATCGTGTAGGAGTTATTATGTTGATACAACATTTTGCCTCACGCTGCCAGAGTCGTCCTATACCTTGCCATGAGTATAGAATCTGAACTACTAAGTGGATCCACTAGTCTATGCTAAAAAGCACTAAAGGAATCATCAAAAAAGTGACCATTTTCTACCCATGGTGGCTACATGGTTTATGGGGGTTGTGAGGTGTCTAAACTCTCCCCTATATCGGTGCTTAATAATACTCCCAAAACTACAATATTAGCTCTTATGTTTAAAAACATACTTATTCTGTGATTTGAGATTAGTTCTCAAAAACTTAGCTCAAAGGCTATCTTGGAAATCAAAGTTTCCCCTCTTGCTTCATTTAGAAAGCGATTACTCTTTTCTGAAAACTATCCCGAAGGCTCTTTGGAAATCGAGGTTTCCTTTCTTGTTTAAATGTGAAAACATTTTAAACCCTTTGGGGATACAGAGTCCCCATATACTTTTGAAGAAATAAACTTCAAACTTTACTCTTTACTCAACGTGAACTTTAAGTCTTAAAACAAAGTTAAAAGCATTTGCAAAAGACTTCTTGAAAAGACTCTAAGAACTTTCTAGACTTGGGTCTTAACTTTTCCTAAATTTGAAGTTATGGATTCAAAGTTGTCAATCATGTTTCTAGATGATTTCTAGATGTTTAGAAGTCAATTAAACTAGTTAGAATCAATAGGAAGTGTTAATACACTTTAGAAAGGTTTAAACGGACTGAATAACAAAAACTGGGTAAAAAATAACGATCCAGACGCATTCGGGGAGCTTTGCGCCAGGCCCCAACTTTCTGGGGCTCACTTTGGGTGCACTGTAGCCACGCCGCCCTAATCTCTTTGCGCTATGGGGGGGCAACGCGCCTGGCCCTCCCCAGGTGCGTCTGACGAGTTTTTCAACTCATTTTCTGATCCTTAATCATTTTAAGTCGATTTCTTTTCTCAATACTTTCTTAGATTCAGATACCCAACACATGTACACTAGAATCTAACTCGAAACAACTCTTAACATTGCTAAAACATCTCAAGAAAACCCATCAATCGCATGTAGGTTCAAGAATGAAAATAATTCAAGAACATCAAATTTGAACTCTTTTAGGAAGAAAATCGCTGAATTAAAAATGATTGGTGTGTGGGGGAATGGACCCAACACTATGTGATCTCACATACCTTATAGGGATCACCCCCGACTAAATCCACAAGCTAATCTCGACGAATCTTGAACCAATCTTGAATGTTCTTCTCCTTTCTCCAAGCCCTAGCTTGAAATTTACTTTTCTAAAATCTGACTTTACCCCAATTAAACTCCTAAAAACTAATTAATTAAGTTGGGTAAGGAAAAGACCAAACTACCCTTCCAAAATCGGGATTGGACTTTCCTTATTCGAATAACCCAACTTTCGAGGGGCATAACTTACTCATGTGAACTCGGAACCACGCAAACTTGGTGGCGTTGGAAATATAATTCCAAGAGATTTCCAAACATATCTAGAAGTGCACATAGCTCATCCTGAGCTAGGAGTTATGGCCATTTGAAGTTGACCAAAACTCAACTTTTCTTAACTTAAACAAATTTCCAGATTTCCATTCTTTCCAAAAATGACTATTTCCAATTATTAGCTTCTTCCTAGTTACTTGAAATTGCAAGATGTTACATGTATATTCTGACTCAATATTTTAATTAAGCTACAAATTCTCTAATAAATAGTCCTTGAAGGACAGATTCTATGATACGCCAGAAGCGTGATAGACCAATCGATTCCAAACGTAAAACTCCTTGAGGAAAGAGAGGATCAAATTATCAAAATGATCATGATAATGTGGTAAGTGCTTTGAAAGAGCAATATGACATAACACTTCATAAAACCTTGACAAAGGTTCAGGTACCTGAAGATGATGAAAAATAAAGAGATCTCGATAAGTTATGTCGTATTGGAATTGAGTCAAATGACCGTCGAAGGTATCTTTGATATGAAGTAGCACTCAATGCTATAAGTTGTTACGAGGATCTTAAATTCAAATGTCATATAATGTGAACAGATAAATGATTGGCCAAATAAAATGCACTATTCAAGTATATTTTGTTTCACTTTAAAAAATGATATTTTTGAACTTATAGTTCATAGATCAAAATATATGTCAGTGGGGTACAAATGAATCAATATGTGAAAGTATAATCGTAAGATATAAAGAACGGTTTGTGCCTTGAGGCATAAAGAGTTTTCGCAGAAGTCCTGATATTATTAAATGGAGATATATTCTCCAGTGGTGGATGCAATGTGACTTATTTCAGTCAGGCAAAAGCTGAAATACTTGAATATGTATAATGAATGATTATAATGTCTAACTAGACGATGAAGATTATATGAAAATCCTTTAAAGGATTTAAAATGTCTTAAAGCAATTCCATTAAGTACCCAATGATTTTGAGATTGCTTAACACAACAAAAGAATTTTTTGGACCTCATAAAAATGATTTAAAATGCCATGTATTAGTGCATTGGTGCACTTACAGATTGCTAGTTATGCAAATGCTAGAAAATTATTTGATATACATAACGAAAGTTATGTGAAAGGATTGTCATATTATCATTCAAGTTATGACAAGAAACTACCAAAGTAAGTGACTCAACTCATAGAAGATGTGTGATTTTCTTTGAGAAGAAAAGACGAGCTTCAATAAAATTGAGATGATCAATCTCCGAGTCAGAAATAATTGATTATGTAGATGCATAATATTTATTTGATCCGCATAAAGCTTGATAGCAAATGGGCTATTTGTTTACATATGGAGGCACAACAATATCTTGGCATTCAAAGAATCAAACATTAGTAACCACTTCTTCAAATCATGCAGAAATAATATTGATCTATGAAGTAAGTCGGAACTGTGTTTGATTGGAATCTTGATCTATCATATTCAGAAAATATGTAATTTTCCTTTGGAAAAGGATATTTCAGCCACCATATACGAAAATAATATATAGCTCAATTGAAAGGAGGATACAATCAAAGGAAACCGGACAAAGCATATTTCATCAAAATTCTTTTTCACACATAATCTTCAATAAAATGGTGAGATAGACGTTCAAAGACATGTTCAAGTGATAATTTTGTACACTTATTCACTAAGGGTTTCCAACATCAAGATTTGAGAAGTTGTGATATAAGATTAGAATGCATCGTCTCCGAAATATCAAGTAAAGTTTTTATCAGGGGGAGAAAAATACGTGTTCTACTCTTTTCCTTAACCATGATTCTATCCCAATTGGGTTTTCCAGGTAAGGTTTTTCAAGAGGCAACATTCAAAGCGTATTAAAAGTATATATGTACTCTTTTTCATTCACTAGGATTTTTTTTCACAGGGTTTTTTCCTAGTAAGGTTTTAACGAGGCATATTATCTATGGACATCCAAGGGGGAGTGTTATAAAATATTATAGTGTGGATGTCCATTACACCAAGAAGTTACTCTCATCCATTATCTCCATTACTTTCCTCCATTATGAAGATAACCATAACCTCCAACTTTATAACCATTATTCTTGTAACCTTACACTTCCATAACCTCCTCGATTATATTCATGTTAATGTCATGTTTATGACTAACCTTTTGTATGCCTCTATGTTACACTATAAATAGAGGCATAAGGGTTCATATTGTATACACTTGAAGATTTAATGAACACTTGAAAGAAAGAAAGTTATCTCATATTGTTCCTCTTGTCTTATATTCTTCTTGTCTTCATCATTATATTGTTCTTTTGTTCTTAAGAAAAGAAAGAAAGCAATACTCTCATATCTTGTCTCTATATGTCTATTGTTTTCATCTTCTATATTTCTTGTCTTATTTTGCTTTAGTTTTACAACCATATACTACTTAATTAAAAATAAATCTTAGTACTTCAGAAGGAGTTTACTAATTAAAAGCCAATAATAGATCTACTCTCAAACCGTATAACACAAAATAAATTCATACCTACTTCGTTATAGAAAAAAACATATACTTATATTAAGTTGAATATATAATTATCGAATACAATATTAAAGTATAACGAAAATTATAAAATACAAAATATCCTATGAAAGCATGAAGTATATAGTTTGATTATTTCATTAAGAATAAAAAAATATTTTTAATTATAAAATTTGATATTCTTTTTAAATAAACTAATAAAAAAATCATGTAAATTAAAATAGAAAGAATATTATATTTAAAATAACAATATAATAAGTCGATAATACAATAAGTAATCACCATCCAAACAAGTTGTTACATGTCTAAATTAGTGGAATTTGGTGTTAAGACACTTTTTGACTTGAATTGTTTTTTACTCAATGTCCTCCTCATTATAAGTTTCATGAAATTTTTCTTTGATACTACTGTTAACATCTAGTACCATAAGAATTCACCAAGAGAATAATATAAAATTATTGTTTTCTTCAATTTCACTTTTGGAGTTTTCTTGGAAAAGGGTTTGGTGAGGTAGGAAAATTTGTACTCAATCTCCCCACTAATGGACCTCTCTCTCTCTCTTTTCTTTTTCTTTTTAGTTTTTGATTTTGCATTCGATATCTAATACACATATTGAAGCTCAATTAATTCAATTTTGTGTCGTGTAGCGCTTCATTCAGAGGAAAGCACTTCCTACTCAAAAAAATTCATATTTAAAATTCAAACTCGAAATCAGAAAATTCATACTCAAAATTCAAACTCGAAATCTCTGATTTAGAGAGAAAAATCTCATTCATTGCACCATTGGAGGGTGTAATGGCATTCTCCTAAATAAAATTAATAAAAATAAAATTGAATCCATGTAATGGCAAGGAAAATAAAACTGATTTATTAACATCAAGAATATGAATGAATGATAAAGAAATTTGTTTTTGAATAATACAGGAAAACATTTGAAATTTTTTCCGTTTATTAACGCACATCATCATTTCAATTTTATTACAAGCTATACTAAAATGGGAAATTTACCTAATTACATAACCCCTCCTTCCCATTTTATGCTACACTTTTTAGATTTTGAGATTCAAACAAGTCTATTTTTTATCGTAAATTTTTCATAGATCTTTTAAACATTTTGAATTATTAATTATTGTGATTTATAATACTTTTTACATAGTTTGCAAATATATAAATTTCATTTCAAAAAATTTAAAGATTTCATGCGTAAATTACCGGTCAAACTTAAACTATTTGACTCTCGAAAAACAAAAAGTGTCACATAATCGGGACAAAGGGAGTATTTAAGATAACATAAGTTCTAAAAATTCTTACTATTTGAATTAATTACAAAAATTTCATTTTTCCTTCTTTTTTTTTAAACATCTGGATGCATTATTCCACCTCTATCAAATACATTATAATTTGTTTGTGTAAATGTACACGGTACAAATGATATTGTTGATACAAAACCACAATTATTTCAAACCTAAATTAGTATGAATCTGATTTATAGTTATATATCTGATGCTTAGCTTATGTACCATTTGTTATGTATCAAGCGTAGGAACATCCATGAGTTCTGAAAAATCTAAAATTATTATAATTTGAAAAACGTTTGAAATAAGACATAATTAACACTCAACTTATTGAGTTTTATGTACTTTATATTAATAAAATAGTACTATAATTTAGTGTAAATACAAGAATGTCAGATTATTATTTTATTTTAGAAGACAGCTGTCACAGTTGCAGCACTTTTAGGCTGTTTTCGTAATATCCAATCATGTCTTTAGAATTGTTAAATTTCCATCATCACGACTCTTCAGAGCCAAGGCACTTCAAACGAAGATCTTTAAAAAAAAGAAAAAAAATCAGATATTTTTATTGTTAAAGTGTTTATTGTTCGATTTGGTTTTAAATGTGTATTAATTTATAAATATGTTAAGTTATTATAAAATTATTAAAATATTAATTATCAATTTATTAATTATCACTCGTTGACTATTCAATCATAGATTTAATCGTTAAAAAAAATTGTTGGATCTAATAAATATAAACTACATATGGTCAATATGCGACCTTTGGAATTTAATATATTATCATGCTACCAAATAAATAGAATAATGTCCACTTTAGCTTCTTTTAACTTCAAATTGTCGAACTTTTTCATTATATAATATTGTACTCATGACAAGAAATATTTTGCAAGTCTTAAAATACACTAAAGTGGACATTGTTCTATTTATTAGGTAGAGTTGTAATTATTTAATAATTATTATTGAATTATCAGTTAATTCACTAAGAAAAAAAATTCTAAACCGTATATAATCGATAATCTAGTAAAAAGCCTAAATCGTTATTGAATAATTAGATCAATATATCATTATCAATAATTGAATACTATTTTTTCGATTTGATTTTGAACAATTTTCATATTAACCCAAAAACAATTAAATTCAAGGATCACTCCTTAAAATAAAGAAAAAAACTACCTAATTAATTCGATAATACATACATTTGTTTTATTAATATGTATGTGTATTTATACAGGAGAGTAAACAACAAATAAGGAAAGAATCAATTAATAAGGTATTGTGATCTTCTCCTAATCATAATAGAAACTAAATTACTAATGAGATACTAAGATATGAAAAATCAATCAAGATATATCCTAATATCAATCGAGATATATCACTAATAGTGTGCATGGCTGATGTTATGTCTTCTGAAGAAACCTTGAAGGGCTAGCTAGCATGTAATTGATGTATCATTTGGATGATGCCTTCTTTTTATTTCTCCTAACTTATATAACTTATATATGTTTACTTTTTGAGGATCTTAGTAACTCCGTTGATTAACCATCTTGACTTTTATTTTATTGGTAAGGATTTAATTATCTACCTTGTAATCCTCTCCCGTTTTCCCCTACCCTCTCTCTCTCTATATATATATATATATAAACTTTTAATTTTGTTTATAAAATTAGATTCCAATCACCTAAAACTAGAAGCACAAATAATATTGATATACATATTATAAAGACGTCCATATATCACATTGCTTGACATGTAACTAAGTTTATCAAAGTTATCAATGTTGTTAGATTCACTATCAAATAATGTGGTGTGACAAATAAGGTTATTCTTCATTTAATTAGAGGTCTCAATTTCAAGCTTCGAATATGAAAAAATTCTTGATAAGGAATGCTTCCCTTGAATGAGCCTGTAGACAGCGAAATTTTATGATAAATTCATATTAAATTTTGGATTAATCCATAAATTCATGATATATTGACCATGTCAAATTACTGGTTAATAAAGTCACTTAATATTTAAGTCAAAATGTATGACTTAAATAAAGACTAAATTACATTTGGGTCAGTCCATTAAGTTGACAAGACGAGCCCAACTCATGTTCTTCGAGCCCAGGGGACAAAATTGCTTGGACGAAAATACCCCTAAAATCCTAGCTCAAGCCTATATAAAGTGGTCTTCATAAGACCAAAAAGAAAAAAAAAGAGACACACACAGAAATACATAGAGAATCATTGCTCTTCAATGGTGATCTGCAAGTCTTCCGCATATAAAGAAGTCTTTGCTCTAAGTGTTAAGCCGCAAGTATTCCATCAAATCAAGAACATCCATGAAGAGAACAATCAGGGGATTATACATCATTTCTTAAAGATTTTATAAACATTGTAACCTTCGCATAAATTCAAATATAAATATTATTGTTTGCTTGCTATTTTCCTTTTCTGTTTGCTGTATTTCAGGATTGAAACTTTAGACTCATACAAATTGGCACGCCCAGTGGGACAATCTTTACCTCTCATCTCTTCTCTTAAAAAAATCAAAGTTCAAGAACATTGAGATGACTTTCAAGTAGAACAACTCAAAATCTGCATTTGCATCCAAATACAGATCTGTATCTGGATCTGCATTTGTATCTGCAAAAACTGATGGATCCAAATTCTGCATTGTTGTGAAAAATATACTTGATGTTACTGCAGGAAGCATGAGACATGTCACAAGGAACCAAGCCAAATTGCTAGGAAACAAGCCTCCCGAGTGCCATCTGAATCTGCTATTTTCGTTGGTTTGTCTCAAAAAAGTGTAAAGTCTCTTGTAAAAGCAGCAAAAGAAGATATTACCGAAATGGTTGAAAGGGTTCTTTCCCAATTGAGCCTATCCATATCTAAAAAACCCTCACTTAAGCCAACAATGATGTCTCAAGTAGTGGGTTTACTCTGCATAACATATCTACATCTTATGTCATGGAAAATCAATGTTATTCTCCATCATCTGCGATGGTGATGCAAGCGATGGTGATCGAAACTTTCACTATAAAAGAACAACTTGCAAATTTGACGAAAGCAGTTGAAAACCTATCAAAGTACCTCAAAGGTCAAGACGTTCAAATTACCAAGTTGACAAATATAATGGAGGATATGGAGGAAAGAAAATCCACTCAATTATGTACAAAGCTTCATGAAACTCAGGAGAAGAGAGTCATTCGCAAAATAAGAAATAATCATCAAGAAGTTTCAAGAGTCTGACGAAGGTCCGATTCATGTTAACAAATTGAAGGACTTCATCAAAGAGGCTATAAAATATAAATTTGAGTCCACGTCCAAGTCTCCTCTCACATATGTAAAGTCGTACATGAGAATTGATAGCCTAAAAATACATGTTGGCTATCAACCTCTTAAGTTGCAACAATTCGATGGCAATGAAGATCTGAAACAACATGTAGCACACTTTGTCGAAATTTACAATAATGTTGGGACGTATGGTGATTATCTTGTTAAGCAGTTTATTAGATCTCTCACAGGAATTGCTTTCGAATGGTACATAGATCTTGAGTCTAGTTTCATTGATAGTTGGGAGCAGATAGAGCAACAATTCCTTAAGTGTTTTTATACCACAAGGCGTGTTGTGAGCATGATAGAGATTGCAAACGCCCATCAAAGAAATGAAGAACAAGTTATTCACTTCATAAATCATTGGAGGAGCTTGAGCCTTAACTGCAAAAATCGCCTTAGTGAAACTTCTAAGATCAAAATATGCATCCAAGGTAAGCATTGGGATCTTCGACAAATATTGCAAGACATAAAACCTAAAACTTTTGAAGAACTAGCAACGTGTGCTTATGATATGGAACTTAGTATGACTTCAAATGGAGATCAAGAGTTGTCCAACTTTGAACCTTACAAAGAAAATATAATTGACATTGAAGATGAGGACGAGTTTTCATCCAAAATCGAAATTGAAGAGTCTATGTAAGTTGACATGCTCTTTGATGTATGAGTCTAAACTGCAAGTCATAATGCTCCTTGACGTACGAGTCTGAACTGCAAGTCATAATGCTTCTTGACGTACGAGCCTAAAATACATGTCGTGAAATTCATCAAATTCAAGCTAAATTTTCAAGCTCCAAAGCTCATCAAATTCGAGAAAAATCTTCAAATCAAAATGCTCTTTGGCGCACAAGTCAAAAATATATGTCATAAAGCTCATCAAATTCGAGCTAAGTTTTCAAGTCAATAAGTTTCTCAAATTCGAGCAAAATCTTCAAGTCTCAAAACTCATCAAATTCAAACAAAAATTTCTAGTCAAAATGCTCCTCGACGCATGAACCTAAAATGCATGTCATAAAGTTCATCAAATTCTATTTAATCTTCAAGTTTCAAAGCTCATCAAATTCGAGCAAAATATTCAAGTCAAAATGCTTTCGACGCACGAGTCTAAAATGCATGTCATGAAGCTCATCAAATTCGTGCTAAGTCTCAAGTTTTGAAGCTCTTAAAATTTGAGCTAAGTTTTCAAATCATGATGTTTCTCAAATGCGAGCCAAGTCTTCAAGTCAGAAAAGGCCTATGAAAATGAGTTAAATCTTCAAGGTATTACTTTGGCGCTCATGAGTTTAAATCTATATGGTCCAAAAAAATCCAAGAGGTTGAAAACCATGAAATAAGTGGCCTAGACAAACTAGAAATAAAACTCACATGTTTTGCATTGAAGTGTAAAGTAAATACATTTTATTGCTTTAAAATTGCAGGAGTTTTTACACATCATAAGGAAGGGTTGAAAAAATATGGACATATCATCTCATACAAAAGGTCTATGTAGAAAAAAAAAATTAAAACATCAAGAAATGGTTTGTCAACTCGTCTTGGATGTCTTTATCAAGTTCGCATCACCTCTTCATCAAATATCATCACTTCAAATATTTTTATGGATCGATGCAGCCATAAGTGAGCCTCTATCTTCGACATGGGGGCATATTTTGAAATTTGACTTAAGGAGTTGATAATGTGACAAGTAGTTCCTCTCCGAAACTAGGACAAATAGCGGTAAAATCTCTTTCTCACCAAATCAAAACTACAGAGAAAGAGGTACAAAATGTGATCTATCGCCAAGCTTCAATTTAGAGGAAGATACACTAAGTGTTGTTCTCGCCAAAGCCACAATTGTAAAAGAAGATGCACTAAGTGTAGTTTTTCGTTAAAGGTGCAATTGCAAAAGAAGATGTATCAAGAGTGGTTCATCGTCAAAGCCACAACTACAAAAAAAAGATGTTTTATCGTTAAAGCCGCAACTCTAAAAGAAGATTTACCATGTTTGGTTTGTTATCAAAGCCGCAACTGTAGGAGAATATATACTAATGTTGTTTGTCGCTAAAGCCACAATTGTAAAGAAGACACACCAAGTGTGGTTCGCCATCAAATTCACAACTACAAAAGAAGATGCATCATGTGTGATTCATCATCAAAGTCACAACTGTAAAAGAAAATATAGTAAATGTGGTTTGTCTTCAAAGCCAATAAATGTGGTTTGATTCATCATTAAGGAAGATGCTTCATATGTGGTTCGCTATCAAAGGTGTGAATGTACAAGAAGTTGCACTAAGTGTAGTTTGTTACTAAAACTGTAACTGCAAAAGAAAAGACATCAAGTGTAGTTCGTCATCAAAACCGTAGTTGCAAAAGAAGATCAACGACGTATGGTTCATCTTCATCAAATTCATAATCGCTAAAATATTGCACCATGTATGATTCATCGTCAAAATCGCAACTACAAATGAAGAAGCATCAAGTGATTTCTCGTCAATTATGGATTACCTCTCACTTTTTTGAATGATATTGAGAATGTTTGCCGGTCTATCGTAAACCTACAAAAAAAAATGATGTGTATCATGGTGCCAATTGCACGAATCTTCTAATTGACATGAAAAAAATTATGGCATATGTTCTCGTGCTCGTCATGATCAATATGGTTGTATTAGATGTTTTGTGTTCTCTCTTCATGTATATGATGGCAAAATTCTCAATCAATACAAAACTCAATAGGCGGCTCTTCGGCGAAGATGCAGAGAAGTGAACTTATGAATGTTGTCGAAAATCAGTTAGCTCACCAAAAAGATAATTATCATCAATTCATAAGGATTTTTACCTTGATTTTTGGATATGTTGTAGACTTTGATGTCTAGTTCCTATAGAATCAAGTCACTCGTCATTTGAAATCTCCTACACCAAGATAGATATGTTTTGGTGAGACTACATTGAGCTGTAAAAAACAAGAAGACGAATTTGATAGCAAACTTCAAAAATCAATTTCATTAATTCAGAAGGGTTTCGATTTTGAATCTCATATATGATGTAACCCTCTGAGTCTAGTTTATGGAACATCAAACGAATCATGATTTTGATGTTTCTACATCAGGTTATGAATTTTCTACCGCAGGTGTGCTGTGCTGAAAAATAGTGACGAAAATTGAGTTTGATATGCCTCAAGTTGACAATCAACCATTGTAAGAGCATGTGTATTTATAGAAATCAAAAGTACATAAATTGTGTTCCTACAAATTATGGAGCCATATTTGAGACAAAATTATGGTAAATTTTCCTAGGAACCAAATTATGGTACGTTTCTATAGAAATCAAGTTATGGAAAATTGCATTGGAATCAAGTTATGAAAAATTACATTGGAATGAAATATGGAAAGTTTTGAAAGACTCCATAAAAAATATATTTCACGAATACTTCAAGCCTTGTATTTAAAGGTTCGACAAGTCGGACACCGCAACAAGCCTCTAAGCAGGGGGTATTTGTAGACGGTGAAATTTTATGATAAATCCATATTAAATTTTGGATTGATTCATAAATTCATGATATATTGTCCAAGTCAAATTACTGGTTAATAAAGTCGGATTAATATTTAAGTCAAAATATATGACTTAAATAAAGTCTAAATTATATTTGGGTCAGTCCATTAAGTTGACAAGACGAGCCCAACTCATGTTCTTCAAGCCCAGGGGCAAAAATTGCTTGGAAGAAAATAGCCCTAAAATCCTAGGTCAAGCTTATATAAAGAGGTCTTCATAAGACCAAAAAGAAAGAAAAAAAGAGACACACAGAGAAATACATGGAGAATCCTTGCTCTTCAGTGGTGATCTATAAGTCTTCCGCATACAAATAAGTCTTCGCTCTATGTGTTGAGCCTCAAGTATTCCATCAAATCAAAAACATTCGTGAAGAGAAGAATCAGGGGATTACATATCTTTTCATAAAGATTTTATAAAGATTGTAACCTTCGCATAAATTCAAATACAAATATTGTTGTTTGATTGCTATTTTCCTTTCCTGTTTGCTGTATTTCAGAATTGAATCTTTAGACGCATACAAAGTTTTATATGCAACACAAATTTAAATCAGTCAAACTCCAAAATGAATATTGAATACCAAGTAAAAATATATTAAAATGAAATCATAAAGTATCAAGGTTATCTAAGCTATAGGAGTCATAAAATATATAAGTACTATCGAGGCTATCAAAGTTGAAGCCTACCGTAGGTTGTCATATATGGTGTGATCCGTACGAAGGAAAATGTTTTTCATGGAAAATGTTTTCTTCGAAAATAAGTTGATTTTTAACTTATTTCACATGTTTGGTTGTTGAGTAGAAAATATTATTCGAAAAACATTTTTTACTGTTTGGTTGGCGAATGAAAAAACATTCTTCCAGAAAATATCTTTTATTTTTTGTTAGAGAGTAGAAAATATTTTTTAGGAAAATAATTTCTCATTCAAAAACCAATTTGGAAAATCAACCCCTACCCCGACACTCTAACCTAATCGATCCAGGATTCGATCCCGACATTCGACCTAGGACCTGACCCCAACACTGACACCACAAAAATATTTTTCAAAAGAAACTTTTAATTATTTTTAAGGGGAGGGGGGGGGGGGCGAAGTTGGTGAGAGGGACTGGTAGGGTTGGGCCAAAAAAGAATAAATTTTTTAAATATTTATCAAGCACAAACTTTTAAAAAGAAAAATCAAATTGAGGGTGTGAGTTTGGTAGGGGGTTAGTAGCGGCATAAAAGAATGAAATTTTTAAAATTTAAAATATTTTTTAAAAATAAATTTTACAATATTTGTTTTGGTTGGGGGCGTAGGGGAGGGGATGGTAGGAGGGCAGAGTAGGGGTGGGGTTAAAAAATTAGATTTTGTGGGGGTGGAGGTGGAAGTGGAGGTGGTAGGGGTAGGGTGGGGGGGGGGGTGGGGGTAGAGGTGGTAGGGGTAGGGTGGGGTAGGATGGGATAAAAAAAATGAAACTTCAAAATTTAAATTATTTTTCAAAAATAAATTTATTTAGTTTGGTGGGTGGATGGGGTGTGGGGCTGGTTTAAAAAATGTTTTCCGTTTTTTTTTAATAAAGTCATTTTCCTTAAATTTGAGAAACACAAGTTATTTTGAAAAATATTTTTCTAAACATTTAAGCCAACCAAACATGAAAAAATTTCCTTCGTACCAAACACACCCATGATGTTAAAGTTATCCTAATTTGTAAATGTGTATATAATACTATATATATACACACACTAAAGGCCAAAATAATTACTAGTGTGTATATTATAGTAACTTATAAGTAACATTTGTATATTGTAGTAACTTATAAGTAACATTTTATGAAATCCTTCGCTTGCCTTTAGCTTTGCATAATATTATCCCTTGCTTGACTTAATTTTCCAAATGGTCACTTAAGTTTTGAAAGTTTGAATCCATTGAAGGAGTATATTAGTTAAATAAGTTTATTAAGAAAAATTAAATGGAACGTTTTAGTTTTTCTAGATTTGTATACATAAACATAACAAGCTTGTTTGTATCTATGAAAACCTTTTAGTTGTTCTAGATTTGCATACATATACATTACAAGTATCTTTGAAAATTGTGTGTATAAGTACGTAAATTTGTATATGTATATATTCTCTGTGTTCTCCGTCGGTCCTGGCCAAATGGTAAACTAGGTGACACACTAGCTGCAAAATACAATTAATTTAAACTATAGCTATAGCAAAATAGAATTACATATTTGTTATTTCATACATTTTCCCAAAAATTAATGTGGCGTCACATATGAATAAATAGAGAAGGAAGCTTATGTGGTGTGAAGTATTTTTTAGAAAAATAATGATAATTGAATAATTTTTTAATTTTTAAAAAAAGTAATTTGAATAAGTGTCACACCCCGAGCCTACACCCTGGACGGGGCCGGCACTCGAGAACCATTATTGGCTCCAAGCGAACCCTTGGTTAACTTACTTACTCAGCGGAAGCCTTTACTCAAGATAAATACTTTTAAAACAAGTAAACTGAATTGCTCAAAATATAACTTAGAATGTATTATAATAACATTCACTATCAAAGTGGCAACTCAAGTCTCAACTTAACTTAAAAGTAAAAGTAAAGACTCGTGAACTAACATCACTAACTCTGTCTATGAAGCCTCTAAACAACTGAGATGGACGTCGGGACAAGACCCATGCATCCTAATGAACTAAAATAATGAAAGCGATAAAAAGGATCCTCCAGAAAGCTAGGAGGCTCACCAACTGACTCTGAGTGCTCAACTGAATCAATGAGGCACTGGATGCTGATCTTAGTTACTTGCGTCTGCATCATAAGAAGATGCAGGTCAACTGTCATCAGTACATTGAATGTACGAGAATGCGAGTAGGAATGCTAAACATAACATAGGCTTGAAAAGATTCTAAACGAAACACTTACATTGGCTCTTCTCAACTCATGAATAACTTAACTCATAACAAAGCAATGAAACACATGTAATATATGAAAAGCTTTATAAAATAGTAAAAGCAACTTAGTTCGTTAAAGAAAATGCAATAACAAACTCAACTTTACTCATATAATAAATTAATATAGTTTTTGTGGGAGATTCTCTAACCGAAAACCACACTATAAGCCTAAGTGGTGATACAACATCTTGCCCACGTTGCCAGAACTGTCCTATACTTTGCCATCATATAGAATACTTAACTTAGTGGATCCACTAGCTTATGCTAAAAGCATCTTAAGGAGTCATCTAAAAAGTATGATCATTTAATACCCATGATGGTTACATGGTTTATGGAGACCTGAGTTTTCTGAACTCAAGTTCGTTCCCATATCGGTGCTCAATACTACTCCCAAAATATAGTTTAGCTCAGATGTTCGTAAGAACAAATCTCTTTCTTTGGTTTGAGATATTTACTCAAAAACGTAGCTTAAAAGCTCTCTTGAAAATATCAAAATTTCCTTTCTTGCTCAAATGTGAAAACATTGTAACTCTTGGGAATACTTAGTTACCGAATAATCTTTGAAGAATGAACTTTACTCCTACTCTTTATTGAAAACTAGCTCAAAGACTCTTTTGGAAATCTCAGTTTCCTTTCTTGTTTAAATCTGAAAACATTTACTCATTGGAAACACATAGTCTCGATATACTCTTTTGAAGAAATTAACTTCAACCTTTTACTCTTTACTCAACTCAAAACTCAAGTCTTAAAACAAAGTTAAAACATTCTGAAAGAATTTTGGAAAACTTTATGAACTTCTGTTAACTTGACTCTTAACTTCTCTTGACTTGACTCTTAACTTTCCTTGAATTGAATTATGGATTCAAGGATTGCGATTTGTGATAGGAAAGATCTCATGATGTTTAGGAACTCTCCCACATATCGGTGCTCAATACTACTCCCAAAAATGTGATATTAGCTCTTATATTTAAAAACATACTTCTTTTTGTGATTTGACATAATTGCTCAAAAACGTAGCTCAATGGCTATCTTGGAAATCATAGTTTCTTCTCTTCCTTCATTTAGAAAGTGATTAATCTTTTCTAAAAACTAGCTCAAAGGCTCTTTGGAAATCAAGGCTTCCTTTCTTGTTTAAATGTGAAAACATTTTACTCTTTGGAATACATAGTCCCGATATACTTCTTTTAGAGAAATGAACTCAACTCTTTACTCTTTACTTAACTTGAAACTCAAGTCTTTAAACAAAGTTAAAACGTTTGTGAAAGACCTTTGAAAACTTTATAAACTTCTCTTGACTTGACTCTTACTTCTCTTGACTTTGATCTTAACTTTCCTTGAATTGGATTATGGATTCGAGGTTCATGATCTCATGTTTATGGATGATTTCAAAATGTTTAAATATACCTTAGAGTGTTGGAATCAACTAGAAAAGATAGGTACATTGCTAAGGAACAAGTACTAAAGGTGGGGAACGAATGGGAAGAACTGGTATCCCTGGCGCTCTAAGAGGCACGCCGCCAGCCCTCAAAATTCAGAGAATAATTTGGAGCGCTCAGGCTGGCGCGTCGCCCCAGAACCCCATATTCAGAGACTGTTTTGGGGAGCACTGAGAGGTACGGTGCCCCAGCCCCTTCCCCAGAAAATCCCAAATTTTCTTTTTCGTTTTTCAACTCTAAACCCTCTAATTTCACTTAGTTCTGACGAATCCTGCTTTTCTTCTCCTTTCTCCTCTTCTTTTCTCTTCTCTCAAAACCTTAACTCTTTTTTTTCAAAAGCGTTAACTGACTAAGTTCAGTTTAGACGCCTAAGTAATTACCAAAAACGAATTAAAATAAAAGGGTAAGGAAAAGACCAAACTACCCTTCTAAAATCCGGTTTTAGACTTTCCTTATTCGAACAACCCAACTTCTAAAGAGCATAACTTACTCATACGAACTCGGAATCATGCAAATTCAACGGCGTTGGAAAGATAATTCCAAGATCTTTCCTACCATATATGGAAGTACACCTAAATCATCCTGATATATAAATTATGGCTATTTGAAGTTGACCAAAACTCAACTTATTCTAACTTAACAAAATTTCCAGATTTTCATTCTTTTCAAAAATGACTATTTCCAATTCTTAGCTTCTTCCAAGTTTCAAATTGCGAGATGTTACACATAACCGTTTATATAAAAATGTAATGGAAGTCTAACATAGTCTCAAAGTCATCTAGTACATCAAGAGTGATCGGGACATAACCCGTACATCACATATAATACTGAAAAGTTAAGACAATATGAAATATAGGTTCGATCCTAGGAACATGAGGAATCACCAATCTTTGATATCTACTAAGGCGATCTATAGCCATGGGGATGCGAAATCAGAGTGTCGAACCCTATATTTTTACAAGAATGTAGGCAAGAGTATGTGTTAGTACAAATATTAACCAAGTATGATAGCAATGCATAAAAGTATGAAATCATGATAAAAGGACATTTTCATGGCATGCAATGACCAAGATAAATCATGAGATAAAGGGTTAGAAAACATAAATCATAAAACATGGTCAATGCAAGCTAACATTTTTAAAACATTCGCGAGATACTTCTAGAAGTAACCTTAGTTCATTCTTGTGGGAAATTTACCTTTAATCTTAACTCATCTTATCATTATGGAACATGAGTATTCGCCTCTTGTCATATCATTATAGGACATGATTAATCGCCTCTTGTCTTATTATTATGTAACATGGGTAATCGCCTCTTATCTTATTATTATGAAACATGGGTAATCGCCTCTTGTCTTATTATTATCGAATATGGGTAATCGTCTCTTGTCTTATTATTATGGAACTTAGGTAATTGCCGCTTGTCTTCTCATTAGGGGACATGGGTAATCATCATTTGTCTTATAATTAAGAGGACATGGGTAATCGCCACTTGCCTTATCATCCATGGAAGCCACATCAAGTAGCCAATCCAAGCTAGGTTTTTATTAGAATAGTCCGGAATCTTGATTCAAAATTTAGTTGAGAAAAACTTTTCAACTCTAAGAATCATTTATGTGAGAAGTCCTTTCACCACAACAAATACAACACATGTTCTTTACTCTCAAAGCAACTTAAATCATTTTTCATCAATTTCATCAAGAATATGCATATCTTCATAAATTCATCTTTTATAGTTCAGAAACCCACACCATATTATCAAAGCCTAGAAATCATGGGCCATGCATGGGTTCATGGGTAATTCAACTTAAATCGTGCAATTTCTTCAATTCATGCATAAGAACACATAAAACAATCAATAAGTTCAATACTGAAAGGAACCCATATCAATTGAATAAAACCCTAACTCAATTGGGGGATCTAACTTTACAAAATTGGAGAATTTAGGAACCCTATGGAGAAAAGGACTTCATAGGTGAATACTATCATATCTTGATGCGAAAAGTTTGAAATTAATTGTGAAATTGGAAACTTGACTTGAAACCCTAGCCTTCTTCTTCAAACTTTAGAGAGAGAAATATTTGGGAGGATGAACTTGGTCAACTTTTGAAGTTTTGAGAGAATGAATTGAATTGGATGATTTTGGGGATAAAAATCACTATATAGGGCTTTGGGTAGAAGGCAAAACAACATAGTATTGTGTTAAAATAATTGGGAAAAGACTAGAATGACCCTAACTTAAAATTGCCGAAATGACTCTCTAGAAGGTCTACACGCGCCGTTTAGAGCACCACGGACTGTCAAGTGGGTCATGAAGATGCTCGGCCTAATAGGTCTTCACTATTTCAAGCACAACTTGTTACTCTAAGATTGGAATGAGGTAAACTTAATGGCATTGGAAAGAGGACTCAATTACCTTTAATTTGATAGGTCATGGGACACATAATTTATTTTGTGCTAAAATATATGATCATTTGAAGTTGATCCTAATCTATAAGTCTGACAAGTCTTCTTCACGAACGAATTTACAGTCCGTTTGAAGCTTCACAGGCCGTTTAGACGTCTATGGCCCTTAACAGTGACTAGGGGAGAAACCCCTTCTATTAGGCCAATTGACGACCCATTTGATGGTTCGTCAACATCACCACGGATTGTGTGGGCATCCCTATGAGTGACACCTGCCTAGGGCAGGTTCTGGAAACTTACCACGAGCTCCTTAATGGACCATGGTCCACTTTTGGGTCCTTGACCATCCCGCTTAACCCTCTATAGTCTTTCTCTAATCTGAGGTGTTACACAAACCACATAGACTCTCAATCACATATCATGGAAAACAACACCTGAATGCATGTCCCACATGATCATAAATGCAAATATTCAATTCTCTCAAGGAACCACAATCATATACTTGGTCCTCTCACAGAACTTAAATCCAAATTGTTAATGTACCAGCGTGATATTCAAGTCATTCATAGTTAATGTACCAGTGTGGTACCCAAGTCTTCCATAGATAGTGTGCTGGCATGGTACGAGAGTCAGCCATCAATCGCAAATAATCATGCATGATGAACAATACCACTTGAAAATCACGAGTTCATTGTGTGAGATTACATACATTATGTTGTTTCATATGTCTCCCTACCATGCATTGAACAAATGATACTATAAAGCAGTATACATGCATACATACATAAATCGAAAACATACAATCACAACCTACCTCAAATCAAGCCTCTTGGAAACACTAAATAATCCGAGTTGTTCCCTTGCGATGTGTCTAGGCTTGTTCTTAGTCAAACAAATAATAAAAACGATAATCAATCTCTAATGACCTATAATTTACCCGGATTATCAACAAATCATAATCCTATGACAACATATGATCATCCTCCCCAACTTAGGGATTTTTTCACTATGGAATTATGTCAAACCCTCTATTGCCAAGGGCAATAACCTAGATTCTTAGGCTTAAGATTCAATGCATAAGGTTGGGGGGTCAAATTCTTACCTATACCGATAAATTTCGTGAAAAAAAATGAGTGCAAAGTAACCAAAATCACCCCTCCCAAAATCTCTGTCCCAAATCCAAGAACACAAAGTGTAGAAAATAGGGGATTTGAGGCTATTTCTGCACTAAGATTTGTTTCACCCCTTATAGAAGGCTAGGCTGCTAAAGCGACGTCGCTATAGCGGAAATTAACCCCGTTGTAGCGGTCTAAGCACCGTTATAGTGGAACACCTTCTGTTATAGTGGAATCGACATCCCGACAAGATCAATTTCAGGAGCTCTACTTACCTGAATTAAATTACTAGTTAATCTTTTTTAACCCAAATACTTTCACTATTGGCTTACTCATAACGACTAGATCATGTTGTTACATAATGGAATTGTCATGTATTGAAATCTACAGTAACTATATGAGCTCTTTTAATATGTAGTATTTTCTCTATTTCAATATGTTTGTGTGATTTTGATTTGACGTTGAATTTTAAAAGGTAGAAAGGATTTTAAATCTTGTGTTATTAAATTAAAAATATGTAGAATTTAATAAAATATCATTTAATCTTATGATCTTAACCATGTCATGTGAAAAGTCAAAACTAACAATTGTAAAAAAAACATTTTTTAAACACATTAAAAGATAAAGTAAATAAACAAATTGAAATGAAGTAATATTAAGTAACAATAGTATGGGTAGTTATGACTTGTGTTGTTGTTCAAACCTAAACTTTACGCTTCGTCTATGATTAGTTCACAATATGAACTCGTTGTTGGACCATAAAAAAAGATTTGCAAACAATATCTGGTGTATGATTTAATAAAAAAATTATTTAGGCCTTTCGATTGTCAATTAAGTTTTCATTTTGGATTGTGATTATTTATATGACACAGATCAATCTTATCAAAATTAAAAATTATTACAAGTCATGAAATAGTTTATACTTTTAAAATATTTAATAAAGACTTAGTCCTACTTGCATTCATGGAAAATGAAGCTAAAACAACAATGCAAATTTAAAAATACTTCTAAAAGACTATGAAGCTATTAATAGGAAACTTGACAAGTATATTATAATCTACAATCCAAACATAGTTAATCACAAAGAAGCCTCAATTGTAAATAAGAATATTTTAAATAAATAAGTTTTATTGAGTATTTCAAGATAGAATGTTGCAAAATGTTACTCCATGTCATAGGTTAGAATACAAATTTTAACTAAATATTAATGTTTAAAATATTTACGTTATTTTATATGATCTACTAGAACTTTGAGAATTTTAGAAAATTTTAAAACATGTTCTGCAAATTTTTGCTGAGTTTAATCACTGAGCGTCATACAAGCAAATCTCGATTCTCCATTCAATAAATTATTCAAATTAAATAAAGATATCAATCCAAATAGACAAACTCACCATCAATTAATGAAAAATATAATTATGTATCAATCAAGATTTAAGCTTACGAAATTCAATTAGACATGTCAATTCCTTATATCAAACAATTCGAGCATGATAGAAGAAATATATGTTAGCTTAAAAACTCAATAACCGTAATTGGTGCATGTTACTGATATTAAATATGGTAGTCATTCGATTTTAGTTATAATTCTTTATGTATAACTATGCAATATGACAAACATTAATACTATATATATAACTACCTTTGTCAACATTATTGATACATGATGACATTTTGAATTTAATAGAAATACACTAAACTTTAATCATTTTCTTCAACGACCCAAACACCTTCTTCGTTGAACTTTATACTTGTCTCTCTCTAAAAGTCTCCTCATCCAATCATTTTACCTGAAGTATTTGTTTCATTACGAAGATTTTTTTATATGTATGTTACTTTCGATGAAAATTTTGAAAACATGATTGATGAATACGAATATATGAGTTTATCTTCTAAAATTTATTTGCTTTGTTTGTTCTGATATTGATGAGACGAATTTTTGACAATGTTTCTACATTATTTGTTGGTTTGTTCATTTCTACTCTATTTTCTTGTGTCGTTATTTGTGTTTTCGCTAAAAATTTAACTCCATTAATATTTTATTTTATTTTATTTTCACCATCGCTTATGCTTATTGATGGAAATTTTATCTATCTTGTATTGCTCCGGTTTGAGGAGGAAGACCTCAAAAATTGTAAAATATCTCTTTTATTTTTTCTATTGTGCGCTATTTATGATGACATAATTATATCTCATAAAATAAAGTGATTTATAAATATTTTTTTTATGACAATTGAGGTAATTTATTGTGATGATATAAATGTATTTTGTAAAATAAAAGTTTGATACAGTGAAATAAAATGGAATATAAGTGTATGATATATATAAACAAAATTGATGGTGTATGCAAGTAAGTTGTATATGTGATATTTTGGAGTGATTGTAAAGTGCATTGAAATGTATGCCTATGTATAAAAGTTGATCTTGTATTCGAATGATTTTAATTAGGCAGGGATATTTGTATTCGTGTATATATAGTGTATTTTGCTTGCCCACAAAAATAATATAATTTGCTTGGGCACAGATACAATGTGTTTCGCTATAATTTAATAATAAGCTATTGAATATCATAAATACACAAATTATCACTATATTTTGTAATTATAAAGAGAAATGTCACTATTTATAAAATATTCTCTATTTTGAACGTCATAAAGCAGACTAAAGTTTTATCAACTATTTTTTTATTGTTAAAAGATAAGACACAACAATCAATTTTCTGATTTGCGGTTTTTTTTAACCATACAAGAAAGAATTTGAAAATTTTAAAAGCTTGAACCGCGTTATAGGTTTATGCAAATAAAAAAGCGAGCACAATGAAATACCTATTAGTTATTCTATTTTTTTATACCTCTATAAGAAATGAATAATAATGATTAAAATTTATGATGAAATGTATACTTTAGACTATGAATTAGAATTTGAGTATGAAAGATTTGAAGGACAAAAACATAGGGTTTATGTTTGAAGTGAATCGTGAAATATGTTATGTTTAATTTAAGGTTCTTAAGAAAGTAGAAGACGAATAGTGATCAGATAATGTGATTCATATTAGTTTGCAAATAATTTATATTTACAATACAAATTGTATCATCCCAATTTTTTGCTAAATTCATGCTTAAAATCGTCAACGTTAAAGAAACTTTAGTATTCACGTAAAATTGGTATAAGATGGATTAAAAATTAAGTAAATGAATGAGAACTAAAATTTGTGATGAATTTGCATTACTTAAGAAAAAATCTTAACTTGAATCATCAAAATTTATAATACTTCTGAAAAATAAAACTTTGATAGATTAATCTGACATACTTTCTTAAGTGATGCTTAACACTATAGTATAAACTTAGAAAATAAATTATGAAAGAAAATCTTCTTGATAAAATATTTTAAAATTTCTGAAAACAATGTCGCAATAGTCACTCTACAATTCGTGGACAAATACCATATATCGTGATTTGGCTCGAGGCTTCCTGTGTATTATTTTTTTCCTGAATTCACTTCATGGGTTGATACGGATTGATTTATACTCCATGACTCATGCTGTCAATAATGATGATTCAAAGAAAAAATATCAATTCGTTATTTAAATTTTCATGTATCACATTACAAATCGTGATTTAGTCAATGAGTCGTATTATGCTTTATGAAAACTTCAGAGTTGAGTTGGTATTGAGGTTGGTTACATTAGTGGTTCTGCAGATGATAGACTTGGTTCACGACTTGTGAATCAATTTATGAAACTCTAAGACTGCAAAATATCAAAGTGATTTTTTATACTAAGTGTTAAGTATTTATAAGTTCAAAATCTGAGACGTTAGAGAAGGGTATAACACTTGAAATCCACAAATTTGTAAATTTCTTCTAATTTAAGAAATTAGAAGAATGTTCAAATACATTCCTATCGTAGAACTTAACTTTATCTCTACCAAGGATGTATAGATGAAGATCGTATATCAAAAAATGAAGAAGTACAGTTTATATTTTGTCAACTAGACATTCTTTATATTTTAAATTAAGCTAACTGTCACACCCCGAGACTACTCCCAAGACGGGACACGGGACTAGGACCACAAGTGATCCCAAGCTAACCCTGCTGGCATGATCATAAGCATACTAAATATAAAGTAACTAATAGAAATTGTGCAGAAGCTATAATCATAAATAAATTTGAAATGGTAGGGAATACCCATATACTATACCAAAGATATATGAAAACTGATGAGTTTAATACAAGGAAAATATTAACTCAATACTAAGTTGAATCTATCTACGTCTGAAAATAGCCTCTAACTGACTAAAAATGTTGGGACAAGCCCTAGCTAAGTCTAGCAAAACTGAAACTAAAGGACTAAAAATACTGAAAAGAAACTCATGACTACTGTCCGTAGAGAATGAGGACTCACCACTGATTTTGCTGAAATGGAGATCGGGAACCGATCTAAGCGTGATCTGGATGCTGAGAACCTGAACCTACATCACGAGAAGATGTAGCGCAGAGTATGCGTCAGTACTTGAAAGGTACTAAGCATGCAGGATAGAATATAGTTGAATTAACATATAACTGAACAGAGCAAATAAGCAATGATATAATCTGAACATGATATAGATACTGAATGCTCAGGTAACTGAATGCATTGACCAATTTATAACATGTTGAAACTGAATACTAGATCTACTGATAAATGGTCAATGCAATAGGATCTGACTGAATTGTGGGAGCTACTAATAACCGATAATAAAATCACATGAGCTAAATGTGGAATCCGATGTATATGCCCCATCTAAAGGACCCAATATACCCTGCCAGAGGTATAGAGGCATGCTGGCATGATCACTGAAATGATGCCCACAGAGGGGACTTACAACCTACGTGGCTAGTAGTTCTGGGACTATTTGGGTATGCTGAACCCTAGTCCAACTCGGTATTATGCTATTCCCAACGGATTAAGTAATTAACACATTATGACTAAATTTATGTAAGTTACTAAATAGCTCGAACTGAACATGCAAACTAAGTATGCAACAATTAAACTGATATTGATGCATTAATAACTGAGGCACGTATAACTGAATAACTGAAATATCTGACCTAGCATGTATAATTCAAGAACTAAAGAATTACATAGCTAGGGTTTTGAAATTCATGCAATAAACTGAATATTAACATACTAATCTGATTTGGATCATTCTAACAGCTAAGAATCCAATAATTCTAACATTCAAGAAACCCTAGGTCTAGTCATAATAAGAGAATCAAGAAACTGACTGAAAACTAGGGGCCTAATGGGTGAAAGGAACCCACTACTGAAATCCCACATACCTGGTGACAAATTCCACGGAGAAATCTTTAGGCTTCGAGGCTGGAACTGATGGAACCTTGTTGTGTTCTTGAACTAAGGTTCTTGATTTCTTTCTCCTCTTACGTTCTAGTTTTTCTAAGTTTTGGTGAATGATTTGACTTAGGTAAGTTATAGTTATGTTCCTAGGCTTAAATTGACTAAAACCTCATAATTTAGGGTCTAAATGACGTAGCTTAGGGGTCCAACGAAACAGAAAAAGACCAAAAGACCCCTGACTTAACTGCTGTCGGAGTGATCGACGGACGGGACCTACGGGCCGTAGGTCAATCTACGGTCCGTAGATTGGGGTCGTAGGTCAAGTCTGCCAGACAAGCCTTCACTAAAACAAGCATAACTTTTTACTCGGAGGTCGGATTTTAGCAAACTAGGTGGCATTGGAAAGATGATTCAATTATTTATCATATCACAGGTCATAGGACACATAATTCCTTTTTTGGTAAGAGTTATGACCATTTGAAAGTTTACCCAATCAACAATTTTCCTCTAATTAGCTGTTGGCCCTCACCTACGGACCTTGGATCGAACGACGGCCTGTGCTGGTCGGCCATTGTTTGCATCAAAGGCTGGGTAAAGGGGGCCTCGATCCACGGACACATACCACGGACTGTGGTCTGACCTACGGACCGTGGGTTTGTCCGTGGGTCGAGACTTAGCCAATCTTCTGAGCTGGGTTTGGGGAGGGGTTGCAGTGGTGAACCATGGACCACCAGCACGGGCCGTGGTCTTACCAACGATCCATGGATGGCAACTGTGGGTTGCACCTGCAATTCTCAAAATCTACATTTTTGGTCTGTTTCGGATACGGGGTGTTACACTAAGAGTAAACATATCAAGAATGTATAGTGAACAATAATATAAATTATCACCTTATTTAAATTATTATTTTTTTACCCTCCCTGGGAGCTCCCACCCCTTTTTGCTCCCTTGATGACTCAAACTCACAACCTTCGGTTTAAAAGTGAGGGATGCTTACCATCTGAGCAACAATAATATAAATTATCACCTTATTTATATATAGGAATACTCTTAGCTTAATTTAAAATAAAGTCATGTGTAACGAAATATATTGAACCCTTCTCAAGAAACAAGTCCAAATATATACAAGAACTTTTAAAGACTACAATTTATGAAATAAATAAGACACAACTCTCACCATAAGGAAAGATGGAGAGAAGTTGTTAGAGATTGTCACTATTTTCATCTATGAACCATCACTGAATCCTGCAATCAGACTTTGTCAATCATAGCAAGAGTAATATCAGTACAAATAACATGTATTGGTAGACATCATCGATTAATCTAAATTCACCATATAATATCATGCTAATAGTCAAAGAAATATGAAATTTAGAGATATAATTAGGACTCTGACCCTTCAATCATGTCACGCCCCGAGCCTACACCCTGGACGTGGCCGGCAATTGAGAACCATTATTGACCCCCAAGCAAACCCTTGTCTAGGCTCATTACTCAGCACAAGCCTTACTCAAGAATATAGGAACCTCAAATGTAAACTCAACTCATTAACATATCATTACTATGATAATTTAACTCAATATATCTGAAATACTCAATAAAACATAACTGATCAACTCAAGTCTTAAAAATATCATAAAGGAAATGAAAAAAAAGACTCATCAACTACTACTGTCCATAAAGCCTATAAAATACTATGATGGAAGTCGGACAAGACCCACGACATCCTAACAAGCTGGAAGTAAATGTGAAACCCTCCGGAAGAAAGGAAGCTCACCAAAGCTAACTGGGACTGCAAGTGGTATCAACGGAGCGCCTGTTAATGACCCTGAATACCTGTATCTGCATCATGAAAAGATGCTGGACAAATGACGTCAGTACATTAAATGTATGAGCATGTAAAGGAAACTCTGAAGCATAAACATAAACTTGAACTAATAAAAAGGAAGACATACTCACCTCGTCTCAACTCAACTCGACTCAACTTAAGAATACTCAATTCAACTCAAGAATACTCAACTCAATTCAATATGAAAGAAATAATAAAGATGCAATATATATATATATAACACCTCGTATCTGAAACAGAACAAAAATGCAAATTTTGAGAAATTGCAAGTGCAACCCACGGTTGTCATCCATGGATCGTAGGTCAGACCACGGCCCGTACTGGTGGTCCATGGTTCACCACTGCAACCCTTCTCAAACCCAGCTCAGAAAATCGGCAAAGTCTGGCCCAAGGAACAGACCCACGGTCTGTAGGTCAGACCACAGTCAATGGTCTGTGTCCGTGGATCAAAACTCCTTTACCTAGTCTCTGACACAAACTACAGTCGACCAGCATGGACCGACGTTCGATCCACGGTCCGTAGGTCTGACCGTAAGTGAGGATCAGCAGCTAGTTAGATGAAAATTATTGACTGGGTCAACTTCAGATGGTCATAACTCTTAGCACAAAAGTAATTATGTGTCCCATTACCTATGATATGATAGATAATTGAATCCTCTTTCCAAAGCCACTGAGTTTGCTAAAATATGACCTCTGAGTAAAAAGTTGTGCTTGTTTTAGTGAAGCCCTGTCAAGCAGAGTTGATCGACAACCCCAATCTACGGCCCTGAAACAACCCCAAAAATGCCCGAAAATGTACTTCGAAAACACCTAAAATTGTAATTTCCATATATCTCAAAATCCGTGCATCATTTCGGAAATTCGACTTCATATTCTTATTCAGGGGTCAAATTGAGTGGGAAATGGGTCTAACCCGAATTTTAGAGCAACCGTATCAAAATTCAAAAATTGCAAAAATGCGATTTTGAGGGTCAACTTTAAAGGGGCATATCTCTTAGCACACAAGGAACTGGAAAGAGCTCAAACTATCAAAATTAAAGCTCTGTGAGTTAGCTTTCCAGCGCAATTTGTTTCACCTCATTCGGAGTTCGGACGAAGAAGTTATCCCCATTTTCGTAAAATCTGTACGCGCAGAAAATGCAATTTCCGAGAACCGAAAACACTTGTTCACCCGCCTCATTTTTTTTTTTTCTAAGTGTTGGGACTTTTTTTTATAAAAGGGGACATATCCATACTTAGTCATTTAACTTCAAAACACTCAAAAGCACTCTCTAAACCCTCTTCAAAAATTCCACCAAGATCATCCACTAAATTCAAGAATCCCAAGCTTTAATTAGGATTCAAAATTCAATCTCAAGCAATTCTCCATTCCAATCTTCATCAAGAATTCTCCAAAGTTGAGGTATGTGGGTTTGATTGTGGAAACCTTGCTTTCCACAAGTCCAACCATTTATCCTCTATTACTACTTCAAGTTTATGGGTCCTTATGTTTATTTATGAACTCTTAAGTATGGAATCACTACTACACACCCTATTAAGGTCTATATTGCATATTATCATGAAATGGTATTATTATGTGATGTTTATGGTTTTCATGCCTTCATGATCAAATTATGAAGGTTGTTATATATGTATATATATATATGTACGTTGTTGGTGGGCTGTTTTATATGGATTTTGAAATTGGTGGGACTTAGCACTCTTGAAACACATGATTTTATTTACATGAACAAGTAGCCCACCATATGTTTGATAAAATGTCATTTATAGGATTCTTATGAAATTGAAGGTTCAATGTACGTCCTATGAGTGGGATGATTATATAAATATTGAAATGATGATGAAATGGATACATGTATATGATTTTCTCTATATAGTGTGTGAGTCGACCAAGCCTAGCTCGGGGTTGTACCCGGGTAACCACATTGAGGGGTTTGTACCTCTTTCGCCTCTCCAAGGGGGTGGTAGGCCTTGGAAATACTATATTGATGGTCACTCACTACACATATACTATGCCTTACTAAATATGATTTTTATATAAGCATCATTATACATATCATCTCATTAATATGCTATCTATCGGGTACGATTATGCATTTTGCCTATGATGTCCATCCATTGTTGCATTGCATTGCATCCTATATACTTAGTACATTCAAATGTACTAATGCATACTCTATGCCTACATGATGTCATCATGTAGGGACCGGAGCACCGTCTGACCATCCTCCTCCGCGTGGCTAATTCGATTTTCTAGTGAGCTTATTGGTGAGTCCTCCATCCCGGGGACGTTGCTTATGATCTCATGCTATGTATAAGACTTTTCATTTTTAATTATATTTTGACTATGAGGGTAAGCCCGGTAGTTTGTCTCGGCCCCCGCTAAGTATCCATGTTTAGAGGTGATGTTGGACAAGTTGTGTATTATGTTTGAGCTTGACTCATCTATGGTATTTATTTATTATTCTCTTTTTCTCTTGCTCCCTTAGTCCCAATTTCCCCTTGATTATGCTTATAAACATGGTCATTTTAATTGCTTCCGCGACCAAGGATGTGTAATGATATGCTATGAGGCTTGTTTGGGGTTCCCTCGGGTTCCCCATTCGCCAATCACGTCTAAGCCCTAGGCTTGGGTCGTGACAGGCCCATAGGTCCAATTCGCCAGTCACTCCGACAACAGTTAAGTTAGGGGTCTTTCGGTCTTTTCCTATTTCGTTGGACCCCTAAGATACGTCGTTTAGACCCTAAATCAGGAAGTTTTAGTTAGTTTAAGCCTAGAAACATAACTAGAACTTATCTAAGTCAAATCATTAATAAAAAATTAGAGCGTAAGAGGAGAAAAGAGGTTAAGAACCCTAGTTCAAGAATGCAGCAAGTTTCCTTCAGTTCCAGCCCCAAAATCAAAAGATTTCTTCGAGGAATTCGTCACCAGGTATGTGGGATTTCACTAGTGGGTTCCTTTCTCCCATTAGATCCCTAGAATTCAGTCAGATTCTTTATTCCATGATTATGAACAAACCTAGGGTTTCTAGAATTTCAACAGATCATCATGAATCAGTTGTTTAAATGTTCCAAATCAGATTATCACGTTATTACTCAGTTTATTGCATGAATTTCAGAATCCTAGCTGTGTATTTCTTTATTTATTCAGTTATACATGCCTCAGTTATTAATGCATCATTATCAGATTAATTGTTGCATTCTCAGTTTGCATGTTCAGTTTTGAGCTATCAGTATTTACAGAAATTTAGTCATAACCAGTTAACCACTTAATTCATCGGGAGTAGCATAATACCGAGTTAGACTAGGGTTCAGCGTACCCATATAGTCCCAGAACTACGAGCCACATAGGTGTAAGTCCCCTTTATGGGAAACAACAGTTTAGTGATCACGCCAGTCATGCCTCTATACCTTTGGTCGGGTATATTGGGTCATCTCGATGGGGCGTATACATCGGACTCCATATTTAACTCATATGGTTTTATTGTCGGTCATTAGTAGCTCCCACAGTTCGCTCAGATAATATTGCATTAACCGCATTTACTGTACAGTCAGTATTCAGTTTCAGCATGTTATAAATTTGGTTATTGCATTCAGTTAACTCAGTATTCAGCATCTATATCATGTTCATATTATTTCATTGCTTTATTGCTATGTCCAGTTATATGTTATTTTAGCTTTACTCTATCATGCATGCTTAGTACCTTTCAAGTACTGACGCATACGTGCGCTACATCTTCTCGTGATGTAGGTTCAGGTTCTCAGCATCCAGATCACGCTTAGGTCAGTTCTAGATCTTCAGTTCAGCAGTATCAGTGGTGAGTCCTCATTCTTCGAGGACTAGTAACATGTTTATCTTTATCGCTTTTAGTCCTTTAGTTTCAGTTTTGCTAGACCTAGTTGGGGCATGTCACAATATTTCTAGTCAATTTAGAGGCTTATTTCAGACATAGTTAGATTCAACTTAGTATTGAGTTAATATCTTCTTTGTATTAAACTCATCAGTTATAGTATATCGGGATTTCCCATCTTTTCATTTTTATTTATAATTTAGCTTCCGCATAAGTTTATTATCTTTAGTATGCTCACGATCATGCCAACAGGGTTAGCTTGGGATCACTTGTGGTCCTAGGTCCCATGTCCGCGTCTCAGGGGTAGCTTGGGGTGTGACAATATATATAAAGCTTTTAAACAGTAGATAATAGCTCAATGTATATAAAAAATACGATAATAACCTATTTACTCTTATTTGGGGGATTCTTTAATCGACAACCATCACTATGAGAAATGTAATGATACATCGTCTCGCCCATACTGCCAGAACTACCCTATATTTTGACAGAGTATAGGGCATCCTCAACTAAGTGGATCCACTAAGCTATGCTAAAATCAATAAGGAATCATCTAAAAGGTATGATCATTTACCCATATTGGCAAATATGGTTTATGAGGATTTTGAGTTGTATGAACTCATCCCCATATCGGTGCTCAATACTACTCCCAATAATATATATATAACTCATGCTCACATTGCTCAAAAGATTCTCTTAAAAGATATAATGCTCAAAACTCCTTATGAACTCATTTAGAAATCAAGATTTCCTCTCGTTTTAAATGTAAAAGTGTTACATACTTGGGAATACTTAGTCCCCTCATACTCATTTTGAAATATGAAATCAACTCTCCCCATTCTCATACTCATTTACACAAGTCTAAATTTTTTTATAAACGATTGCAAAAGACTTCTCAAAATGACTCCCTCGAACTTTACTCTCAAGTCAACCTGAATTTGAAATGTGAATTCAAGAGTTATGATTAGGATATATAGGATCCCTCAAACATTAATGAAGTCTTAGATAGGTGGTAATAAGAAGAGAGCGAACACACGATTCAAAGGTATGCATACGAGACGAATAACGGAGGCGAAAGGGGTCTGACACCCCTGGCGCAATAGTGGCACCCCGAGCCTGTAATACCCCGCAAATAAAAAGAGCAAGAATTAGAAATAGTCATTTTTGGAAAGGAAAAGGGCCTAAAATTCCCCTCAAGTATTTGAATTCCTACAAAATTACCCTCCATCCACCTATTGGCCCTAAAATACCCCTAACGTCCACCTTTCAGCTCAAAAATACCCTTATGTCTAGCGGATCACTCTCATTAGGTGGATGGAAGGTAACATTGTACCGAATCTTATAGTTTAAGGGCATTTTAGGCCTTTTTCCCGTTAAAATAATTTAAAATTACTTAATATATAGGCTCACATAATTGACTTGATTTTGAATTTCATAATAAATTTAAAATTATAAAAAGGTTAGGCATCTACTCTCTAAAATACTCCCTCCCCGGCCCTTCACTTCCTATCTCTTCCAAAAAAAATTCTATTTGGATCTTATCCACAATTTTTTTTTTTAATTCATGATAAACAAAAGAGGTAAAAGGGAGAAAAATAATGATGCATTCATATAGAAATAATTAGTTCAATAAAAGATGACTTAATCAAGAAAATATGTACAAATATTACATTTTTTTGTGTGTACCCAAAATTAAAAATAAAAGAATAAAAATAATCATTTATTTTATCCCCACCCTCATCCTATCATGACAATAATACTAAATAAACGAATATAAATATGTGAGTTCATTTCAAGTCTGAGTCCCGAATATCCTAATTAAGAATAAGAGATTAAAAAAAGGAATAAAATAGAAAATGAATAAGACATTTGGATAATTGAGAGAAAATTTTATATTAATGAAAATAATAATATTTTTAGATGGACAATAAGTCGGGGTAAATAAGATTTTTAGTTGGATTCCCATTTATGACTTGAGTTACATTATAATGAATTGGGGTTGATTTAAAATAGATCAATAGGAAGATATCATGAAATTATTTTTTCCAATATTATTTTCAAGTGCATCGGGTCAAAATATGAATCATAAGTGGTTTTTATAGAAAAATAGTATTTTTAAAAATATCATTTTTATTATTTATTTGATAAGGATTTAAATTTGGACCAATCACATTAAGCAATATATTAAATAAATATTTAATAATTTTACTTTAAGGGAGCTATTAAAAATAAGGGCAAATATGAGTCAAAGGATTAACAACGAGGGTATTTTTTAGCCAAAAGGTGGATGTCAGGGGTATTTTAGGGGCGATAGGTGGATGGAGGGTAGTTTTGTACAAATTCAAAAACTTGAGGGGCATTTTAGGCCCTTCTCCATTTTTGGAAAGAATAAAAAACCTGAAAAATTGGTTAAGTTATGTTAAGTTTGAGTTTTGGGTAAACTTCAAACGACCATAACTCCTAGCTCAGGATGAGTTAGGTGTGCTTCTACATATCTTAGGAAATATCTTGGAGTTATCTTTCCAACGTCGCCGATTTTACTCAATTTCGAGCTTGTATGAGTGAGATATACCCATTTGAAGTTGGGTTGTTTAGATAAGGAAAGTCTAATCCGGATTTTGGAAGGTAGTTTGGTCTTTTCCTTACCAAATTATTTTATTTCGTTTTTAGGGGTTTATTTGGGGTCTAATCAGAATTAGATCAGTTTATCAGTTTAGTCAATTAGGAATTCACTCTAGGGCTTGGAGAAAAGAGAAAGGAGAAAAAAGTTCAAGATTCATGATTTCTTGGAGAATTGCGTGTGGATTTCGTCAAGGGGTGATCCCTACGAAGTATGTGAGATCACATAGCTTTGGGTTAGTTCACCCACCCACACACCAATCATGATTCAATTCAGTGAAGTTGTATTGTTTTGAAAGTAAATTCTATGAGTTCTTGATGTTAATTCGTTTGAAATCTTGTGGGTTCTTGTTGTTGAAGTTTCTTGAGGTTGATTCATGTATTTAGGTGTGATTTTGAGTTGAATCTTGCATATATTGAAGGTATAGTCGATCCAAAGTGTTTGGGGAAAGAATTAAGTTGAATTATGGGGTTTAGAGTTGAAAAACGAAGAAGAAAAGTTGGAAGCCACCTGGGTAGGGGCCTGGGGCGCCGCCCCAGCCAGAGCGCCCCAACCCAGGCTCTAAAATTTAATGGCTAGTGCCCCGTGCCTCTAAGAGCGCCAAGGACGCCAGTTCACCCACTTTTTCCCCCTTATTTCCGTGTTAGTTCTTTAGCAAGTACCTATGTTTTCTAATTGATTCCAACATTCTAAGGAACGTCTAAACATCATGAAATCATCCATAAACATGAGATCATGAACCTTGAATCCATACTTCAATTCAAGGAAAGATAAGAATCAAGTCAAGACGTTAAAAATCAAGTCAAGGGAAGTTCATAAAGTTTTTCAAAAGTCTTTCACAAACATGTTAACTTTGTTTTAAGGCTTGAGCTTTGAGTTGAGTAAAGAGTAAGAGTAAAGTTCATTTCTTCAAAGATTATACAGGAACTAAGTATTCCCAAAAGTTAAAATATTTTCACATTTGAGTAAGAAAGGAAACGCCGATTTCCAAGAGAGCTTTTAAACTAAGTTTTGAGTAATTATCTCAAACCAAAGAAAGAGTTTTTGTTTTAAAAACATATGAGCTGAGTACATTTTGGGAGTAGTATTGAGCTCCGATATGGGGACGTGTGTTAATAATAACTCAAGTCTCCATAAACCATGTAGCCATCATAGGTAGAAAATGATCATACTTTTTAGATGATTCCTTAGTGTTTTTTAGCATAAACTAGTGAATCCACTTAGTTAAGACGTTCTATATGACGACAAAGTATAGAAAAGTTCTGGCAGTGTGGGCAAGACGCCGCTTATAGTGGTGGTTGTCGGTTAGAGAAACTCCCACAATATTATATTACTTTACATGTCAACTGAGTTGTTATTGCATTTCTTTAACAAATTGAGTTGCTACTACTGTATTAAATGCTTTGTATAACTGCACCATTATTGTTGTTTTACTTTGCATTTGAGTTGAGTTATTCATGAGTTGAGTAAAGACAAGGTAAGTGTTCTTTTCAGATTCCTTTCAAGCTTATATCTTGTTTAGCATTCCCCCCGCATACTCGTACATTCAATGTACTGATGTCTTTTGGCATGCATCATTTTATGATGCAGACACAGGTAACCAGGATCAGCATCCAGCGCCTCGTTGATCTAGTTGAGCACCCAGAGTTAGTTGGTGAGCCTCCTTGCTTTTCGGAGGACCCCTTTATCATTTCCTTGAGTACTTTAGTTGTTAGGATGATCGGGGGTCTTGTCCCAACATCCCTCCTTGTTTTAAAGGCTTCATAGATAGTTAGTAGTTCAATTGTCTTTACATTGTTATTTCTTATATTAAGACTTGAGTTGCCTTTATGGCTAGTGAATGTTTCCATTTTACATTCTAAGTTTGAGTTATAAAGTTGTCTTTTAAGTCTTCCGTTGAGTAAGTAAGTCAGGTCAAGGGTTCGCTTAGGGCCAGCAATGGTTCTCGAGTGCCAGTCCCACCAGGGTATAGGCTCGGGGCGTGACAGAGCCAACCCTCCATTTACTGGGGCTGGTTTGGGGTGCACTGCAGGCGCAGGGCACCAACCTCCTTGGCGCTACCGGGGGGCCACCCCAGCCCAAACCCAAAATGTTTTGACGAATTTTTCTTCTCAGTTTTTTGTCCTAATTCACCTAGAATCGATTAATTTCTTTCAAACTCCCTTGGAATCATAAACCAACACAAGTAAATGAAAACCTACTCAAAATCCCTCAAGAATAACACTCATTCGCAAGACCCTCACCTCAAGAACTCAACAAGACTTCATTGTTAAAGAATGAAGCACAAAACCTCAAGAACTCCTCAAGAAATCTCAATATACACAATCTCATGGACGAATTCAATAAGGAAACTCATGATTAGCGTGAGGGTGAACAAATCCATCACTATGAAAATTTACATACCTCAAAAGAACTAAGTTCTTGGTGAAAATCCTCAAATTCTTGAAGAATTCCTTGAAACCCCCTCATTTCTCCTCTTGACCTTTGCCCTAACTTTCTTAAAGGTTTTAGAATGAATAAAAATTGACTTGATTTGATTAGACCACTTAACTTAGGTGGGTAAAACGTGTTAGGATAGTGGGGTAAGGAAGAAACCAAAATATTCCTTCTTAAAATGAATGAATTTCCTTAACTAGACAGGCTGCACTCAAACGGGCATACCTCCTTCATCAGAACTCGAAATTAAGCAAACTCGGTGCGTTGGAAAGATGACTCAACGACCTTCGATTTGACACCTCATGGGCTACCTAAATCATCATGTGCCGAAAGTTATGGTTGTTTGAAGTTGACCCGAAACTCACAATTAAAGAGTAACTTGAACCAATCTCTATTTAGCTCTTTCTAATTTAGTTCTTTCTAAATTTAGCTCTTTTTAAGACCGAGGTGTTACAAATCATTACTCTTACTATAACCTGTATTACCTTGGAACTTATACGCTCTATTTTAAATCACCCATTTCTTTTCGCTACCAAGTTCACCATTTTGGTCATTTCACCTTTATATCATATCATAACCTAGTCCTTTTATCGCATAAAGATTTCTCGAACACAACATCATTACTAACTCTATTACCAATTTACTATTTCCGAGGATAACACCCAACATTCATCATAAGATCAACATTAACTAAGCAAATTCATCCTCAGCCTAAACCACAACTAACCACAAATTCAATCATCCAAATTTTGTGCACGAAGACCTACACATGCAATCTCCTAATAACCTACAAGTTATTATGTAAATAAAGACATGTCTAACTACTTAGTTAAAAAATAAAATTTAGCCTATCTGGACGCCATGCAAACACTGAAGAACTCAGAGCACAAGTCTTTGCTTCGTAGGATGAATTTTAATGGACGTAGATAGAAAATTTAGGGGTTTTAGCCTTTCTTTGCGTACTGAAATTCCTCTCCTCCTTTGTTCTCGACCTTAGAGCTGTTTAAGGGATTTTTTAAAGTAACCCTCATTTATTTTACTACTGAAGAGGAGGAGGAAAATAAAAGAATTCACGTTTTCAAGTTTTGCCCTCGCTGATCCAGCTATAGCAACACCATCATAGGTGAAATATTTCTGCTATGGCGGAATGAAATTCAACTTGGTCAATTTTTCAAATTCTTAAATTTTTCGTCATGTACCCTAAATTTTAAATCGACTACATATTTCAAAATTTTTTGAGGTTCTGCACGAGGTGCCTTTAGAATAGTGATGGACCAGGTTGTTACACCACTACTTGACTTAAAAATAACAATTATTTTTATTTATACATTTAAGAATCAAGTCAATTAGGGGTCTGCAAAAACCGATTTAACCAATAAACCGAACAAAAAAAATATTATTGGTTTATTGATATTGGGTTATTGAGTTAACAATTTTTAAAAGATTTTGCAAAAAAAATTATTAGGTTATTGGTTCGGTTTTCGGTTTTATGATTTTTGTTAATGTTTAAACCGATAACCCAATAAGACTATACTAAATTTACTAGTCTTATTGTTAATGGTTAAACGATTGTTACTTTCACACTTTTTGTTAATGGTTAAACGATTGTTACTTTCACACTTTTTCCTTTGAATGTGTCTAGTGTCTAAACTTGCAAGAAAATGATTGCTACTTTTATGATTATTACTTTCATGCCAAATGTTGGAAAAGTCATATGGTTTATATGAAAATTTTCTTATCGTGTATATAATATATATGAGTATTTTCTTACTGGTTAAACCGAAACCGAACCGTTAAGTACCATAAACCGATTAACCAAAAATCGATAAGAAATATGTTATTGGTTTGGTTATCGGTTTGACGTATTTACAAATCGAAAACCGATAACCGAACCAATAACACATAAAACCGAACCGAACCGACCGATGCACACCCCTAAAGTTAATTACTTTTTGAAGAAATTATACTTATCAATAGCAAAAAATATCTTTTTTTACATGTTTGGAATTGCATTATCTTGCACTTGACTTTCAAATAAATCTCCCCTCCCACCCAAATGAAATTGTTTTAAATGGATGTTTGATTATATTTCATTGTGAACTTTGAAAAAATAATTTTGTTTTTAAAGTAAAAAATGATGTATATAAAAATTGAAGTTATGTTTGACCAAGAATACAAGTTTTTTTCAAATTCTTAAAAAATTAATATCCAACTTCAAGTTGAATTTCAAAATTTTATGGACTAACATAACTTTCGAAGTTCAATTTCGTCAAAAATGAAAAAATTTCATTGGCCAAACACCTCATTAAGAATGATTTTAAAACAGAAAAGAAAATGAAAAAAAAGAAGTCACTACGTATATTTTGAGTTATTACTAGTTGATTTAGACCAGTGTCGATTTTAATTTGACTATATTTTGACCAACACAAGTCGCCTGAAAGCTCACCCCTCTCTGCGCTGTGAGCCTTTTCCTCTCCGTCGGTTCCTCTTCCGTACTCTCCGCCGGTTACTTACTCCGGCGAAATCGATCTGTAAGTTTTCACATTTTTGTTTCTCCTCCCCTCTCTCCCTTTCTCCAGATTTGCTACTTTCTGTCTCTCAAGGGACAGAAAACCCTAACTCTTTTTGCTAAATGATTGTGCAATGCAAATTGCAAGTCATATTGTCTTTGTTTTTTCCAATGCGCAATGAAAGCTACAGTTTCGATTTGTAAATATCTCTTCGTGATTTTCCCCAAATTGATTTGCTTTGCCTTCAAAGTTGTGTTGGTAAACTGACTACTATAACTCTGAGTATGACTAACCAACTTTTCTGTAACATTTCTCTTAGAAAGGAAGAAAGCAAATTATTGTAGGCTCTTGTCATTTTTAACCGTTAAGGTTAAGGAAGTAGCTTTCTTTTGTTTGTTAATGTGTTTAAATTGTTTTTGTAGCATGTTTTTGATATGGCATTACTCTACATTGTTTGAAATGCAAGATTTGTACATCTCCCGAGTAAAACACCCTTGTCTCTTCTTACAGTACTCTGTTTGATATTTTTCACTATGTCTATTCTTTTGCAGTTGATGGAAACTTCATCTAGTGGATATCGATTTCGGAGAATACCACACCATTCCTTCGCTGGTTCCTTGAATTTAGATCCGCTGGTGAGTTCGGTATTCAAGCTTTTGGACTTACCAATGCTTCTTTGTATGGACAGAAAGTGACAGAGATTGGGAGGAAATAATCTTCAGTCTCATTTGTTATTTTCTTTTAACTCTAGTCTTTTTCATTGTCAATAAAGAATTACAAGGATGAGATATTTAAGCTTAATATTCTTGAGAAATGAGAACTAAGTCGGTAGGGATCCTGTTTGTGCTGCAAGTCTATTATAGCCAAATTACTAAGGAAGGCACTTTGTTTGGTCTATAAAGATGCTAAAAAGACCACTTCTCCCCAAACCGAATTCTTCATGCATTCATCTTCGTAGTCCTTACATTGCTTCCATGCTAGTTTTACCATGGAATTGTCATCAAAGTGGCCTCTATAAAGCTTTACCTCCTTCTTTCTGATAAAGCGTGCGTTGATTTAGAGTCTTTTGCTATTTGTACTGGGAGCACCCTTGGAGGCCAACTTGCCTTGTGCTTGGGGTTTCCATCCAACTTATTTCCTTTTTTTTTGAAAGTCTACCAATTATATTGGGAGGGTACTTTTGTGAATTTGTAATGTGATGTAAATACATTTGTAATGTAAGTACAAATGTGATCACTTGTTTTTAAGCCAAAAAGACAAAAATAAGCCTAAAGCAATAAGCCCATCCAAACAGACTCTTATTTACTTGTTGAGTAGGGTAAGGAAGTAGTATCAACTTTTCTTTGGATCAAAGATGGTGTGGGGAGAATATGTTGGGGATGTTCTTCCCCAATTTATTTAGAGTTTATAGATAGAAAGGGATAATGGTGTAACAAATTTTTGTTGGTGCAAGAAGGGGAGTTTGTGGGACTTGAGATTCAAAAGGAATTTACAAGAGAGGGGTGGGGGGTGGGTGGGTGGATTAATTCTTAATGTTGAAACTACTCTACTAAGTGAATACCATGCTCACGGGTGAGAACTCGTGGAGGTTGGACGGGGGAAGACAAGTAAGTGATAATGTATTTTAAGTCAACTTATACTATCATAAACCTTTGTTGTGAGAGTAGTCGAGATTTCCATGCCTTTTTTGATTTTTGGAGCACCTATCAAGGTTTACTTTTTCACTTGTGGGTAGCAAAAGCGGTCGATTGTAATGACAAAGATCATGAGAAAGAGTAGTAATTTTTTTATGTACATATGTTTAGGAGAAGAAGTTTTATCACTTCTTGGTACGTTGCCAAGGGGCTTCACCCATGTGGTGGTTGAATTGTTTCGTGGTAGTGGGTAATGGAAGTCTAAGTGAAGGATACACACAGTTGTGTCACTAGAAGAAGAAGGAGGTGTTCACGGGTTAGTTATTGGTCAAAACCAAAACCAAAACAAAATCAATTTAATTGATCTTTAAATTATTAAAACCAAATCAAACCAAATATAATATGCAGTTATCAGTTTGGTTGTTATCGGTTTTGGTTCAGTTATTAGTCATACACGAAAATAAAATCAAAAGACAAGGTAAGGAATAGAAAAACAAATTAGTTAGCAAACAAACACGTGCCAACATCATCTGCCATAGTTGAGTCTTCATTGACAATGGAGAAAATGAAATCAAGATCAGAAGAGCCAACAATTGGATCATGCCTCCAAATTGATTCCATTAAATCCTCCTTGGTATCGAGGAAGAGCGATATTTTCATCTTGATTGTTACCATTCTTGTTTCCAAATACGCTATTAAGAACTAGATGTTCACATACTTGACAAAAGAATGCCATTGGCTTTTGTAAATGTTCAAACTATTAGGCCATCTAGGTCTTTGAGCAAGGCGCGAGAAAACAAGGATCATTTCCTTTTTGTTAAGTAAAACAAAAAATATTTAAAGCTTTGAAGTTATAGTGGGTAATATGAATGTGATTATCCTAGAAATTTCTAATTGAGGTCATAAATATAGTAGCTTAGATTGAAGGAGACCTCTTGATGTAAAGTAGTTATGAGAGATCCATGTTCTCTATGTTTGAGCAAGGTCATCAATTCAAAGATAAATCACATTGAGAAGAGTTAGAATGAGTCATCGATATTTTGAGAGTGGTGGGAGTACTAGAGAAAGCTGATGGGTAGACAAAAGGAATATAGGGATGAAATGCTAATTAGTACTCAAAATTCAAACATAAGATTTTCGTGCTAGAGATTCTTAAGGAAGGAAGCAACAAAACATTTGATTTCACATAATGGTTGTTAATGGGGCTACAAGTGTATTTTGACAACTATATCACAAAATTTTTGAACAAGGTTTTAGTTTCATTTGGGTTTATTGTCATACTAAAGTGTAAACAAGCAAGCGGGCGGGGTGACCAGTGCTTTCGTGTGTTCACATAGGGTCCGTGAAAGGGCCGCATCCCAATTGGGTGTGGTGTAGACAGCCTACCCTGACACTTAATTTCATACTTTTTTCTTACAAATTCCTTGGCATACTTCTCAATCTTGAAGCTTGAATCTCCATTAGCATTTCTTAATAGGGCCTTGTTGTAAGTTGGAGGTCTAAACCCCTTATTTCTTTGGGGACTTTATCTACTCCTGATGGATTAAGTGGAACTTCCTAGCCGAATCTGTTGAATGTTATTGGAAATTCCTCTTAACACCTCTACAATTTAATACCTTGTACATTAACCAAATTGTAAAACAATGAAAATGAAGTATGTAAGGATGTTTGTAAGTGTACTCTTAATTAACACCTTTGTCCCTCTTTTACCAAGCACCTCTTCTATCATCCTACTACCTCCGTCTCAACACTTTTAACCACAAAAAAACAAAGCCGACTAGATGGAACTTATGTCTGATAACCAAGCGGTCCTTCACATTGCATCAAGTTCGGTATTTCATGAGATGAGTAAGCACATTGAGATTAATTGTCACTTTGTCGGAGAAAAGATACTCTTAGGAGATATTATTACAAAATTTATGAAGTGGAGTGATCCGTCTGTAGATATTTTCAACAAGTCCATCACTGGTAATTACATTTGTAGCAAGCTCAATCCATATGACTTGTATGCACCCACTTGAGGGGGAATGTTAACATAGGAATAGGAGTATGGTTTGCATATAGTATCCTACTTGGAGAAGGAATGTCATGTATGTCTATAAATAGGTCTTAGTGTAATAATGTAGCTACACAATTCAATAATATTTCTTAGAACTTTCATATCCCCATAGATTATATCATGTCCTCGATAAACTGAAGATGTACCTTGTTCTGTCTAATCACCTCTCCCCAATATTTTTTCAGCCTCCCTCTACCCCTCTTTAAATCCATCATTGCCAACCTTTCACACTTCTTACCAGGGCATATGCACATCTTCTTTTCACATGCCTAGCCATTTCAGCTTCACTTCTCTCAATTGGTCCATCACGGAGGCCACTTCCATCTTGTCCGGGACATCTTCGCTCTTAATCTCATCTCTCCTAGTATGTCCACATATCCATCTTTGCATCCTCATTTCCACAACGTTCATCTTCTGAACATGTGAGTTCTTGATAGGCCAACTCTCTGCTCCATTCAACATAGTCTGTCTAACTATCACTTTGTAGAACTAACCTTTAAGTTTTTGTGGCACATTCGTATCATACAAGACTCCTGATGTGAAGCCTCCATTTCATCCACCAACACCAATACGATGTGTGACATCATCGTCAATTTTCCCATAGTAGAAAATATGTTTTGTATGGAAATACATCTTATGGTAGGATTTTTCCTTTCAATCTCCCAAATGACAAAAAAAAGTTACATTCATTGTATATTTGGTGCTGAATCTCAGTTTAACTTGGGTAGCATAGCACATATACGTACTAGTGAATTCACCCGCGCGTCGCGCGGTCATGAAAAAACACAAATAATTTACTAAATATTATTTAAATAGAAGAGGTATTGTATATATGTCTTTTCTTATGTATATATTTAATATATGTGAATTGTAGTTGAAATTTTTAAATACTTTTTGAGAGTTTCTTCTTACATAAAAAGAATATAAAATAAAATAATTATATTATACCTTCGTATAAATGTATAGATGTATATTTGGTTCCATAGGAAAAAATATGATTTTTTTTTACATGTTATCATCTTCTTTAGAAGTGAAAGAACATTCTTGTAATTTATAACGATTTAAAAATAAATAACATAAATACACTATTTTTCAAAGTAAAAAAACAATAGAAGAAGAAATAAATAAATATACTTTTAAAGAATAGATGATATATATTGGGTTTGTTAATTATAATTAATATACTTTTAATGTAAATAAGTAATGGTTACAATTAAATAGTGAGTAATGTTTTAATCGTGGAACTTCTACGTACTAATTAGCTTTAACGTAGAATAATGATTTTTATAATGTGATAAAATATAATTAACGTTCTTATTCTTAGAAAGTTAGTCAATTAATTGTTATTATAATTTCAAAACATTATGAGCATGTAAGCCAAAATAAACTTAAACAATGATGACCCAAAATGCCCTCTTCTCATAATTATTTTAGATTTAGGCTATTTATCTAGATACAATATATATTTGATTAAATATACATACACCATCTTCTTATTTTGAGTATTAGAGATAAATCTAGCACTAATTTATAATCCCCCAGTATAAAACAAACTAATAATTGGTTAATACTTTATATTATTCATTTGTGTTGTTGATTTTGACTTTGTTCATTTCGATCTTTTCCGCCCTCCTCTACCAAATATGAATCGTAATTATGTTTAATGAAGTAAATTTTGTAGAAAAACAATAAACAATACAACTTGGCCTTATGATGAACAAATAAGTTATGCCCTTTCTTTATAATATCAATAACAATGACTGTGTCTCAATTATTTCAAATAATATAAACGTTTGTTCTTTGTGTATATAAACTTTTTTAGAAATACCTCATCCTCTTGCCCTCCATGTTACTGTATATTTATCTTTTAAAGTTTTCACGTAGGCATATTTCTCGATAGTTTTAAGAACTTACATAGCAACCATCAAATAAAGAATATATTTTAATTATTAAAATTTATTTCTTTTAAGCAATCGATTATAAATTTTAAAATTTGATTAGTAATTAGCAGCTTTTTCAACATAATTAAGTTACTAATTTGAACCAAGAGAGAATATTTATAAATTCTAAACTTGATTTGTACTTATAGCAAAATTTCAATCATAATTAAGATAAATTTGTGAGGAAGTGGTATTACTTTAGGATCTTACTCTAGTATTTTATAATACTAATTTGAACATGTTCGTATAAAAATTAAACTTAAGAGGCATCATAAAGAAAGAAAGAAAGAAAGAAAGAAATAATACAATACACATATCATTGCGACTTTAATCATTAAAATAAAAAATAGAAGGAAAATCTAAATCAATATACATAATTGTCTAAGATCTTGTCATATCCTCTTCACAAGCCTATCAATATTCAAGAGTTTTTTTTTTTTTCAAGTCAAACAAAAGCGGAGAGGCATCACTCTTGTTGATATCCACTTCACAAATCTATCACTATTCAAAAGCTTTCTTCGTATAAAAATTAAATTTAAGAGGTATCATAGAGATATATCAGAAAAAAAGAGAAAAAAGAAATAGAACAATGCACATCATTAAAAATAGAAGGGAAGAGAACTCAATACATAATTATCTAATCTCTTGTCAATATTCACTTCACCGGCCTATCACTATTCAAGAGTTTTCTTCTTCTTTTTCAAGCCAAATAAAAGCATGAACATAATACTATAGTGAAAATGAAGGGTAACTTTGGATAGAATCTCATGAAACAAAAAATATGAATTTATATAGAAAATAATGGAGGAATACCATAAGGTATCTTAACTTTCATATTTAATATTTAAGGGTTATGAATATGAAAAGTTAAAAATCATGAGTTATAAATATATGCACAATATATCTAATAAATAAGATATATTGTAGTGGGAGAGGGTTATGAATATGAAAATTTGGAAATTATGAAAGTTATAAATATATGCACATTATATTTAATAAAGAATATATATTATAGTGGGAGGTGAAAAGTTGAGTAATTGAATATAAAGACTTAATGATATATTAAAAAAAACAAATAAATTAAATGAAGAAAATGGTCAAAAAAAGAAGAGAAAAGATAAATATGAATGGAGGCCATAGAGAGGTGCCACATCACCTTGTCTATGTTCCTCCTTTATATATAAATAGATTCCTTATTAAGTGCTTGAAAGCCATCCTTCATAAACCCTATGCAGAATTTACAATGTACAGTTTGTGCTACTAACTTAATCAAGTATTCTTATTTTTATAGTTGCATTATGCAATTCATGTATGGTCCTTTTGGATTGTTGATAGAATGTGGAGGCAGATTATGTCTGTACCCACTTTGATATTAAATATTATTTTGACAAGTTATTCAAAAATTATCTGTGCGATAAACCATTTCATTCTTAATCACCACTTGATAAATTCCTTTGTCCTATTATCATGCTCTCATTATTCTTTCCTTTTAATTGCAGCTTGATGAAAATTTGGAGCAGTGGCCACATTTAAATGAACTCGTGCAATGCTACAGAACTGACTGGGTAAAAGATGAGAACAAGTATGGTCACTATGAAAGCGTCAGCCCGACTTCATTTCAGAGTCAAATATATGAGGGTCCTGATACTGATATTGAAACAGGTGAGATACCCTACTGGGACACCTCTTCTCTGTGTATGTGAAGATTAAGGGTTAGGGGTCACTGATATTCTGATATGTCTTGTGTGTATTCGTGAGTAGATTGTGTTCAACATTTTGTGAAAGGGTGCCGATTTGAACGGAGAAGTTTCACATTTCATGTGCATCTATGCAACTCTTTTTTCCAGCAGGACATCTTCAATGCTCTTCATTCATCCATTCCTAAAGAACCTGACGATTCCATAAATTCTGAAGCTCTTCTTCTCATCTGTTCCAAATTAAACATCTTAATGTAGCAATACGTGTAGAATTGTCTGCTAGTCCGTTTGTGCATACTATCTTTAAAATCAAGAATATAAAGTGTATAGCAAAGTCATAGTAAAATACAACAATTTTTCTGTAGTATATTTCAACAACAACTCCAGTGAAATCCACAAGTGAGGTTTGGGGAGGGTAGAATGTACACGGACCTTACCACTACCTCATGGAGATAGAAAAGCTGTTTTCGAAAGACCCTCGGCTCAAGTGAAACAAATTCCGGTATAAAGAAGAAGACAATGAAGAGAAATCGAAACAAGAAATAGTGCAAAAGTAGCTAAAACAACAATAAAATCATGTGATAATCGAAATGCCATAAACAACATACTAGTGTAGATTATTATTAAAAAACAATAATAAACAATGATAAAAATAAAAAAAACAAGAACTATAATAATGCAACTAGTACCATCGCAAACACCAACCACCCTAAGCAAGACAACACTACACTATCTACCACCCTTCTACCCTAATACATGTCCTGCGCATCCTCCTATCTAGGGTCATGACCTCGGTAACCTGAAACAGTGTCATATCCTATCTTATCACTTCTTCCCAATCCTTCTTCGGTGTACCTCTACCTCTCCACGTACCCTCTATAACCAACCCCTCGCACCCTCTATAACCAACCCCTCGCTCTGTCTCACTGGTTAACAAAATATATTAAAAAATTCGAATGCCAAATTTATTTTCCAAATATTAAAATGAAGAAATACTCGATGAATATGGAAATTCCATTAGACCTGCTTAGTCTAGAACAGAATGTGCAATCCTTGAATAGCTGAAATTGTCCTTGTTGAAATAGCTTTCGTATCATGTTGTGAGCATCTTGTATTTCATAAAATTATATTCCTCTTTTGTCGTCGTATCCAGAATATAAGTAGACACCTAGAAAGCATTTTGATTCTTTCCTGCCATGCAAACTAATGAGTGTTTTACAGCGGAAACAGCTTTCCTGTGGGTTTGGCATTTAAAATTTCCTTTCAGCTAATTGCACCCTTTTGATTAGCTGAAAATAAATATTTGAAAATATAGTTACAGCCCAACTGTCCGTTTTGCAATATTATTGCCTTTCTTGGAACTAATGGTTATATGCTGAATTGTCTTCAGAAATGCATCTTGCAAATGCTAGACGGTCTAAGATTGAGGATTCAATTGATGGTGAAATCCCCAGCACTTCCGGGACACAACTCTCTGAAGATAATTTCTCTGACCTCTCAAATGCCAAAGTCTGCAAGGTTGTTTCCTGTTACACAAATGCAGATTGCAGGCCTTTTAAAATGCTCGTTCTCTAAAATTGATTCAAATCATTAACTTGCAGCATTTTGGTGAATCACCTCTACCGACTTATGAACCAGTTTTTGACTGGGAAAATGAAAGATCATTAATATTTGGGCAAAGGATTCCTGAAGCTCATATGTCCCAGTATACGAGGTTGTAATTCATTTAACATTCCTTTTGCCCTCTCCCTCCTTGTAATGTTTCTTATCACTTAAATGGCTGTGGTTATAGCGGTCTGAAGATTGCTGTGAAAGTCCTATCATTGTCATTTCAAGCTGGACTAGTTGGTGAGTTTATATTGTTGAATACTGGTCTTGATTGTTAAAAAGATGCGTCTGCTTAAGATTTTTCTATTCATTTAAGCCTTTGAAGTTTGAGCTGCCAGCACCCCTTATCTGAGTTTCCGAAGTTCTTTTGTAGAGCCGTTTTATGGCACAATTTGTTTATATAATAGGGAGCGAAGAGAAAAACTTTCGGAGGATTTTATTTTCCATGTATTGCCTACCGAAATGCAAGAAGTAAGCTGCTTCAGTTTTGCTCATCTTTTTCTTGGTTTTCATTTTACTTCTCTCTAGTTTCTTCTGATGCTAGCCTGTTGTAATGTCTGTTTATTTTGGATCCATCTCCAGGCAAGCAGTTCCTATGAAAGGCGTTGCATTTTTCATCTAGATGCTCCATCAGCATCTATTTGTCTACTAATCCAACTAGAAAAACCTGCCACTGAAGAAGGTGGAGTGTCTCCTTCTGTTTATTCACGAAAGGAACCAGTAAGTTTGATGACCTCCTCTGGGAAGACCTAACTTAATGATTGCTTCATTTTCAATACATTATTTTGTTTAAGTGATTTGTTATGCTGACACAAAGCTTAAATTGGTCTTTTTGTTGGTTACACTTATTTGGCATTTGATACATGGTTGCTGAACATTTAGCAGTTGCAGACTCTTGGAGAAAGGAATATGCTTCCACTGGGAATTCTATATAGGTCTTTATTAGCATGAAGAAGTGGAGATATCCTCTCTACGTCCTGCCATTTTGGCCCACTTCTTTTTTCTTACATTCTGAAAGAAAAGAACTGTACTAGACTTCGGGTGTATGGTATTGGATATGTTCTTACTGCAGCCAACTGGATACCTTTTTAAGCCAAAAAACCGGCTAAACTAGAATATTTTTGGTATGCTGGACAGGAAATAAACATGTATCGAAGTTTGTGTAGGTTATATTTTTAAAGATTTCCTTGCAATTAACAAATCTGCTCTCACCATTTCTATTCACACGTTTTTCATCTTCGTGGTATCAGACCTCTTACTTCTGTTTTTAGTTTAGTTATAGAATGTTATGCTGAAGTTTGATGTTATCCTTTCTATAGCTACACTGCAAGAGCCACATTAGTTTACTGCCATATCTGGACTTTCCCTTTAAAATTATTGAATTGTCAGTCTGGAAGCTTTAATCGTACTTCTAGTCAGTTTGTACTTTCTTCCAGTAGAGGGCATACTTTCTTGAGATATCTGATTAATAAAGGAAAGGACTCCATCTGTTTTAGTTTCTGTGAGAAGTAAATCACTAGCAACTTTCTTGCATTTGATTTGTGGTGGTTGTAATTTGTTACTTTGCCAGCTTTTCTATCAAGTACATTCTGAAGATGTGCTTTTCTTGAGGTTAAACTATTGTAGTTTCTTCGCAAGCGCTAAGTTAGAAATGTTGTTTTGCTTTTGCTGAAGTACTCCAGCTTGTTTTTGCACGGATAGGTTTTGTTATATGCAGTCATTTTGCATGTAATAGGATATGTTTTTTTCTTCTAATTGAATATCTCTACCTGTATGTAGGTTCATCTGACAGAGAGAGAGAAACAGAAACTACAAGTATGGTCGCGGATCATGCCTTACAGGGAGTCCTTTTCCTGGGCCATCATTCCACTCTTTGATAGTAACATAGCTTCTGTGGGTGGCTCTGCTTCTCCCAGCAGCCCTCTTGCTCCCAGCGTCTCTGCTTCAAGTTCACAAGAGGGTATCACTGAGCCACTTTCAAAAATTACAGCAGATGGAAAGCTTGGTTATTCAAATGGAAACTCCATCGTCGTTGAAGTGTCTAACTTAAATAAAGTCAAAGAAGGATACACTGAGGAATCTCTCCAGGTTTGTTTTCATTCATTTGTTATCTTTATGATTTCTATTCACTTATTGGTTTAAGAATAATTTAGAGCCTGTTTGGAATGGCTTATTTTAAGTGTTTTTAAGCCAAAATAGCTTTTAAGCACTTTTTTTTAACTGTTTGGGTAAATTAAAAAGTGCTTATAAGCGCTTGATTTAAGGGTAAAATGATAAAAATAAGCCAAAAAGCAAAAGCTAATCCAAACAGACTCTTAGTGGCCTTTGATGCAATCTAACTTATTTTACCATTACTTTTTTTTTAGTATGTCTTGTATGTTGATCCTTCTCCTTAAACAAAGTCAAAGAAGGACCCACTAGTGTATCCTTCCAAAATAGAGTTCCCTTCCATCCATGATATTGATCCTCAATCTGCCTTTTAGATTCAACCACAACTTCCTGATGGATCTCCATAGGCTGATTCCATAAGGAGTGGTCACAGTTCCTCATAAAGTATGTTCTTCTTTGGTGAACCTCCACAGTTGTTTTGCTTCTTTAAGCTCCTGATTCCCATGCCCCTTTCCTTTTTTTTTTTACTTATGGTCAGCTTTTTCCATTTAACCAAATGGAATCCTCTCTTCTATCTATTGCCTTGCCATAGGAAATTGCTCCTTACTACATCCAACCTCTTTTCTGCATTTACCGATATAGGAAATAGTGACATCGTGTATGTGGGAAGTGCATCCAGAACTAGTTGATTGGAACCAATCTACCTCTAAAAGATATGCATTTCGTCTTTGGTAGCGTCTTTTCTCACATATTTCTATGATCCAGACCGTATATCTTTGGATTTGCTCTTTTTCCCAAGCGGCATTCCAAGATGCATGGTTGGGGTGCTTCCAATTTCTCCACCCAATGTATCAACCATCTGTTGCATTCTGTCCACTACATTCACTGGAAAATTTTGTCTCTTTCTCTAGTTTATATATAATCCTGAGGTTGCTTAGTAAATTAAGTAATCAGTCGAATCAATCAAAGTAAAGCATAATAAGCAAGTAAATCACGGCATACCACCTAGTACCTGCACAAGCGCTCGTCACCTCGCCTATACGTTCCCCTCATTTACATAGTATATTTCTCATCCTCTAGTTGGGAAAAATCCCCATTGAAGTCTTAAGTCTTAACTTACTTCGGTTTGACTGTAGCTTTAATCCTCTCAATATCTCTTTTTTTTGGTTTTGGAGAAAACAATAAAACCTCTCAATATCTCTTCCGCTTCTTGATGAAAGTGCTTTTCAAAATAAGTTGCCTTTGGTAGCATGGCCAAACAGACTCTTCAGTCTTGTTAGATGACTTCTAATATTGTTATTACAATTATTACAGTTATGTATATATATTTAACTTATTTTAACTCTTATTTTTATGTGGTGTGATGATGACTTGAGGTAGGCTTAAATGAAATCGTGAGGATTCATATAACTGACCCCAACTTATTTGGGACTAAGGCATAATTGTTGTGGTCCGTCCACCACCATAAAGCATTGCTATATAGGAATTTAATGTTGCATCTATTCCTGCTTATGCGTTTTTCCTCCCATTACTCGATATAAGTCAGCACGTTCTTCTGATTTCTTTTGCTTAAGTAACTAATTTACACATTTCAATTCTGCATCCCTTCTGTCAGTTGATATTTGATTTGATTAAATTTCAGGATCCAAAGAGAAAGGTTCATAAACCAGTAAAAGGTGTCTTGAAATTGGAAATCGAAAAACTGCCAGCTAGCTCTACTGAAGTTGAAAATGCTTTGGAGAGTGGTAGTTTGATCTATGATTCTCTTGATCATGGCGACCATTTGAATGATTCAACTTCTATGAAATGCCCTACTAATGGTTCCTTTTCCAAGTCTAAATCATCTGAGATGAAAGAGCTTGTTCGGAATGGTTCAGTTGCTCATGAAAATGTGGAAAATACTGCTGATAATGTAAGTGTCGTCTTCAAATCAATGTTTTTTCCTTTTAAGTTCAACAATTATAACTTTTGAATTGCTTAGTATATAGCTGGCACATTTCAGTGGTATGTTGTTTGAGATGATGTGCTTTTCTGTTCAGCTGCTTTAGTCTAAACTCTCGTATATGGAAGCCTCAGCCGTGACCCTGATGATCTGGTACATCTTTGTCTAAAGATGATTCTAAGATCGTCTAAGATAATGTACTTAAGTAAATCTTGTGCTCATATAATGTGACCAAAATACTTTTCAGTTTATTGCAAAGGCTTAAATGCAGAGCAACATAATTTTTCCAAATCTTGTGATATAGGTTACGTGGCCTGTTGGTCTTGCACCTGTCAACTTGTTCGATGAGATTTGATTCATTACTAACTGATTCAGAATAAATTATATTTGAGTGTACAGTTTGAAGCTTTTGACTTCCGCACAACAACAAGGAATGAACCGTTCTTGCAGCTCTTTCACTGCTTATATGTCTACCCCTTGACTGTTAGTATGAGTCGGAAACGAAACATGTTTATTCGTGTTGAACTGAGAAGGGACGACACAGATATTCGAAAACCACCTCTAGAGGTCTGTATTTGTGTTTTCAGAGCAGTTTATTTTGTAGATTTCATGTGGTTGGATTCCTATATAACTCTCTATCATTAGGCTATGCATTCTCAAAAAAATCATTCTCAAAAAAATCATTAGGCTATGCATCCAAAGGAACCAGGTGTACCACTTCAGAAATGGTCTCACACACAAGTTGCTGTGGGGGCAAGGGTGGCCAGCTACCATGATGAAATCAAAGTTTCTTTGCCTGTTATTTGGACACCATCACATCACCTTTTGTTTACTTTCTATCATGTTGATCTTCAGACAAAACTTGAAGCACCAAAGCCGGTAAGTTTGATGTTAATTGGCTTTTGAGGATCGTGACAATTAAACTGACAGTTTGAGCGTTCCTCTCTTCACCCTGCATGTGTTGGAATGTGTGTGTTTTCCACATGTTAGAGTTGGTACGCTGGTTGATGGCAGACTCTTTATAAGTTGCTCTTTTCTTTGTTTACTTCTGCCAGGTGGTAATTGGATACACTTCACTTCCATTATCGACACATGCACAGTATGTTTTTCTATTCTTTAACTAAAGTGTCTTTTATGTTTCCTCTTCACTTTAATATCCATGTTTTTCAATATCTAGCTGGATTTTTCCTCTGTTAGTACCTTTATTTCGGGCACACATCTCATTTAATTGAGGGAGCAGCTTTGGGCCATCGGCTGCCCAGTAGAAAGAGGGAAACTCCTTTTCAAGAATGGGCCAGATTTTTCAAGTCAAGTCATTTTGAATGACATAACTTGTTAAAGCCCAATACCACTTAACAGTGGTAATTTTCCAGAACTCCCAGAGCTGCAATACAATCAAGATACAGAAAGAATAGCCACTCAGAACTCGAATCAAATTGCCTAGGTGGAGGAGGAGATGGTTAACATGGTCGGAGAATCAATTATAGAATCTCAACACCTATTAATGAGTTAATATCTCAAAATGTCATTGAACTATGAGAATTTAACTAGCAAAGTCACTGAACTTTGTTTTGTTTCAATAGAATCACTCAACTTAACACTTTTATCTTCAAAAATCACTCAACTACATTTATCATTAAAATAAATTTGATATAAAAAATAAATTCTTTTTTATTTCATATAATCATAGACTCCACAAATAAACAAAATTTAAAAACACAAACTAAAAATGGTGCAGATTTTGACCTTTTCTTGAAAAAAAATGTTGCAAAATAAAAAATAATGTAAAAAATGGTGACTTTTAGATTTGTTTTTTCTCTGTGGATTGTTCCAGTTCAGTGAGTCCACCAGAGGTTCACACTTTCTTTTTTTGATAAGGTAACTTTATATTCACATCAAAACTCATCAGCAAAGCCTGATGAGGTGGGATTTACAGCCCCAAGGGGTAATTTCAAAAGCCAAAAACTGGCCAAAACTTTACAATTGAGCTTTAAAATCCACTAAGCTATCTACCTCCCCCACCAAATCCTGTTTACACCAAAAATACAGCAGGCTCAAGCTATCCATCTTGATTTTCTGAGTGCTGTTAAGTTTCCCATCATGTGATCTTTCATTTCTTTCCTTCCACAATGTCCACCAGATGCAGGCTGGGATGCATTTCCACCAGTCCTCTTTGGATCATCTTCTTCTGCCCACTCCTTCCCATTGTCTCAACAACTCTAAAGTAGTCTTGGGCATTACCCAGTTAACTCCAAGTATACATAAGAACATGTTCCACAGATTTGCAGCTGTTCTGCAGTGTAAGAATAAGTGACTATTAACTTCTGCCTCTTCCCCACACATGAAACACCTTGAGCAAATCTGTATACCTCTTCTTTGTAACACTTAATGAGTTAGACATGCTTCCCTAATTGCCAACCAAATAAAACCTGAGACCTTGTGAGGAACCTTGATTTTCCAGATTAGTTTCCAAGGCCATTCCATTTCCATAGCCTGATTAGAGTTTAAGCTCCAGTAACAAGACTTCACAGAAAAAATCCCTTTCTTGTGCATTTTCCAGATTGGAGTATCAGGACTTTCAGTGACACCTGGAAATGCATTTAATGTGTGTAATAATCCTGCTACGCTATCAATCTCCCAGTCATTTAAAGCCCTCCTAAAGATCAAATCCCAACCTTGACGGCTCCACACTTGTGCCACAGTGTCCATCTGTTGTAGGCTCAATATATAAAGATTTAGGAACATGATCTTCAAATTCTCTTCCCCTAACCAAAGTTCATTCCAGAAATTGGTTTTCACCCCACTCCCAATACTAAAGGATAGATTGGGGATAAAGGATGGCCACAGTCTTCTGATTGTCTTCCAGACAGAGCATCCAAAGGTACCATTTGCTTCTTCAGTGATCCAATTGTTTTGGAGACCATATTTTTGTGATATGAATCTCCTCCACAAAGCCATATCTTCACTATAGAACCTCCATAGCCATTTCTTCAACAAGCTGACATTTTGCATATTCAACTTCTTTATACCCAAACCGCCCTGCATTTTGTTGAGTGTCACTACATCCCATTTAACCAGATTATACCCAAGCTTCTCTTTATTTCCTTGCCACAGGAAGACTCTTCTTGATTTGTTGATTTTCTTCTCTATACTTCTTGGTATTGGGAATAGGCTCATCATATAAGTAGGAAGTGCATCCATCACAGATTTGATAAGAGTTATTCTGCCTCCCAAGGATAGATACTGGCTTTTCCACCTTGACAGCTTCTTCTCACATCTTTCCAGTACTTCATTCCAAACTTCTACCTCTTTGTTCTTAGCACCAAGGGGCATTCCAAGGTACTTTGTTGGGAGGGAGGCCACCTGACATCCTAGGTTCTCAGCTAGCACCTGCATATTAGCAACCTGATTAACTGGGTATAAACAACTTTTATGCCAATTGACATGGAGTCCGGATATTCCCTCAAAGATGGTTAAGATGGCCCTTAAGTGTCTTATATGATTAACTTCAGCTCCACAGAAGACCAAGGAGTCATCTGCATGAAACAAGTGTGAGATCTCCATAGCATCTCCCCTATTTGCATTTGCACTGAAACCTTGCAACCACCCATTTTCACTTGCTTTACTGATCATGGAGTTGAGATCCTCCATAGCTAAGATAAATAGGAATGGTGACATGGGGTCACCTTGTCTCAAACCTGTTTGTGACTGAAAAAACCCTTCAGGATTGCCATTAATGATAAGGGAGAACTTCACAGTAGATATACAAACCTTAATCCAGTTGATCCATTTGTTTCCGAAGCCCATATCTCTCAGAATCTTCAAAAGGAAGGACCAATTTACATGGTCGTAGGCCTTCTCAATGTCCAGTTTGCATAAGACTCATGGTAGATTCTGCTTCACCCTACTGTCCACTAGTTCATTTGCTAGCAATGATGCATCCATTATCTGCCTTACCTTAAGAAAAGCCATTTGGTGCTCATCTACCAAAACCCCATGACCTTCTTCATTCTCTCTGTGAGAAGCTTGGTTATGATTTTGTATACTCCACCAATCAAACTTATTGGTCTGAAATCCTTCAACTCTTCTGCTCCATGCTTTTTAGGAATTAAAGCTACAAAAGTGGCATTGAATGATATCTCAAACGTTTCCTTCTGGTGGAAATTGTGGATTGTCTGCATCAAGTCCTCCTTCAAAGTGTCCCAACACACTTCGAAGAAACTCATGGTGAATCCATCAGGTCCAGGTGCCTTGTCACCATCACATTATTTGATTATATTTAACACTTCATCTTCGCTGAAAGGCCTTTGCAACCAGTCTTGTTCCTCTTGGGAGATTCTAGGGCAGTTTACATACTCGAAAGAGGGCCTCCATAACTCTGTTTCAGTATAGAGTTTTTTTATAAAACTCAATCATATTCACCTTGATGACTTCTGGCTCTTTGACCTCCTCTCCTCTGATTATCAGTCTGTCTATATTATTATATCATTTGTGAGCAGTAGTCATCCTCTGGAAAAACCTAGTATTGTTGTCTCCTTGTTTCAGCCATAAAATCCTGGATTTCTGTCTCCACCTAGACTCCTCAATTTTTGCTAGTTCTTCCAATTCTACCAAAATTGTAGCCCTCCCCATTAGCTCATCCTCTGTCAACTGTCTTGAATCTTGTGCCAGATCAATATCAGTTAATTCAGATAACAACTTGTTTTTCATAGTGCCTAGGTCCCCACTCACTTGCTTACTCCATTCTCTGAGTTTATGTTTCAACAATTTCAGTTTCATACTGAGCTTGTAATCAGGGCAACCTTCCACTACAAACTCACTCCACCAACTATGCACAAGCCCCTCAAAATCATCCACTTTGAGCCACCAATTCTCGAATTTGAAATAGGACTTATTCTGACCCCAGTCCCCACAATATAGCATAATAGGGCTATAGTCAAATGTCACTCTAGGCATTATTGTCTGCCTTATATTTTTGAAGGTCTCTTCCCATTCCATTGAATATAAGAATCTGTCTAACCTAGCTGCACTGTCATGGTTTCCCCCTCTGAACCATGTAAAGTTCCCACCAATTAGTTGAGGATCATGTAATTCCATGTCCTTAATCCATTTGGCAAAATCTTTCATCACATTTGTGATCCTATTGCATCCTCTTCTTTCTGCCATGACTCTAACCATGTTAAAGTCTCCACATGTGACCCATGGACCTTCACACAATTCTTTGATTGCTGCCACCTCTTCCCAACACTCCAATTTCTCATTCCTACTCTGAGGGGCATATACACCAGTGAGATACCAACCAAAAGTAGTTTGGACTGCATCAAATCTATAGGTGATTGAGAATTGCCCCGTCTCTACTAAGCTTCCTTTCCATATTCTACAATCCCACATGATTAGGATTCCCCCTTTACAACCATCAGCTTCTAAGTAACCACACCTCATCCATCTGCTAGCCCATAATTGTTTGGCAATACTCTCTACCTCCCTACTTATCTTTGTTTCTTGAAGGCAATAAACATCTGCTTTCCACTTCAGCAAAGCACTCTTAACAATATTCCTGGTAGAACTATTGTTAGTCCCCCTTACATTCCATGAAAGTAATTTTACCTTCATTTAAAGGCTAAGCTAAGGACTCTCCCTTTGGTTCTGGAACCCTCCACTTGCTGGTTTAAACTGGACTGCAAGTTTTTCAATTCATATTTTCCAATTCCTCGAGGTCTGGGTGTTGCAGTTGTACTTCCTACCTTCTTGATTTCCATAATAGTTTTTCTTTCATCCAACCTCTTCAGTAATGCAAAGGTTTCTTCTCAGAAGCCTTCAAAAGCCACTCCATAAGTGGCACTTAGTTCCAGGATATGCTTGTTAACCCAGTTGGATGCCCTAATCTCCTCTTCATTGTGGTTCCAAGGCATATTCGATGTTACTGGCTCAACATCAAGAATTTGTTGTATTTGCATGTTGTGTTCATCACTGTTACTTTCCCATCCCTTCGAACCCTCTCCTTTTTCCTTTGATTGCTTACCCTCACTTTCATCTGACCTGACTTGCTCAGTTTCTTTTAGATGCATATCTACGACTTCTCTTTGAGTGTTCTTTGCGTTGGGTTCACTGCTTTTTTCCATCGAAGAAATTTCCCAGGCATTGTAGGCTTTTAAGAATTGCATAGCCAATGTTTTAAGTCCACTTAGCCCTTTATTAATCCCCGCATGCTCATCATGTGCCACTTCTTTTTGCTTTGCTGAATTAATTGGGCTAGAAAGGCCATCTATTAAAAGACCCACATTAGGTTTTGGGCCTAGGTCTGTATTGCACAATACCTTCAAGCCCAAATTCGGATCTGGGATTTTGGTAGCTACGCCACGTGTCTCAGCCCTAGCACGTGACTGGGCAGCTTTATCTGTCCCCTCTCTTGCTAAAACAGAGTTCTCTACCAAAACCTCTGGTCCGCGACTAGTTGACTGCTGGGTAAAAACCATCTGAGGCTGGATTTGAATTGCATCGTGTATTGGAAAGAGCTGTCATCAATCGTCACTTCCTTCGGCACGCAAGAGCCATCACCATTAATTTTGATTCTCGCCCATTTGAGATGGTTACGGAGGTGCGTCTCCTCTTCCGTTTCGACCCAACCTCCACAAAAATCACCGATGTCTTTGAATGGTTTTTGTGCCCAGAGATGCAACGGCAGACCTACCACTCTAACCCAAGTGGATTTGGGTCGGCCATAATCCGCTGATGTACCTATTTGTTGGACTCCACCACTGCATTTTGACCGGAAAATTCTTCCATAGCCAGTCACCTTCTACCACTTGTTCTGCAGTGGTTTTGGATGCAAATTCGAATAGGAAAATGCCCTCCCCCATTTCGTAAATATTGAGACCATGAATCTGCTTCCAGAGATTATTTGCTCATTTCCTGACCTCTGTAAGATTTGGAGTCTCACCTTTACTAACCATAAATTTTCCCACCAAACTCTTCTTTAATACATCACTCTGGGAATTTAAGTCCTTATAAATGCAAATTATGTCCCCCCTTTTAACCATGTTCACTGTTTGCGTGTTTTCCCTCCCCTCATTCCCCCATTTAGTGCTTCTTAGCATATTCGCATAGGAAATGTTGTTGTCAACCAGTCTATGCTTCTATAAGTTCCCCCCACGTTTGTGACTACTAATGAATCTCCCAACTTTCTCTGCAATTCCTGTCCAGCTTGAGTTAAAATTTAGCTCCGGTATAATGATGACTGCCCTTCTTCTACCTCTGATGTTTATCAAGCTTATATATCTGCCAAACTTGTTAAAATTCTTGGCGCAATAGATTTCTGAAAAGGCATCTTTTTTCTTCCATCTTCTAACTGAGTTCCCCTTCGATTTGGAAGCTTCTCGCAAGGTCCAAGAAATCCATTCCATATCTTTGCCATTGAATGTTGTTCTCGTCAGAAACTTCCTGTTTCTTTCTGTCTAGTCATACCAATCTCCTGTTGTACCTGAGGTTCTTGCAATATCGTATGATTTGAATCCCACCGCGAAGTAAATGATGTCGTCCATCAAATGCTTGGCTGAGGATGAAAGAGAATGGAAAGAAAGAGAGAGAAAGAAGAAGCGAAAAGGTGTTCCAATGATCGGAAGGGATCACCGGATATAGAGGAAGGAGAGTTAGGAAGGCAGTTCTTAGGTGACCTATCAAAAAGAGGGTTCTCTCTCTCCTAGGAAGTAGGAGAGAGAGTTTTTGGGAAAAGTGCCTCCACTTTCTTTCTAGTTTCTTGGTGTAAAAATTATATTTTGAGAAAAATGGGAATTGTTCGAAGAAATTTAAAATTATTCAAAATGTATTAGAAATAACACTTTAACAGGAGAAAGTGCCTGGAAATGGTGCAGATTCAATTTTTTTCAAAAAGTAAAATAAAAAATAATGTGGGAAATTTTAAATTTTTATTTATTTGTGAGATTCTTGTTTATATGGTATAAAAACAACTTATTTTGCCATGTCAATTTGATTTTAAAGATAAATGTATTTGAGTGATTTTTGAAGATAAAAGTGATAAGTTGAGTGATTTTATTGATACAAAATAAAATTTAATGACTTTGTTGATTAAATTCTCATAGTTCAATGACCTTTTGAGATATTAACTCCCTATTAATAGAGATAGATGATAATTGTGAGAAATATTGGAGAAAAAATATTATTGAATTGTTGTCTCTACATTATTACATAGACCATACAATACAATCCTTGACCAAGTAGGAAACTACATTCTATTCCTATTCCTATCTCTATTGTAAGTAGGATTGTATATACCTATTCCTACTAGTAGCGGACCTACCTTGTGCATAATGGGTGCTTAAGCACCCACTACCTTTTGTGACAAACTTTACTATCTATGTATAAAATTTAGTATTTCATTGAAATGTATTAATTGAGCAACCATTCTATGTAGTAATTTTCGAGTTAAAAAAAATTAAGCACCCATAATATAAATTTTTTGGATCCACCACTGTATTTCCTACTCTAACAATAATGAAGTAAGGGGGGAGATGTCAGAAAGGAGGACAATGGAGCTTTAGAAACAGGATTGGGTAAAGTTTTGGGTGTTGATTTCCAGGGCCATGGAGAGGAGGCCTTGGAATTATTACTTCAAGTGGACAATTCAAGACATGCCAGGAGAATGGAAGTAGAGGGTGTGCAAGAAAACAAGATTCAGAGGTTCCCAAGATTTAAAAAGTCTAGTAACTTTATCAAAAAGTCTAGTAACTTTGATGTGAAAATGAAAAATAGTGGAAACAGGGGTACGTGGAGAAACTTGCTCAAAATCTTTTTCTCTCCTAATCTAGGAGAGCAGAATTCCCCTTCGGTGACCTTCTGTCACCAGAATCCTCTCCTCTTTCTTTCTTTCTTTCTAACTGGCATAATCTTCTTTTTCTTCTAACCTATTTTCCTTTTCGTCTAATCAATGGATAAAGATATGATTTTCTTCGCAATGGGATTCAAGTCTTATGAAATAGCTAGAGATGAATCACGAGCGGAGATGTGGTATGACTGGACTGAGAGAGGAAGGATCATGATTAGCAGAACTAGCTTTAGTCAGAAATCGATGGAATGGATCTGTTCGATCCTTAAGGAAGCGTCAAAGGTGAAAGGAAACACAGTTAGAAGATGGGGAAGACAGGAGCATGTTTCACACTTATTCTGTGCAAGAAACTTTAACAACAAAGGAAGATATATAAGCATTATCAGCATTCAAGGAAAGAGCAAAGCAGTATTAATAGTCCCAAAAATCTCATTCAATGTTGGTTGGTGGGATCTGGCCACCAAAATTGAAAAGTTCATTTATTTTATTACATAGCTAATAAGAGACAGTCAATCAGAATTACAAAATGGTGGATAAAGAGATTCCATATGCGGAGTCGGTGAGGAGGAGCAGATGGTCGTCCAAAGAGATCAATAGTGCAGTTATAAAGGAGAGAGGGGACACCATCCTCATAAATGGTGGCCTCAATTAACCTCGAAATGAGCTCTTAGGCAAGAGCCTTGTTGGTAGCTTTCCAACAATTGGATCTGAGATGGCCACCCTGTCGGAAGTTTGTAGATGGGTAAGCAAAAATTGGAACCAAGCCCACGGCCTTAACGTTTACGAGATGGGAAACAACTGCTTTCTCATCCAGTTTACGTCCATAAATTCGGCTGCAATGGTGGTCACTGACTGTTGGTGCAATTCAATCTAGGGTTGCCATAAGCCAGTCGTGGATCAGATTAGTGGGCCTCCCTTTACATTTGTGGTCTCAGAATGTATTTAAAGCAGTGGGGGACGTCTGTCGTGGCTGGGTGAAGACAGAGGAGGAAACAAATCTTCGCAATCACCTAAAGTGGGCAAAAATACTAGTCAAAGCCAACGGAAATTCCATTCCGAAGGAGGTGAAGATAGCTTTTGAAGGTATTGAGTATATCATACAAGTATGGGATGAAACACCGACAAGGTTTTTCGCCGGAGAGAGTGCCTACGATATCGGAGGAGATAGGAGGACTCAGTCTTCAAACCAATGTTTATTGCAGAAGGGTGAAACTTCGAAATCCACGCCTCTGCCTGCCAGCTGGTGACACGAACTTTCACGTGGGAAGCACAACATATTTTGAATCTATTAACAGGGCACGTGATACTAAGCAGCTGAAAGGAAAAGAGTTAGGCCTGGACCCACTGGCCTAACAAGCTTGTAACTTAAATAAAAAGCAGGCCAATATTTTAGATTGGACCTCAGAGCCTTTGCTCGATGAAATACAAGCAAATTATAGGAATTTAGTGGCACTAGACAAGGAAGGCGATCCAGTCCATCTATTCCATGGAGACAGAGATGAGAATTTCTAATTTCTAGCAGATATAAGGGATGACGACGATATGTCGATCATCCAAACAGAGGAGAGAACAACCACAGAAACACAAACAGGAAACGATATGTTATTGGAACATAAGGCAGATGGGGAAGGTATAATTGAAGATATCATACCACTAAATTCAGAAGAGCAGGGCATTGGTATAGCAGCAGAGAACAAATTCCTTCATGGGTCCAACAGAATATTATCAGGCTTAGCAAAGAATTTGATGTGCACTTTATTGGATGTGAAGAAGCAGCTCTGAATCTATTCATGAAAATTGATGGCAAGAGGGAAGCAATTGAGAAGACGGTTGGAGCCATAGTTCCTTCGACTCCAACAGAAAAGATCCCAAGAGAGGGAACCAACTAGTAACTTCGTGAGCTATGGTACAAGAAGTAGGGGGGGTTGTTTCTTAGATGTTTTAAATGAAAGTTAACATAGTTCATGGAATGTAAGGGGCCTCAATGATCCAAGGAAGAGGCTACTGATCAAAAACATGATGAGCAATTGGAGGGCAGGCGTGTATTGTTTTCAGGAATAAAAAATTAATGGAGATATAAGAGGGGTGATAAAAGAGATTTGGGCAAATAGGAGGGTCAAATATGCACAATTAGAGGCACGTGGAACAAGAGGGGGCATCATTATCTTATGGGATAGCAGTACCTGGGAGGGTGAAGTTTGTGAAGTAGGGGCTTACTGTATCACATGTAAGTTCACAGGGAAAACTCAGGTTTTTGAATGGCATCTACCTAGTGTCTATGCTCCAAACAGTAGAGACGAAAGAGAAGAAGTATGGGGAGAATTGGGGGCAGTCAGGAGTTTGTTTTAGTGGACCTTGGGTGGTGGTTGGGGATTTCAATGTAGTAAGGTACCTATCAGAAAAGAAGAACTGCAAGAGATTGAATAAGGCGATGGAAAATTTCTCAGATTTTATAGAGGATATGGAACTACAAGCTTTACCACTGAAAGGTGAAAGGTGGTAGTTTCACATGGAGGAAAGGGGACAGACAAGATATTGCAGCAAGACTAGACAAATTTTTGATTTCCGAGGAATGGGAAGTTTCCTTTAGGAAGATTAATCAATCAATCTTACCTAGAGTTACATCTGACTATAATCCATTGTTGTTGGAATGTGGCAACCGGGAGAAACAAACATCTTATTTCAAGTTTGAGAACTGGTGGCTACAAACTCAAGACTTCAATGAAAGAATTAAAGATTGGTGGAATTCTGTAACTTATGTGGGAAGACCAGACTATATACTAGCTTGTAAGTTGAAACTACTGAAAGTCAAGCTGAAAGAATGGAGCAAAACACTTCACGGCAATCTTGGTTTGCAGAAAAAGTGCACTCTCAACCAACTAGCTGATCTAGATTTGATTCAAGATCAGAGAACTTTATCTGAAGATGAGTCCTACTTGAGAGCAGTATTGACAGTGGAGTTGGAGGAAATTGCAAAGAGGGAGGAAGTTGCTTGGAGGCAAAGATCTAGGGCCCTTTGGCTCAAGGAAGGGGACAGGAACTCAAAATATTTCCATAGTATTGCTAATTGTCACAAGAGTTACAATAACATTGACAAATTGATCATAAATGGAGCTAATGTTACTGAACCAGTTGGGATCAAAGATGGAATAATTAGATTCTACCAGGAACTATATAGGGAAGTAGAAGTACGGAGACCTCAATTCATTCCTAGATTCCAATTCATGATCAGTGAAGAGGATAATATTGCATTGCAAGGCCAATTTGAAGAACAGGAAATCAAAAATAGTGTGTTCTCATGTGCAGGGGATAAAGCACCAGGCCCTGATGGTTTCTCAATGGCCTTTTACATACAGTTCAGGCCAATTAGCCTAATTGGGAGCTTCTACAAAATCATCTCAAAGATCCTAACAGAAAGACTCGAGGGTTATGCCAAAGTTAGTAGATGATCAACAAATGGCCTTCATAAAGGGTAGACAAATTATGGATGCCATTCTGGTGGCTAAGATAGCAGTCACGAAGGCTAAGACGGCAGCCTTCGAACGCTTGTATGTCGAGCTGGGGGACAAAGGTGGGGATAAGATCACTTGAACTGGGAATATTTGTGGAGCACACTCAGGAGGATGGGGTTTGGCAACACCTGGATAAAATGGATGAGGTTTTGTATGACCACAGGGAAGTTCTCTGTTTTGATCAATGGCTCACCATCTGGCTTCTTTTCCTCTAAGAGAGGATTGAGACAAGGAGACCCCCTTTCTCCTTTTCTTTTCATCCTTGCTTTGGGAGGTCTAAGTGATATGCTGAAGATTGCTCAGGTTAATAACTAAATTAGGGGCTTCAAAGTGAGTCAGGGTCTATCTCCCACCTACAATATGCTGATGACACATTAGTATTTTGTGATGCAGAAAGTGAACAGCTGAAACACTTAAGGGTTATTTTCATTTTGTTTGAAGCAATATCTGGACTCCATATCAATTGAGGAAAGAGCTTTATTTATCCTGTGAATGAAGTACCACAGATCGGCCTCCTGGCAAACATTTTAGGTGGCAAGATAGGGGAACTTCCCACCACCTATCTTGGCATGCCTTTGGTAGCTAAGAGTAAATCTTTGAGCATCTGGAACTCTGTGGTAGAAAAATGTGAAAGGAAGTTGGTTAACTGGGAAAGTCAATACTTATCCTCGGGTGGTAGAGTCACACTTATCAATAGTGTTCTTGATGCCATGCCAACCTATATAATGTCCCTTTTTCCTATGCCTGGGAAGATCATTCAGAGGCTGGACACAATCAACAATCAGAAGAAATTTTCTTTGACAAGGTAATGGGGAAGGGGCTAAGAAATTTCACTTGGTTAAGTGGGATGCTGTTATTTCCAACAAAAAAGAGGGAGGTCTGCGAATTAAGAATTTGAAAGCCCACAATAAGAGCCTTCTGCTAAAATGGCTCTGGAGGCTAGCAATAGATGATCAGAGCTTATGGAAGGACACTATCTTTGCAAGATATGGAAAGGAAGGATCATGGACTACTAAGGAGGTTAATACTCCTTATGGTGTGGGTCTATGGAGAACTATTAGAAATCAGTGGCCTGGAATTTGGAGCAACTCTGTGATTAATGTGGGAAATGGGAGGAAAACCTTGTTCTGGAATGATATATGGATGGGACAAACACCTTTGAGACAACAGTTCCCAAACATTTTCTCAATTAGCAGAAAATGGCTACAATTGTAGAAGTAAAAAATGAACAAGGATGGAACCTGATTTTTAGAAGGTTCCTCAATGACTAGGAAGTGGAGAGAATGACTCAGTTCTATAATACCTTGGAACAAGCCAAGAACCTCACTTGTGAGGAAGACAAATTGACATGGAAGCTGGAGAAAGATGGCAAGTTCAAGGTGAAATCAGCCTACAAACTACTAGACATTTCAACAGAAACCAAGGAGTTGTGGCCTTGGAAGATGATCTGGAAAGGGAAGATACCACATAAGGTGGCTTACTTCACATGGCTTGTTGCAAGACAATCTGTTCCGACTTAGGATAACTTAATGAAAAGAGGAAAGGACTTATGCTCCAGATGTTTTTTTTTGTGAATTTGAGACAGAGACAATAAACCATCTTTTTTTGCATTGTAAAGTGACTGAGAAACTATGGAAGTATTTCATTAACCTGAGAGGTATCACATGGACCATGCCTAGAAATACTGCAGAAGTCCTAGCATGTTGGAATAGAGATGGAAATCAGTCAGGACACAAGGACACAAGGAGAGATGGAAGATTGTCCCTGCCTGCATCTGGTGGACAATATGGAGTGAGAGAAATCAGAGATGTTTTGAGAACAAGAGCATCCCTTTCCAAAGCATTAAAATGAATTGTTTAGTGACCTTTTACTTTTGGTGTATCCATTCAATTCCCAAGGTTCCGGGGGACATCACCCTATTCTTAGATAGTTTATGAGGGAGATAGGTGTTTTGATTCTTTTTGGTAAACCCTCTATACTTTTGATGTAATTACTACAGGAGTTCACTATTGGTGTACTTCTATGTTTATAATACCAGTTAACCTTCTCAAAAAAAAAAAGTGATAGATGAAATTTAAATTGGTTTAATGGAATGTAAGGGACTAAATAACAGGGATAAGAGAAGATTAATCAAAATAATTTGGGGGGGATGGAATGCAGACATCATTTGTTTGCAAGAAATTAAGTTAGAAGGGGATGTGATAGAGGAGGTTAGGCAGATTTATGGAGGGAGATAGATTAAGTATGCCTGTTTGGAAGCTAGTGGGACTAGATGCGGAATTCTTATGTTATGGGATTGCGTGGAAGGGGGATCTTCTTGAGATTGACATCTACTCTATAACCTGCGAATTTGAAGCTCAACTTCAAAATTTCACTTGTCACATTACAAGGGCTTATGCCCCCAATTGCTATGTGGAACGGAGGCTTGGCTGGGAGGAAATAAGGGGGCTATAAGGGGTTTAATAGAAGGACCTTGGGCTTTTGTGTGGAGATTTCAATGCGGTGAGGTTCATCTCAAAGAAGAGAAACTGTTTGAGAAGGAAAAAAGGCATGAGAGAATTTTTAGATTTCATAGAAGATCTGAAGTAGATTGACATTCAACTAGAGGATGACCCATATACTTGGTTCAAAGGAGATGATCAAGACATCACCTCCAGAATTGATAGGCTTCTGTTATCAGAAGAACGGGATGATAGCTTCAACAACATCAAATAGATTGCTTTGCAGTGGCCCAGATTAGACCACACTCCTATGGCATTGCAGGGGGGGGGGGGGTTGTGTGTGTGGAACCAAAACAAAAATTATTTCAGGTTTGACAACTAATAGTAAGACACAGAGGGGTTCACAAACAGAATTAAAGAATGATGGGACACTTCCAACTTCTCCGGGAGACCAAATTTCATACTTGCTTCAAACTTACGGCATTAAAAGGAAAAGCTTAAAGTTTGCAGCATGAGTGATCAAGGGAATTGGGGAGCCAAAAGGATGATCTTACTCAAAGAACTGGTTGTTTTTTTATGAAGTTAGTAAGGGTAGATCACTAACTGAGGTAACAAGGTACAATTTTGGATTATTAGATTATGAGGAATTGGTCAAATATGAAGAAATTTCACCGAGACAACGAGACAACAAGATCGCTGTGGTTAAAGGAGGGGAACATGAACACTAATTTCTTCCAAAGATTGGCCAATGCACACAAGAGTACAACAACATTGATCAACTAGTAATCCAAGGAGAACAAACCCAAGATCCTGCCAGAATTAAAGGGGAGATAGTAGATTTCTACAAGAAGCTATATACAAAGACTATTGATTGAATTAAAGGGGAGATAGTAGAATCCAACAATTGTATGTCTGTTTTTCTAGTTTTTAATATGATTTTTTGCTTATATATTCTGTCTCTATTTATTTTGGTCTTTTTTCTTTTAAATTGTGCTTCACTTCAATGACATGAGCGCTTTGCTTCTTGCTTAGCTTAAAGCGTGAAGTGGGACCTTGCCACTTTTTACCGCTTTGCGCTCCCCTAAACACTGATAGGAACAAACAAAAGAATATAAAAGAAAAACTCTGATGGATTTAGTTGTTTTTTAGTTTTATTTCCTGCATTTGCGTTGTTCAAATGTAGCATTCAAGTGGTCCAAGGTGGCAGACTTAATATCTAGTTGTCATGAGTGGCTTGGGCTCGAAACCCTCTTCTGTCATTATAGTCTTTTAACTGCGCCAACTGATATGGGATTGATGCATAGTTGAATGTTTTTACTGCTTAAATGTATTGGTTTAATGTGGCAGCTCTGGGTTAGTTTTTGTAACAACAGAATTTTTTTTGTGTAGATGCATGACCATCCAACAGAACATGAATTAGGGTACTACTTATTGTAATTTGTCACTGTAACTTGTTTATTTTCCTTTCTGGGAAAACTTTAAGACCTGCTACTTGTTGTAATTTATTTTCTGACAATTACTTATTCACTCTCCTGTGGGGTGTGTGTGTGTGTGTGTGTTCTGTATTAGTTGTTCTGTACTTCTCCTATGGGATCGGTAATTAAAACTCTATCTTGCCTTGGCAATGTATATTCTCTTGAGAAATGTGAGATTTTAACATGCTGGAGTTTCATCCAGGTTCAGATCTGAAATATCCTTGCCAATCATGAAAGAATTGGTTCCTCATTATCTTCAAGAAAGTGGCAAGGTTTGTTTCCTATCATGTTTGCTATTGTTAACCTTCCATCACTCTTTATGTTCTGGTTGTGTTTGATGTATGAACTGTTATTTTATGTTTAATTTGGGAGTTTTGTTTCATTTTTTAACTTCTCATCTCATTTCTTTTTCTCGGAGTTCAATTTCTTGCCCTTCTAGACTGATGATTATAGCTGCAGTACAGGGCTAGGGTAGCTCTTTCTTTACTTTTCAGGATTGAAATCTTCTCTATTTGAATATTCCAAGTTATTTTGCCTTTTTGTGGAAAAGTTCCACACGGCTTTTTCATGAAGATAATTTTTTGGGTATGATAAGAAAAGCCCTGCATTCAAGGTGTTCACAAAAAAAAGTAAAGAGCCCTACTGAAATATGATAATTTACTTAGAACATCCTATCATCTTTGCTGATTGGAAAGTATATATAATCGAAATATTGAAAAAACTATGAAGGTTCTGCTAATATCTACTTAATCATTTTCAGTTTCTTCATACCTCATCCATTTCGTTTGTTCCATATTGCCACATGAGTGCCAAAAGTGCTACTTGCTGTGTTCTTCTTCTCTCCTCCTTTCGAACTTCCACTATAGTAACATCTCTGTGATTGTTCATTGTTCATGGTAGTACACCCTCAATGTCAATCCCAAACATTCATTGCATCAATACCTGTATGCCAGCTTAATCTTGCCATGAAGATGCGAATGCTAAATGCTGTGGGTTGTCCCACTTTTCCTTTTAAGCCACGTATAGTGGTCGATGCAATTTGTTCTTGGTGTGATTACTTTTTGACAAAGGTGTTGTCTATATTCTACAGTTTTAGAACACCTCTTACCAGCTCTAAAGTAACCTACTCAACCTATCTATTCTTAATTGAGACGTATTCAGCCTATGTGCTCTTAATTGACTCCTTAACTGCTCTAGAAGAATCTTAGAAGTGTCAGAATCTGTATGCTCTTTATTGTTTACTCATTGTGATATTTAGTCGTAGACCCAACAAGCCTACTATAGCCCGTAATCTTTGGACTTGATAGTTTTGAATTATCTGATGGGTGTTATGAGCCTTTTGAATTTTCAAAGCCATACCTTCTCTTCCCTGTTGTTCTCGTCCTGCACATGAGATCCTAAGATCTCCTTTCTATCTGTCTCTTTCCTAATTCCCCTTTCCCATTTTTTTTAACCTGGTGTACCAACTGCATCACAGAGCTCGCCAACCTTCAACAATGAGTTATTTTCCAATTTCCTGCCTCTATGTTTTGAAGATCTTCTGTCAGATCATTGTGATGGTGAGCCATACACAGCCTGGATTTTTCTTTAGTTTTCTTTCTTAACTTTTAAAGTAGATTCCTTATCTTGAATCACTGTTTTTTCCGCCAAGATAATATCTGGAACAGCTATATTACTCCTTTCTGTTCCCAGCCATGGATAATTGCTTTTTTCTTAGGCAACTTCTACCTGATGATTAGTTTTCATGCTACCTTAGCCATCTGTCCAAGTCCCACTGGATTTCCCTCTTTTAGTTATACTCGTTTTGTTGTGGACAGGTGACAGGCATGATAGTCCTGATGACATCATAATTTCATTATGTTTTCTTTCTTGTAGGAAAGGCTGGATTACTTGGAAGATGGAAAGAATATCTTCAAGCTTCGTTTACGACTATGTTCATCATTATACCCAGTTAGTGAGCGCATTAGGGATTTTTTCCTCGAGTATGATAGGCATACTCTACGGACAAGCCCCCCTTGGGGATCTGAACTTCTTGAGGTACCATAACTAGAATTGTCATTGACCATTAGCTGTTATCCCTGTGCTGTAGTTATCACATTCTAAAGGTACTGTGCAAAAATCGGGACTTTGTTTTCCCTTTTTTTGTTTGAAAAGTTAACTGTAAAGGACTGAATATTACTGGAGCTTACAAATCAACTGAAATATAAAAATAGGTAGTAGGGAACCTATGTTGGTAATGAGATACTGCTAAAGAATGCGATGTTTGAAATCCAACACGTTTCCTCTTATTTTTCATTAACATACAAATCAATAGAAATGCAGAAAAATAAATATTGGGGAATGTATCCTGGTAATGAGATACTTCCTCCGTTTCAATTTGTTTGACCTACTTTCGTTTTTAGTCCGTTTAAAAAAGAATGACTCTTTCCCCTTTTAGCATCTCTTTAATTTCAACTTTCCACATGGCATGTTTAAGACCACAAGATTAAAGGGCATTTTTATACATTTGATTCAAAAGTCTCCTATAGTTCTTAAACTCCGTGTCAAGTCAAAATTGGCCAAACAAATTAAATAGAAGGAGTACAAAGAAATGAAATGTTTGAAATTGGACATATTTTTTTTAATTAATAAGTACATCTGGTGAGATTATTGTAATTACCTTTATAACTGGCACAAAACATTCTTGGTTGGCTTGATGAGGGAAAACTATTGTTATTTGCATGGTCATTAAACTTCTTTGTTTGCTTGAAAAGGAAAATTTTGCATGAGCATTTTATCACTCTCATAACTTTGCATTTAAGTACACACATGAACCTAAATATTGGGTTATGCGTGCAATAGAAATTTAAGCCGTTGTGTCCCACATTGGTTGTAAAAGAGCAGGCCTAAGGGCTTATAAATGTCTTGAGCCACTTTATGGTGTGGTTCCGTGTGCTTCTGGCACCCAAATGTTCTCTACCCTACGGTGGTTTTGGATTTCGCAGAAGACCCATTGGAGAGAGAGTGACGCAAAAACAGCCCTAGCAGTCGAAAAAAATTGAAGCACGAAACTTGTCTGACTGGATTTTCTTTCCCGGATTTTCGCCAATGCTATGATACTATGTGAGAAATAAATATTTGAGAAATGTTATTTGTGTTCTACTTTATTACACTCAACCCTATTTATATACACTACAATATAGTCCTTTTTCACGCAGGACACTATATACAATCCTTTTACTATTACTATTCTAACACAAGAGATGCCACTTATATAGAAGTCATAGGCTATGCACAATATGGTTGGCAATCAATTCGAATGTTGATAAAATTATTACTATATGTAAGGGAGGATATCAAAGTTTTGTAGTCCTCACAAGGGTAATATTAGACTTTTTATTCTTTGATGTGTGAAGCTAATACATGTGACCTCATTCAATCTCTTAAGATCACTCTGTGGCCCTTTGTAATTGGTGCATGTGTAATTCTTTGTTGTTTTCTTGTTGTCCTTTATTCGGTTACTTTTTATATTATTTGTATGGTAAATTTAAGTAATTTTTGAGCCAAGTTTTATTTCCCAACGGGAGCATTTACTAAGTGTTACTTTCTCCGTCCCATTTTATGTGACATCCTTTCCTTTTTAGTCCATCCCATAAAGAATGTCACCTTACTATGCCGTAAAACCTCTCTAAATTAATATATTAGGGACCATGAAATATTATTCCCTCTGTCCCAATTTATATGAGTAGTTTAATTTGACACAGAGTTAAAAGAAAGAAAGAAAGAAAAACTTTTGAAATTTGTGGTCTAAAAATAAGTCATATATTTGTGTGGCTAAAAATTATTTCATTAAGGGCTTGTTTGGTAGGGAGTATTTGGAGAAATAATCCATGTATTATGTATGGTATTATTTAGTACTATGTTTGGTAGGAATTTTAGGCCTATGTTTAACTAGTCCATGGAATAGTTATACACCCTACATGGTATTATAGGATGTATAACTAATACCTTCAATTGATGGTATTAGTAATACATATGATTTAATACCATGTGATTAATCTATGTAAAGACAAAAAATACCCCTCAAATCCTTTTAATCATTTTATTTATTTTCTTGATTTTATGTTTTATATTTGTACTAATAAATTTATTTAAATAAATCAGCTTACATATTTTATTATTTAGAAACTGTTGTTGTTTGTTGCTAAATAAATCCAATGCAAATCAATATAATATTTGAAACGTGAGATGTTTAACATTTACTAATTGAAAAGGCAAATATATGACCACATGATGTTTGTGATCTCAATTGAATGTATTATTTGTTGATATATATGTGATTTTCTTATTATTTGTATTTTTGAACAATTTATAAAGTTGCATACATATTAAATCTACAACTTTAATTTTCAATTTTTATGTGTAAAGCAAATGGTTTATGTGATTTTACTATTGTTTATCGTCTTTTGGTTTTAAAAGTAGATGATCTATCTATTTTAAATTGAAAACTGATATTTTGTGAGTGATCAATTTATTAAGATGACAATTATTTATCCTCAAATAATTCAAGTGGGAAAATAACAAATATGGCGACAAGATAGTTCATCTCCTAGCTAGTTAGAAAGGGACAAAAAAAAATATTGTCTGGAGTTATCTACCTTGACCCAATTACATAAAATAGAAAATCCCATAATAATTGTATATATATTTTTTTTTTGATAAAGGTAACATTTGTATATCAATCATCAGCTCAAAGCTGGTATCCTAAAATTTACATCGTATCCTCCCTCCATACATATGTGTCGGGCATAAACAAAATATAAAGAAAAAATAGAAGAAAAAAGAGAACTATCCCTAGATCCTCCTTTCACCTTTATAAGGACCCTAGAATGTCTACAATAGCCACAGGGTCATCTATATACTCTGAACTACACCAATAGCAAAAAGTGATAATGCAGTTCATTTTAATCTTGTGTAGAGGGTTGCTCTTGTTATCAAAATTCCTAGAATTCCTTTCCTTCCATATGGTCCACCAAATAACAAATTTGAGACAATTTTCCATCTACTCTTGTACGTGCTGCCACTGCCCTCCATATTCTAGCTTTCTAGAGCCCGCGCCCTGTTCTCCCCGGAACAGTCCAACTTATCCCCCTGAAGCTAGTAAACAAATTCCACAGCTGGCCAACCACTTTACAATGTAAGAAAAGACGATTAATTGTCTCTGCAACCTGCTCACAAAAACAGCATCTTGGGCACATTTGTATTCCCTTCTTCATAAGATTCTCTTGTGTAAGTACAACTTCTTTCACCACCAACCAAGTAAAAACTACCACTTTATATGGTATTTTAACCTTCCATATAAGCTTCCATCATATATATATATAAAGGAGAACCTTATGCCCGCCTATGTGGCGCCACCACAAACCAGAATTTACTTTTAATTTATTTATTTCCAAAACTAACCTTCCCCTTTCATGAAAAGTTGTGAATTTTATGAAAAGTTGTGACTTTAATGAAGAGTTGCGACTTTAATGAAGAGTTGTGACTTTTATGAATTATGACTTTTATGAAAAATTGTGACTTTTATGAAAAGATGCCACTTTAATAAAAAGTTGTGACCTTTCCGATAAGGCACAATAAACATTGTTCACACTACCATTTGTTGTCTATAAATAGAGGGATTTCCTCTCATTTTAAAACAATGAAAATTCTGAACCTCTTCTTCTTCTTCACAATTAAATATTTGTGTACTTTACTCATGTTGAGTGGCTCAGTGACACCATTGCTTATGTTACAGAGGATATGTAATTTTACATCCATTAATTTATGCTTATGTTTTTAAGGATAAATGATAAGATGCAATAATTTTCATTTTTCTTTACATTATTAATCTTTTATGTAAGATAATATAGTATTTTAGTTATAGTTATTGATAGGTTTTGAGTATTATTTTATATATTCCGTGATATTAAATTCCCGTGCGAAGCGCGGGTAATTTTTCTAGTTCAAGGGTATAATTGAAAAGAATTTTTTTGTTGAGTTTTAATCCAAACACAAGATTAGGTGGAAAGCAATGAACCAAACACTTGATAAAAAAAATCTCTGCATTACTAATCCCTACATTACTAATTCCTTCATTATTAATCTTTGTACCAAATGAACCCGAAGGGTAAAATGAGTATTTTAAAGTTAAATTGTTACTAAATGTAGAAATGTGTTATTCTTTTTGGGACTGACTAAAAAGGAAAGTAAGTGATATAAATTGAGACAAAGAGAGTATTATTTTATAGATGTATTATTTAATTGATAAATTAATATTTATAATTTAAAGAGTGTTTTAGAGATTCAATGAAGGTTAATTTTGATTACATAGTTGGGGATGAAGCCTCAAGGAATTTAAATGAATCCTCTTGTGAAAACGACATTCATGAATTTGAAATCATGATTAATAATCTCGGTTACCGGATAAGATGGATGTCATTAGTCGGTTAGATTACCCAGGTGAAAAATGATGAGGTTCAAAGCTTAGAAAAAATTGTGGATACCATCGGAGAAAACAATGTTAATGATGAAGTTGAATACAATACAATACCTTTGGAACCAATTACGTATAAGGAAGTAGTTATCGTGTTTAGGACTCTTCAACATTTTTTTGGTGCAGTTTGAGAAGACAACATCAAAACTTTTGAATGCAATAAGAAAAGTAGAGATGAGTTTCAACTAGATTTAAATTTTAACAAAAATTTAAAACACTATAATCATATTTCACTAAATTGTCTAGATATTTTTATAATTTTAAAGAATTATTAATTGATAATATTAATGGGACCATATATTTATAATGGGTCTTCCAAAAATATATTATCTTATCGAAGTCTGTGAATTTTTATACTAGCCCACGTCGGGACCGGAGAAAAATATTAACTTAGAGAGTTTACTAATCTATCGAGTATTAGTTTAGAGAGGTTCTACCGTTAATGAAATGATTTACAACCACACAAATATCTAAGATTGTTTAGACCACAAGTTTAAAAAATCTTCAGTTTTTTCTTAAACACCGTGCCAAATCAAACGATGTTTAAATGGGACGGAAGTTGTACTATACATTTAAACATGTTTCACTGATTTGTTCCTCTCCATATTCTTCTCTCTTTATTTGAGTGGACCTGCATTATGTGAAAAAAATGGAGTCTATGTGAAAAAGATATCTGAGGAGTCTTAAGTGCCAGTGTGTAGAGAAAATAACATGTACTTATTTGTTTAATGTTCATGTTTTTAAAAAAAAACAGTAACTAAGTACTATTCTTATCTATTCCCCATAACTATTCTGGCTTCATCTCACTACTTTTCTGCATCCATCCATGGTGTTCTTCATCACTCAACTCAGTTTTGATTCATTTCGTCAAGTTGCAAAAAAAGGTTATAACTTATAACCTTGTCCTTTATGTCTTCCATACATACAACCTGAAGTTTCAACTCCTTCCCTGTGGCAGTCCTATGTGCCTCATGCCCATGGATTATTTTGGCAGTCACTACTCGAACTTTGAGTATTCATGAATCTTGTATGGTAACTTATCAAGCTAGCTGTTTGCATCAGTTGATTTGTCAGGTCAATGTGTATTTTAGTTGGTGAAATGTCATCCTCAGATCATCGGCTAGTTGGCACTATGGATTGCCAGCAATGTGGTCAAACTGGTAGCATACATGTCCATATCAACTGTCCTTCATTGATTAACTGTCGCACCACAGCCAAGTCAATCTCCTGGAAATGCTAAGTCAGTTTTGTCTCAGAGCAGTTCTAAGCTAGTTTTATTTATGACCTCATATTATAGTTTTAATATACAAATTGAAGTTGTTTCATCAGCTTGAGTTTGAGGGGGTTATGTTAAAATCAAGAGAGCGAGATTCTTAATGGTCATGTCATAGATGAAAGTCAAGAGAATAACTAAGATTAAAATATTCTAATCATGATGTATAAAAATTAGGAATCCGAAGAACTTGGAGACTTAGCTTGTTTCATGTAACTTGAAACTCTTGCATAAGGAGCTCTCTTGTTAGTTGTTAATGACCAATTCAGTAGAAGTTCTCTCTCTCTCTTTCCAAAACTGTCTTGCTGTCTAATTCGGCTTTAAGGGTTAAAAGTGTCATCTTCTGTCCCTGTTAATGTTCTGCTTGGTAGCTGCCGAAAAGACGTGGAAACATTGAACTTGTTACTTTAACTATGCCATGTGATGAAATGGTAATTAAAGTTATCCAACTTTTGCAGGCAATCAATAGCTTGAAGAATGTTGATTCCACTGCTTTGCTTCAATTTCTTTATCCAATCTTAAACATGCTTCTCCATCTTATTGGCAACGGGGGAGAAACTCTTCAGGTTTGAGACAGTCATCACTGCTGCCTTTCATGATACCTGCCTTTTTTATTTCACTTGGTTCTCAAATAATGTACCTCTTTTCCTCCCTTTCACTATTGTTATCTGCTGTTGGGCTCTGCATCACAATTCTAAATGGTAAATATTGAGGTTTCTTTTTTCACTTTCTACTTTCAGGTTGCTGCCTTTAGAGCTATGGTTAACATTTTAACAAGGTACATTTTATAGTTGCTCTATGATTTGGCTTAAAAGGTTGTAAAAAGGTTTCAGGAGTAAGAAATAATATTGCACTCACACTGCTATGTTAACACTGTTATCCTCTATTAATAACATTAGATCTCTACCCGTAGGGTGCAGCAAGAGTCAGTTGATGAAGCTGAGAGAAATGCTTTCCTGGTAAACTTTGTTGATTATGCTTTTGATGATTTTGGCGGCCGCCAGCCACCAGTGTATCCTGGTTTGTCCACAGTGTGGGGAAGTTTGGCTCGCAGTAAGGTAAAATTAGTGACTTGTACTTTTCTTTTGTTAAGTCTTTAGCTTTATACAACTTGAGTGCTTACTGGAAAGCTGTTGGCAATGAAATGCTTAGAAACTTAAAAGAAGCTTGTTACCATTCCAAAAAAAAAGAGCAAAAAACCACCTTAGAAGAAGCTCTCATAATGGGATTCTAATGTTCTAGTACTTGGACCAAATAACAACAACAACATACCAAGTGAATTGGACCAAATAATACAATGCAAAAACTCAAATCTGAAAAATTAGGAACCATCAAATCTAAAGAGAACAATTGTTGTTCTGATTCATCTTAATTTAGCTGCATGTGTCATAAATTTAATATTTAAGCTTTACTGTTATTTCTAACAGAAGATACTAATATCAACAAAATTTTAGATGGAGTATGTTTTGATGAGAATATGTTTTGTGGTAAATCTGAGGGACTGTTACGTCATCAGTTAAGTTATGTAAAGCATTCCTCTCTCTATTTTTTTTTTCTGGGACTCCAACTTATAGAATTAGGGAAGGAAAGCTGGCAAATGACGGAAATTGATAATTCTATCAATACTTTGATATTGTAATTCTTGTGGTTCCATGCAGCTGTTTGTTGCCAGTTGGTTGGTTGTCTATGCAGCCTTAGTGCTATTCTCGGATAGTTCTGTCTTGTATTTCTGACTACTAAGTCTTCTGTTATTTTCCTTTTCCCATCCAGTCACCGTTCATGATCCTCTTTCTGGAAATGTTCACAAACAAGTACAATAGCGACAAACTTAGTATTTCTGTCGTTGTTTTGTTCCCGAATCTCTCACCATCCTTCTGCAATTATCATCAATCACTTTATCTACTATACTAAATAGAAGAGAAAGCTACATCTAGAGAAGAAAGTTTTGGTACTTTCATGGATGATGAGAAATTGGTGAATGAAAGTTTCTCCACGCACTGAACATAACACACTCAACAATTTGGCCCCAGCATCCTTTTGTTTTCAACTGTCAATATAAGGTTATCCATGTCAAGTTTGCTGAATGAGAACTCTCAAATGGAGAGTTCTTCCATTAAATAGAAAGAATTCTGATTTACATGCCTAATAATCTGCTATTTACACCCCTAAATATCTGCTATTCCTAATTGTAATATCTCTAAAAATATGCTACATTAATCCTTGATATCTTCTACATATGGAAAGCAACTGACACCATAAGTACACTAATATTTAGAGCTCTTACATAGATACGTACAACTATTAGAATTTGTCCAACATGCGAACATCCCCCCCTCAAACTGATGCCGATGAATCCAAAAGCATCAATTTGCCTACCAGAAACTGATACTGGATACATGTGGAAGAGTAATGACTCTCTTATCTCTTATCTACAACTGCTCTGATAGAATGACAATCCATTTCTATGTGTTTGGTCCTTTCATGATAAACCAGGTTGGTAGCAATCTGAATGGCACTTGTGTTGTCACCATGGAGATGAGTGGGATTAGATTGAGGAAATCCAATTTTTGCTAGTAAACCACGAAGCCAAACAATCTTTGAGCACGCAGTAGACATTGTGTGTTATTCAGATTCTGTTGAAGTCTTGCATCTTGTTCTTCAAGATATCAAGGAATCTTCGAGAAACATGCACCAACCCGTGATAGAACGACGAGTATCAGGACTTCCAGCCTAATCAGAATCACTAAATGCATTAAGTTGAATCGAAGAACCACTAGGAAAGAATAATACACCAGTAGATATTTCCAAGAGATATCAAATAATGCGACGCACAACCACCAAATATAGATGGTGAGGAGTCTGCATAAATTGACTCACTTGTTGAACTACAAAAGAGATATCAGGCCGAGTAATAGTAAGATAATTTAGGCTACCAACTAATTGCCGAAACAAAGTTGGGTCATGAAGAAGTTCTCCTTTCGCATGAAAATACTTTACATTTAATTCCAATGGAGTATCTACAGAGGAAGATTCTTGAAGACCAGCCAGAACAATCAAATTCTGAGTACATTTGTGTTGGTTCAAGTGCACACCTAAAGAATCATAATGAACTTCCAATGCCCAAACGTATGTAAGAGTACCAAGATCTTTCATATGAAAAGAATCCTTAAGCTGTTGTGGAGGCTAGCAATTTGTGAAGAATCAGTTCCTGTTATAATAATATAATCTACATACACCAAAAGAAGAACACAACTTGTAGATGTTTTTCGACGAAACATAGATGAATCATATTTGCTCTTCTCTAAAGAGAATTGAAGCAAAGTAGATCGAAACATGTCAAATCAAGCTCAAGAAGCTTGTTTTAATCCGTACGAAGACCGCTTCAACTTACATACATCTTATGCAGGTGATGAGAGCAAACCAAGAGGGGGTTTCATATTGATATCTTCTTTGAGATCACCATAAAGAAAAGCATTTTTGATATCTATTTGATGAAAAGGTTAGTTTTGTGACGCTACAAAGGCAATAATAGTTCGCACCGTAGTCATTTTTGTTGCCGGCGTAAAAGTCTCCTCATAGTTCACACCATACTCTTGTTTGTTACCAAGGACCACCAATCGAGCTTTGTACCAATTCCATCAATATGAAGTTTAATTGAATAAACCCATTTACAAGCAATTGGATGGGCATTTGAAGGACAAGTAACAATGTCCCATGTGTTATTTTCTTTAAGAGCCAAAAGTTCTTCCTCCATTACTTTCTACCAACATTCAAGCTTGGAGGCTTGTGAGTAATCTGTTGCATTAAAGATGGTGGATAAAGTACAAGAAAAACCATACAAGTAAGGAGTACGAGACACTTTGGTTGATCGCCGAGGAGGCTCAAGAGGAGCAGGCTTGGAAGAAATCTCAAAGTTGTCTGACGTCGTTCATATACAAATCTAGGTTTTAACTGCTTAGAAGAAGATGACAAATCCTCAAACATAGGAATAAGAGGAGAGACAGAAGATGACTCAACATGAGTAGGAAAGAAATACTGATTCTCAAAGAAAACAACATTTCTAGAAATAGGAAATTTATTAGAACTTGAATCTTAGTAAATAAAACCTTTCTGACCATAACCTATAAAAACACATTTAGTTAGACTGAACATAAAGTTTATTGCGTTGAGAAGGAGGCAGATGCACAAAACAAACACAACCCAGATGTATGCAAATTATTGATTTCAAAAAAATGTATGCAAATTATGATAACTAGGATTTTTGTGATAAAGACGATAATATGGAGACTCAAAAGTTAATACTTTAGATGGCAGTCTATTAATCAAATAAACAACAGACAACTTCCACCCAGTATTTAGACGGGATAGATGACTCAAGAATAAAAAGTACGAGTGACATCTAAAAGGTGACGGTTTTTACGCTCAACATCCCCATTTTATTGTGGTGTATATGGGCAAGAACGTTGTGAGACGATTCCTTTCTCAAGCAAGAAATTATTGATTCATGAGACATATTCTCCACCAGAATTAGATCTTAATATTTGATAGTGATGGAAAATTGTGTTACAATGTAAGCCAAAATTTTCTGGAACATGGAAAATACCTCAGATTTAGAACGAAGAAAATACATCGTCTTTAATAGTAGCTGGAATATGGAGATTAAGTGCAGAATCCAAAGGAAAAAGCAATTTTAAGAAGGAAATGAAGAGAAACTAAAAGGTATATTATTGCTTCTAGGTTCAGAAGCCTAAAAGGCATAGCACTCTTCACCCAGTAAAACAGAAAGAATCCCGTGACAATATATTTTCACAAGTGATACTTAACCGTAGTCCGTAGTCTTTACCTAGCACCATTACGTGGTTCATACATATCAACTAGGACCAAAAGATAAGGTTTGTTAGTTATACATAACACTGACAGCATCAGGGGAAATACAGAAAACTCAAAGAGATCTAGCAGGGGTCTATCAAATCAGAAAGTTTTCTACAAGATTCTCCTGCATCATTAAGACTCTCATATAGTAGGGTATGTGTTAGATCTGTGTATATCATGTTGACTTCTGTATCTCATTGCTAGCTTAGTTTACTGGATATTGGATAACAAATATTTTAGCGCCACAGGAAAGGACTCGATGGCCTGGAAACTACAGAACCATTTAGTTCTTTAAGATTTCTGTATTTTTATGTCTTAACTACTTTGGTTTCTGGTACAGGCAAAAGGGTACCGCGTTGGGCCTGTCTATGATGATGTCTTGGCAATGGCTTGGTTTTTTCTTGAGTTAATTGTCAAGTCAATGGCACTGGAGCAGGCTCGATCCTTCTATCACAATCTTCCATCAGGTAATTGCCCATTGTGCATGTTACTGCTGTCATTGTTATTATCATATCCATTTGTAATCATCTAATCATGCTTTTCCTTAAATCCTCTTGTCTGAAAAGTGCATTCATTTAAGGTCTTTATAACAACTGTATTCATTGTTTTCCTTCACTCAGTCAACAACAACGTACCCAGTATATTCCCACAAGCGAGGAAATTACAATAAAGAAGAAAAAAAGAAGAAAACTTACCTTTTGCATGTGATCAAGGAAAAACAGTTGTGGTGTTTTTGTACTTCCATTAGTGATCTTATTTGGCTGGTCTTTTTGTCACGATCCAAACTCCCCTAAGCTATGATGGCACCAATACCCCAACTCGGTTGGCAAACAATTCTATTTTTTTATTCAAGTTCCATTAATTAGATGTATGAAGTAAAGCATTAGAAGCAATTATTAGTTATAAAGGCGTCTCAATAGTCATAAGTGTGGAAATCATTGGTGCAACCCCATAATTTGGTGATATGATTACAAGAGCAACTAGGCATACTAAAGTACAAGTCTAAATAGTGTAATAGTCTGAGAAATAAAGATAGATGGAGACCGGTGCTGCAGATCAACCAAGCAGCTCATCCCAAAGTCTCCAAGTTGGAAACTATATATCAAACACGTTTGCTCGCTTCATTCTTTCATAATTTGAACCGGTGGAAACTATACTCAAAGCACTACAACTTTCATTGTATATCATCTCCAAATTCCTTATAGATTAAGAGCAGTTCGCTTGCGAAGTCGGGTCAAGCGCAAAAAATAATAATCAGATTTTTAGCACTTTAAATATTTCAAAACTTACTTCAAATGCGCTGAAATCACCTGAGCCCCTCCGGATGCAACCAAAACATGCAAATAACTCCAAGTCACCCTACGAACCTGTGGAACTCTCAAATCACCATTTCTAGGTTGTCTAGACACAAACTTGACTGTGTTCAACTTGTAATCTTCAAAATAACTAGTTTTTAAATTTAATGTCTGAATCACTCCCGATCCCCTCAGGACCCATCCAACAAAGTTCTAAATCATCACATGAACATATTGGAACTTTCACTTGTGTAACCCCCTCTTGTTTCCTATTCTAACATAAATGATGATTTTACTTGGAGTTTTTGTAAATCTAATTGATAAAAGATGGATGTTGAGTTAAAACTTGGGATGCGTGGGAGGTGAAGTGATGAACAAGAACTTGTGTCTCCACTTTTAGGTTTTCCATTTATTCGATGGATTTTTTCGAGTGATGAAGGGTTGTAGACTTGTAGTAGGGGAATATCTTCTTACTATATGACAAATTTTTTCTTGGAATGGGATGTTTTAGTATAATTCTCGATGAAAAATGAAAATGTTTACCAAGTTGGTAGTTTTGGTCACACCTTGTTACATGTGTCTCTTCTACATGATAGTCTAATCAATTCATCTAAGGATGTAATCAGTAGTCGAATCCATCTATGTCCATTGTGAATGATGAGCGTGCATTTGCTACACCATTGCTATACTTTGTTTTGAGCTAATAACCATGGCTTCCATTACATACATGCGAATTCAGAATTTAGGTTTTGAAGTCTTAGACTACTCGTTATTTACTCTGTTTGGATGCCTAGTAGTTCTTTTGAAACTTCAAATTTCTGACTGCCGAATAGTTGTGTTTGGAAATTCACTAAATTGAGGCTTTATATTGATAAGCTGTTTCATCCTTCCGTGCACAGGTGAAGATATCCCGCCAATGCAATTGAAAGAAGGTGTTTTCAGATGTGTTGTTCAGTTGTATGATTGCCTTTTAACAGAAGTTCATGAACGCTGCAAGAAAGGTCTAAGCCTGGCCAAGCATTTAAATAGTAGTTTGGCTTTCTTTTGTTATGATCTTTTATCCATCATTGAGCCTCGTCAGGTTTTTGAACTGGTAAGCTTTCAAACTTAACCTTTGCTTGTCTTTCTGATTTAGTCTTCCCTAATTGCTGTTACCCTTATTCTACATTACTCAGCCCTGTCAGCCCTCTTTTCTCCAGTTAATGGTTGAGACATAATCCACCACCTTGGTTCCTGCTGGACTTTTCAAAGAGTATTTAACCCAATATTTGCATATTTAAGAAATCTGGGACCTCTCTCAAGTGATACCTCCAAATCTACTAAGCAGACATCTGCTAATGTAGTTTTACTTCAGAGAATCTTCTTCCATCACAACTGTGTTTCTCAAGATTTTCTGATCTTTCCAACAATTTAGGTTCAACGTCCGACCCTTTATTCAGAGCTGCTGCATTTACTTATCTCTTAGTCATCGATACAACGGTGGGAGATTTAGAGTCTTCCCCAAGCAACTTAAAATCTTTTGAACCACATCCAACCTGCCAGGATTAGAGCTAATCTAAAGATGATTACTGCTGATCTCTCTCTCTCTCTCTCCCACATTATTATTTCAATCATAACAAACCACCTACACCTATTGAAGTTCTGTATTATATTATATTCATATACTTCCTCTGTTCAGTTTTTTTCTTTCTTTCCATTTTAGTCCGTTTCAGAAAGAATCTCTTTCCTTTTTTGGCAACTTTTCACATGGCATGTTTAAGACCACAAGATTAAAGGACATTTTAGTACATTCTACCTATTTTTGTTTAAGACCACAAGATTCAAATGTCATCTTTACTTTCTTAAACTCTATGTCAAGTCAAAACCAGAGAAACAAATTGAAACGGAGGGAGTACTGCTTAATTTTTGGCCATCTTCAACAAATCTTTCCTATGCTTTCTGACGGTAGATGCAGAACACTACAGCTGGCTGATAAAACAATAATAACAGCATCTGTCCAAACTAGTTGTGTTGGCTATTTGAACCCTTTAAGTACATTTGGGCCTGATTTAGAGCAGTGCAAATCACTGAATTTATGTTTTATCAACCTTCATACTGCTACCGCTAAAATGATTTCTTCTTTTCACTCACCAGCACATACCAGTCAGAGCAATTTTCCTTTAGATCGGTTGGCTCAAAAAGATGTTTCTCTAGGGCGCTTGAGTCGACCTGAACACTACAAATCCACACCTAATTCACTCAACCTATATACTGCTAACGTGGTTCCTTCTTTTCACCAGAATGTACCAATCAGTGCAATCTTTCTTTAGGTCAATTAACTAGGAGGCTTTCTCTCCTGCTTTGAATTCTTAGCATGGCTAAGAAAAATAACGGAAAGAATGTCGATTCGGTATGCTGAACCAACATGATTTACATTAAAATGTTAATGCGATGGTCGTATTTAATTTGAAAGGGAAACATACATTTTCTTCAGCTCTGCTGTGGTTGTGGTTTTATTCAGCACCAAGCAGAATTTTCTTGATATCATTATGTTATGTGATGTTACATTAAATATTTTAATTTTTGTTTTCCCACAGTCTAATAATTATGCATCTTCCTTGTAATTGCTCTTTTTTACAGGTGTCCTTATATCTTGATAAATTCTCTGGAGTGTGTCAAACGGTGCTGCATGACTGCAAGCTTACCTTTCTACAAATTATATGCGATCACGATCTTTTTGTTGAAATGCCTGGACGAGATCCTTCTGATAGGTAAATGTTCAAATATTTTCAACCGTCTTCTTTTGTTCAAATACTGGTTAATTTACCTTGTTTATTCTGCTATAGTGCTACCCTTTTATATAAAACATCTATTCTACAAGGTCAAATGACTTATGTTCAGATTTGTTATATATTGAGTTAATTCCTTATAGAAATAACTTGGTAAAGCCACTTTTGTTTTTGTTTGTGTTATACCAATAATGTTTTACGCATTGTTCCACAAAAGAACTCCTATTATGGAAAGCACTAGTGAATGGCATAGATGGTCCCTTAAGTTTGAGTGTAGGTGTAAGTTGTCCGATAAATATACTTTTGTGCATATTAAATCCTTCGAAGATGGAGTTTCTTCTCCATTCCATTTCATCACGCGATAGTTCTAATTGGAGCTCAGATCTAGCATAGAGTGTCAATAGCTTTACAAATTTGTAAACATAGCAGATTCGCAACTTATTTAATTTCTTTTTTACATTCATTGTTTGGAAAACATATAATCTAGATTTCCCATGATATCTTATGCTGCTTACTTTGATCATTTGACCATCTAATCTTTTGTTCTTCATTATTTTAAAAACATGCTGAGTGACTTTAAAACACTCTTTTCTCTAGAAACTACCCATCACGAATCAACTCTTTTCATACACCACACACATTACTTGTCAATTGTAGTGAAAAGTGAAAAAAAGAAAAAGATGAAAACAAACCGAGTCTTTTCTATTCCTCATTCTGCTTATGTTACTTCTAATTAAATTGCAGGGGTACTAGTTTTATAGGTTTCTTGTTTTGTTATATATGGACTCCCCATGATACTGAATACAACCAACTATTACTATTCGAAGAGTCATTGAAAGTTGTCCGGATAAATATACATTTTACTGAATACAACCAACTATTGTCCAGCCTCACTTCACTTTTGCTCCTCTTGCAGTAGTTTATTAGTTATACTTGCATTGCATGTATTCTATCATCCTAAAATTATCTTACGATCCTGCTCTCCAAAATCCTTTTCCATTGTTCTAGGGTTTATTGACTTAGTCCCTAGGTTTGTCCATCAATACATGTCATTTTAAAAAGAGCATCCATCATTCATACTCATCTTGTATGACTAGATTATAGAAAGTTGGATCTCTATAAACCAACAGGTGAGAGAAACTTGTTTTGTATACTTCATCAAAAGAAACTTGTTTGTATCTCCTCCGGTTGTTCACACACTTGTCGCATCCTCCAAGGACTTCTAAAACTGCATAATTCCTTTTAATTAGGTAACAAAGGAGGTTTTAACTCATGTTATTCAACTATATTCATGATGATTCATTTTGTGTCTTTGATCATAAGTAAAATGATGCATGTGATAGAGCCAGGGGAGGATGCAACTATATAGCTACGGGTTCATTTGAACCAGTACTTTCTATGCAGAAGATAAGTTAACGTGTAAAAATGTCACGCCTCGAGGCTACCCCCTAGACGAGGACACGGGACCTAGGATCAGAAGTGACCCCAAGCTAACCCTACTGGCATAATCATGAGCATACTAAAGATAATAATAATTGATGCGGAAGCTAAATCATAAAGTAAGTCTGAAATGATGGGGAATACCCATATACTATAACTGAGATGAATGAAAACTGATGAGTTTAATACAAAGAAAATATTAACTCAATACTAAGCTGAATCTAATTATGTCTGAAAGTAGCCTCTAAATTGACTAGAAATGTTGGGACATGCCCCAACTAAGTCTAGCAAAACTGAAACTAAAGGACTAAAAATACTGAAAGATACTCATGACTATTGTCCTCGGAGAATGAGGACTCACCACTGATTCTGCTGAACTGGAGATCGGGAACCGATCTAAGCATGATCTAGATGCTGAGAACCTGAACCTACATCTCGAGAAGATGTAGCGCAGAGTATGCGTCAGTACTTGAAAGGTACTGAGCATGCAGGATAGAATAAAGTTGAAATAAACATATAACTGACCGAGCAATAAAGCAAGAGCATAATCTGAACATGATATAGATACTGAATACTGAGCTAACTGAATGTAATGACCAAATTTATAACATGCTGAAACTGAACACTGACTATACTGTAAATGAGGTCAATGCAATATAATCTGAGTGAACTGTGGGAGCTACTAATAACTGACAATAAAACCACACGAGCTAAATGTGGAGTTTGATGTATACGCCCCATCGAGAGGACCCAATATACCCGGCCAAAGGTATAGAGGCATGACTGACGTGATCACTAACTGATATTGCTCACAAAGTGGACTTACACCTACGTGGCTCGTAGTTCTGGGACTATATGGGTACGTTGAACCCTAGTCCAACTCGGTATTATGCTACTCCCAATAGATTAAGTGGTTAACACATTATGACTGAGTTTCTGTATATAATGGATAGCTCAAAATTGAACTTGCAATCTGAGAATGCAACAATTAATTTGATAATGATGCATTCATAAACTGAGGCATGTATAACTAAATACATTATGACTGAAATATTGAATAGCTCAAAATACTGACATGTAGATACTCATACTTGAAAACTCCTTCTTAGAAAACAATTCAAAATCATATTATACTATGATCATTGATGACTTGGGAAGTCATACTGCATAAACATTGATGGTATATCTAGATACCATACTGTTCATACATTGATGACCTATTCGATTGTCATACTAATCATGTTTTAGAAGCTCTTTCTCAAAACTCATCTTAACTTTCTCAAAAACTCAATTTAAAACTCAAGTGTTGTCTTAAAAAAGCTTCTCAAGATTTATAACTCAAAATAGGGTTTATGCTGAAATATACTGATAATGTGGCGTTCAAAACTGGAGCATGTATATCTGAATAACTGAAATATTTGACCTAGCATGGGTAATTCAAGAACTAAAGAAATACATAGCTAGGGTTCTGAAATTCATGCAATAAACTGACTACAGACATGATAATCTGATTTGGGACATATTCATAAGTAATTCATGATAATTTGCTGAAATTCTAGAAACCCTAGGTCTGTTCATAGTAAGAGAATCAAGAAACTGACTGAGTTCTAGGGACCTAATGATTTCAAATACTAAAAATTATGAAGGTTGAACCCATACAACTTAAATGCTAGATCGCCTCTGGCTGGAGCAAGTGCAAGTGAATGGATGTAGTTAAAAAGAAAGCAGGGGTAAGCCTTGAATAGGGGCTAATTTTTGCAAGCTCTTGTCATCGTTGAAAAAGGTACATAATGTGAAAGGTTAATGATGTTGATAGCAAGATGTCTAATGGTTGCATAGTTGTAACAATCCCTATTGCAACAAACTAGATTCCAGAAACTCTAATTATTGTCTAGGTTCCTAATACTTTTTCGTTTTTGGGATAACCGTAAGATCTTTTATTGATAAGAAATATGATGGTGAAACCTTGCATACAAGATATAAATACAAGAAGAGTGTAAAAAATTGCAAGCACACATGACCTTTGTGCAATAGCAGCCGATCATCTAGACAATTGGTATATCATTTGTGCTCCTACAAGTACACAACAAAACGTTTCCACTGATAACTACACAAGCATTTCTCCATCAGTCGCATTTCTATTTCTTCTCTTTAGCATTTTTCACATGAATTCTAGAGGAGTCATGTTCTATTCTTTTCTTTCTGCACTGTCATCTGAAGGGCTGCTCCCTAATGATTCGTGGTATTACTCTTTCATTATCAAATATATTCCAAAATGTACTGCGTAACCTAGATTCATAAGATGATGGAGCAGTAAATGAGTTATATCCTCTCTTGCATTCTCGCACATGAAAGTTCCAACTAATGTTTAGTAAATTTGCTTTTCATCGAATTTTCAACTGTTAGGATGGATTCCTGTGTCTAAACAAAGGAAATAGGCATTTCTTGGTGCTGTAGGGATCCAAGTTGGGGAATGTGGGAACTACCTGCCATAGAGTTCTCATTTTTCCTTTGCAAATTGGAGAAAGATTTTTCTGTGAAAGTTCAAGTCCCATGAAATATGCCTCCCACTCTTTGCAAATCTCAACTACTACTGCTATCTGCCGTGTAAAGATGTTTGATATTGCTTGATAAACATAGACAGCAGCAACACAAGAATTCTGCTTCTAAAAGTTCTATTTCCACAACATTTCCTACTTCAGATCTTGCAGTTCAATGGAATTCATCTTCCCTTTCATTGTGCTCCTCCATAATGCTATTCCATATGGTTGCTTTACCTGATAAAAAATGTTACCTAATAGTATTTCATGGACAAAAGAATTTCTCTGAAAATCTTTTTAAGTATTCTTCAATGCTTTTACTTATCAACCAAAAAAAATTGATTTTCTTTAATGCTTCATACTTATTCGTTTCCCAAAGCAACGATATGGAAAGGCAGTAGCAGTATGCTTCTTAGTTAAAACTTCTTATTTTGATTTGCATGAAGTGCCTGTTGACAATGTTGGCAATGTTTCACTGTGCTCTGCCATTTTTTGTTAATCGCTTGGCCTGATCGACAGTTTAACTTGTGATGTTATATTTTTTATATGCAGGAACTATCTCTCATCTATCTTAATTCAAGAGATTTTCCTTACATGGGATCATGATGACTTGTTAATGAGGGCAAAAGTGAGTACTTAGCTGGATGCTGATATATTTATTCAAAATTTTCCTCCAGATAGTATTCTGCTCGTTGTGGGGAGTTGAGTTCAGTGCAATTATCTTGCCTAGCACAGGCTTTCTAGCTGCACATTAAACTTTTACTTTATATATTTATAGGCGGCAAGAATCTTGGTGGTCCTCATGTGTAAGCACGAGTTTGATATCCGCTACCAAAAGCTAGAGGATAAATTATATATTGCTCAATTATATTTTCCCCTTGTTGGCCAGGTTCGTGATTCTAATTGAGCAATGTTTTATAAGCTTTTGTTCACCCTGATTGATAATGTTGTTTATTCGCGCATGTTGTTCAAAAATACTTGAAGTGTTAGAAATTTCTTTGCAAAACCTCCACAGTGCTCTACATTACAAGGTTTGGTGAACTTATTTACTAACTGTGAGAATAAGAGAATTTGAGAAAAAACTCAGGTTGATTATTCCCTCGAGCTATTGGGGTTTAAATAACTATGTTTACATGTTCCAAAAAAGGAAAGAAAATCACTACCTAATTACAGTAGGAATAAATTAAGATACCTCTATATTTACATATAACCTTGAATATTCACCAGGTATCTTACACCCCCTCAAACTAGTGCATACAAATTATATGTACCAAGCATGTGACATATATAACTTGTTCTGGGACCGGTTAGGGACTTTGGAAAATATATTAGACCGCACAAACTTTGTGACAATGTCTCTGGAAAGTAATATCTATCTGACCAAATGACAATGATATCTCTATGTGTTTGGTCCTCTTGTGAAACACGGGAGTCGATGCAATGTGAAGTGCAGCTTCCTTATCAAACACAATTTTCATTTATTTAATCTCTCCAAATTTCAACTCCTAGTTGCTTGATCCATATTAGTTCACATGTCGCCGCTTCTGCCTTTGATCTAGCAACCACATTTTTTCTTACTTTTCCAAGACACCATATTTCCCCCAACTAGAACCCAATCTTGCCTAGTCTGCATCTGTATATCCAATAATTTTCTCATGTTCTTTATCTTTGTGAAATAGTCCTTTTCTTGGAGCAAGTTTTATGTATCAAAGAATACGATTAATTGAATTCTAATGACTGTCACAAGGAGAATCTAAGAACTAACTTACAAAATTGATTGGGAAAGCAATGTCATGTCAAGTCAGTTAAAATTCAATTTTCCTACCAACCTTCTATATCTTTCGGGATCACTAAGAGGAGGCTCCCCCTGACCTGGCAGGAGCTTAACATTTGGATTTTTTGGAATAATAATTGGCCTGCAATTTGTCATCCATCTCTCCTCAAGAATATCAAGTGCATACTTCCTCTATGAAATGTCAATTCTTGATTTGGATTGAGCAACCTCAATTCCCAAGAAGTGCAATCGACCAAAATTCTTAGTGTAAAAGTGCTAAAAAATATGATGTTTCAACTTGGCAATTCTCTCATAATCATTACTTGTGCTGATTGTCATCAATGTAAATCACCAAGTATCAACTTCACTTCAAACCATGTCACATTCCTAAATGACGTCCAAACCATGCTCAAGGAGACTACCTCAAGCCATAAAGTAATCGCCATAGTTTGCACACCATGTTAATACTTAATAGATGCCCCTGAGTGACATTTTGCTCCATAAACACCCCATCTTCGAGGTTCCCATGATGGATATCATCTTTAATATCCAATCGGTAGAGAGGCATATGGTGAACAACTATAAATAAAAAGAGACGGACTGAAGCAATCTTAGCTACATAAGAGAAGGTGCCACCATAGTCAAGTCAGGAGGGTTTATTGATGGTAGTAGGTGGATTAGCAAACTTTATAGAACATGTTTTCGTCAAAAACACAATAATTGTGTAAAACCCTTGGCGACTAGTCGTGCCTTTAGGCGATCAATCTATTCTTAGGGCCGACCTTCACTGCATATACTCAACGGCACTAAGAGTGTGTTTGGTATGGAAGAAAATATTTTCCCATTTTTCCATGTTTGGTTGGCCAAAATATTCTCTAGAAAAAAAAGTTCATTAAAAAATGAGGAAAATGACTTCCTTAATCAAAGTAGGAAAATAAGTAACATAAGTGATAATGTGACATTGCAAGTTCATTATCTCTTCCCCACCCACCCCATCCCCCTCTTTGTGAACCATCCCAACCCCCGAACTCCACTCCCCACCCCACCCTATAATGTTTTGATTGATAACATACAAAACATTAGAAAATAAGTAACAAACTCACTTGTTTTCCAAAACACTTGAGCAAAAAAATATTTTCCATGGAAAACATTTTCTTCCATACCGTATACACCTTAAATGTAGACATACCCTGTGGTAGATGAACAAGCTCTGAAGTGCCACTAGAGTGTAAGGTAGACATCTCTCCAATCATAATCTTGTTGTCAGCCTGGATAAGAAAGAGCTATACATGTAGTCTTGGGAATAGAATTGCATGATAGTAAATTAGTAATGATCTCAAGGTAGAATGAGCTGGGGACAAACAATGATATCTCAAAGAAGTATAGATAGGATGGGGTTACAAGTAGGCCAAATACCTTTTGGAGTGGCAATGGGAGAACTTTGTGTAGACGGTAGACTACTCCACAACAGGCAGGAACTCTGTGGTGGGCGTGAATTGTTTGGACCGGATGAGAAGTGCAATGACGATGATAAGTCAAAAATGGTGGAGGTAGAGTTGAGGAAGACGGAGTTGTATAAGGTGGAGTAGAGGGATAGATTATGGCAGAAGCCACAAAAGATGGAACTATTAAAACCTCTGAAATGTCTTGATGTTAAGCCGAAGATGTAAAGTAGGGCTGACCTTCAAAGAAAGTAACCTCAGTGGTTATAAGGTATCGATATAGATCAGATGAGTAGCATTGATATCTCTTTTGTACCCTCAAATAATTGAGGAAGACATATTTAAGAGCACAAGGAGCCAATTTGTCTTTTTCTGAGTGAGGTTATGAACAAAACATGTGCTCCCAAAGACACATGGTTTTAGGGAGAGCTAGGTTGATTGAAGAAACTATATTGCGCTTGGAACTTGATTTTGAACAATAGAAAAAAGCATATGGTTAGTCAAATAACAAGATGAAAATTGCATCCCCCAAAGCTCAATGGAACATGTGCCTATACGAATAGTGTGTGGAAGTGTCAACCATATGCCCATTTTTTCTCTCTGCGATCCCCCATTATATTCTTCAGTTTAAGAACAAGATCAAGATGTCTACTACATAATTTCATGGGAAGACAAAAATTGTTGAAATTGGGATGATAAATATTCATGTGCATTATCACTACAAAAAGTATGAATGGAAACACTAAATTGATTTTGTATTTCCACACAAAAAGTTTGAAATATATAAAATAATTAAGAATGATCTTTCATTAAGAAAATCTAAATCAATGTTTAGTAATCATCAATGAAACTAACAGAATGCTTTTAACCCAAGGTGGAACTAACTCTACTAGGACCAAATATCATAATAAACTAAATGAAAACCAGACTCTTGACGTTTATTAAAGACTACACAGAAAGGTAGTTTGTATGTGCTTCCGCAATTGAAATAAATAGTCTTACAATAGAGAATTTTGACAAGCTAGGTACCATCTTTTGAAATTTGGATCAACTAGGGTATCCCAATTGTTTGTGTATTAAATCTAGAGAGTCGGAGGCTGAATAGACTGTAACAAAGCTGGGAGGACTGAAATAATAAGGTCCATTTGATTCATACCCTTAGACAATCATTCTCGCCATACTAGGCCCTTATAACAAAGAATTCACTAAAGAATGAGATGAAACAATTTAAGGCTCTAGCCGAACAACTCGTTGACAGAAGGCTAAAGGGACAACCAGGGACAAAGAGAACATTATTTAGAGTAAAGAAAGGTAAAAAAATGACTTGACCTACTCCAATTGTTATGGTTTGAGAACCATTAGCTAAGGTAACAATAGGAAGGGAGTAATACTAAACATTATATATTTGTTACTAGAAATGTGATCGGAAGCGCCCGAGTCCATGACCCGGAGACGAAGTATGGTGGATCGTGAGATACAAGCAATAAGATGGCCAGTTTGAGCAACAGAAGAGATTGGTGGAGATGTGTGCTTACTCGCCTGATACTCAAGAAAGTCATTGTATTCTACTTAGATAAAGAGAACAATTGATTGGTTGGAGTACTAGTGGATTCAGTCTTAGCAACATGAACATCTTTTTGTTTACCATGTAAAGAGTAGCACACATCATGGGTATGGCCCAACTTGTTACAATAGTTACACTTTGACTGAGGTCTCTGACAGTGGCCTCCTTGTCGATTTCCAGTCCTAAATGTAGCTTGAGATGCTAGAACAGATGATTTTGTTGATTTTTTTGAGCTTGATTGATGTTTTTTTACTTCATTTATTCCAATCAGTTGCGATTTTTGGAATTCTTGGTCCTCATTTGTTGTTTGTATATATTGTTATTTTCTCTTTTATTGCATATTCATTATCTTGATTTTCTTCATCCGCTTCAAGCTTGCATTTTGCATTTGAATATCCAGTTCACATGTTGAGCTTTTCTATGATTTTTGCCTGTGACATTTTTATGTGTGTGCAGATCCTGGATGAGATGCCTGTCTTTTACAATCTGAGTACAATTGAAAAGCGTGAAGTCTTGATTATATTTCTGCAAATAGTGCGCAACTTGGACGATGAAACACTTGTTAAAGCTTGGGAGCAGAGCATTGCCCGTACCAGATTATTCTTTAAACTCTTAGAAGAGTGCTTGATGCATTTTGAGGTTGAAATCTGAACTGCCATTTATTTAACATTCAGAAGCTCAGATTTCATGTTCATTTGACGACCCGTGTGGTTGCAACCTTAAAATGATTTTGATAGCCAATTCAAGAAGATTTTTTTATGCGTTTAATGGTAAAAACTTCTGATATGCTTCCCAAACATAGTCACATGAGAAAATAGGAACATAATGTAGCTGGATGACATAAATTAGGTATTTTGTGCCGTAGGACGAGTGTTTCATTAGCAGTGGTTTGAGTTTAAACTGACTTGTTTGCCAATGTGGTCGTCCAAGAGAAACAGAATTCACTTTGTCAAATGTCTTGTGTTATTTTCCTGATCAAATTTTAGGAAAGTGGTAATAGACCTTTTAACATTTAAGAATGCTTCAGGAACAAACTTAAAAGTACTAAAGGTGATGGATAGGAGAAAATAGCACTTCCTCTAGTCCAATATGAATGAACTGTTGGGGTGACACACCCCTTAAAGAAGATACTTAAAGACATTAATCAAAGGGTAATTTTTCTATATTACCATTTTGATTCTTCCCAAACTCTTCTTAAAAGTAGAGGAAGTCACTATTTGGGATTTAAAAGTAGTTGAAAACCCCATTGAAAAGAAGGGTAATTCTGAAGAAAAAAAAATTAAGTCTTGAACTTTGAAAAATTCCTTTATTTTATATTGGACTGGAGTGAGTATTTGTTTTTAGATTAGAAGGTTCTGTCACACCACTAAATCATTTAATTTTTCTAGAACAGGGCATACCGTTGGACCTTCGTGGGAAATTAATTTGAACATAGCAATTTTGCCCTCTAGAAATGCTGGTGTTTGGTGTTATTTGTCTGTCATTAGACCATTTGGCTCTGTGGTACTCATGTTGATTCTACATATTTTGCAGCATAGGAAACCTGCTGATGGCATGCTTGTTGGTAGTAGTTCTCGTAGTGTGATAGGAGAGGGACCCGCATCCCCAAAATATTCTGACAGACTTTCACCTGCAATTAACCACTATATGTCTGAGGCAGCAAGACAAGAAGTCAGAGTACGTTATATGTGTTCAAAAGTTGACCAACTCTTTTGAGCTTCACAAATTTTCAGTGTTACACATGCACTCTCTCTCTCTCCCCCTCCCCCTCCCTTCTTTTGTGATAGAACTGTTTCTAAGATCTATACATCTTCAGGGAACTCCGGATAATGGTTATTTGTGGCAGCGGGTTAACTCCCAATTAAGCTCTCCTAGTCAGCCATATTCATTGAGAGAAGCCCTAGCTCAAGCCCAGTCCTCCAGAATTGGAGCTTCAGCACTGGCATTAAGGGAATCCTTGCATCCAATCTTAAGGCAAAAGCTGGTATTCCTCTATGGGTTTTATTTGCTTTACTTCCTAGATTGAGAAACCCGGGATTACTTCCTATGGCTAGTCAGAAGTCATAAAACCTTGTGATACGTACATTTGCAGCATGAAATGACTCTTTAGCTCTTTATTATTCTGTCATAAACTAGTTTCTGTCACTTAAACGTAAGATCATTTCAGGAACTTTGGGAAGAGAACCTGAGTGCTGCTGTTAGTCTTCAAGTTTTAGAAGTTTCTGAGAAGTTCTCACGGACTGCCGCAACGAAGCGTATTGCTACTGATTATGGAAAACTTGACTGTATCACATCCATATTTATGAATGTGTTCTCACGAAACCAACCACTCTCTTTCTGGAAAGCTCTATTTCCTGTCTTCAACAGTGTCTTTGAACTTCATGGAGCTACATTGATGGCAAGAGAAAATGATCGTTTCTTAAAGCAAATTGCTTTCCACCTTCTTCGGCTTGCAGTGTTTCGAAATGACAATATCAGAAGAAGGGCTGTAATTGGGCTGCAGATACTTATTCGGGTAAGGCTTGTAACAGAAGTTTGTATATATTGTTCCTGTTTGCTTAGTTACCAGTTTGAGTAATCTTTATGTATTGATTGCTAAACTTAGTTTTGTTTCAATCTGCAGAGCTCGTTCTCTTATTTTATGCAGACGGGAAGATTAAGAGTCATGCTAACCATTACATTGTCAGAGTTAATGTCTGAAGTTCAAGTAACACAAATGAAACCTGATGGAACACTAGAAGAAAGTGGTGAAGCTCGTCGTCTTCGAAATTCTTTGGAGGAAATGGCAGATGAGGCTAAGAGTTCCTCCTTATTACTTGAGTCTGGGCTCCCACAAAATGCACTGGCTGCTGTTCCAGAAGGATCAGCAGAAAACCTCTGGTCCTGGTCTGAGGTGAAATTTCTTTCTGAGAGTCTTCTTATGGCTCTTGATGCCAGCCTGGAACATGCACTTCTGGTAAGTTTTGACCTCCTTAATCACTGCTCTTAAGTTCAAACTATTAATATTCTGTAATAAAGTTTTTTCATTGACTCTCTTGTAATCTCTTGCACAATTTTCCTGCAGGGTTCTGTTATGAATGTCGACAGGTATGCAGCTGCAGAGAGCTTTTATAAACTAGCGATGGCATTTGCTCCTGTACCAGATCTTCACATAATGTGGTTACTGCATCTTTGTGAAGCTCATCAGGAAATGCAGTCTTGGGCTGAAGCTGCTCAATGCGCTGTTGCTGTTGCTGGTGTAGTGATGCAGGTAACTTGATTGCCTTACCTTCCTGTTTCTTGTAGTGATGTTGGAAGGAAGAAGTAAGTAATCCTGCTTCACTAAGAAAACTCATCTTTTGTTAGTCGTTTCCAAGTTAGTGCCGGAAATCCTTTCCTTATTTGTTTCCTAGTTAAACTGGGACTGATCGTCTAATTTTGACAAAAATCAGCATCTAGACTTTAGATTTATTAAGATCTCTGTAAGTATCTTCTTTTCTATTTGTTTTTTATATCTAGCACTTTTTCATGGTGTCCAGCATGTCCTCAATGCTGAGGAATGCACATTTACCAGTTTAAAAAAAGAAAAAAAAAAAACTAGTTGAAATTTTCATTAGGTCTGATGTTTGATAGTATCTATTTAGTTTGTTTGAAGATTTTATGTTACTGAAGGAATAAGTGTGAGATAAAATCTCTAGTTTTAGAGAATCCATAATTTGTCTTAAAAGACAAGTTCTTGAGTGTTACAGAGAAATAGGCACAAATGAAGGGGTGTAGTTATTTAGGATTCATAGAGATGACCTGGCTAGTTTCAGATTGAGGAATGGTTATCCTAATAGGGTCAAGTATTTTTGTGCATCTTTTCAGAGATTTCTTCTCTATGGATGTGCTTGAAGTCATCACTCCAGTACTACCTGATGCCCATGTGCATCAATTTCTCCTGACACTTTCAATTACAGTTAGCCTGGTTTTTAGCGACCCAAAACTGATGCTAAAAGTTGTAGTGTTAGATATTGGGTGCTTGAACTAAGTCTACTAGGTCTTCAGTGATGCTGATGCCGAGAGGCATATGTTTTCATGGAATGATCTTCTAACATTGCTTTTTAACTTTAAGAAGTTGAAGCATGACTAGACATATGTTGTGCTGTGATACTGATATGTATCTATCTCCAGGCCCTTGTGTGTAGGAATGATGGTGTTTGGAGCAAGGATCACGTGAGTGCATTACGCAAAATATGCCCTATGGTCAGCAGTGACATCACTTCTGAGACTTCAGCAGCTGAGGTGGAGGGATATGGTGCTTCAAAACTCACAGTTGACTCGGCTGTGAAGTATTTACAGCTTGCAAATAAGCTTTTCCATCAGGCTGAGTTGTTCCATTTCTGTGCAAGCATTCTAGAACTTGTAATCCCAGTAAATAAAAGCAGGAAGGCATATGGACAGCTTGCAAAATGCCACACAACACTTACTAATATCTACGAGTCCATCCTTGAGCAGGAATCAAGCCCTATTCCTTTCACAGACGCCACATATTATAGAGTTGGATTTTATGGTGAGAAGTTTGGGAATCTGGACAGGAAAGAATATGTTTATAGAGAGCCTCGTGATGTGCGATTAGGTGACATAATGGAGAAATTGAGCCATATCTATGAGTCGAGAATGGATGGAACTACATTACACGTAATTCCTGATTCAAGACAAGTCAAAGCAGATGAGTTGCAGCCTGGAGTCTGCTACCTGCAAATAACTGCAGTTGATCCAGTAATGGAGGATGAAGATTTAGGAAGCAGAAGGGAAAGGATATTCTCTCTTTCTACAGGAAGTGTCCGTGCTCGTGTCTTTGATCGGTTTTTGTTTGATACCCCTTTCACTAAAAATGGAAAGACCCAAGGAGGCTTGGAAGATCAATGGAAGCGGCGAACAGTTCTGCAAACCGAGGGATCTTTTCCTGCGCTAGTGAATCGACTCTTGGTTATCAAATGTGAATCCCTTGAGTTCTCCCCGGTTGAGAACGCAATTGGAATGATTGAAACTAGGACAGCTGCATTAAGGAATGAACTTGAAGAGCCTAGAAGCTCAGAAGGCGATCAACTTCCCCGTTTGCAGAGTTTACAGAGGATTCTTCAAGGTTCAGTTGCAGTTCAAGTGAGTGTTCATGTCTTTGTATATTCACTTTTCTTTAGTACATCACCTGATTCTTTTCAATGGGTGCTGATATTTCTGCAAATTTTATGCATTTAGACAGGTTATGTTTCCCTAATCTTTATCTTTTCCATCTAACAATGCATTTATGTTATCTCTGGTTTTCTTGCTGGAGTTTGCTTATCCAAGTACAAATGGAACTTTTACAGGTTAACAGTGGAGTCCTCAGCGTCTGTACAGCTTTCCTTTCTGGTGAGCCTGCAACTAGGTTGCGTTCACAGGAGCTACAACAACTTATTGCTGCCCTTCTTGAATTTATGGCTGTGTGCAAACGTGCTATTCGAGTACACTTTAGGTTGATTGGGGAAGAAGATCAGGATTTCCATACTCAGCTTGTTAATGGGTTCCAGTCTCTCACTGCAGAACTATCACATTATATTCCTGCTATTCTTTCAGAGCTTTAGCAGTATTTCTTAGTTTTTTTTTTCTGTATGTAGTCTGTGTTCCTCCTATAATATGTTAATATTGTTTGCAATGACTTTGTTTTGTATTCAGGCTGGGTCTCTGTTCATAATTAGTCTTTGGTATCCTCATCTTTGTATTTAATCATTCCCTTTTCCTTTAAACTTACATGATCTATTCTGTGAATCTCAAAATTAGGCTGTTTGAAGAAACATTCCAGGTATATGTTCATCCTGACACTGCTGCTTTCCTGTAATCATCTCTTCAGCATTTCTGCAATCAGATTTCCCTCCATTTTGTGTATGTCTCTTTCTTTCAGGAAAGTAGGATTATTGATTTTTGCTTTTTCCGTACCTCCGGGAAAAGCATGAAAGAATGACACAAATGTACCCCTCTGTCACCCCAGAATGAAGGGGTAATCTTGTAGCTATTGGCAAGGGAAGATGCATTGTTGGGTGTTCCAACTCTTTTTTTTTTGTTGAGGTCAAAACTTAACCTTTTTCGAGATAAGGGATGTATTGATTCAAGAGGAGAGAGGAGCCGTGTTGACACCCCCTCCCTCTTTAATTCATTCTTTCCTTATAAGTTCTCTTGTGTTGTTTTTCTTAGTCATGTGTATGCTCTTGATGCACGCATGCAGTAATGCCCTTGTGAAGACAAGTGAAATTACTCTGTTACACTTGGTCGCGTATACTACTAGTAGCATCACGTTTATTAATTAGATGATATTCAAACAAGTGAAATTGTGAGCTGGTAGAGTGGAGATAAAACACTTAAAAGGTTGAAGATTATTGATCCACCTATGCGTGCGCCTTTACGATCTGCCAGAGATGGTAGAATACGGTTTATGGCATAGTTATCTCCTATAATTGCCCAACTGAAGGATTGTTTAGGGTCTGTTTGAAAGGACACAATGAAATTGGGAATTGGTGTAATTGGTGTAATTACTCTCTTTGTCCTGTTTGGTAGACCAAGTAATTACATGGTAAGAGGGGAATTGGGTGTAATTGAAGGGGTGTAATTACACTCAATTCCTTGGGGCGGGTAAGGAATTGAGTGTAATTACACCATGTAATTACATGAATTTTTTAATATTATCTTTTTTTAATATATTTTTATATGAAACACCAAAGGTCACTTCTTTCTTTTTGTCTAGACATTTCCATTTCTTTCAACGGCACAGCAACAAATCTTGTGCATCTTCTTTCAAAGTAAGACTTCTTTCTGATTCATTTTACTTTCAAATTTTAATGTCTAGGTAGATTATGTATGAGTTTAATCTTTGTATTTTCTCCTATTAGTTCTTGAGATTAAAATAAATATGAGAATTAATTTTTTTCTTTAATTTTTTATAATAAATTGGAACTGGGTTTGGTGTCTAAAGTCAAACCTTGTGCAGCAAAAAACTTTTGTATTCATTAATTAACTTAAGTAGTAATATTATTTACTTAAAATCTAATTTATTTTAAAATCTAACTATGTAATTACACTGTGGCATCCAAACAGGACAAGGGTAATTACAGTGTAATTATACTGTGGCAACCAAACAGGCCAATGTAATTACTAGACAGTGTAATTACTACCCTAGTAATTACACCAATTCCAATTATCAGGTGGCTTTCCAAACAGACCCTTAGTGTTTTCTTTTTGCTAACTTGGTAGGATGTTTGGTTTCTTAAGAATAAGTTGATCTTGACATATTTCCCATAACAAAGCAACCGTTGATATTGAAGCAGCTAGCACGTCTCTGAATTTGGCTTTTGACCAGCAGTACAGAATAAGCAAAGCTGCAAAATCTCCATGTTGAGTACAAGAAAAATAGTCAGAGATACTTGGCCAAATCATTCTACGTTATATTCCTTCTTATCTGCCTCTTTTTAGTTAAATGGCCTATTTATCATATATCATATTAATCCTAGGCCCGCCTATGTGGTGCCACAACAAATCATGATTCCCTTTTAATTTATTTATTTCCAAAACTAGCCTTCCCCTCCTCTCAAAAATCTTCACAACCGTCACACCCATCTTTTAAATTAAGCGTCCACCAAATCAGCCTTTGTAGTTAAGCAAATGATTGCTACATAGGAATACCCAGCTAAACTTAAGTTTAACCAACTGGTACCAGAATGAAGTATTGGGCTAAACTATGAGAGTTAGCTAGCTCGGATGAATATATAACAGCTATACCTTAAGAAATTACTTTTTAATTTTGGAATTGTGAATGCTTTTCCTTTAATCCTATGTATACTTGCATTGTTGCATGCATTAGTCTACCATTTCTCGATAATCTTACTTTACCTTTGGTGATTTGAGTTAATCATTTTTTTGTCTAGGAGTGGTATAATATAGATTGAAGGTTAATGTCATTTATTAGAGCTTTGAATGAAATATGAAGAGTTGCGACTTTCATTAAAAGTTGTGATTTTTATGAAAAATTACAAGTTTTTATTTTAAATTGAAAGTAGGCATCAACCCATTTTATTAAAATAATAAAAAAGGAAACTCGGTCCACAGAAACAACAATGAACCAAACATAAAAAACAAAAACATAAAGAGAAACACTAGACACCATGTCTGAATGTAGCTCAAGTTTGTCTCTTCATCTCCTCTTGACATCGAGACTTCTTCTCCTTGGATGAGACCTCTTCTCCATACAGGTAAGCTCTATGTAACCCTCCTCTGCTATTACTCTGTCTAATTCAAATCTTTATGCTACAGCTGCAAATGGTGGTCTTCCTTGAAATTTTGTTGAGTTTCAGATCCGTTGAAATGGAGCAGAACCCTTGTTGACCTGGGATTTTCCAAGAGGTAAGGATTGAAGCCAAACTTGTTTTGATGTAGCCTTCGCTAGTAGATAGTCGACTCCTGCTTACGTGATTGACGAAATCAAAATAGAGGCTAGCCCGACAACCCATGTAAAATTAGTAATTTCTTTTCTTAGATCTAAATCTGATGGATTGAACCCCACAAATGGGATTAATACAACCATCAAGATTTCGATCTATGAAGAGAAAATACTAACTCTATGATCTTGAATTTGAATTTGATTCTAGCATTGTATTAGTTCCAACACCAAACCTTTAACTACCAGCTGAGAATCAGAAGCTCAATCTTTACTCATATGTGCAAATATACAGAATAAACTATCTAGAAGTAACAAAGTTGATACAAATTTACTCGTCCTAGTTTATTATCATACGTGACACCTCAAAGTTCTCACCAGGTGCATGATACTTAACCAACAGAATCTAATTCAGACGAATTGAAGAGTACATAACTAACAACTAGATGAATTTATTTAGCACCATAGAACCTTAAGAGATACAGACATATTTTATAAAAACCTTAATGAAATTGTCTTATCCTTAAATGAGGAATGCCCTACTTATCTGCGTTAATGATTCTCCTGCCTACAAGTGGTACATCTTGAAATTGTTTAAACTCAAAGGTACCTGCAAAATTAAATGCTAGGTTAGTAAAATAATCAGCAAGAGTATTTCCCTCCCTTAAGGAGTGTTGTACTCTTGTTGTCATCAATGTTCTCATTCTGTTAATATAATTGACCTCCAAAGCCACACTCCAAGGAACAATCCATTTTCCATTTAACATATTAACCAAGGATAAAGAGTCAGATTCTAGTATAACTGGTGACAAATCATTCTCCAAGCAAAATTGAAGACCTTCCTTCAAAGCAATAGCCTCAACCACCATGTTAGTTGTGTCTAGGATCCTTACCCCCTTTGCTCCTACTAGATTACTAGAAGAGTCCCTAACACAAAAGGCAATAGTACTAGGGCCATGATTACCTCTTGAAGCCCCATCAGTATTACATTTCCACCACCCCAAATATCACGCCCCGAAGTTACCTCCAAGACACGGACACGGGACCTAGGATCACGAGTGACCCCAAGCTAACCCTGCTGGCATATCATAAGCATACTAAATAAATTGAATTAGGAAAGTACTGTGCAGAAGCTAAATCATAAGATAAACTAAAATGATGGGGAATACCCATAAACTATCTGAATATAAAAAAAACTGAGAGTTTAACAATAACTGAAAGGTCAAACACAAATGCTAAAGTTAAATCTAACTATGTCTGAAAATAGCCTCTAACTGACTAGAAGTGTTGGGCAAAAGTCATCAAATGGCCAAATTTGGCAAAATCGGGAGAAGTCTGAGTATTCCGGGAAATGAGTGTTATGGGTCTGATCTTAATTGTACTAGCGCATGCTTTGATTTTGTTTTTGGAGGTTGCGGGGTTGAATTCGAGAAGTTGGGTTGAAAATAGGCACGTTGGGTCATTTGGTGAGCTAGGTCGAGCTCACCAAACCACTTGACGGTTAGCCTAATGTCCCCATCTCGCCTTTAATTTCATGCTTTATTTGATGGGTGATTCTGTAACTTTCGGCGAGAAGTTTGATGTCGCCAAAAGCACTCAGTAACTTACCGAAAAGCTTCTTGTTCGCCCTTTGTCTGCACCCCTGAACCCTTGTTGCACTGTAACTTTTGGCGGACAAACCCTTGCTCGCTGAAAGTAGTCGACGATTCGTCGAAAGGGCCTTCTCATCGCCGACTTGCTATAATTTTTGAGCCAATCCCTTCGGCGAGCCAATCTAGCCCGCCAAAGAGTTTCGGCGACTCGCCGACTGGGTTGGCAAGTTTGTCTACATTTCTGTACTCTCAATCAAATTATTTCTAACTTATGTTTGATGTTTTGCATGCATGGTGCGAACAAATCTAGATAGGCCACCTAAGAAAAAGGCACGGAGAATTACCATAAATGAAGGGGGAGCAAATCTTCCAAAGAAGAAAAGGCAAGAACTCCCACAGGGAGAAAAAGGCAAAGAGAGAAGCACTCAGCTGAGAGAGTGGTTGTTGACACCCGAGCTAATTTTTCTAGGCCTGAAGATGAGCAGCCTCTAATTTCCCGATGAGATGAGATTCAGGCTAGATCTCAACCCACGTCCACCGGAGTTCCCTCAACTGCCACCCCTCCTGTAACAGAATCAGTGCAAGCGCAGACACCTCCTATGACCCCTGTGCTTCCTATTGTTCCTCCTTCCAGGCTTCTGAATAGATTGAAAGGTGATGGTTTATGAACCATCATCGAGGAAAAACTGTCTTCTACAGAAAGCTTGGAGGGAAAGTATTCAGATGTGAGGGAGACCCTCAAATTCCACAGGTTCTAGCAATTCATTAGGCCCCGAGGCCCCTATATTCCCTCTTGGGTTCGTGAGTTTTACACATCTTATGGTGATCTGGTTCCCAAGATCAAGAAAAAGGCAGTGAGTTCAGACATGTTAAGGTGGTCATGGTCCGAGGCAAGGAGGTCGGGTGCATTAATGAGTACATTAATGCTATACTAGGTAGAGATCTGCACTCTACACACCCGTATGATGGATTGACTGTTGCTCAGTTCTTGGATGATCTGAAGGGGTGGGTGGCACCTTTGATTTCTGATACCAGCCCGAGGTGGATCGAGGAGGGTGCTCCTATTGAGAAGTGGGATTTGAGTATTGCTTCCTGGTTCTGGTTTGGCTTTATTAGCAGCAACATTATGTCATCCCTGAATGAATCTGTCCTCCGCCATTCAAAGGCAGCATGCCTAGGGTCTATCATATCCAGGAGACGCATCGACTTAGGATTTCTGATTTCACAGGAGATGGCCATGAGAGCCAAGCAGAGACAAACTTCTTTGCCATTCCCGGTCCTGATCACTTAGTTGTGCTGGCGTGCAGGATTACCTTGGGATGCTGCGAGAGATATTGAGGTCACTCTTTCTTCCTCCACTGACATCCAGCGTATAGAGGTCGAATACACACGAGAGGAGGCTGACGAAAGGAGAGAAGCTCTAACAAATGCTTCTCTGGAGGTTGATGTTGATTCGTTACCTGCAGAGGCATCTTCGCCTACTCCGACCTCCAGGCCTTCAGGTACTTCTACCCCTCCCACTTCTTCACAAGTTCCGGGCACCTCCACCTTATCCCAGCTAGTCAAGATTACTCAGACGATGATCCTAAAAATGGGGAATCTGGCCTATTCATCTGATTTGAGGGTGACTCGATTGGAGAGATCCATCCCAACGATGATTGAGAGTGCTATTTCAGCTGCACTGACCCCTCTTCGGGCTTCTATTGATGATCTGGCTACTAGAGTCGCAACTTGTGAGAGCAGACAGGGGGAGGCCTCATCGGTTTCAACTTTGTAAGCCGAGGTAGCAGACTTGAGAAAGGACGTAGACTATCTGAAGTCTACCGACTTCACCTCACTATTGAAGGATGCTGATGATGTATATGCCCAGAGACTTCAGTGATTTCTCTGGGTACCACCGACGTACATAGGGATGACACAACGGCTGATGACTCAGAGGCAGAGACCGATGAGGAGCGGATAGAGGTACATGATGATGAGGTGTATAATGATCTGGCGGATCTGGAGAATGTCATGTATGAGACTTCATGCCAGACATCTTTGAGAGACACCGCCATGGGCGAATCCAGTAGAGCTTGTCTTTCTGAGGTGACTCCAGGCATTGATGACCAGATCTCTAGCACTACACAGGGCATTGATGCCCCGACAGATGGAGCGACTGCATAGATAGGATCCCCTCCTCACCTCCCTCTCTATCTTACTTTATTTTTGACTTTTGGTTATGTTTATTTTCATTTGAGGACAAATGTCTTTTATTTGTGGTGGGGTGAGGCCCACCTTTGTGTGCTGATTATGACTGTTGTTTTGTTTATCTATTTGGGTTTTGTGCTTAAATTGTGTTGACACAGCTTTTTGTGGAAGGTTTGAGCTTGTGGCTCCTTGCTTTTAATTGCAAATGATTTTTGACCCTTCTGAAAATTTTTCCACCTCTTGTATGTGTTGAATGTGGCTGCTCTCTTGCAAATTTGAGTATCAATTTTGATCAATACCGATTACTTGAATAATGCACATAATCGAACAAACATGAATGTGCAGCTATGACGAGGCCAAATGAAGTTGGATAGACAATATGTGAACTTTTTGCATTTCGTTGTGACTAGCCAATTATCAAATCGAGTGTCTTGTGATGATCGTTGCACACTAGTGAAAGTGTGGAGTCTTGTGTGGCTTTAGTGTCGATGCCTTGTGTGATGAGCTTACTGTGAACCATGCATGTTAACACCTAGAATTTTCCCCATTGGCCCGGTCGACTAAGTAAGGCTATCTCTTGATATGATCTTAGGCAACTTCGAAGAATGTGAGCCAATTTGACATATACCTCTTTTGTGACCTACCTTGGGGGTGTGTGAACCTCTTTTGAACACCCCTTGTGCCTTACCTTTCTTTGGAAGAAACTTGATGAAAACATGACCTCCCTTAATCCACTACCTATAATCCTCTCGATTTGTGGTTGATTGAATAGCCAACTTAGGCCAAAAGCCTAAGTTGGGGGTGTGGTGAAAAGAGAAGGCAAGTTAAGAAGTGCAAGAAAAGTCTCCTTTAACCCATGGTTTTGAGAAAAATTGAACCCCTCCATACAAAAAAAAAAGAGAAGAGAAGAGAAAAGAATGAAAAAGAAAAAGTCATGGAATAAAGTACAAAAGAAATAGGGTTTCCGAACAATCCATGGAAAGTGAATAATGGAATGACTTATGAGCACTAAAGAAAATGATGAAAAAAGAGGAAAGGAAGTGTTGTGAGCACCACATTTCATGAGGATCAAAGTCACTGAACCTAAATGACCATACCTTTGCACTCAGCCCCATTACAAGCCTTGACAAGACCTTTTTGATCTTGAGTGAGATGAGGCAATTGTCAATTGGAAAATACGGGCAAACCTATGGGTGAAAGCATGCTTAGTGTTCCTCTTTGTGAGTGTGAGCTTTGCATTTGATTTCAGAGCTTTAAATTGTTGAACCATTGTGTGTGAATATGGAATCATTCTTTGTGTGAGGACATTTGAACACTTTAGTTGAGCTTGAACTTGCATTTGAAGCAAGTATGGTGAGCTTGAGATTCTTTGATAATGGTGTGTCATAACTTGAAACTTTGAGTGCACATTTGATCTTCGCATGAGTAGATTGAGTCTTATGTGTGCATTCATGATTAGTCTTGTGTAGCACTGTTCGAGACATCCTTTTTGAACTACCGAACTTGAGTTTTACTTGAGGACAAGCAAACATTTAAGTTGGGGGTATTGATGAGTCCATAATTTGGAATCATTTAGGGCTTCATTTTAATAGAATTAGTGTCCTCAAATGCATATTTTATCTCAATAACTGATGTAAATCTTCAAGTTTCAGGTATTTGGAGTTTGAGGCAAAGCATGGACACTACTTGGCAAAAAGGAACAAAATGGCTGAAAAGACGAAGAAAAGAAGGACTGAGGATTGCCTAATGCATTAGGCGAGTCGCCGAATGGCCTCAACCTCGCCCAAAGTTCTAGAGTGCTGTGCCCAAAAGGAAAAGATCAAGTCGGCGATGAAAAGAAGCAGTCGGTGCGTCGCTGAACAGTTCCGTGAAGTAGTACTATATCGCCCAATGATCCAGAACGTGAAGATGCTGAAGGCAAAAGCTGAAAGGTGATGAAGTAGACCAAAGGGCGGATCGCCGAGTGCATCGACGATCCCGACTAACTACGCTGAGTGATCCTTCGCAACAAATTTTTTTACAACTATAAAAGTTAGTTTGAATTTTTATCTATGTATGCAATTTCAGATACAACATTTTATTTTCTAAGTTTTCAAGTGGAGAATATTTTTGCTTAGCCTTTGAAGATTTGAAGACTTCCAATTCCAAGAAATTGGAAGTGGGTGTTGAAGATTCTTCATCCTAGACTCATTTAAAGTGAATATAAATCATACCCAGCTGATGTTACTTCAATTTAGTATCATTTTCTTCCTCTTTTTCTATGTCTAGGTAAAACCCCAATTCATGGGGTGTGATTTTGTGAATATGGGTTAAATTTCTTGTTGGGCATTGCTTATTGTTAGTCTATTTGCTGTTTAAATGTGATTTCGTTTAGTAGTTATGTTTGAACTTAATGGGATTGTAGTTGCAAATATGATTTCATCTTAGTGTTTTTGGCTTACTCGAGAGAGAGGTTTTAAAACTAAGACTACTAAATCGATAGCCGGTGGCTATTAGGTCGTTATGGGTTCAGCTCGAGAGAGTGAATCCTAGGTATTTTCCCACACATTCAGCTCGAGAGAGTGAATGGGCTAAGGTGGAGGCTGTGCTTAAAAGCGACAACTCGGTGTTCAAGAGAAACCGAGTTGATTCTGGGTAAGTTGCTTGAGAGAAAATTTACCCCTACTAAAGTCTAGCCTAGTTACAGATGTTCAACAATTGACTATCAATAAAATTTACCCGATTGTGTAGTTTATCCCATATTCCTATCACATCCCAAGAATCCCATCTCCCTATATTCACATCTTTATATTTTCACTATTTTTGTTCACTAGTTGAATGCAAAACCTCCCTTGATAATTGACATTCATGTCAACCCATTGATTTATCATGTTTTTACTCGATAATGTTTTTAGATATGGTTAACTCTAGCATATTCACGCTTGACTCTTAATTCTCAGAAATCGCTCCCTTTGGACTCGACCCCAACCTATTTGGTTGGGTTATATTACTATTGTACGATCGTAGACACTTGAATTAGAAATTGTGTCTTGATTACGCAAACATCAATCTGGAAGTTGAGGACCTGAACCTACATCACGAGAAGATGTAGCACAGAGTATGCATTAGTACTTGAAAGGTACTGAGCATGCAGGATAGAATAAAGCTGAACAATAAACATAACTGAACCAAAGCATATATCTGAGCAATGATAAGAGATAAGCATGATACTATACTGAGAATACCGAACATGAACTAACTGAATGCAATGACCAAGTTTATAACATGCTGAGACTGACATCTGACTGTAACTGAATACATGGTCAATGCAATAGAATCTGACTGTAAGAGAGCTACTAATAACCGACATAAAACCACATGAGCTAAAGGTGGAGTCCGATGTATACGCCTCATCGAGAAGATCCAATATACCCTGCCAGAGGTATAGAGGCATGACTGGCGTGATCACCAAAATGTAATGTCCAAAGAGGGGACTTATAAACCTACTGGGCACGTAGTTCTGGGACTATTCGGGTACGCTGAACCCTAGTCCACTCGGTATTAAACTACTCCCAATAGATTATGTAATTAATAATTTATGACTGAATTTTTGTAATATGGATAGCTCAAAATACTGATATGCAAAATCTGAGAATGCAACAATTATGACTGATAATGTGACATTCGTAAATTGAAGCACGTATATCTGAAATAACTGACCTAGAATGTGTAATTTATGAACTAAACGAACTACATAGCTAGGGTTCTGAATATCATACAAGGAACTAAGCAACAATATGATAATCTGATTTGGATCAATCTAACAGCTAAAACCCAACAATTTCTAATATTCAAGAAACCCTAGGTCTACATAATATTAAGGGAATCAAGATTCTGACTGAAATCTAGGAACCTAATGGGTGTAAGGAACCCACTAGTGAAATCCCACATACCTGGTGACGAATTCCACAGAGAAATCATTCAATTTCGGGTCTGAAACTGATGAAAACCTGCTGCATTCTTGGACTAGGGCTTGGTAAGACTCTTTTTCCTTCTTTTCGTTCAACTAGATGAATTTTTGGAGAATGAGTTGACTAGGGTAAGTTCTAGTTAAGTTACTAGGCTAAAACTGACCAAAACTACGTAGTTTAGGGGTCCAACGCATAAGGAAAAGACTAAACGCCCCTTGACTTAAAAGTTATCGGGGCCACCGCCGGAACTGACAGATGGGCCGTGCTGGTCAACTGTCGACGAGGTTCTGGGGCTTGATCTGAGGCCTCGATCCATGAATTCGGACCATGGTTCGTGGCCTGAACTACGGTCCGTGGGTCATGCCTTAGGAACTTTTCTGGGCTGATTCTGGGGAGGGCTGTAAGTGGCCATCCATAGACCACCAAGATGGACTGTGGATCACTCTACGGTCTGTGGGTGCCAACCGTGGGTTGCACCTGCAACTTTTGGAAATCTGCTGGTTCGGTCTGTTTTCGGATACAGGGTGTTACACCAAAGGTGGTGACTTCTACCTCACCACCTTAGATATAAAAACAAGCATGAAGTTATCAAGCAAAGCTACCATCTGAAGCCAATTTTCTGGGATATTAGAGTATTTAAATTTCAATTTAATGAAATTTTTAATAGTGTTGGAGATATCCCAAATTACTCTATTAGTAGAGTAAGAACTACCATGTAAGATGGTATTCCTCCTTTTCCACAGAAACCACAAGATAACATTAGGCAATGCATTAAAAGTCATCTTTTGTCTACTATTGCCTTTAACATCCCACCATTTCATCAATACTTGTTTTACCTGAACCCATGGTCCTAACAGACCAGTTGCACCTGAAAAAAACCTCCACACAGAATCTGCAACTTCCCTTTTTAGGAATAAATGATCCATTGTCTCATCAACTGTAATCACACAACAACCACATAGACGAGATACGTTAGGATTTCGTTGTACCATTAAAGTAGCAACTGGGATTTTCTTTTGTAACGCCTCACAAATTGAAAGAACTAGAAAGAGCTAGAATTAGAAAGAGTGATTTTTGGAAATAATAAAAAAATCTGGAAAATTGGTTAAGTTAAGTTAAGTTTGAGTTTTTGGTCAACTTCAAACGACCATAACTCCTAGCTCAGGATGATTTAGGTGTATTTCTAGATATCATAGGAAATATTTTGGAATAATCTTTCCAACGCAGCCGAGTTTGCGTGATTCTGAGTTCGTATGAGTGAATTATGTCCATTGGAAGTTAGGCTGTTCAAATACGGAAAGTCCAATCCGGATTTTAGAAGGGCATTATGTCTTTTCAACACCCAATTAAGTTAAATCGTTTTTAGCAATTAAATTGGATTCTAAACTTAATTGGTTCAGTTTAGACAATTGGAAATTTACGCTAGGATTTTTGGAGAAGGAATGCAAGAGGAGAAAAGAGGAAACAGAGCAAACTTCGTCGTTCTTGAAGGTTTAGCTTATGGATTTCGACAAGGGCTGATCCCAAAAGAGGTATGTGAGTCTTTCGTAGCATTGAGTTCGTTCACCCTTGTGCCAATCATGTTATTTCAGCGAAGTTTGTTTTAGAAAGTTGAAAGTTGATGAATCTTGAATGGTGTTCTTGAAATTGGCCTTCGTTCTTGAGTTAGGTTAAGATTGAGGAGTTCCTTGAGGTTAAAATGTTGTTTCTTTGAGTTGTTTGAGTTAGATTCTTGTGTATACATACTAGGTATCTGAATCTAAAGGGAATTTGAGAATAAGAATTGAGTTTAGGCATTGGGGTTAGAAAACGAAGAAGGAACAAGTCGGGCAGAAACTGGACGCGGACCTGTTCCTCAGAAGTGTAACTTTCTCTTCGCATCGCGGAGAGTTCATGGACCTCTCTGCCTCAAAAGTTATTTCACGATCAAATAATTAAATGCACCTCCGCATCGCGGACTAGTTTCTAGGAAGTGAATTCTTGATCATTTCTTATGTTTAGCTATCTAAAATCATTCCTAAACATCATGAGATCTTTCCTATCACAAATCACAATCCTTGAATCCATAATTCAATTCAAAGAAAGTTAAGAGTCAAGTCAAGAAAAGTTAAGAGTCAAGTCAAGAGAAGTCAAGAGTCAAGTTAAGAGAAGTTCATAAAGTTTTCCAAAAAGTCTTTTACAAATGTTTTCACTTTGTTTTAAGTCTTGAGTTTTGAGTTGAGTAAAGAGTAAAGTTTGAAGTTCATTTCTTCAAAAGAGTATATCGGGACTATGTATTCCTAAAGAGTAAATGTTTTCACAATTAAACAAGAAAGGAAACTGAGATTTCCAAAAGAGCCTTTGAGCTAGTTTTCAGTAAAGAGTAAAAGTAAAGTTCATTCTTCAAAGATTATACGGGAACTAAGTATCCCCAAGAGTTAAAATGTTTTCACATTTGAGCAAGAAAGGAAATTGAGATTTCCAAGAGAACTTTTAATCTAAGTTTTTGAGTAATTTTCTCAAACCAAAGAAAGAGTTTTGTTTTTACAAACATATGAGCTAAGTATATTTTGGGAGTAGTATTGAGCACCAATATGGGGACGAGTTTGAGTTCAGATAACTCACATCTCCTAAACCATGTAGCCATAATAGGTAGTAAAAGATCATACTTTTTAGATGACTCCTTAAGATGGTTTTAGGATAGACTAGTGGATCCACTTAGTTAAGCGTTCTATATGATGGCAAAATATAGGACAGTTCTGGCAGCGTGGGCAAGATGTTGTATCACCACTTAAGGTCATAGTGGTGGTTTTCGGTTGGAGAAACTCCCACAGAAACTATAATACTTTATTTTATGACTACAATTGAGTTTGTTATTGCATTTGCTTTAATAAAAGGCGTTTTCTATTGTTTTAATTGCTTTCTATATATTGCATGTGTTTTATTGCTTTATATTGAGTTAAGTTTTCCAGGAGTTGAGTAAAGCCAAGGTAAATGTTTCTTTCAGATTCTTTTCAAGCTTAAGCCCCCGGTATATTTGTCCTGATCGGATATCAAAAAGGGTTGGAAAGGTAGCTTATGAGTTAGAGCTACCACAAGAGTTAACAACAGTCCATCTGGTGTTCCACATCTCCATGTTGAAGAAGTGCATGTGAGATCCTTCACTTATCATACCAACTGATAAGTGATCAAGGATAACTTATCTTATGAGGAGATTATCGTATGAAGAGATTCCGATTCAGATTCTAGGTCGGCAAGTTCGCAAGTTGAGGACTAAGAAAGTAGTATCAGTCAAAGTTCTGTGAAGGAACCAGTTTGTTGAGGATGCTACTTGGGAAGCTGAGGAAGATATGAAGAAGAGATATCCATACCTCTTCGAATTCGGAGAAGTTCCAAATTAAGGTACTAATCCTTTTCTTGGCTTTTATTTATAAGATTAGCATGTTGTAATTACATTGCTTGTTGGGTATTTGATCTGATTGTTAATGTTACACCCTTAGCCTACTAAGATTAATCTCATTCGAGGATGAATGTTCCCAAGAGGAAGATATGGTAACGTCTCACAAATTGAAAGAACTAGAAAGACTGATTTTTGGAAATAATAAAAAAATCTAGAAAATTGGTTAAGTTTGAGGTTTTGGTCAACTTCAAATGACCATAAATCCTAGATCAGGATGAGTTAGCTGTGTTTCCAGATATCGTAGGAAAGATCTTGGAATAATCTTTCCAACGCCGCTGAGTTTGTGCGATTCCGAGTTTGTATGAGTGAGTTATACCCATTGAAAGTTGGGCAGTTCAAGTAAGGAAAATCCAATCCGGATTTTAGAAGGGCATTGTGGTCTTTTCACCACCCGATTATGATAATTCGTTTTTAGCAATTAAATTGGGTTCTAAACTTAATTGGTTCAGTTTAGACAATTGGAAATTTACGCTAGGGTTTTTGGAGAAAGAACGCAAGAGGATAAAAGAGGAGAAAGAGCAAAGTTCGTCATTCTTGAAGGTTTAACTTGTGGATTTCGACAAGGGTCGATCCCTAAAGAGGTATGTGAGTCTTTCATAGTATTGGATTCGTTCACCCACGCACCGATCATGTTATTTTAGCGAAGTTTGTTCTAGAAAGTTGAAAGTTGATGAATCTTGAATGGTGTTCTTGAAATTGGCCTTCGTTCTTGAGTTAGGTTGAGATTAAGGAGTTCCTTGAGGTTAAAATGTTGTTTTCTTGAGTTTTTTGAGTTAGATTCTTGTGTATAAATACTGGGTATCTGAATCTAAAGGGAATTTGAGAAAAAGAATAATTTTTAGACGAATTGGGGTTAGAAAACGAAGAAGGAACAAGTCGGGCAGAAACTGGGTACCAGGATCGCGGACCTGTTCCTCAGAAGTGTATCTTTCTCTTCGCGTCGCGGAGAGGTCACACACTTCTCTACCTCAAAAGTTATTTCGCGATCAAATAATTAAATGCACCTCCGCGTTGCGGACTAGTTTCCAGACAGTAATTTCTTGATCATTTCTCATGTTTAGCTATCTAAAATCATTCCTAAACATCATGAGATCTTTCCTATCACAAATCACAATCCTTGAATCCATAATTCAATTCAAGGAAAGTTAAGAGTCAAGTCAAGAAAAGTTAAGAGTCAAGTCAAGAGTCAATTTAAGAGAAGTTCATAAAGTTTTCCAAAAAGTCTTTTACAAATGTTTTAACTTTGTTTTAAGTCTTGAGTTTTGAGTTGAGTAAAGAGTGAAGTTTGAAGTTCATTTCTTCAAAGGAGTATATCGGGCCTATGTATTCCCAAAGAGTAAATGTTTTCACATTTCAACAAGAAAGGAAACTGAGATTTCCAAAAGAGCCTTTGAGTTAGTTTTTAGTAAAGAGTAAGAGTAAAGTTCATTCTTCAAAGATTATAGGGGATCTAGGTATCCCAAGAGTTAAAATGTTTTCACATTTGAGCAAGAAAGGAAACTAAGATTTCCAAGAGAACTTTTAATCTAAGTTTTTGAGTAATTTTCTCAAACCAAAGAAAGAGTTTTGTTTTTACAAACATATGAGCTAAGTATATTTTGGGAGTAGTATTGAGCATCAATATGGGGACAAGTTTGAGTTCAGATAACTCACATCTCCTAAACCATGTAGCCATAATGGGTAGTAAAGGATCATACTTCGTAGATGACTCCTTAAGATGGTTTTAGGATAGACTAGTGGACCCACTTAGTTAAGCGTTCTATATGATGGAAAAGTATAGGACAGTTCTGGCAGCGTGGGTAAGACGCTGTATCACCACTTCAACTCATAGTGGTGGTTTTTGGTTGGAGAAACTCCCACATAAACTATAATACTTTATTTTATGACTAAAGTTGAGTTTGTTATTGGATTTTCTTTAATGAAAGGTGTTTTCTATTGTTTTAATTGCTTTTTATATATTGCATGTGTTTTATTGCTTTATATTAAGTTAAGTTATCCAGGAGTTGAGTAAAGCCAAGGTAAGTGTTTCTTTTAGATTCTTTTCAAGCTTAAGTCATGTTTAGCATTCCCACTCGCATACTCGTACATTCAATGTACTGATGCTAGTTGACCTACATCTTATTATGATGCAGACATAGCTAACCAAGATCAATATCCAACGCCTCGTTGATCTAGTTAAGCACTTAGAGTCAGTTGGTGAGCCTCCTAGCTTTCCGGAGGATCCTTTTTATTGCTTTTAGTAGTTTAGTTCATTAGGATGTCGTGGGTCTTGTACCGACGCCCATCTCAGTTGTTTAGATTCTTCATAGACAGAGTTAGTGATGTTAGTTCATGAGTCTTTACTTTTCCTTTTCAGTTAAGTTGCGACTTGAGTTGCCATTTTGGCCAAGTTGAATGTTGACTTCTAATACATTCTAAGTTATATTTTGAGCAGTTCAGTTTACTTGTTTTAAAAGTATTTATCTTGTGTAAAGTCTTCTGCTGAGTAAGTAAGTTTGGCCAAGGGTTCGCTTGGGGCCAACAATGGTTCTTAAGTGCCGGCCACGTCCAGGGTGTAGGCTCGAGGCGTGAAATCTTTCTCCACACCTTCCAGGGTAAGAAAGATATTTTTAAGGGGATGTCGTTTACCCAGATCTTCTTATAAAAATCAGTTTCCTCCTCTCTCTTGCTTATAAGATCCTAAACACTTTTGACTGTGAAATGACCAAAACTGGTCACCATGGTTTATCACTAAGCTCTGGTTGTCTAATTTGGTCTATGTGCAATTTGACATGATCCACCACATGTGGAGGCAAGTGCTTCATCATCTTCTTATAATTCCAGCCATTCTCACTTATTAAGGTATTAATATATGTTAGATTTTGGTAGGTCTGAACTTCAGTTGGTTGTAAAAATAGAGTCGCTTGCTTTGTCCAATTATCAAACCATATTGAAGATGTACTACCTCTTGGCTCCCACCAAATAGAATGTTCAAAGATATCCCTATCCATCAGCATGTTCTTCCATATTTGAGATCCACCTTTCCATTGTACCAAACTAGGAATTTGCTTCTTGCCATATTTATTCCACATAAAATTGGTCCATAATGATTTTTGAGTTCTAAATTTCCACCAAAGTTTAGCATATAGAGCTTGAGACAAATCAAACATAGATCTAAAACCAAGACTACCCTCTTGTTTGGGTAAGCAAACTTCATTCCAAGCAGCCCAATGCTTACTCTTTCCTGTTACTTTATTACTCCAATTTCTTTTAGTAAAGATTATATGGAGTTCTTTTAAGACACATATAGGAGGTACAATAGCTGATAGGATATGAATGGGAGCACTTTGCAAAGCACTATTGATTAAAACTTCTTTACCTCCATAAGATAACATATTTCCTTTCCAGGCATGTAGCTTTGATTTGACCTTTTTTAATAAGATCAAAATAATGCTCATTTCTCTTCATGGTTTGTGATATAGGACATCTTTAATACTTAAATGGAAATTGGCCTCTACTGAAGCCTGTACACTCCTCAACCAGCAACCAGTCAGCAGCTGCTGCATTTTGATGCATATAAAAGGCACTCTTATCCTTGTTAATTTTATGTCCTGATTGAGCTTCATACTTCGTTAAAATTGACATGATCTTTGCCAATGAGTATCTGTTAGCTGATGCAAAAATAATAGTATCATCAACGTAAGCAAGATGATTGATATTGGCACTCCATTTTGGCATCCCATAACCCTGAAATAGATCATCCTCAAATAAAGAGTTTAATGGCCTAGCCAATGCTTCAACAAATAGAATAAATAAGGCAGGAGATAATGGATCTCCTTGTTTCACTCCTCTAGTAGAGTGAAAAAAGCCATGTAACTGACCATTTATAAGTATTGAGTACCAATTGTTAGCAAGCAATCTCTATATTAAATTCACCACCAATTAAGAAAAATCCATCTTTCTTAGCACTTTCATCATAAAGAACCAAGACACTCTATCATAAGCCTTTGCCATATCAAGCTTAATTACAACATTAGATGGCTTATCCCTTTTCCTGATGTTTGTGACAACCTCTTGTGTTAATAGTACATTTTTAATTATACTTCTACCTGTCACAAAACCAGATTGATTTGCAGAGATGAGTTTAGGAAACATACCTTCTAATTTGTCATGAACAACTCTAGAAAGAATTTTGTTGAGAAAGTTACTCAAACTTATTGGCCTTAAATCTGCAAAGGTGTTAACTTGGTCTTTTTTGGGCAATAAGACCAAATTAGTGTGAGTAATAGATTTAGGAAGAGTATTACCAACAAAGAATTCTTGAACCAATCTGAAAATATCTTGTCCTACAATCTCCCAACAACATTGATAAAAATTACTAGTTAACCCATCAGGACCTCCAACACTATCCCCATTCAAGTTGAAAACAACTCTCTTTACTTCCTCAACATCTGGCTATTTGCACAAATCAACATTTCCTCTTCTGTGAAAACATTAGGAATGTGTCTCAACAAAGAAAAGGAAGTAGCTTCTCTATCTTGGTGAAACTGGTCCTCATAATATTGAACATCTTCAACAACTCTCTCATTATCTTCCATCAACCAATCACCCTGTCTATTTTGAATTCTGTTAATTTGCAACTTTTTCCTTCTACCTTTAATAATGCTGTGAAAAAAATTGGTATTTCTATCTCTATTTTCGAACCAATCATATCCAGCTTTCTGCTGCCAAAAAACCTCCTCAAAATGTAAGTACTTTTTATACTCAGCTTGGGCTCTATGTAGTATGTCTCTATTTTCAGCATTAGGGACTTCCTCAAACAATTGTTCTTTGATCTTGACAATATCTTCCCTGATTAGTAACTGCTGAAAAATATCCCTAAAAGCTTCTTTACTCCATTTGGTCAACGAATATTTGACCCTTTTGATGCTCTCTTTAAAAAGAAAGAAAGGCTTTTGGGATACATCTACAAGCCAGTTCTGCCTCACTACCTCCTTAAATTGAACATGCTCAGTCCCAAACTTAAGAAACTTGAATGATTTCCTATGTCTAACCACCCTTTTTTCATAGCCAATAACATAGGGGCATGATCAGACCCTGTTCTTGCAAGATTTTCGATTTCCATAAAATTAAACCAATTTTGCATGTGCTGATTATAAAGAACCCTTGTTGACACCCAATTTTGACCAACCTTTAACCATTTTTAGGAATGCTATTCGATTAAATACGTATTTTTAAAACAAATTTTGAGTTTAAATTTTTAATCGATTCTGTCTAAAATTATGAATTATTAAAGTATTTTATTATTATTAAATCATTATAGTTGAACTCGAAGCAATCATTTTACTCAGAGGTTTTAAAATTTAGTGATTTTTATTATATAAAAAATATTTTTATATTTATAGTATTTTAATTGAATAGCATTTCTTTAAATTTCCTCTAAATCATTTAAATTGTAGCCTATTTTATTATAATTATTTCAATTCTAGCCTAATCAATTCCAATTTTATTTCATTAATAACCACTCTTTCATTGCAATTCTAGCCAGTTTTATGTCAATTTTTACCAGTCCAAATTCTCAACCCAATCTGATTTTAAGATTTCATCTTTTAATCTCGACCGTCCTTATTCCAATATCGCATCACAGCTCTTCATCTCTTTTAAATCAATGGTCCGGATTAATTAAGCTTTATTTTCATATTTACACCTAAAAGACTCCTAAACCTAAACCTCATTCACTATTATCTTTCGCCCCTCTAACTCTAGTGCCGCTCCTCCTCTCTTCTTCTCTCCAGATAGCCGCCTCCGATGAGACGAGCAACAGTCGGTGAGAATTGAGAAGTGTCGGCGCCGCCTCACTCTCCTCCCATCTCTTTCCCCTCATCATTCTCCTCTCTTCTCCCCTCGCCCCTCTTTCCTTTTATCCTCATTTCTTCAAACCAACAGAGAACATCCTCGACTAGGCGACCTCCGATCAGTGAGCAAGCGAGGCCTCGTGTCTCCTCTTCTCTCTTCTCCAATCGAAATCAGCAGCAGCTCCGGTGAGAACTCCTCAGCGAGCAACGACGACAACCAGCAATGAGCAGCGAGCTCGGTAAGTTGAAGGGATCTATTGAAGACGGATGTAAACAGATCCATCCTTGGTTAATGTTGATTTTGATATATTCTCCTCAAATTTTGATTCCTATCAATAATATTGCTTAATTGTGGCAACTAGGAAATCCTATTATAATTAATACATATCGCTGTGATTTATGTATGCATAACTTTGGTAAGTGTATAATTGACCATTTTTCCAATATATTCCTTCTCTTCGATATATATTTAATTAATATAGTGGCTCTTTAATTGATTTCCCTACCATAATTTTAATGTGTACTGATGTTTACTTGTCTATTTTAGGTAAAGCCATTCGGTTAAGGTAAATAATTATGCTAATTGTTTTTCTTCGTTAAGGAAATAAAATTTTCAGAATTGCTCTTAATTTATGGGTTTTCCTTATTGGTGTGCCCTTCACACTATAAAAAAAGAACATTTTCCCATTTTATTTACTCACGGTCTACACACGGTAAAACACACTGACTAGACTTGAACACTTTAACAATTAGAAAAAAGTTTTTCACTCTTAAAGAAAAGTCATTTCTTGCATATTGGGAGTGTTCTCTCTTTGTTGCGTTGCTGTTTTGGATTGAAAACCTAGCTAAATACTTCATTGCTGATAACTATATTTTGCATAATCGGTTAGCTCTCCTTCATTGATTTAAATTTCATCTTGCATCATCTATTTTGAATGTTGTTGTATGTTTGAATGAATAAAATGAAGCGTACGAGCCAGTCTTCTTCTCCTCTTGATATGTGATGTTATGTTTACTACTACCCATAATTGTTCGAGTTTTATGTGCGTGACTCTGCCTATGTGATATATTTTTATGTATAAATATTGTGTGGTCTCTGGCTTGTTTTGATTGTCTAGCAGGTTCTTCAAGAAAGGTTCGGACGTTTCGAAGATTTGCCATGGGGTGGGAACGTTTAGCGGAGCTTTGTTTATTCAAATTTATAATTTTGTGTCAGCTTGTAATAATTTGTATAAACGTTAACAATATGCTATATATATGACTTGGGGGATCGCCTAAGGGGGGAGGGTTTACGTGCTAACTATTTCTTTAGCTTTATTTTATTACATGTGAGTTTGCTATAGATAATATGCCTAGATGCGAGCATGTCGGAATTTCTTAAATAATTTGCCTAAAATCAACTCTTTGCTTACGTATAACTTGTCTTATCTTAAAACTGACTAATTTGTAATAAATAACCTTTAAGTATGTTGCACTATCTAATTTTCTAAATAATTGTTAGTTATTTGGATTAACAAGAGTTTTGGATAATCTTTGGTATGTTGGTAATCTAGTTCTTAAGCTTTATATGTTAATAACGTTTCGACACACTAATAAATTTAAAAGGAGTAAAATTGGAGCCTTTCAAGTGTTGATCTGATCTAATTGTTATGTGTTAAATTAAAGCATGTTCACACCTAGAAATCATGCTGTTAAATAACAATCTGAATCTATGTTGTCTGATTGTACTGTTTGTGTGATATAAATGTGTTCTGCCATTTAGAAAGACTGCATATAGGATTTTAATAGCCTAATAATTTTCAACTTATTTGTCAGTCGGTTTAATAGCTGTTAGCATATTAATTTACCTAGAAGTCATATGTAGGATCTGATTAAATATCAATAAAATTTGCCCGCTGATGAATAAATTCAGTTTCACCTTAGTAATTATGCCTAGGATTTAATAGAATTAATATTGATCAGTTCAATAATTCACATCATGTTAAAAGTAGTAATAAAGTTACTGCATATTTTCCACAATTGCTAACAATTCCGTGATATATTTTTCTGTACCATTTAAGAATAAAATTAAATTCATTTTCCTGTATGCTATAATCTGCCCCCACTTAGATAAAATGAAATTAAATCAATTCTGCTTTAATATTCTGGTTGTAATATGACTGTTTTGAAATCTACCCTAAAATAATTAATTTTCTGCATCGTAATTAACTGTTTTGCCACTTTAAATCAGCTACTGATTAATATCTGCATCTATTAAACTGACTACCCCTTAAAATAAATTTCACATAACAATCTAATCAACTACTAATTAATCTCTGCATCTATTAAACTGACTACCCCATAAAATAAATTTCACATAATAGTCTACTCTGCTACTACATTAATATGCTAATTTCTGCCTAATTTGTCACTTTAAATTTACTGTCCTAATAAAATTCTGCCCGAAATATTTTAGTTTCTGCATTATGAATAATTGTCTTGCCACTTTTAATCAACTAATAAATAAATATTTCATGCATTCTTTATTAATAAAATAAATAAATTTTGCATTGTGTCATAACCTTCTGTCCTTGTAAATTATTTAGCACATTATTATGAAGCTTGTTTATGTGTTTGTATGCCACACACTTTACATGCGACCTTTTCACAGTCACTTGTATTTGCCAGCATGTTTAATAAACTCTAGAGGCCAATATGAGACTTTATGTGCCAAATGTTCGTCCAAATTGTTTTGCTTGGTGTTTAGGGGGCTTATTTAGAAGCATATATTTTATTTTGGTTTAAATCCACCCTAATAGTAGTCCAATGCCTCTTGGAGCTTAAGCAGCGACACTAGACACCTTTTAGAGATGAAATGCATGCGGAATGTGGGGTAGCGGTAGTTTAGGCCCTACTGAGATGATGACATTGCCTCGAGCCATAAATGACAAACATTTATTTTGTCTGTCCCTATATAGAAGCCGAGCGCTAATCCGTAAAGTTGTCAGAGTCTCCCTTCCCTTCTCCCTTTTTATGTTTATAATAATTATAATAATTTGGAATAGTTTAATAAAAAATAAAATTTGATCATCCTATTTGATTGTGCAATTTCTGTCTCCTCGCTTATCTTCTATAACTGTTTCATGTTTAATATATATATTTAATATTATTTTATCACCTAGTTTTGCATGCTTAATTAATTAAATAAATAACTTAAGTGATCTTAATTGTTTAATATTATGTTATTACCTAGTTTTGCATGCTTAATTAACTAAATAAATAAATAAAGTGATCTTCATTGTTTAATGTTAATAATCACTTAGCAAACATGTTTTAAACAACCAAATAACGAAGTTACTTTAATTGCTACTTGTAACCCCACATAAATTGCATGAGATACAAACGAGACCCATATTTGTGGACCTCGAGGGATGCCTAACACCGTCCCCTCGAGGTAATTTGAACCCTTACCTGATCTCTGGTTCGTTGACCTTAGTTAGATTAGTTAGGTTAGATAGGTGCCCTAACACGCCTTAATTCGTTAGGTGGCGACTCTTCAATCCAACTCAAAAGCCCAAAAGAGTTGTTAGGTCGTGCACCCGAAAACACGTTTTGCGAAAAAATAGGGCGCGACAGAATGACGACTCTACTGGAGACATTAGGTTCTAACCATTACGTGTCTCAATGATTTGTGTGGGGTTTACTTATTTGATCATTTTATTATTTGTTAGTTATCTGCTTGTTTAGATACAATTTGATTTCCCTGTTTATTGTGTATTTCCATGTTCCACCCCTTTTCCTCTTCCTTATTTATTTATTTTCATGTTTAATCCCCTCCTTTTTTCCTTATTTGTTACTCGCATGCTTAATCCCAAACCCTCTTTTCATATTTACTTGATTCTCTAATATGTTTGTATGTTTATTTCCTTTTATTCATGTATGTATTTATTTACTTGTTTATTTATTTACCACTTTTCATAAACTGCTTATATGTTACTGCTTTCCACCTAAAGTGCTAAATGTTATCGCTTTGATAAACTAGCATTCCGCTCATACTTCCCCCCAATTGGAACCCTCTTCCTTTTATTTATTTATTTTGTTCTCGTGATAGTGTGTGACTATGCACATCTCACAAATACTCCAATTCTCTTCAAATACCCTATATTAGAGAGATGGTTGAGGAATGGCAGATGCAGATAGTTTTACTATCGTGGAACCATGTACTTTCTCCCATAGAATCCCTTTCAAGTCCGTGTCAAGCCAACTCTTAGAATTCTCAATTAGGTCATACATGTTGCATAAGCCCTAGGCGGTTTGACCCTTGGTGTCAATCCGCATGATTATTAGCCATCCTATCGTCTAAAGGGCCCCACACCCTTGAGAAAAATTGCATAATTAGGTGTCAATGTGATCACGATAATTAAATTAAACCAATTTTTGCCAAAATGGAGTTTAGAATTTGTTTGTTATTTTGTTTGCAGAGTCATGACCTTTCCATATTCCGCTGCCCCGCAAATGGTCGTAGATGTAAACTACAAGCTAAGGAACTGGTGGATTGATATTAAAAAAGACCGCGAAAGAGAGATTCGTCAGTTGTTGGGCGGTCTTACCTACCTTATCTTTGTCATACCAAACCCTCACCTGATTAGGGCCTTGCTAGAATTTTGGGACCCTGTGAGGATGGTCTTCAAATTCATGGATTTCGACTTGGCGCCAACGATTGAAGAGATAAGTGGTTTCATCGACATGCCATACCATGAATGTGAAATGATGGTACCATATAAGCCATCATCGAGGGAGTTTTTTAAAAGTTCGGGAATGAAGTCAAATCCAACCTTGCCTTCTTTAGACCTTGGGTGGATTCATTTTGACTTTCTATATTCACGCTTTGGCCGAGAGGATAGTTATTACTCTTTTAGTGATAAGTTTGAGTGCTTCGTCTAGAAATGGGAAACATATCGTCTAAATGCCTTTGCCATTGCCCTATTAGGATCCCTAGTTTTTTCCTAAAATAAGGGGGAGGATCGACACACGTTTGGGTTATGTGGTCCGAGATTTAGTTCAAAGAGAGGGCGAACCTAGGAAAACTATAGTGCCCATGATCCTGACAGAAATAATGAGGAGTCTGTCAGCATGCGTCAACGGTAGAATATTTTTCGAGGGATGCAACCTTTTGCTGCAATTATGGGCTATTGAACACTTCTACCTACGATCGGACGCGGTAGACATCTTTCTTGGTTATGGAAACAAAATTAATAATCATCCAAGAAGAATGGTAGCTTTCACCACCCATGTAGGATTCGTAGACTGGCAGATATTTTTGATAGGGCTTCAGAGCTTCCGCATCCAATGGAAGCTCCATTGGTCGTCCACCCCTCTTGTAATAGTAAGAGGCAATGACTAATACTTCATTGAGCTTATTGTCTTAAAGGGCATTCAACGATACGCTCCCCTTCGAGTACTCCGTCAATTTGGATGAACTTAAGTAATACCACTCCGGTCTGACATGGAGCAATTTAAGTATGAATTTGGATTAGATAAAGCACAAGTCCACAACATACTTCGAAGATAGGAGCGGGTGTTGACCATTCTTGTCGGTGCACGACAGACCTTATGCACACGTGAGTATTACATAGGGATCCTAAAAGAGGTTAAAGACAAAGAATTGAGTAGGGAAGGATTCTATGGGCTCACTGATGAAAGGAAAAACATATGGGCACGCAATGTGTTGAAGATCGGACATGAAGTCATTTCCTATACAAGAAGTCAATTGGCGCCAAGCTCTTGGAACCAATATCTTCAAGATTTCAGAATGTAGGATGACTTTCCCATTGTTACCCTATTTTCCTTAGTTTATTTCAGTTTTTATTTTTCAATTATAATGTATTGCTCGAATTTTACAATAAATAAAGTTTGTTTATTTCCTCTAATCTAAACTCCAAATTGTCAATTAAGGCTTGAATTAATTGTTGTGCATCACTTATGTGTCGTCTTAGGCCTATCTTTGGCTTAACGAGGCTCCTTGTATTTAAGGCGTTTATCTTAAAACATTGTGCTTGTTATCTCAGTCTATGCAACACTCTAACTTGGGTTTCTTTTGCTTTTACTTTTGTTTTTACCCTTCCCCAATGGTTGATCTATAGACCATGGTTTACCACACATGATCAATGGGTGCTACTCTTCCTTCTCTTCCAACTGAGAATCGCAAAGGAAAGAGGAAAGTGACTAATGAGAAGGTTATGGCTAAGACTATTGAATAGAAACATCCTTTAAACGAGTTGGTCTCAAGCCTGGAATAGAAAATATAGAAGTTAGAAAAAGAGGTGTCATATATGCGCGAATGGGCTAAGCTGTTTCTCTCTGTCAATCCCGCCTTGGAGACAAACATGAATAAGTCGCATGTCACAAGTTAAGCCACTCTCCAAGATAATCCTCCACCCACTCACCCTATTTCTCATCCTCTACCAACTTACTCTGCTTCTCATCCTCAAAACCAACTAAGCTCCATTCATATGCCTCCAGTGAATACCCAATTTCCAAATTACCAATATCCTCCCAAACATCATACTTATGCTTCCAAACCTCCATATCTCACTCCGCGCCAGCAGAATTCCATCATACAGGCTTCTCAATATTAAATGCCTCTACACCAAGTTTCTTGGTATCGTGCACCGCTTGTACCATTTCAAATTCCTCCATATCAAAAGCCTCCATCCCAAAGGCCTTATCTACCATATCAACAACCAACATATCCTATCCACAATGTCAAAACCTTCACTCAACCCCATATTCGTAAAATCCTATTCAATGTTGAGAAGAAACCCATTAAAGTTTACGCTTTTTTAGATGAATCCTTTGACCAACTCTATAAAAGGCTTAAAGTGGTTGGCTATGTGACAGTTATCCCTGCCAAGAATCCAGATACTCAATCCAAGGGGTATGACCCAAATGAGATTTGTGACTATCATTCAGGGATGAAGGGACATACTATTGAAACATGTCGTGCTCTATGAGGCAAGATTCAACAACTGAATAAGGCTAAAGGCATACACTAGACAAACCTTGTGCCAATAAAGCCCTAACAATAAACATGTCGAAGCTCATTTGAAGCAGTTTCCAAAAAGAGGCTTGCACCGTTTAAGTTTTTGTTCAGGTACCCATAGTAGCATTGGGCAATAAAGTTGGTCAGAATCTTTCATTTTCAGTATTGGTTAAGAATGCTTTGTCTTATGCTCTCTGTATTTGGAACTACGTCAGACCTGATTCCCGTTTAAGAGGGTATACGTAGGCTCTCCTATGGAGTTCGGTCTTATCATAATAAAAATTCCATTTTCCCTTTTGACTATGTAACTGGGCAGAATTTTTGAGAGCATCTCAAAAATTCCATCAGAAGGACATTTTCTTACAAGTGAGGATACTGGGGCAATTTTTTTTGAGAGGAAGTAAAAAATTCCTTCAAAAGTATTTCTTCTCGCAAATCAGTAACTAGGGTAGAATTTTTTAGAGGGTTTCAAAAATTACTTCAAAAACATATTTTCACGCAAATCAAGACTGGGGCAGAATTTTTGAGAGGATCTCAAAAATTCATATCATTAAGCTACAATCTACAATAAAAATCAGAATAGCAGAAGTTCTACACTAAGGCAGAAAATTTTGAGAGGGACCTCAAAATCTTTTGACAACACTTCAAAGGACATTCAAGTAGACGCCAAAGGAGCATACTGTGCCAAATTAGGGATACAGATCAACCTCCTCCTTAAACTAACTATTTTTCTTTGAATGCAGAAACGACAGGTACATTTATAAAGAGCAACTTCAACAATGCTTGAAGGATCAACATACCACCATTTTGAGCCTGACAAATCGCTAATCAATGACATCCCATCCTTCCAACAAGGAAAAGATCAAGCTACATTACTTTGATCCTAAATCACCAGTTAAATGGCACACTGTTCTTCCGGACAGAGGGTCAAGCTACAATACTCCGAACTCAAAATTCATCGACAAATGACACTCGACCCTTCCAACAAGGCGAAGGTCCAAGATACTTTATGCCCTCAATAAACTATTATACATGTGCCCAAGAATTGCATTATTGCATGTGCTCAAATTGCATTGTGCCCAAAGATTGCACGTGCCCGATATTGCATTGTGCTCGATATTGCATTATGCTCGAGATTACATTGTGCCCGAGAATTGCATTGTACCCGAGATTGCATTGTGCCTGATATTGCATGTGCCCGAGAAATTGCATTATTGCATGTGCTTGAATTGCATTTTGCCCGAAGATTGCATGTGTCCGATATTGTATTGTGCCTGATATTGCATTGTGCCCAAAATTGCATTGTTCCCGAAGATTGCATGTGCCCGAATTGTATTTTTCCCAAAGATTGCATGTGCCCGAATTGCATTGTGCCCGAAGACTACATGAACCCAAGACGCATTTTGCCCGAGAACTGTGTGTGCGCGAATACATCTGTACAGAGTCACTACTAAATCAAGCCAGAAGATGCTCGAATTACATTAAAACAGATACACTCTCTTTACTGATTACTTATGTTCCAAAGACGTCATGGTATAAAGGCATCTTTCATGGCCTACGGACATCATATCATGATCTAAGGATTTAATTTCTGTTTATCATGATCCAAAGATGTCATAGTCTAAAGGCATCATTTTCATGGCCTGCAGACAATATTTGCATGACCTGAGGATATAAATTTTGCGTATCATGACCCTAGACATCATAGCCTAAGACATCATTTTCATAGTCTTAAGGCAAATTCATGGTCGATATGGGATATTGCATCATGTTTACATTTACCGTTTATTTGATATATCTTTTCTAATAATTTTATTAAGTCATATTACAAGCTATAGATTTGCAGATTATAGATAAGATCAATTGCCTTCTGAGATACTATTTCCATGCTTACATGTCTATCACAACAAAGGCACTACCAAACTCTTTGCTACTTGTATCACCGTTTTTAATTTAATCCTTGGCTACTCATATTACATCGTCTTCATTGGATCCTTCGCTCTTAAATCGGAAATCTCTCTGCCATGCCTTTCTTGCTACTCTAATCTTATCCATTCAAGCCGATATCGTTCCCATTCGATTATCATACCGCTCTTTCATTCTTTAGGAGCTTTGTTTGCTTCTGAATCCAGAACTACATACGACCTAATTCTCGTATAACCAGAGATATATAGGCGGCTTAATACCAAAGTCTCGATCGTACCCTTTTTTAACTCTATATTGTTTCAACTGATCCCACTAACATCTCTCGTCGATCGAACAAAATTGGCTACTAAGTCAACGTTGGTTGCCCGACAATTCATCCTTCATTTCCAAGCAACAAAGGGGCAGCTGTTTACACCCAATTTTGATCGACCTTTAACCCATTTTGGGAATGCTATTCGATTAAATACGTATTTTCAAAACATATCTTGATTTTAATTTTTTAATCGATTTTGTCTAAAATTATGAATTATTATAGTATTTTTTATTATTAAATCATTATAGTTGAACTCGAAGCAATCATTTTACTCAGAGGTTTTAAAATTTAGTGATTTTTATAAATAAAAAATATTTTAATATTTGTAGTATTTTAATTGAATAGCATTTCTTTAAATTTCCTCTAAATCATTTAAATTGTAGCCTATTTTATTCTTATTCTTTCAATTCTAGCCTAATCAATGTCAATTTTATTTCATTAATAACCATCCTTTCATTGCAATTCTAGCCAGTTTTATTTCAATTTTGGCTAGTCCAAATCCTCAAGCCAATCTGATTTTAAGATTTTATCTTTTAATCTCGACCGTCCTCACTCCAAGATCGGATCTTAGCCCTTCATCTCTTTTAAATCAATGGTACAGATTTATTAAGCTTTATTTACCTATTTACACCTAAAAGACTCCTAAACTTAAAACTCGTTCACTATTATCTTCCTCCCTTCTCTCTCTAGCGCCGCTCCCCCTCCATTCTTCTCTCCAGATCGCCGCCTCCTGCGAGACGAGCAGCAGTTGGTGAGAATTGAGAAGGGTCGGTGTTGCCTCTCTCTCCTCCAATCTCTTTCCCCTCATCATTCTGCTCTCTTCTCCCCTTACCTCTCCTTTCTTTTCTCCTCCTTTCTTCAAACCGACGGAGAACATCTCCGACTAGGCGACCTCCGATCAGTGAGCAAGCGAGGCCTCGTGTCTCCTCTCCTCTCTTCTCCGATGTGAATCAACAGTAGCTTTGACGAGAGCTCCTCAGCGAGTAGCGACGACAACCAGCAACGAGCAGCGAGCTCGGCAAGTTCAAGGGATCGATTAAAGACGGATCTAAACAGATCCGTCCTCGGTTAATATTGATTTCGGTATATTCTCCTCAAATTTTGTTTCCCAACAGTAATATTGCTAAATTGTGGCAACTAGGAAATCCTATTATAATTAATACATATCCCTATGATTTATGCACACATAACATTGGTAAGTGTATTATTGACCATTTTTCCAATATAGTCCTTCTCTTCGGTATATCTTTAATTAATATAGTCTCTTTAATTGATTTCTCTACCTTAATTATAATGTGTACTGATGTTTACTTGTCTATTTTAGGTAAAGCCATCCGATTAAGGTATATAATTTTGCTAATTGTATTTCTTAATTAAGGAAATAAAATTTTTAGAATTGCTCTTAATTTATGGGTTTTCCTTATTGTTATGCCCTTCCCACTATACAAAAAAACCATTTCCCCTATTTATTTACTCACGGTCTACACACGGTAAAACACACTGACTAGGCTTGAACACTTTAACAATTAGAAAAAGGTTCTCCACTCGTAAATTAAAGAAGTTTCTTGCATATTGGGAGTGTTCTCTCTTTGCTGCGTTGCTATTTTGGATTGAAAACCTAGTTAAATACTTCATTGCTGATCATTATATTCTGCATAATCGGTTAGCTCTCCTTTATTGGTTTAAATTTCCTCTTGCATCATCTATTTTGAATATTGTTGTATGTTTGAATGAATAAAAGAAAGCGTACGGGCCAGTCTTCTTCTCCTCTTGATATGTGATGTTATGTTTCCATAATTGTTTGAGTTTTATGTGCATGACTCTGCCTATGTGCTATGTATTTATGTATAGATATTGTGTGGTCTCTGGATTGTTTTGATTGTCTAGCATGTTCTTCAAGAAAGGTTCGGATGTTTCGAAGAGTTTCCATGGGTGGGAATATTTAGCAAAGCTTTGTTTATTCAAATTTATAATTTTGTGTCGGCTTGTAAAAATTTGAATAAACTTTAACAATCTGCTATATATATGACTTGGGGGATCGCTTAAGGGGGGAGTGTTTACGTGCTAACTATTTCTTTAGCTTTATTTAATTATATGTGTGTTTGCTATAAATAATATGCCTAGATGCGAGCATGTCAGAATTTTTTAAATAATCCACCTAAAATCAACTCTTTGGTTACGTATAACTTGTGTTATCTTAAAACCGACTAATTTGTAATAAACAACCTTTAAGTATGTTGCACTATCTGATTTTTTAAGTAATTGTTAGATACTTGAATTAATTAGAGTTTTGGATAATCTTTGGTATGTTGGTAATCTAGATCTTAAGCTTTATATGTTAATAACGTTTCGACACACTAATAAATTAAAAGGAGTAAAATCGAAACCTTTCAAGTGTTGATCTGCTCTAATTGTTATGTGTTAAATTAAAGCATGTTCACACCTAGAAATCATGCTCTTAAATAACAATCTGTATCTATGTTGTCTGATTGTACTGTGTGTGTGATATAAATGTATTCTGCCATTTAGAAAGAATACATATAGGATTTTAATAGCCTAATAAATTTCAACTTATTTGTCAGTCAGTTTAATATATGTTAGCATATTAATTTACCTAGAAGTCATCTGTAGGATATGATTAAATATCAATAAAATTTGCCCGCTGATGAATAAATTCAGTTTCACCTTAGTAATTATGCCTAGGATTTAATAGAATTAATATTGATCAGTTTAATAATTCACAGCATGTTCAAAGTAGTAATAAAGTTGTTGTATATTTTCTGCCATTGCTAACAATTCCATGATATAATTTTCTCTACCATTTAAGAATAAAATTAAATTCATTTCCCTGCATGCTATAATCTGCCCCCACTAAGATAAAATGAAATTAAATCAATTATGCTTTAATATTCTAGTTGTAATATGATTGTTTTGAAACTACCCCAAAATAATTAATTTTCTGCATCGTAATTAACTATTTTGCCACTTAAAATCAGCTACTGATTAATCTCTGCATCTATTAAACTGACTACCCCTTAAAATAAATTTCACATAACAGTCTAATCTGCTACTGCATTAATATGCCATTTTCTGCATAATTTGTCACTTTAAATTTACTATCCTAATAAAATTCTGCCCGAAATATTTTAGTTTCTGCATTATGAATAATTGTCTTGCCACTTTTAATCAACTAATAAATAAATATTTCTTGCATGCTTTATTAATAAATCAAATAAATTATGCATTGTGTCATAACCCTCTGTCCTTGTTAAATTATTTATCACATTATTATGAAGCCTGTTTATGTGTTCATATGCCACACACTTTGCATGCGACCTTTTCACAGTTACTTGTGTTTGCCAGCATGTTTAATAAAATTTAGAGGCTAATATGAGACTTTATGTGCCAAATGCTCGTCCAAATTATTTTTCTTGGTGTTTAAGGGGCCTATTGAGAAGCATATATATTTTATTTTGGTCTAAATCCACCTTAATAGTAGTCCAGTGCCTCTTGGACCTTAAGCGGAGACGCTAGACACCTTTTATAGACGAAATGCATGCGAAAGGTGGGGTAGGGGTAGTTTTGGCCCTACAGAGATGATGGCATTGCCTCTAGCTGTAAATGACAAACATTTGCTTTATCTTTCTCTATATAGAAGCTAAGCGTTGATCCGTAAAGTAGTCAAAGTCTTTCTTCCGTTCTCCCTTTTTATGTTTATAATAATTATAATTATTTGGGGTAGTTTATTAAAAAATAAAATTTGATTATCCTATTTGATTGTGCAATTTCTGTCTCCTCGCTTGTCTTTTATAACTGTTTCATGTTTAATATATATATTTAATATTATGTTATCACCTAATTTTGCATGATTAATTAATTAAATAAATAACTTAAGTGATCTTAATTGTTTAATATTATGTTATCACCTAGTTTTGCATGCTTAATTAATTAAATAAATAAATATAGTGATCTTGATTGTTTAATGTTAATAATCACTTAGCAAACATGTTTTAAATAACCAAATAATGAAGTGACCTTAATTGCTACTTGTAACCCCACATAAATTGCATGAGATACGGCGGGACCCATATTTGTGGACCTCGAGGGATGCCTAACACCTTCCCCTCGAGGTAATTTGAACCCTTACCCGATCTCTGGTTCGTTGACCTTAGTTAGATTAGTTAGGTTAGATAGGTGCCCAAACACGCTTTAATTCGTTAGGTGGCGACTCTTCAATCCAACTCAAAAGCCTAAAAGAGTTATTAGGTCGTGCACTCGAAAACCCGTTTTGCGAAAAAACGGGGCACGACAACCCTATCTAATCTTTCAAAGATACAATCATTTCCAACTCTTCCATTCCACCATGTGAAAGGACTACCTTTGAATTGAAACTTTAATAGATCACAACTCTGAATACAAGTCTTAAAATCGTTATGATCAACCTCTTGAACTGCCAATCCTCCAATCTTTTCATCTGCATTCAAGACTACATTAAAATCTCCACCAATTAATCAAGGACTATCAATAGTTTCTTCCATCTGATATATATCCTCCCAGAGCATTAATTTATCCTCACTAGTTCATTTAGCATAGACTAATGTAACATGAAACCTATGAGGTTGTTGCAGCTCTTTTAAACAAAGTGTCAACTGTTGTTCTGTATCCCTTACCACAACAACATCAAAATCTGAATTAATAAACACCCAAATCTTTCCATTGCAATTTTCTTTCAGCAATGGCATCCTCAACCTCCTTCTATATTTGTTGATCTGTCTAAAATGTTGAAATGGTTCCACCAAGCCAATAAAAGAAAATTTATGAAAGTTATGCAACATTTGCACTATATGGAAAGCTTGTTAGGACTTTACATACCTAATGTTCCATATTACAACTTTTATAGAGTAATACTTGGATTTATTTCTCTTTGGCTACTTCCTGATGGGTTGATTAGCATCTCCAATTTCTTGCTTCTTCCCTTTTCTTACGAATTGAATCAATTTTGGAGACAAATCTGCCTCAAAAGGCAAATTATTTTGAATTTCCTCAGAAGGATCAACTTCTGTAACTCAAAAAACTTCATTATCTTCTATTCTGCCAACCTCCTCTTGTTCAATATTGTGCATAGTAATATCATGCAACATCCTATGAGGGGATACCACTTAAATTGCATCTACTTAGTTATGAATAATAGTTATTGCCTATTCAGAATCAGTTGTCGCCCCTTGATTACCATTAAAAATTACTACAGCTTTGCTATAATCACATTGGTTATCAAAATTATCATCCTCATTACTTTTATCAACCATATTTGCATCCATTACTATGTCAACATCACCCATCTCTGCATCAGTTACTGTTGCCATACGTATATCTTCACCAATACAAAGATTAGATTCTTTACTTGCATCACTCTTCTTTGCATCATGTACTGTCACATTTTCCATGCTTAAATTTAATTCTTTCTCTTTTTCAATATTAACATACATCTGTTGTAACTGATCACCTATATTTTGTTTTGCAAATGTATCAATTGTAACCCTTTCAACCATGCTTTGTGCTTGGTTATTTGGAGAGGTTCCAAAAGACTAACGAACCCATTCTCGAGTTGAAGCTTCTAGTTGACCCTATAGTGATCCCTGATGACCTCTTTGTTGTATGCTATTTTTAATACATGGATTAGGACCCTTAGTTTCTGAAAAGGATGCATTATTAAATGCTTCTTTATCTGCTAAGTTTTCCTCGGTCAGTGTTGTGAATCTATTGTCTTTCACAATATTCCATGAACCTGGGTTTCCCACTACTCTACCACTAGACAGGATTCTAGCCTTACCTTTTCAAAAAAGGTGGACCCACGATCGCTCGGGCTCTATCTTACACTCCCTATCTTGATGTTTTTTCTTTTCAACACTATTCTCTGCACTTTTCTATTGATTAGATTCACCCTCATATTTATTAAGATTTCTTCACTCATGATTTTCATGCCCTTGCATCTTACATTCATAACAATTCTTCGGTATATAGTCATATCGAATATGCACCTCTTCTGATCTCACTTCCCCTTATCCTTCATCAACAATATCCATCATCACAACCTTAGGGAGATTACTCTTTAGATCAACTTGAACTTTAACACTTGCACAACTTGTTCTAGTTATATTAAGAGTTGCTAGATCGAGCTGAACGAGTTCCCATATAGCAGAAGCCAGTGAGTATAAGCATTCTTTGACAAAGTATATAGGTAATAGGTTTGGAAAAGAGATCCAAGCTAGTGCCTTTTTGGTCTCCTCATTAATTTGAAATCTTGCATCATATATTAGTGTGCACATACGGTATGAATACCCATCCTTACAGCCAATGTAATACGTCCCTTTAGATATCAGATTAATGAAATCGACTTGCTTGGAGAGCCTAATTAGAATATGTTTGTTACGCAGTAGCCCAATTTGACAATCACCTTTAATTTCGCATTGTTTCGGTATATTCAGTCTCAATTCCTCCATATATCATATGTGAATTTGCCAATGACACCATATTGTAGGTTTTTAATTCTATTCATGATGTTCACCTCTTCTTTCGACCATTTAATCCGTGGAACACCATCTACAATCACAACTTGTTTTCGCTGAATAGTTTTTGAGTTTTTAGCCTCATTCACAATCGTACTAATATATGATATTGCTACAAGAAATTTTGTACTAAGATTGGACACATTAGAGTTCAAAGGAGGAAATTCGGTCTTAGACAGATGACCAACCTCTGAAGGAAGCTGGCCGGCGGCCATGGTGGTCATAGGGTAGGTTATTAGGTCCTATTGTGACTTTTATGAAAAGTTGTGACTTTTTTAAGAGTTGCAACTTTTATGTAAAAGTTGTGACTTTTATGAAAGGTTGTGACCTTTCCGAAGGGTTGTAAATTTTCCAAAGAGTTGTGACATTTCCGATAAGGCACAATAAGCATTTGTTCACACTACCCTTTGTTGTATATAAATAGAGGGATTTCCTCTCATTTTAAAACAATGAAAATTCTAAACTTCTTCTTCTTTTAAACAATTAAATATTCGTGTACTTTTCTCCTATTGAGTGGCTCACTGACACCATTGTTTTTGTATCAATACACTGGTGAATAGAATTATTCTATCCTGAAATGATTTATTCTTTTAACCTTCGGGTACTAGAGGGGAATAATTTCCTTATAGGGACACTGTGTATTTCGTGGGCTCGATTTTTCCTTTTTGTTTCATTTTATTGTTACAGATCTTGGTATATTTTTTACTATCATTAATTTATGGTTATGTTATTAATTGTTGATTTTGAGTACATACTTTAAACTTTGTTGTTTATGTTTCTGCAAAGTTATTGTGATAAGTATTTGTTAGTATAGATGAAATAACACAAGTTAATTGAGTATTAAGGCAATTTTTCTCTACTGTAATTGTTGAAGGTAAACAAAAAAAATTTCCTTAAAGATCTATACTACCATTTCTTGAAGACAAAATTCAAATTTGGTATACCATTGTAAGGACATAAAGACCTTAAAAACCTTTTCATACCTTGATGTGTGAAGTGAACTAGGAAAAAAAGACAAGAATTAATAAACTTTTGACATGGCTTCAAGGATGTTGTGTCGGGTGACCTATAAAGGAATATGACTAGACTGGAGCCTCTTTTAATCCCAAAGATATAGATAACTACACAATAAATTAATTGCTCATATTCAATATGAAGTTTGGATAGATTCTAGAGTTTACTATAAGTTGTAAATACTTTTCTTGAAGTAATAGATGTGTTTCTTGACATTGTGATTACAAAAGAAGTGTAATTTCAAATTGAACTTCATCACTCTAGTATGTTGATTCATAATGTCACAACCCAGGGGGTACACCCTAGATGTAACATGGCGTATAGGACCCCATACAAAATACATAACATTCATAACATAAGAAATAAAATATGTGAGATAAAATAATATTTCAAGTCCAAAACATTTTTATAAAAGTAAAGAGGAAGTCTAGACACTTTGTCTCAATAGCCATCTAATACAATAGAATGAAATTGGGCCTAGCCTATACGCCATGTTCAAAAATTAAAAGTAAGACAGAAACTGAAAAGAATCAAAGTTTGTCCTCGAAGCATGAAGACTCACCAAACTCGGAAATAACCAAGTGAACGTCTAGCCACAAAATTGAGAACCTTGAATATCAGACCCTCTATTTGGGGAAAATGTAGGCAAGAGTATGCGTTAGTACAAAACAATGTACCAAGTATGATAGCCATGCATAAAACATTTAAATCATGCTAAAACGGGACATTTCATGACATGCAATTGACCAAGCTAAAACATGATATAAGAAGTTTAGAAAACATACTTCATAAAACATGGTCAACGCAAGCTAACATCTTTAAAACCTTTGAAATCATATGAGATACTTATTGAAGTAACCTTAGTTTATTATTAATGTGGGGAATGAGCCTTAACTGACATAGCGACTATGTGAGCTATAACATGATCCCCAAGTGTCTCCCACACCAAAAAAGGTTACCCTACTTGCCAAGGTAAAACCATTAACTTCTAGCTTAAGTGGATCCACTAGCTAATAGGGATAGGGAGAATTCTACAAGAAACCTGACCTCTACTAACGAGAGAGCTTCCATCTCAATATCCTCTCGGTGCTAAGTATAATTACCACGGAGTAGTCATTTCTACTTGTTCTTATTATCCATGGAAGGCACGTCATCTTGCCAATCCAAGCTAAGTCATGATTCATCCATGGAAAGGTATCATTCATTGACCAATCCAAGCTAAGTTTCATTAGGATAGCTCCTTATATTTGATTCAATGAAGTGAGAAAACCTTTCAACCTTAGAATCCTTATCATGTGAAAAAACCTTTGACAATCATGCTTTAATGTGTTTATGAGAAATCCTTTCCATAACACAACATCAATCATCAACATTGATACTTAACTCTCCAAGCATCCTTAAAACATTCATATAATTCTCATGAAAACATGCTTAATTTCATAATCTCCTCTTTCATAATTCAAAACCCACATCACATCATCATAATTGGAAAATATGGGGATTACATGGGTTCATGGGGGAAGCATCATAAAATCATGGTATTTCAAAAATTCATGCATAAAAGATCATAATTCAATTATTTAAATCAATAAATCAAAGAACTCGTGGTAATTGAAGAAAACCCTAACTCAATTGGGGATTCTACCTTTGAAAATAAGAGATTTTGGGGACTTCATAGTTGAAAGAAATCCATGGATGAAAACTATCATACCTTGAAGCCAATTGCTAATCTTCAATGGAGGAATTGAGACTTGACTTGAAACCCTAGGTTGAATCCTTTTTCTTTAAGTTTTCTAGAGAGAGAAATATTTGAGAGTTATTCTTATTGGTGAGTTTGAGGAGAATGAAGTGAATGACAAAAATTTGGGGTTGGAAACTCTTATATAGAGGTCTTAGACATAGGCAAAACGACATAGTATTAGGCTAGATTAATTAGGAAAAGACCCAACTGCCCCTAAGATTATTTGTCGACTGCAACTCAAGGCCTTCAATTAACGATTCATGGATAGGACGACGGTCCGTCCTGAACGGCTGTCGTTTAGGTTTGGGGGGTCTGGAGCATGGTTTTACCAACGGTCCATTGGTTCAGGCTGTAGGTCGAACCATTTAAACCCATTTTTGGGGAGCCATCAATGGACCACACCTACGGTCCGTGGTCCCATCCACGAGCCAAGGGTGGCCTCCGTTGGTTGTCTCCTACAGCTTCTGAAAAATGCAGTCTTACCTTCTTTTGGATTCGGGGTATTACAATATTTCCCCCTTGGGATCATTCTTCCTCAAATGAATAACTAGACATCACTTAGAGGAAAAAGACTCTAAACTAGCAACCCATCATGCTTGTAACTTCATAAAAATGCGCACAACCGAGGAGGAATATAGACTCCAAGCTAAGACATACTTAAAACATCACAAGAAAGATGGAAACTAGCATCCCAACATGAATGCAAATCTCATAAATGCATATATCCAAGGAGGAAACCTCAACTCCAAGCTAATCATACTCATATCTTCATATCATGAAATTCATGTGCAACTCATACTCAAATACACATATCTGAGGAGGAAATATCAACTCTAAGCTAAAGCGTGTTCAAAATATCATATCATGAAGTCTATGTGCAATTCATACTCATATGCACATAAACATGTAGAAATTAATCAGATTGACTCATTTTCTCAAAACTTAAGCTTTTCATGAACATGCACAAATAAGGAAATCATGGGAATATCTAAAACAGATGACACCAACATTGTAAACCAAGAGGAACTCAATACCTCAATCTAGAGTAGGAGTAGAAGGAAAACGATGAGGATATCGGAACATCATATCGGCCTCGGCCTCACAAGTAGTACCCTCAACTAAATGATTCCTCCATAACACTTTCACAGAAGCAACTTCCTTGTTCCTCAATTTGTTGACTTGCTAGTCTAAAATCTCAACCAAAATCCTTCATAAGAAAGATTTTCTTTAACTCCCAAACCTTCTAAGGGAAATATGGATGTCAGATCTCCAACACATTTCTTTAACATAGAGACATGGAAAACCGGATGCACCGATGCCAACTATTTAGGAAAATCTAGTTCATATGTAACTTTACCAACACGCCTCAAAATATGATATGTGCCTACATATCGGGGACTAAGCTTCCTCTTCTTACAAAATCTCATTATACCCTTCATAGGTGAATTTTCAAGTAAACCCAATCATGAACATTAAACTTAATATCTCTTTTTCCAACATCGATATATGACTTTTGTCGACTTTGAGTCATTCTCAACCTTTCTCTAATAAGATGAACCTTCTCTATAGCCTTATATACTAATTCAGGACCTATTAGGGCTACTTCACCCACCTCAAACCAACCTATAGGTGATCTACACCTCCTACCATATAAAGCCTCAAAAAGAGCCATACCAATACTTGAGTGCTAGCCATTATTATAAGCAAATTCAATCAATGGAATATGGTCATCCCAATTGCCCTTAAAATCAATCACACAAGCTCTTAACATGTCTTCTAAAGTTTGGATAGTATGCTCCGCTTGCCCATCGGTTTGGGGATGAAAGGCCGTACTAAGCTTAACACGAGTACCAAGATTGACGCAATTCAAATTGCCACAAGACCTTTCACTCATAGCCAAGTTTGGGAACTTCAATGTATTGAAGAATTGTTCACAAAGATGGAGGTTCTTGAGCTTGTATTAATGGCAAAGAGAGGTTCACATGCATGGAAGATCACTTGGGGAAGTGAACGGAAGAAAGTGGACAACACTGCCATTTTTGGCGAGTAAGAGCTGTTCGGCGCATCGCCCAAGGGCTTAGACGATGACCCTAGCTCGCCTAAAGTTTCAGAACGTGGCTGAAAGCAAGAACTATCACCGAACTAAAAGGCGAATCATCGATTCACTAGGCGAGACCGACTTAGCTCGCCTATTGACAATTTTGGGTCACTTTTGGGCCTTTTTACCTAAAACTACAAATATCTAGTTTGGGTTCATTTTAGAGGAGACTATTTTGAATATTGAATATTTAAAACTCATGTATGAGTGTTGAGAGCTTGGTAAAGCTTTTGCTTGATCTTTGCTTATAAACGAGGGTTTCTTAGTAAATTCGATTCCCTTGAGGTCTTCGTAAGAGTTAGGTGTTATTTTAGGATTAACGGATTAAGGTCATTGGGTTCAATATACCCTTTGGTCCCTTTATGTTTCCTCTTTGTATGTCTGTCTATCTATCTTTACTTTTCGTATTTGATTTCTGCATTTTAGTTGTGATTCCCTTTTGAGAATTACATCATTTGGTATCAGAGCCAAGTTTAGATTCGTCCTAACGATTCTAGTCTTGGGTTTGTTGCTACAAAAAAAAAGGTGTTCAAAATCGTTTTTGAAGAAAACCCCAAAATTGCTTTTGTGATTTGTGTCTTGTTTGAAATTTCTAAGGTTGTATTAGTGTTCCCAAACCTTATTTCAGTCTAGTTCTGAGATTTGAAGGAGTTTGGTTCACTATTGAAGAATTCACCATTGAAGGTTGAAGAAGCTTGAAGACGGTCTAAGTGGGTTTTGAAATCTGTAGATTTCGGTAAGGTGTTGAGAGTTAAAAAGTATTGGGTGTTGTTCCTTATATCAAGGAGAGCTTGTATCTCAATTTTTGTAAAATTCCAAGATAAAAATCTTGAGGGTTAATTTTTGGGTCTTCATCTTGTTCTTGAAGAATATTCAAATCTTAAAAAAGGAGTATTCAAAAATAAGGAATTTAATCCTAAAAGAAAGGAACAATAAAGTGGATAAGTGTTTGTACAAGAGGGAATTTACCAAAAAGGGTAAAGACTAAAGGGAAAAGTGCAAGGGGACCACATGAGCACAAATTTAGAGGTCTTCAAGAGCAGGTGCTGGAACTTTCAGCGAGCTCGATTTTGCTTGCCAAGTCCATTTGGCGCCTCGTCTATTGGGCAGGTTGGTCGTCGAATTGACCCATAGACACTATAACTTTCGATGAGCTAAGCCTTATTCACCAAGTCCATTCGGCGCTCCACCAAACTACCTCCCCAATCGTCGAGTTTCCTTGGCAGACTGTCAAGTTTGGCGATCCCATCTTCAAGTTGGCAAGCTGAACTTCACTTTTGGTGAAGAAAATATGTCATTTGGCGATCGAAAACTAGTTTATGCTCCTAATCTTAGGTTCTAATTCCTTAGTTTCTTTTGTTTTATTCTAATTCATTCACAAGATTCCTAAATTGATTTTCAACTTGTAATTGCTCTACTTGTTGATCATTGGTTCTTGAATTCACTTCTTTGTTAGTGCCATTTATTTTCATGCTTTTATTCATTTTACTTTGTAGTTAACTTCTTGATTCAAGTTCATTTTACTTTAATCGAGTTGCCCTTTTTTTTCTTAAAACATGAATCCATTCCGGCCAAGAGTAGAATTTGACACTTTGTGATCAACCGAGTATAAACAATATTCAACCTTGGCCGCGCCAATTTGACAGACAATCAAAGGTATGTAAACACGAGTGATTTTGAGTTCATATTTTACTAACACTAACATTGTTTGTTGTTTTGTTGAGTTGTCTTAATATTAGGTACAATGGCAACCAGAAGTAAAACCCGCCCACCTAAGGGGAAGGTTACTTTGGAATCTATCATGGGGGTGATTACTAATGTGAGTCGGATAATGGGGAGGCTGGAAGGAAGAATGACCGACTTGCAAAATATTTTGTCCATAATGGTATATGGGGGAAACAATGTGGATGATCAATTTAATCCTACTATCACCCCCAAAACTGCCTATCAAGTGTTCAACTCAACACCGATCAATCACGATGAAAGTTGTGAAGGGAAAACCCCGAAAGGTGTTGAAGATGAGGAATAAGACCCATGTAAGGGTAGAAGAGTTGTAGTGTCCGATTGTTTGATGAGGAAGTCCACAAGGGATGAGGCTTGGCCCAAAGAAGGAGAGTTCACCATACCAACGTATATGGTAAGGCGAACTATGACTAGCAAGACCATAGGTAACCAAATTCAAAGAAAGAATATTTTCCATTCCAAGTGCCTCATCCAGGGTAATGTATGTTCCTTGATCATTGATAGTGAAAGTTGTGTCAACATTTCTAGCACCGCTTTGGTGGATTTCTTGAAGCTTCCTACCACTAAGCTTTCTAAGCCTTGCAAACTTCAATGGTTGAGTGAGTGTGAGGAATTGAGGGTGCATAAACAAGTCTTAATCAATTTCCAAATTAGGAAATACTAAGATGCGGTCCTATGTGCTGTGATCCCAATGCAAGTTTGTCATGTACTACTCGGGAGACCTTGGCAATATAGTCGTTCGATAAAAAATGATAAGAGAACCAACACATATTCACTTGTGTCGAATGGATGTAAGTATGTCCTTCATTCTATTTTACCATCTCAAGTCAAGGAAATGTATCAAAAGATGAGTGTGTTGAGGGATAAAAGGAAGAATGAGGAGGGACATGTAGAGGTCGAATGCCAAGAAGAGGAAGAAAGGATGAAGTTGAAAGAAAAAGCTCAAGTGTTGTTGGCTGAGCATAAAGAGATAAGGGAGGACATGGAGGTCAAAAATTCATTGATCCGTATCACATATAGGGATCATGTGTTGCAAACTAACCTATCTAATTCTTCTCTTCCCTATTATATTTCTTTTCTTTTGCAGAATTCTAATGATGCCCTTTTAATGGGACTGCCAAGTGGAGTGCCCCCTTCCTGGGGTATTGAGCACTAGATTGACTTCGTGCCGAGCTCATAATGGCCAAACAAACCAGCTTATCGAAGTAATCTAGAAGATATCAAAGAGCGATAAAGGAAAGTTAAGAAACTCGTCAATAAGGACTATGTGAGGAAAAGTACAAGTTCGTGCATTGTTCCGGTTCTATTGGTTCCAAGGAAAGATGGAGCATGGTGCATGCGTGTTGATTGTCGGGACACCAACAAAATCTTCGTCAGGTATCATTCTTTTATACCTAGACTAGATGACATGATTGATGAGCTTAATGGGTATTGTGTTTTTTCCAAGATGGTTCTTTTCTATTCATGTATTAAATGTGATGATGCTTCTAATGTGGTATCTTTGTTTGATGAAAATGTTGTTAAGTTGTTTCAGAATCCACTATGGTGTGATGACACCCTTTCCAGAGGTGGAAATCTCCCAAATGTTCTTAAATTGTTTGAGAATCCACTGTGGTGCAATGACATATTTCCTAAAAATGGAAATCTTTTCTGTGAAGATGATAGTACATTTATTGGGAAGGGTAGTGTTAAGATGAAAGGGAATGTCTATGTGTTAACTGCTACTTCATCCATGTGTGTTCCAATGCTTCATATGAGTTGTGATCCTCTAGTATGTAAAGTGGAGGCTAAAGTTGGGAACCCCTTGATTGAAGTGTATTTAGGCAACACTTTCCTTGATTACTTATTTGCATATCATGATGCTCGTGCTATTAAGTGGAGTATTTTTGGGGAAGATAAGAGTGCCAAGCTGACAAAAGAGGTGTACTTGATCCAAGTTCGTGGATTTCCGTTCCATTTGATCTTGGTAGTGAGCTGGATTGTGGTATTTGTGTGGCGATGCTTAGTCGAGATTGCAGGCATAATGTGGGTGAAATTGTTGATACCTTTCCCTATGATGGAAAGTCTTCCTTGAGGGTTTACAATCCACTGGAGGAGCCTAAATTGTGTATATGGATAGCTTCCTAAACCCTTTTTGTTACTCTTGCTTTGAGCATGATCTTGTCGATTATGCATCTTATGGGGGTAGGAGTTATTTGCCAAGAGAAGGTGAAGTTTGTACCTTCCTCTACTATATCTTTGCATATGATGAGTCCCCTAGTTGTATTAAAGGTGCATTGCATGTGGATTGGGGTATCATTGAGGTCCTTACTTGTTTGTATCATCTAGTCATGTGGACCTTTTATCATTTTAAACCCGGTGAATGTTTATGAGTTTTTGAACTTACGAAGGTACCATATTTGGGGTGGTATTATCCTGTTGACGAGAGGAATAGCCAATGTCCTTGTTCTCCATCTATGGGCTTAATAGCCATGAAAATAGAGAATGTTTGGTTGTTCCTTGAGTTTGAGTCTCCTCGGTTCAATATTTTTAATACTAACCATTATACTAACCATCATGCTATGAGGATATATTTCTTGCTTGTGATCTACATGGTTTTACAAGGTTTGGATTCGAGGACTCAATATTATCTACTTGTATGTGATGATACTCATGCTTGTGTGGGTAGGATATTTTATGTTAGTAGTGGTATCAATATGATAAATAAGAGTTTCTGTGACTCAATTCTATGCAATCCTTTTCCATTTGATCCCGGTGTTGGTTTTAAGTGTGCTGAGTATGGTAGTAACACCGTCTTTCATTCATATGATTCTTACTTGGTGTTATTACTTGATCCTATGTGCTTGAATGAGGTATGTTTGCCAATTTGGGTGGGGAATACTTGTGTACTTGAACCCGCTTATGAATTGGGAATAATTACTTTCTTGAAGTTATCTAGTGCATTGGATGGTGTCTTAATTTGTGTCAACATTACTTATGCCTTTGCACTTAGGTATGAGAGTGTTCATGTGCTACTTGACTTAAAGGGGAAATTATGCTTGTTGAAATGTGGAACCAATGAGGGTCTACATATGTGGTTGCTTAAGTGTATTGGTTCATTTGCTCTACTCCTTTGTCAAATTTTCTTAATTAACCAAGTATTTATTGCTTTGATGGGTTACAAACCCTTCGTTGATAATTTTGATGCTTAGTTATATGTTAAATTTGTGCATCCTTGGCCTAGTGATAAAATAGTTATTGCTAACGCTAACCCTCAGTCCATGAGGATCTTGTTATTGTTTGGTTCCCCTATGGTTTTGCAAGGTTTTGATTCGAGGATGAATCCTTTTCAAGAAGGCGAGAATGATGTAATTCAGATTGCCTCAAGACCTTTCACCCATAGCCAAGTTTTGGAACTTCAGTGTATTAAAGAATTTTTCACAAGGATGGAGGTTCTTGAACTTGTATTGATGACAAGGAGAGGTTCACATACATGAAAGATAGCTTGGGGAAGTGAATGGAAGAAAGTGGCCAACACTGGTCTTTTTGGCGAGCCAGGACTAGTCAGTGCATCGTCCAAGGGCTTAGGTGATGAACCTAGCTCACCCAAAGTTCCAGAACCTGGCTAGGAGCAGAATGCATCGCCGACCAATGGGCGGATCACCAAGTGCATTAGGCAAGCCCAACTTGGCTCGCCCTTTGGTCATTCCGGGTCACTTTTGGGACCATTTTGTATTAAGTTCCTAAAACTATAAATAGGTAGTTTGGGTTCATTTTAGACTTAGACTATTTTGAATATTGAATATTGAAAACTCATGTATGAGTGTTGAGAGTTTGGTAAAGCTTTTGGTTGATCTTTGCTTGGAAATGAGGGTTGCTTGGTGAATTTGATTCCTTTGAGGTCTTCGTAAGAGTTAGGTGCTATTGTAGGAGTAATAGATTGAGGTCATTGGATTTAATATACCCTTTGGTTGCTTTTTGTTTCCTGTTTGTGTGTCTATCTATCTATCTTTACTTTCTGTATTAGATTTCCATATTTTAGTTGTGATTCCTTTTTGAGAATTACATCAAACATCCTTTTGGAAATATTTCCAAAACTGTGAAGTGAATTCAGTGCCTCTATCGGAGATAATGGACAAGGGTGCTCCATGAAACCTTACCATTTCTCTCAAATACAACTTACCATAATCCTCTGTCGAATAAGAAACCTTGACGGGAATGAAATGAGCTGATTTTTTCATTCGGTTTACTATAACCCAAATCGAGTCATGTTGTCACCGAGTATGTGGCAACCCTACTATGAAGTCCATATTCAAATCTTCCTACTTCCAAGTAGGAATACTAATGTCTTGGGACAAACCTCCTGGTTTCTGATGCTCAACTTTCACTTGTTGGCAATTAGGACATTTAGTCACAAATTCCGCAATATCCTTCTTCATCCCATTCCACCAATAGATCTCCCACAAATCACGGTACATCTTGGTGGCTCTAGGTTGAATGGACTATCGAGAACTATGGGCCTATAACAAGATCTGTTCTCTCAAGTCGTAAATATTAGGAACACATAAACGACATTGATATATAAGTACTCCATCTCCCCCTTGGGAGAAAGCCTCTATGGACTGTTTAAGCACCGCTTCTTTCAATTCAACCAATATTGGGTCAAGACCTTACTTGGCTTTCACATTTGTCACAAAAGACGATTCTGAATCACTGTGAACCATAACACCACCCTTGGTATAATCCACTAACTAAACTCCCAACCGAACCAATCTATGAACATCTTAAACCAACTCTTTCTTTTCCTCTTCAATATAAGCAACACTACCTACAGATAACCGAATAAAAGCATCCGCCACCACATTCGCCTTACTAGGGTGATAGAGAACACTCATATCATAATCCTTTAATAACTCAAGCCACCTTCTTTGGCGAAGATTCAAATCCTTTTGGTTAAACACATATTACAAGCTCGTATGGTCAGTGAATACATCAACATAAACACCATACAAATAATGCCTCCAAATCTTTAAGGCAAAAACAACCGCCGCTAATTCAAGGTCATGGGCATGATAATTCTTCTCATGAATCTTAAGTTGCCTTGAAGCATAGGCAATAACTTTCCCATTTTGCATAATCACACATTCTAGTTCAATTATAGACACATCATAATAAACCACAAAAACATCTCTTCCTTCCGGTAAAGTCAACACCGAAGCAGAAGTAAGTCTATCCTTTAACTCTTGAAACTTTTCTCACAAGCTTCGGACCATATGAACTTAGCTTTCTTTAGAGTCAATGTTGTCAATAGAGAGGCAATTGAAGAAAACCCCTCAACAAACCTTCTATAGTAACTAGTCAAACCCAAGAAACTTCCAATATCCGAAGGTGATAGAGGTCTAGGCCAACTCTTAACCGCATCTGCTTAATATGATCTTCCTCGACACCCTTACTTGAAACAATATGACCTAGGAAAGCCACAGATCTTCGCCAAAACTCACATTTCCTAAACCTTGCATACGAGTTGTTGTTCCTTAAGGATTTGCAAGACAATCCTCAAAGGATCAATATGTTTATCCTCACTTCTCGAATAAATCAATATATCATCAATGAACACAATTACAAACATATATGTTCATCAAATCCACAAATGCCACCGGAGTATTAGTCAAACCAAAGACATCACCCAAAAACTCATAATGACCATACCGAGTTCGAAAAGACATTTTCAAAATGTCATCTTCCTTCACCCTCAATTGGTGGTAACCCGACCTAAGGTCAATCTTGGAGAAGTAACTTGTCCCTTGAAATTGGTCAAACAAATCATCTATCCTTGGAAGAGGATACTTATTCTTAACCGTAACTAATCATCTATCCTTGGAAGAGGATACTTATTCTTAATCGTAACCTTATTCAATTGCTGATAGTCTATACACGTTCGGAGAGAACCCTCTTTATTTCTAACAAACAAAACTGGAGCACCCCATGGGGATTTACTTGGTCGGATAAAACCCTTATCCAACAAGTCTTTTAATTGCTCTTTCAATTTCTTAAGTTCTACCAGAGCCATTCTATAAGGAGGAATAGAAATAGGTTGCATATATATTTCCCTTTCAGAAGGAATACCAGGTAAATCATCTGGGAACACTTCTGGAAACTTATTAACAATGGAGATCGACTCAAGAGTAGGGGGTTCAGAATCTATATCCCTCACCCTAACTAGATGGTACATGCAACCCTTAGAAATCATCTTTCTATCTTTAAGATAGGAAACAAACTGACCCTTAGGCATAGAATTTCCCCTCTTCTATTCTAGGATAGGCTCATTCGAAAACTAAAACTTGACTACACGGGTTTTACAATCAATAGAAGCATAACATGAATACAGCCAATCCATACCCAAGATAGTATCAAAATATAGCATATCAAGCTCTACCAAATCAACAAGAGGAACTCTAAGGGATAAGGAAACGGGAAACTTTCTATAGACCCTCTTAGCCACAATAGAATCACCAACAGGAGAAGAGACAGAAGAAGGTTCTAACAACACATCTGGGAGAACATCAAACCTCATAGCCACATACGACGTCACGAAAGACAAGGTAGCATCGGGATCAAGTAAAGCATAAACATCAAGTTGGAATATTTTCAACATACCGGTAACCACATCCAGAGAACCCTCTTGTTCACCTCGAGTCTGAAGTGAATAAAATTAGTTTTGCTTAAGAGCATTGGAACCCGAACCACTAGGAGGATCTTGCTTTCCCTCTCTTCCCTTACCCGTAAGCATTGGGAAATCCCTCATCTCATGCCCACTTTTACCACAATTAAAGCAACCATCCGAGCTGGGTAAGCATTTACCCTCGTGCTTCTTCCCACATCTAGCACAAGTAGACCTAAACAATGAAGATCCACTACCATTCCCTCCTTGAGGCTTAGGGTTACACACCCTATCTTTGTTGAACTTAGGAGGAGCATTGGGGAAACTTTGACCGGAAAACCTTTGTCGAAATCTAAGACGATCATGTCCATCGGACCTTACATGAGAGAAATTGTCATCACTGGTTCTTGCCCTCTTTGTCTCCCTAGAATTTTCCTTGAGTTTATCTTCTTCGATCTGTTGGGGATGAACCATGAGTCAAGAGATGTCCATGTCACCAATGAGCATGACGGTATGACATTTTTTAACCACTATTTCTGACACACCCGACACAAACTTACTCATCCTTGCACTAGAATTGGCAACCATTGTAAGGGCATATTTAAATAGTTGTGTGAACTTCAAAGCGTATTCCCTCACACTCATACTTCTTTGACGAAGGTTGATGAACTCAAGAACCTTTTCTTCCCTCATCTCAAGGGGAAAAAACCTATCAAGGAAAGCAACCTTAAGCTTCTCCCAATCAAGAGGACCCGTATCTTCCAGTATCCCTTCTTTCCATTAGTTGTACCATATTTGAGAAACACCCTTAAGTTGGTAGGAGGCCAACTCCACCTTTTCCTCCGGCGTCACTCCCATGATCATCAAAACCTTTTAGACCTTGTCAATGAATTCTTGAGGATCTTCCTCAACCTTAGAACCATAAAACTCCTGAGGGTTCATCCTAGTGAAGTCCCTCACTCTTGCATCTGCCGTACCCATATTTAGGTTCACTGGGACCACAACCTCCCTATTGGCTTGGGCCGTCACAACTTGAGCCAATACTTGAAAAATATCCGTAAACTACGCGTTAGTCACTTGTTCAAGCAAAGGATCGACCAGAGCTTGAGGAGCTTGTGGAGGAGCTTCTTGTTCCTCATTCTCCCTTACATTCCTTCTAGCATACACTCTTTTATTATCCATGTCCTGTAGAGCATTGAGTAAGGATTAGGAGAGATACTTTATAGAGTTAAACTCTATTGCACGACTTTAGAGTAATGAAAGAAGTGGAGTTTCCTAAACATCTTGTAGCCACTCATTCATAAATATTGCTCACTTCAAACTCATGAACGAAACTCTAATAGACGTGACTTATGAGACATCCTAGGACCATTCTAAACCTTGTGCTCTGATTACCAAATTTGTCATGACCCAAAGGTACACCCGAGATGTAATATGGCATATAGGACCTCGAGGAGCCCATACAAGACACTTAGCATTCATAACATAATAAATAGAATATGAGAGATAAAACAATATTTTAAGTCCAAAACATTTTTATAAAATTAAAGCGGAAGTCTAGACACTTTGTCTTAATAGCCATCTAATACAATAGAATGAAATTGGGCCTAGCCCATACATCATGTTCAAAAACCGAAAGTAAGACAAACTGAAAAGAATCAAAGTCTGTCCTCGCAGCATGAGGACTTACCAATCTCAGAAATCAACCAAGCTAACCGCTAGCCATAAAACTGAGAACCCTAAATATCGGACCCTACATTTGGGAAAAATATAGGCAAGAGTATGTGTTAGTACAAAATAATGTATCAAGTATGATAGCCACGCATAAAACATTTAAATCATGCTAAAACGGGACATTTCATGACATACAATTGACCAAGCTAAAACATGATATAAGAAGGTTAGAAAACATACTTCATAAAACATGGTCAACGCAAGCTAACATCTTTAAAACTTTTAAACTCATATGAGATACTTCTTGAAGTAACCTTAGTTCATTATTAATGTGGGGAATGAGCCTTAATCGACATATAGACCATGTGAGCTATAACATGATACCCCGATGTCTTCCACACCGAAAAAGGTTGCCCTACTTGCCAAGGTAGAACCATTAACTTCTATCTTAAGTGGATCCACTAGCTAATCATCCTATGGGGGCACATAGATAAGAGATAAAGAGATTGCTACTAGAAACTCCGCCTCCACTGCCGGGAGAGATTCCATCTCAATATCCTCTCGGTGCGAAGCATAATTCTCATGGAGTAGTGATTTCTTACTTGTTCTTATCATCCATGGAAGCCACGCCATCTTGCCAATCCAAACTAAGTCATAATTCATCCATCGAAAGGTATCATTCATTAACCAATTCAAGCTAAGTTTCATTAGGATAGCTCCTTATCTTTGATTCAATTAGGTGAGAAAACCTTTCAACCTTAGAACCCTTATCATGTGAGAAAACCTTTCACAATCATGCTTTAATGTGTTTATGATAAATCCTTTCAACAACACAACATCAATCATCATCGTTGATACTTGACTCTCTAAGCATCCTTAAAACATTCATATAATTCTCATGAAAACATGCTTAATTTCATAATCTCCTCTTTCATAATTCAAAACCCACATCATATCATCATAATTGAAAAATATTGGGATTACATGGGTTCATGGGGGAATCATCATAAAATCATTATATTTCAACAATTCATGCATAAGAGATCATAATTCAATCATTTAAATCAATAAATCAAAGAACCCATGGTAATTGAAGAAAACCCTAACTCAATTGGGGATTTCTACCTTTGAAAATAGGAGATTTTGGGGACTCCATGGATGAAAGAAATCCATGGATAAAAAACTATCATACCTTGAAGCCAATTGCTAATCTTTGATGGAGAAAGTGAGACTTGACTTGAAATCCTAGGTTGAATCCTTCTTCTTCAAGCTTTCTAGAGAGAGAAATATTTGGAGTTCTGCTTATTGGTGGGTTTGAAGAGAATGAAGTGAATGGACCAATTTGGGGTTGGAAACTCTTATACAGGGGTCTTAGACATAGGCAAAACGAAATAGTATTAGGCTAGATTAATTAGGAAAAGACCCAATTACCTCTAAGATTAACTATTGACTGCAACTCATGACCCTCGATCGACGATCCGTGGACAGGACGACAGTCCATCCTGCATGACCGTCTTTCGTATCAGAGACTTGGGTTTGGGGGGTCTGGACCACGAACCATTGTTCCACCAACGTTCTATTGGTTTGGGTCGTAAGTCCAACCCTTTGAACCCCTTTATGGGGATCCATCCACGGGCCACACCTATGGTGCATTGTCCTATCCAAAGGATGTGGGTGGCCTCCTGCAGCTTCTAAAAAATGTAGGCTTACCTTCTTTTAGATCCGATGTGTTACATTTAAAAAGCATTCAAACAAACTAAATAGTTTTCTGTAATATTTTTTTTCTTTCAAGTATATATGATAAGTTGAATTGTTGTCCAATATGATACACTCTTCCTTTAATATTCCATTTTAATAATTTCTTATGATACATTTAAATGGGGAGGTTAAAAATGATATATGAAAAACAAAGGTAGGGCTGAACTTTCTACACGTTAAAATTAGAATATTTTCTCTTTTTCAGCCTTTTAAAATTTATTTATCCCATTACCAATGATATTTATTTATCAGAAAATTTAATATCACAGGTTGATGTTCATTTGATTCCCAAAAAATATTAAATAGTAACACTTTATGGAAGCAAAATGATAAATTATAAAATTATTAATATTCGTTGCTACGTAATCCTGTATGTAAGATAATATAGTTTTTTTGTAACATCTCGCAAATTGAAATAACTAGGAAAGAGTTAAAAGTTGAGGAAAGAATCATTTTAGGAAAGTATATGAAAATTTGGGAAATTTTGAAGTATGTTAGTTGAGTTTTTGGTCAACTTAAAATGGACATAACTCCTAGCTCAGGATGATTTAGGTGTATTTCAGATATGGATGGAAAAATCTTGAAATAACCTTTCCGACGCCGCTGAGTTTGTGTGATTCTGAGTTTGTATGAGTGAGTTATGCCCTTTGGAAGTTGGGTTGTTTGATTAAGGAAAAGTCTAATCCGGATTTTGGAAGGGTAATGTAGTCTTTTCCTTTCCTAATTATTCTAATTCATTTTTAGGAGTTAATTGGGGTAAAATCAGATTTTAGTCTTTTTAGAAAAGTTGAAGTTTCATGCTAGGGCTTGGAGAAAAGAGAAAAGAGGATAAGGGAGAAGAGAAATCAAGATTCATCAAGATCGTTGAGTTTAGCTTGTGGATTTCATCAAGAGGTGATCCTACGGGGTATGTGAGATCACACAGAGTTGGGTTAGTTCACCCACACACCAACCATGATTTAATTCAGCTAAATTAATTCTTTGAAAGTTTTGAAATTGAGTTCTTGATGAACATTGTTGAAAGTTTCGTTTGAATTTCTTGTGGGTTATGTTGTTGGAGTTTCTTACAATTTGATTCATGTTTTTGGGTGTAATTTTAGTTTGAATCTATCATATATTGAGGGTATAAATTATTCTAAGTGTTTGGGGAAGTAACCATTGAAGTTTAGAGATGAAAAACAGAGAAGAAAAGTTGTCAAACACCTGGGGATAGGGGTGGGTCATCGCGCTAGCCAATGCGCCCCAAAAGGGCCTCTGAATCTTCACCCTTGGGGCACCGCACAGCCAGCGTGCCCCAGACCAGTCTCTTATTTTTGAGGGCTGGTGCCCCGCGCCTCTCAGAGCGCCAGGGCCACCAGTTCTCGCCATTCGTTCCCCCTCTTTTCATACTTGTTCATTAGGAATGTTCCTATGTTTCTTAGTTGATTCCAATACTCTTAGGTACATATAAACATCATGAAATCATCCATTAACATGGGATCATGAACCTTGAGTCCATAATCCAATTCAATGAAAGTTAGGATCAAAGTCAAGAGAAGTTAAAAGTCAAATCTAGAAGTTAAGAAGCAAGTCAAGAGAAATTTATAAAGTTTTTCACAAATGTTTTAGCTTTGTTTTAAGACTTAAGTTTCAAGTTAAGCAAAGAGTAAAGAGTTGAGTTCATTTCTCAAAAAACTATAAGGGAACTAAGTATTCCCAAGAGTTTAAAATGTTTTCACATTTGAACAAGAAAGGGAAACAACGATTTCCATGAGAGATTTTAAGTTAAAGTTTTGAGTAATTATCTCAAACCAAAGAAAGAAGTTTTGATTTTAAATCATATGAGCTAACTATATTTTGGGAGCAATATTGAGCACCGATATTGGGATGTGAGTTCATATTGACTCAAGTCTCCATAAACCATGTAGCTATCATGGGTAGTAAAGGATCATACTTTTTAGATGACTCTTTAAGATGATTTTAGCATAGACTAGTGGATCCACTTAGTAAAGGCGTTCTATATGATGGCAAAGTATAGGACAGTACTGGCAGCGTGGGCAAGATGATGTATCACCACTTAGGCTCATAGAAGTGGTTGTCGATTAGAGAAACTCCTATAGAAACCATATTACTTTATTATATGAGTAAAGTTGAGTTTGTTATTGCATTTTTCTTTAATGAACTAAGTTGTTTTCCACTGTTTTACAAGATTTCTATATATTGCATATGTTTATTGCATTATATTAAGTTAAGTTATTCAAGAGTTGAGTAAAGCCAAGGTAAATGTTCCTTTCAGATCCTTTTCAAGCTTAAGTTGTGTTTAGCATTCCGAATCGCATACTTGTACATTCAATGTACTGATGCTAGTTGGCCTGCATCTTATTATGATGCAGAAGCAGATAACCAGGATCAACAACTAGCGAATCATTGATCCGGTTGAGCACTTAGAGTCTGGTGGTAAGCCTCATTACTTTGCGGGGGATCCCTTTTATTGCTTTCAGTATTTAGTTCATTAGGATGTTATGGGTCTTGTCCCGACATCCATCTCAGTTTTTTGAGGCTTCTTAGATAGACAGTGTCACGCCCCGAGACTACCTCCGAGATGCGACATGGGACCTAGGACCACAAGTGATCTCAAGCTAACCCTACTGGCATAATCATGAGCATACTAAAGATAAGTTGAATAATAAATTGATACGGAAGCTATAGTTATAAATAAAATGAAAAAAAATGGGGAATACCCATATACTATAACTGAGATGAATGAAAATTGATAAGTTTAATACAAAGAAAAAATTAACTCAATACTAAGTTGAATCTAACTATGTCTGAAAATTGCCTCTAACTGACTAGAAAGGATGGGACATGCCCCAGCAAAGTTTAGCAAAACTGAAACTACAGGACTAAAAATACTGAAAAGATAAACATGTCATTGGTCCTCGAAGAATGAGGACTCACCACTGATTCCACTGAACTGGAGACCAAGAATCGATCTAAGCGTGATCTGTATGCTAAGAACCTAAACCTACATCCAGAGAAGATGTAGCACACGTATGCGTTAGTACTTGAAAGGTACTGAGCATGCATGATAGAATAAAACTGAAATAAACATATAACTGAGCGAGCAATAAAGTGAGAGCATAATCTGAACATGATACAAATACTAAGCAAACTGAATGCAATGACAAAATTTATAACATGTTGAAATTGAAATTGACTGTACTTAAATTAGGTCAATGCAATAGAATATGAGTGAACTGTGGGAGCTACTAATAACTGACAATAAAACCACATGAGCTAAATGTGGAGTCCGATATATACACCCCATCGAGAGGACCCAATATACTCGGCCAAAGGTATAGAGGCATGACTGGCGTGGTCACTAACTGATATTGCCCATAGAGGGGACTTACACCTACATGGCTCGTAGTTCTGGGACTATATGGGCACGTTGAACCCTAGTCTAACTCGGTATTATGCTACTCCCAATAGATTAAGTGGTTAACACATTATGACTGAAACATGCAGTCTGAGAATGCAACAATTAATCTGATAATGATGTATCCATAAATCGAAGCATGTATAACTGAATACATTATGACTGAAATAATGAATAGCTCAAAATACTGACATGTAGATACTCATGCTTGAAAACTCCTTAGAAAACAATTCAAAATCATATTATACTATGATCATTGATGACTTGGGAAGTCATACTGCATAAACATTGATGGTATATCTAGATACCATACTGTTCATATATTGATGTCCTACTCGATTGTCATACTAATCATGTTTTAGAAGCTCTTTCTCAAAACTCATCTTAACTTTCTCAAAAACTCAGTTTAAAACTCAAGTGTTGTCTAAAAAAAAGCTTCTCAAGATTTATAACTCAGTTTAAAACTCAAGTGTTGTCTTAAAAAAATCTTCTCAAGATTTATAACTCAAAATAGGGTTTATGCTGAAATATACTGATAATATGGCGTTCAAAACTGGAGCATGTATATATGAATAGCTAAAATATCTGACCTAGCATGTGTAATTCAAGAACTAAAGAAATACATAGCTAGGGTTCTGAAATTCATGCAATAAACTGAGTACAAACATGATAATTTGATTTGGGACATATTTATAAGTAATTCATGATAATCTGTTGAAATTCTAGAAAACCTAGGTCTGTTCATAGTAAGAGAATCAAGAAACTAACTGAGTTCTAGGGACCTAATGAGCAAAAAGGAACCCACTAGTGAAATCCCACATACCTGGTGATGAATTTCACGAAGAACTCCTTCGATTTCACGGCTGGAACAGGAGAAAACTTGATGTGTTCTTGAACTAGGGTTCTTGACCGCTTTCTCCTCTTAGCGTTCTAATTTTTCTAAGTTTTGAAGAATAATCTGACTTAGGTAAGTTCTAGTTATGTTTCTAGGTTTAAACTGACTAAAACCATAATTTAGGGTCTAAACGACGTAGCTTAAGGGTCCAACGAAATAGGAAAAGACCAAAAGACCCTTGACTTAACTATTGTCGGAGTGATCTACGGACGACACCTACGAGCCAAAGGTCAATGTATGGTCTGTAGATTGGGTTCATAGGTCATGTCTTCCTGACAAGGCTTCACTAAAATAAGCATAACTTTTTACTCGGTGGCGTTGGAAAGAGGATTCAATTATCTATCATATCATAGGTCATGGGACACATAATTATTTTTGTGATGGGAGTTATGACCATTTAAAGTTGACCCAATCAACAATTTTCCTCTAACTGGTTGCTGAACCTCACCTACGGTTAGACCTACAGATCGTGGATCGAACGACGGTCCGTTCTGGTCGGCCGTCGTTTGTGTCAGAGGCTGGGTAAAGGGGGCCTTGATCCACGGACCGCTGTTTGACCTACAAATCATGGTTCTGTTCGTGGATCAAGATGTACCCAATTTTTTGAGCTAGGTTTAGGGAGGTGTTGCAGTGGTGAACCATGAACCACTTGCATGGGTCGTGGTCTGACCTACGGTCCTTGGATGGCAACCGTGGGTTGCACTTGCAACTTCTCAAAATTTGCATTTTTGGTTAATTTTGGATATAAGGTGTTACATTATCTCCCCCTTGGGACCATTTGTCCTCGAATGAAAACTAAACTAGCTGAGTATGGAGGGAAGAAGCTGCAATCCCTACCACTAAGTACTAAAAACTAATTTCTGACTGAACTGAGTTCCAATAACATGCAAATACGCTGAAAATGCAAGGCTTAATGAAGGAACAAAATACTAAGACTGAATATGCGCAAGAATGACTGAAAAACATATGAGGAAATATTACCTCAAGCTGGAGTTGAATCAGAAGGAAAGAAGTGAGGGTACTTGGGACTTCATGGTTGCTTCTGCTTCCCAAGTAGCTCCCTCTATGGATTGACTCCTCCACAAAACCTTGACTAAATTGACTTCTTTGTTTCTCAACATTCGAACCTGACGATTAAGGATTTCAACTAGTACCTCTTCATAAGTGAGACTATCCTTCACAGCCACACTTTCTAAAGGTACAATAAATGCTGGATCACCCACACACTTCTTCAATAGCGAAATGTGAAAAACTAGATGCACTGCTACTAATTCAGTTGGCAACACTAACTCATATGCCACTCTACCAATCCTTTTTAAGATCTGGTAAGAGACTACATATATAGGACCGAGCTTTTTTTTGTTGCCTTAGTGATTTCCCTAAGCTTATCTCCCTCGACCTGCTGATTGTTCTGATTATTCATACTTTGAGCCAAAAATTGAATAGCGTTCTAAAAATCTACGTTCAACTCTTCCTGATCTGGGACTAGAGGAACTGTGTTAGCGTTCCTGACAGTAATTCTACGGAGAGGCATGATCACTGAAACATAAAATGTTGAGTTAGAATAGAATTAGATCAGACCTTACGCACGATAAGAGTAACGAGAAAATGAATATTCTTCCTAAATCACTTCGTAGCCTCCTTCTCATTAGATGTGGTGAACTTTACACCCATGAAAGGACTCTACTTAGTGTGGGTTTTCAGACATCCTAGGACATTTAAAGCTAGTGCTCTGATACCAAGTTTGTCACGCCCCGAGACTATCCCCAAGATGCAGACATGGGACCTAGGACCACAAGTGATCCAAAGCTAACCCTACTGGCATAATCATGAGCATACTAAAATAACTTGAATAATAAACTGATGCGGAAGCTATAATCATAAATAAAATGAAAAAATAGGGCATAGCCATATATTATAACTGAGATGAATGAAAATTGATGAGTTAATACAAAGAAAATATTAACACAATACTAAGCTGAATCTAATTATGTATGAAAATAGCCTCTAACTGACTAGAAAGGCTGGGACATGCCCTAGCTAAGTCTAGCAAAACTGAAACTAAAGGACTAAAAATACTGAAAAGATAAGCATATCACTAGTCCTCAAAGAATGAGGACTCACCACTGATTTCGCTGAACTGGAGATCAAGAACCGATCTAAGCGTGATCTGTATGCTGAGAACCTGAACTTACATCACGAGAAGATGTAGCGCACGTATGTGTTAGTACTTGAAATGTACTGACCATGCAGGATAGAATAAAGCTGAAATAAACATATAACTGAAAGCAATAAAGCGAGAGCATAATCTGAACATGATATAGATACTGAATACTGAGATAACTGAATGCAATGACCAAATTTATAACATGTTGAAACTAAATACTGACTGTACTGTAAATGAGGTCAATGCAATAGAATCTGAGTGAATTGTGGGAGCTACTAATAATCGACAATAAAACCACATGAGCTAAATGTGGAGTCCGGTGTATACGCCCCATCGAGAGGACCTAATATACCCGGCCAAAGGTATAGAGGCATGACTGGCATGATCACTAACTGATATTGCCCGCAGAGGTGACTTACACCTATGAGACTCGTAGTTCTGGGACTATATGGTACGCTGAACCCTAGTCCAACTCGGTATTATGCTAATCCCAATAGATTAAGTGGTTAACACATTATGACTGTATATAATGGATAGCTCAAAACTGAATATTCAATCTGAGAATGCAATAATTAATCTGACAATGATGCATTCATAAACTGAGGCTTGTATAACTGAATACATTATGACTGAAATAATGAATAGCTCAAAATACTAACATGTAGATACTCTTACTTGAAAATTCCTTCTTAGAAAACATCTCAAAATCATATTATACTATGATCATTGATGACTTGGGAAGTCACACTGCATAAACATTGATGTTATATCTAGATACCATACTGTTCATACATTGAGACCTACTCGATTGTCATACTAATTATGTTTTAGAAGCTCTTTCTCAAAACTCATCTTAACTTTCTCAAAAACTCAGTTTAAAACTCCAATGTTGTCTTAAAAAAAGTTGCTCGAGATTTATAACTCAAAATAGGGTTTATGCTGAAATATACTGATAATGTGGCGTTCAAAACTGGAGCATGTATATATGAATAACTGAAATATTTGACCTAGCATGTGTAATTCAAGAACAAATGAAATGCATAGTTAGGGTTCTGAAATTCATGCAATAAACTGAGTACAAACATGATAATCTGAGTTGGGACATATTCATAAGTAATTCATGATAACCTGCTGAAATTCTAGAAACCTTAGGTCTATTCATAGTAAGAGAATCAAAAAACTGATTGAGTTCTAGGGACCTAATGGGCAAAATGGAACCCACTAGTGAAATCCCACATACCTAGTGATGAATTCCACGAAAAATCCTTCGATTTCAAAGCTGGAACTGGAGGAAACTTGATGTATTCTTGAACTAGGGTTCTTGACCTCTTTCTCCTCTTAGTGTTTTAATTTTTCTAAGTTTTGAAGAATGATCTGACTTAGGTACGTTCTAGTCATGTTTCTAGGCTTAAACTGACTAAAACCTCATAATTTAGGGTCTAAACGACATATCTTAGGGGTCCAATAAAATAGGAAAAGACCAAAAGACCCCTGACTTAACTGATGTTGGAGTGATCGACGGATGGGACTACAGGCCGTAGGTCAATCTACGATCCGTAGATTGGGATCGTAGGTCAAGTCTACCCGACGGGGCTTCACTAAAATGAGTATAACTTTTTACTCAAAGGTCAAATTTTAGAAAACTCGGTGTCGTTGGAAATAGGATTCAATTATCTATCATATCATTGGTCATGGTACACATAATTCCTTTTGTGTTGGGAGTTATGATCATTTGAAGTTGACCAAATCAATAATTTTTCTTTAACTGGCTGATGACCCTCACCTTCGGTCAGACCTACAGACTATGGATCGAATGATTGTATGTTCTGGTCGGCCATCGTTTGCATCAGAGGCTGGGTAAAGGGGGCCTTGATCCATGGACATAGACCACGGACCACTGTTTGACCTACGGACTATGGGTCTGTTCGTGAGTCGAGACTTAGCCGATTTTCTAAGTTAGGTTTAGGGAGGGGTTGCAGTGGTGAACCACGGACCACTTGCACAGGCCATGGTCTGACCTACGGTTTGTGGATGGCAACCATGGGTTGCACCTGCAACTTCTCAAAATCTACATTTTGGTCTATTTCGGCTACGGGGTGTTACAGACAGTCAATTAGTTCTTTTATCCTTCCTTTTTTATTGGCTTATGTTTAGATTGGAGTTGCCACTTTGGGTAAGTTAAGTGTTTATTTCTAAAACATTATGAGTTTAGTTTGAGACAATTGAGTTATCTTGCATTTGAGTTCTTTTCTTAATGCTTAAAGTCTTCCACTGAGTAAGTAAGCTAGGCCAAGGGTTCGCTTGGGGCCAACAATGGTTCTTGAGTGTCATCCACGTCTGGGGTATAGGCTCAGGGTGTGACAAACTTGGTATCGAGCACATAGATCAAGAGTCTTAGGGAGTCTCTGAAGTCGTGTCTGTAGAGTCCTAGTTATCGGTGTGAAGCTAGCCACATCTATAATTAGAAGGCTGCGGCATTAAGGAACTCCTTCACTTCTTTCATACTCACTTTGTACGATAGAGTGTATCTCTATAAAAGTCTCTTTCTAACTCGTGCTTACGCGTGATCGATTATGAGCTGGCCTATGGTCAAGAGTGCCTTCATGAGGTGTTTCTTTCCTCGTGAGCTAAGAGAAGCAAAGAGATGGTTGCTAATATGAGGAGCAAGATGACTTTATTCGTAGTTGGGTTGACTCGTCTGTCAAGTAAGGAAAGTAAGGCATCCATGCTAATAGGTGACAGGGACATAGCAAGGCTGATGATCCATGTGCAACAAGTTGAAGAGGACAAGTTGAAGGATAGATAAGAGTTTAAGAATAATAGGGCTAAGACATCAGGGAATGAATCCGAGCAGCAAAAGAGTAATGCGAACCGGTCTTCTTTCCATCATAAGCAGAAAGGACCTGCTCCATCATCTGCTAGTGCACCTACACCAAGGAGCAAGTGTAAGTACAATAATCAAATTCTTAGAACTTCAGAGCTAGACTTGCGCATTTGCAAGGTAGTAATGTAGTAAGGCACAAGTGGGTACTAAGACTCCAGCATGTGTTAAGTGTGGTGGGAGCCACTCAAGGGTGTATCGTGATGGCTCCACTAATTGCTTCAAGTGTGGCCAAAATGGTCTTTTTATGAGAGAGTGTCCTAAGAGCAGACAGAGTAATGGTAATAGGGGAAATAGAGCTCAGTCTTCTTCAGTTGCTCCACCAGGTAGAGTTGCATCTAGATGAGCTACTTCAAAGGCAGGCAGAGAAGGAAACCGTCTTTATGATATCACTAGTCACCGAGAGCAAAATGATTCACCAGATGTTGTCACTAGTATGATCCAAGTCTTCAATTTTGATGTTATTCCGAGCAACTTAGTGAACCATTCAGTGTTTCTACACTTGTTGGTGAGTCTATTCTAGTAGAGAGAGTCTATCATGATTGTCCCATTTTCGTCAATCACAAGAGTACCATGGCTTACTTAGTTGAGTTAGACATGGTATATTTTGATGTCATTCTAGGTATGGACTGGCTTCATGTTTGTTATGCATCAATAGATTGTAGAACTGGAGTAGTCAAGCTCCAATTTCCAGTGAACCAGTTACAGAGTTGAAGAGTAGTTTAGCAGTGCCCAAGGGTCGTTTCATTTCGTACCTTTAAGGAAAGAAAGTTAGTTTCTAAGGATTGTGTCTGTCACTTGGTCCGAGTTAATGACTCTAGTGTTGAGATACCTCCCATTCAGTCAGTTCCTATAGTTAAAGAGTTTCCAAAAGTCTTTCCAGATGATCTACACAGAGTCCCTCTTAAGATAGATAGACTTCGGTATAGATGTTCTTCCCGATACTCATCCTATATCTATTCCGCCAAATAGAAGGGCACCAGCAGAGTTGAAAGAGCTTAAAGAACAATTGAAAGATTTGCTAGATAAGGGTTTCATTCAACCAAGTGTCTTACCTTGGGGAGGTCCGGTCTTATTTGTGAGAAAGAAAGATGGTTCCTTTAGGATGTCTATAGATTATCGCCAATTGAACAAGGTTACCATCAAGAATAAGTATCCTCTTCTGAGAATTAATGATAAATTCGATCAGCTTCAGGCTGCTTCTTGTTTTTCGAAAATAGACCTCAGATCTGGCTACTATCGATTGAAAGTAAGGGAATGTCATATTCCCAACACAGCATTCAAGACCAGTTATGGTCACTATGAGTTTTTGGTCATGTCGTTTGGTTTAACTAATGCACTTGTAGCGTTTATGAACCTTATGAATAGAGTTTTCAAACCTTATTTAGATATGTTTGATATCGTTTTCATTGATGACATACTAATTTATTTAAGAATGAAGAAGATTACGCTATCTATCTTAGAATAATTCTTCAGACTTTGAAAGATAAGGAGTTATATGCTAAGTTCTCTAAATGTGAGTTTTGGCTTGAGTTTGTGGCGTTCTAGGGCCACATAGTTTCCGATGATGAAATTAGAGTTGATACCCAAAAGATAGAGGCAGTGCAGGATTGGGTTAGACCCATATCTCCAACTAATATTAGGAGTTTCTTGGCTTTGGCTGGCTATTATAGAAGGTTTGTAGAGGGGTTCTCATCCATTTCGTCTCCTTTCACCAAGTTGACTCAGAAAACAGTGAAGTTTCAATGGTTTGAAGCTTGTGAGAAAAGCTTTCAAAAATTGAAAACGAGGTTGACTAATGCCCCAGTATTGAGATTACCAAAAGGTACACAAGGCTTTATTGTATATTGTGATGCGTCTAGAGTTGGTTTGGATTGTGTACTAATGCAAAATGGCAAAGTTATAGCTCATGCCTCCAGACAGTTGAAGGTTCATGAGAAGAATTACTCAATCCATGACTTAGAGTTTGCTTTTGTAGTTTTACCTTTGAAGATATGGTGTTATTATTTATACGGTGTTCATGTAGATGTATTCACTGATCACAAGAGTCTTCAATATGTGTTCACTCAGAAAGAGCTTATTCTCAGACAAAGAAAGTGGTTAGAATTACTCAAGGATTATGACATGAGTATTTTTTATCACCCAGGTAAGGCTAATGTTGTTGTTGATGCTTTAAGTAGGTTGTCTATGGGTAGCACTGCCCATGTTGAGGAGTAAAAGAAAGAGTTAGCGAAATATGTGCATAGACTTGCACACTTAGGAGTCCGACTAATGGATTCCACAGAAGAAGCAATAGTGGTGATGACTGGGGCTGAACATTCATTAGTGTCAGAAGTGAAAGAAAAGTAAGACCAAGATCCAATTTTGCTTGAATTGAAGGCAAATGTTCATAAGCAAAAAGTATTAGCTTCTGAACAAGGGAGGGATGGAGTATTGAGATATCAAGGTAGGTTGTGTGTACCAATGGTGGATGAACTCTAAGAGAGGATCATGGAGGAAGCTCATAGCTCTAGAAATTCCATTCATCCGGCTTCCACAAAGATGTATCGTGACTTTAGAGAGGTATATTGGTGGAATAGTATGAAGAAGGGCATTGCAGAGTTTGTTGCGCTAAGTGTTCGAATTGCCAACAAGTTAAAGTAGAACATCAAAGGCCCGACGATTTGGCCTAGAATATAGAACTTTCAGAATGGAAGTGGAAGATGATTAATATGGATTTCATCACAGATTTACCAAGGTCTCGCACGCAACATGATTCCATTTGGTTGATTGTTCATAGAATGACAAAATCAGCCCACTTTTTTCCGGTGAAGATTACCCATTCAACAGAAGATTATGCTAAGCTATATATTCCATTTGGTCTCGCAGGCAACATGATTCCATTTGGTTGTTTGTCAATAGAATGACAAAATCAGCCCATTTTTTTCTGGTGAAGATTACCCATTCAGCAGAAGATTATGCTAAGCTATATATTCAAGAAGTGGTAAGACTTCATGGGGTTCTGGTCCCATTATTTCAGACAAAGATGTGCAATTTGCTGCACAGTTTTGGAAGTCATTCCAGAAAGGCTTGGGTTCAAAGGTGAACTTTAGTACTGCTTTTCATCCTCAGACAGATGGTCAAGAAGAGCACACTATTCAGACCTTAGAGGATATGTTGAGGTATTGTGTGATTGATTTCAAAGGTAATTGGGATGATCACCTACCTCTTATTGAGTTTGCTTACAACAATAGTTACCACTCGAGCATCCAAATGGCTCCTTATGAAGTTCTTTATGGGAGAAAGTGCAGATCTCTTATTGGATGGTTTAAAGTTGGTGAAGTAGGGGGTTTAGGACCAGATCTAGTTCATCAAGCCATGGAGAAGGTGAAAGTGATTCAAGAGAGGTTGAAGACGGTGCAGAGTCATCAGAAATCCTACACTGATGTTAGGAGAGGAGAGTTAGAGTTTGAAGTTGATGATTGGGTGTATTTAAAAGTTTCACCCATGAAGGGTGTTATGAGATTTGGTAAGAAGAGAAAGCTTAGTCCCCGGTATATTGAACCTTATCGAATAGCCAAGAGGGTTGGCAAAGTATCTTATGAGTTGTAGCTACAATAAGAGTTAGCAACGGTTCATTCAGTATTTCACGTCTCCATGTTGAAGAAGTGCATGGACGATCCTTCATTGATCATACCAACTGAAGATATTGGGATCAAGGATAGCTTATCTTATGAGGAGATTCCTGTTCATATTCTAGATTGCCAAGTTCGCAAGTTGAGGACTAAGAAAGTAGCATCAGTCAAAGTCCTTTGGAGATACCACTTTGTTGGGGAATCTACTTGGAAAACTGAGGAGGATATGAAAAAGAGATATCCACATCTGTTCGAATCCGAGGAAGTTCCAAATCAAGGTACTAATCATTTTCTTGGCATTTTACTTATAAATTGACATGTTGTGTTTGTTTTGATTGTTAGGTGTTTGAAATGTATGACTGATATTACATCCTTAGCCTAGTAAGAGTAATCTTATTCGAGGACGAATGTTCTCAAGGGAGAGATATTGTAACATCTCGCAAATTGAAATAACTAGGAAAGAGTTAAAAGTTGGGGAAAGAATCATTTTTGGAAAGCATATGAAAATTTGGGAAATTTTGAAGTATGTTAGTTCAGTTATTTGTCAACTTCAAATGGCCATAACTCCTAGATCAGGATGAGTTAGGTGTATTTCCAGATATGGTTGGAAATCTCTTGGAATAACCTTTCTAACACCGCTGAGTTTATGCGATTCCGAGTTCGTATGAGTGAGTTATGCCCTTTGGAAGTTGGGTTATTTGATTAAGGAAAAGTGTAATCCAAATTTTGGAAAGGTAATTTAGTATTTTCCTTACCTAATTATTCTAATTCGTTTTTAGGAGTTAATTGGGGTAAAATCAGATTTTAGTCAGTTTAGAAAAGTTGAAGATTCACGCTAGGGCTTGGACAAAAGAGAAAAGAGGAGAAGGGAGAAGAGAAATCAAGATTCGTCAAGATTCGTCAAAATCGTCAAGTTTAGCTTGTGGATTTCATCAAGAGGTGATCCCTACGAGGTATGTGAGATCACATAGTGTTGGGTTAGTTCACCTACGCTCCAACCATGATTCAATTCAGCGAAATTAAGTCTTTGAAAGTTTAGAAATTGAGTTCTTGATGAATATTGTTGAAGTTTCGTTTGAATTTCTTGTGGGTTGTGTTATTGGAATTTCTTGCGATTTGATTCATGTTTCTGGGTGGAATTTTGGTTTGAATCTATCTTATATTGATGGTATAAATGATTCTAAGTGTTTGGGGGAAGGAACCACTGTAGTTTAGAGGGTTTAGAGATGAAAAATGAAGAAGAAAAGTTGTCAAACACTTGGGAATAGGGGTGGGGCGTCGCGCCAGCTAGCACACCTCAAAAGGGTCTCTGAATCTTCACCCTTCGGGAGCCGCTCCAGCCAGCGCTTCCCAGACCAGTCTTTGATTTTTGAGGTCTGGCGCCCCGCGCCTCTCAAAGCACCAGGGACGCCAGTTCAACCCATTCGTTCCCCCTTTTTCGTACTTGTTCCTTAGCAATGTACCTATGTTTCGTAGTTGATTCCAATACTCTTAGGTACATCTAAACATCACGAAATCATCCATAAACATGAGATCATGAACCTTGAGTCCACAATCCAATTCAAGGAAACTTAGGATCAAAGTCAAGAGAAGTTAAAAGTCAAGTCTAGAAGTTAAGAAGCAAGTCAAGAGAAGTTTATAAAGTTTTCAAAAGTATTCCACAAACATTTTAAATTTGTTTTAAGACTTAAGTTTCAAGTTAAGAAAAGAGTAAAGAGTTGAGTTCATTTCTCAAAAAGCTATAAGGGAACTAAGTATTCTCAAGATTTTAAAATGTTTTCACATTTGAACAAGAGAGGGAAACACCGATTTCCAAGAGAGCTTTTAAGCTAAAGTTTTGAGTAATTATCTCTAACCAAAGAAAGAAGTTTTGATTTTAAATCATATGAGCTAACTATATTTTGGGAGTAGTATTGAGCACCGATATGGGGATGCAAGTTCATATTAACTCAAGTCTCCATAAACCATGTAGCCATCATGGGTAGTAAAGGATCATACTGTTTAGATGACTCTTTAAGATGCTTTTAGCATACACTAGTGGATCCACTTAGTTAAGGCGTTCTATATGACGGTAAAGTATAGGACAATTCTGGCAGCATGGGCAAGACGTTGTATCACCACTTAGGTTCATAGTGGTGGTTGTCAGTTAGAAAAACTCCCACATAAACTATATTACTTTATTATATGAGTAAAGTTGAGTTTGTTATTGCATTTTTCTTTAACGAACTAAGTTTTTTCCAACTATTTTACAAGATTTCTATATATTGCATATGTTTATTGCTTTATATTGAGTTAAGTTATTCAAGAGTTGAGTTAAGCCAAGGTAAATGTTCCTTTCAGAACCTTTTCAAGCTTCAGTTGTGTTTAGCATTCCAACTCGCATACTTGTACATTCAATGTATTGATGCCAGTTGGTCTGCATCTTATTATGATGCAGATGCATGTAACCAGGATGAGCAACCATCGCATCGTTGATCCAGTTGAGCACTCAGAGTCTGGTGGTGAGCCTCATTGCTTTCTTGATGATCCCTTTTATTGCTTTCGGTATTTATTTCATTAGGATGTTGTGGGTCTTGTCCCGACATTCATCTCAGTTTTTAGAGGCTTCATAGATAGACAGTCAGTTAGTTCTTTGGTGTTTACTTTGTTTTATGCTTATGTTCAAATTTGAGTTGCCACTTTGGCTAAGTTAAATGTTTATTTCTAAAACATTATGAGTTTAGTTTGAGACAATTGAGTTATCTTGCATTTGAGTTCTTTTCTTAATGCTTAAAGTCTTCCGCTGAGTAAGTAAGCCAGACCAAGGGTTCGCTTGGGGCCAGCAATGGTTCTCGAGTGTCAGCCACGCCCGAGGGGTGTAGGCTCAGGGCTTGGCATTTTTAGTTTTAATAATTGATAGGCTTTAAGTATTATTTTATAAATTCCGTGATATTAAATTTCCACGCGAGGCGCAGGTATTATACTAGTTTATATATAATTAACTATATAGCTTACATCATACATTGTTCAGGAGTAGTTATTTCAATTGTTTGGGTCGATGGTTGGCCTTGCATGTTAATATATGATATTACAATTGTAATTTTTCTAGGAAACATAGTTCCTAAAATGTAAGTTGCATTTGTTGCAAACATCAAAGGAACTACCAAAAATATTAGGTTATTGTGTTCATTGGAGCTGCTAGCTTATGTATTAAAGATCTGTACTGAAAGAAGATGTTATTATATGGTAAATGTCCATGTGTGATGTGATAATAATTTCATTTTGATTTTATCTAATAATTTCTAGAGAGTAGAAGTTTGTTCTACTATAATTTGAAGTTCTTGCTTCAATGTAAGTAGCTCAACCAATGGTGTGGGAAATGCTCATCATGTAGTCCATTACCTAAGGTGTGTTTGTTATGAAATGTTTTCCATTTTTTCCATGTTTGGTTAGATTAAATGTTTTGGAAAATGTTTTCCAAATCAAATCATTTTCCTCAAATTTAAGGAAAATGACTTTCCTTCAAAATTCTACTTTATCCTTCAATATTTTTTTCTTACCCTACTCCGTACCCCAAACTTGAACTTCTCCATTTAAAAAAAAAATTCAAATATATTTTTACTCCTACCCCAAATCAACCCTCCGCCCCAAAACAAAAATAAAAATAAATTTTAAAATTATTTTTGAAAAATATTTCAAATTTTAAGATTTTTTTTACCTCACTGAACCCCTACCACCCATATCCCCACCACTCCCTACAACCTCGAATTTAAGAAAAAAATCATTATTTACCCCCCCCCCCTCCCCGGCACCCACACCTCCCACCCAGTCCACCTCCCATTAAAAAAATAATTTTTTTATCTCTTTTGAAAAATATTTCAATTTTTTAAAAAAAAAATCATTTTTACGTCACCCCCATCAATTTTTTGGAAAATATTTCAAATTTAAAAACATTTCATTTTTTACATCACCCCCATTAGATAGTTTTTTTAAAAAAATTGCAACATATTTAAAATTTAAAAAAAATCATTCAAAAAATAATTCAAATTTTAAAAAAATCATTTTTTACGCCAACCTCCACACCTACCCCCAACCTAGGCCGCCCCTATAAAAAAATATTTTTTTTAAAAAAGAAGAAATCTGGAAAATATTTCAAATTTGAAAAAAATCATTTTTTACGTCACCCCCCCTCCCCCCAGGCCACCCCTGTCAAAAACTTTTATTTGGAAAATATTTCAATTTTTAAAATAAAAAATCATATTTTATGCCATCGACCACCACCACTCCCCCAACTCAGGTCACAAATTCTTAAGTGACAACACCTAAATTCTTATTCTTCTTTAGGTGTTGTAACTTGAAAATATTAGGAATGAACATTATGAATTTGAAACCACACCTTCCTTGCTAATTTGTTATTTTGAAAAACTTTAAATAATGTGTCGACCTCCAAAACTCTTAAATGTAACCCATATGTTTAAACTACTAAAGGACGTGTTTTTTTAAATACTTTCTTTTACAAACTACTAAGGAAACATATATTGAAACTAAGTGAAGAACTTTAAGCTCTTTATGAACATCCTCAGGTTTATGTTACCTTTCTAAATCCAAGTTAAGTGTACCCATTTAATCTACAAGTACATGAGGTTCTACGAGACATTCACATGTGATACGAAAGTGATTACGAGATTATGAGAACAAGTGTGCCAATGGGCCAAGATTGAAAGCATGATTATGGTAACATAAATGTATTACGAATCCATGACATAATATGTTATGCATTCTACTCCTGATCTATAATCGGAAGGTATGAGGCCTATTGCCTATATTTATACATATAAGACACATATGGCCACAATTTGGCGAATATGATGTCGGTTCACTACATGAAGGCACTACCATTGCTCGCACTTGGTTTGGTATGACATGCATTTTCATCTATATATATAAGACACATATGGCCACAATTTGGCGAATATGATGTCGTTTCGCTACATGAAGGCACCACCATTGCTCGCACTTGGTATGGTATGACATGCATTTTCATCTCTCTCTCTCTATATATATATACATATATATATATATATATGTATGTATGTATTCACAACATACGATTATGCGAGCATACCATGCATATTTAATTTATATAGGGTTGGATGTCAGCCATGGAGGCCATTAGAGTTTCTGTTTCAAGTGGTATCTTTATTACCCTTTTTACAACAGCTATTTATGATTCTACTTTCTACCTTACATATCAGTACATTTTTATTCGTACTGACGTCCCGTCGCCTAGGGAAGCTGCATTTTTATTTTGTGCATGCAAGTCCAGGTAGAGATTCTGATTGACCCCACCGCTAGGATTCGGGGATCAGTTGTGAGTTGGTAAGCTCCACCTATTCCCGAAGATTTCATAGGTGTTAAAACACTGATTATGAAAAGAAGATGAAGCTTGACTAGAAGAAAAGAAAGGAAGATCTACAGTAGAATGGAAGAATAATCATTCATCAAAAAACTCAGTACCATACAATGCTTCTATCTATTTATACTTATCTAGCTGACTTAACAAGCAAAAAGATCTAACTCAATTAGCTACTCATATTCATCATTAATTAACAAACCAACTGATCCTAAAGTTGGTTATAACTACATTTGCCAGCTGGCATCCTAACTGATCATTTCTGTACAATTCTTTACTCTAATTGCTCCCCCTCAAATTGAGGGTTGGAAAACATCTATTAACCTCAACTTGTCTAATATGTAGTGATGTTGTTGGCCTCCTAGAGCTTTAGTCAAAATGACAGCCTCTTGATCAGTTCCAGGAATTGCATTGCCTTGATTAATCCCTTTTGTATTTTTTTCCACACAAAGTAGCAATCTATCTCTATGTGTTTGGTCCTTTCATGAAATGTAAGATTCCCAACAATCTTTATAGCAGCTTTGTTATCACAGAACAATTTCACTGGTATCTTCACCTTCATATTCATTTCTGTCAACAGTCCTACAAGCCAAATATTTTCTACAACAACAAAAGTCATACTTTTATACTCAGCTTCTGTTGTACTTCTTGACATAGTCTTATGTTTCTTTGATTTCCAAGAAACCAAGGAGTTACCTAACTTCACACAGTAGCCAGTAACTGATTTCCTTATTACTGCACAAGATGCCCAATTAGAATCACATAAGGTTGTTAGTGTGTCATCCTTGTCACTACTCAGCAAAATTCCCAAGCCAGGATTCCTTTTAAGGTACCTTACTACATGAAATGCTCCTTCCATATGAGATTTTTTGGATCATACATAAATTGACTTAAGGTTTGGACTGTATAAGAGATATCAGGCCTGGTCATTGCTAGATAGAGTAGCCTCCTTACTAATCTTTGGTAAGCACTTTTATCCATCAATTGTGGATCATAATCAACTTTTTTTTGCAAGTACCTATCATAATCAGTGGTGGTGTATTTCATATGTTGCTCTAGAGGTGTCACATCAGGCTTAGCTTCTCATAATCCCCATTCTAAAATTAACTCCAAAGTATACTTTCTTTGTGTCATGACTATTCCTCTGCTAGACCTCAGAAACTCTTTCCCTAGGAAGTATCTCAATTCTCCCAAATCCATGATTTTGAAGTCCTACTGCAAAGTGTTCTGTGATTCCTTGATAAGATGCATGATATTTCCAGTGATTAATAAGTCATCCACATAAATAAGTATCATCACAATTTTCTTACCAACTTTCTTGGTGAACAATGACTAGTCAGGTTTACTTTGTTAGAACCCAGAGTTGATCAATGCAGTGGTAAGTTTTAAGTTCCACTGCCTAGATGCTTGTTTAAAGCCATATAATGATTTTTTTAACTTCTACACCTTTGAGGTCTCCCCCTTATTGCAAAAACCTTGAGGCAGTACCATGTATACCTCCTCATGAAGATCTCCCTGTAGAAAAGCATTAAATACATCCATCTGAAAGACAAGCCAATCACGCATAACAGCTAGAGAAAGAACACACATAACAGTAACCATCTTTGCAACAAGAAAAAGGTATCATGAAAATCCACACCCTCTTTTGTGTGCAACCCTTTGCCACTAGTCTAGATTTAAATCACTCTATAGAACCATCAACATTATACTTGATCTTATAAACCCATTTATAACCAATGGTTAGTTTTCCAGCTAGTAAATCCACTACCTCTCAAGTTCTGTTTTCAACAAGGGCATCAATTTCTTATTTCATGGCTTGAATCCATCTATCATCTAATATAGCTTCAAAGTAAATGTGGGGTTCAGTGGAAGGAGAAAATTTAGATAAGAACGCCTGATAACCAGGACTAAGATGAGAGTAATGAATAGCATTGTGAATGGAAAATGAAGATGGTTTGGAATGAGTGGGTGGATGAACATAATCAGACAACCATATGGGAGGACTGATAGCTCTAGAAAGTCTTTTAGCAAGCATTGTGGCTGGTGAAAGAGTGGGAAGAGAGGAAAGTTGTGGAGGAGATATGGGAGGAATGACAGGTGAAATAGGAGGATCATAAGAATGAGAATGATGTGGAGAAGGGTATGGATGATAAAAAAGTGTTCTCAATAGGTAGGGGTGTAGAATATGAGTCAAGAAGATAGGGGAGGATATCATAAGATAGAGTGTTAGATGGTGAATGTAGAAAAGGAAAAATGTATTCTTTAAAATGAACATCTCTACTAACAAAAAAATTGTGAATTATAGAGTCTATATCCCTTTTGAGTAGATGAATACCCCATAAAAGCAGTAGGCATTGCTCTAGGTGAAAACTTATTAGAAGGAGTAGGATTAGTAGCATAGCAGAGACAGCCCAATGTTCTCGTGTGTCCTAGTCTAGGAGCAACTTTATGGAGTTTGTCATAAGGTGAGACACCATATAGAACTTTCGAAGGCAAGCTATTGATGATGTAAGTAGTTGTAGGCATAGTACAATCACCCCAAAATTTAAGAGGAATATGATTTTGAAATCTTAATTCCTTGGCAACCTCAAGAAGATGTCTATGTTTTCTTCCAGCTACGCCATTCTATTGTGGGGAGTCATGCCTCGAAGCAACCCCCTGAACGCGGCCGCAAGACCTAGGATCATGAGTGACCCCAAGCTAACCCTGTTGGTACATCATGAGTATACTAAATAAACTGAAGTAAAGAAATATTGTGCGGAAGCTAAATCATCAGATAAACTAAAATGAAATGATGGGAAATACCCATAACTATCTGAATATATAAAAACTAAGAGTTTACCAACAACTGAAAGGTCAAACTCAAATGCTAAAGTTGATTCTAACTATGTCTGAAATAAGCCTCTAACTGACTAGAAGTGTTGGGACATGCCCTAGCTAAATCTAGCAAAACTGAAACTAAAGACTAAAAGCAAAAGAAATATTTATGTCATCCTCGGAGAATGAGGACTCACCACTGATACTGCTGAGCTGAAGATCGAAAACTGATCTATGCGTGATATGGAAGATGAGGAACTAAACCTACATCACAAGAAGATATAGTGGAAAGTATGCGTCAGTACTTGAAAGGTACAAAGCATGCAGGATAGAATAAAGCTGAATAAAATGTATAACTAAACAAGGCGGTAAAGCAATGATATAATTTTGAACATGATACTATACTGAATATACTGAACATGACATGACTAAATGCAATGACAAGGTTTATAACATGTTGAGACTGAATTCTGACTATAACTGGTAACATGGTCAATGCAATAGAATCTGACTAGACTATGAGAGATACTAATAACCGACGCAAAACCACATGAGCTAAATGTGGTGTCCGATGTATACCCCTCATCAAGAGGACCCAATATACCCTACCAGAGGTATAGAGGCATGACTAGCGTGATCACTAAAATGTAATACCCACAGAGGAGACTTATAAGCCTACGGGGGCACGTAGAGGTAAGCTAAACCCTAGTCCACTCAATCTTAGCCTACTCCCAATTAGAATGTATATACGCAATATTATGACTGAAATGCTGAAGTACTGGATACCTCAATTATTGACATGTAAACTCTAAGAATGCAACAATTATGACTGATAATATGACATTCGTAAACTGAAGCATGTATATCTGAATAATCTGACCTAGCATGTATAATTCATGAACTAAACAAATCTATATAACTAGGGTTCTGAATATCATACAAGAAACTAAGCGATAATATGATGATCTGATTTGGATAATTCTAACAGCTAAAACCCAATAATTTCTAACATTCAAAAAACCCTAGATCTAGATAATATTAAGGGAATCAAGATTCTGACTGAAATCTAGGGACCTAATGGGTGAAAGGAACCCACTAGTGAAATCCCACATACTTGGTAACGAATTCCACGAAGAAATCTTTTGATTTTGGGGTTGGAACTGATGAAAACTAGTTGCGTTCTTTAACTAAGGCTTGGTCGACTTTCTCTTCTGTTTTGCTCTAAGTTTGATAATTGTTTGGTGAATAATTGACAAAGGTAAGTTCTAATTAGTTTACTAGGCTAAAACTGACCAAAACCACGTAGTTTAGGGGTTAAATGATGTAGTTTAGGTGTCCAACACATAAGGAAAAGACCAAACAACCCCTTACTTAAAAGTTGTCGGGCCAATCGAGGGTCCGTGGACTGACCCACGGTCCGTGCTGGCTGGCCATCGTTCGACTTTAGACAGGCTGAATCTGGGGCCATGATCCACGGACCAGGACCATGGATCTGTGGGTCCGACCGTGGGTCATGCCTTAGAAGATTTTGTCTAAGGTTTCTAGGAGAGTTGCAGGTGGTGAACCACGGACCACCAGAACAGACTGTGTGTCACCCTACGGTTCGTGGGTGGCAACCGTCGGTTGGACCTGTAAGTTTGAAAATCTACATTTCGGTAGTTCTAGCATACGGGGTGTTACATTATCTCTTCCTTGGGAACATTCATCCTCGAATGAAGTCTAAACTAGTTGGATAGGGAGGGGAAGAACTGCAAACCCTTCCACTAATTTCTAGAAACTGATTTCTGACTGAGCTAAATTCCAAGGACATGCAAATACGCTGAAAATGCAAGTACAAACTGAAGGAACATGATACTAAGACTGAATCTACGCATGAATGACTAAAAAACTAGAGAGAAACTATTACCTCAAGCTGGAATGGAATTGGAAGAAAAGAGATGAGGATACTTGGCCTTCATAGCTGCTTCTGCTTCCCAAGTGGCTCCCTCTACGGACTGACTCCTCAACAAAACCTTAATTGAAGTGATTTTTTTGTTTATCAACCTTTGAACCTGACAATCAAAGATTTCAACTGGCACCTATTCATAAGTGAAAGTATCCTTCACAACCACACTTTCTAAAGGTACAATAGATGTTGGATCACCCACATACTTCTTCAACAACGCATGTGAGAAATCAGATGCATTGTTGTTAGTTCTGTTGGTAACTTTAACTCATAAGCCACTTACCAACTCTTTTCAAAATCTTGTAAGGGCCTACATATCTAGGACTGAGCTTCCCTTTCTTGCCAAATCTCATCACCCTCTTCATAGGTGATACTTTCAGGAAAACCCAATCATCAACTTGGAACTCTAATTCCCTTCTCCTTATATCTGCATAGGACTTCTGGCGACTCTGGGTTGTCTTAAGTTTATCTCTAATGAGTTGCACTTTATCCATAGCATCATGAACTGAATCTGTCCCTATCAAGGCTATTTCACCTACTTCAAACCACCTAACTGGAGATCTACATCTACACCCATGCAATGCCTCATAAGGGGCCATCTGAATGTTTGAATGGTAATTATTATTGTAGGAAAACTCTATTAGAGAAAGGTGATCATCCCAACTACCCTTGAAATTGATCACACAATCTCTCAACATGTCCGCTAAGGTTTAAATGGTACGCTCTACCTGACCATCTGTATGTGGATGAAATGTTGTGCTAAGATTAATCTGAGTACCAAGACCTTTCTAAAATGACTTCCAGAAATAAGAGGTAAACTGAGGATATGCATCTGAGATGATAGACAAAGGAACCCCATGCAACCTGACTATCTCATTAATGTAAATATTGGTGTAGTCCTCCACCGAATCTATAGTTTTAACAGCCAAAAAGCGCGCAGACTTAGTGACTTTATCAACTATCACCCAAATGGAGTCATGCTATCTGCGAGTACGAGGTAAACATGTAGTGAAGTCCATGTTGATCACTTCCTACTTCCAAGTAGGAATGTTGATCTCTTGAGTCATACCTTCTGGTTTCTAATGTTCTACCTTCACTTGCCGGCAATTAGAGCACTTAGCACAAAATCCATTATATCCCTTTTCATACCATTCCACCAAAAGACTTCCCACAGATCACGGTACATATTAGGGGCGCCTGGATGAATAGAATATCTAGAATTATGGGTTTCTGCAAGAATGTTCAGTCTCAACGCACCCACCTTAGGAACACATAATCGACCGTGATAGCGAAGCACACCATCTCCCCCTTGGGAAAAAATATCAGCTCTTTATTGATGAACTGCACCCTATAGTTGAAGCAATATCAAAGAAATGTCTTGCTTTTCCTTAACCTCTGCTATCAATGAAAATTATGACCCATTCTGAACTATTACACCACCATCTGATATGCTTATAAGATGAACCCCTAAGCGAGCAAGTCTGTGAACATCCTTTGCTAGTTCCTTTCTTTTTTTTCCTCAACATGTGCTACACTACCCATATATAGTCTACTAAGAGAATATGCTACTACATTGGCCTTACCAAGATGGTAATGCACACTCAAATCATAGTCCTTGAGGAACTCAGGCCATCTTCTCTAGCGAAGATTCAACTCTTTTTGGGTGAACTCATACTGAAGGCTCTTATGGTCTGTGAACACATCTACATGAACACCATACAAGTAATGTCTCCAAATATTAAGTGCAAACGCCACTGCTGCAAGCTCGAGGTTATGAGTCAGATAATTCTTCTCATACACCTTAAGCTGTCTAGAAGCATACGTTATAACCTTACCTCGCTGCATCAACACACAACCTATGCTCACTCGGGATGTATCACAATAGATAACATAACCATTTGAACCCTCTGGTAGAGTCAAACAAGAGTTGTAGTCAACCCAGTTTTTAGTTCTGCAAAGCTTTTCTCACAATCATCTGACCACTGAAACTTAACCTTTTTCTGAGTCAACTTAGTCAACGGAGAAACTATGGATGAAAATTCTTCCACATACCTTCTGTAATAACCCGCTAAACCCAAGAAACTTCTAATATCTTTAGGAGAGGTAGGTCTAGGCCATTGTTTCACTACTTTTATTTTCTAAGAATCCACTCGAATCACTTTACTAGACACAATATTCCCAAGGAAAGCAACAAATTGCAACCAAAACTCACATTTGCTATACTTAGCAAATAACTGGCGATCTTTGAGAGTTTGCAGGACAACCCTCAAATGATTCGCATGCTCTTCCTCACTCCTAAATTAAATGGGGATATCATCAATAAAGATGATAACGAACAAGTCCAAATACTTCTTGAACACTTTGTTTATCAAATCCATGAAAGATGCGGGAGAATTGGTTAGTCCAAATGACCTAACTACAAATTCATAATGACCATACCGAGTTTTGAAGGTTGTTTTTGGGATGTCACTATCTTTGAATGTAAGCTGATGATAGCTAGATTTGAGGTATATCTTCAAGAAATGATTAGCACCTTGAAGTTGGTCAAACAAGTCATCAATCCTGCGGATAGAGTACTTATTCTTGATTGTGACTTTGTTCAACTGTCTATAGTCAATGCACATTCTGACAGAACCATCTTTCTTTTTCACGAACAACATTGGCGCCAATAGGGAAATACTGGGTCTGATGAAGCCCTTATTTAGAAGGTGTTTCAACTGCTCTTCCAGTTCCTTAAGCTCAACTGGAGAAATTCTGTAAGGAGGAATAGAAATAAACTGGTTATCAAGAAGGAGATCAATTCCAAAGTCGATTTCCCTTTCAAGAGAAACTCCAGGAAGATTTTGTGGAAATACTTCTAGGAAGAGAAAAGACATAAAGACACCATCAAAGTTGTCTCGTATTTGCATAAAGACACTTTAACTTTCAAAGTGTCCTATCACCCCCACAGAACTATTTAATATCTTTGTAAATGGGCCATTTTGACTCATTCCCTCGTCTGGGTTATTACCACGCACATTAGGCGCGTCATGTAGTGTTTTCACTGCATGAACCAATTAAAAGTGCCACATGCATTTTATTTCTTTATTATTAATTATTTAATTAATTTATGTCATCTTCCCCAAATTTAAACCCAAAATAGCAATTGGTAGCCCTAATTTTTCAATTTCATGATTTTTCTCATAGCAAGATCAACATTGTTGCTCTCTATTTGAGGACTTCATCATCTTATGTCATCCTTAATCATTAAAATAGAATAGTTGATTGACCATTTGAGTAATGGACACCGAAAAGGTTTTACCAGAAGAGTCAAAATAATAGACATAAGCATTGTCAAGAAAAGCAGCCAACACAGAACAAAATTACAGTAGCACAGTATCAAAATAAATTTATTCCATTGCTAAAACATCTAAAATCAATATACTGGGTGATTTTCTTCTATTTAAATCACTTCCCTTTCCCCTTCTTTTGCGTTCCTGCACAATTCGCGCAAAACCATTTCCCCTTGGGCTGTTCTTTGAGGCCAACACAGTCGTAGTGGAACCACTCTGTTTTGCAATTAGGATTGTTGCAACCAAACATTTCACCATAGATAACTTGATTGCACAAACAGTATGTTGGTTCGTTTGGATCAACATGCATAATGCTGTTAGTCATAGTGGAGGCACAAACCAAACAGAGAAGAAAAGAAAAGGGGAAGATGACTTTTCTTCAAAGAATAGGGTCGGGTTGAATTCTATCACAGGGAGTGAGCAACACGCGCGACTACATAGACTAGGGAATGAGTCAAAATAGCCCATTTACAGAGATATTAAATAGTTTTGTGGGGTGATAGGACACTTTGAAAGTTAAGGTGTCTTTATGCAAATACAGGACAATTTTGATGGTGTCTTTACGTCTTTCCTCTTCTAGAAACTCATTGACTACTAGAACTGACTCAAGAGTTGGTATTTTGGAACTTGAACCCTTAACCCAAACTAGATGATAGAGATATCCCTTAGAGATCATCTTTCTAGCCTTAAAGTAAGAAATAAATCGACGTATAGACACTAAGCTACTACCCTTCCATTCTAAGATAGGTTCGTCTGGAAACTCAAAACGAACAATCCTAGTTCTACAATCGACTGACGCATAACAGGAATGTAACCAATCCATGCCTAGAATGATATCGAAGTCTACCATTTCTAACTCTACAGGATCTGCTGAGGTGACTTTTTGAGAGACTGTGACAGGGCAATTTTTATAGACCCGTCTAGCTATAACTAGGTAACTGATTGGAGTAGATACTGAGAAGGATTCTAAGAGAGTTTCTAGACTAACATTGAAGTTGACTGCTATAAAGGGAGTTACAAAGGAAAGAGTATCCCCTGGATCTAACAAAGTATAAACATCTAAGTTAAAAACTTGTAACGTACCAGTGACTACATTAGGAGAATCTTTCAGAACCTGGCGAGCCTGAAGAGCATACAACCTATTTTAGCGATGTCTACCACCTTTCCGAAATGAGTTACCCTGCTAAGTTGGGCGACCTGCTGGTGCTGCTGAAGTTGTAAACTAAGCTCTACTATTATTGCCACCTTGACCCTGTTTAGCAGAAGGGCAATCTCTCAACCTGTGATCAGACTGACCACACCCAAAACATCTTTCCTTTCCTCCAAGACACTTTCCCGGATGGTTCTTACCACACTTTGGACAAATTGGGTAGGTTCTGGTGCCTAAAATACTCACTTGAGACTTAGAGGTCGATGCCCTACCTTTCTAATCTTGTCGAAACTTGGAGGATGAAACACTAGCTGATGAAGGTGCTGGAGCTGAAGACTTTTGCTGAAACTGCGAATGATTTCCACCACCCAATTTCTGTTGAGATTACTCATAGTTGCCTATTCTAGCCTTCTTATTATCCTTAGTGTGTTCCCTAATCTTATCATCCCCAACCTACTGAGCATGAGTCATGATCCTAAAGATTTTCATATTTTCCAGCAACATAGCATTCCTACACTTTGTCTTCACTAAGTCAGATACCGCCTATAGAAACTTGTTCATTTGATCCTTGGAATCGGCAACCATGTGAGGAGCATACCTGGAGATTTGAGTGAACTTGAGTCCATACTCTTAGACTTTCATGTTACCTTACCTCAAATTCATGAACTCATGAACTTCTGCATCCCTCAACTCTTTTGGGAAAAACCTGTCCAGAAAAGTCTCACTAAAGCATTCCCAAGAGAAAGGAGTTGCATTTGTACCCCTGTTCTCTTTCCATTGAGTATACCAAATATGAGCTACATTCTTAAGCTGCTAGGATGACAACTATACCCTATCAATACATGTCACTTGCATCACTCCAAAGATCTCATTGACCTAATCTATGAAGTTTTAGGGATCCTCACCAATTTACGATCCTAAGAACTCAGGTGGACTCATCCTAACAAAATTGCGAACCCTGGTTGCCACTGATCCACCACTAGTATTTGTAGGAACTGGAACCTGCTGGTCGTTCTGGTTAGTCACACTCTGAGCCAAAAGTTGAATGGAGTTTTGAAATTTAGCATTCCAAATTTCCTGATTTGGGACTAGAGGAGCTACGTTAGCATTGCATGCATTCGCATTCCTTCCATAAGCTCTACGAGGAGGCATGATCTAAAACGCATTACGTTGAGTTAGAAATGAAAATTTAGATCATACCTTACACACAATAAGAGTAATAAGAAAGAAGAGTTTTCCTAAAACACTTTGTAGCCTCCCTCTCATTAGATGTGGTACACTTCACACCCATGTAAAGGACTCTACTTAGTGTGACTTTTCAAAAATCCTAGAACACTTAAACCTAGTGCTCTGATACCAAGTTTGTCATGCCTGGAAGCTACCCTCAGAACACGGACACATGACCTAGGATCACGAGTGACCCCAAGCTAACCCTGCTGGCATATCAAAAGCATACTAAATAAACTGAAGTAAAGATATATTGTGCAGAAGCTAAATCATTAGATAAACTGAAATGAAATGATGGGGAATACCCATAACTATCTGAATATATAAAAACTGAGAGTTTAACAACAACTATACCAAGTTTGTCATGCCCGGAAGCTACCCTCAGAACACGGACACATGACCTAGGATCATGAGTGACCCCAAGCTAACCTTGCTGGCATATCATAAGCATACTAAATAAACTGAAGTAAAGATATATTGTGCGGAAGCTAAATCATTAGATAAACTGAAATGAAATGATGGGGAATACCCATAACTATCTGAATATATAAAAACTAAGAGTTTAACAACAACTGAAAGGTCAAACTCAAATGCTAAAGCTGATTCTAACTATGTCTGAAATAAGCCTCTAACTACTAGAAGTGTTGGGACATGCCTCAGCTAAATCTACCAAAACTAAAACTAAAGACTAAAAGCAAAAGAAACATGTATGTCATCCTCGGAGAATAAGGACTCACCAATGATACTGCTAAGCTGAAGATCGGTAACTGGTCTATGTGTGATCTAGAAAATGAGGACCTGAACCTACATCACGAGAAGATGTAGTGCAGAGTACGTGTCAGTACTTGAAAGGTACTGGGCATGAAGAATAGAATAAAGAAAAATAAAACATATAATTGAACACGATGGTAAAGCAATGATGTAATTTTGAAAATGATACTATATTGAAAATACTAAACATGACATGACCAAATGCAATGACCAAGTTTATAACATGCTGAGACTGAAATCTGACTGTAACTGATAACATGGTCAATGTAATAGAATATGACTGAACTATGGGAGCTATTAATAACCGATATAAAACCATATGAGTTAAATGTGGAATCTGATGTATACGCCCCATCGAGAGAACCCAATATACCCTGCCAGAGGTATAGAGGCATGACTGGCGTTATCACTAAAATGTAATGCCCACAAAGGGGACTTATAAAACCTACGGGGGCACATAGTTCTAGCACTATTCAGGTACGATGAACCCTAGTCCACTCAGGCTAAACCTACTCCCAATTAGAATGTATATAAGCAATATTATGACTGAAATATTAAAGTACTAGATAACTCAATTATAGACGTGAAAACTCTGAGAATGCAACAATTATGACTAATAATGTGACATTTGTAAGTCGAAGCATGTATATCTGAATAATCTGACCTAGCATATATAATTCATGAACTAAACGAATCTATACACCTAGTGTTCTTAATATCATACAAGAAACTAAGCAATAATATGATAATCTGATTTGGATCATTCTAACAGCCAAAACCCAATAATTTCTAACATTCAAGAAACCCTAGCTGTAGATAATATTAAGGGAATCAAGATTCTGACTAAAATCTAGGGACCTAATAGGTTAAAGGAACCCACTAATGAAATCCCACATACATGGTAACGAATTCCACGGAGAAATCTTTTGATTTCGGGATTGGAACAGATGAAAACTCGTTACATTCTTAAACTAGGGCTTGGTCGACTTTCTCCTCTATTTTGCTCTAAGTTTGATGAATATTTGGTGAATAATTGACTAAGGTAAGTTCTAATTAGTTTACTAGGCTGAAACTGACCAAAACCACGTAGTTTAGGTGTTCAATGCATAAGGAAAAGACCAAATGACCCCTGACTTAAAAGTTGTCAGGCCAACCGACGGACCAGACCGATGGTCCATGGACTGACCCACGATCTGTGCTAGTTGGCCGTCATTCAGCTTTAGAGAGGCTAAATCTGGGGCCATGATCCATGGACCATTGCCTAACCTACGGTTCGTGGGTCCGGCCGTGGGCCATGCCTTAAAAGATTTTGTTTGAGGTTTCTGGGGAGGGTTGTAGGTGGTGAACCACGTACCACCAGAACAAACAGTGGGTTGCACCTGTAACTTCTGAAAATCTGCATTTTGGCAGTTCTAGCATACGAGGTGTTACATGGGGTATAGACATAAATCCTTTGATGAACAATACCAAGGGATTGAAATAAAGCAGTACATTGGAAGTTAATGAATTCTAGACCATTATCTGATCTTATGGTCTTAATGGATGTGTCAAATTGATTATGAACAAGATTCATAAAGGTTTGTAAGTGAAGTAAACAATCACTTTTGAATTTCAAGAAGAAAACCCACGTCATTCTACTAAAATCATCCACAAAGGTAAGGAAATATTTGTTCCCATTATAAGTTTCTTGTTTAATAGGACCCCATACATCTATATGCACTAACTGAAAAAGCATGAACAAAAACAGTATTGTGAGTAGGAAAAGCTATTCTAGTTTTCCTAGCTAATGGAAAAATAGGACAATTACAAATTTTAGATGTATCTAATGCATGTTTGATAACTTGTATTTGATTGAGAACTGGAATTGGTGCATGCCCAAGCCTTTGATGCCAGATGGAACTTTTGATATTAGCAGACTGAGTTGAGAAGCAGACAAGAGCATTTTGTGAGTTGACAGAAGTGGTAGGTGTTGGTGATTTGGTGGGTAGAATGTAGAGGCCATCCTTGACCTGACCAATCCCCTTCACCCTGTCTATGTAAAGATCCTGTAAGAGAAAGAAATCAGGATAGAAGGATGCAAAACATTGTAGGTCTTTAGTAAACTTAGACACTGAGAGTATATTGTATTTAAACATAGGTATATAGAGGACATATTGGAGTGTTTGATCTGTGTCTAGTGTACAAAGACCTCTATGAGTGATTGGAGCTATGTCTCCATTAGGAAGATTGCCTTGGTTATAAGTGGAAGGTGGAAGAGCATGACTAGATGACAATAAATCCAAAGAAGAAACCATGTGGTTTGATTCCCCAGTATCAACAATCCAGGAGTTAGTTTTGAAACCAGCTAAAAAATAGTTAATCGTACCTGACATATTTGCTACATTTTTAGGTGTCTCTTGCTTGTCAAGTAGATTGAGTAGCTTCTGAAATTGTTCAGCTATAAAGCCCTGATCCTTAGCATTCAGCTTCTTGCTATTTTGTGACTACTCATAATCAGAGAACCACATTTGCATTATGTGCATTGTAACCACTAGATCTATAGCTATTTTGACCTCTGTTGTATCCAAAATTATTGTAGTTGCCTCCTCTAAAATCACTCTGGTCTTTCTCTCTATTCCTGATGCACTTAAAATCTGTGGGATATCCAATCAACTTGTAACACCGCTCTCTAGTGTGGCCTTTCAAGTGACAAAAATCACATTGAAGATGATAATTTCTCTTCAGCACATGTTGTCATTGTTCCTATGGAAATTATCATTCACAGTAGTTGATCTTGAAGATTCACCAACCTCATAGTGAGAAGACATAGTTCCCTTTTGCTTCAAATTGGGATCATGTCTCATCATAGAAGTAGCTACAATAACTAAAGACTCGCCATCCTCATAATATAGACTAGGGCGTGAGGTTTTTGTAGCCATATTTAGATGAGATCTTTGACTTTCTTCATGAATGATTAGTGAATAGGCTTGATTTACTGAAGGTATAGAGGGCATCATCAAAATTTGGCTCATCGACTAATTGTAATTGTCATTTAGACCCCCTAAAATCTGCATTAGCTTTTGTTGCTCTAAATTCTGGATGAATTCACATGATTACTCACAGAAACATGAAGGAGGAGGAACCAAGGACTTACATTCCTCCCAAAGTTCGCTCAATCTTGAATAATAAACTGAAATTGTAGAAGAACCTTAAACGAGTGTCGCAATTCCTCTAGAAATATGATAGATCTTAGTGGCATTCACCTTGTCAAATCGCTCTTTGAGATCTACCCATACTTTGTGAGCCCATCAACCAGATCCTTTGATACAATGATCATGATCCATATAAGCACAACTGCATTTACACGCTCCCATTAATGGTCCATCTGACTTTCATACATATCCTTCATGTATGTGCCATCCACGAAACCAATTTTGTTCTTCCCTAACAGCGCAATTCACATCGATTTACTCCAGATAGTATAATTCTCCATCCCAATGAGAATGCAATGAGATAAGTTTACACCTGGAATATTTGAACTCTATAAAAACAAAGGATCAAAATAATCGAAGATTGGCCTTCGAATTCGAGCATTTTCCAATCCCGATCCAGTGGCATCATTCGATGATTCACCCCCAATCACCATTGATGAAGAGTATACAGAATCACAAAGAAATTACATAACAAGAAAATTTCAACAATCTATGAATCTATGATCGCCATTATTGGCTCTGATACCATTTTAAAACACTGATTATGAAAAGAGGATGAATCTTGACTGAAAGAAAGAAAGGGAGATCTACAGTACAATGGAAGAATAGTCATTCATCAAAAAACTTATTACCATACAATGCTTATATCTATTTATACTTATCTACTTGACTTAAGAAGTAAAAATATCTAACTCAATTAGCTGCTCCTAATCATCATTAATTAACAAGCTAATTGATCCTAAAGTTGGTTCTAACTACCTTTGCCAGTTGGCATCCTAACTGTGACATCTCGCAATTTGAAATAACTAGGAAGAAGCTAATAATTGGAAATAGTCACTTTTGGAAAGAATGAAAAATCTGGAAATTTTGTTAAGTTAGAATAAGTTGAGCTTTGGACAACTTTAGGCGGCCATAAAATCTTGCTCAGGATGAGTTAGAGGTACTTACAGATATGGTAGGAAATATCTTGGAATTATCTTTCCAACGCTGCTGAGTTTGCGCGATTCCAAATTCGTATGAGTGAATTATTCCCTTTGGAAGTTAGGATGTTGGAATAAGAAAAGTCCAATCCGGATTTTGAAAGGGTAGTTTGGTCTTCTCCTTAGCCTTTTATTTTAATTCATTTTTGGTAATTACTCAGGGGTCTAAACTGAACTTAGTCAGTTTACGCTTTTGGAAAAAGAGCTAGGGTTTTGAGAGAAGAGAAAAGAAGAGGAGAAAGGAGAAGAATGTTTAAGATTCATCAAGATCGTCGAGTTTAGCTTGTGGATTTCATCGGGGGTGATCCCTACAAGATATGTGAGATCACATAGCATTGGGTTATTTCACCCACGCACCAATCATGATTCAATTTCAGCGAAGTTATTAGATTTGAAAGTAAATTCTTGAGTTCTTGATGAAATACGTTTGAATTCTTATGGGTTGTGTTGTTGGCATTTTCTTGAGATTGATTCATGTTGTTAGTTGTGTTTTTTGAGTAAAATCTGATGTATATTGAGGGTACAAATGATTCCAAGTGTTTGGGGAAAGAACCATTGAAGTTTGGAGAGTTTAGAGATGAAAAACGAGCAAAAAAAATTGGGAATTTTTTGGGCAAGGGCTTGGGGAGTCGCGCCTTTCAGAGTGCCCCCATTTCAAAGTCTGAACTTTGGGCTCTGGGGAGACGCAACAGCCAAAGCACCACAACTTCTACTCTGAAGTTTGTGCTCTGGCGCCCCGCGTCTCTCAGAGCGCCAGGGACGCTAGTTCTTCCCATTTCTTCCCTAACTTCCCGTACTAGTTCCTTAGCAATGCCCCTATGTTTTCTAGTTGATTCCAACACTCTAAGGTACATCTAAACATCATGAAATCATCCATAAACATGATATCATGAACCTTGAATCCATAATCCAATTCAAGGAAAGTTAAGATCAAAGTCAAGAGAAGTAAGAGTTAAGTCAAGAGAAGTTCTTAGAGTTTTCCAAAAGTCTTTTTTCAAATGTTTTAACTTTGTTTTAAGACTTAAAGTTCAAGTTTTTCACATTTAAACAAGAAAGGAAACCTGATTTCCAAAGAGCCTCCGGGCTATTTTTCAAAAAAGAGTAATCGCTTTCTAAATGAAACAAGAGAGAAAACTTTGATTTCCAAGATAGCCTTTGAGCTAAGTTTTTGAGCACTAATCTCAAATCACAGAAAGAAGTACGTTTTTAAACATAAGAGCTAATATCATATTTTTGGGAGTAGTATTGAGCACCGATATGGGAGAGAGTTCAGACAACTCACAGCCCCCATAAATCATGTAGCCATCATAGGTAGAAAAGGGACATACTTTTTAGATGATTCCTAGTGCTTTGTAGCATAGACTAGTGGATCCACTTAGTAGTTCAAGTTCTATACCCTAGGCAAGGTATAGGACGGCCCCGGCAGCATAAGGTAAAATGTTGTATCATCACAATAGCTCTTACGTTGTCGGTTAGAGAAACTCCCACAGAAGTAACTGTATTCTTATACACACAGTTTATTGTATTTTTACATACATTTCAGAGTTATATGTAACTTTGCATATACACAGAGTTGACATCATGTTTTAAACTGATTTTCTTTATACTGCACTTGTTTTAAACTGTTTTATATTGAAATGAGTTCAGTTCTGTTGAGTTGAGTTGAACCAGGTAAGTTCTTCAGATTCCTTTCAACCCTATGTTGTGTTTAGTATTCTAACTTGCATATTCGTACATTTAATGTACTGATGCCAGTTGGCCTGCATCTTATTATGATGCAGACAGAGGTAACTAAGATCGGCATCCAGCACATCGTTGATCCAATTGAGCACTTCAGAGTCATTCTGTGAGCCTTCTTGCATTCTAGAGGACTTTTTTTATTGCTTTCAGTATTTCATTTGTTAGGATGATCGGGGTTCCTATCCTGACATCTATCTCAGTTGTTTTAGAGGCTTCATAGACCGTCAGATGTTAGTTATTTAGTCTTTTCATTGTCATTATCTTATGTTAAGACTTGAGTTTGCCTTAATGGCCAAGTTTAATGTTCATTTATAACATTCCATTTTATTTCATAGCTTTATCTTTATTGATTTAAGTCTTCCGCTAAGTAAGTAAGCCAGGCCAAGGGTTCACTTAAGGCCAGCAATGGTTCTCAAGTGTCAGTCCCTCCCAGGGTGTAGGCTCAGGGCGTGACAAACTTGGTATCATAGCATACAGTTCAAGAGTCCTAGGGAGTCTATGAAGCCGTGTATGTAGATTCCTATTTATCGGTGTGAATTGCGCCACATCTATAATTAGGAGCCTGCAACACTTATGAATTTTTTTCATTTCTTTCACACTCATTTTGTGCGTTAGAGTTTGATCTCTTAAAAGTTTCCTTCTAATTCGTGCTTGTGCGTGTTTTCAGATAATCATGCCTCCACGAAGAGCAGTTAGAGGTCATCTAGCTAGGAGAAATGTTGAACCACAGGAACAAGGAGTACCTAATGCACCTGAAGTGCAACCCCAAGGAGAAGTTACCAATGCTAAGTTATGTGAGGCTATCCGAATGTTGAGCCAAGTTGTGACCAACCAAGCTGGGCAGTAGAGAGGGAATCGACAGGAAGTAGCTGACACTTCGAGGATCTACGAGTTCTTAAGGATGAATCCTCGAAGTTTTACAGGTTCAAGCACTATAGTGGATCTGAAGAATTTTATTAAAGAACTGAAGAAGGTATTTGAGGTTATGCATGTTGCCGATATTAAGCGAGTTGAACTAGCTGCATATCAACTAAACAATATTTCTAGGACTTGGTTTGATTAGTGGAAAGAGGGTAGAGCTAAGAATGCACCACCTGCGAGTTGGGCTTGTTTTGAGAAGGCTTTCTTGGGGCGTTTCTTCCCCCGAGAACTGAAAGAGGCTAAGGTACGAGAGTTTTTCACACTTACGCAAGATTCTATAAGCGTTCATGAGTATGGGTTGAAGTTCACCCAACTGTCCCGTTATGCTTCGAAAATGGTTGCTAACATGAGGATTAGAATGAGCTTGTTTGTTGCTGGATTGGCTCGTCTGTCGAGTAAGGAAGGTAGGGCTACAATGCTGATAGGTGACATAGATATCTCAACGTTAATGTTATATGTGCAGCAGGTTGAGGAAGAGAAGCTAAGGGATAGATAAGAGTTTAAGAACAAGAAAGCTAAGATAGGGAACTAGTCCGGACAGCAAAAGTGTAATGCCAACCGATCATCCTTCCAACAGAAACAGAAAGGACCTGCTCCATCATCTACTAGTGCACCTATACCTAAGAAAAAATGTGAGTACAATTGTGGGAATTTTAGAGCTAAACCTGCTTAATTCTCAGGGTAGCATGGCATAAGTGGGTAATAAGCCTCCTTCCTGCACTAAGTGTGGTAGAAACCACTCAGGTACATGTCGTGAGGGCTCCACTGGTTGTTTCAGGTGTGGTTAGAATGGTCACTTCATGTGCGAGTGTCCAAAGGACAAGAAGGGAAATGTTAATGGGGCAATAGAGCCCAGTCTTCTTCAGTTGCTCCACCAGCTACACCTAGAGGGGCTACTTTCAGTATTGACAAAGGAACAAACTGCTTGTATGCTATCAATAATCGCCAAGAGCAAGAGGATTCGCCAGATGTTGTCACTAGTATGATCCAAGTCTTTGACTTTACTGTTTATGCTTTACTAGACCCAGAAGCGAGTTTGTCTTTTGTAACTCCATATGTTGCTATGAATTTTGATATTATTCTTAAGCAACTTAGTGAACCATTCAGTGCTTCTACACTTGTTGGTGAGTCAATACTAGCAGAGAGAGTCTATCGTGATTGTCCCGTTTCCATCAATCACAAAAGTACCATGGCTGATTAATTGAGTTAGACATGGTAGAATGTCATTCTTGGTATGGATTGGCTTCATGCATGTTATGCCTCAGTTGATTGTAGAACTCGAGTTGTCAAGTTCCAGTTTCCAAATGAGCCAGTCTAAGAGTGGAAAAATAGTTCAGCAGTGCCTAAGGGTCGTTTCATTTCATACCTTAAGGCAAGAAAGTTAATTTCTAAGGGTTGTGTCTATCACTAGGTCCGAGTTAATGACTCTGGTGTTGAGATACCTCCCATTCGGTCAGTTCATATAGTTAAAGAGTTTCCAAAAGTATTTACAGATGATCTACCCGAAGTCCCTCCTGAGAGAGAGATAGACTTCGGTATAGATATTCTTCCAAATATATGTCCTATCTCTATTCTGCCATATAGAATGGCACCAGCAGAGTTGAAAGAGTTAAAATAGCAGTTGAAAGATCTTTTAGAGAAAGGGTTAATTCGACCAAGTGTCTCTCCTTGGGGCGCTTCGGTCTTATTTGTGAGGAAGAATGATGGTTCCCTTAGAATGTATATAGATTACCGCCAATTGAACAAGGTTACCATCAAGAATAAGTATCTTCTTCCTAGAATTGATAATCTTTTCGATCAGCTTCAGGGTGCTTCTTATTTTTCAAAAATAGACATCAAATTTGGCTACCATCAGTTGAAAGTAAGGGAATGTGATATTCCCAAGACAGCATTTAATACCCCTTATGGTCAATATGAGTTTCTGGTCATGTTGTTCAGTTTAAATAATGCACCTGCAACATTCATGGACCTTATAAATAGAGTTTTCAAGCCTTATTTAGATATGTGTGTTATAGTCTTCATTGATGACATACTAATCTATTCAAGGAATGAAGAAGATCATGTTAGCCATCTTAAAATAGTTTTTCAAACTTTGAAAGGTAAGGAGTTATATGCTAAGTTCTCTAAATGTGAGTTTTGGCTTGAGTCTGTGGTGTTCTTGGGCCACATAGTTTCCGGCGATGGAATTAGAGTTGATACCCAAAAGATTAAGGCAATGCAGAATTGGCCTAGACCCACATTTTTAACTTATATTAGGAGTTTCTTGTGTTTGGCTGACTATTTAGAAGGTTTGTAGAGGGGTTCTCATCTATTTCATCTCCTTTAACCAAGCTGACTCAAAAAACACTGAAGTTTCAATGGTCTGAAGCTTGTAAGAAAAGCTTTCAGGAATTGAAAAAGAGGTTGACTACTGTCCCAATTTTGACCTTACAAGAAGGTACGCAAGGTTTGTTGTCTATTGTGATAAGTCTAGAGTTGGTATGGGTTGCGTGTTAATGCAGAATGGCAAAGTCATAACTTATGCCTCCAGACAGTTAAAAGTTCATAAGAAGAATTACCCAACCCATGACTTAGAGTTGGCTGCCGTAGTATTTGGCGTCATTATTTGTATGGTGTTCATGTTGATGTATTTACTAATCACAAGAGTCTTCAATATATGTTAACTCAGAAAGAGCTTATTCTCAGACAAAAAAGGTGGTTAGAATTATTCAAGGATTATGACATGAGTATTTTTTATCACCCAGGTAAGGCTAATGTTGTTGCTGATGTTTTAAATAGGTTATCTATGGGTAGTACTGCCATGTTGAGGAAGAAAAAAGAGAGTTAGCGAAAGATGTGCATAGACTTGCACACATAGAAGTCTGACTAATGGATTCCACAGAAGAAGGAGTAGTGGTGATGACTGGGGCTGAACATTCATTAGTGTCAGAAGTGAAAGAAAAGTAAGACCAAGATCCAATTTTGCTTGAATTGAAGGCAAATGTTCATAAGCAAAAAGTATTAGCTTTTAAACAAGGGGGAGATGGAGTATTGAGATATCAAGGTAGGTTGTGTGTACCAATGGTGGATAAACTCCAAGAGAGGATTATGGAGGAAGCTCATAGCTCTAGATATTCCATTCATCCGGGTTCCACAAAGATATATCGTGAATTTAGAGAGGTATATTAGTGGAATAGTATGAAGAAGGGCATTGCAAAATTTGTTCCTAAGTGTCAAAATTGACAACAAGTTAAAGTAGAGCACCAAAGTCCCGGTGGTTTAGCTCAGAATATAGAACTTTCGGAATGGATGTGGGAGATGATTAATATGGATTTCATCACAGGTTTACCAAGGTCGCACAAGCAGCATGATTCTATTTGGGTGATTGTCGACAGAATGACAAAATCAGCCCACTTTTTGTTGGTAAAGACTACTCATTCGGCAGAAGATTATGATAAATTGTATCTTCAAGAGGTGGTAAGACTTCATGGGGTTCCGGTTTTCATTATTTGAGACAGGTGCATAATTTACTGCACAGTTTTGGAAGTCATTCCAAAAAGGCCTGAGTTTAAAGGTGAACTTAAGTACTGCATTTCATCCTCAGACAAATGGGCAACCAGAACGCACTATTCAGACCTTAGAAGATATGTTGAGGGATTGTGTGATTGATTTCAAAGGGAATTGGGATGATCACCTACCTCTCATTGATTTTGCTTATAACAATAGTTAGCACTCAAGCATCCAAATGGCTCCTTTTGAAACTCTTTATGGGAGAAAATGCAGATCTCCTATTAGATGGTTTGAAATTAGTGAAACGGGGTTGATAGGACCATATTTGGTTCATCAAGCTATGGATAAGGTGAAAGTGATTCAAGAGAGGTTGAAAACAGCGTAGAGTTGTCAGAAATCCTACACTGATGTTAGGAGAAGTGAGTTAGAGTTTGAAGTAGATGGTTGGGTATATCTTAAAGTTTCACCCATGAAGGGTGTTATGAGGTTTGGTAAGAAGGGGAAACTTAGTCCCCCAGTATATTGGACCTTATCGAATATCCAAGAGGATTGACAATGTAGCTTATGAGTTGGAGCTACCACAAGAGTTAGTCGCGGTTCATCCGGTGTTTCACATCTCCATGTTGAATAAGTGCATGGGCGATCCTTCATTGATCATACCAACTGAAAATATTGGGATCAAGGATAGTTTATCTTATGAAGAGATTCCAGTTCAAATTCTAGATCGCCAAATTCGCAAGTTGAGAACAAAACAGGTAGCATCAGTCAAAGTCCTGTGGAGGAACCAATTTGTTGAAGAAGCTACTTGTAAGTTGAGGAAGATATGAAAAAGAGATATCCACACATCTCTTTGAATCCGGACAAGTTCTGAATTAAGGTACTAATCCTTTCTTAGTATTTATTTATAAGCTGGCATGTTGTTTTGCATTTGTTTGTGGGTGCTTGAATTGAATGTTGCATGTTACACCCTTAGCCTAGTAAGAGTAATCTCATTCGAGGATGAATGTTCCCAAGGGGCAGATATTGTAACATCTCGCAATTTGAAATAACTAGGAAGAAGCTAATAATTGGAAATTGTCATTTCTGGAAAGAATGAAAAATCTAGAAATTTTCTTAAGTTAGAAGAAATTGAGTTTTGTCCAACTTCAAATGGCAATAAATTCTTTCTCAAGATGAATTAGAGGTACTTCCAGATATAGTAGGAAATATCTAGGAATTATCTTTCCAACGCCGCTGAGTTTGCGCATTTCCGAGTTCATATGAGTGAATTATGCCCTTTGGAAATTGGGATGTTGGAATAAGGAAAAGTCCAATCCGGATTTTGAAAGGGTAGTTTGGTATTTTCCTTACCCTTTTATTTTAATTCGTTTTTGGTAATTACTTAGGGGTCTAAACTGAACTTAGCTAGTTTACGCTTTTGGAAAAAGAGTTAGGGTTTTGAGAGAACAGAAAAGAAGAGGAGAAAGGAGAAGAACGTTCAAGATTCGTCAAGATCGTCGAGTTCAGCTTGTGGATTTCGTCGGGGGTGATCCCTACAGGGTATGTGAAATCATATAGTGTTGGGTTAGTTCACCCACGCGCCAATCATGATTCAATGTCAGTGAAGTTATTAGATTTGAAAGTAAATCCTTGAGTTCTTGATGAAATTCATTTGAATTTTTATGGGTTGTGTTGTTGGAGTTTTCTTGAGATTGATTCATGTTGTTAGTTGTGCTTTTCGAGTAGAATTTGATGTATATTGAGGGTACAAATGATTCTAAGTATTTAGGGAAAGAACCATTGAAGTTTAGAGGGTTTAGAGATGAAAAACAAGCAAGAAAAATCAGGAATTTTCTGGGCAAGGACTTGGGGCGCCACGCCTCTCAGAGCTCCCCACTTAAGAGTCTGAAGTTTGGGATCTAGGGAGATGCACTAGCTAGAGCGCCACAACTTTAGCTCTAAAGTTTATGCTCTGGCGCCCCGCGTCTCTAAAAGAGCCAAGGACGTCAGTTCTTCCCATTTCTTCCCCAACTTCCCGTACTAGTTCCTTAACAATGTACCTATGTTTTCTAGTTGATTCCAGCACTCTAAGGTATATCTAAACATCATGAAATCATCCATAAACATGAGATCATGAACCTTGAATCCCTAATTCAATTCAAGGAAAGTTAAGATCAAAGTCTAGAGAAGTAAGAGTCAAGTCAAGAGAAGTTCTTAGAGATTTCCAAAAGTCTTTTTTCAAATGTTTTAACTTTGTTTTAAGACTTAAAGTTCAAGTTGAGTAGAGATTAAAGAGTAAACAACTTTTCTTTATATTGCACTTGCTATAAATTGTTTTATATTAAAATAAGTTCAGTTATGTTGAGTTGAGTTGAGCCACGTAAATTCTTCAGATTTCCTTCAAGCCTATGTTGTGTTTAGCATTCCAACTCTCATACTCGTACATTCAATGTACTGATGCCAATTGGCCTGCATCTTATTATGATGAAGACAGGTAACTAGGATTAGCATCCAGCACATCGTTAATCCAGTTGAGCACTTCAGAGTCACTTGGTGAGCCTCCTTGCATTCTAGAGGACTCATTTTTATTGCTTTCAGTTCTTTTCAGTATTTCATTTGTTAGGATGATCGAGGGTCCTGTCCCGACATCCATCTCAGTTGTTTTAGAGGCTTCATAGACAGTTAGATGTTAGTTCTTTAGTCTTTTCATTGTCATTATCTTATGTTAAGACTTGAGTTTGCTTTAATGACCAAATTGAATGTTCTTTTATAACATTCCAGTTTATTTCATAGCTTTATATTTATTGATTTAAGTCTTCCACTAAGTAAGTAAGTCAGGCCAAGAGTTCACTTGGGGCCAGCAATGGTTCTCGAGTGCCAGTCCCGCCCAGAATGTAGGCTCGGGGCGTGACAGTAACTGACCATTTCAGTACAATTCTTTACTCTCAACAATAGGATGTTTACTTTTTTTTTGTACAGTTTGGGTATAATCAGGGCATTGTCTCAACCAGTGTTTATGACACTCTTAGAGGCTATTGTGGAACAATATTCTAGGTTTCTTTCTGCAACTTTTAGTCTCCAGCCCATAGGCTTGGCGTGTATATATATATATATATATATATATATATATATGTGTGTGTGTGTGTGTGTGTGTGTGTGTATGTATGTATGTATGTATGTACGCACGTATGTATATCTTCAGTTGCAACCTTATTGACTAGCTAGTACTTTATTATTTTTAGTTTGTCTACCTTCATCTATATGACTTGTTGTTATTTAGGTTATGACCTTAATGGTCCAGTCGTAGTATTTAGATTGTATGTTGCCAACCTTTTAGGCCTACAATTGAGTTAGTTGGTATGTTTCAGTGACTAACTCGATTGCATAAGGTATCGAGTGCCAGTCACGCCTCCCCTAGTTTGGGGCATGACATTTTTATTACCCCATCCCAGCCTATTAAGTACCCCCAAACCCACACCTCACTACTCACCATTCCCAAAAAAATCTTTTAATTTTTTATGGGTGGGTGGGATGGAGGGCGGGCGATAGGGTGTAGGATGAGATAAGAAAAAATAATTTCAATTTTTTAAGGCATTGGGTCGGGGAGGTTGGAGTGGGGGAAGTCAGGATAGGTGGTGATGTGAGATAAGAATATCTTTCCTAGAACTTTAAAAAAATATTATGAGGGGTTGGGGGGTGATGTGGTTGGGGTACTGGGTAAGAGATGGGATAGAGTAAGATGATTTTTCTTTAAAAAGCTCTTTTTTATAATTACTAAATTTTAGCATTTAATTTTTTAAATATTTTTTCTTAATTGTGTGTGTGCGTGTGTGCGTGTGTGCGTGCGTGTGCCACATCAACTTTTTTTTTACATATACGCATAAGAGGAGTGTTTTTAAATTACTTAACCAAGTAAAATAGTCTTTTTAAAATTGTCAAGAATTGTGTCACTAAAATAATAATTTACGCTGAGTTTGGAGGAAAAAATGTAGAGGTAATTTCGTACAAACATTTATAACGCATGGATTAGTAATACAGGGATTAACAATGTAGAGATTAGTAATGCATAGTTTATTTTTTATTACGTGTTTGGTTCATTGCTTCCCACTTAATCTTGTGTTTGATTTAAAACTCTACAAAAAAAAATTATTTCCTATTATACCCTTGTCTTATTATTAGATTGTTTATTTCATGTAATTGGTCAAGGTAGATAACCGCCGGACAATATATATTTTTTGTAGGATTTTCTATTTCATTTAACTAGTTAAGTTATATATATATATATATATATATATATATATATATATATAGATATTGTTATTAATTTTGAGGTGTGATGTACCACTAAGGAGATCCTTGATGGCACTGTGTATTTTTAATCTTTTGTTGGTCAAATATATCTTAAACTTAACATAGATTTAAGGCTACTTAAATTGTTCGATACCTAAAGCTTATTAAAAAAATAGCTCAAGTGGTTAATCTACGAACTACATAAAAGAAAATGGAGAATTTTGTTTTTTTAATGAAATCATCAAATTACACTAAACGAATTTGGAGAATTAAAAAAGAACATGTATAACCAGTCCAATATAAATTTCAAAAAAATCAAATTACAAAAGAAATTTAGGAAAATGAATAGGGGGAGTTTAGTCATTTAGGGGTCTTATCATGGGCGGACCTACAGTGGGTCAAGTGGGTTCATATGAACCCACTTTGTTGAAAAATAACACCGTATATATATGTATATTTAATCAGTTTTTAAAATTTTATATGTATATATTAACTTTTGACCCCACTAACACAAGTGTGACCCTTGGCAGAGTGGTGAAGAGGGTTCAATTTTCCCAGCCAACCCGGGTTTGAATCCATGTTGCCACATTTTATTTTTAATATCTTGAACTCACTTCGTGAAAATTCTAGGTCCGCCACTGGGTCTTATCCAAAGATTTTCAAACCTTGAATTAGTTATCCCTTTATTTTCTAGGGATAAAATAAGACCATATATGATGTATCACTAATCCATGGATTAAATTAAATAATGAAACCAACTAATGTACACTATTTGTTTTGTTCAACTTTGGGATAAATGGTGAGAAAGCAATACAACTTTTGCATCACCAACTACACAACTTGAGGTTCATGAATGAGTATTACTCACTTCTAACTAACGACTTGTTACTCATATTTTGTAGTGTTTCATAAGACTTATTAGAGGACGGGGAAGACTAATAAAATAATACTCCATATGTCCTAATTTTCTCTAGATGTTGAGTTTATTTCAAGGTCATTAATCATCATCACAGTGTGTGTTACGCAAGATGATGTGAAATTGGTCTGATTATGTAATCCGTAATTCTTCAAGAAGACGAGATTACCCCAAATCTTCTGGAGAACTTCTAAGAAATTTCCAATGAGAGAAACTATTGCCTGACTATAAGTCAAGTAAGGAAAAAAATGAAAAATAATTAAAAACATGATTTAAGTCCTCCATCTACTTAAGAGTATGTAGCAACAAAACAATAATACTGTGAAAAATTATTATTTTTATTTGCTTTTTATTAAAAAAATTGTTTGATATGTGTTTTAATTTCTTGGTTTTTTATTCAAAAAAATTTAAAACCTCAAAAGTTATCTTTAAGTAGGGAAAAATGAGGTAAAATAAGATGTTTTTTTTAAAGTTCTTCTTTTTTTAAAAGGGAAAATAATTGTTTTGTCCCTGTGTTATGACCTTATTATGATTTTAGTCCGTGTGATATTTGACTTCCCCTATTTAACCTTTAATTAAGAAAGGAGAACAATTTTAATCTTTTTATAAACAATTGCTACAAATACTGTAAACATATATGTCACTACAGTCAAGAACAATTACGATATTACAATAAAGAATACTCTTTCACTATTGATCACAAAGGTTAAGTCGATTGAAAAAGAATTACACACACTAAGATTGAAAAAGAATTACACACAACGAGAATGATTTTAATCTTTAACTTTAACTAATACTAATAATTTATTTAATTTTTGTCAAAATATTTTGTCCATATGGAGTGTGACGCGATCGTTTCTTTTAAATAAAAAAGAGAGTGTATTACACACTACGAATCTACGATAAAGTGTAATAAAAGAGAGATAAGTGTGTTTGTCAACCTATTAAGTGACTATTTAAATATAAAATTCACAATTTCAATAATTTAAATATGAAACTAAAAAAAATAAAAAATTAAGTGTGTTTCCAACCTTAATGTCTTAGTTTCTCTCCACATGTGTCACTCAGTAGAGTGGCAAATTGCTCATGCCCGGTTCAACAGTTCAGCTCACCATTTCCACAGACGTCAACCCGAAAGTCCTTCTTCTTCCCCACTGAACTTCACCACTTTGCTTATCCTACACTCTCGGATCAGCCCTTTCCCATCAATACAAGATTCCTATAGTGTACATAAAACCCAATATTCTCAAAGCAATAATCTCTACAGGAACGGCATTTTGCTTTACAACCGTTCCTGCTGTACAATTTTTTCAAATTTTGTTTCTAGTTTTCTAGTACAACAAGAAAGAAGAACGAACTGGAGTCAATACAAGAAACCCAGTCCAAGAAACCGCCAGGTAACGGTCAGATCCGATACCGATCACCATCAGCAGCTGAACTATTAGAGCATATGCAACAGGAAGATCCAATTCAAATGGAGCATGAGAAAATGTTGAAACGTAACAGGCAACAACATGGGGACTCGTTTTCTGATAAGATCCATAGATATCGTGGAGTGATTTTAGTGATTTCGGTTCCTATGTTACTTATTTGTTTTGTCCTTTTTGTAATGCCCACGAATTACTCTGATTCAATGGGGTCAGTTAATAGGAAGTTTTCACCCAAGTTTGGATCTAGAAATTATGCAGTTATATTTGATGCCGGTAGTTCTGGTAGTAGGGTTCATGTTTTCTGTTTTGATCAACATTTGGATCTTGTTCCCATTGGCGATGACCTCGAGCTCTTCCTGCAGGTAATTTTTGGATTTTGAGTTGATTTTGTTCTTCAAAATGCTGCTCAAATGGAGCCCGTAATTGCAAGTTATACTTTTTGGGTGTATTTGGTGTGTCAAAGTTGTTTTTGCAGAACATACTTTCGTTGATGGAATCCCTTTTTAGGAAAAAATTACTCTTGTCACTTAGACTTCTGCCATTCAATTGCTGTTGTTAACCTTTACTACTCAATAGTATCATCAACGCATTATACTTATAATCTTGTTCTTCATTGAACATTACAATATGCCACCTACTCTTATACACATCCAACATTGCTAATTAGCATTTCCCATGGTAAACATTTATCATAGAAAAAATTTCTCCATACAGAATGTACCCTGTAAGTTTGTTGCAAATGAGCACCTGTATTGTGTAAAGGCTTTCTCTTGGCACCAATTGTTCATCTATAGTTGGGTTTGGCACTACAGAAAAAACCAGGGCTGAGTGCATTTGCTAGTGACCCTGCATCGGCTGCAAAATCTCTTCAATCACTTCTGGAAAAAGCTGAGGATGTAGTTCCAATGGATTTGCGCAGTAACACACCAGTCAGAGTTGGGGTGAGTGGATACAGTTATAGAATTAGATTGACATTAGATTCTTTAGCCTACTCAATATACTGAATACTGATGTGGAGTATGTCTAGGCAACTGCAGGTTTGAGGCAGTTGGGAGGTAATACATCTGACAAGATTCTTCAAGCGGTAAAATTGATTCCTTTCTTAGAGCATCCTTCGTAACAGGCTTTCTTTCTGTTTGGGCATGTCTTATAATAGAATTTTAATTGTTCCTTTTCTATTTTGAGTTTCTGAATCACTAAAATCTCATTTAAAGGTGAGGGATTTTCTAAAGAGAAAAAGCAGCCTCAAGTCAAAGGGGAGTTGGGTTACTGTTCTTGACGGGAGTCAGGAAGGTGCTTATCAATGGGTATGTAATGTGGATTTCAACTTGTTCTGTTCTTCTTTGTACTTGGAACTACCATGTCATTTGAAGTTATAGGTGCTTGCTTAATTTGAATTTGAGATTCTTGAACTTTTTTTGGAGCCGAGGTCTACCAGAAAAAACCTCTCTACCTCACAAAGGTAGGGGTAAGGTCTACATACATCCTACCCTCCCTAGACCCCACTTATGGGATTACACAGGGTATGTTGTTTTTATTTTGGTGTAGAGACCAGAGAGAAATAGTGGTTATGATCTCCTGTCAAGGATCATTTTCTGGTAGTTTACCCTTTGTGTGATGTTGATTAGTTAATTAAAAGTTGTTGTCTCTTTATGCCAAGATGTAGGGTAACTAGAATGAAAGAAGTGAATTCTAGCTCAGCTTAAAGGAGAGAACAACCAAAAGTAGAAAATGGCCGTCATGCCAATTTTTCAGTATTACCAATTAACATCTTCAAGCTGCCTTTGAAGAAGCTTCATATGAATAGCAACTCTAGTTGGAGTTGTCGAACCAGAGAACAAGGACTCTTATCATCCCGAATGCTTTCTTGTTGCATTCACATCGTATCCCTATAATTTCCACAGAAGTATTTTGGTCTCCTTAAAGTCTTTAGGCCATGTTTAGTGACACTAGATCAGATTTCAGGAAAATAACTGATCCCATCTGAAAGATGAGATTATTATCCTACTCATTTCAGGATATTCTATCACTTCCATGGAGTGGGGATAAGGGTTGAGCTTTTAAGTTCATTTGATAACTTATCCCATCCTAAAGATAGGGATGAGGAGAAGAGCTTTAAGTTTATCCGTATTCCCATCCTATAGTGTTTGAAACAAAAGGTAGAATATGCAAATTGGAGATTGCCCTATTTTACTGTCCAGGTGGCTTCTCAATGAGCTTTACAGTCTTTTTGGGGAATGCTAAGAGAGGACATCATGAATACTTTGCAATGTTTCCACTATCATGAAGTGTTCGAGAGAAGCTTCAATGCTACAGATGTTGCTCTCAACCCAAAGAAAGTAGGTGCATCTGAATTATGGGACTTCAGACCTTCAAGTCTCACAAATGGGTGTATAAGATCATGGCTAAATTATTGGCAGAAAGACTGAAAAGGGTAGTTAGCAGCCTAGTAAACAAACATCAGATGCCATTTAAAGGGGAGACAGATGGGGAAGGGGAATCTGATGGGGAAGAAAGAATGAAGAAAGATGGGTTAGATTTATTGGAAAACGGTTTGGGTGTTGGGTTGGGTGGGGCTTTTTTATTTGATAAAAAATTATGTGGACCAATGAAAATTGGCCATTTGTTTAGTTAAATTACATGTCAGATTTCTGTTAACTAAAAGGGCATTGTTTAACCTAAAGAAAACGTTAAGGACATTTTAAAACCAATAGGTGGAAGGAGGGCATTTCTGAACCATTACTAATAGGTCAAGGGCATTTTTGAGCCTTTTTCGTTGTTTTTTTCATTAGAAAGGAGACTCAGGCAGGGTGATGCTTTGACACCTTTCTTGTTCATTCTAGCCAAGTAATGCTACAATAGTATGGCGAGGATTACTAGTTCTCATAAAATAAGTATGATGAGGATTACAATCCAGAACAGGCGGTTAAGAGGATTCAAGATGGGCAATAGGTTAGGAGAGGACATGTAAATCTTTCATTTACTTAATGTAGATGACACAATAATTTTTTGTGAAGCTAGGGCAGAACAAATAAGATATTCTACTAGTATTTGAAGTAACATCTGGTTTGATTGTGAACGGGAGGAAAAAAGTCTATTCCCAAAGAGACTGTACAAGTGCGACTCTAGCCAACATATTGCGATGCAAGGTGGGGAAACTGTCAACAGTCTACATTGGCATGCCTTTGGACAATCTAAGTTACACAGACTCTTCATTTTCAATGCCACTCCTGTGTGGACACAATGTGAGTGTCAGTGTGGGTATGGGTTCCGTACCGCATCTGGTCAATTGATTTTGGGTACTTCGACTAATATTGACGGTGAAGTTTGGGACAAATACAGTGACTTTTGTAATCAAACTAAAAGTTAAGGAAATTGAAGAAAAAGAAATACCTCGTATGTAGAAATTTCTATGTCAGACCTTTTCTTTACATCTCCTTCTGTGATTCTCCTCTTGATCAATATTTTCTCCTCGGAATACCTTGTTAGTTTTCCAAATTATGACTCATAATTTAGACATATAACTCTATTTTGTAGATATTTGAATTATTTATAGCCGAATCCTCGTACCTGTGTTCATATTTAGATCCATACTGCCAAATCATAAAATTTAGATCATTATTTTGGGGTCATAGGTGGCCTGGAGAAAACATCTTGAGAATCACATTTCCTAAAATGTATTAATCTCTTGTCAAAAGAAGATGTTAGTCCATTGGTTATGGAGTATGCAAGGGGGAGAAGTTATTGGGGATTTGAGGTTTAGGGAGGAATCTTCAAGACTGGGAGGTTGGAGAATTTCAAAATCTGACTCGATTACTTCACCAACAATAAGTTTTTATGGATACCGTAAATGATGGAGGACAGGAGGAAGTGGTGTTTTCTCAGTCAAATCTTTATGAGAAATTCCTCTCTAGGGAGGAATACCACTTTTTCACATAGTTTAATATGACCTCCAGGTACCTCGAAAAGTTTGTTTCTTCACTTGGTTAGCTGTGAAGGAAGTAATCTTGACGGCGGAGAATTTATGAAAAAGGGAGATCACTTGTGTCAGTTGGTATTTTATATATAATCTGGAGAAGACGTAAGTAAACCACCCCTGATTACATTGTCGGTTAGCGTCTTCTTTGTGGGGGGGGGGATTCTGAGATGGTTTGGAGTTGAGTGGGTGGTGCCTGGCACTGTGAAAGACTCAACGGTTAGTTGGGCTCTTAGAAGACGGAAGAAAAGAAGCAGAGACTGAGATTGTTGCTCGATTGGCACTCATGTGGACCATATAAGAGAGGAACATAAGAGCTTTTGAGGGCATAGAGAAAGATTTTGCTTATTTGAGAAATAGTCTCTTTGCCCTTATTTCTTTTTTGCATTCATGAAGTTCCTAAGGAGGCAGGGGTGCAGATACAGCCAGGAGGTTTGCCTAGAAGCAGCCTAGGTATAGAGGATTGGGTGGCTTTTGTAGAAAACCATGTTTTGCTGTGAGGTTCTCTACGTTTTGGTATACAGGCACTTTTTACCCCTGTTAATATGAACATTATTACTTCATAAAATAACGAGGAGATTGCTTTACTAGTGAAACTGTTTTTATATTTAAGATCTTTGCATATGTAGGTAAAATTGATCACATTTGTGTTATCTTCTCTTGATCGTTAATCCAACCACATGGATTACATGACCCATCTAACCTTGTGTTCATAAACTGACTGTAGGATACACGAGTCAACCAATTGATACAGTTTGTTGAATTTGTATTACAAATGTCTGTGCAGGTCGCCATTAATTATTTGCTAGGCAATTTGGGTAGGAAATATTCTGATACTGTTGGAGTGGTTGATCTTGGAGGTGGCTCAGTACAAATGGCATATGCCATCTCAGAGTCAGATGCTCAAAAGGCTCCAACGCTATCAGTTGGAGAGGATATGTATGTGCAAGAGATGTATCTCAAGGGGGCAAAATATTACCTCTATGTTCACAGGTCCGTCTCAATTCTCATCATATGTAAAGATGTATATGATCTCAGAAAATGTCAGGGTACCCAGTTAACACTTGCTAAATTTACCTTGAATTTCTGTTCCGACTTATTTGCAGTTTCACTTGATATCTGGACATGTGGGTTTCCTTGTGTTTTCTCACCCTTTTATTGCACATATTTAATGTGATTTACCCATCTTGTTTGCAGTTATCTGCGCTATGGATTGCTTGCAGCTCGAGCTGAGATTCTGAAGGTGACTAAGGAATCTGGCAGTCCTTGCATCTTGACAGGGCATCATGGTATTTACCCCTCCAGATCTGAAATGTTTGAAATACGTATGGACAAAGAAAGGAAGAGATTTTCTACTTAAATAGAACTGAATTCGAATTTAATGAAATTTTGAGGAAAGGGTTCAAATATGGTACTGGAATTATTTCATCAACTATATAGTCCTATAAAAGTAAATTTGTCTTGACAATATTTTCTTTACAAGGGTCCTACAAGTATGGAGGAAAGGTTTACCCAGCATCGACTATGTCTGAGGGTTCAAGCATGACAAATTGTAGGTTGGTAGCCCTGAAGGCTCTGAAAGTTAATGAATCAACATGCACCCACATGAAATGCACCTTTGGTGGAGTGTGGAATGGTGGAGGCGGAGATGGTCAGAAGAATATGTTTGTGGCCTCATTTTTCTTTGATAGAGCTGTTGAGGTACGAGTCACCATTGAGTTAGATGCTTACCGAACTTTGATGGGCTTACAATTGTACCTTTTGCTGCTGTTCCGAGAAAGGATAAATTCCCTACTATTCTATGGTTTTGCAACTAATATAACGTCTTGTGGGCACAGGTTGGTTTTGTTGATCCAAATGTAGCTGTTGCTAAAGTTCGCCCAATTGATTTTGAGAGTGCAGCTAGGCGTGCTTGTGATACTAGACTTGATGATGCCAAAGCTACATTTCCTAGTGTGGAGCCAGATAACTTGCCATACTTGTGCATGGATCTTGTCTACCAGTACACACTACTTGTAGATGGATTTGGTAAGCCTAGATTCATCCTTCAGGAAATACACAAATTACAGATCAGTTTTAGTATGTTTCATAGTCATTGAATACTTTATTGGACAGGACTTGATGCTCGTCAAGAAATGACATTGGTGAAAAAGGTGAAATACAAGAATTCCCTAGTTGAAGCAGCATGGCCATTAGGTAGTGCCATTGAAGTCGCGTCATCAATGAATTAACTTAAAAGATTCAAGATTTACACATCCGGTTTTGCCTTGTATTAGCTTGTGGGTATCAACTATCAGCGGTCTCTGACCTGCAACTAGGCTCTTCGCGCTCGAGAAGATCATCCTTGCCATATAGTTGGATGCCTGGTTCAAGCAAATCGCGATTGTTTCCCCTTTTATTCCAAGGGGGTGGCTGGTTAAGAATAATGATAAAATCTGTTTGTGATTATATTATCGGAAACACTGATGTTTGACGAAATGAATGATAAGATTCTATTTTTATGTCATTCTTAAGCTCTCTTTGTCCATGAGTGGAAATCCAATGAGATATATATATATATATATATATATAGAACAAATACCTACAAAGCAGAAAAGCTTTCTTATTTCAACCTTTTCTGTACTTCTGGGAATATGTTGTGTATGGTCCTACCTTTGTAGCTTTCTAATTCTTTAGGCTGTTATGATATTAATTGTATTCTTCCTGAATATGTGTACCCAAAACCTTCTCGCTCTGATACCAAATATAATGGAGGAACATCTATTTTTTTTTATTTTTTTTTTTGGTACTACCCCGTTCATCTCTTTCTTTTAACTGAGATTTTTAATAACATCTTCTTTAACTTCACCCCGGAGATGGCCAACAAGACGTCCGAAGATGCGGACTTTTTAAGGCCTTTAAAACATCCTAGGAATTTACAAGTTAATCCATCGTTGTTATTAAGAAGTTAAAAGTTTAACCATATACTGAGGGTAATTACATATTTTTTTTTTTTTTTTTTTTTTAACTTACATACAAATAACTTAAATAGTAATAGTAATGTAAACACACATAATTTATATAATTATTTTGAGGGAATTTTACAGGAAATACATAAAGGACTTACATGATACAGACGGAGAGAGGTTTCCCTTTCGGGAACCCCGACTGACCTTTACACACTTAGGAAAACAAACTTAGCACAAAATATTACAAGAGATTATTTTAGGGATATTTGGAGTGGATAGTGGAGAGGATGTTTTTGAACATTGGCTAGGGAAGGGAATATGTTGTGTATGGATTCTCTCTTTTTGGATTTTCTTTTCTTGTTCCTTCTTAAGTGTGGAGGAGTGTCTTTATATAGAGGTTGAGGGGGGCTTATCATAAAACGTGGAAGAATTCTAATGGCCAAACGTGGCCGACGCACTAAAATAATGAAATACAAACTAACGGCCTAAAATTGGCCGACACTTTTACAAGATTAGCTCAAATAATTCATGCCGGGTACACATTTGGGCCCCATCGCATATGCATTATTGTCGCTTTACAAAACTTTTATACAGAAAATACGACGCGTGCTTATCAGTTTTTTCCTCTTTGGAGGATAGTGATAAAGTAAGCACTCACACGACAAATGTGGGCATACCCACATGGCAAACTTTTATTCCTACTTTAAATTATTGTCTTGTTTTGTCTTGTTCTCCTTCTTCTTTCTTCAATTTGTCTTCAGGTATCAAGGTTGTGCAGGGCTTCTAATCAAAACTCATTCCTAATCATCATCCGCATTGGGATTTTGAGCATCTTGATAATATGAATGTTCTCCATAGTCTTCTTCTCCCGAACTGTTGGATCTCGGTTATGTTATTATTAGTATTTCTTGGACTAGTATTAGGTCTGTTTTGTTCTATATCTCGGTACTAGTCTGCCTCGTTTGGATCTCGGATTTGGTGGAGTAATTACATGTTTATCTTGTCCCCGTTGAAAAACATTTCTAAAGTCTTTTTATTATGCTCTCTATTTTATCATGTTTTTTCTTTTTATGGAGCATAGTCTTCTTTGTTGTTGTCTCTACTCGAATAAATGATCTGGGTAACTCGCGCCCGGATGAAGAACCTTCACCTTCACTTTTTGGCAAAGTGACAGCCATAAACGGGTTTGATGTGTCTTTACCGGCTACCGTTTGATCCGGACTAGCTGTATCTTTATTATCCGATACAGTGGATCTTTTTGCATTCGTTGGGGAATGCACACCTTGCTCATCCATTTTTTCGAGAGATGGAAAACTCTTTTCTGAGGTCTGTGTACTGATATTAATCTTCTGAATGGAGTCTTTACCCTTGAGTGATTTTATCTGCTCCATTAGTTTAGTGTTTTCTTGGAGTAATGCTTCCACCTTTGCATTTAATCTTTTGAAGGCCTCGGTCATTGAAGAACAATGGTCACAAAATATTATTTTGTTTGTGTCTTTTTGGATATTATATTGAGGGGTCTTTTGGGGATTTTGTCTGAGGGCTGGAGAGATATAATAATTTGGACCAAGTATCCCTCTTGCATAATCTAGTGCTTCAGTAAAATCATTGAAACCTTTAAAAAGAGGAGTTTTAACGCCGTTTATAGACTCTACTACTTCTACCCATGTTTGAAAAATACCGTTAGTCTTACCATGTATTACCACATAATATTTAAATTTATTCTCTCTACTTTTGTCGTAAAGTATTGACATAGAGCATTTAATGAAGCTATAAAATATTTATTGTCTTTCTTATTATATGCCATCCATAAATTATCTGCTAAGCATTTCTGAGGTTTGTCTAACACACATTCTGGCAATTGTCTAAAAGATAAATTCAAATTCGGATAACATATTAAATTATGCTTACCGAAGTATATACGATCCATCATCTCTATTGATGGTGTCTGAGGTCTAAACTTCATATTACCTAATACAGTCTGAGCACATGAGTCTGATGCTGAGGCTACTCCTTTGCCTTTGTCTGTTGAACTAGTTGGTCTCATGCTGAAACAAATATACGGTTAAGTTATTTTAATATTTAGTCTACTTAATTGATCTCGCTAAACCGTTATCCTTTCCTTTTATATATTCAAAAGTAACATTTGGATAAATTGATATAGTATCCATAAAATTTAGCCATCTTCTCTTGCTACTAGCTTTTTGATTTATTTTTTGATGGAATTTCACTATAGCTTCGCAACCAGTTCGTACTAATATTTCATTTTTATTTAAAACATATCAGTTAAAACTGTTGAGGCCATATATTATTGCTAAAACTTCTGTATCTATACTACTCATATTTCCTTTTTCTCTGTATTTTTCACTCTGATAAGCACAAATTTTTCTTTGTTTTATCACTATATTTAGTTGGTCTAGCTTTTAACACAGCTCCCCATCCCTGGAAACTGCCATCTGTTTCTATTATCAAATAATCTGTTTCTAATGTTATACTTAATTCGGGAATATTTTTCACTCTTTCTTTGATTAGCTTTACTAATTTTATATCTTACGTATTGAAATGTTTTTGTCCTTTGCTACTGTTTTTGAGTATAATGGTCCTGCTAATTTGCCCAAGTCTTTAATAAAGTTTCTTGCATAATTTACCAATCCTAGAAATTTTTGTAAATCTTTTGTATTATCTAATTTATCAGGCATATCTAATATCTTTGTCGCTATATGTGGTTGTAGTTTAATTTTTCCTTCGCCTAATGTTACTCCTAAAAATTTATATGGTTCTTACATAATTCCATTTTCTTTTTACTTACTATTATGCCATTTTTAACAAATAATCGAAACTTGTCTCCGTAGATGTCCTAAATGTTCTTTAATGTCTTTACTAAATACTAAGATATCGTCTACATATACTAAGACGAATCTTTTATAGTCTCCAAATATACTATCCATTTTTCTTTGAAATATTGGCGGGGCAGTTTTTAACCCAAATGGCATAGCTAACCACTCAAAATGTCCTTCAGGACAAGTGAATGCTGTCCATTCTATGCTTTCATCATGCATTTTTACTTGCCAATATCCTGATTTACAATCGAATTTACTAAATACCCTTTTTCCTTGAATTCGATTGATTAATTCATTTTTATCTCGGTAATTTATATGCATCTGTTCTAGTATTATCATTAAGTCTTTTATAATTAATTACCATTCTTGCTTTACCTCGCACTATCTCACTATGATTTCTTACCATGAATGCTGCTGACCTATGTTTAGAAGTAGATCTTCTTATTACTCCTAAATTTAGTAATTCTTTTATTTGTATCTCAAAGTCTTCTAAGTCTTGATTTGTTGATTCAATAGCGTACTGTTTTTATTATGTATTCAGTGTGTTTATGATATTTAGTTTACATACTATTTTATTATTTTCCCAATATTTTAAAGGTTTTTCTCCTATTATTTCCATTTCATCTAATATTTTAACTATATTATCCAAGTCTTTAGGACTTTTAATTGTTCCTATCCTATCTATGCCTGTTTGAAAATTATAGAATTCATTTGCTACTTCTATTAAAGTATAATCTTTTTCCCTTATATCGTATTCTTCTTCTTCTTCTTCATATTGTTCTTTATTATCTTTACAACATTGATTTTTATGGTTGCGTTTTTTTAAACATGTCCTGTAAGCCTTCTTTTTTGGGAGTATTTGGAGCTATATTAGCTTGTCTTCTGTCGTTTCAAATTTTATAGTTTGTCTTTGGGGTATATGTTAGATGTTTAAAAAATATTACGCCATCTCTTGTAATTAATGTTCCTCCATTATTTTGTATCATAAATTTTAATCCTAATACAAAATCTACATTTATGTTAAGGTCTCTTACCCATATCCCGTCAAGTGTATACATTGGTTTATAAAATTCATTACATGTATTAATAAAACTTACCCGTGTCTTTCCTATATAATGTTGGTATGTATTATATGTTCCGTCCATCTCGCATCGCGGCAATTGGCTTGTCTAAGGTTTTTATTAATTTTTGTGGTAAAATCTTTTTATTGATTATACTACCCGTACATCCTGTGTCTACCAATGTTAATGTTTCTAACTCAATATCTTGTATTTTGAGTCGGCTAATACTTTAATAGTAGTAAATTTTTTATCTTCGTTACATATTAAATTTTCATAATTGTCTCCCATAGTATCTATATTCATTAATTCGCTTCTTGGGTAGATGTTTGGCACCTCCCCCATTCCTGTAATGGTTTTGTTAAATTTTCTTCAATTTTTTGTTTTCCTTTTTCTAACATTATGACCTTTTGTTCTAATTCATTTATTCTACTTTCTAATGTTATTATTCGCAAATTTATTGTATCATTACTTATATCTTTATTTTTGCGACCGTCTTTTATCTTTATTTTTAATAGATTTTCTATGCATGTGATACATCCTTCAAACATAGCAAAACTTACATTTTGCTCTTTTTCTCTACTTGGATACCATCTACATAGAATACATTGATTACTATCTATTCCTTTATTTCTTTCAAACTCATGAGTACATTCTTGTGAGATATTCATCATTGTACTCATTTGTAATCCATCTACGTCTATATTTTTTAATTCTAAACCTATTTCATTTATTAATTCTTCGTTAGCCGAATCTGACTCGTCAGACCTTGTTGTTTCTTCTACTTCTACACTTACTATCGAATATATGCTTTCATTGTCTGACATGTATTCATCAACATTAATCAAAGTTTCTTGAAAATCTTCTATTAATTGGGAGTTTCTAGTTCTACTATTATTTCTTTTAGGACATACATTTGCTAAATGTTCTATACTTCCACATGTGAAGCATTCTAGTTTGTTTTTATAGTTTTTATCGTTTCTGTATTTTCTAACATGTCTATCCTTATTTAGGTATGGTTTTCTAGCTGAAGATCTTCTTAAATAATATCTTTTATTATTATTATATTGCTGATTATAATAAGGTCGACGCTTTTATATCTTTTCTTGGATTTATTCTGCTCTCTTTATCATAGCTTTGGGTTGTATACATAACATTTTTACGAAACCCATTTCATTCTCGTTTTAGCTGTTTTTGTATTTGTATATTTGTACATTTCTCTGTTAAAATTGCCATTATATGTTGCACTTTGTGTCCTATAGACCATTTTCCGTCTGGGTTTTGTACTACACCGTCTCTTTTATACCATCTTTCTTCTATTTCTCGGCCTAAAGCTCCTGATAATTTATTAAATAACTTCTTTCCTAATTCTTCATCAAAAGAATTTCCACTAATTGTGCAGTAATAATAATAATCCTTTAAGAAGTTCTTTATGTGAAACCAACTTGTAATACTTAATTGTTCTAGGCTTATTAGCGCATTTCTTTGTAGTACTACTAAACCACTATTTGGGTCCTCTCCCGTAATTAAACTATGTATTTTATTTATAAAATTATATGGGTTTGCACCCATATTTACCAACGCTTGGAATTCTTGTGGGAAGTTTGATTTATATGCTTCCCATAAGGCTTTTTGATTCTCCTAGAAAAGTTTCCATGTATTTATACATAGTTTTTACGTCTCGCATCTTGGTATGTTTTTATATAGTCTCGCTACTACTATTCCTTTCCATAAGTCTATGACTGCATTCCACATTTAAGGATCATGTGCTGCTATGTTTAATATTTTTCCTTTACTTCCTCCTTCTTGTAGTCTAATGGGTTCTTCTATAGGCATCCTTCTACCCATTGGTCTTACATTTTCAGTTACTGTGTCTGGATTTACCCTAAAGACTCGCCGTCTTGGTACATTTCCTATACTTGTATCTATTGTATGTGGTTAGGCAGTTCGTTGAAATGGACTAGCACTTGCACCAAAAAAAAAAAATATATGTAATTACTCCACCAAATCCAGATCCAAACGGAGACAGACTAGTACCAGATATAGAACAAAACAGACCTAATACTAGTCCAAGAAATACTAATAATAACATAACCAGATCCAACAGTTCAGGAGAAGAAGACTATGGAGAACATTCATATTATCAAGATGCTCAAAATCCCAATGCAGATGATGATTCCGGAATGAGTTTTGATTTCGAAGCCCTGCACAACCTTGATACCTGAAGACAAATTGAAGAAAGAAGAAGGAGAACAAGACAAAACAAGACAATAATTTAAAGTAGGAATAAAAGTTTGCCATGTGGGTATGCCCACATTTGTCGTGTGAGTGCTTACTTTATCACTATCCTCCAAAGAGGAAAAAACTGATAAGCACGCGTCGTATTTTCTGTATAAAAGTTTTGTAAAGCGACAATAATGCATGTGCGATGGGGCCCAAATGTGTACCCGGCATGAATTATTTGAGCTAATCTTGTAAAAGTGTCGGCCAATTTTAGGCCGTTAGTTTGTATTTCATTATTTTAGTGCGTCGGCCACGTTTGGCCATTAGAATTCTTCCACGTTTTATGATAAGCCCCCCTCAACCTCTATATAAAGACACTCCTCCACACTTAAGAAGGAAAAAGAAAAGAAAATCCAAAAAGAGAGAATCCATACACTACATATTCCCCTTCCCTAGCCAATGTTCAAAAACATCTTCTCCACTATCCACTCCAAATATCCCTAAAATAATCTCTTGTAATATTTTGTGCTAAGTTTGTTTTCCTAAGTGTGTAAAGGTCAGTCGGGGTTCCCGAAAGGGAAACCTCTCTCCGTCTGTATCATGTAAGTCCTTTATGTATTTCTTGTAAAATTCCCTCAAAATAATTATATAAATTATGTGTGTTTACATTACTATTACTATTTAAGTTATTTGTATGTAAGTTAAAAATAAAAATAAAAAAAAATATGTAATTACCCTCAGTATATGGTTAGACTTTTAACTTCTTAATAACAACGATGGATTAACTTGTAAATTCCTAGGATGTTTTAAAGGCCTTAAAAAGTCCGCATCTTCGGACGTCTTGTTGGCCATCTTCGGGGTGAAGTTAAAGAAGATGTTATTAAGAATCTCAGTTAAAAGAAAGAGATGAATGGGGTAGTAACAAAAAAAAAAAAAAAGAGGGAAAAACAGGATAAATATATTGGATAAACACGATAGGACTCTAAGTGAGAGAGGGAGTACTGAGTAGGATTTACAAACAATTGCTTTTTCCGCCTAAAAATCTAATCTCGCTAAAAATTTCGTAATTTCGTTTTTCTGTAATTCTGTTATTTTCTGTGTATTGTTTTCTGCTTCCACGTCACCATACGTCACCATTGTCTTACTGTAATTTCTGTAACTTTTCTGTAACTTTTCTGTACGTCTATATTTTCTGTAACTTTTCTGTACTTCTGTATATTTTTTGTATATTTTTGGTATCAGAGCGAGAAGGTTTTGGGTACACATATTCAGGAAGAATACAATTAATATCGTAAAATAGATGAAAAGACACCCTTTTGCCAACCAAGTAAGATTAAATTATTGGTACTTATATAGAGAATTACAAACTAAATCTGAATTGTTAAAAATAAAGGAGGCCTTAACCTTATACCTAGAAATATTAGAAACAAACGACTTAACGAGTACGTAGACTTTGTAATCACGGAGGTCTATATTCATCAAATCGACCAACCTTAGTCAATCCGTAATTATTAAGTGCTTTAAAGTGGGAACTACATAGCATAGACAATAGTATTCAACTCACAAATAGACACATAGGAGTCCAAAGGAACTATATTAGTAAATTAACGTTACCTTTAGGATAGCACGCACCCTAAAGTAATAATATATATGTCATCTAGAATCTATAAGAAAAGATTTAGGCCGTACGAAAAACAAATTATACTTGACCAGGAATATCATTGGTATCTATTAAGAATAAGACAGAACTATATAGATATATACGACTATTTGATAGAACAAAGACAATTATACTCAACAATTAAGGTTATTTTCAGATTTATTGACATCTTCACAAATATCTCATATACACCAGGAAATAAAACAGATCAATTTACAAATACCCACTATAGGAGCTAGAGTTTATCACTATATAAACGAAATTCGAATAGAATCAAAAGACTATAAAAACAGAACCTTATATCTAGCATAATAGAAAGTAGAATACTTCGATTTAGAAATAATATTAGTAGAATCGATATCCCTTTCAGCTAAAATAGATCAATTAAAACAATTAGAATACTTAGACTTAAGAATTTACCCTGAAAAGAAATACAGAATATTAAAAGAAAATTCAGTAATAAGGTGCAATTTTAGTCAAGGAGAACACCTTCTACATTCAGACGATAAGCAATATAATACTATAGTAGATCTTCTAATAAACTTTAGTGAAATAACACAAATTAAAGAAAAGCATATAGTAAGATTATTAGAGACAATAGAACAAACTCAAAATAAATATAAAAAGATACTAGAAAGGTTAGAACAAAATTTTGATTTCTTAAAATCACAAGAACAAGAAATAGATAGAAAAATCAAACACTTGAACCAAAAGTTTAATATAGAACAAATACCTACAAAGGTTGAAATAAGAAAGCTAATACGGACTATAGCGTAAAAGCCTAAAGAATTAGAAATAAAAACAATAGAATTAATTGAAAAAATTACTACACAAGTAAACATAGTAACTACAGAGGTTCGTGAAAAAAAAGACAATACAACAACTAGAAGATAAAATCCTTTCATGAACGACTTATGCCAAGAACCATCATACATTAAGGCTTTAAAATTCACAAAGAAGCATACTACCAGATTCACAAGGATTGTCTGATCACCAATCTTCAAGTAAATCAGATCAAATAATTATTAGACAAAATAACACAATAATAGTACTACTGATAGAATTAAGTAAAAAACTAGATAAACTAATTAGAGACAAAGAGGTAATAAGAAAAGAACCAAAACATTCTGAAATAGAGGAATTAATAACTCAGTTAAAAAATATTAAAATTACTCCGCCTAAAGAAAGACCTACAATAGTTAGAAAATCTCAAAAATGGACTTTCTTTCAGGTAGAAGAACAACAACCGAAAAAAGACCACGAGTAAGTTTTTCTGAAAATCACATAGGAAATGGCCTTATATCCAGAATATTCACAAAAAATAGACAAGACGATAAACAATTCCAAGAGTTAAATCAAGTAATAGATGTAGATAAAGACTTAAGAATATTTCAACAGAATCAGTTGAACCTACTCAACCCAAAGATATTATACGATACAGGATATTTTGCGAAAACTAATCAGTTATATAGACATTATAGAGAAGAACAAATTTCAGCTATGGGTAACGAACTAGCTACTATAAATCTAGTAAACCAAGAATCCCTACAAAAAATAGTACATAATAAATTAACCTTAATGCATATGGGGTTAATAGTAGTGGGATTAAAAGGATTAACTCGAAAAAATCTAGGAACTAAAGTATTAATCGTAATATATGATGATAGATGGTCTGACTTAAGGAAATCCATCATAGGATTAACAGAAGTAGATATGACTAATAATGGAGGAATATTTTATATTAGCCCAGATTTTATGATTAATTTAAGAGAATTTGGAAAGCATATAAAAATAGGAATACAGACTAAAGGTTATGAAGAAATGAGTAACGGAAATAATCTACTTATGTGTACAAAGTTTCATCGAAAAAATTGCATCTAAAAGTAATACAAGGTTTAGACTAAAAGTAGAAGATGTAGTAGAGGTAATGGGAAACAAAGGCATAAAATTAATAAAACCAATAAAAATAAATCCGTAAGAATATGCGGGGTTAGAATGGAACCTCGAAAATCTAAATAAGAAGAAGGTACTTACACTGCATCATTTAATGTACACTAATACAAAAAGAGAAATTTCTATAAGATTCACCGATTATAATTACTCCAACCAAACTAATTTAGAAGAAGAATTAGAATTGGAAGAATTAGAAGAGAAAAAGGAATTTATGAATGTCGAAATAATACAAGAAGGATATGAAGTAGATGAGGCATTACAAGAAGCTGAACGAAGGTATAATAACAATAATGATATAATTTTTAAATGTAAAGGATGTAAAATAGGAAGTATGGGTATAGTAGAGGTAGAAAAACATTTTAAAACATGCACTTTGTAACGTATAATCTAGGATATAGAGAAGAGTATGAAAATCAGGAAAAATTTGAAACCTCGAAAAGATACTAGAAAATCTATATGATAGCGACGATGAAATAGAAAGAAATTCTATAATAAGCCAAAAGGAACTTATGGAATCCACTAGTTCAAGTGCTAGTCCATTTCAACGAACTGCCCAACCACATACAATAGATACAAGTATAGGAAATGTACCAAGACGGCGAGTCTTTAGGGTAAATCCAGACACAGTAACTGAAAATGTAAGACCAATGGGTAGAAGGATGCCTATAGAAGAACCCATTAGACTACAAGAAGGAGGAAGTAAAGGAAAAATATTAAACATAGCAGCACATGATCCTTAAATGTGGAATGCAGTCATAGACTTATGGAAAGGAATAGTAGTAGCAGACTATATAAAAACATACCAAGATGCAGACGCAGAAACTATGTATAAATACATGGAAACTTTTCTAGGAGAATCCGCAAAAAGCCTTATGGGAAGCATATAAATCAAACTTCCCACAAGAATTCCAAGCGTTGGTAAATATGGGTGCAAACCCATATAATTTTACAAATAAAATACATAGTTTAATTACAGGAGAGGACCCAAATAGTGGTTTAGTAGTACTACAAAGAAATGCGCTAATAAGCCTAGAACAATTAAGTATTACAAGTTGGTTTCACATAAAGAACTTCTTAAAGGATTATTATTATTACTGCACAATTAGTGGAAATTCTTTTGATGAAGAATTAGGAAAGAAGTTATTTAATAAATTACCAGGAGCTTTAGGCCGAGAAATAGAAGAAAGATGGTATAAAAGAGACGGTGTAGTACAAAACCCAGACGGAAAATGGTCTATAGGACACAAAGTGCAACATATAATGGCAATTTTAACAGAGAAATGTACAAATATACAAATACAAAAACAGCTAAAACAGAATGAAATGGGTTTCTGTAAAAATGTTATGTATACAACCCAAAGCTATGATAAAGAGCAGAATAAATCCAAGAAAAGATATAAAAAGCGTCGACCTTATTATAATCAGCAATATAATAATAATAAAAGATATTATTTAAGAAGATCTTCAGCTAGAAAACCATACCTAAATAAGGATAGACATGTTAGAAAATACAGAAACGATAAAAACTATAAAAACAAACTAGAATGCTTCACATGTGGAAGTATAGAACATTTAGCAAATGTATGTCCTAAAAGAAATAATAGTAGAACTAGAAACTCCCAATTAATAGAAGATTTTCAAGAAACTTTGATTAATGTTGATGAATACATGTCAGACAATGAAATCATATATTCGATAGTAAGTGTAGAAGTAGAAGAAACAACAAGGTCTGACGAGTCAGATTCAGCTAACGAAGAATTAATAAATGAAATAGGTTTAGAATTAAAAAATATAGACGTAGATGGATTACAAATGAGTACAATGATGAATATCTCACAAGAATGTACTCATGAGTTTGAAAGAAATAAAGGAATAGATAGTAATCAATGTATTCTATGTAGATGGTATCCAAGTAGAGAAAAAAGAGCAAAATGTAAGTTTTGCTATGCTGAAGGATGTATCACATGCATAGAAAATCTATTAAAAATAAAGATAAAAGACGGTCGCAAAAATAAAGATATAAGTAATGATACAATAAATTTGCGAATAATAACATTAGAAAGTAGAATAAATGAATTAGAACAAAAGGTCATAATGTTAGAAAAAGGAAAACAAAAAAAATTGAAGAAAATTTAACAAAACCATTACAGAATGGGGGAGGTGCCAAACATCTACCCAAGAAGCAGAATTAATGAATATAGATACTATGGGAGACAATTATGAAAATTTAATATGTAACGAAGATAAAAAATTTACTACTATTAAAGTATTAGCCAGACTCAAAATACAAGATATTGAGTTAGAAACATTAACATTGGTAGACACAGGATGTACAGGTTGACAGGATATGGGTAAGAGACCTTAACATAAATGTAGATTTTGTATTAGGATTAAAATTTATGATACAAAATAATGGAGGAACATTAATTACAAGAGATGGCGTAATATTTTTTAAACATCTGACATATACCCCAGTACAAACTATAAAATTTGAAACGACAGGAAGACAAGCTAATATAGCTCCAAATACTCCCAAAAAAGAAGGCTTACAGACATGTTGTAAAAACTGCAACCATAAAAATCAATGTTGTAAAGATAATAAAGAACAATATGAAGAAGAAGAAGAAGAATACGATATAAGGGAAAAAGATTATACTTTAATAGAAGTAGCAAATGAATTCTATAATTTTCAAACAGGCATAGATAGGATAGGAACAATTAAAAGTCCTAAAGACTTGGATAATATAGTTAAAATATTAGATGAAATGGAAATAATAGGAGAAAAACCTTTAAAATATTGGAAAAATAATAAAATAGTATGTAAACTAAATATCATAAACACTGAATACATAATAAAAACAGCTGTTATTGAAGCAACTAATCAAGACTTAGAAGACTTTGGGATACAAATAAAAGAATTACTAAATTTAGGAGTAATAAGAAGATCTACTTCTAAACATAGGTCAGCAGCATTCATGGTAAGAAATCATAGTGAGATAGTGCGAGGTAAAGCAAGAATGGTAATTAATTATAAAAGACTTAATGATAATACTAGAACAGATGCATATAAATTACCAGATAAAAATGAATTAATCAATCGAATTCAAGGAAAAAGGGTATTTAGTAAATTCGATTGTAAATCAGGATATTGGCAAGTAAAAATGCATGATGAAAGCATAGAATGGACAGCATTCACTTGTCCCAAGGACATTTTGAGTGGTTAGCTATGCCATTTGGGTTAAAACCGCCCGCCAATATTTCAAAGAAAAATGGATAGTATATTTGGAGACTATAAAAGATTCGTCTTAGTATATGTAGACGATATCTTAGTATTTAGTAAAGACATTAAAGAACATTTAGGACATCTACAGACAGTGTTTCGATTATTTGTTAAAAATGGCATAATAGTAAGTAAAAAGAAAATGGAATTATGTAAGAACCATATAAATTTTTTAGGAGTAACATTAGGCGAAGGAAAAATTAAACTACAACCACATATAGCGACAAAGGTATTAGATATGCCTGATAAATTAGATAATACAAAAGATTTACAAAAATTTCTAGGATTGGTAAATTATGCAAGAAACTTTATTAAAGACTTGGGCAAATTAGCAGGACCATTATACTCAAAAACAGGTAGCAAAGGACAAAAACATTTCAATACAGAAGATATAAAATTAGTAAAGCTAATCAAAGAAAGAGTGAAAAATATTCCCGAATTAAGTATACCGTTAGAAACAGATTATTTGATAATAGAAACAGATGGCACGAAGCTATAGTTAAATTCCATCAAAAAATAAATCAAAAAGCTAGTAGCAAGAGAAGATGGCTAAATTTTATGGATACTATATCAATTTATCCAAATGTTACTTTTGAATATATAAAAGGAAAGGATAACAGTTTAGCAGATCAATTAAGTAGACTAAATATTAAAATAACTTAACCGTATATTTGTTTCAGCATGAGACCAACTAATTCAACAGACAAAGGCAAAGGAGTAGCCTCAGCATCAGACTCATATGCTCAGACTGTATTAGGTAATATGAAGTTTAGACCTCAGACACCATCAATAGAGATGATGGATCGTATATACTTCGGTAAGCATAATTTAATATGTTATCCGAATTTGAATTTATCTTTTAGACAATTGCCAGAATGTGTGTTAGACAAACCTCAGAAATGCTTAGCAGATAATTTATGGATGGCATATAATAAGAAAGACAATAAATATTTTATAGCTTCATTAAATGCTTTATGTCAATACTTTACAGACAAAAGTAGAGAGAATAAATTTAAATATTATGTGGTAATACATGGTAAGACTAACGGTATTTTTCAAACATGGATAGAAGTAGTAGAGTCTATAAACGGAGTTAAAACTCCTCTTTTTAAAGGTTTCAATGATTTTACTGAAGCACTAGATTATGCAAGAGGGATACTTGGTCCAAATTATTATATCTCTCAGCCCTCGACAAAATCCCCAAAAGACCCCTCAATATAATATCCAAAAAGACACAAACAAAATAATATTTTGTGACCATTGTTCTTCAATGACCGAGGCCTTCAAAAGATTAAATGCAAAGGTGGAAGCATTACTCCAAGAAAACACTAAACTAATGGAGCAAAAAAACATGATAAAATAGAGAGCATAATAAAAAAGACTTTAGAACAGTTTTTTCAACAGGGACAAGATAAACATGTAATTACTCCACCAAATCCAGATCCAAACGGAGACAGACTAGTACCAGATATAGAACAAAACAGACCTAATACTAGTCCAAGAAATACTAATAATAACATAACCAGATCCAACAGTTCAGGAGAAGAAGACTATGGAGAACATTCATATTATCAAGATGCTCAAAATCCCAATGCAGATGATGATTCCGGAATGAGTTTCAAGTGTATCTTCCACAAGTATGATTTTGTCTTCAATTAATTAATAAAATAAATACAATAATAAGTATTGAGGTGGACAAAGTCTTCCATCCTAATCAACTTTGTTCTTTCTCCATAAAGCAGTGATCCACTTTTTAAACAAGAAATGAAGACAAAATGATATTGAGAGTAGAATGTAGAGAGCCTTATTTTATTCTCGTCAAGTATATCTTCCACAAAGGTGAATTAGTATCATTTTGTCTTCATTCAATCAGTAAAACAAATACAATAGTATATACTGAGGCAGACAAAATCTTTCCATCATAATCAACTTTGTTCTTATTAGAGAGACTTATTTTATTATTTTTCATCCTAATCAATAGAATGTAGAGAGTCTTATTTTATTCTTTTCAAGTGTATCTTCTAATACCCTTTTATAGGATGCACAATTTACAACCTTTAACAAATATGTTGGTTCAATATTTATGTAATACAGTAAAAGATAATGTATGTTAAAGAGTTAAATGAATAAAACATCCACAATTAAATGAATTCATAACACTCTCCCTTGGATATGTTTATAAATAATTGTCTCGTTAAAATCTCACAAGGAAAAACTCAGTAGAAAAAAACCTAGTGAAGGAAAAAGAGTATACATTTCTTGTGATACGTCTTGAGTGCTACCTCATTAAAAATCTTACCAGGAAAATCTAATGGAACAAAACCTTCAAGAAAAAAAAGATACAACACATATTTTACTTTCCCCGATAAATTTTTTATTTGATATCTCGAAGTTGACGCATTCCAATCATTTATCTTAGCTCTCAAATGTTGACATTGGCAAGACTTTGTGAATAAATTTGTAAAATTATCACTCAAACGAATCTGTTGAACATATATTTCACTATTTTGTTTAATATCATGTGTGAAAAAGAACTTAGGTGAAATATGTTTTTTTCGATCTCCTTTGATTTATTCCTCCTTTAATTGAGCTATGCAAGCAGCATTATCTTCAAATAATATTGTTGGAATCTTTGTTGGCACAAAAAGATTACGTAATTGCAAAATGTGTTGAGTCGTTGATCTCAACCATACGCATTCTCAACTAGCTTCATGAATGACTATTATCTCCACATGATTTGAAAAAGTAGTAACTATTGTGTGTTTTCATCGAACACCATGATATAGTTAGACCTCCATATGTGAATAAATAGGCTATCTAAGATCAGACTTTATGTGGGTTAGATCAATATCCCGCATCTGCATAATCAATCATTTCTGACTTGAATGCATTAGGATACAACAATTTCATCTTAATTGCTCCTTGAAGATATCTGAATATATGCTTAACACCTTTCCAATGTCTTCTTGTTGGACATGAGCTAAATCTCGCCACTAAATTTACTGTAAATTAAATATTTGATCAGATATTGTTGACAAGGTACATAAGTGCCCCGATAGCACTGAGATATGAAGTTTCATCACCAAGAAGTTCTTTATCCTTTTCTTGAGGTTGGAATGAATCTTTATTTACATCAGGCCATCTCACAACCAACATGGTTCTCAATGGGTGTGATTTATTCATGTAAAATCACTTCAACACCTTTTTAGTGTATGTTGATTGTTGGATAGATATCCAATTTGTCAAATGTTCAATCTGTAGGCCAAAACAAAATCTTATCTTACCAAGATCTTTCATTTCAAATTCTTTCTTCAAACACTCAACAGCTTTTGAAAGCTTTTTAGGAGTGCCAATGATATTAAAGTCATCAACATATACAAATATTATAACAAATTTAAATTTCAACCTTTGTATAAAAATACAAAGATGAATAGAGTCATTCTTATACTCTTCCATTAGCAAAAATTCGCTAAAATGATTATATCACTGATATGCTCAAATTACACCTTCCTAAAGAAGTATAAGCGATCGTTGTCAAATAAAGAACCCAACTTGTAGGTTGGGGTCGATCCCACGAGAAATATGGTTTAGACTTAAACTTAACTCACTATTATATTCGTTTAGTCAACTTATTTTCGAGACAAGTAAATAAGGGGAGGGGGGCGATTTGTGAAACAAATAACTGATTGTTGTTTAAGTAACAAGTGAGCAAGAGTCAAACTTTGTTGTTATCAATGAGAGAGAGAAACTAAGGTGTATGTGTTCCCCATAAGCTCTTAATGCGGTATTCCTAATAATCGCAATCCTTTACTAGTGTTTTACATGCAAAGTTGGTAAGATATGTATTCCTAAGTGATTGGTCCTCCAAATAGGGAATTTCACTCCACACCTTGGTCCAGCTACGTGTATATAATTTACTAACCCTTACCTTTACCTCAGATTAGACATCACATCAATGTATGACTTAGTTTTCACCCTCGCACCAATTGACATTAGACTATTAGATAGTATCACACTAAATCTCTGTTGATAATTCTTTTCTTATTAACTACCTCCTTGGTCCGGCAAGTAGTAACAAGGTGAGTTCTAACGTTGGTCACCGTTAAAAATACTTCTAAGCGAAAGAATTACCAATCCATGCATCAACACTATTCAAGAATTACTTAGTTATTATTCATACATTATTAAATGCTCATGGTTTCCACAACCGTAGTTGTGGATTTAGTTACTCATGCTTGAAAGAACACAATTCATATTTTTGTAAAGAGAATTCATGAACTTACGTTTAGAGTAGAAGAAACCCATAATCTCCAATTGAATTTCAAAGCGAAAATCTTATAAACCGAAATCTGGAAATCAAATTGCCAATGTTTGCAAGTTAATTCCTAAGAAAATATCAAGAACTAAAAGTAGAAAATAATGTCTAACCCCCAAAAACGAGGTTTACATACCCTAATTATAGAAAAAGGAAACAAAAAGGACTTTTAGACACGACTTTGATCGACGACTCGACCTACGGACCGTGGGTCGACCTATGGTCTGTAAGTCCCCTCCGTTGGTCAACACTTAGAACTTTTCTACATAGGCTGGAACCTTCAACTCCAGTTCATCACTGACGGACGTGCAGAATGAACCGTAGGTTAACCTACGGTCCGTAGGTCCTCTTCCATGGCTCCACACTTAGGATTTTCATCAGGTACTTAAAATTCAACTCTCTGAACACCTACTACGAACGTGCAGGACGACCCGTTGGTCGACCTACGGTCCATAGGTTGCTTCGTGATTCCATACTTAGTCAAACTTCCCTGATGCTCCAATATACGCCCACCATTGACAGACCGTCATAGGACCTACGGTCCGTAGGTCCCTTCGTGGGTGGCTACTTCTGCAGATTTTCCAGCTGTCATCTCACTAAATCACGTCCAAGCCTATTTCCTGCAAACATGACACAAAAACATTATTTCCAATACAAAATGGCCCTAGACACACACAACTCTTAAGTAAAATGTATCAAAAATACCGTAAACTCACGATATATCAACACCCTAAACTTAAATATATTATTTGTCCTCAAGCGACACACTAACACTCTACACGACACTTGTGTAGAAGCAGATATACAAACTCAGCAATCACGTGGCTATTTCAACCCATTCCATCTTCTTAGTGCAAATCATTTTTATTAGACTCAACAAGCTAACTCATGCGGATCAAGATATGACAAAGATCGACCAATAGACACCACAACATATACTTTTCACAATCACCAAGGTACCAACTTTCCGACAATGTAACTAATGCCCTCACTTCAAACGAAATCCTTTTCACACAGAAGATATGAATTTTGAGTTTTAGGATTCATTCAACACTCATGCTCAAAAGTGACTTCAAGTATAGTTAGTGCTCAATACCATAGGCTTACCCTTATTTTCACTGGTTAGACTCCCCAAACTAGTTGCTAGGATCACTATAGGACTTTCTTAGCTTGTAACGTAGTCTTAGGGTCAAGTGTGGTACATTTGGATATTTTTCAGTGACTTTCTGCCCTCCTTGACATTACATTGGTTTTTTACCTATTTTCTCAACCTATTTTTGACATCCTTTCATTTTACTTTTTTTTCCTTGACTCTTTTCAATATGGATGTGACTTTTGACTTTTTGTCTCTTATTTTTCACTTTCTTCTTTTTCTTTCACCTTATTTTTCTTTATTTCTTTCATCACTTTTATTTATCATCTTTTTGCTTCTTTTGCACAAAGTCACATCCTCTTTTATCTTTTCTTTTTCTCTTTTCAACACAAAACTCTTGTCATACCCTTTTTTCTTTCGGTTTCCTCTTTCATAGTCACCCGCAACTTATGGATTTTGCATTAGTTGAGGTGCACAATATCTGATGTCGGACCAAGGCCAATATTAAGGTAACTTTTGAATTAGCCACCCTCAACTTAGACTTTTGGCCTAAGTCAAGGTGCACATGTCCAAGGAGAGACCGGGGCCAAGAAAATTATTTTTGGGAAAGTGAGTTAGGTGAATCAAAAGAAATGGTCTATTTAAGGCTCAAACGTTAGGATCAAAGGGAACATTGATTTCATTTGGTTAGATCATTTTAGGCTTAAGTGGACTAATTTGAACAAAGGCCTATGATCACTTCCCAACTTCTAGCCTAGATCATCTCAGCAGGACCAACTGGGCTAGTTCTAGATTGGCACAAACTGCCTGAACATTCAACTTTTCTCACACACTCTTGGCACATTGTTGCATTATCAGATTATCAGATTACCCAGTTCGAGTTTTAGCTTAAGTCATGAGGTCACATTGGTTCCTTATCATGTCACATTGAGATCCAACACATTCAACTCATTAAGACTATCGATTTAGCACATTTTAACATTTTTGGACAGGGATCATTTTTTTTATGTTTTTTATGCCATCATGCTTTCATGTTTCTACTTACACCTACACATACATCCCTAAACATGCTGGAAAAGAACACAGGCAAAAAAACCCTAAGAGAGGATTATGAGTTGGGTTACTCAGACTTCACCCTATCATTCACAATCCATTTACCCCACCCCAACAAAATAAAGTGAAATTGTCCCCAATGTACAAAATTATAAAAAGCAAATGATAGGGTGAAGCAAACCTGTGGAGTATATGCACCGAAGACCACTCAAGAAGTGGGTGGGTCTGGTTTCCCAGAACTTTCTAGATCAGCACTTGGAATGCCATCAGTAGCGCTCCTATCTACCATCTCAGCACCCTCAGTAGTACTATCATCAACTCTCGAGGCACCATCAGTAGTGCTCATACCGCTAGACGGGCCCAAACCTATCTTCATGGCCCTCTACTGTCTCATCTCTTCGTCAACTATGGATGCCCTCCGAGCCACCTCAATCTCCTGGTGCTCTCTCTTCCTCGCTCTCTCAGCCTCAGTGTCATCAAAAGTATGACCGGAGCAGGGGCGTTTCCCAAAAATACGAGAAGAATATGGCGGTGGCATACTATTTCTGAATAGGGGACTCAACATCATATCATCAACTGGTGCCATAGGGGAAGACTCTGGCTCAGTCTCTAGTGGAGCGAGAAGTACAATGACATTAGAAAGGAGGCTCTCTATCTCATTTTGGAGGGTGGTCACATCAACAGTCGGGGCCAACCTCTCTATGACTCTCAACTCAAAGGCATCCAGGCGCTGATGAATGACCTGAACCTTCTAGTCCATCATATGCTCCATTCGTTGTTCAACCCTAGCCTCGGACTCTGCTATAGCACGCTACATCCATGGCCTCACATGTTGAAGCAGGGTAGCCATCTGTGCCTCGAGCCTATGTACTCGAGCTAGAGGGATGGCGGTGGAACCAGAAAAATGGGTGGCTCTGGACGAGCTAGGGGCCTGAGTGGCGGCCGAAGACGGAGGAGCCTAGGCCTCTGCTGTTGTGGCTGGAGGGGAAGTGTCATTATTATACATCTGCTCCACATCTCCTACAAGATCATCACCCAATGGTGGCACCTCAACCTGTGGCTCCCTGCGATGTGCAGCTACATTGGCCTCATCTCGAATAAGGCCTATATCAAGAGTTTTGGTTGCTTGAAGCAACCGGTCACAATGCCAAACTTGTACACCGGAGTCCGTGTAAAGCTGGAAGATGAGAAAGGGAAAAGGCAAAGGGGTGGTGGCTTTGAACGCCCTCTCATAGATCACCGAGATCAAGATGCAGTCGAAATCTATCTCCAACCCGGCAACCATAGTTGCAACCATCACCGCACGATCCCATGTGAGCACATTATCTACCTGAGTAGGGGACACAAGGTTACACATCATCAACCAGAAATATTTAGCGGCAAAGGTCAGGGTCGCTTTTTTAATACCCAAAGTCGGGGTCTGAACCCACCCGGTGTGCTCTCCATCAGTAGCCAGATGTCGAGCCAGCCATCTCACAAGGGACTTATTGCTCCCCAATATACACGCAAGTGTACGTGGTCACGCAAGTAATATAGTTTCTTTAAAGAAACAAGTTATCGTTCTGAAGGGACTTATGATCGATTTATATCTAACACTCAATTCCATAAATAAAATAAAAGTAACCTTTTCAAGAGTTGGTGACTGTTGCTTACTACTACTACGAATTATGCAATAACTAATAGTAACTAATTGTGAACGACTTTAAGATGATGTTTCAAGCAAGTAAAAGACAATTCCAGGGTTGCAGCATGCAATGAACCTCATGTATCATATTATTGGCTTAGAACTAATTTTAGTTGTCAAGTTACTGATTTACAAGGTTAATTGTATGAGTCGGGTTACACACCTCTAATCGCCTACTCCAGTTAGCAGTCTAACTACATTGTTAAGCGGGGATAAACAGACTAACTGACGAGGATTTATATTTTATCATGTTTCGTAACCAAGTGAGTTGTTCATCCGGGCGTCACTCATGAATACAAATCACCTCAACTTAATGGGTCGATCAAGATCTCTATATTCGCTGGTCTATCTAATCCCTCCTCTCTCAGTTTTAAGATTAGACAATAGGTTTATCTTATGGTGCGCAAGCATAAAATACTAAAACAAGAATATAAAAGTAACTTATAATGACAACCAAGAATTAATTCATAAACCTTAAATATTCAACATTTGATTGGTAGCAACAGCCCCAGAACTAGGGCATTTAGCCACTCATGCTATTAGAAAATCACAAAATACAATTGTTCATGCGATTTACAGAAAATAAAAGAGTTAGAAGATCAAAACTATTACAAACGATGATACTTGCTCTTGCACACCAATAAAAAGTTGAGCCCTAACAATGGAGCCCTAAGGGTCTATTTATAATAGTTGGGGACAATAGAGTCGACATCTACTACAATTAGGAATCCTTTTTAATAATGTTTTTGTTGGTAAAGTCGAAACAAATGTGGGGCATCGCTCCCAAATCGCGTCTTGGCAGGCTGGCGCGTCGCGCTACCAGTGCGCCAAAATGCAGCCCCAGTAACTGGGTCTTGGCGTATCACGCCCTTGCTGTGCCAGTGATGCTGGGGAACGTGCGCCAGCTTTAGCTCCTGGAGTCACTTGTCATCTTCAGCTACTTTTCCTTCCTTGCATCAATCACTTCCTTTAGGAATCCTGCAAAATTGCTAATCATGTATATTAGTATGCAATCATCGCAATTCGAAGTAAAACATGTTAGTTAGATTAGTGAATGTCCTTGAACTCACGTTAAAAGATGGGTAATTTGTAGTAATTGGGCATATAATTATGCCCAAGATCGCCACCCCACACTTAAACATTTGTTAGTCCTCGAACAAACTTTATCTTATTAAATCACACTTTTTTGCATATCCCTTGGACTTATCAACCCACCTTAAAGTCAACCAAACATTTTTAATCATGATTTTGTAGTTCAAAATGGATGCAACATTTCAAAACTCTTACACCAAGTTACAACACATATGCTCAAAGAATGACTTTTTTACTATTTTTTCGGGATAATGCAAACTCATACAAACATACCAATTAGATAATCCAAACATATGCCATGAATGCCCTCACGTATTTGTGTTTAGTATATAGCCTTTCACTCAAGCAATCATAATATGAACAAGGCCTATTTTTCAAACAATCAACTCACTACTCACAAATTAAGTTCTTACTTCTCTCAACATGCCATAAGCTTGCCCATAGTGTATTTTCACGTTCACTTTGTACTTCTCAAGGAATCAAGAGGACTTTCATTTGGTTGTAATGTCGGCATAGGGTAAGGGACGGAATATTTAGGAATCATTTTAGTGACTACACCTCCCTAATGCACATGTCATTGTTTTGCCAACAACTTCCTCCTTAGCTTTTCTTTCTTGTTAGTACACACTTCATGAATCTTTTCCCTTTTGTTGCTCCATCTTTTCCCATTATTCATTTTTTTTTTCTAAATGCATACCTTTGCACTAGCCACCTTCACTCGATTTTAAGGTCCGAGTGAGGTACACAATATCCTTGGTAGGACCAGGGCCAATGTTTAGAGCATATTTCTGAAATAGCCACTCTCAATTTAGTTGAGGTGCACAATGTCACTAAGGACCAGGGCCAAAATAGAGTTTCACTTATTCTTTTGTTTTCCACACAATTTAGCATTTCACCCTTTCTCATAACAACCAACATTTTCTACCCTTCTTCTTAACATAGTGCATTAAGGATTTCATTAGGATCAAAAGACTTTGGTATCAAGCAAACGAGTTTCGGCTTATCGTGTGGCTTATCAACAAACAAGGCTAAAGGCTCAATGGGGTTTCACTAGGGGTAATTTCAATGGTAGGCATACAATTGGAGTCAAGAATTGGCTTTTTTCAAAGAAACACCTCAATCACATTCCCTAAGTCATACAAACTACTTATTCAACACACACAAGGCAAGTTCTAGATATCAATTAAAGTAAGAACTAACAACAACTCACCACACATGGCATCACAACACACATAAGGATTTATCAAATAGCATGCTCATTCAACTTGCATTACAGTACTACTACACTTAAGCCCATTTATTTTTGTTTTGAGTCAAAACTAAGAACACATGCTTGTTTCAAGGTTATCAATCTTTTGCATCTTTCCAATTATGACTACCCATGACGTTTGGCTAACTTTTTCGGACATAGTATTAAAAGACAAAGGTTTGTTTCTCAATCCTACTCCTCTATGTGACTAATTATTCCTTAAGACGGTTGCCATCCATCCATCATTGGGAATTGTCACTCCTACGACGACTCTAAGACTCATTAAAGCAATAAAACTAGTCTTAGTCGGTTCAAAGGGACTATCCTTAGTAAAAGTACCAAAAACAAACGCTGACGAGCCCAAAAAAAATTTAAGCATAAACTAAAAACTAATTTAACTAACTTGACTCGATAAAGCAATAAACTATGTACAATGAAGTTCAATTTCCACCCCACACTTAAAGAAAACATAGTCCTCAATGTGCAAAGTAAAACAAAGTGAAAAGGTAAAAGAGAACTCCCTTTTGGCCTCTAGGCCACGTGCTGCCAATCAACAATCCACATCAGTATCACCATCTCCAGGGCCAATATCATCTGATGCATACTCATCTGAACCATCCTCCTCATCAGCAGTGGCATTATCATCATCAATGGGTTCTTGGAAAGTCGAGCCCATCCGACATAAGTACATTGCACTATCCGTTAGAGGGTAATGCTCCGCTAGTGTCGCCATTTCATCCTCAGACACCGGACGACCACCTACCCATAGTTGTAAATCAGCCATTCCAAACATACGCCCTATCCAACTATCATCACGAGCTTACCTATCAATAGGAGTCAACACAGGCCCTTGCAATGGATCATGCGCTTTAGTTCTTGTGACATCAACCAAGCGACACTCTAAATGGGGGGCATGAAGGGGGGGACGGGTACACATCATGAACTTCCTTCTCAATTTGGAAAGCCCGAAGCTACCTAGTAATGATGCTCCCATAACAGAAACGCCATCTCTTATTTGTCCTAAGCTTAAGCATGTTTTGCCTCAAAATGGCCCAAACATTCACTGGCAAACCCTTCATCAAATGGTAGACTAGCACCACTCTCTCCCTAGTGACATCAGTCGTATGCTTACATGGTAATAAGGTGCTACACACAATTTTCAACCAAATGCGAGCCTCCAAATTGAAGTGACCATAGTGAAGAGTCAAATGACGTCCCGTGTCTCTAACCCTATCCCACCGCACAACAAAATTTACCCCACACAAAGTATGGCTAATATCACAATAAGGAGGTCTTTCAATCATTTCCATAAATTCAGCATTGTCACAATTTGGTGTACCCAAAAAATCATGCAGTGCTTCCACAGTAAATCTCACCCAACTTTCCCTAATGAACCCTCGGTTCAACTCAACACAATGTGTATTCCAATTCACCTTGGTCGATGAAGAAATATTGGAGTCCTAAAGCATGGATTTGGGCGAGAATGTAGGGAAATTCTTATCGCAATCACCCCTCATCTACATACTTATCACCTAGGTACTTGGATTCTTGTTGACATTCATACCAATCCTTTCCATAGTGCATTATAGTTTTCTCACCAAATTTTTGAGGCAGCAAATTAGTGGTTTCTCGATTAGAACTTTCAGTAGCTGCTCTTTTCCTACTCCTCTTAGTACCCGAACCACTAGAAACATTCTTACCCTTAGGAGCCATATTTACACCCAACAATGGAAGAAACTAAGAAAAGGAAAAAACAAAAAAAACTATGGAAAAATAAGGGGGGGTCGGGTGGGTAGTGGGGTGCGTGGGGTTAGTGGGTTTTGGAAGTTTGGTGGATTAGAGTGGATTTTAGGGGGTGAGAGTTGAGGAAAAGGGGAGGGAAGAAGGTTTTAGTAAGGATTAATGGAGAATTTTGGATTTTGGGGAAGAAAAAAAGTGGAGAAGAAGAAGAAAAATTATGGGTTTAGAGAGAATTTGAAGGAAAAGGACAGTTTAGAGAGAGAAAGAATTTGGGAAAGTGGGGTGTATTTATTTGGGTAGGTGGAGGAGTTAAAAGGTTTGAATTTATGTGGGTCCATGATTTCTCAAATATTTTAGGAAATTTTTTGCTTGGTGCGATAGGGGGGCAGCGCGCTGCCAGTGCGCCAGAAACCACCCCCAATAAAACTCCTTCTAGCGTGAGGCACCTTGTCTACACCCAAAGATGTGGCGCGGCATGCCCAGGTTGTGCCTGCCATCAGCGTTCTCTGGGAGCCTGGCGCGTTGCGCTGCCAGTGCGCCAAAAAGAGGCTCCAGTAAGTTAGCCTTGGCGTGGCGCGCCCAAATTGTGCCCAAACTGCATTTTTCAACGTATTTCTTTTATTTTTGGGTGGTTTCTCCTCCTATGACCTGCGCATCAACCAAACAATGTGACATAATAATGGTGGGTTGCCTCCCACCCAGCGCCTTAGTTTTGGTCGTGGCATGACCCATTTTTTGGTATTTTTCTTTATAATTTCTAAAGTCCTATCTAAAAAACAAACTAAGAAAATAAAAACTCTACGCCTAGAAATTTGAAACTAAGCTAAAATTTCAAAATTAAGCAAAACTACTACCGATTACATATCATTCACGGGTTGCCTCCCGTGTAGCGCTTTATTTAACGTCGCGGCAAGACTCAACTTGGATCACTCATCATTAAGCTCAAGAGCCTCTCGATCAAGATCCAAATCCACACCAAAGTAGTGTTTCACCCTTTGCCCATTTACCAAGAACGTAGGGCAAGTCTCACCTTTAAGTTCAATATCCCCATGTTGTGTCATTCTTATTACTTCGAAAGGACCACTCCATTTAGAACTTAGTTTTTTGAGGAATAACCTCAATCTAGATTTAAAGAGTATTACCTTTTCTCCCGAAGTGAAAGTACTAGTAATTATATGTTTGTCATGCCACATTTTCGTCTTTTCCTTGTAGAGCTTGGCATTCTCATATGCGTGGATCCTAAACTCCTCAAGTTCATGCAATTGATTCACTCTCTTTCTACCGGCTAGCTCGGGGTCCAAGTTCAACCTCTTAATCGCCCAATAAGCTTGGTGTTCTAATTCCGCCGAAAGATGACATACTTTACCAAATACTATGTGCTAGGGAGAAGTCTATATGGGTGTCTTATACACAGTTCTATATTCCCACAACGTATCATCTAACTTCTCAGACCAATCTTTCCTCTGCGCATTCACCATTTTCTACAAAATTTGCTTCACCTCTCTATTCGAAACCTCCACTTGGCCACTCATTTGGGGATGGTAAGTTGTAGCAACCTTATGAAGAATACCATACTTAGCAAGAAGATTTTTAACTAGATAATGAAATGCTTACCTCCATCACTTATGATTGCCCTTGGAGTGCCAAAGCGAGTGAAGATGCGCTTCTTGATAAATTTTATCACCACCCTTGAATCATTCGAAAGAAGAGCGATAGCCTCAACCCATTTACTCACATAATCCACAGCCACAAGGATGTATTGGTTTCCATTCGATGGCAGGAAGGGACCCATAAAGTCAATACCCCACACATAAAAAATTTCCACCTCCAAAATGTTACTTAGCGGCATCTCATTTCTTCTCGAAATAGTACCCAACCTTTGGCATTTATCACAATCCTTCACAAAAGTAATATAATCTTTAAATAACGAGGGCCAAAAGAAACCAGATTGTAGTACCTTATGTGTCGTGCGCTCTCCTCCATGGTGACCTCCATATGGGCTAGCATGACAACTTTCGAGCACTTTTTGAACCTCATACTCTGCAATGCATCTTCTCACTACCCGATCCACACCTTGTTTGAACAAGAACGATTCATCCCAGCTATAGAACTTAGCATAATGATTAAGATTTTTCTTTTGTTGGGTGGTTGCACCCGGAGGGTAATCTCCACTTACTATCAGATTCATAATGTCTGCATACCATAGCACTTAATAGATATATAATGCCATCAATTGTTCATCCGAAAACTCTTCCCAAATTTGCTCACCTTCATTAATTTGGGAAAAATCCTCCAACCTAGACAAGTGATCAGTTATTTGATTTTCAGTACCTTTCCTATCTTTAATCTCAAGGTCAAATTCTTAGAGAAGCAATATCCATCGAATCATCCTTGGTTTAACATCCTTCTTATTGAATAGGTACGTAATAGTTGCAGGGTCAATAAAAATAATAACTTTAGTACCTACCAAATATGATCTGAACTTGTCGAAGGCGAACAATAAAGCTAGCATATCCCTCTCAGTCACTGTGTAATTAGCTTGTGTAGAGTTCAGGGTCTTGCTTGCATAATAGATCGAGTGGCACACCTTTTCTTTTCTTTGTCCCAACATTGCACCCACTGCTATGTCGCTTGAATCACACATGAGTTCAAATGGTAATTCCCAATCAGGAGCAATTAAGATGGGAGCCTCAATTAAGTTCATCTTCAACATCTCAAAAGCTTTCGAGCACATTTCATCAAAGTCAAACTTCACCTCCTTCTCCAATTGACTGCACATAGGTCTCACAATCTTGGAAAAATCCTTGATGAATTGCCGGTAAAAACCTGCATGACCAAGAAAACTATGCATCCCTTTTACAAAAATAAGAGGGGGCAATTTTTCAATAACTTCTACCTTGGCTTTATCAACCTCTAAACCCAACTTAGACACCTTGTGACCCAACAATATCCCCTCTCTAACCAAAAAATGACACTTCTCCCAATTTAGCACTAAGTTAGTGTCCTCACATCTAGCAAGTATTTAATCAAGATTCCGAAGACATACCTCTAAAGACTTCCCAAAGACGGAGAAATCATCCATGAACACCTCTACAAAATCTTCCACCATATCATGAAAAATGACCATCATACACCTTTGAAAAGTCGCTGGTGCATTGCAAAGTCTAAATGGCATGCGTTTGAAAGCATAGGTACCATAAGGACAAGTGAACGTGATCTCTTCCTGATCCTCGGGGTAATTAAGATCTAGTTGTATCCGGAACATCCATCTAAGAAACAATAGCACTCATGCCCTTCTAGTCATTCAAGCATCTGATCAATGAAGGGAATTGGGTAGTGATCTTTACGGGTGGCATCATTAAGTTTTCGATAATCCATACAAATTCTCCAACCGGTCACTAATCTAGTAGGAATCAACTTCTTTTCGTTCCTTACCACTGTCATACCTTCCTTCTTAGGAACACACTGCACCAGACTTACCCACTTACTATCAGAAATCGGGTACACAATTCCAGTATCTAGCCACTTTATTACCTCCTTTCTCACCACTTCTTTCACACATGATTTAGCCTACGTTGATGTTGTGCACTTGGTTTGTGATCATCTTCCATGTAGATTCTGTGCATACATAACGCCAAACTTATCCCATGAATATCAGCCATCTACCATCCAATCGCTTTCCTTCTCCGCTTTAGGATCCTTAATGTCGTATCAACGTGTAGTTCAGACAACTCTGCAGAATGTATACCATGCAAAGTTTCATTAGCACCCAAAAATGAATACCTTAGGTGAGCAGGAAAAGTTTTTAACTCCAGCTTGATGGCTTTGGTGGAGGACCTAACTCACGATCTAATGGCTCCCCTTTACACTTATGAGTCTCCACAAGTGCCAGATTCAACCATGTTTCTATCTCTTGTTCCTCGGTATCTCCATCCACCTCATGATCCACTAACACTCTTTCTAAGGGATCTTCGAGCACCACTGACTGTGACTCTACTAGGTGGTATCAAACACTTCAACCTTATCATGTGCCCTCATAGTTAATTATCCAGTTGTTACATCAATCAATGCCCTCCCCGTGGCCAAGAATGGACTTCCCAAAATAAATGGGACATCAAAATCGAGTTCAAAATCTAAGACCACAAAATCCACCGGGTAAATCAGGGAACCTACTTGTACTAACACATCTTCTACCACCCCATCAGGCCTAGAAATGGATCTATCAGTGAGTTGGAGAATACCAGTGGTTCATTTTGGACTACCCAACCCAAGTTTTCTATACAATGACAAGGGCATCAGATTTATACTTGCCCCCAAATCACACAACCTCCAGGCATGAACACTTTGCCCAATTGTAATATGCACAGTAAAACTACCCAGATCTTTTAACTTTTTGGGTAGTCTATTTTGGATTCTAAAGCTATGCTCCTCAGTAAGTGCCACCGTTTCGTACTCCGTGAGCCTTTTTTTGTTAGCCACTATTTCCTTCACGTACTTAGCATACTTCAAGATACCCTGTAATATGTCAACCAAAGGTAGGTTAATGTGAACCTATTTAAGGATAGAGAGAAACTTACTGAAACATTCATCCTCATTCTACTTTCTGAGCCTTTGTGGAAATGGAGGGGGTAGTTTCTTTTGAGGAATGGGCGTCTCAACATTGGAGCTTTTTACTACCTCTTCCACTTTCTTTTCTTTAGTACCAGCCTCAGTATCTCTCTTCTTTGTAGCTAGTTCCTCTAGTTGTAACCCACTTCTAGTACTTACCACATTCAATTGCTTTGGGTTGGGTTCAATATCACCAGGAAGCCCACTTTGGGGATGCAAGTTCAGAGAATTAGCTACCTGCGCAACTTGTTTCTCTAAAATAATTTGGGACATTTGAAGGTTTCTGATGTTCTCATCCTGCTTATCTATCCTAGCATTTATTTTAGTCCCTATTTCAGCCATGAGCTTTTGGAGTAGCTCCTCATTGGTTATCCCCTCTTTTGGTGCACTAGGATTTGCGCTTTGGTTAGGATTTTGGTATTACTGCCCAACCCCTTGAGAATGGTATTGGTTAACCCCTTGCGCTTGGTTTTGGTTTTGGTTCCCACCCCATGAGAAGTTAGGATGGTTCCTCCAACTAGGGTTTTAAGTGTTGCCATAGTTTTGCTGACCTCTACCCTTTTGTGCTTTACCCACATAATTTATGAATTTTGGGTTTGCCTTACATTGCTCGATTTCATGAGCTCCACTACCACATACCCCACACCAATTGGCTGCCTGTTGTACCATGTTCACTGGTGCTTGATTAATGGACATATGTTTGAAATGCATGGCTATATTGTGTTGCATTGCATCCAATTTGGCGTTTATGGCGGTAGCTTGATCTACATCTAAGATTCTCGCGGCTTTTTGGGTTGTGATCCTAGGCATTTCTCCTTCATAACCTGGGTTCCTTTCTGAGAGCCTATCGATTAAGTTAAATAACTCTTCACAGGTTTTTTCTAGAGCTTGTCCTCTTGCTGCACTATTAAGACGTACATGTGCATTATAATTTAAACCCTCAAAGAAAGTGTGAGCAAGTTCCTCATTAGTTTGCATGTGGTGCGGCCAGGCATTCAACATTTGTTTAAAACTAGACCATGCTTGGTATATATCCTCCTCATGATTTTTCTTAAATCTTAGTATCTCACTCCTCAATCGTGTGGTTGTCTTGGATGGAAAGAATCGACTTAAGAACTTTTTTGCTAGATAATCCCATGTAGTAATGGAGTTTGGTGGCTCACAATCTAACCACTGCTTGGCGGTTCCTAACAATGAATATGGGAACAACATTAGCCTCACATAGTCCGATGAGACTCCATTTGGGATATAAGTTTCACTAATCTCTATGAAATTCCTAATGTGGATTTGAAGATCCTCGTGGGGGAGACCAGTGAATTTCCCATTAGCATGAAGAGTTGTATCGTGCCTTGTTTTAGTTCAAATCTACCCCCCGATAGAGGTTTCCTAATGTCAGACACCACATTGGTTGTGAGTGGGACTGCCACATCACGGACTGGCCTTGCGGGTACGACATGGGGCACCTCTTGGTTATTCAGGTTCTCTCAATTATAAATGTTGTCTTGGTTATTCTCCTCATTGTCTTCCTAACTACATAACCCCAATTATCCATGACGTCCTTGATTAGACATTTTTCTGCATCGGCGTAAAGCTTTTTCGGGTTCGCTGTCTGGTTCGACAAGTTTTCCTTTCTGAGCCAGACTTGAAAGTCAGTGCCTGCAATCAAAAGCTAAGATCAAGTAATTAACACCAAAATATTCTAATTGTAGACTTAAGAATATCGAATATTAATTAATTTCTAAGTCCTCGGTAGCGGCGCCAAAAACTTATTGCTCCCCAGTATACACGTAAGTGTATGTAGTCGCGCAAGTAAAATAGATTCTTTAAAAAAATGAGTTATCGTTCCCAAGGGACTTATGATCGATTTATATCTAACACTCAATTTCACAAATAAAATAAAATTAACCTTTTCAAGAATTCTTGATAGTTGTTTACTATTACTACGAATTATGGATTAACTAATAGTAACTAATTGTGAACGACTTTAAGATGATGTTTCAAGTAAGTAAAAGACAATTAAAGGGCTGCAGCATGCAATGAATCTCATGTATCATATTATTGGCTTAGAACTAATTTTAGTTGTCAAGTTACTGATTTACAAGGTTAATTGTATGAGTCGGGTTACACACCTCTAATCGCCTACTCCAGTTAGCAGTCTAACTACATTGTTAAACGGGGATAAACAGACTAACTGACGAGGATTTATATTTTATCATGTTCGTAACCAAGTGAGTTGTTCATCCGGGCGTCACACATGAATACAAATCACCTCAACTTAATGGGTCGATCAAGATCTCTATATTCGCTGGTCTATCTAATCCCTCCTCTCTTGGTTTTAAGATTAGACAATTGGTTTATCTTATGGTGCGCAAGCATAAAATACTAAAACAAGAATATAAAAGTAACTTATAATGACAACCAAGAATTAATTCATAAACCTTAAATATTCAACATTTGATTGGTAGCAACACAAGGGTGGGGAATCGCGCCCAAATCACGTCTGGCAGGCTGGCGCGCCGCGCTGCCAGTGTGCCAAAATGTAGCCCCAGTAACTAAGCCTTGGCGGGTCACGCCCTTGCTGCGCCAGTGATGCTGGGGCGCTGCACCAGCTTTAGCTCCTGGCGTCAATTGTCATCTTCAACTCCTTTTCCTTCCTTGCATCAATCACTTTCTTTCGAAATCCTGCAAAATCGCTAATCATGTATATTAGGATGCAATCATCACAATTCTAAGTAAAACATGTTAGTTAGATTAGTGAATGTCCTTAAACTCACGTTAAAAGATGGGTAATTTGTAGTAATTGGGTATATAAATATGCCCAAGATCATGACTCCCTCTTCTTAACATCCCGCTGAAAAGATCTGCTCTGAATAATGCCCATCCGATAGTTGAACTCAGCTGTATTGATGGGCAGAGTCTAGTCCAGGCCATAGATGAACCTGCGGAGGGTGGTCTTAGGGATATCCACAGAAAATATCGAACTAGTATAGCCTCAAGTAGAGGTTGAGCAACAGGCTTGGCTTTCTTAGAGATGGACCCTCTAATAGTGGCGGCATTAGAGGCATAGAACTCCCTGACTATCTCCTCATTGTACGTTCCTGAGATCGTGCCATCCACTCACACTTATGTCTACGAAATAGCCCCTCAATGACTGGAACAGTGTGAAGGTTGCCTATGATAACCCGGCTATCTTATCGCGTTCATTAAGCAAGAAGGCATCTTTGTATAACTGATATTGGCCATCCACACACCATCGACTTGGTTCTTCAGCTACTAGTGCAGATTCGGTACTGGGGGGTACTAGAATGTCACCCGCACTATCAGCCTCAGAAGACGAGGTAGTGTTGCCATTAGAACTGGAGCCGGATAAGGACTCAGAGTACCCAAAATTAGGTCTCTGATGTGGGAACCATGAAAGTGCAGAATGGTTCGTCAATAGAACAACGGACCATAGTCAACACCGTGGTTCAACACTTAGCAAAAATAATGTGTTCTTCTGACCCACAGACCTGACCTACGGTCTATAGACAGGGTCTCATGGGTCAGGTTGTGCCAGGTTTTCACATGGATCACTTATTTCAAACCTTTTTCTTCTCCAATGTTAAACACTTTAGGCCTATACATGCATTTCAACAAGTACTATGGTAGTTAATCATCCTTAGGGTTCCAATTTTTACCGAATTTCACAATTTACCACACTGAAACCCATGAACCCTACGTCAAAACATCCATTTTGGCCTATTAACTTGAGTTGTTTAGTTTTAAGTAATTAAACCCTCACATACCATCATACCAACGGTGTTCTATCTTACAATTTCACATACTAACACATGGTTAACAACCCAAGGTCAAGTTCCAACTTCGTGACTTCATTGTACAAACTATGAATAGTGAATTCAAAGTAAGGGTGAAGTCATTTACCTTTCAAGTAATCGAAGTGGGTGAGTTTGATGCAATAAACTTCTAGACCCTCTTTGCAAGCCTTTGACACCGAACTCGGACTATGGAATCGTTGGGGAATGGAGATGAGGGATTTGGAAGGGAGAAGAATGATATTGGAATTTGGGAAGTGAATGGGGAATGAATATGGGAGTTATAGGAGTGATTAGAGGGATTTAGAAGGTTGAAAATGGTTGGGGGGATTTAGATGGATGTGGGAAGTGTTTTGAATTTAAATGGTTATATTTAAAGGGAGTCCGGGTCGGGTCAGCAAAACCCTAGTTTTGGACCCACAAGACCCCGTCTACGGTTCGTGGGTCGACTTACAAACCATAGGTCTGATCTGTAGGTCACTCTGACACTTGGAATTTTAGAAAACTTACCTTGGGTCTATGGACATCATTCACGATCTGTGGGTGGACCCACAGACTGTAGATGGGTCCGTAGACCTCTGCACAACTGTTTTTCCATAGATTTTGCCTTTCGCCCCTGCATACGTAGCAACCATTAGGACTTTCTTTTACATTTTCTGGACACTTTTTAGACACTGACCCTATTCTATATCTAGCCAACACTAATACAAAAATAAAACACCTATCTAAAGAGTTACAGAGATTAAAATAAAAGAAGAAAACTCCTAAGTCGAAAAGAAAAACCTATAGTTGGCTAGATTGTACATCTTGGGTTGCCTCCGAAGTAGCGCTTGATATAACATCGTGGCACGACGTAGGCCCCTTGATTACTCAAACTTCATCAAGGTAATATGCCTCAATCGATTCTTGCACACTCTCCAATTTCCCCATGTAGACTTTGATCCTTTGCCCGTTCACTTTGAACCTTGTTCCCTCCTTGTTCTCGAGCTCGGCCACTCCATGTGGAAACACTTGATTGACTTTGAATGGCCCGGTCCAATTGGACTTGAGCTTTCCAGGAAACAAGCACGACCTTGAGTTGAATAGAAGCACTAGATCACCCACAACAATTCACGTTCAATCTTTTGATCATGATACTTCTTCTTCTTCTCCTTGTACAAGTCTGAACTTTCATAAGCTTTTAAGTGAAACTCATCAAGCTCATTCATGTCATTCACTCTTTGACTCGATGCGGCACCCCAATCCAAATTCAACTTCTTTAGCGCCCACATAGCCTTATGCTATAGCTCTACCGACAACTGGCATGACTTCCCATATACAAGTTGGTAGGGGTACATACCTATGGGAGTCTTGAATGCAGTGCGATAGGCCCATAGAGCATCATCAAGCCTCCTTGACCAATCAGGTCTATTGGCATTCACAGTCTTTGCAAGAATTTGATTTATCTCTCTGTTTGACACTTCAACTTTCCCACTAGACTGCGGATGGTAAGGAGTGGCAACATTGTGACGAACTCCATATTTCTCTAGCAATGCCTTGAACAACTTATTACAAAAGTGGGAACCTCTATCGTTGATAATCGCCCTAAGTGTACCAAATCTAGAGAAGATGCTCTTTTTTAGGAATGCAGTGACACTTTTCCCTTCATTGTTTGAAAGCGCAATTGCTTCCACCCATTTCAACACATAATCAACCGCAACAAGAATATACTTCATCGCATGTGAACTCACAAATTGACCTATAAAGTCAAGGACCCATACATCAAACAACTCAATCACTAATATCGGATTCATAGGTAGCTCTTGCCTCTTTGAAATTCCTCCTTCTCTTTGGCAACGATCACAAGACTTGGCAAAATCATGAGAATCTTGGTGGATGGTAGGCCAGTAATACCCACAGTGTAAGATTTTATGAGCAGTTTGAATACCACTATGATGCCCACCAATAGGCGACAAATGGCACGCCTATAGTATACTCATCATCTCAACCTCAAGCACACAACAACGAATAATCCCATCAGCACAAATATGGAACAAATAAGGCTCATCCCAAAAGAACTTCTTCACATCATGCATAAACTTTTTCCTTTGGTGAAAAGACAAATCCGATGGAACCAGATCACTTGCCAAGTAGTTAGCAAAGTCTGCGAACCAAGGAATAAGATCATGAGAAGCAGCCAATAACTGTTTGTCTGGAAAAACATCATTAATTTCAGCCCCATCTCCTAGCTTGAGCATAACTTCCTCCTCTAATATGGACAAATGATCGGCAACTTGATTTTCGGTCCCTTTTCTATCTTTCACCTAAAAATTGAACTCTTGCAGCAACAATACCCATCTAATCAACCTCGGTTCCTTCTTAGCCATCAGATACCTCAATGCAGAATGGTCAGTATGCACTATGACCTTAGTACTAAGCGAGTATGATCAAAATTTCTCGAATGCAAAAACCATAGCAAGGAGTTCTTGTTCAGTCACCGTGTAGTTCTTTTGAGCCACATTTAGTGGTTTGTTGGCATAGTAAATAGGATGAAGAATCTTTTCTTGGCTCTATCTCAATACCACACAAAGCGCCACTCCACTCGCATCACACATCAGTTCAAACGGGACCCCCAATCCGGTGAAATAATAATAGGTACATAAACTAGATTTTCTTTCAACTTTCCAAATGCTCTTAGACAAGCATCATCAAAATCAAACTTACACCTTTTTTCGAGCAATTTGCACAATAGGTGTGCAATTTTGGAGAAATCCTTGATAAACCTCCTATAAAAGCCTGCATGCCCAAGAAAACTTCTAACGCCTTTAACAGAGATAGGTGGTGGAAGCTTTTCTATTACCTCGACTTTAGCTCTATCAACCTCAATACCCTTATCAGAAATCTGATGACCTAGAACGATCCCCTCATTCACCATGAAGTGGCACCTTTCCTAATTGAGCACAAGATTGCACTTTTCACACCGTTTCAGTACCTCGGCCAAATGCATCAGACAACCATCAAACGAATCACCTGCTACAGAGAAATCATCCATAAATACCTCTGTAGTGTCCTCCACCAAATCTGAAAAATATCGACATCATACAATGCTAGAAGGTCGTTGGAGTATTACACAACCCAAATGGCATCCGTTTGAAAGCGAAAGTACCATAAGGGCAAGTGAAAGTGGTCTTCTCTTAGTCTTCCGAAACTATGACGATTTGATTGTTGCCCGAATAACCATCAAGAAAGCAATACCAACTCTTACCAATAAGGCGGTTCAGCATCTCATCCATGAATGGCATAGGGAAGTGATCATTTTTTGTCCAAGCATTCAATTTCCAATAGTCCATGCATACTCTCCATCCAGTAACTAACCGCATCAGAACAAGCTCCTTTTTCACATTAGGAACCACGGTAATCCCACATTTCTTAGGAACACACTGAACAGGACAAACCCAACTACTAGCTACAATGGAATATATGACTCCAGCATCCAACCACTTGATGATTTCCTTTTTCACTACCTCTTGCATAGGCGGATTTAGTCTCTTTCGGTGCTCAATACTAGGCTTGTGATCCTACATGAGTTGGATTTTATGAGAACAAATGCCAGGAGGAATCCCAATTATGTCTGCAATAGTACATCCAATAGCCCTCTTGAACCTTTTCAACACAGAAACCAATTCCTCAACTTGTTCCTCACTCAAATTTGCCGCAATGATAACCGGTAAAGTACCATCTCTCCACAATAATGCATACCTTAAATGTGATGGTAGAGCCTTGAGCTCCAATTTTAGAGCCTCTTCAACAGATGGTTTTGCGGGTGGAGAGTCGCGATTCTTCATATCTAACTCCAATTTCTTCGGTTTGGAACGAAATTCGAACCTATCAAGTGCGGCCACTAATTCATCATAGTCTTCAATACCATCACCCTCAAAATTCATCATTCCCGCTGCTAGTGCATCAACACCCAACCTCTCTTCAATAGACAAATCAGAACCTCGCTCTACAATATGATTCACCACTGACATTAACTTGAGATCACTTTCCTGCTTCATGGACCTACAAATATTAAAAGTTACCTCTTTACTATTCAATCAGAATATCATCTTCCTTCTCTCCATATCGACCAAGGCGTACCCAGTAGCAAGGAATGGTCTCCCTAGGATGATGGAAACCTCAAAATCAACCTCACAATCAAGTATCACAAAATCCACCGAAAAAATAAATGACTCCACTTTCCCGAGTACATCTTGTAGAACACCAATAGGCTTCTTCACAGTTCTATCAGCCATGAGTAATCGCATCGCAGTTAGTTTTGGACCCCTAAACCCAACTTCTTGTAGATAGACAATGGCATCAGATTAATGCTTGCTTCAAAATCACACAACGCCTTCGCAAAATGCAACAACCCAATGGTACAAGGAATATTGAAAGCACCAGGATCCTCTTTATTCTGCATAAGTGACCCAGTAGCAATAGCACTGCAATGTTGCAACCTATCATCATCTTCAAAACTGACGGTCCTCTTCTTAGTCACCAAATATTTCATAAATTTTGCATACCCATGCATTTGCTCCAAAGCTTCTATCAATAGAACATTGATGGAAAGTTGTTTCAATATAGTAATAAACATGCAGTATTTTCCTTCTTCATTCTTCTTTACCAACCTTTGTGGGAATGGAGGTGGAGGCCTAGGCATGGGAATAACATTTTGGGTTATCTCTGCTTCCTTCTCTGTAGAATTCTTAGACTCTCCAGTAACCTCAATCTCATCATTATTTTTTTGAACCACAATTTCAACCTTAGATGGCATATGTGGATCAATGGTCTGTTTACCCCCTTGAGTAATAACTGCCATACAATGCCCATCATTATTCGAATTCTATATGGTGTCGTTAGGAAGTGTGCCAGGTTGACGTGGGTTTACTGTAGTGAACAACTGATTCATTTGCTGCTCTAGCTGCTTGATAGACACTACACGGGCATCAACTTTATGACTAATTCTAGACAAGTCGTTTCGTATCTCTTTCACATTCTCATTAGTCGTGTCAAATCTCTCCATCATCTTCTACATCATATCCTCAATATGTGACATACTACCCCCAGCTTCCTTATTACCAGATTCCCGATTTGCAGGTGGAACATAAGGCCCAACACTCTCATTTCTTTTGCCATAGTGGTTCCTGTTGTAGTTGTTGTCGCGATTATAGCTCCCAGCCTAGACATAATGATCCTCTCAATTGTAGTTACCATAGTTCCGACCTTGGTTTCCTTGAACTTGGTGCCAATTATCCAAATTAGAACCTTGGGCGTTGGCTCGAAAACCCCCTATTTGATCATTCAATAAGTAAGCATCCTCCTCATAGTAGCATTCCTCAACTGGTGGTGGTGGATTTCTAGTCAAGTAGTTTACCACATTCACCGTTTCTGCACCTCCGCTCACATGCTTCAATACCAACCCAAGTTTTATCCTCATCTAAGCCATCTCCTCATGAATGCTATCGGCCGATTGACTAGGTGCAGCTTGAACTGCAAAAGTGTTTCTTCTAGTGTCTCATTTTCTAGTATTTTATGCTTTATTATTTCAGGAAATCTTCTCCAGTTTCTCTGCGATCTCCTCAAAAGTGCACTCACCATATGATCCTCCAGCGATATTATCAAGCATAGCCTTACCATTGTCATCATGACCTCTGTAGAAGTACTCCTTCAGTGACTCATCATCGATGCGGTGATTCAGAACACTTCTTATGAATGCAGCCATGAATTACTCACAAACTCTCCAGGTAGTTCCACAAAGTTGTTGAGTTTATCTTTGTGGTTCAGCTTCTTAGACAACGGGAAATACTTGGCCATGAACACCTTGTGCATTTGGTCCCATGTATGAATTAAGTTATATGAAAGCTTAGAAAACTAGATCACAGCATCTACGGATACGTGGTCATGAACACCTTGTGCATTTGGTCCCATGTATGAATTAAGTTATATGGAAGCTTAGAAAACCAGATCGCAGCATCTACGGTCAATGATAGAAGGAAGACTCTCAACCTTATGACATTCATATCTAACTCCAGTCACCCTACACAACTCTTGCAGACACTCCTTAACTTGGCCATGTGCCCATGTGGATCTTCCAAAGTCATACCAGAAAATAATCCCCTCGCAGTAAGCATCTGCATCAGACTACTCGTCATCACAAATGTGTTCCCTGGAGGTAGAGGGCGGAGAAAAATGGGTCCTTCTGATTCAACTGTATTGAACTCGACCCTGTAGTTATCTTGCAGCCTTGGTTCTGGCGGATTTTGCACCCTCAATACATCTCCAAGTAGATTACCACCAGGAACATGTTCTCATTATTCACTATGTCCTCATGCTCCTCTATGATCGGATTATTATTTCCCCCTTGATTTGCCATTCTTCTCAAAGTCTTGCTTAGTTCGGGGTCGTATGGGGTCAGTGGTTTGCCTCAACTCCGTGTACTTGGCATACACTAGAGTAGAAACCTGTAGAAAACAAAAGCAAAAGAAAATGTAAAATTAGGATATAATTGACTAAACTTCAATAATGTAGGTAAACTTAACCTTAAAGCCTTGTTAACCGGCAGAGGCACCAAAATTTGATACGCTCAAATTACACCTCCCTAAAGAAATATAAGTGATCATTGTCAAATAAAGAACCCAACTTGTAGGTTGGGGTCGATCCCCCGAGGGGATTTATGAAACAAATAACTTATTGTTTTTTAAGTAACAAGTGAGCAAGAGTCAAACTTTGTTGTTATCAATGAGAGAGGGAAACTAAGGTGTATATGTTTCCCATAAGCTCTTAACGTGGTATTCCTAATAATAGTAATCCTTTCCTAGTGTTTTACATGCAAAGTTGGTAAGATATGTATCCCTAAGTGATTGTTCCTTCAAATAGGGAATTTCACTCCGCACCTTGGTCCAGCTACGTGTGTATAATTTACTAACCCTTACCTTTACTTCAAATTAGACATCACATCAATGTATGGCTTAGTTTTCACCCTCACACCAATTGACATTAGACTATTATATAGTATCACACTAAATCTCTGTTAATAATTATTTTTTTATTAACTACCTCCTTGGTCCGGCAATAGCAACAAGGTGAGTTTTAACGTTGGCCACCGTTAAAAAGACTTCAAAGCGAAAGAATTACCAATACATGTTGATGCACCATTCAAGAATTACTTAGTTATTATTCATACGTTGTTAATTGCTCATGGTTCCCACAACCCTAGTTGTGGATTTAGTTACTCATGCTTGAAAGAACACAATTCATATTTTTGTAAAGAGATTTCATGAACCTACATTTAGAGTAGAAGAAACCCGTAATCTCTAATAGAATTTCAAAGCGAAAATCTTATAAACCGAAATCGGGAAATCAAATTTCCAAAGTTTGCAAGTTAATTCCCAAGAAAATATCAAGAACTAAAAGTAAACAATAATGTCTAACCCCCAAAAATGAGGTTTACATACCCTATTTATAGAAAAACATGTCCTAAACAAAAAGGAAACAAAATAAGGAAATAAACTTTCTGGACGCGATTTTGATCAAAGACTTGACCTATAGACCGTGGGTTAACCTACGGTTCGTAGGTCCCCTCCATTGATCAACACATAGAACTTTTCTGCATATGTTGGAACCTTCAACTCCCAGTTCATCACTGACGAACGTGCAGAACGGACTGTAGGTTGACCTACGGTCCATAGGTCCTCTTCCGTGGCTCCACACTTAGGATTTTCATCAGGTACTGGAACTTCAAATCTCTGAACACCTTCTACGGACATGCATGATAGCTCGTAGGTCGACATACGATCCGTAGGTTGCTTCGTGGTTCCACACTTGGTCAGACTTCCCTAATGCTCCCATCTACGCCCACCATCGACAGACCAGCATAGGACCTACGGTCGGTAGATCCCTTCGTGGGCTACCTCTCTAGATTTTTCAGCTGGCATCTCACTAAATCGTGTCCAAGCCTATTTCCTGCAAACATGACACAAAAACATTATTTCCAATACAAAATGGCCCTAGACACACACAACTCTTAAGTGAAATATATCAAAAATACCGTAAACTCACGATATATCAACCACAACCGCCTTAATTGTTTCAATCCATATAAGAATATTTGAAACTTTATCAAACAAGTTTTTTTTTTTGAAATTTTACATACTTCAGGCATATTGAGTGCTTTAGAAATTTGTATAAAAATATTGTGGTTCAATGAGTCATACTAATAGGCTTTGACAATGTTCATTAGATGTATTTCAAGCTTTTCATGAAATGTCAAATTTATTAGATATGTGAAGGTGATTGCATCTACGATGAGATAAATGTCTCTTCATAATCAATGTATGATCTTAGTGAAAATTCTTGTGCCACAAATCGTGTTTTATATCTTACGACTTTATCATTTTCATCATGTTTTCGCACAAAAACTCATTTGTACCCCCACTGGCCTAGTGCTTGAACTATATATTGGTCCAAAAATTCCATGTTTGTTAAGTGAAGCTACTTTTGTTTGAATTGCTTCCTTCCATTCATTCCTCTATATATATTTATTGACAAATTTTAATTTCAAATTCTCATCTTGTTGTATTATTTCAACAAAAACATTATACGCAAAAATATTGTCAACCACAACATTATTTCAATTTCACTTTTTTTCTCGTCGAGACATAAATTATTTTTTTCCATTATTTTCAAGTGCTTGGACCTCCTCGGTAGTATCATCATTTTTTATGTTCCAAAACTTTTTCTTGAGAAATCGCTCCATATTATGATTATTTATTCCTTTTCTTTTATGAGGATTTTTATCCTTGAAATTAATTGGTCTATCACATTTTAAGGGTGACCTAGACTCATTTGCTTTAATAGTTTGCCTTATCGGGACATCAATTTGAACTTGAGCATTAGCAACTGATGTATACGATTTAGTAACTCATGAAAGATTAGTAAATACATCCGACAATTAACTTGCAATACTTTATAAAATAAATCATCTTTTGAACTTCTCACTCACATTGATTTGTTCGAGGATCAAAATGAAATAGCGACAATGAATTTCAATTTATCTCATTTTTTAATTGCTTATATTTTCCCTTAGTATTGGGTATACTGATTCATCAAAATGACAATCATCAAACTTCGCCGTAAATAAATTTTCAGTTCTAGGTTCCAAATATTTTATAATAGAACGAGATTCATTCTCAACATATATAATCAACTTTCTTTAGAGACCCATATCTGTGTGTTGTGCTAGAGCATGAAACATATACTGCACAATAAAAAAATCTAAGATAGAAAATGTTTGGTTCTTTATAAAAAACCAACTACAATGATGAGGTATCATGATAATTGATTGGTCTTATGAGCACAAATATTGTTGTTTGCAAAATAGCATGTACCTAGATTGAAAGATAACTTGTCCTCAACAATAAAGTTCTAGCTGTCAATTGGAGACATTTAATCAATGATTCTACTAGACCATTTTGAGTATGAACATGAGCAATAAGATGTTCAGTTGTTATTTTAATGAATAAATAATAATCAGTAAACGCATGAGATGTAAACTCACCAGCATTATCAAGATGAGTTGTCTATTTGCATCATATTAAAGACATATTATGAGTTGCTAATAAGCACACATTTGATCATCTTGTAGATGCATCTATCCAGACCAAATAATATTTAAAAGTTCCACAAGCAGGGTGAATAGACCCACCTATACCACTTTGTATCTGTTTTAGAAATGTAGGAAAATCCATTCTCACCTTAGTTGTCTTTTTTTTAATCAAAAGCATTGGGTCTTTCCCATTTATTGAAAAATTAAGCCACAATATACATCTCTTGAGTCCAAAAGTGACCCAAGCCCAAATTTAATAATGCAATTACTAAAAAGCTAAGCATAAAAATAAACAAAAACACATATATATAGCATATACAGTACAACATCTCTGGATGACCTTGAGAAATTGTGGGAGAGAGTTTCAAGTTGGATCGATGTTCTTGAAACACAATCTCGCGGTCGAGTATAGATTCACCTTGGGTGTTCACAAATCCCACAAACACCATGAATTCATACTCAATGAAGCTTCTTCAACCACTAAACCGGCAAGCATCAAACTCTCACAGAAACACTAATCGATCTTCATAACTACATGCAACCATAGGTAGTATCCATTTCTTCATCCCTAACAGGTTGAGCTCCAAAGGAGCTAATACCACTGTTTAAAGACTCCGATTTGGAACATTCCCATTGCCAAAATTGATTCACCTACAAAGGTATCATTTCATTCAGCTGATTGTATTTACAGATCTGAGTTGTTATTTTTGTTATGTTGATTCCCCCCGATATACATTTCTTTACTCATAGGTAGGTATCCATTTATTCATCTCTAACATGTTGAGCTCCAGCGGAGCTAATACCACTGTTTAAAGACTCCAATTAGAAACCTTTCCATTGTCAAAATTGATTAGCAGACTGAGGTATCATTTCATTCAGCTGATTGTATTTGCAGAACTGAATTGTAGTTGTTGTTCTGTTGATTCCCCCTGCTATTTTGGCATTTCTTTACTCTTATTTTTGGGACGCCCAATGTTTCCAGTATTTGGTATCTCTATTAGCTTATTCCAATTTAGCTTGAGTGTCGTTATCCTTTCCTGTAGCATGTATGAATCCTTAACATTCTGGTTGTAGCAATGAGTTCACCTTCATGAATGTCAGAATGCATTTTCTTATAGTCTGTCTGAATTCATTAGACATTTTGATTGTAGCATCTGTAATCAAATGTCTCCGCTTTATTCATTTACATTATATGGTGCCCTATTTTGATATTTAAGAATTCTCAAATTTGGACATTTTTTTTCTCCAATTGTACAATAGCTTTAGCTGTTTGTGGAATGTAGTGTATGCTCTTAAATTGATTAATACATGTACCTGCACAAGTAAAGGCATAGTTAGTGAAAAAATCTGCCAACTTATTCCCCTTTATGTATGTATGAGCTATTTCCACATGCTCATTGTTCATCATCTTTTGAATAGCCCTCATATTCACATAAATCAACTAAGGTACCTCTCATATACCATTTAGGATCTTCATAGCTGTTAATGAATCATATTCCATGATTATTGGTGTCAATACATTAGCTAGACAACACTCCAGGCCACTCTTAATAGCATTGATTTCTACCTCAATAGCTATACAATTTTTCAACTTTCTGGCTTCAGCATAAATAAAATTTCCATCTGAGATTCTAATACAGAATGTTGTTGAGGCAGGCCCAGGGTTGCCCCTACTAGTCCCATCAGTATTACATTTGAAACAATTACTAGATGGTGCCTTCCATATCACCGTTTTGCTACAAATTAAAGGCATATACTCCTCAAGATATTTAACCATTTATGGCCATTTGTTAGGAACACCACTCATCCATGGGAACTTAGTCTTGACAAAGCAAATCAATTGTCTTGTAATTCCCAAAATCATTGCTCTGATGGTCATATTGCTTCCATGTTTAATCAGATTTCTCCTCTTCCATATATGCCAAATGATGAAAGCAGGTGTAACTTTAAATAAAGATTAAAGTTTAACTGCACACTCTACTTTCCACCAAACCTCTATAACTTGTTTGAGCTGTACAAACAGCCCCTAAATCCTAACAGCCTCTGCAAAGTACCTCCAAACACTATAAGAGTCAGTGCAATTGATAAATAAATGATCAAAATACTCCTGCACATTATTATTACAACAACAATGTACAAAGTCTGTGATTCCTATTCTAACCAACACTTCTCCAATGGGGATTCTCTTACGCCAAATTCTCCACATCAAGAATGAGACTTTAAATGGCACCCTTTTTCACCAAATGTTCATGTATTCATTGTTAGCTTCTTCTTTTTTGTCTGACTAGCTCCCAAGCACTATTTACTGTAAACTTTCTAGACCTTGTGAGCATCCACAAGGGTTTGTCTTTCCTATCCATGATCTGTATATTCCCAAGAACTTCATATATTTGTTGAACAACCTCAACATTGAAGCTTTCATTCAGCAGGCCTTCATTCCACCCATTCTTTATTTTCAATTATTTTACATCTTCTAATTGTCCTTGATTGTGATTAATAGGCAAAAGAAAGTGTAGTGCTCCTAGTTGGGTCCAATTGCCAAACCAAACACTAGCCTGCCCTTCTCTAGGCTCCCACCAAATTTCTTGATCAAAGAAATCCCTTGCCTACAATAGAAGCTTCCAAACCTAAGACCCTCCACTCCATTCAACCTCTTGTGGTCTATGCCTTTTACAATATTTATTCCACATAAAATTGGACGACAAAGTATTAGTGGTTCTAAAATTCCACCTTGACAAATAAAGATTTGAAACCTAGGCCCCTTTCCTCCTTTGGCATACATACATCAATCCAGGAGACCCAGTGTTTGGCTTTGCCTTCCTCTTTAAAATTCCATAGAAATTTTGCAAACATTCTATGAATATCATGAATAACCCATTTAGGAGGACAAATAACAAATAGAAGATAAATAGGAATACTCTGAAGCACATGATTGATCAACACAACCTTACCTCCAAATGATAGTAGTTTACCCTTCAATACTTGCAGTTTGTGCTATATTTTCTTTATTAGTTCTGCAAAGTGAATCTTCTTCTTATTAGCATGTCCAATGAGACATCCTAAATACATCAATGGGAATTGACCTCTTAAGAAACCTGTAGTGTTTTCCACCTCATTAGCAACAGTATGAGCAGTCTTAGAATACATATAGTAGAAACTCTTCCCCTTATTAATCATTTGTCCGGATTGTTCTTCATATTGATTAAGAACATCCAGGATAAGCTGAAGAGACTTTTTATCTGCTGAAACAAATATAATTGTATCATCTGCATATGCAAGATGATTCAAGTGATCACTCCATTTAGGCAATCCATAGCTTTTAAATTAATGTTTGTAGAACAAGTGATCCAAATCCCTTGAAAGGACTTCAACAGATAATATAAACAGAGCAGGGGGTAGTGGATCTCCTTGTTTTACTGCCCTAGTAGAATGAAAAAATCCATGAGCTTGTCCATTAACTAATACCGAGTACCAGTTATTAGCTATAATTCTCCAAATCATGTCTTGAAATTAATTGTCAAAACCCATCTTGGCCAAAAACTTAATCAAAAATCTCCAGCCCACTCTATCATAGGCCTTGGCCATGTCTAATTTGATCACTACATTATCAGGATTTCCTCTCTTCATAATATCACTGATTATTTCTTGAGCTAAGAGAATGTTCTCAGTGATGCTCCTTCCCTTAACAAATCCAGATTTATTAATGGAAATCAATTTGGGGAGAAAATCTCCCAATCAGTCATGAATAATCCTGGAAATAATCTTGTTAATAAAGTTACTTAGGCTAATTAGCTTTAGGTCATAGAAAGTTTAAACCACATCTTTCTTAGGTAAAAGGACCAAATTAGTGTGAGTAATGGATTTGGGTAGAGTAGAGCCCTAGAAAAAAGTCTGCACCACATTAATAAGGTCTGCTCCTACTATATCCCAGCAAGCTTGATAGAAGTAGCCAGCAAATCCATCTAGCCCACAAGAGCTATCATGATTTAATTCAAATGTGGCACTTCTAACTTCTTTTTCACTTGGTACAACATTCAAATCAATATTATCAATTTCTGATATCTGAGGGTCAATGTACTGCAGTAAAGTCAGATCTTTTGAGGTTTCACCTTCTGAAAATTGCTCTTTATAGAATTTAATAGCCTCTTCTGCAATATCAACATCACATTCTGCCCATTAACCATCCTCCTCCAAGATTCTTTTTAAAGATAGCTTTTTTCTCCTCCCAATGACTAAACAGTGAAAAAACTTAGTGTTTGTATCTCCTTCTTTAAACCACTGCATACTTGCCTTTTGTCTCCAAAATTCTTCTTCATAGTGAAGATAGAGTTTCAATTCTGCATGTGCCTTTTGTAATACTGCTTTGTTGCTGGCAGTAGGGGCTTGCTCAAACAATTCTTCTTTTAATCTAACCAATTCTTCCTTGATTGCTAGTTGTTTAAAGACATCTCTAAATTGCTCTTTGCTCCATTTGGATAATGCAATCTTGGTCTTCTTCTGCTTAATCTTCAATTGAACAAAAATATCTTCTACCTCATCTACTAGCCAATTCTGGCTTACAACCTCCTTAAAGCTTTCATTTTCTACCCAAAATTTCAAGAATTTGAAAGGTTTATGAGTAACCTGGTTACCAGCACCACAAGATAAAAGTAGAGGAGCATGATCTGATCCTGTTCTGGCTAGATGTTGTAACTCCATATAACCATATAAATCTAATAATCTCTGATTAATCATCACTCTATCTAGCCTTTTGAAGATGCAATCCTCATCAACCCTACCATTTCACCAGGTGAATGGACTTCCAGAGAAATTAACATCAAATAACTCACAAGAATTTATACAAAAGACAAAGTCCTCATATTCTTGTGGGTAAATAGGTAGGCCACCAATTTTCTCCTCCTACACCATAATAGCATTGAAATCACCACCTACCATCCAAGGTAGTGAAAAATTAACATTCAGGGAATAAAGATCATCCCCAAAGCCTCAATTTGTCATCAACAGAGCATTTGGCATAAACAACAGTAGCTAAAATTTGATTCCCATTTTCCAATGTAAGTTGTAATGTTAATTGTTGATCAGAATCTGAGATAACCCCCACATGAATATGCTCATTAACAAAAATCCAAATCTGCCTATTTGAATTGTAATTCACATATTGCATTTTCAACCTATTTTTATTTCTCTGTATTTGTCTTGTGTCCTGAAATAGTTCCATCAAAGCAAATATGTGATGTTTGTGTAATATTTGTACTCTATGAAAGGCATGTTGTGTGGCAACATACCTAATATTCCAAAATAAGGCTTTATAAGTCATGTAGATGTAGCTTTAACCCTTCTTTTTGCCTGGATCCTTGTTGGTTGTATATTGCTAGTAATATCCCCTTTCGTTTTACCTTTTCTACTGTATACACCTCTAGGGGATAAGCCAATAACTATTCTGATCAGCTCTACACTATTATCATTATCATTCTCCTTTTTATCTTTAACTATCTCTATTTTTAATGTACAGCTGTTGCAGGCACACTATGATCTATTTAAAGAGAGACCAAATCATGCAATATCTGCATGGGTGTTATTCTCTGTACCTCTGACTGCATGGGTACCACTACCCCTTGTTGTGATTCTTCTTCAACTAGCAATGCCTGACTTGGTGCACCCTCAGGAGTTAAACTTTCTTCAATACATGTTGCAACTTAAAGTGGTTCATGATATGCTACATTGTCGAGATCTTTCCACAATACTAACTCATTGTTTCATCCATCATGAATTACTATTGCCGAGCTCTCTTTATCATGTTGTATTATGTTGTCACCATGTGCTTCATTACCTTGTACTTCTATATTAGCAATAACCTCAACCCATTGTTGATTATTCTGTGTAGGTAAAAACAAAACTACACCCTGTATATTGTTGGTTGTCTATATGTTATCCTCCTTGTGTGCAGCATCATCTATAACCAAATCATATTTAGGTGACTTCTCCAAATCATCTCTAGCCTGCACCATTTCCAGACGCTCAATAATATAGTCAGTCATCTCCCATTTTTCATGTTGTACTCCAAAGGCGCTTCTTACCCAGTCCCTTGTAGTTGATGAAGTCTTAGAATTCTCCACCCCGAGAGCTTTGTCATGTGTCCCATTTATCTTTGTTGTTCCCTTTACTACTACATTAATGGTATTTCTGTTAGACCTACTAACAATGGATTCTTCAGTTGATACTCTATCATTGTGTGCAAGAGCTTCCTCTTTGTCTATAAGTCTATTATTTAAGGCAGCAAAAGAGTTTTCCGTAGTAATTTCTTCCCCCTGATTATTGCCTTTCTCCCTAATATCTTCTCTTGAGAATACTTTACTGTTAGGATGCCATCTTTTGAGAAACCTACCCATTCTGATAATCGGACCCTCACCAAGATGCTTGTTAGCCTCTTCACCCTCTAGTTTCCCTTTATCATATTCTGATTGTGATCTTTGTAATTCAGGATGTAATATTCTACAACCTTCCTCATTATGCCCCTGCATCCTACATTCTTTGCAGTATTTCAGTAGCATGTCATATTGAATCTTATATCGTTCCACCCTGGAAGTTTGCGCATTCTCATTCACCACTTCCAATTCCACAAATTTTGGAAAAGTTGAAAGTAAATCAACTTGTACCTTGACCCTAACGCAGCTGGGTCGTGTTTTATTAATAGTGGCCATGTCTAAGTGAAGAGGTTTTCCAACCGCAGTAGCTAGTGAAAAAATGGATTCCTTAACAAAGTATGTTGATTTTAAATTCGGAAAGGAGATCCAAGCCATATCTTGTGTAATTTATTTTTCTACGTTGAAATTAACATCATAGATATAGGGCCTCATCAAGTATGAATACCCATCCTTAGCCAAAATATAATAATTAGGTTTAGATACCATATTAATGAAATCTTCTTGCCAATTGAATCTCATAAGAATGTATCTATTGCGCAGTAATCCAATTTTCCATTCACCCTTGATATTACACTGTTAGGGGATTTGAATCCATAACTTGAAGAGTTATGGCCATCCATATGAGAATTTTCCAACTACAGTATATTGGAGATTCTCTATGGTATTCATTCTGTGTACTTCATATTCAGTCCAGGTAATTCTAGGTATACCATTATTATATCAGATTTTTTTAATGGAAATAGGTTCAACAGATGATTTGGTTTGATTTGTTGTCGTGTAACCCTTTAAAACATTGGCATAACAATTCGACAAAACCGCATCGCTATTCACTTCAATACGCAACATGGTATGCGCAATAGGCAAAATATGAATATTTGCAGAACTTGTAGAAGGATGTATCAGATGTAGGAATTCAGCAAGATTATGTTGGTCAGCCAAGGAGGTTGGCTGACCAGTGGCCATCCACTACAAGATCAACAGAGAAGCTGGTTCTCTAGGTTTTCAGTGCCAGTCACCCTTTTCATCCAATAACAATTAACTAATACTGATAATTAATGTTTTTTCTAACCTTAGTTGTTGATGGTATAATAACCAACTTTTCTTGAGAACAACCAGCATAAGAGAGTCCCTTTGATTGAAGCAATTTTGTTCTTCAAAATATGCCCATTTGAATTCTTAATTATTTTGCGCATCATTTTATAAAGTCATGTCAAATAATAAAATCATTATAATAAGTAAACTTTTTCTTTATTATGACATATGATTCAACCATAACAATAGTTGTATGGTACAACCCAAAAGAAAGTGTAGCTAATTTTTCATGCATAAATGTTTTTTCCGCATTTATTGTGGTAATATAAAGGTAGTCAACATTTTCTTCATTTGTAGTTGATAGTCATTTTGGCGAATAACCTTGAAACTTAACAAGTTTCTTTGAGACTTACTACAATACAATGCATTATATATCAATTACAAGTATTGTTCCTCGAGGTAGTAATAAAGCTGCTCTTTCAAAACCCTCAATCAATTTTGTATTATAGGATATTGTATTAACATAGACCTTTTTCATGACTAAATGAGAGAAATATTTCTTTTTTCTTAGTATCGTATGAATTGCGACACTATTCATAAGGCACATATCTCTATTATTCATCTTGAGTCCAACTGAAGACTGAAATTTTTTATTTTTCTTCATAAAATAAAAATACATAATAAGAAGTACCAAATAAACTAACAAAAGAAAATTCAAGTACTTTAACTGTAAATAAGATATTAAAAACACATAAAAATAACCACTTTATTCATTTTTCAATTCAATGATCAATCTTCTGTTTTAATATCCAAAGAAAGCCCAGCTTCTAAATGAATAATATTATTGAGATCATAAAAAATATCATCTTTCAATGTCAAATTCACCTCAACATTTTCATCATATTTTTGAGAAGGCTCTGCCTGAGCACAATCCTTAAGAGTCAAATGAGACTCCACCCGAACATTAGAAAAAGAGGTAACGCCTTTATTTTCTTTTCTTTTGAAAGAATTTTGATAAAGCCTGGCAAAATGCTTAAGTGTTTGACATTCATTTTTTCAGTTGACCTTTCAGGCCGCGACGATAATAGTGATCAACTTTGCCTCTTGAAGGATTATTTTGATAACTCATACTTTTCTTACTTTTGTTATGACCATCACCTCGATGATTATTATATCGTCTCTTGTTATTATCACGCCCAAACACATTATTATGACCCTCAATATTTAGTCTTATTTCAAATTGGTCGGGTACTTCTATCATATTTGCTTATGATAATGGAGTAGTTTCAATAGAACGGATTTCATGATTTCATTAAAAAAACATTATGTTGCTCAACTACCAAAACACAGATCAATTCAGAATTTTTCTGAAAATTCTTTTTATGTTGTTGTTGATGTAATGTCAGATTTGAGGCATGTGAAGTAATTGCCATCTTTTATAGTTTTCCCACATTATTTCAATTGAGAAGTTATTCTAAATACAATAGAATTATACTCAATTACGATTTTGAAATCATAAGTGCATCCACTCATAACAAGCTCTTGCCAATACCGTTGCCTTAAGGTGGTCATACCTTCCTTTCAAAACACAATTCAAGTGGATCTTTCATCGTAAATTAAAGATATTCTTAATTGTTCTACAATATTTATTACTAGTTTCAATAGATATTAACGCCAACGTTTTGTAAGAATTATAAATCATATTTAATATCATACCCTTCTTCTTTATGACACACAAATAATGATCATAAATGTATGACAAGAAAATACTTACGTGTATTCTAACTAATGTGCTATCATATTTCATAGTATTTAATTTAGTGTTATAAGTTAGTGACATATAAATAACACAATATTTTAATGCTTAAACATTTCAATTATCATACCTAATAAAGTATCATAATAATACCTAAAGCAAGTCATGTATACAGTAAATAAATTGCCGATCCAAAACTTACGAAAGTCCTATTGGAGATGTTATAAGCTTATACATATATACCTGAATCGGAAAAAAAATGATTAAGTTTTAACATAAAAGACTGTCCCGATTTAACAAGATTTCAATTGATTTGAGACTCATGTTTGATAACGTGTTATAAAATGGGAGGAAAATATAAAAAATACTAAACAAGAAATAAAGATAAAATAACATTGAGAGTTAAATGTAGAGAGTCTTATTTTATTCTCTTCAAGTGTATCTTTTACAAGTATGAAGAATATCTTTTATAGTATGTACAAACCATCCATTTACTATCTTTAACAAATACACTAGTACAATATTTAAATAATACATTAAATAGATACGTGTATGTTAGAGAGTTAAATGAATAAAACATCCACCATTCAATGAATCATAATATAAATTTATTTGTTCTGTACTTTTTTGTTATTTCACATATTTTCTTTGTTTTATTTTTCAAAATATTAGATATATCATAGTTAAAAGGGAAAATAGTCAAAAATATCCCTCAACTTTCACCTATTAGTTATCACACAATTATTTATACCCTGCCATTACCAAATTTAGCAAATATACCCCTCAATTGGATGATTTCCCCCAAATAAAAAAAAAACTATTCAATTTAAATAAAAATTACTCAATTTTCCTATTTTAATGCGAATCCGACCAACTAAATAAATAAATTCAAACCAAATTAAATCTCAAAACTGTCTATTCCAATCTTCTTCATCTCGTTCATCTATGGAAACACCATGCTTAGTCTGTTCCCAATTTATCTGATCCTTCTTCATTGCCTTCCTCCATGAAAATCCATAAAAGAGGAGGATCCATGATCTTTCCTCCAAGTGAAGCTCTTTAGGTCATTCAAAAAGTGGTTGTTGATTCGAACTTTCTTTTGCAATCTTTACTAGAACCTTTTCCATTATTCCTACTGGAAAGGAGCTCATTTTGTAAATATTTTATTTTTAAGGGTCAATTAAAGCTTTGCCTTTTGCAATCTTTTGTGTATTATTATTGGTTTGTATCTCTAATCATTTGTGTATTGTTATTAATTTTTCTGGTTCTTCTTCTTTGTGTTTGGAGTTCTTGTTCGAGTCAAAATCAATATTTTGTTGAATCTTTGTAATGCACTTAAAAAGTTCTTTAGGTTGTTGAACCAAAAATGACTTATGAAAATTTCTAACATGGATATGTGATTGATACAGGAATGTATTTTTTAGATTTCTTGAAATGGGCATTAAGAAATTGATACAAGAACGTATTTTTTTGAAAATTTCTGAAATGAATATGTAGGAATTTGATACAAGAACGTATTTTTTCTGGGAAATTGTAGTTGGATTTTGGAGGAAGCATTAACTAACCGATTGCTTGATAAACTTGGATATAAAATAAGTAAAATAATGAACGATTATTGTTCATAACATTATATTCGATTTTGACTTTTTAATACTCTGAGAAAATAGTGAAAAGAATCGTGTCATCAGCACACTTGTTAGGGACTTAATGAAAGTCACGTTCTTACAACTTTTGAATTTTTTTTCTGATTTTGTGGAGACAGTCTTTTGTGACAACATTAAGGAGATGAAGAAGTTGGAATAGATGGGATTTGAATAAATGAGTTTTGAGATTTAATTTGGTATGAATTTATTTAGTTTAGTGGATCAGGCTCGGGTTCAAAGAGAAAATCAGGTAATATTAATTCAAAATTGGTAGTTTTCGTTGATTTGAGGGAAACCGTCCAATTGAGGTTTTGTTTGCTAAGTTTAATAACAACGGAGTACAAATAACCACATGATATAAGAAAGGGAAAAGGCATAAATTCCCCCTTGAACTTGTTCCGAAAAATTAGTTACACGCTTAAATTATCATAGTAACCTATTACACACCTATACTATTCAAAAGTGAATTTTCTTACCCCCTAAAACTGACGTGACAAAAAAGTAAAACAAAAATAAAAAATAGGTGTGTCAGTTTGAAATTAAAGTAAAAAAAAAAGTTAGAATCCTATTTTCCATCCCCATCCCCCACACCTCTTCTTCTTCAAACCCCACCCATTGTCCTCTTCTTCTTTATTCCTTATTTTCATCACACTTCTTTATTTTTTCTCACAATCGTAAAGCACAATTTTTTTTTGATTCACAATTAGGTTAATTCCCATAGATTTGTTAGTGAATAATTGTATTTTATCTAGAAAAATTTTGATTGATTGTTTCTATCTTTTTCATTTTTTTTTACTTTGTTAAAGAATTTTTTGTTGTTAATCAATTTTTGGATTTGGTGGTAATAACAACTTTATGGGTTTGGTGGTGATGGATGGCAGGTGACAAACATTAAAAGAGGTAATTGAAGGTGGTGAATAATAAAAAATCAATATTGATAGTGGTGGTGGTGATATTGGTGTTGGGTGGCAAAGAAGAAGAAGAATTGAAGGTGATATAGTGGTGGTGAAGAACAAAATCAATAGTGAAGGTAGGGCCGGATATGATTTTCCGATAAAATGAGAATTGAAAATGTGTGGAATTAGTGATGAAGAAGATATACTTATTAGAGAATTAAAACAATTAATTAGGGATTAATTAGAGTAAAATATAGTTAACAAAAGAAAAGTTAATTAATAAAGAAAAGAAAACAAAATATTATAATTTATGACATGACGCTGACGTAGTGCTGATATGGCAGCGAGTGTAATACACCACATAATGTGAGAGTGGTGTTACACGTCTCAGGTGGTAATAAATTACTTTTGAGTAGTTAAGGTGTGTAATAAGTGTCAACCATTTTCATATTTTGTGATGGTGTGATTACTATATGTGCAGCTCACAATAAATATATATTGGGAATTGAATGAATAAATATAAACTTAAGACATGTTTTTATATAAGAGAGATAGTTACTTGTGAAACTATAACAATAATGTATATGAGATCGACTAACAATTTGGTTGATCAACTTACAAAAGTATTAAATAGAGATGTCGTACAATAAAATAGAAGGAATGAGGCTAAAACTCTTAAATCAAACACAAGTAATATGTGCAGCTCACAATTAATATATATTGGGAATTAAATGAATACATATAAACTTAAGACATGTTTTTATATAAGAGAGATAGTTACTTGTGAAACTATATAGTTTAAGCGTGTAACTGACTTTTCAAGATATGTTTAGAAGGGAATCTATGCATTTTCTCTATAAGAAAAGATAAACTTAACTAATAAATAAAAATTGAGAGTATTTTTGATCATTTTCCCTAGTTAAAAACATTATTATTTCTAAAAAATAAGAACTTCATTATATTTTTTTTAAAAAGGAAAATTGTTTATCAAGTTGACATAACAAAATTTTTATATTTACACAATTTATAAATATGGTATTTGAAGTAATTAAATTATTTCTATTCATATCATCAAAAGATCAAAATTTCAACTTTGATCAAATTTATAGAGCAAATTTTATTTTTTATTATATGCATATATTATACATATATATATGCGATATTCCAGTATTTCTCAGACCTTATTAAAACCTCTGATTCTTCAACCTCCTCTCTACTTTTTCATCGCAAGGATGTCTCGAGAGAGAGCCAAACGTGCGACACTGCCTCCAGCTCAAGAGGTGCCCCAAGATGCATAATTTTTTTTTTTTTGGAACTACTAAATCTGAATTAACCCCTCAGTATAAAATCTATGCCAATTTTCTTGTATAGGGATGTTTGATTTACTTGATTTATGATTTGCAGAATATTGAGAAGTTGGAAAAGGTTGTAAAACAGGGAAATTACTATGGAGCTCAACAGATGTTTAAGTCTATAAGTGCTAGGTACAATCTTTTAAAACCCCTCTTTTTCTTTTTTTTTTGATAATTTGACATCAAGTCTAAAAGGGGTAATCTTGGATTCAGTTTTTTTTGTATATTTGATATGATTTCAGATATGTGTCTGCTGAGAGGTACTCTGAAGCTTTGGATATTCTTAAGTGTGGTGCTTGCTTACAATTGGAGAATGGACAGGTTATGATCGATTACACTTGTATCCTTTCTCGATTTTATGTGAATGTATTTGATTGGATCCATAGAGTTTAAGATGTTAATTGAAGGTTACAAATTAGGGTAGAAGTTTAGCTGGTGGTTGAGCGTTCCTGCAGGATAGTCTTGGTGGTCGTACTTGGATCTTCTTTCTTACTAGTGGTGTTAGCACTATTCTCATAGTTTCTTGTTTTTTGATTTTGGTTATAGTTCCTCTGTATATTGTGTACTGCTCTATGTTTCATATTATTTCGTTGTTGTTATTGTTCTCATTTTTGTATTCCCTTTTTCAAATTGCTTGGAAATGCTTTAATTTAAGCCGAGGTTATATAGGAAACAACCTCTCCATCTTTACAAGGTAGGGTAAGATCTGTATACAATGTACACTTTTATCCTCAGGCCTCAACAGACCCCACTTGTGGGATTACAGTGGGTGTGTTGTTGACACTAGAAGAAAATATTACAGTGATGGTTGAAATGTTAGCTTGATACAGAGAGCATTATAGATTGAACACCTTAATATACTTGAATCGTGAAAGTTGTATAGAACTAAATCGTGCGAAACATTTTTGGGATGTTCTAAAATTAAAGGAGTGCGTATAAATTTGGATTTGAGGAGGGTCTAGGGGTGTACATTTTTCATTTCCTAGCATTCCCAGTGGGAAGATTACTTATACGTATTGTGGACAATTCAGCAGATAAAGTTTTCACTTGCAACAAAAGTCTACTATCTAATCTGGATGACGTCATGGTCAAACTTATGTCCATGAAAATTTTTAGACTCGATGGAGTTGGTAATGACACTTGAATATGCTTGAAACTCAAAGCAATTTGAGATTATTCTTGTTGCGAGACTAAAAAAGGACATTTTTTATTTCTGTATTGATAAAAGATGATCTTGACAATTTGCAGGTTACCTGTGGGTCAGAGCTTGCTTTGTTGTTTGTTGAAACTCTTGTAAAAGGAAACGTTTCTTATAATGAAGAAACTCTTGGTAAGTCTGCTCTTATGTTTTTACGTTCTGGTAAATTTTCCTATTCTATACATTTATAATTATCAAGCTGAGTTTGTTCATGAACTATCAGTTAGTCATTTCTTTATTCTTGTTTTGTTCTGTTAATTATCCTACTTTATCATTACTTCGAATCACTCCACTCTTTCTAGTTCACGTGTCTGTTTCTTGACTTAATTTGCACTTAGTAAGAAAGGAGTCCTAGTAATTTGTTATATCAAGAAAAGAGTCTATCACTCTGATAGTACCCTCCTTAAAGAAAATAAAAACTGTATCTGATAATGGTCAACTTGTATTAAATATTAATCCCCTAGAACTTCTGAAAAATACTGCATGACTAGCCTTTAATGTGGTAAGATATTGAATTATCAAGATTTGTCGCTTTTCTTGCTTCATGCTCGACAAAACACTATTAGAGGCAGACAAATAATGGATATTGTGTTGACAACTAATGAAGCAATTAATTCTGGAATCTGACAAAGAAAGCATGGCATTTTTGGTAAAGTTGATATCGAGAAAACGTATGATCATGTCAACTGACATTTCATCCTCGGAATGCTGAGACAGATAGAATTTGTGGAGAAGTGGATCAATTGGTTTTGCATCTGAACTGTGAAATTTTCCATCCTTATTAATGGGCACCAGAAGTTTTTTTTTTAGTACACAGAGGGGGATAAGACAAAGGGAACCTTTATCCCTTTTCTTATTTATTATAGCCATGGAGGGACTTAACAATATGCTTAAGATTAGGAGGATCTAGGGTTTCAAAGTTCCCAGAATTTGAGAAAACAGACTTGAGATTACTCATCTCTAGTATGCTGGTGATACTCTAATTGTGAGAATAATATTGATATATTTTGAAAGTTTCTCTAGTCTTCACCTTAATTGGAGTAAGAGCCATCTATTCCCAATTAATTTGACATCCAATATGGAGCAGTTGTGCCAGATTTTGGCTGGAGTAGTGGTACCTTGCAATCAGTTATCTTGGCATGCCTTTGGAGCAAATCAAGAACCAACGAGATTTTTTGGAGAAATTGAGAAGCTGTCCAGATGGAGATCACAATATTTATAGCCAGAGATATATTATCTTGATAAATTCTGCCGTAGATGCTATACTCATGTTGTTAGATGGAGGATAGACAAAATCAGGAGATCTTTCTTTGGAGAAGTAGTAAGGAGAAAAGAAGCTTCCATTTAGTAAATGAAAAAATCTTATTAAAATACAAGATTAAAAAAAAACTAGAAGTCGAGGTGGACTAGGTATCAAAAACCTTAGGAATCAAAGTGAAGTTCTTAAGGTGAAATGGCTGTGGAGATATTTTCAGGAGCTCCAAACTCTCTGTAGTATTATCAAAACAACCAAACAGCTGGATAGTTGGATTTTTAAAGAAGTTACTACTCCTTATGGTGTAAGCCTATGGAGAACTATTAGGTCCTAGTGGCCTTTCCTAAAATGTCATTCTACTGTCAAGGTTCACAGTGGCAACAAGACACTGTTTTGTACATACAAGTGGATGGGTTCTGCCAGCTTACAAGATTTATTCCCTGATTTATTTGCCCTAGCCCAACATTTAACACAAGACAGTAGGTGAATGGGATTTGGTCCTCCATGTTGCTTTGACCTTCAAAAATGCCAAGCATGTCGAATCCTCCAAAAGTAGTGCATCTTTGGAGGATCCGATCCGGGTGTGACAACATTTTTGGGGGGTTTGAACAACATAGCTCAGAAGACTTCTGAACGATGGGAGATTCCAAGGTTCATTGACTTTTACAAGTGTTAGAATAGGAATAGGTTTATTCAATCCCATTAGAATAGGAATAGGTTTATACAATCCTATTAGAATAGAAATAGGTATATACAATTCTATTAGAAAAGGAAAAGGAATAGTAATAGAAATAGAAATAGGAATATTAAATAGTATCCTACTTGGTAAAGGATTGTATTCTAGGATCTATAAATAGGGTCTCAATGTAATAATGTAAACAACAACAATTCAATAATATTCTTTTCCTATATTTCTCACATAGTATCAGAGCCTCTACGATCTTGATAGAAAATCAAAGAGCTTCCGCTGCCGACGGGTGGCACCCATATATGCTGCCCGTCTGGCCAACGATTATGTTAGCAGTCACCGTGTATCTTTCCGATGACTATTTTCTCATATCTAATTTGTGTAGCACCGTACCATCATTCCGGTGACTACTTTCTTATATCTAATTTGTGTAGCACCGTGTCACCATTCCGGTGACTACTTTTTCATATTTAAAACACCGTGCCAGTGACTACTTTTTCATATTTAATTTGTGTAGCACCATGCCATCCTTCTGGTGACTACCTTTTTTTTGCATATCTTATTTGTGTAGAACCGTGCATCTTTTCAGACTACTTTTCATATTTAATTTGTGTAGTACCGTGGATTTTTTCGAACTATTTTCTCATATCTGAGTTGCATAGCATCATGTGTCTTTTCAGTGACTCCTCAGATTTGATTGGCATAGTTCCATTCGTCTTTCTGGTGACTCCTCAAATCTGATTTGCGTAGGGTTGTGCCATCATTCCAACCCTACCCGTATAAATTTTACTTTTCAGATGGGTCGTATCATCATTTCGATCCTACCCATATTATTTCTCTTTTTCAATGGGGTCGTTCCATCAATTCGAACTATCCTATATAATTTCTATTTTCTAGTTGGGTCATGACATCATTCCGACCCTACCCATATAATTTTATTTTTTAGATTGTGACCACCTTTAGCCATCAAATCTAATACTCTGACATATGAGCATGTTTCGGCCAGTTTTTCGGTGACTTGTTTAATATCGACTCGTCTATTGATTCCAACATGATCCATATACTTTATACTAGATTTTGAGCACTTGCAACGACCGTTGCATTGCGAAGAAGTATATATGGAGCAACCACCTAATTTTGTTGCTCAGGGGGAGTTTAGTAGCCTTGTATGTTGATTACATAGGTCACTCTATGGTCTGAAACAGGCTTTGCAAGCTTGGTTTGGGAAGTTCCAACACTGTAATTTAACACTCTGTATTTTATCGGCATTATGCATCAAATTCAGTATTTCATGAGAAGACCAAGCACATTGAGATTGATTGTCAATTTTAGTGATCAACTTGTAGATATCTCACCAAGCCCCTCATCGGTCCTCATGTTAATTACATTTGTAACAAGCTAGGTATTGTATGCACTAGCTTGAGGGGGAGTGTTAGAATAGGAATAGGTTTATACAATCCCATTAGAATAGGAATAGGTTTATACAATCCTATTAGAATAGAAATAGGTATATACAATTCTATTAGAAAAGGAAAAGGAATAGTAATAGAAATAGAAATAGGAATACTAAATAGTATCCTACTTGGTAAAGGATTGTATTCTAGGATCTATAAATAGGGTCTCAATGTAATAATGTAAACAACAACAATTCAATAATATTCTTTTCCTATATTTCTCACAACAAGTATCTGGAATCTTTTCTAGGGCCACAAAATTGAGTGGACTGTTTATGGTGGAATGGACATAGCAAAGGTATTTACAAGGTGAGGGAGGGGTACAAGATTTTAATAAATTAAGCTAAGACATAGATCACTACATGTGCTTGAAGCACATTTGGAAAGTTAGAGTGCCTCAAAAAGTGGCCTATTTCACTTGGCTTATAGCTAATGAGGCTGTGCTAGCCCATGACAATCTATCAAAGAGGGGAATATCCCTATGTTCAAGATGTTATTTATGTGGAAGTGATGCTGAGACAGTTAGCCATTTTTTTTCTGCGCTGCATTGTCACTGACCAGCTGTGGAAGATTTTTATTAGTCTTGGAGGCATCTCATGGACAATGCCTAGGAAGATTGTTGACACTCTTTTTAGCTAAGAGGTAGTTGGAATTGGTGCAAGAAACAGAGATAGAGGGAGGATTATCCTAGCATATATTTGGTGGACCATCTGGAGAGAAAGAAATGCCAGATGTTTTTTTTTTTTGAAATTGGTACATTGTATTCCTCAGCATTAAGGATATGCTGAATATAGTGGCAGCAATGTGTAGAAGATCAAGCTTAACTGTATATTGTTATTTTGTTTCTGGTGTACAAAGGCTTAATATGAAGATACTGAAACAGTCCTAGAGTTTGGAATTTGTCTAGGATTGCCATCTCAGTTTAATATTTTGTTTTCTCTTCTATTTTTTTGTTTGTAAATATGGTTTTTCAGTATTACCTAACTACTGGCTTTAAAACAAATTGTTACCAGTTTTAAAGAAGGAACTACTGATTGCATTTTATTTATCGAAAGATAATAAAACAGTCACTTCAAAGGTATAGTATTTCATTAAATTTAAGGGATCTATACGTATTATTCTGTATATGAGTTCTTCAAATAACTAGGAAAGAGAGACAAAATATTCTGTAAGTTAACCAGCATGAATTAAATCCTGATGTGACTTCATATTGCTATATCATAAGGGGTAATGGCTACTTTGCTGCTTTACTTTTTTTCATGTATTGATGCTTAATAATTAGTTCCAGTTCTTTCTTGATCATAATGCAATTCTCCTTAGACCATGTCAGGAAAATCTATGAGAAATTTCCTCAACAGTTGGTGCCACAAAATTTGGACCTCACAGATGACGATGATGATGATATGCAAAAACTTTCAGAAGCCATTGCAGCAGCCAAAACCCGAGTAGAATGCTGTTCTTCTTTCTTAAAAGCTTCTATCAAGTTAGATGCTCTCCCTCTCTCGTCCTTGCACATATTCTCTATGTTTGTTTCATTTGTAAATTCTTAAAAAACATATCAGTTTTGTTGTTTGAATTATGTATTTGTTGAACATTTTATATTATACCACTGAGGATTAGCTATCGAGTTTGCTTTTAATTTTAAAGGGAATTGGCTTTTAGTGAACGGGTACCATACTTTTTGGATAATTGATAGAAGAAGAAATAACAAACTCAGCAAATGTACTTAGATCTCCAGAAGCAGCGCTTAACTTTTTACACAATTGGTTGGGTAATCTTCATTTAGACCCTTCCATACTTTTCTTCAAAATCTAATCTGTGCAGCCTATTTGGATAGACCATGGATTGAGCAAAAGAAAGGCCTCACCTTCCTTAGCTCTCCTCAAAACTTATTTGGTTTTCATTTTTTATGGAAATCGGAGAAGTATCAATGTGTTCCCTGGAATCCAAACCTTCACTTTCGAAGTCCCACTGTCCATCCTGCAGTCGTTTCTGGAGGATCCACACTGCTGTGCAATCTTCCTGCAAGACATCTTCAAGTACTCTTTTCACCTCTTTGTTATATCGTGTGAAACAGTTAACATTACCTCATCTTGCAATCTTTTCTGGTAGAAATTTCTGTCAAGGGTTAGTATAAACCGTGCCACTGTCAGTGCTGGATCAAGTTGAAAAAGACTCCCAGGCATGAATACCAATGCACTTTCTCTGTCCTACTTTCTAGGGCAGTAGAAGACCATTTTTCCAGCAGCAACCACCGGAATGTTAGCCTTTTCTTTCTAAGCCAACAATTATCACCTATTGTGATAATTGCTACACACTTTAGCCTAGGATGGAAGAGAATAGAGTTTATTTTAATGCTGGGTTTAAGTCATTCGACATCACTAGATGGAGCAAGTCTGAATGGTATGAATGGGTTGAAAGAAGCAGAAAGATGATGACGAGGTTAGTTATGAGCAAGAAAGCTATGGAATGGATATGTTTCTGCCTGAGAGAGGCTTCAAAGGAGCACAAAAAGGAGACGAGAAGATGGAAACTAGCAGAAAGAGAGGGAGAGCTTTTTTGTACTAAGAAGCAAAATGAATATGGGAAATTTATGAGCTTTATAACCTTAAATAGTGGTGGAAGGTCGGGATTAATCATACCAGAACTTGCATTAAATGCAGGGTAGGTGGATATTGCATTAAAGATTGAGAGATTCATTAATGTCAGCAAAGAGAGAAGGAACATTCTTTCTCAAGGGTGACGGAGGATGAATACTCTTATGCTGAGGCTGTCCAACGGAGTAAATGGGGGAGCAGTAATTTAAGAAGAGCTGAGATAAACACCAAGAAAGGAAGCATTCTGATTACTAAGCCAGTGAATATTCAGGAGGAAGATCTCCTCAAGAGATGCCTTATAGGATATTGCACTGTAGGCAAGAAGGAGAAACCAACTCTGGCGGATATCAGGAGCTGGTCCTCAACAAACTGGAAAAAGGTCTTTGGAGTCGACATATATGAATTGAACAGCGAAATGTTCCTTTTCGAATTCCCCAATAGATACATGGCGGAATTGATCATCCAAGGCCAATGGAGGTGGAAGAGTAGCATGTTTCATCTAGATTGGTGGAGCCCAACAACAGGGTGCACTCCTAGCCCCTCAACTGTGCGTGAAACTTGGATTAGAGTACTGGGGATTCCATTGCATTTGTGGTCTAGGAAGGTCTTCCAAGAAATTGGGGATCTGTATAGAGGTTGGATTGAGACAAAAGAAGAAATTGAGCTAAAAAACCACCTGAAGTGGACAAGGATTCTGGTGAAAAACAACGGGAGAAACCTTCTGAGAGAGGTCTCTGTCGCTTGTGATGGAATTACATATTTTTTTCCAATTTGGGCAGAGAGCAAACCCAGATTCGAAATAAGGTCGGAAAGTGGAGGCATAGTCGCCGGGGAAGATGAGGTCCTGTGCCCAGGGAATAGATTTATCCAGAGGTCTGATGGCGTAAACATCTGCGACATAGTACCAAAATCCCATCCTTTTAGGGATTTTAGTACGTCGAAACACGTGGGCTGTACTTCGACAGCTGGAAAGACAATTGGGAATGGAGCACGTGAGAGGCATGTGAGTTTTTTATATGAGAGGGCTGAACTGGGCCCATCAGGAAAGCCCAAGAAGAATAACAATTCTAAATGGCCCAATGGCCCTGATTTTGCAGCACATGTCATTTTTAATGATTTACAAGGGGCAAAGCTCGGCTGCACAGAAACCCAGAAGGACCATATATTGGCTGGTGATATAACAGCCTTGCATGTGTCCAATTCAGGCGAAGCAAAGCAGAACATGAATCGTGACAGAGCTGCTGGAGGAAGAAATCAGGGGAGATTTGATGATACCGGGAGAGGAAGAACCTAACTCCATAGATAGGGGAGATGATAGAAAAATTACAAAGTCAAGGGAGACTGGGCTAGCAATACAGAGCTCAAACACAAAAATAGTTAATTGGGAGGTGGAGGAACCTGTACCAATTATGGTGCAACAACAACAAAGGGCTCAAGATATAGATAAAGCGAATTCAACATGGGTACAACAGAACTTGATAAATCTAGGGAAAATCTTTGGGATCGATTTCCAAGAGCATGAAGAGGACAAGTCAGGAGAATGGAGCAGGATACAGAAGTTAAGAAACTCAAGATCAAGGGTGCACAAGAGCTTAAAAGTCTTGTAGCCTTTGATGTAAAATTTAAAAGTTCTGGGAGTAGGAATAAGGGAGGAACACAATCTTCAACACATGATGAAGTTTAAGCTAATATCATGGAATGTTAGGGGATTAAACGATAGGGAGAAGAGAAGGGTCGTACTTAGTTTGTTGTCTAGATGGAGAGCAGATATAGTTTGTCTCCAAGAAACAAAAATTGAAGGGGATATCTCAAAGATGGTAAAGCAGATTTAGGGAGGCAGGTGGATTAGATATGCCTGTCTAGAAGCTAGTGGAACAAGAGGACGTATCTTACTGATGTGGGATGTGAGGGCATGGATGGGGGAGGTCTTGGAAATTGGTTCTTACACCATTACTTGTAAATTTGAATCACAAACCCAGAATTTTAGCTGACATATATCTGGAGTGTATGCTCCTAACTGTTACAAGGAAAGGAGACTTGTATGGGAAGAATTAAGCTCAGTAAGGGGGCTGATGGAGGGACCCTGGGCAATGTGTGGGGACTTCAATGTATCTAGGTACATATCTGAGAAGAAGAACTGCAACATAAGAACTAAGGGAATGAGAGAGCTTTCTGATTTCATAGAGGACATGGAATTAGTGGACATGCAATTAGAAGATGCTGCATACACATGGTTTAATGGAGACCAATAGGAGGCAGCCTCCAGAATTGATAGAATCATGATTTCTAAAGAATGGGATGATACCTTCAACAATTTGAAACAGATTCCTCTTCAAAGGCTGGGCTCAGATCATATACCAATAGCTTTGATTACTAGTTGCTAGGAGAGGAATAAAAGCTACTTCAAGTTTGAAAATTGGTGGCTGCAGTCAGAAGGATTTGTGGATAGAGTTAGAGAGTGTGGAGCTCCTTCAGCTACACAGGAAGACCTAATTATGTTTTGGCATGCAAACTTAAAGCATTGAAACTTAAGCTAAAGGAATGGAAACAAGAGGGTGGAAATTTGGGCAGTCAAAGAAGGAGATTGTTAGAGCAGTTAGCAGAATTAGATACAGAAAGGGTAAAAAGAATCTCACTGTGGAGGAAACGACAAAAAAGGCTGCAGTCTTACTTGAGTATGAAGAGCTAGTCAAGAAAGAGGAAGTTTCATCGAGACAGAAATCAAGAGTAATATGGTTGAAGGAGGGAGACAAGAACACCAAATTCTTCCACAAAATGGCAAATGTTCACAGGAGATATAACAATATAGATCAACTCATGATACAAGGAGAGAAAAGCAGAATTGAAGGGGAGATAATAGCATATTATAAGAACCTGTATAGAGAAACACATCAATGGAGACCTTATAATAATGTTGAATGTCCAATGCTGATTGAAGAGGATAAAATGTCCCTGCAAGGCAGATTCGAAGTTTTAAATTGCCTAAAGCTATGTGCAGCCGATAAGGCTCCTGGTCCAGATGGGTACACAATGGGTTTCTTCATCAAGTGTTGGGATGTACTGAAGAAAGACATCACGGACACATTTCAAAACTTTTATGAGCAAGAAGTCTTCGAGAAGAGTTTCAACGCTACTTTCATTGCACTCATTCCAAAGAAAAAAGTAGCCAACGAGTTAAGGGATTACAGACCAATTAGCCTCATAGGGAGCATTTACAAAATACTCTCCAAAGTTCTCACAGAAAGGTTGAAAGTTGTGATAGATAGACAGGGTTTTTTCAAACTCAAAGAGGACTCAGGCAGGGTGATCCATTGTCCCCTTTCTTGTTCTTAATTACTATGGAGGGGCTGCATAATATGCTCAACACAGCGAATATGAGAGGATGGTTAAAAGGCTTTGATGTGGCTAGAGAAAATACAGAAACCTTGGAAGTGACACATCTTCAGTATGCAGATGATACACTGATTTTTTGTGGAGCTGAGGAAGACCAACTGAAATACTTAATGTTTGAAGGGGTATCCGGGTTGCACATTAATTGGATAAAAAGTTCTACGTATACTATCAATGAGGTCAACAACATAGACTTGTTAGCTTCAATTCTAGGGGGTGAAGTAGGTACTCTACCTACAACATATTTGGGTATGCCATTGGGAGCAAAATCCAAGTCCTTAGAAATTTGGAATGGTGTGATAGAGAAGTGTGAGAAGAAGCTGGCTAGATGGAAAACTCAGTACTTGTCAAGTGGGGGAAGACTGACCCTCATTAACTCAGTCCTGGATGCTCTCCCAACTTACGTGTTGTCTCTATTTCCTATCCCACCAGGGATCACTAAAAGACTAGACAACACAAGAAGGAAGTTCTTGTGGCAAGGAAACAAAGAGAATAGAGGTTTTCATCTAGTTAAATGGAATGTAGTGACAACTGGAAAGAAGAATGGTGGTCTGGGAATAAAGAATATGGAGCTACATGGCAAAGCACTCTTAATGAAGTGGTTGTGGAAATACTCAAATGAAAACCAAACACTTTGGAGAAGAGTGATAGGTGCCAAATATGAGAATGAAGATAGTTGGATGACTAAGATTGTGACCACACCTTATGGGACCAGTTTATAGAGATCCATAAGAGCATTATAGGAGGAAGTTAAGCCCAAATTCAAGATGAAAGTGGGGAATGGGAACAAGATCAAATTTTGGAAGGATGAATGGCATGAGAAAGGTAACCTGGAAACTCTTTTCCCTGATATTTACAATCTGGCAATGCTCCAACAAAGAACTATTGTAGAACTATGGACACCACAAGGGTGGAATTTCATCTTCAGGAGAGAACCAAATGACTGGGAAGTGATGAGGTTGGCAGAATTCCTCAACATGGTTGGACACTTTACTGGACTTAAGGCATATGAGGATATGATTTGGTGGAAAGGCAACAATAGAGGAGAGTTCAAAGTGCATTCAGCTTACAGGCTGATGGATCAATCAAGCCAGCAGAGTCCCATCTGGCCTTAGAAACAAATATGGAAGTGTAGAATCCCACACAAAGTCTCATGCTTTATTTGGCTGCTAGCTAAGGAAGCTACCCTGACTCAGGATAATGTAATGAAAAGGGGGATAACCTTATGCTCTAGGTGTTTCCTATGTGGGGAAACCTTAGAAATTGTAAACCATCTATTTCTACACCGCAAATACACTCAGCAGCTTTGGAAGATTTTCTTGAGCCTTAAAGGCATATCCTAGACTATGCCTAGGAGAGTTACTGAGGCCTTGTACAACTGGGAGGAGGCAGGTGCCCTTGCAAAAGACAGAACTAGATGGAGAATTATCCCTGCTTCAATATGGTGGGCAATCTGGAAAGAAAGGAATTCCAGATGTTTTGAAGGCATAGAAAATAGTGTGCAGGATGTTAAACTAAACCGCATTTTGTTGTTATGTTTTTGGTGTAATCAATTATACTCAAATGACACTGCCTCTATAGTTGATGTTTTAGACTCAATATAGAAATAGAGTAGGAGTGTCTAGAGTGCATTTGTATATAAGGTTTGAGTACAACCCATGTACTTTTGTGATATAATACATCGTTACCATTTTCAAAAAATAAGCCGTGCCACTGTCTCTTTATAAGAGCTCATACACGATTATGAGTTCACAGGGCAGATCTTCCCCAGATACAAATTTGGAAGCAATTAGCCTTAGAATCTTTGAAGCACACATTTATCGAGGCAAAATGCTCAACATGTTTTGAACTTCGCTTTAGGGCTTAAGCGCGCTTAAAGCGACCCTTTGACAACACTGTTCTGTGTCAACTTATTTCAACCAAGTCCACGAAGTGCAAGTTGTCGAAAGTGATTTTGCCTAAAAAATGGAAAAGAAGGTGCCAGCAACGATACTGAAGGTGGCAGCCTAACGAGAACAATAAAAAGAAAGTGGACACCTCACGGAAATACAAAACGCACTCTTTGCAAGCAACAAGTGCATCAAGATGCTAAGTATTGTCATACCCGTGCTTATAGTAAAGGAGTATGTGCAATGTGTGGAAATGAAGTTCTTGACACCAAGTTATACAAACAGAACAATGTATGATGAGGACATGGTGATGACCTAACTTCTCTGTTACCTCAGCACTCTTATCCTAGAGACTAGAGACTAGAGACTAATTCCTACTTTGTGAATGTGATCAGACGCGATGAGAGGCAGTTAATTCTATATACATGATTCTGTAAAATACTTAAAGAGCTGCACCCAATGAGTTTCCGTAAATTGGTGGTCTTTTGAAACATTTTAAAAAAAAGTTTTCAGGGAAAATTATCTTGGTGGTTTTATTAAGCGGCGACATCTTGTCCTCTTTCAATGTTCTATGACCTCATTTATTTATTAGCATCTTTTGGTGAGAAAATGCTGTTCTTTTATAGGTGGTCAGCAGAATTTGGTGCACTTAGGTACGGATCTCCAGAGCTGCATGAGATGCTGGCAGATTATATGTATTCTCAATCTCCTGAAGGGGTATGTTCTCCAAGCTTGATGCTCTTTTATGCTTATTAAAAGAAACATGAAATGCCTGTTATGTTACTTACATGGTTCTATCTTCATTTCTAGAAAGAAAGATTAGGTTCTAACATGACTCAAACGATTCACAAAATTAAGAACTGGCAATAAAATGAATGATTATCTTGTTTTAGAGTCCAACTGTTGCTAATGACCGCCTTTTTCACCCTGCTCATACTTAACATACTGTATGGAACTATGACTTGAAAGAGGCTAAAGCATAAGATCATATTTATCCGTTAGTCTAGGTTTCCACTTACTTGACCTGCTTGTAGTAGCTGTTAAATATTTTCATATTATGACTGTAGTGTCTTTACCAGCAGTGGTCTTAATGTTTCCTCACAGTACTTTGCTATCTGAAATTGAAAGGAAGTAGTGGCTGACAGTTAATGAAATTGGATTCCAAGGCCAATCATTGGAAATGTGGTGGACCTCCTTACATTCTTCTTACTTTGCAGGACATGGTTAAAGTATCTTTTCATTTTGTTAGAGGAAGGAATCTCAAGAAATTTGCATCGACTATCATCAATTTTATGGGAAAGGTAAGCACTGATTCCTGTGATTCTTTCACTATCTAGATATCACGAGCAAATATATTAGGTTCAAAAGCTGGATCTCCAGTTTCCTGTGGAAATATAGTTTTTCTTCCATTTTAGCATTTTGTTGCTTTTGCTAGGCAGCAATTTCATGAAGTTTTTTGTGGGCAATTGACTTAATTTGAAATATAATGTAATTCATAACATTTAACCTGCAGTGCTATCCAGGAGAGGATGATTTGGCTATTGCCCGCGCAATTTTGATGTAAGCAGAGTTGTAATATGAATAAGTGCCTTGCATTCAATTACTGTTCTGCTCAGTATATCCCATTTGTGCTGGTTCATATTAGGAACATTGTATTTGAATAAATTATTTTACACTTTACAGTTACTCCAAGGTCTGTAAATATTTGCAATTTTCTAAGCATTTGCACTATTGTAGCTCTGCATATTATTGCCTCTTTCATTGTAATGTTCGATCTTTGTGCATATTTGTCAACCAGATTAATCACTTTCGGTTTGTTCCAGTAGATGGAACACAAATGGCTACCAGAATGCTAGGAACATGGTGGCGAGGCATCTTAGAAAATACATTTGGACACAAATTTATTTAAAATTGAAACATTCTTTCTATGCATATACCTAACAAATTTTAATATGAGTGTAAAATGCCCCGCTGAGAACCATAAACTAGAATATGTTTCTCTAGCTGTTTAAATTCTCTATTTGACTGATGTTCCAGTCAAGAGTCTTTTTACGCTTTTTTTAGTTTTTAGCTTGTAGGTCGAGCATATAGTTTCATTTTGTCATTCTGCTTTGGCAGGTACTTGTCTCTGGGAAATCTAAGAGATGCTAACAAGCTCATGGATGAGGTGGAAACGGAAATGCAGCTGAAGCATCTTGACTTTCCTCAGTCAGAATTAATGCAGTTTGTCAACTACCTTTCACTGACGTAAGTCTCAGTATGTTTTTTGAATACTTTACTTTTTATTTTGATGTGTTAAAAAGCATTTATTTAAAAAAAAAATTATATGCTGTTGCCTCTTTCTCATTTTGAATCACTCCAACTGTCTTTCATTAGTAAGTTCACAAATTTTACAAACATTCCTTCTGTACCCTCCTCTCTGTCTGTCAGATCTTTCAAATTGGTGCTTCTGCACTGGCATTGAGGCCTTGTGATCGTCCTCATGTCTTTTACTTCATTAAAGTCAAATGAATTGATGGCAATTTGTAATTCAGATTGCAGAGAGATGCTTTACCTCTCTTTAATATGTTGAGACAGAACTACAAGTCTAGCATAGATAGAGATCCTCTATTTAATGAGGTAAGCTCTTTGAAAATGCGAGTAATGTGCCTTCTTTCAATATTTATGATGAATGATTCTCTTTGTAGTTTTGTTCTGTTGTTTAATGACTCCATTCTCCATCCAGTTAGACTGATGATTTTCCTCGTAATTCACATCTTTTACTGTTCTGTGGTTTAGTTGCTAGATGAAGTTGCAAAGAAGTTCTATGGCGTACAGCGTAAAAGTCCTCTTCAAGGCATGTTTGGTGATATCTTCAAGGTAATATAATATTGCCAAGGTTTAGTAATTTAAGAATTTACTGACAAAACACAAAAGCATTGTGCTCTTTAATTGTAGAACATTACCCACCCTCTAGGGGCACTTGCAAATTATAAAAACATATATGAATGAACTCCCTGAAGTTGTAGAGAAAAATGAAACAACTCTATTTTCAGTAATAAGGCATGTTTTACTAGCTAGTATGAACATCAAAATCTATCTTCATGCCAGAACCACTTATCCTTTGATGAATCAGACTTCCCCGTTCAATACAAGGATTGTTCTCTTTTATCTACCTTGTATCTTTGATGTAAGCAAAACATTTGGGCTCGAGTAGATGACTGACTAGACTTTTGGAGGCTGAAGTGTGCTTGTTATATATATATATCGAATTAGGTCTCAACGAGCGAATCAATGTTTTACCACCAACCACAAGTTTCATGTTCGATGCAATATTCATACGGGAAATTATGATCAGAGAGTTCTTTATCAACCACCATCTACTTCAGATATCCCTTCAGAAATCTTTTTCAAATACAAAAAATTTAGTATCTTCCCCGAATTAGTGAAATAGACAGGACTCCTTTGTCCAGAATAAGAAGTGGTGGGTCGATTTTCATAATTATATACACACACAAAACTTGTCTAACCACTAGCTAGACAACCTAGTGGGTTTCATTCTCACTTCCTGAATTAGGTTCCGCTCTTGCTGACCCAGAATCTAAAATCCAGGTAGTTAGTGAAGAAACAAGATGCCTTGTTAACCACTCAATCTTGTTTGGCCTATTTGTTGTTGGTTATCACACTACTCAAGTTCTTACCTTTCCAGCTGATGCTCACTCAAACAAGCCTTATCGAGTTAGTTTCTGTAGGTTAAAATGTACTTGCCACTAGTTAGGTAGAAAAACAAATTGTCTTGCCACATTCCATAAATTCAAGGTAGTTATTTGTATATACTGTGAGAACATAAATTCCCCCTAACCAAACCTAGCATTTTCTTTTCTTTTAACCAGTTCTTGGCGTTTTGTTTTCAAAGCTCTCTCTCCTTCTTGTGTTTTTGTTATTGCGTAATAACTTTTCGGGTTTTGCAGATGATGGGAGGCGAATAGAATGGGAAAGAAATTATTTCAACATGATCTCACATCTATATAGTGTGTCCTGATAGACTAGTTGGTTCATTCAACACCAATCCAAGTAGTCCATGAAATATCCCTTGCAGTTAAATGGATGTGCTTGCCATAATTATTTATGTTTGATATGGTTTTATGAGCATATGTTGCAGAATGGGGTCATGAATTCTCATTGATTGCTCAAGGTTCCCTATTCTTGTTGCCAATATGTCTTGCAAATATTTCTATTTTGAAATCAAAATATCCTCTTCTTTTGCCTATGCGTGTTCTCTTAGTTTTGAACAAACTTTTGTCCCCATGAGGGTTCGGTGTTAAATTTCTTCTCCGCTTGATAAAGTTTTTAAAAAATGACCTTAACTTAGAAAAATTCGGTAAGAAGAGTTTATTCCGCCCCAGTCTGGTCCGATTTTGCGGACTTTGTTAATTATTTTTTAAAATTTAAATTAAACTAGCCGTTGCCAGGCATTGGGTAACAGCTATTGGGCCCCACCCAACGGCCATTTCACCCTCTAACCCTCCCCCCCTCCCCCACACAAAAAAAGATCCCCCTACTCCCAAACTTTTTTTAATACCCCAAAGTTTTAAAGAATACATTTTAGTCCTATTTTTTAACTATAAAAACCCTCAAATCTTTATTATTGTTACTCCCAAATTTTCTTCATCTTCTACTCTCTCAAGTCTCTAATCTCCAATCTCTATTAAATTATAAATTATATTAGTTTGAAAGCAATTTTGGTGGATTATTTTGGTCTTTGGAGCAACCTTCAAGCTCAAGTTTCATCTTTCCTTCAATTTTCGGCTTTTGGTCATACATGTCTACTTTTAAGTAGTCGTTTGGTACATTTGTTCCAACTTTAATCTTTTCAGTCTTTACTTATTTAGTTATTTATTTGTTTGTATTTTATATAATTTGCTTACTTTTTAATATTTTAATATGGACTCCGGTAAAAAAAATATTGGCAAAGGTAAACAAACATTTTTTGGTGCAGTCACTAATGTATTTACCGGAAACTCCGGGAAAATAAAAAAATTGATAGTTTTTCTAAATTTAAAACTAGACAAGTAGCTTAAGTAAGAAAAAATACGGAAGATTTTATGCATGTCAATGAAATTGTTTTTAATATTGATAGTAAAAAAGATGATGTAGAATCTTACAATAAAATTAATATTATAATAATTTTATCTCTTTAGTTTTTCCTTTCTCTTCTGTATTTTTTATTTATGTACTCTATTGAAGAACTTAAAATATATATTTTTAAATTCTTTTAATTACACCTCCTTACTTTCTCTTTTTCATAGATGAACTAATTTGAAAGAGATTGAGAGAAAGCTGTAGCAGAAGAAGTTGGATATTTTGTCTCGATCTTTTTAGAATGTTCATTGAATTTTTAGAAATAGTGATTATATATCGAAATACAAATTGATTTGAAAGGGTAACGAGGTTTTGGTGGAATGTTTCAATTGATCACAACCCGATTCAAAACGAAATAGCGAAATTGTGACATTACTATTAATTTTCAGAGTCAATATCAATCTTCTTTCTATTCTCAAGCTTTTGTAGTAAGAATCCTTATGAAATATATTATTCAACTCTGAATTCTTTCTATTTATCAACCATCTTACAATAATAACTTGGAAAATATAAGTGTCAAAAACTCATGTTAACAAATAAAAAATTAATTAAAAAGTTTTGTATTGATTTAAACAAGTTGTTCACATTTAACATTTTTTTTCTACAAGTTCACATTTAACATTTGTCTAATAAAAAAAAGATTACTAAAGATTAATTATTTTAGTATTAATATTTTAACTTTTTATTATCACGCAAAGCGTAAATGAATACACTAATTATAATAAATACCTCTTAATTTCTCATTTAAATTTGGCCAAATCCATAATTGGCCCCCTTAAAAGAGTTGATACGGCTATTCATTTGACACAACATTTGGCTATTGAGCTATAATGACTTGTTAATTTAAATCCATAAATACATGCTTCTTGCCATGATAATTAGATATTTGTTAACTGAATATGTCATAATGCGTTCACGTAAATAAAATTACAATCTAAGTTAATTTTAAAATATTCACACATCGTGCGTGCAAATACTATACTAAATAAAAGACAATATAGTATGTGAATTTCACACACTAAACCGTCAAGAATAACGAATGGAGAGTGTTTAGTCACTTTATTAAAAATTAACAAAAATCTCGATAGGGATAAGTTCAAATTAAGGGGTGGGTCTTACCTTTATTTAATCTCAATGACAATGAGGTAACAAATCTTTATTAGTTAAGAAACATGACAAAAATAGGAGACATAAAGAACCAGGGCATTCTATGATCATTACAGAGTTTATAATATACTTTATGATGATATTATAAATAAGGATGATTAAGTAATGCAAAAATATAACAATCAAGAAAAAAGGTAAGTTATCAACCTCAAATTTTCTTTTATAAATGTATAAATATATTATCCTCGTCTTTCTTCTCTTTTTTTCAAGTAAAAGAAAGAATGACTTATTCACAAACTTCGTGTGGGAAAAATAATTTCTTTGAATAGAAGAATATTATGTAAACACTTGCTCGAACGAGTTATTCAAAATGTCACACAACTATTTATTTGTTGTACTCCAAACAAACCTCAAAAAATCACTTCCCCCATTTCAATTTGTTTATTTGAGTTTTACTGAGGACAACGTTTAAGATATTAGGTAACTCCTGAATCTTGTGATCGTTAACACCAAAGAAATGTGTAATGTACCATGATACCCTTTAATTTTATGGCTATAAACATGCCTGAGATTTTGAAATTGAAGAGTTATCAAAGAAGAAAAAAAAAATATTTTCAAAAAGATTAAAAAGGAAATAAACAAATTGAAATAGAGGAAGTTGTAGCTTATTCATGGTTGAAGTTTTTCCTCTTGCCATTGAAAGTGGATAAGAAACTCAAAATTTTTACTTACCATGCTCTCTTTAAACCAAAGGAAAAGGTTGTAACATTCTCCCACCTTTTCTAACATTTTCACTCTTTTGCAACCCATGCTATAAGATATTTTTCAAGATGTGTTATATGAAGATAGATAGAATAAGTTACAAAAAGCTGCATAAACCTTAGGATATCATTATGATATATTTGCATCCTTTAGAGATGGGCTGACCACCACACCTGTTGAAGCTCGCATACAATGCGTTCCTAGTGCAGCAACGGATGCACAATCTGTTTTTAGACGTGGTTGTACTAGCTCCCAAATCTTTTTCTTTGCTACCTGCATACAGTTGAAGAACAACGTCAGCCCAAAACCAAATGGAATACCTCCTTCCTCATCCAACAAAAAAGTAACTATACAAGGGGTATTAGAACAGCACTCGCTCTCTTTAACGAACCCTGCTTCATTCTGTGCAATATACTGTTAAAGCTTATAATAACAAGTGCTACTAACATAACCTATCAGACACGTTACATTGATCTTTCCGGACAGCATTACCCTATTGTTAACAACTGAATGAGGTGCACATTCTGAATGCTTCTCCAAGAAATCAACAGATATCCATCTCAGTAGTAAACATTATTCCATCCAATTTTGGATTCAACAAATGACAGGTCTTTATAATTCTTCAATGAACAGAAGGGGTTCCGCCCCAAAAAATTCAAGAGGTAACAAGTTAGTATAAGAAGTCAGTATTCAAGAGGTTACTATGGTTTCTTGAAATCTGTCTTACAGATGTTTTTTATCCACAGTTCCTAAATCTTTTTTTTTTTTTTTGTCATTCTTAAAAGAGGATGTAGGAACTATGGATAAGCATCTGTTAGACAGATTGCAAGAACATGCATGATAGACCGCATTTTATAATTTTGCAAATAGAGTTTTGTGAAGAAGGATTCTAGTCATAGATGGAATAACATGAGTAGAGGTCCTTCAATTTCATCATCCTACTATGTGACGATTAATCACTGCTTCTCATTTCTGATGTTCCCTTAACACCCAATAAGTTGTCACACATTGCTCAGAGAACATAAACAACACAATGCATGACTAAGGTGTCTATTACATGTGGATCTCTTTAGAGATATGGATAGTTAATACTTATAGTACGTTAAAACTCCCCAGCATCCGTTGGGTAGACCAAACTAATGAATCAAGACATGTATTTTTCATACACATTCATCACTTAACCATGGTTATATGGTTTAAGTGAAAATGATATCTACTCACTTTGAATTTTTCCAGCTAAGGTTGAATTATGGTGTAAACACCAGGTGGGTAAGTATTTAATACCTAATCTTCTTTTGCTTCCAACACTATGTTTGGATGGTTCTTACATATTGTTTCATAATGTATCGTGTTGTATTGTTTTAGTAAATACAGCGTTTAGGATGAACTGTATCATCAAATGTTACATAATGATCACACATCAACAATTTAAAGGATACAGTTTAAATAGGGCTACTAAATAGTAAGTAAAGACAAAATGAGAAAAAAAATATAAGGTAACAACGCGATCACACTAAATCGGTCATTACACAAAATGAGAATATTCGTCATTACCTGAGGACCAATTTAACGATACGATACAATAAAAATTTAAGCAACAATTAAAACATTGTATTTAAATTAACAACACAATATAATACAACAGGTAAGAACCATACAAACAAGCTCTAAGCAATTTATATATTCCATGTTATTACAAATATCAGAAGGCAAATGGACGGATAGAGTTCGGTCTAACTTGATAAAAAGGCTTTTTAACTTCTGTGTAGTAACTACTCAAAAATCAGCTTTTCATATTTTTATACTGTCTTTATTTCTTCAATATATATATATTGCTTCTCAAAAATAGAGAATTTCATACAAAATGGTCTAGTTCAAGTAAAAGAAAATTAAGTTTCTGCTCGAGAAATCTATTACTCCTAAACATAGAAGGTATTTATGGCAGGGAAAGTATGGTCAATAAACCTAATACTTCTTTAAATTCAAAAAATTATTAAATATCTAGAGTTAACAAAAAGTAGGAGAAACAAGGAGTGTAATTTTTTTTGAGAAAAAAAATCAAGGATATAGTAGTATAAGTCTGGCAGCGGAACCGGGAAGTGCCGGTACCGGTACCGTTCCATTACCGGTTCAGTACTATTTCGGCAGGCTCCGGTTTGGTCAGGCTCTTAGGGGAACCGGGAGGGTTAATGGGATGGAAACCGGGTATTACGGTTTGGTTCCGGTCCGGTTAGGGCCGGGTCCGGTCCGATTGCAATTATTATGTTTTAATTAAAGCAAATATAGTTGTTGGGTAACGGGTATTGGGCCCTACCCAATGGCTATTTTAGCCTTTAACCCCCACAAAACACCCCCCTAGCCCCAAACTTTGTTTAATACCCCAAAGTAGGGTTGGGAGCGGAACCGGTAACAGAACTACCGGACTAGCACCAACCGGAACCGGTGTCCACCAGGCGGAAAAAGGCCGGAACCAAGACTGGACCGCTACTGGTAGTTCCAAAATTTATACGTTGTACCGTTCCCGGACTGGTACAGTACCGGGATCGGACCAGTAAATCGGGATAACGGCTCTTATTTAAAAAAAAATTAATTAATTATTAAAGTTAAAAAAATAGGAAATATTCTTTTAAAAGAAATAAATTACGAAATATTGCTTTTTAAAATTCAATTTTTAAACTTTACATCATAAAGTTTGAAACTTTAAAAGTTTAAATTTCAATCTTTAAAAGTTTAAATTCCAATCTTTAAAAGTTTAAATTTCAATCTTTAAAAGTTTTATATTTCAATCTTTAAAGTTTATATTTCAAACTTTAATTTTTAAATTATATCTTAAGTTTTCAACTTTGTCATTTGAAAATTGAATATATAATTAAAAAAAGACTTTGTATTAAAATTGAAGACAATAATAAAAAAATTATGGCGATTTGCCTACAATTTTATTAATAAAAATTAAATAGTACAATTTGAGTTACAAAATATTAATAGAGAACCTAATCTACTAGGAATGGTTCTGTTTGAATTAGACCTCGAATTATCAAACTAATAGTTAATGGTACCAAGTCAGTCTTGTCTTTAATCATTTAACATGATTTGGGATTGGTTGATCGGCTAGTTCCTCCAATACAACAATGTCGTCACTAAAATCTTGCAACATTTCATCAATATCATTTTCAAATTGGGTAGGTAAAGTTGGACGCCCATAACTCTTTCTCTCGCCATTAATCCAATCTCTAAATGATACCGATATCTCCAAGCTATATGCTGCTAATGCATATCTATGCTCTCCAATTTGAAATCTTGCTGCACTAAAGTGCCTTCCGAAGCTACTGAAGATGCTTGAATAGCTAACACATCCCGAGCCACCGGTTGAAGTTTTGGAAATCCCTTGTCGTGATTGCTCCACCAATCTAGAAGATCAGGTAAATCCTTAATAGTTTTCGTACACTGATTAATATATTCATCAAAATCATTTTTATCCTCGTGAGAAAGTTCAAGATAACTTTATAGCATATATCATCAATATTATCTTCATTATATCTACACCTAGAAGTTTAAGGTTCTTCATTATGTACTACATTTTTTCTATGTGAATTATACAAGTCATACAATTTTCTAGCTTCAATTTTTATACTATCTTTAACTGTTGTCAAGCTAGGTGCTTCAAAATCTTGAATATCTAAATTTAAATATTTATTTTCAACCATTCGTGATGCACCTACATCTTTGTAAATTGAGTTTAAAAAATAAGCAATTTAAAAAATAGAAAAAAAAATATTTTTAAAATTTTTCAATCATCTTCTTAACGGAATCTTCAAATCTTGGTTTATTTTTCAATTTATAAAATTTACTAGAAATAGCACAAATATTTGGTAAAACAGAGCAAATAGTTGGATAATAAAGTCGAGAAATTTGTTTTGTAGCTAAATAAAAAACTTTTAAAAATTCCATAAGTTCTTTTATGTCATTCCAATCATTTTCATCAAGTCTATAGTCCATATTTGAATTATGAGCATTTCAAACCATTTGTAAAGATTTTCTATATTCATAAAGGACTTGAAGCATTTCATCTAGTACACACTTATTTTAGAATTTTTCTAGGGGGAAGATTAAATTCACGACAACGATTTTCAAATTCTCTACGCCTAGACTTTACTTGACATTTAAAAATAAAATGACATGCAGTTTCACATTTTATGCAACCATTATTATATCATCTCTAACAATCAAATTATATGTGTGCAACATACCTAATATGAAAATTATCAATATAAACAGGGCAAAGAGTCTATTTTAGTATTTCAACAACGGATGTATTATTAGAAGCATTATCTAGGGTTAACTAATTACTTTATCACAAATTTCATAGTTTTATAAAACATCTACAATAGTTTGAGCTATGTAAGTACCAGTTTTATGCATTTCACAAAATTTATTAACCTAAAATTCTTTTTTGCATAATTCAATTTTCATCGAAATAATCATTAACACTACGACCCATATTAGAAGTAATAGCCAATTTACAAGTATTATAATAAAATAAGATATTGACCTTGATAATAAAAAATAGCCTTTTTAATTGTGTTTCTTGTAAAACCTTTAAAATGTGGATTATACACAATTTGAATATAATAAATAAAATCAAAATTTTCAGCAAAACCAAAAGGCAAGTCAATAACAACAATCATTTTAGTTAATCCTTCAAGATATTTTTCTCTACTATATGAGCGTTGTGTACTAGGGCCAGAAGCATTAAAAGGATTTAATTGAGTTTGGACCATATTAGAGCCCCCTATTCCTACAGATGCATTAGGAAGGGTGGTACCATTCTTTTAGCTTCGACTACAGCTTTAGCATGCAAAAATTCTTTTTTACAACATTCCATTAAATGATTACTCAAATGTCTTGTCCCACCCTATTTTCTCACAGTTCTATGATTCATTCTATGTTTACATTTACTACAAATAGCTTGTGTTTTATCTTCATGATGAGTCATAAATTGCCACACAACTGATTTTTTAACACGTTCTACCTTGGGCCTAGCCTGACTAGGATGTATGGGGGAATGAGAGCAGGATAGCGAATGGGAGCGGGACTATTAGCCATAACTTACTTTGTTTCATCATCATCATAATCATTATCAAAAGTACTAATATCATCATTAACATTATCATGTTCTACTTCTTTTCATCAAAATTACCAAACCTTGCTTGTAAAGATTTATGATAATTATCTAATTCAATATTACTATCAATATTAAAAATAGTTTTATCGACATGCGTAAAATCTTCCATATTTATTCTTAGTTGTGCTACTTGTCTAGTTTTAGATTTAGAAGAACTACAGGTTTTTTCGTTTTTCTTGAAATTTCCGGTAATATACATTAGTGACCGCACCAATAAAAGTTCTTTTACCTTTGCCAACATTTTTTTTACCGGAATCCATATTAAAATATGAAAAGTGAGTAAATTATATATAATATGGAAATTAAATGCAAACAAATAAATAACTAAATAAGTAAGGACTAAAAACCAAACTAGTAATCCACCAAATCTTTCAAACTAATATAATTTCTAATTTAATAGAGATTAGAGACTTGAGAGTAGAGAGAATAGAAAATAAAGAATATTTGTGAGTAAAAATAATGAAAGTTTGGGAGTTTTTATAGTTAAAAATTAGGACAAAAATGTAATTTTTAAAACTTTGGGGTATTAAACAAAGTTTGGGGGTAGAGGGGCGTTTTTTAAAGGCTGAAATAACCGTTGGGTGGGACCCAATACCCGTTACCCAACGGCTTGCAACGACTATATTTGCTTTAATTAAAAAAATTGCAGTTGGACCAGTTCGGACCGGAATCGGCATTAACTAGATCGAAACTAAATGGTAATACCCGGTTTTCGTCCCGTTACCCCTCCCGGTTCCCCTAAGAGCTGGACCAAACCGGAGCATGTCGAAACGGTACTGAACCGATAACGGATCGAGACAGAACGGTACCAGCACCTCCCGATTCCACTGCCAGACTTGCCCCAAAGTTCTAAAAATTACATTTTTATCCTATTTTTTAACTATAAAAACCTCCCAAACTTTCATTATTTTTACTTACAAATATTCTTCATCTTCTATTCTCTCAACTCTCAAGTCTCTAATCTCTATTAAATTACAAATTATATTAGTTTGAAAGATTTGGTGTATTAGTAGTTTAGTCTTTGGAGCAACCTTCAAATTACAAGCTTCAAGATTCAACTTTCAAATATCAATTTTTGATTTTCGATCATACACGTCTACTTTTTTAAGTGGACAGTTGGTACATTCGTTCCAACTTTCATCTTTTAGTCTTTACTTATTTAGTTATTTATTTGTTTGCATTTAATTTCCGTATTATATATAATTTACTCACTTTTCATATTTTAACATGGATTTCAGTAAAAAAAATGTTGGCAAAGGTAAAAGAACTGTTATTGGTGCGATCACTAATGTATTTATCGGAAATTCTGAGAAAAATAAAAAAAATTAGTAGTTCTTCTAAATCTAAACCTAGACAACTAGCACAACTAAGAATAAATACGGAATATTTTACGCATGTCAATGAAATTGTTTTTAATATTGATATTAATATTGAATTAGATCATTATCATGAATCTTTACGAACAAATTTTGGTAATTTTGTTGAATTAGAAGAAGTAGAACATGATAATGATGATATTAATACTTTTGATGATGAAACGGAGTCAGTTACGGCTACTAGTCTCACTCCCAATCCTGCTCCCGCTCCCATTCCCTCCGTACATCCTAGTCAGGTTAGGCCCAAGGTAGAACATGCTAAAAAATCAGTTGTGTGGCAATTTATGACTTAGAGTGAAGATAAAACACAAGTTATTTGTAGTAAATATAAACATAGAATGAATAATAAAATTGTGGAAAAATAGGGTAGGACAAGACATTTGAGTAATCATTTAATGGGATGTTGTAAAAATGAATTTTTGCTTGTTAAACATGTAGCCGAAGCTAAAAAGAATGGTACCCCACCCTTCCTAATGCATCTGTAGGAGTAGGGGGCTCTAATATGGTCCAAACGCAATTAAACTCTTCTAATGTTTCTTGCCCCAGTACACAACGCTCATATAGTAGAGAAAGAGATCTTGAAGATTAACTAAAATGATTGTTGTTATTGGCTTGCCTTTTAGTTTTGCTGAAAATTCCGATTTTATTCATTATATTCAAATTGTGTATAATCCACATTTTAAAGGTTCTACAAGAAACACAATTAAAAAGGCTATTTTTGATTATCAAGGTCAACATTTTCAATATCTTCGTTGTTTATTTTAAAGGTGTTAATGGTAAAGATTATTTCACTATTACTGCCCATTGGATCGATGAAAATTGAATTATGCAAAAAAGAATTTTAGGTTATAAATTTTGTGAAATGCATAAAATCGGTAGTTACATAGCTCAAACTATTGTAGATGATTTACAAACTATGGAATTTGTGATAAAGTAATTGGTGTCACCCTAGATAATGCTTCTAATAATACATCTGTTGTTGAAATACTAAAACCGACTTTTTGCCCTGTTTATATTGATGATTTTCATATTAGGTGTGTTGCACACATATATAATATGATTGTTATAGATGGTATAGCAATGTATAATAATGGTTGCATAAAATGTGAAACTGCATGTCATTTTATTTTTAAATGTCAAGTAAAGTCTAGACATAGAGAATTTGAAAATCGTTGTCGTGAATTTAATCTTCCCCCTAGAAAAATTCCAAAATCAGTGTGTACTAGATGAAATTTTTTATTTAAAATGCTTCAAGTCGCTTGTGTATATAGAAAACCTTTTACAAATGGTTTGAAATTCTCATAATTCAAATATGGACTATAGACTTGATAAAAATGATTGGAATGACGTAAAAGAGCTTAAAGAATTTTTAAAAGTTTTTTATTGAGCTACAAAACAAATTTTTGGACTTTATTATCCAACTATTTGCTCTGTTTTACCAAATATTTGTAATATTTATAGTAAATTTTATAAATTCAAAAATAAACCAAGATTTGAAGATTCTATTAAGAAGATGATTGAAAAAAAAAATTAAATATTTTATTTCTATTCCTCAAATTTATTTAACTCCTTGTTTTTTAAACCCAACTTACAAAGATGTAGGTGCATCACGAATGGTTGAAAAAATATATTTAAATTTAGATATTCAAGATTTTGAAACACCTAGCTTGACAACAATTAAAGATAGTATATAAATTAAAACTAAAAAATTGTATGACTTGTATAATTCTCATAGAAAAAATGTAGTACGTAATGAAGAACCTGAAACTTCTAGGTGTAGATATAATGAAGATAATATTGATGATATGCTATAAAGTTATCTTGAACTTTCTCATGAGGATAAAAATGATTTTGATGCATATATTAATCAGTGTACGGAAACTATTAAGGATACACAAGGTTTACCTGATCTTCTAGATTAGTGGAGCAATCGCGGCAAGGGATTTCCAAAACTTCAACCGGTGGCTCAGGATGTGTTAGCGATTCAAGCATCTTCAGTAGCTTCGAAAGGCGTTTTTAGTGCAGCAAGATTTCAAATTGGAGAGCATAGATATTCATTAGCAGCAGACAACTTGGAGATATCAGTATTATTTAAAGATTGGATTAATAGCAAGAGAAGGGGTTATGGGCGTCCAACTTTACCTACCCAATTTGAAAATGATATTGATGAAATGTTGCAAGATTTTAGTGACAACGACATTGATGCATTGGAGGAACTAGCCGATCAACCAATTCCAGATCATGTTACTAGAGAAATGTTAAATGACTTAAGACAAGACTGGCTTGGTACCATGAACTATTGGAATGATAATTCGAGGTCTAATTCAAATAGAACTCTTCCTAGAAGGTGGCTGTGTAGATTAGGTCCTCTACTAATATTTTGTAACTAAAATTGTATTATTTAATTTTTATTAATAAAACTATAGGCTATTATTCGCCTTAATTTTATTTTTTATTATCGTCTTCAATTTTAATACAAAGTCTTTTTATTTTATTATATTTTCAATTTTCAAATGACAAAGTTGAAACTTAAGTTATAATTTGAAATTTAAATAAAAATTAAAAATAAAGTTTGAAATTTAAACTTTTAAAGTTTAAAATATAAACTTTTAAAGTTTGAAAAAAAAACTTTTACAGTTTGAAATTTAAATTTTAAAGTTTAAAATATAAACTTTTAAAGTTAGAAATTTAAACTTTTAAATTTTTAAAGATTGAAATTTAAACTTTTATAGTTTGAACTTTAAACTTTTATAGTTTGAACTTTAAACTTTTAAACTTTTAAAGATTGAAATTTAAACTTTAAACTTTTAAAGATTGAAATTTAAACTTTTAGAGTTTCAAACTTTATGATGTAAAGTTTAAAAATTGAATTTTAAAAAGCAATATTTTGTAATTTATTTCTTTTAAATTAGACTTTTAAAAGAAATATTTCCTAATTTTTTTAATTTTTTAATTAATTTTTTTAAAAAAAGTGTTGTTATCCCGGTATTGTACTAGTCTGGGATGGTACAATGTATAAATTCTGGAACTATCGGTACCGATCCAGTCCCGGTTCCGGCCTTTTTCCGCCTGGTGGACACCGGTTCCGGTTGGTGCCGGTCCGGTAGTTCCGTTACCGGTTCTGTTGTCAGCCCTACAGTAGTACGAGCCTATAGAACAGATCCTATTCAAGTAAGGTCGTAAAAGAAAAGTGCACATTAGTTTAACACAAAGATAAAACACCATTTGGCTATAATCCTATCCCGATGGTCCAAAAACTGAAACACTAACAAGTGAGGTAAGTGTAACTTCTAGGAATAGAAAGATCTTTTCTTCCTGGGGTTGAACTAGGAAAGATAGATCTTATAAAGGTAGGGAAGTACACACTTGTAGACGCAGTCATTCTCCAAAAACTGAATCTCAGGTGCATGTAACCTTGACATAGTCAAAGACTTAACCTGGATAGCAGTCCTATTTTCTCATAGTCCAGTGAGCAATACTAGAGGAAAGGATGAAAGCATTTATTTCCCTTTCCTCCCAACTCAACTACCCTCACACTCACTATAGCATAAACTAGTTGCTTCAAGTAAAAGAAAGAACATCACACAGAAGCCTCTTGGCTTTTTAGCTAGTGCACCGCCTCTTATAGGCAATCAAACTTTACAACAGAGATGTTACCTGGTTGGGTGTTGCCACATCAGGTAGATTATTCTTTTCATCAGCAGAACCAAACCATATCCTTTCCCCAGGTACTGCACCTTCAGGTGGTTCTAGAAGTTCCACATTCTCATGAGATGCATCAGACGCTGCCATCAGCATTCCATTTGATTTGACACCACGCATATTCCTTGGCTTTAAATTTGCAAGAACAATCACACTTCTTTCCTGCATTTTGCAGCATGCATCAAATGCTTTCTTCAAATTATTAACTGTAGAAGTCTTTAACATGTCACTATTTGTGGACTTTAGAAGCTTAAGCACATAAGAGACACATTCACCATAATGTAAGCACAATAAACAAGTTCTGTTGCATCTTAAGATATGCCAAAAACTATCATATTATTAATTACAGAAAAAGAAACAAATGAATCAAACAATCATAAATGAGTTGTCCCGAGAAAAACTACTCCCTCTAATTCCATATTAAGTGAATTTGTGAGGTAATGCACACCCATTAAGAAAAACATTCAAGGACATGATTTAAACCATATTTTCCACTATTCTCCTTTTGTGAAATCATAAATATAACTTTGTAAGTAATGCAATGTATCTCCTAGATATGTAATATAAAACTTGGAAGGGAAGGGCCAATATGGGGAAAAGATTGAAACATTTATCCTGAACTTTGAACAATTCAATTTTTGAACAATGAAAAAAGTCCCAAAAATTCACTAAATATAGAATAGAGGGAATAATATATAAAGTTCTATCAGTTTAACTAGAAATGTGCTCCAATAATACTTGAAGCAAGAGGATTTTTTTAAAACCTAACCACTGGGATTTACGAAGATTCAAACTCCAATCCTAGAAACTTGAAATCATAGCTATTTTAAAGGTTGTTGGATGTCAACTACTACTACTACTACTACTACAACATACCCAGTATAATTCCACAAAGTGGGGTCTGGGGAAGGTAGAGTGTTGTTTCCGAAAGACTCTTGACTAAAGGGAATAGTCCAAAGCAATCCAAACAAAGAAGTAATAGAAGTACAAAAAATAACATATAGTAATGGGACAATAACTACAACAAAATTATATGATAGTTGAAGCACAAGACAACAAATAATAACATAAATCAAAGGACCAGAAACTATCGGGGGAATAATACAACTAGTATGGATGATAACAAGACAGTGCACCACTACCTACTAACCTCCTACCCTAATTCATGTCCTCCACAACCTCTTATCTAAGGTCATGTCCTCGGCAAGCTGGAACTGCGCCATATTCGGTCTAATCACCTCTCCCAATACTTCTTTGGTCTACCTCTACCTATCCTGAAACCATCTATAGCCAGCCTCTCACACCTCCACACTGGAACATCTTGACATCTCTTTTTTACATACCTGAATAATCTCAGTCTCGCGTCCTGCATTGGAGTTATGTTTGGACATGAAACAAAGTTGAAGTTTTTTGAGCAAAAATTTGAAAAACTCCTAGAAACTATTTTCAAATCTCAAATCCAATAAGGTATACCTTCTATGTGAATTTTCCTTTTTCTAAAAGTATTCGGTATTGTTGTCTCCTTGAGCAATAGACATTTAGACTTCTGACTCCAAGAAATCTCTTCAAATTTCGCCAGCTGCTGCAGCTCAAGTTTCAGATTCTTAGATTTTGCAATTTTATATAGTACTAGAGGTCTAGTTGCACCAGTTCATTAAATCAGTATTAACTCTCCCAAGGCTCTGCTCCTTTGTGTGTCAACTCTTTCATAGACTTCTTTGTTCCATGTTGTAATATCCTTCTTAAGGCATCTCAGTTTTGCATCAGAATTCACACATTTGTTTCTTGAAATTTGCCGAAATATCTAGGTGACCGATCCTCAATTTTTGTTTCTTGAAGAATAACTAGATTAATTTTTCATTTCTGATTAAAGATTTCAGAGTTTCCCTCGACACTTCCATTTAGTCCACTCACATTCCAGTTGGCGGATTTCTTTATGCATATTATGGCCCGAATTAGCATGACCTATTCCTTGGACCCTCGCAATTTCAACAAAAACCCGTCACAAATCCCGTCTTATCTGAACTAGGCTCACTTGATCACTAAAAAGTCATCCATCTAATTTGACCTAAGTTGCTCGGACTCAGGTCGGGGTGTCCGATACGGGTGCGGATCTAGAGGTCGGATCCTTCATGATCTAATTTTCAAGATTCGGGGATATGGATCCATGTATGGATACGGGTGCGGGGATTCGCCTAAAAATAATTAAAATATTTAAAACTAGAGTTATAAAACCCAAATTATGAGATATTATGTGGAAAACTTGAGGAGAATCCTTGAAGGAGATTAAAGGAAAAGGAGTGACATAGAAATTTCTATATAAAAGGTATTCTATTCCCTTCAATTTCACCTTAGTTTTTGTATTGATTATAGGAATCATTAAAATTGTCTAGACTTTCCCCATTGATTTTGGTCAAAGTATCCAAAATTCGTTGACCAAATCGGACACGGATCCCACACCCATGTCGTGTCGACACGGGTGCAAGCACCAAAAGTGAAGAGTCCGAGCAACTTAGAATTTGACAATCTTCTTATTCGTCACTACTTATATGGCTTTAAGCCAAAGACCCTCCAAGAAAGGTACCAATGGGGAAAGATCAATAGAACCTGGCTGAGTCCAATCTGGGATATAAGCGCCCTTTTTTAACCAACTCTGAACGGATTCACCCATGCCGGAAGGAGCATCCTCACTTAGTGATCGATTCGCTTCATGCAAATCCGAAGAAGTTACAAGGGACAAGTCATACACATGAAATTTTCTATGTGGGATTTTGGTTGGAGTTTCTAGAAGTATCTAGTAACCTTTTTCTACTTAGTTCTACACCATTGCTTCTCACCCTTCATTTCAAACTCAAGGTAAAGCCTTGATCGATATGAGAAAGATTAGATCAAGAACCTAACATGTACAAGGGGTTTGGGATTGAATAGCCCTACTCAACAAACACCTTCCTTATTAACTAATAAGGTTGCTTGTTTCCACTCATTGAAGATTTTTAGCTACAAAAGATCAACAATCCCATCATAGAATTCTGACTTAAGTTTTTCATTCAATCCAACCTGATCTCCCTAAGCTAAGGGCTCTCAAAATTTTGTTAAAAGAGTCGGTCTAACGAGGCTTCTTTCACTAGTTGAATTTCCACGAATAGAACAACTCAGTCCATCTTAGATTGAATCTACTTATAGTCATTGATCTAATCCAGATCTTTGACAACAGAGAGATTTCTGAATTGCGAGGTACCATTATGAGCTCAATATATACGAGTATGTTTTTGAAAAATTAACTCGAACTTCATGTCACTCGCTTGCTTTAACTACTCATACTATGAATTTGGGAGCATCAACTCCATTCCCGTGGGCTTTGAGGAGCACGAGAAATAGTTGGAATTTTATGAAAACGATATTTTTATTTTTTGAAATTGGTAAATTGTAATATTTTGTTCTTTTAGTTTTGTAAGCCTTCCACTTCTCTCTTAGCTTTGCATCCTGTAAATCCTTTGTCTATTCGGCTCTTCCTTTTAATAGGTAAAATCAAAATGTGACATTTAACGATGAAATGCCAAGAACTTTTCAAAATAGAATCACAAAACCTAAGAAATTGAGACAAGAATAAAGTTTCAGTTCTGATTACAATTAAGTGTTCAATCTTGTAGATTGGATTAGCTTTTTCCTAAATAAAGGAAAGGAAACATTGGTAGGTCCATAGGTCGCTTGAATTGAGAATGACATTGAAGAGATAATAGTCAGATGCAACCTAAAAGGAGACATCTAAAGAGTAGTGTCGTCTAAGTGGATATTCAAGTGGTTGAGACATAAGAGTAGCAACATGAAGCTTTTAGGTACGAATGCCAAGTAAAACACCCAGGGGCAATTTCGTTCACACACTTGTTATTCGAGTACCATACTACAAGAACTTTTATGCCGGAAGCAATCATGTAACGAATGTGATACGATGAAGAATAACATAAGGATTGTCATACAATGGATAATAGTAAAAGGGATAGCTATGCAGGGATCACCTGCTTTAAAGGCATTTTTTTCTTTAAAATTATTCTTATCCAAGTATTGTTAATAACCATATTCTTCTCCTACATTCTATCTCATATATAATACATGAATTCTCACATAAGTATGCCAAGTTTAACATCGAAAATAGACAACAAGATTAGCAAAAACAACAACAACAACAACAACATACCCAGTGAAATCTCTCAAGTGGGGTCTGGGAAGGTAGATCATACACAAACCTTACCACTACATCGTGACAACAAGATTAGCATATATGCATTATCAGGATATGTAAAGAAAAAACAAGCAGTACAAATCCACATTAGAAATTAGTGTACACTAGAAAGCAGCAGCAGCAATACCTGAAGATGATCAAGAGGTACATACTTAACCAACCCACTACAAATGATTCTTGGTTCAGCCTCACCAACATCAACCTCTTCAACATAAAGTGAATCAGCCTCCTCATGTCTCCACGCTCTAATTATCCTCCCAACCCTAATATCCAAACTATTCGCCGCATCCTTAATCTTCCTCATCTTACTCTCCTCATCCTCCTCAACTACTTCACCAGACGAATCCTTCTCTTGTACACTCACATTTGATTGTGCCGTACAGTAAAAATTAAAGTATAACTTCGTAATCTGACTACCCCAATCACCAATTCTATGACCATTGACACCAGTACTGAAAAGGGTATTGTTCTTTTTCTGGTGCTGAAGTGAGAATGTTGAGGAACAATAGTGCACCCTTGAGCGTGAAGCAATAACAGTAGATGATGAAATTACTGCAGGAATTGAATTTGTTCGGCAAGAAAATAACAGAGTTCCACTTCCCTTTAACCAATTAGCTGCCCCAATTCCCATTACAGCCATTGCTGGTTAATTGCTCTTCGAGCGCTACGAAGAAGTGAAGAAGACGGAGCCTTAGGATAAAAACTAGAGAAAATATTCATATTAGTCACTTAAGTTTTGGATATTACACAAATTCAAACTACAGTAAATTAATATAGCTGGACCATAAAATATTATTATTTTATAGAGATATTATTTAATCTATAAATTAATATTTATTAATTTAAAGAGTGTTTTGAGATTCAATCTTGTGATGCTAGGATAATAAGAGATTTCAAGATGTATTATCGCAACAACTTTTATCGTAGGATATTAGAAGACTTATGAAGTGAGACAAACTGATCCATGAAAGATTAATGTTTTGGATGTTATTACAATGTTCAGCAAGAGACAATAACAAATTGTTTTTGAAACTGCAATAAAATTTGTTTGAAGGAGAATTTCAAAGCCAAAAATGCAATGAAGAGTAGATTGGAAATGAATTTGTACAAACCTCTTGATGTGGAGAAAAGAGAGATATTTAGTGTCTTCATTAGCAAAAGGAAGAGAAAGAAAATGTATTTGAATGGTAGATTTAATTAAGGACTTTGAGCAAATCCATATTTTTGTTGAGTGCAAGGTAAATACTACTATATTTTTAATTTATACAATAATTTATTGATATTGAATTGACTCTCAACTTTATTTTGGCAAACATGTTGATGAGATTTTGTCCACTTATGCGCAAGGAAAATTTGGTATCCCAAGCACTATATCTTATTTTAGATCTAAATTTCTACAACACCTTCATGATCCCGATACAACAATTTGAGAGAGAAGAGTTTAGTGGATGGTGCTCCACCAATGTGCGAGGCACTCACATCGTTTGAGATGGATTACTCAAGTACTTGTAGGGGTGAAATGCCACATTCATATGGCCGAAAGTGGAATGGAGCAAAAGAATTTTGATGAACATAAAGAATACACACTTTATTGCACTTGAAATTTTGATGGAGAAGGGCTTGATTCAAGTTTATGATTGCAATATTCATATGTGTGATGAGCCGACTTTTCACATTGATTCAGCCCATTCTCAAATTGTGGCCCAAACTACTTCAGCAGGCCGGGATGTTCAATCATTTGTCCGAATTTTTTTAAATGATGCATGGTCATATGAGCGTAAAGAATGTACCAAGTAACAATTCTCGTGCGGCATGTGGACCATATGCCTGTGTTTTTATTAGAAGAGTTGCCTTAATGACAATGAGGTGGATAATTTTAGGATGAAATATGTTGTTGCTATGCTTGAGAAGGAATTAATTCCTTGAGAGAGTAATTGTGTACAAAGTTGATTTTTGTACTTCATTGACAAAACATTTGGATCAATGAAATTATTGTGTTAGTTTTTTATGTAATTATTTCATATTTTGTGTTTTTGTTATCAACTACTTTAATTGTCTCTACAATTGCTTCAATGCGTCCTGTAAGTGCTTAGTTGTTCGTACAAGTTGGTTCAATTGTTCCTACAACTACGAGTTGCGCTCAATTGTTTTTACAACTAGTTTAGTTGTTCCTGCAACTGGTTTAGTTGTTCCTCCAATTCTTTAGTTGTTTTGCACAAAATTACGTAGTTTATACTTAATAATTCACAAAATAACTCGATCGATCTTCAATTATTGTTAAACGACTTAGTTTATACTTAATAATTCACAAAATAACTTTCGATCGATCTTCAATTATTGTTAAATTACTTAGTTTATACTTAATAATTCACAAAATAACTCGATTGATCTTTAATTTTTACTTGACTTAGTTTATACTAATAATTCACAAAATAACTCGATTGATCTTTAATTTTTACTAAACGACTTAGTTTATACTAATAATTCACAAAATAACTCGATTGATCTTGATTATTGTTAAATGACTTAGTTTTAAGTTCGATCGATCTTCAATTATTGTTAAATTAAGTTTATATAATAATTCACAAAATAACTCGATTGATCTTTAATTTTTACTAAACGACTTAGTTTATACTTAATAATTCACAAAAATAACTCGATTGATCTTTAATTTTTACTAAACGACTTAGTTTATACTAATAATTCACAAAATAACTCGATTGATCTTCAATTATTGTTAAACGACTTAGTTTATACTTAATAATTCACAAAATAACTCTATCGATCTTCAATTATTGTTAAACGACTTAGTTTATACTTAATAATTCACAAAATAACTCTATTGAGGTAATCTTAATAATTATGTCCCAACAACTATTAGAGTTGTTAGACAAAGTTGTTGTTGGACAACTGTGAGAAGACGTTGGACGATTAAAAGTTGTTGGAAAAACTCGTTGCTTAATAATGTGTAGTTAATTGAAAAACTTGACCCCTTATTAGTTGTCCAACAACTTTTGAAGTTGTTGGTATACATCTAATAAAAATCTTAACTACATAATTGTTTGAACTTGACATGATAATAACTCATGAAACTACACCATTATTTCGTTCCCGCAACTTCATTTGATCTCGTAGGACATGAAGTTTTTTTGGCCAAATAGAGCATTTATTTCTTTTCTTTGAAACCACTTTCATAGAGGTACTCGTTTATTTCAATATTACTCTCTCTAAAATTTCAGAAAGATTCCAAAAGAGACTGATAGATTGGATCTCGCATATGCAAGTATATATGACTCTACCTTATAATACGGAGAAGAGTACTCATAAATCATCTTTGCCTTATTCATCTCCAAATTTGTGTACGAGCGAGCCATAGCATGTTGTGGGGGTATTTTATCCAAGTCAAACTCTCGACACGAACATATTTTACTTCGAAGATGGACCATTGCAATTCCATTACGGTGAAGGTGTCTTCATCAATTTGATGGACCAATAATTTATTTTATTCTTATTAGCCATTATTTTAGTTTCAAATTGAAGGAACGAAGGTGGTTTTAACTTTGGCGTATGCCATTCTCTCATGAAATTTTCCGACCATCTCTTGCTTATATCATTGAACAAGGCAATAATGGGAAATTCTCTTGCTTCATTGAACAAACAATATTTGAGGTCAATACATCATATTTGAAATATAAAAATTCAAAAATATCAAAAATTAAAATACAAACTATTGCGAGATTTTTAATAACTATTGTAGTTTTGAAAACAAGGTTTTTAATGTCCCATAACTTCTAGGCCGTTGAAACAACTATGAAAGTTGTCCAACAACTATAATAATTGCTCCAACGATTATAATAATTGTCCCAACAACTACAATAATTGTTCAAACAACTATACTAATTATTCCAACAACTACAACAATTGTTTAATATTTATGTTTGAACTAGTAAGAAAGTTTACCTGTTTCTGGAAAATATGCTCTACTCCATTTTGTGAAACCCAACATTCTCAAGATAATCGGCGACCTCGCATGATAATTCGGATTTGTTCAAAATGGTCATGGAACACATCTCTAGATATACTTTTGTTGCATGGTAATAATGTCCAAGAAAAGCTCCACAATGAAAATTTTTTACGGGCATTTTCACCAAGATGCCTCGTGCAACATCCATGGTATGCTTGAGTAAAATTTTGATAGTGTTTTCTATGCTTGGATGCCTATGAGAAATAATGCACAACTCGAAGTATCGGGGACTATGTCCAACAATTTCTCAAAAAAAGTACATATGCAAAACATCATTCCCTTATCTACTACACAAAATGCAACGGGAAAACATGATCCCGTGTGACAACAAAAACTCCATCGTAACGACCTCTCAAGAATGTTCCATCAACGGCTAAAACTTTTCTCATATGCACAAAACCCCTAATCCAAGCTCCATAAGATGCAAAAATATTTGAACCTTCCCTTGTCATCAAGCTTTAACGATGTCTTACTTTCTTCATTTATGTTAACCATCTTATATCAACACCCAAATTTGCACTATTTTTTTTATGTCTTTTGTGGGAGGGACCTTTTCATTCGAGCGCTACGAAGTGAAGTGAAGTAATTTCAAATATATTACAACTTTTAAAGACGGAGCCTTAGGATAAAAACTAGAGAAAATATTCATATTAGTCACTTAAGTTTTGGATATTACACAAATTCAAACTACAGTAAATTAATATAGCTGGACCATAAAATATTATTATTTTATAGAGATATTATTTAATCTATAAATTAATATTTACTAATTTAAAGAGTGATTTTTGAGATTCAATCTTGTGATGCTAGGATAATAAGAGATTTCAAGCTGTATTATCGCAACAACATTTATGGTTGTAACTTTGAAGACTTATGAAGTGAGACAAACTGATCCATGAAAGGTTAATGTTTTGTATGTTATTACAATGTTCAGTGAGAAAAAGTACTGCCTTTTTTCTTCTCATATATTTTAGTGAAAAGAGACAATAACAAATTGTTTTTGAAACTGCAATAAAATTTGTTTGAAGGATGAAATCTCAGAGAATTTGAATGAACACTTGTGAAAAACACCATTCATGAACTTGGGTCATGATTAATGATCTCGATTATCGAAATAAAATGGATGTCAATAACCTATTGGATTACCATAGGAAAATGATACATGTTCAAAGATTCAGAACTTAGAAAAAATTGTGGATCTCATAAAAAAAAAATGTTGATGATGAAGTTAAAAATGATACAATACCTTTGAAACCAGTTACATATAAGAGAACACTTATCAAATCTAGAACTCTTTACACTTTTATGGTGCAATTCGAAAAGACAACATCGAAATATTTGGATGCAAAAAGAAAAGTTAAAGATGAACTTCAACTAGATTTAAAGTTTAACAAAAAAATAAATCACAATAGAATCACATTTCACTAAATTGTAGTAGATATATTTGTACTTCTAAAGAAATATTAATTTATAATTTTAATGGGATCAAATATTTATATAGGGGTCTTCTAAAAATATATTATTTTATTATCTTATCGAAATATGTGATTTTTTCCATTGGCCCAAGTCGGGACCGGAAGAAAATATTATCTTAAAGAGATTATTAATTTACCGAGTATTAATCTAGTGAGGCTTTGCGGTACTCTATTTTATAAAGTGGAGCACCGATAGTCCTCTTACCATACAAAAGATTTAGAGTCTGTTTTAAATTGTGGCTAAAAACTGCTTATTTTTGAAATTATTTTTTTAAAAATAGCTTTTCAAAAAGTGATTTTGAAAAAAAAGCAATTTATGTTTGATTAATTTATTTGAAAAGTGTTTTTTATAAGCAAATTGTGTTCAGCCTATCTTTTTCAGTGTTTTTGAGAGTTAAATTACGATAAGGGACAAGTATTAATATACTTTTAATGTTAAGATTATTTTATTAGATAGAAACTAGCTTTAAAATGCATTACAAAAAATTAAATTAAAATATCCCGACGAGGAGAGTGAGGAGGAGGAGGATTCCATAGATTGCACTCTCTAATTAGCTTCTATCTCTTATTTTATGAACTTTTTTAAAATTTTGAAAGACTTTATTAGTCTTTGAATTGTGATTTAGCTATTTTGGAAGATTAATTTAAGTTTGTTGTTTTATATTTCGTGTAGCATGTTTATTATGTTTTTTGTTTGATTGGGCTGAATTGAATTTGCAGGTGGGCAGCAGAAACTGACAATTTCTGTTGTCAAAAAAATGTAGCTAAAGCGACGGACAGGGTGGTTCTGTCCATCGCTTTTCTACATTTTAAAAAAAAAAATCTCAAAAAAGCGATGGACAAGGTCTTTTAGTCCGTCGTTTTTTTGGGCTTTTCAAAATTTAATTTCCAGAAAAGCGACGGACTGCATCACTTTCCTGAATTTTCTTAAAACATAAAATTGAAGAAAAGTGACGGACAACGTCTCCTTGTCCGTCGCTTTTCAAAATTTTAAAAAAAAAAATAAATTTAAAACAAAGTGACGGACTGTGTCGCTTTTTGAAAATTAAAATAACAAAAAAGTGATAGACGACATTGCATTATTCAAAAAAATGCGCCGAGCCAAAAAATGGTGAACTTGACTACGTCGATTTTGACCAAAAAAATGACGCAATCCGTCACTTTTAGCCGTCGTTTTTCGACAGCTTTTTGGTAGTGAGTATTGCTTATATTATAGATTGGAAAAATAGACAAATATACCTCAAACTATCATAAATGGTATATCAATACCCTCCATTATACTTTAAGGTTGTATATGCCCTTACTGTTATTCTTTTGGGTTGTTTATATCCTTGAAGCTAACGGATGGACACGTGGCTTCATCTAAATAATTTATCCTATTTTATTTATTTTTTACCCAAAAATTAAAAATCCACCCGACCCACAACCAAAATGGATGGTGCCAAAATCCACTCTTCATTTTTCTCAAAAACCATCTATCTATTCTTCTCAACCCACCATGACCATGGAATCAAGAACTCATTTTTCAAGAAAAAAAATGACTTTCACTAAAACTACTCTCTTCTTTACTTTCACTTCAAATTTTGTATCTTCCCCATTCCATCCAACTTCAACATGTCACGTCCCCTGCTTGTGTCAATCTCGTTTCTTTCAAAATCTTTAAATAGGTAGACTTTATGCTTGCTAACCAAAAAAAAAAAACTTTATCTTTATTTAGCATAGGAGGAATCTAGGTTAATGGGTGTTTTGTACACCAAGAATATTTTCAACCCCTTTCAATCATAAGAAATCGATTTGAGTTTGAAATTTTCGATTTGATTGTAGACCCACTTTAAAGCTTGAAGTTTTGTCCATCAA